>BSBM01000997.1:14827500-16187106 GCA_027924585.1 Larix kaempferi
GGGCCAGGGCAAAGTTTAAACCGAGTTCAAGGACTCTAAGGGCGTTATCGTCAACGATGGCGTGGGAAAGGTTAATCACGGTTTTTCTCTGCATTTAGTTTTATTTTTTTTAAGTTTTGTAGTTTTTTTATATTATATATATATTTTTTTAAGTTTTATAGTCTATTTATATTTTGTTATATATATAATATTAATATATATATTATATATATAACAATATAATATCAATATATATATTATATATATAACAATATAATATTAATATATAATATATATTAATATTATATATATAAAAACATTAAAAAAATACAAATATAACATTAAAAAAATTTAAAAAAATCAAAACTTACCTGCATTACACCCGCGAACCCTTACCGCGGCCTGCTCCTTCGGACGAGCTCGAACCCTCCCGACGAGCGCGAACCTGCATTACACCCGCGAACCATTACGGCCATAGCCCACATGTTGATAGCCATTCTTTGAGTAAGGCCACAGAGGATCAGGTTGAGGAGGTTGTTGAGCTGAAGGTGGTTGAGGAGGTCGAGGAGGTTGTTGAGCTGAAGGTGGTTGAGGAGGTCAAGGAGCTGAGAAGGCTGAGAACCCATAGAAGCTGCAATGCCTACCAAATTGGTAAGATTCGGCTCTATATCTATGTTTGCTGAGCTTTTGAGGATGCCACGAATACCCAAAATGATAAGGGGTTTGGCCTTGGGGCCCCGTGTCTATATAAATGTTGACTGGGTACTGATCGAGTCCTTCTATGTATAAAATTTAAGGGTAGGGCATCCGAATGTGCTTCTGCATTTTCCTTTTTAAACGATGGATGACTGTATTGGTTGCTATTCTAATGTTTTAATGGAACGAACCGTTTTGCATTTCTATCTTATGGCTAATCGCTTTTGCACTTTGCTTTTATCACTGAAATCGTTAATGGCTGTGTAAACTTCTTATGCACGAGATGACTCTAATACTTGGGGTTTACGAGACTCGAACCCTGGATGGAAATCATATTTGAACAGGGCATCTACGAACATGGCATCGTATTCATAGGTTGTGATTGGTATTTGAACAGGGCATCGTATTCGTAGGCTGTGATTGTTATTTGACCAGGGCATCGTATTCGTAGGATTTTGCCATAACTTGTTCGAGAAGACGGAAATAATTTATTACCTTGGAAAATTGACTTCCCTGCAAAGAATCTCCATTAGGTGGCCATGGGCGAGGAAATAACCCTTGAGGAGCCTGCACAAACTCTTCAGTTTCAACTGTAGGGATTGTACTGACTTTGTTTGTATGCAAAAATACTCCATGGTGTTCAACATCCTGCATCTCAACATTTTATGCCACGGCAACTTCCTTAGAACAAGAACCTGACCTCCACATTCCAAGCACTTTCTTTTGTAATTCATGGCTAAGAAGAGTATAGAACTCCAAAGTTGGACCTAGACCTGTGCCAACCTCTCCAAAGTACTCCACTTCAAGAACTGCCTTATTACTACCATACATCTCCATTACCTTCATAGCTGAATCCAGTATACGGTGCCTATAAAGACGAACCTTTTGACGTTGCACCCTACCAACTCGTACTTCTAGATTATTATTGAAGTTTGAAGTTTCAGCACTCTGTTGCTGCTGCAAGCGCTGTAGGGCACGAGATAACCCAAATGAAAGTGAATAAAAGTATTGCCTTCTTGTCTCAAATGGAAACAAGAATGGGCATGCTTTGGTTAATTGGTGACACCAAGAAGGAAGACCTCCACTGAATAGTGCTAGAGGATCTTGCATTTGCCATGCTAAGTTTCCATGTTGTCATCAGAAGTTTGCATCAGAGTAAATGTTCGTAGAAATGGAACAAATGCAGAAGATTGGTTGTCTTTATATGAACCTTCCTATTTAGCACTGGAACAAAATTTTCCATGTGACAAGCCAGAAGTTAGTGCTTACTAGTCGCTTATCACTAGATAAACCCAATTCTTAGTACAAATGCTCAAATCTATGTGAAGATTGCAAATATGTGTACTTGCATCTAAAAATCAATGAACTAAAAACACTTCGAATACTGAAATTAATCTTTTTGAATGTAGATTTGACTTAAAGTATTAATAAAATGGGGTTGAAAGAAAGAGAGAAATTTGATAAGAGGAGCAATATATTAAATCTTATCAACTCAACAACTATCATTATAACAAATGAAAGAGTACCCATGAAACATCAATTGGCTACTAAGAGAGTATTCTTCATTAACATAGCTGTAGACAAGTACAAGGTAATTTGTAGGTAGAACAACATTACTCTAAGAGAGCTTGAGGGGATTTGTCCCAACACTACCCAAGACTCTCCTAATCCAACTATTTAGAAGTCAATACAAACCATGTCGATAGCAAGGGAGGTGATGGGAAATAGGACAACACCCATTTTGTCCTCCATTACTCATCTTAAATCCTTTTACCAAACCTTTCCAGTGGATGATAATGTCTTGCAAATGCCTTTTTTTTATTGCATGGCTTCCAATTGTTGATGGTTTCTTTGAAAAACTCTTTCATGGTTTGTAATTTTTGGGTGAATCATAGATGGTTTGGATATTTGTATACACCACATAACTTGAGCTATAGTAGAAGTGATTTGAATTTGGTGAATAGATTTTGGATTGTGACAAATATTCTTGGGCTTATACTTATGAGGTCATTCTGTAATTTAAGTCTCCTAGCGTACATTACATGGGTTTTAAATTGAAATAATGTGTCCTAGCATACACGATTATTCACAATATCACAATGTCATGCTTATGCTTGCTAATTAGGTTTAAACATTGTCATGCATTTTAGTCATTAGAAGTAGAAGAAAGTTATTGTTGGATTCATTTAATTTGAAAGAGTAGTTATAGTTTGAAAGAACTCTCTCATTACCTTAGCTAGCATTCATTGAAAGGAAAGGCTTATTTTATTCATATGCATTTACATGGTTTGAATCAGTCATCACACCACGAGTTTCACTTCCATCACCCGACTGAGTAATACAACCATTAAAATTTAACTCGTTAACTCAACACACTTTAACCTCGCTTGAGGATAAAAAGAATTTGTTAGTTAGGTAGGACACCGGGGATAGGCATCCAAATAATTCCCCCTTGTCATTATCATCCGAGACATAGTTGTTGTCCTCTAGGGTGCTAAAATCCTCTTGTACTTGTTTACACGGTCATCGACCAGTTTGTGGAGGGGCCTCCTGTTGTTTCAGGAGTTAAACCGCCGCGAGATCGAGAACCGGACGGACTATGTGGAATGCCACACTCCACTTATCCCTAAGGCAACATCGATCATTGTCTTCCTTGTATTCTTCGGCCACCATACTGGTGATACAAGGGTGATAAGGCAGAAGCGCCGAAAACCTTTTCCGACGTGTCATGAACGAGGTAGCTTAGTGACTTTTCTACTAGGGCTCTTTTACCCAGGATCCCTTTCAGTAGAGGGATATCCTTCAAATTCAGTCTCTCACTTCGTATTGTTCGACTTGGATTTCATCACCTTGCGAAGGATACGATTTGTCGAGGTCTCCAGCTCCTTGTTAGGAATTTTGCTTGCATTTTCACCTTTTTAGAGGGTCTTTTTCTTTTTAGTGCTACTTGTTGGCATTCTGGCCACTTTTGTTTCAACTCGCTTACTGTGACATCGGTCCCAGTACAAGTTTTTGAGCTTGTTTTTTTGGCCTGCGAGCCTTGTCTTTTCATAGCTCCCCTTCTGCACGCTCGGTTGCTTTAGGGTTTTTGAGTTCTTACACGGTAGTTACCAATACTTATCTGATGATGTGTGATGTCCTCTTCTCCTAGGTCTTTGAGATGGTTGAGTTAGATGGTATTCTGAAGGGACTGAACACCCCTTCATGGATCCACTAACGCTTGACCGTAGGAGTAGTCTAGAGGACCACGTGATCACATCACCCGTGTGGACTTTTCCGTTTACTATGATGATGGTCTTTCAAGTTATATGGAACAATGGTACATTTGAGAGAGAGTTGAATGGTTGTACCCCACCTTGGTCGATTGTATTATGGTCCTTTCATTTTGTCGATAATATTTTTGTGGTACCTTGCCTTTTACCTTTTGGGTGTTTTACTGATATTGGGATATCTTGTGATTTGTACCACCTTTTATGTTTTTGGTCTTGTGGGTACTATGGTAGTTTGTCCACATTTGAGGTACACTCATTTTATCCAAATTGTTATGAGTCTTTATACCCACTTCGTACCACCCTCTTGACCTTAGTTAGGAAGATTGCATGCTATCATACCTTTGGTGGTACTATTTGAGTTACAAGAGGTAGTTACAAGGAGCTATTGCATATCTGAGGTAGTTACAAGGAGATATTGCATATAAGAGGTAGTTACAAGGAGCTATTGCATATATGAGGTAGTTACAAGGAGATATTGCATATATGAGGTAGTTACAAGGAGATATTGCATATAAGAGGTAGTTACAAGGAGCTATTGCATATATTCGACATTTTTTGACCTTCCATCTCTTTGGCATGTCAAATAATAGGTAGTTACAAGGAGTTATTGCAATATATATTTGACCTTATTTGTACCTTCCCCACAATGGTTGATTTACTTTTGGTCCTCACTCAGTGTTGTTTATTTGTCCGGTGGTAACTTGTACTTTAAATTTGGTACTTTAATTTTTTTGTGGTACCTTGCCTCTTACCTTTTGGGTCTTTTACTGATCTTTAATTATCTTTTGATTTGTACCGCCTTTTATGTTTTTGGTCTTGTGGTTATAACTATGGTAGTTTGTCCACGTTTGAGCTAGTGTACACCCCCTTAGTCCCAAGGGTTATGAGTCTTTATACCCATTCTTTTTTTTTGACTTGTACCTTACTGGTTGGACTTTGTACTAAGCCTTTTTACTGTCATTGGATTTCTTTGATTGACCGTACCATATCCCAGTCATCTCTCTCTCTCTGGTTTGTACTAGCCCTATCATAGGGTCACTTGGTTCCTAGAGTTTACTGGCCTCTAAGAGGCACAGTCATTTCTGAAAGTAACTCTTCTGAGTATATTACAGGAAACGTCTACACTAAGGTAATCAAATATGTGGTAAATAGTTTTCATTAAGTAGCCAGGACTTGTAGCATTAGAGGAGATCCTGTAACGTGTATGTGTAGTGTTTCATGTGTGATGTAGCGTTAAATCAAATAGTAAAAAGTGATACTATGAGGGAGATCTTCTAACGTGTATGTGTAGCGTTACATCTAATAGTAGAAAGTGATCATAACGTGATAAACTAATTAATTTTTTGTCAGCCGTTTAGAAACGACGTGAATTTAGAAACGGTGACTACTGCACCGAGTGTAAACGATAAAAAAATTCACACCTCAAGAAATTGGATCCCTCTCGATGCTAAATAGATCCGGGTTTAAGATGGATCTATGATGGTAAGAACATATTGCTCCAGTCTTCCATTTGTGCCAAAGAACACAATAAAAATTGCAACAACAAAAGGAAAGGTAGCAAAATGGAAATCATTGTTTGATGTTATAACTGTATTGTTCATTAGCACATTTTCTGGGAAAGCAAAAAGCATTGCTGATTTTTTTGAAAAGAAAGTCTTTGCAACTATGTCATGATAATATAAAGAAAGCCCTACTTTTCTTTGTTTCAATATGATTGAAAATCTTATATGTTATGCAATAAATACCCTATGTCAAGATTACAAGTAATTGGCCAAATTAAGGAAGCATTAGTTGGGAGTAGGACTGAAAGCTACCATTTTTCAAAACAACTAACATGTTTACGGTTTCGATTTTGCTTGATTCAATTACTTTCAGTCATCTAAGAAGACCATGCTTGATTACAAAACTACCCATGTTTTTCCAACATTCAATGAGTTAATCATTTTCCTTAATAATATTTCATTTTAGATTTTGAAAAAGAGTATAAAAGTTCCACAACATTCTATAAAAGATGGTGTGATATGGGACTCAAGACCCAAAGTAGCAATAAAAAACAACTCATAAATATTGCATGACTTTCTACTCTTAAGAAAGATAAATTGATCGTATTCCGATCATCACTTGAATGCCTACATGTTGACAAAGGGAATGAGGATCAAGTAAAATTATAAAAGGCGATACACGTCAACTTTTAATAGGCGCTATGCCTTGCGGTTGAATCTAAACTTTTTTTCAATGGTGCAGGTAGAACCAAACAGGTATTTGTCTGATCTGTTTTCCTTGAGTGAGGGGAGTTTAGGAAGGCTAGAGGAAAGTGAGACATCCAGTAGGTCTAGAAGAATTGTATCAACTAGATGTCAAAAAACCAAAAGAAGATTCCATAGATGTAATGAATTTTTTCACGGTCAAGGGGGGGCATGTTCCTATGGTGATGAGACAAAAGACGATGAAGAGGTTCCCTTGAGGTACAAACATTTAGTGAAACAATGGGTACCAAAGGATCTTCCTCCACTGAACACTAATTTTTGTGTGAACGAGAGGAGATATCGAATTGCGCCGTCGTCGATACATGGTTTCGGGTTGTTTTCCATGGATTGCATCTTGGTCAGTTACGGGACATGTACAAAATTGATGGAGTTTTTTGGACCCATATACAACAACAACGATTGGATGCACCTTGTCCGATATACAAAAAGTATGCATAGCTATAGATTGTCAACAAACTATTTACAATTGAAAGACAAAAATCAAAATAAAGGAGGAACGTTGTACATGGACGGAAGGCCAAAGGCCACAGGGAATATTGCGTGGTTTATAAACAGTTCACAACCAGGGTCTACAATTAAGCAACCAAACTACGAATTTGAGGGGCGTGAAGGAAACCATGTTTTTGTAGCTGCTATTAAAACAATATCTGCAGGGGATGAGTTTCTAATTAATTACCTTGTGAACCGAGTAGATACAAACAAAGTTACTATATAACATTTTACCCAACCTTTTAGTAATAAATTAAACATCATAAGGATTTTTTGTTAGTTTATTTTGTTTAAATTTCCCATATTTACTCCATAGGCCAATGATCGGGATAAATCCCTGCGCCCAACAAATGGTTGGAAGAGTACTTCTTCCTCGACGGAGCAGGTATACATCTTTCTAATAGTACAAATATAATAAGAAAAAAGAGTTTTTATTTGCTTTGTTTTTCCATTATTAATAAATTGGTTTGTTTTATATAATGTTATTTATATTTGATGCAGAACGTTGATCGGGAAATACACCCGTCGAATGTTGATTAGACGACAACACCCTCGGGGTAACAGGTAGACCCGATTTGAATTGTACAATTAAAATATGTCAAATTTTTTTAGCATTATATTAATGTTTCAATGAATATTTTGGTTTCGTTTACGTAATTTTCTAGTCTATGTTTTTGATGCAGGCTGGTTCCGTAAGGTCGGCCACACCAGGGTCTGCGCAACGAGTATACATCTTTGTAATATTAAAAATATAATAGGAATAATAATTTTTTTGATGTGTTTTTTCATGAATAGTTTTGGATTCTTTTAGGTGACTTTCACTATGTTTTTCTATTAGGGTGTTGTTAGGGGCAGCTCCCAGGTATTAGCAAATCGGGGCAAGTCGCCTATGACCATTGATCCAATGAGTGGATCACGATCCTCAAGGTCACATGTATAATTCATTTCAATTGTACCAATATAATACGTAGCATAATGTTAATGTTGTTATGTATTTTTCGTGTGTATACTGGTTTCATTATGATAATGTAAACCATGTTGTAATTTTACGAATCTATCATGATAGATATGTTACGTTAATATAAAATTTGGAATCTATCAATAGAGAAATCAGTAGTGCTTTATATAATTTTGTTGTAGCCCACTAGTGAATCGCAGTATGAATCAGCATCGCAAGATTTTTCGTTAGAACCTGAAGTGGCAGAGGTGCTTCACGATTGCGAAAAAATTGGTGAAGCCACAGACCTACTAAAGATGGTAGAGAAATTGTTGAATAGATATAGTGCGGAAATCCTTACTCTAATAATCCAGTTCCGCAGACAAGCGCAATTACAAAAAGTATTGCATTGTTGGAACATAGACTAATACCTTGCGAGTAAGTTGAGGAATCTTGAATCATAGAATAATTCATTTAAATCTTTATAATGTCCTCTTTTATATGATAGTATTGAACGTATAATATGTGGTGTGTATTTATAGAATTATAAGGGACCACACAATAGTGGTCAAGGTGGTGTTGGCCCCAGCGAGGCTCGTGGAGAGACTTTTCATCAAGACCAAACGACTCCACATAGTTCGAATCCTTCGCCATTGTTGTCGACTGAACAGTCGGCAACACATTTCGAAACATGACGAACCCCCGCTGTGAGCGCAACAGCCGCTACTGACCGACACACAACGGATTGTCCACAAGAAGGGGTCGACACGGAGTCCCCTACTAATTTTGATGTCGAAGAAGCTGCATTTCCAAGATCTTCCCGTGTCAAAAGCACAGGAACACTGGAGACAACATTTTTGGTGGACGAAGATCTCGTCCCAATAAAGATAGCGAAGATCCCAGGTAATTAATCATAGTTGATCAGGTTAATTAGTGTTTATAATTTCATTGTAATATACCGATAAAACATTTTTTATCAACTAATTATGATCATGGCATGATCGTTTTGCAGGAAACGATGTTTTCTATAAACATATGAATGAATTTTGCTTGGAGATCTTCGGGCCCACCATCCGAACAAGGTGGGATAGACAACCGAAACATTTAAAATATGAACTCACTAATCGGTTGGTTGGCCTGTTCGGGGAGAAAACCTTTAGTCATGCCAATGTCCTGAAAAATGATTGTCAACATGTGAAGGTCGTCCGAGACCAATATAGGATACACCTCAAAAAAAACCAAAGGTATGAGCCCCCACCAATGATTCCAGCAATGGAGTGGAGAGCTCTAGTGGAAGGTGGAAAGGAGAGGGCTCTGAGAAGAGAAGGCAAGCTAACACCAGGCACAGGGAGGTATGCAATACTTTCTGCAATGTAATTCTAAACCTTATTATCCTTGATTTCTATATCGAACTTGGAACATCTAACGTATTTCAACACTTGCATAGGCTATCAGACACATCAAAGGCCACAAAGGCAAGACTAGAAAAAATAGGTAAGCATAAGCTTGGCCCTGGTGGTTATTCGAATTTGGAAGCACGGATTGTAAGTTTCAAGAAACCAACAATGAATACAAATAATAAATTGAAAATTATTTTTCGTTTTATTGCACCGTGAAATGTTAATTAACGACGATAAGCAAATATGCAGGCTGATCGATTCAATGAAGTACCCACAGAGGAAGACATGAAGCTTGGCTTCCAGGAAGGCCTTGGAGCTGTTGTTGAACGCCGAAGAAGCTTATATGGGCAAACACAGTCTTGTGGTACCAATCCATCTAGTGCACAGGTATATAGAATCTATATAGTTTAATGAAGATTTGTCGCTTGTGCAATATTTTCGTTACAAATACTTGATGTAAAATATTGACTTTGTTTTTAACAGGAAAGCAATGATCCCATTAGTGTCGAGGAGGGAAAACGACAAATCGATGATCAAGCTTCGAATCCTGGTAATGAATTTATTCATATGCTACAATTTTATGTATAGCATTGCAAATGGTGACCATTAATTATAGTTCATCGTATTTCAACTGCAGAGCATGTAGAGGGTGAAACTGTACAAGAACATCAACAACATGATTTGGTCACACCAGGTAAAAAAACACCTTCGTAATGAATTTTTTTAAATGAAAAACTTGTCATTACAATAGCAAAATATAACGATGTAACATTTTCACATCGTTGCAGCAAATCCGAACCCCTTGCCACAAAATCCACGTCTAGAACAACAATCAGCTAGGATATTGCATACATCACCACAAGCGCCTGCTGAAGAACCAAGAATTGGAGGAGAAAGTCCAGATGTAGATTCTCCTCTTATAGATTATGTACAACTAAAGAGAAGAAAAACTTATAAAAAGAAGTGACGGGAAAAACAGCATCTAAGTATTTTTGATAACAATATATCGTCCACGATTTTTGGTCTAATGAATGAATGAATGGTTTAATGAATGTTCTAATGTTTTAATGATTCAGTGTAGTAAACTGTTACCTTTATTGAATTTCAACTTTTATTGAATGAATGTGTTGATTGAATGATTAATGAATGGTTTAGTGAATGTTAGCATTTATTGAATGAATAATGGATGAAAGTACATGATGAAATATGGATGAATTTGCACATATTTTTTTTTTCAAGTACATGCATTGGGTATGGGGAATTGAGAGTGATGTGAGGGGGGGGGCATAAGAGCTTCCACCTTCACATGGTTGGCCCTGTTCAGTAGAGAATATGAAATTATTCTCGAAACAGAGAGGAGCTCAATGAATGGCTACGATGCCGGCTTTCTACAACCCATTCGCGTGTCGTCTAAATTTTGACAATTTCTTGGAGCTTGTTGTGATTTTTGGTTGCTCCTCATAACCAATTTCGAGTTTCCACATGATGAAATATGGATGAATTTGCACATATATGGATGAAAGTTCATGAAGAAATATGGATGAATTTGCACATATTTGTTTTTTTCAAGTACATGCATTGGGTATGGGGAATTGAGAGTGATGTGAGGGGGGGGGGGCATAAGAGCTTCCACCTTCACATGGTTGGCCCTGTTCAGTAGAGAATATGAAATTATTCTTGAAACAGAGAGGAGCTCAATGAATGGCTACGATGCTGGCTTTCTACAACCCACTCACATGTTGTCTAAGTTTTAACAATTTCTTGGAGCTTGTTGTGATTTTTGGTTGCTCCTCATAACCAATTTCCAGTTTCCACAACTTCAAAGGTTGATTAAATGATGCATTGGAATCAATATCCTTAACCTTCTCTTTAATTTCCTTGGAATCAATATCCTTAACCTCACATTAAACCCTTCCAAATTGGTATATTTACCATTCAAGGCTGACTTCTTCTGAAGCATGATATTTGCAACTAAGCTAGCATACACCGACAACAATTAGAGACATGCTGCTTGTTGTCAATGTTCATCTTTTTTTAGGAATGCAACTTCACCATAATGGCTCCTCTTACGCTAGGTAATTAAAGTCAACAACAGATTAAAGAAAACATATAGTTTGCATCGAAAAAATAACAGGGTACGAATTGAACTGAGGAGATTCGAACCTGCAACCTATGTCTAGTCCCAAGGCTACCACCTTCAAGCTTGAAGTGCAGCTGGCAATGGGAGACCACCTTCAAGCTCTATTCATTCTTCATGCATTTCACAATGGGATATGGTGGGCTACCACATTCAACCTTGATTCATTCTGTATGCATTTCACTATGCAACCATCTCAGATTCTCGTTGCATTTTCCCTCTATTAGTTTATCAATTCGGTATGACCCATGCCCATCGTCCGAGGAGTGTTTCCGCGGCCTTGAGTTCCAGCCTGACAACGGTGATGATTCATTCTATTATGTTTCCCTTAAGCTGCAATATGGAAAAATCATAGTTCACTATGAAGATTTCTCTGACCGTCACATTTGTCAGACAAACCTTCATAGTGAACTATGAGTTTCTCATGTTGCAGCCAAAGGGAAACGTAATACCATGAATCATCAACCGTTGCCAGGATGAAACTGAAGACCACGGAAACACTCATTGGACGGTGGACGTGGGTCATACTGAATTGATAAACTAATTGATGGAAAACGCAATGGGAATATGAGACGGTTGCATAGTGAAATGCATGCAGAATAAATGAAGTGTGCGTGTCGAAAGAAATGGTTTTGGGACATCGTATGAGAGGAAATGGCGACGGGAATTGATTGATAAGGTCAAGCTTGAAGGTGGTATCCTTGGGACTAGACATAGGTCGCAGGTTCAAATCTCGTCTAAATATTTTTGATAACAATATATCGTCCATGATTTTTGGCCTAATGAACGAAGGAATGGTTTAATGAATTTTCTAATGTTTTAATGATTCAGTGTAGTAAACTGTTACCTTTATTGAATTTCAGCTTTTATTGAATGAATGTGTTGACTGAATGATTAATGAATGGTTTATTGAATGTTATCTTTTATTGAATGAATGTGTGAATTGACTGAAACAATGGTTTAGTGAATGTTAGCATTTATTGAATGAATAATGGATGAAAGTTCATGATAAAATATGGATGAATTTGCACATATTTGTTTTTTTCAAGTACATGCATTGGGTATGGGGAATTGAGAGTGATGTGAGGGGGGGGAGGGGCTATAAGAGCTTCCACCTTCACGTGGTTGGCCCTGTTCAGTAGAGAATATGGAATTATTCTTGAAGCAGAGAGGAGCTCAATGAATGGCTACGATGCTGGCTTTCTACAACCCACTTGTGTGTCATTTAAATTTTGACAATTTCTTGGAGCTTGTTGTGATTTTTGGTTGCTCCTCATAACCAATTTTGAGTTTCCATAACTTCAAAGGTTGAGTAAATGATGCACTGGAATCAATATCCTTAACCTTCTCTTTAATTTCCTTGGAATCAATATCCTTAACATCACATTAAACCCTTCCAAATTGGTATATTTACCATTCAAGGCTGGCTTCTTCTGAAGCATGATATTTGCAACTAAGCTAGCATAGACCAACAACAATTAGAAACATGCTGCTTGTTGTCAATGTTCATATTTTTTTAGGGCTGCAACTTGACCATAATGGCTCCTCTTACGCTAGGGAATTAAAGTCAACAGCAAATTAAAGAAAATATATAATTTGCATTGAAAAAATAACAGGGTACGAACTGGTCGCAGGTTCAAATCTCCTCAGTTCAGTTTGTACCCTGTTTTTATTTCGATGCAAAGTTTAAAGGTTGAGAATGTTAAAAAAATAGGGACAAGTTCCACCTGCAACTAATCTTTTTCATTATTAGGTACTAGACGTATTTCAAAAATGTTATTTTTTTTTTAAAATGTATTGGGTAGTCGCTTAATCGACAACTTAACCGACGACTGCATGTTAAAATCCGATGCCTTTGCCATACTTCTGACGGCTCGGAACGTCGGATTCGCCTTTTTTTGAATGGTGTAGATGTCGCTTAACCAACAACTAAACCGACGACCGCATGTTAAAATATGATGCCTTTGCCATACTTCCAACGGCTCGGAACATCGGATCCGCCTTTTTTTGTATGGTGTAGACGTTGCTTAACTGACAACTAAACCGACGACCGCATGTTAAAATCCGACGCTTGTGCCATACTTCTAATGGCTTGGAATGTCGGATCTGATTTTCTTGTATGGTATGGACGTCGCTTAATCGACGACTAAACCGATACCATCAGGGAAGGGACGTCGGAATGTGCGCCGCTTATTCGATGGAAAAAGGATGAAATCCGACCAATATTGGAAGTTAACGCTGTTGGTTATCCGACTCCAATATTGGAAGTTAACGCTATCAGTTATCCGACTCCCTGTGAAGCTGGAGGAAGTCGCATCACCGACGAGGTAGATTCATCGGAGATCCAACGTAGTCAACTTTGTCGGATTTTAGCCGATATACCACCGACGGTAAAAAAGGACTGGAATTGTGGGATAGGCGACAATAGGTTGTAGCAAATTTGACTTTTTCACCGTCGGATTTTGGGTAAAAAAAATGTAGTGTAGTAACATCTTAGTCTTGGTCCCTCACTAGCATTTACATGACCACACAACTCATCACATATACATATTTACAATGTGGAATACCCTTTTCTTAATACTCATCCAAAATAGCATAAAATACTCTTACTTGACACTCATTTTACCTTGGCTTAACACCTTTAGCTCTCATTTAACTCCAAGATGTCTCTATCGACTCTATGTCACTCATTTACATATATCATCCTATATTTATTGGAACAATCAAATTAAAATATATATTATTTTAACTTGTAAGAGGATTTATCTCACTGAGTACAAAAAACTCCAACACTATATTATGCTTTCAAGGGACATTAGCCAGAAGAGGTTCAGTGGAGAGATATCAATCAACTAGTATTATTAACAAATTTCCCTGAAAAATGTTGTTGTTGAAGTTCTTATTTTAAGTATATGTAAAGGTCCCTCAAGGATAAGAAAAACTAAATGCGCATTCATGTCTTAGCCATTCATGGTTTCACTTTTCATATCATTTCATTTCAACGATTGCATCATTCTTACAGTTAACGCCTAAATTTCACACACATACAACATTTTGGCTAATCTTGCAGTAAGGCGTCATCAACACATAGCATGTCTCCCATTGAAGACATCCTCATTAAATCTAGAAAGTAGCATGAGTCCAACAATACCAAAAAATAGTGAAAAGAAGAAATAGCGCAGTTACACTTGTGATAGACCCCACTACAATGTGTATTATCGGTTGCGTGCCTGCGCTACACTACCACAAATTTTCCTTTGAAATCCATTCAACTGTAAAAATGATGGGACCACAACCACCCATGGCACATTGAAGGCTCATCAAGGCTCCATCACCTCCAAGAATTTGAATTTGGCTCCTCATGTATTTGGGTTCATTGAATGGCCCCCCTTTGTGTACTTTGGAGCTAGATCATGGAGTTAATGAATCCACATTTGGATCTAGTTATTTCTTGGCCACCTCTTGGCCTATAAAAGGAATCCATGGGCATGTGTCTAGTAAGGAGAAATTAGAGCAAGGTTATGTTGCTGGAATTGTGTTCGAACTTCTTCCACCTCTTCCCATACCTACTAGCATTCTTCAATCTCCCTTGCCACCTTCCTCCAAGGGGCAAGTGTTTCTCCCATTGTTCTTTCAAGTTATTTATCATTTAGTGTGGAAAAAAATGACCTCCCTAAGGGAGATTGGTGGCTTCCCTTGAAGCCCACACCTCCTAGGTGACACTACATGTAATAACTTGTCCATTGGGTAGTCTAAAGGAGTTCTAGCATTTGCTTCTTGTTGTGGTTTCCATATATTCACTCCCTTTCAAGTTATTTTCAAGTTTTTGTTTTATTTTACTTTTGTTTTGCTAACAAGAACCTTGTAGGATCAATTTGGGGCCATTCACATTTGCTTTTTGTACTACAATACTAGGCCTTGTTGACAACCTCAAAGGCTTTATCCCAAAGTAGGAAGTGTTGCAGTCATTTGTGTAAATTTTCCCACAACACTTACCTCATAGTCCATGTGTTTCATCTTAAAAAAAATAATTGAAATATACAATCTGCATACTAATTACATGTTTTAGTAACATCTTAGCCTTCAACCCTCTCTAGGATTTACATGACCACACAACACATCACATATACATATTTACAATGTGGAATACACTTGTATATATTTCAACTTGATGTATAATATCAACACCTTTAACACCTTGATTACATAATTCTTACCTCATAGCACATGTGTTTCATCTTAAGAAAATTAATTGGAACACACTATATGTACTAATTACATCTTTTAGTAACATCTTAGCCTTGGACCCTCATTAGCATTTACATGACCACACAACTCATTGCATATACATATTTACAATGTGAAATACCCTTGACTTAGAACCCATACAAAACACTATAAAATACTCTTATTTCACACTCATTTACCTTTGAATTAACACCTTAAGCTCTCATTTAACTCAAGGATGTCTCTACATGCTCTATGTATAATATCAACACTCATGTATATATATCAACCCATATGATTGGAACAATCAAATCAAAATATAGATTATTTTAATTATACGGAGCTTTATCTCAATAAGTATAAATAACTAACACTATATTATGCTTTTAACACACATTAACTAAAAAAGGTTATGTAGAGAGATATCAATAAACTAATAATATTAAGGAATTTATGTAATAAATGTTGTTGTAGAAATTATTATTTTAAGAGAAATTATTATTTTAAGAACATGTTGAGGTCCCTCAAGGATAAGAGAGACTAAATGGTCATTCATGCTATAGCCATTTATGTTTACACTTTTCATTATTACATTTGAATAATTACATCATTCTTACCTCGTATCTCATAGCACATGTGTTTCATCTTAAGAAAATTAATTGAAATACAATCTAGATACTAATTACATTTTGTAGTAACTTCTTAGTCTTGAATCTTCACTAAGATTTACATCACCACACAACTCATCACATATACATATTTACAATGTAAAATATCCTTGAATTAACATCCATATAAAATATCATAAAATACTTTTACTTGACCATCATATTTACATCACCACACAACTCATCACATATACATATTTACAATGTAAAATACCCTTGACTTAACACCCATACAAAACATCATAAAATACTTTTACTTGACCATCATATCCTTCCATAAAACAAAACAAAAAAAACTAATTTTCCTTCTTAGTTATAACCCACATGCAAACAAGAAAGTTACTCAATCCCATTTTCTTGTAGGTCAAGAAATTAGTCAATGATAGATCTTCAATGAAGATTAGATATCAACATCTTTAGCCTAATCGTACATCTTAAAATAGAATTCTAGATGTAGTTAAAGCCATGGTAACATCAACCTAAGTATTAACGTTAAGCACAATTTGACTACGGTTAGGCATCAAACAAAACAACAACTATGACCTCACTCTGCCCATCCTCACCTTGGATGTTTTTTTGTTTTTTTTCTCATAGCATTGACCAAGTTTGTGGGAGCTCAAAAAGACATTTATATATTGTTATGCATTTACTTGATACTCGTGCTTTTGCTTATGGTGGGCATTACCTCGTTTGTAGTATTCATGTAAGCTCTCTTATTGTTTTTGTTTTTTAGCTTCCATGTTCTATTCTAATGTGTTTTGGGATGAATTTTATCTCTTTGGAATGTGGCTAATAAATAACATTGTTCCTTTTGGAATATGGCTAATAAATAACATTGTTCCTTTATCACCCATTGGTTTTACAATCAAATTTGTTATTTATATCTCATTTTCTTGCAAACAAATCAATCAATATTTGCATCCACATTTATAAATATGTTTAAAAGAATTCAGAAGATATTAATTGGTTGTTAGACTAATGGATAACTCCAACAGCAACATCAATTATTGATATTTTGAAATATACAAATAAGCAATTTGCAAAGAAATTTATGGATTGAAAGGACAACCACCATTAGCAACAAGGGTACTGAAGATCCCAAAAATCAAAGAAAATAACTCAAATTACCACTCTAAAAAAATTCCCAAAGCACCATTTGACACAAATATAAAAGGCCTAGAGTACAAAACTTAGTACTGCCATAAAGGTGGATCCAACCTATATTAGTTTGTCCCTATAAAAAGGGTATTTGTCAGCTAGCAGTGAAATCTGTGTTAGGAGCCAAGAACATGTTTTTTTTAGAACTCTATGAGATTAGATATAAAATCTGGTGGCATTAAAGAGTCATTTCACTCCCCAAATGTTTTAGTTGTTTTACTGATATTATCTGCAACTTGGCACAATGATACATCTTTGAGTATTTTGAGAAAACCTGACGAATAAATTTGTGTTTGAGTATTTTGAGAAAACACCACGAATACATTTGTCTTTGGGGATTATAGAAACAATTTAGTGTTCCAAATTTATATAGGTATATTACAAGCTGCCATGACTTAATCTCTTCAAAACGTGGTTCTGAACATGGCCATTAACTATAGAACCCTTTGTTCATGTTCCTCTCCCTTTTTCAACTATTTTTCTTTGCTCCAAACCTACAAGGAGTGCCTCAAAATTCTTGGAAATGCATGGGAATACGGATAATAGTATAGATCCTGGAGTGAGGGTCCTCTATTAACAAATATAAAAACCCATCATAGTGTTGGGATTCAACCCTTGGACATTCAGGGAAAGACTTGGAATCATCCCTCTATATTTGGAGTAAAATACAAATGGGGATACCTTAACATACACATTTAGGATAAATTTTCCTTGAGAAAATTGGATCTCAAACACAGCTTCCTATGCTATGAATAATAATACCAAAGTGCCTCAAACAACCATGGGCTACCATACTTCAGCTGAGCGTTATGGAATCAATGCAACAAATGGGAATTTCTCATCTCAAATGTGCGAGCAAGTGGTGTCCAAAATAATAAGGGGTTTTTTTCACAAGTTAATAGATCTTGGCCTTGATGAAGTCATGTGTTCAAATCTTAGTCTTACATAAACTATTTTCACATAAAATAGAACCCTACACAACTCCAAATGCAAAGGTACTCATTGATTTGGGAAGCATTGCTAGTCCCCTAATCTTATCAACCTTGTCTCTATTTAGGTGGGTTCTCATTTGTCTACATCACTCAAGGTATCTATGTATAGTAGTCTATGTGTCTTATACTATCTCCAATGTTGTCCTATGAGGTATGTCGCTTGGGTTTTGTCCTTGCAAGTGGGCTTGGGTTTTGTCCTTGCTAATGGGCCTAAGCCTCACTATAGTTAGTGGGATTGGGTTTCCTGCAAGTGGTTGGCTCATGATGAATATCAATGTCTCCTTTCATTTATGGGATATCTCCTTCCATTGGTTGTTTTGTTATGGGCACAAGCTAGTTCTCTGTTTTGTGTTTTTTTTTGTTTTTTTATTTTATTTGTATAGTATTTATTTTATTTGTTTCTTTTATATATATTTTTAATATATAATTAAATATATTATATTATATGATGATGGTGATAATGATGATAATGATGATGATGATGATGATGATAACAACGATGATGATGATGATGATGATGATGACAATGATGATTATGATGATGATGGCGATGATCATCATTGTCATCATCATCGTCGTCATCAATATAGTCATCATCGACCATCAATATCAACGAGTCAAAAACCAGTTGTTATCGGCATCCTTGTCATTATCATCATACAACCATCATCACTTTCTCGTCATCGTCATTATGTGTTGTGAGTGCATTCATCATTCACAAATAATAATTATTATCATTGTCATCAACATCATATAATCACATAATCATTGTCTTCATCATATAATTCATCACATCATTGATCGGCATCATCATCATGATCACCACCATCATTGTCATTGTTGACATGACTGTCATTATTGCCATGATTGTTGTCATCATCATACTTATATAATCACATCATCATCGTCGTTGTCATCCTCATCACCCTCATCATCATTGTCTATGTCATCATCATCATCGACATCAGCATCATTGTCATCATAAATGTCATTATCATCATCGTCGTCATCATCATCTTCATCGACATCATTGCCATCATAAATGTCATTATCATCATCATCGTCACCATCATCTTCATCATTATTAGTGCCAGTTAGAGTTGGATATGACACATTCAACTAGCATAAATATAGACTACTATGCTTTATATATTACTTGCAAGAAATTGTAATTTTTATTTAAGATAGACCTTCTTAGGTAATATAGATTAAAAATATGAGCATTTCTTTGGTTTCCAAAATATTTATACCTCGATTGGATTAACTACAATTAAGGAATTGATTATTGTAATTGCAATTGTACTACAAATATCAAATTGTAATTCATTGTAACATTGTGATAAACTACACCTATTTTACCTCACGACCTTCAAGTTTTTGGTGTATAGCACATTTCACTAATTCACAATTTGGTATTTCAATTTTGTACTCTATGAATTAAGTAAAATAATAGAACGTGAATTTGGGCCACATCTATATCATTACAAGATGTTTACTTGTGTATTGGATTTTAATGATGAATTATTTGATTTATCATTGTTCCTAGCTTTGATTGTTGGTTGATAGTGTATTTTTGTGCTTAATTCTTCAATTGTCTAACACGGTTCCACCAAATATATAAGTCTCAAATTGGGTTTTTCCCCAAGTGCCTATTCTAGGATCATAAGAAGAACCTAGAACTATCTAGTCCATAATTCTCTAGTTTATATCAACTAATACTCTAGGGAAGAAATAAAAACCATAACTAAAGACGAGAATGTGCAACTATGAAGAAAGAGGCAAGCAAAACCCTAACATGAAAGATGTGAATGAGGATCATGCAAAAATCTCTCACGATGAAACTAGGTTTCAAAATAACAACACAACTAGGAATTCATGGAGAGGCAATTGAAGTTATCCCATTGTAATTACCAAGACAAGACACGTCAAATGGTTTATTGCAATAAAGGAAAAGATAGACACATCTTGACAAAGTTAATTTATTCAAAATCCCCAAAGAAACATTCTGATAGAATTTTTTCAAATTATAATTGTTAATATTATGTTAGTGATCATAATGGATACAAGTCATAGTGGCTATGGTTCAATATATGTAGTGGGAACTAATGTGTTTAGGATCATAATGGTTAGAGGTTATAGTGTGTGTGTTGTTAAAATGTGTGTTAATGGGTTATTTTATTGGGCATGATAGTGTCTTTGAGGTTATAATGGTTATGGATTAAAATGTACTAGAGTGTTATAAGTGTATGAAAGAATGATTGTGTTAAGGATAATAATGGATAAAGGTAAAAGTGTGTTTAGTATCATATTGTGTTCAGGGGCATATATAGTGGATAAGGCTTACAATGTATTGAGGTATTAGTTTGTTTGTGGTCAAAATGTGTCATGACTAGATTGTGTCATGGTCTATAAGGTCTCATGATCAAAGTGGGTAGGATGCTAGCGTTCTCAGGATAAAATGCTATGGTGAATGATTATGTTAGGGGTGATAAGGGTTACGAGTCATATATAGTGGTTAGGGATCAAGGTTTGCGAGCGGGTTAGGTTGTTAGGCATCATAGTGTGTGACACTGATGAGGATGAGGATGATGATGAGGACAGGGATGATGATGATGACAATTTTTCTCATCATCATCATCATTGCCATCATCATAGTCATCAATTTAATCATTGTCATTGCTTTATAATATAAAAAAAAATGAAGATGATGATGATGCAAAGGACAATTTAAAAATCCTTGAGTTCCCTAAATTTATTTGCAAAGTTCTTAAATTTTATCTTCAAAATATAGATCCAAGAATTCTTAAATAAATCGTCAATAAAGGTAACTAAATACTTACTTCAATCGATTTGAATGTGTGTGTGTGTGTGTTGTAGATATGTTATACATGTTATTCTCTTAGAGATCCTAATGATAATGGAATGAAATTATCGAAAAATTAACATGGAATCAGAGTTGACCTAAGAAGAAGGCACTATGTAGCTGTGGAAGCTAGGGCTTCTTAATATTTGGGTTTCTCTCCATAGATAATCAAAGGCAGGAGGCTAGATTGACTCTCCTAGCAAGGACGCATCTTTCTGTCGAGACAAAATTCAATTTTGAGCATTTTCAGTTTTTGACCTAAAAATTAGGGTTTCTACAAAAGTTGAAATTTTTGAAATCCAAGACCACGGATGGAAGATCCTCTGAAAAATCAAAGTTTAGAGCTTTGGATTGAACTTTTTGGTTGGGTGAAGCTCCAGGAAATTCAAACCCTAATTCAGGGTCTTGTCTAGTGAATCCGGAAGTTTCAAAAGCAATTTTGAGGGGTGAAATTTTGCAAATTTAAAAATATGAGTATACCATCTTGATCAGCTCAGCAAGGCACATCTTTCTATCCTTTCAAAAGTTTGAAATTCAAATTTTTAATTTTTAGGGTTTCTCTGACAAACCCTAATCCAGCTCTAGATCTAGTTTTCAGCAAATCAAGTGGTAAGACCTAAAAATTTCTATTTCCATTTGAAGTACTCTTTAAGATGTCTCACCACACCAAGCTTGAGGATAATCTTGAAGGAGCTGATAACTTTTGAGCCTGGAAGTATAGGATTGGGTTAATCCTAGAAGAGAATGAGTTGGACAACTACATAAAGGAAGAGGTTCCAGTTCCAGAGGGAGATGAGGCTAAGGCCTTACATGACAAGAACTTGGTCAAAACCAAGAGAATCATTGTTGATTCTATTAAGGGCCATCTCATTCCCCATGTGTCTTCCCTAAAGACACCCAAGGATATGTTTGACTCTTTGAATAAGTTGTTCGAAGGTAAGAACATAAATTGGAAGATGACTCTGCAAAACCAATTGAAAGGGGTAAAAATCCATAATGGAGAGACCATCCAGTCCTACTTTTCTAAGGTCTCTCAAATTAAGGAACAACTTGAAGCTGTGGATGAAGCAGTGGAGAATGGAGAAATATTCATGACCACATTGAATGGCCTACCCAAGTCATGGGACTCCTTCATCCAAGGAATCTGTACAAGAAAGAAATTGATCTCCTTCAATAGACTATGGGAGGAATGTTCACAAGAAGAAGCTAGGCTTGTGGCCCAAGAAGAAAAGATGGGAAATGAATATCAAGCTCTCACAGTACACACCAAGAAAGGTAAGTTCAAGAGGGAGAAATCTTATCACAAGAGAACTCCACACCACCATCAAAGAGATAAGAAAGATTTGAGGTGCTTTACTTGTAATGAGAAGGGACACTTTTCTTTAGATTGTCCCAAGAATAACAAGAACAAAAACAACAACTACTACAACAAGAAGAGGAAGAGCAGCAAGAAGAGATATCATGCTCATGCCGTTGAGGATGATGAACCTCCCAAGAAGAAGACTAGGGCAGAAAGTGAAGAAGAATATGTGCCGATCTCTGCTCTCACAGGTACTATCTCTCATGGATGTAATGATTGGCTTATTAATAGTGGGGCTTCCAAACACATGACTGGGTTTAAAGAATCCTTTGTGGATCTATCTGAACATGAGTCACCTCATAAGGTAAAACTTGGGGATGACTATCAGTATCCTATAAAAGGAAGTGGGGAAGCCTCCTACAAACTAGACTCTGGGAAGTCTTTGAAAATGAAAGATGTTCTATATGTACCCGGACTCAAGAAGAATCTCTTCTCCATATCATCTTTGGATGCAAAAGGAATGAGAGTTGCATTTGTGGATGGCCAAGTACTCATGTGGCCAAAGGGTAAGACCATATATGATGTAGTAGTGATTGGAGAGCAAGAGGGAGGATTGTACAAATTGAAGGGACAACCTGAACATGCCATGGTACATGAGTCCATGGAGCCAAGTGAAACTTGGCATAGAAGGATTGCACACATGTACTATAGAGCACTACCAATTGCAAGCAAAGCAGTAGAAGGTCTTCTTGAAATCTAGTCAAAGCATGAAGGTATTTGCAAAGGATGTGCAAAAGGAAAGAACACAAAGAAAGCATTTCCAAGCAATGAAAGCAAAGCAAAAGGAATCTTGGAAATTATCCACTCCGATGTATGCGGTCCGATGTCATCCAGTTCTTTGAGTGGGTATGTATACTATGTTTCCTTCATTGATGATTTCTCTAGGAAGAATTGGGTTTATTTCTTGAAGAATAAAGATGAAGTGTTTGATAAGTTCAAGGAATTCAAAGCCTTGATAGAAAATCAAACTGATAAGAATATCAAGACCTTCAGATTCGATAATGGCGAAGAATTCACCTCAGGTGATTTCAAGAAGCTATGCAGTGATTCATGGATTAAGAGGGAGTTGACTGCTCCCTGGAATCCACAACAAAATGGAGTTGCGGAAAGGAAAAAAAGAACTATCATGGAAGCAGCTCGGGCAATGCTTCATGACCAGGATCTGCCTATGCATCTATGGGAAGAAGCAACTAGGACAGTTGTATATGTGCAGAACAGAACACCTCACAAGATACTTGACAACAAGACACTAGAAGAAGTCTTCTCTGGTAAGAAACCAGAGGTTAGCCATCTCAGAATATTTGGTTGTCCAGTATACACACACATTCCAAAGGAAAAGAGAACAAAGCTATATCCTTCAGGGAAGAAGGGCATCTTTCTGGGTTACAGTGAAAGCTCAAAGGCATACAGAATCTACTTTCCAGGGTTCAAGAAGATTGACATCAACAGGGATGTAACATTTGATGAAGATTCAACATACATCAAATCAAGGAAGACACCTGTTGAAGACAATGAAGAACCAAAGGTAACTAGATTTCAAGACACCACTATGAATGAAGCAATTCTAGAAGAAGATCGTGAAATTGAAGATCCACAAGAACCTATAGATCCACCCCACGAGAAGAACTCTCACAAGAGGAAACCTGCATGAGCTAGAGAGCTCATTCAAGATGCAGAAAGGTATGGCATTCCAAAAGAAGAACACAGAGAAAGGAAGAGGACTAGATCACATACCAGTTATTTTTCCTTACTCTGTGATATTATGAACAAAGAACCTTCCAGTTATGAAGAAGCAGGATAAAAGAAAGAATGGAAGGATGCCATGGTCGAGGAGTACCAATCGATCATGAAGAATGATTTTTGGGATGTGGTCCCAAGACCTGAAGGAAAGTTTGTTATGACTTCCAAGTGGATCTATAAGATCAAGCATGTTGCAGATGGCAGCATAGAGAAATACAAGGTGAGGTTTGTAGCTCGTGGCTTCTCCCAGAAAGAGGGAATAGACTATGAAGAAACTTTTGCTCCTGTAGCCATATACACTTCCATCAGAACAGTACTTTCTCTGCCTATAATGATGAAGTGGAAGATACAACAGATGGATGTCAAGACAGCTTTCTTGAATGGTGTAGTCGAAGAGGAAGTGTATGTGGAGCAGCCACTTGGTTTTGAGACACATGACAAGGAGTCATATGTGTGCAGGTTGAAGAAATCCTTGTATGGATTGAAGCGAGATCCTAGGACTTGGTATGGTAGGATGGACAATTTCCTATCCAGTTTGGGCTTTACTAAGAGTAAAGCGGATTCCAACCTTTACTACAAGGTTGAGGAAGGAAATCCTGTGATACTACTACAGTATGTGGATGGCCTGTCTGTTACAGGTGAGGATGGGTTGATTTCCAACACCAAGAGGAAGCTTGCTATCGAGTTCGAGATGAAGGACTTGGGGATGATGCACTACTTTCTAGGCATGGAGGTGTGGCAGAGTGCAAATGGAATCTTCCTTGGACAAGGGAAGTATGCAGTAGAGATCCTCAAGTGGTTCGGGATGATGGAATGCAAGGCCATGGCCACACCTATGGCATCAAACCTGAAGCTTATGTGTGATGCTTCATCTAAGCCGGTTGATGTCATTGTGTATCGTCAGATGATTGGGTCCTTGATGTACTTGACGAACACGAGACCAGATATTTTCTTTGCGGTGAACACATTGAGCTAGTTCCTCGCGGATCTTAGAAGTGTTCACATGGTTGCTGTAAAGCATATTCTGAGGTACCTGAAGGGTACGGTTGATTATGGGCTCAAGTATGATGCGAATCAAAAGTTTAACCTGGAGGGTTATATTGATTCAGATTGGGCAGGCAGTGCTGCAGATAGGAAGAGCACTTCGGGGTGCTGCTTTAGTATGGAATCAGGTGTGATCTCTTGGTTTAGCGGGAAGCAGTCCTGCGTAGCACTGAGTACAACCAAAGTAGAGTATGTTGCAGCTTATTCGGCTAGCTGTGAGGCAGTATGGCTTAGGAAGCTACTAATTGAGTTATTTGATCTCCCGTTGGATGCTACCTGTATATTTTGTGACAACCAGTGTTGTGTGAAGTTGTCTGAGAACCGAGTGTTCCATGACAGGTCGAAGCACATCGAGATCAAATATCACTATATCAGGGATATGGTGCAGAGAGGAGCAGTGAAGCTCCTGTATGTTGTGACGGATGAGCAAGTTGCAGATGTGTTGATGAAAGCACTATCCAGAGTGAAGTTTGAATACTTCAGAGAGAGGCTTGGTGTTCTTCAGATTGAAGATACTTCGAGGAAGAAGTGATGGGAGACATTTGCAGGATCCATTCCAAGCATGGTGAGAGGAGGATCCTTCCCATGGATGTGGATGTAAGTGTTGTGTGATGAGCATCGTGACGATGCTCCATATACTACTTTGGATATGCATCAATTGGATGCTTTGTATGATCAGTTGGATCATGTATATGTATATGCATCAGGTGGATGCTTTGTATGATCAGTTGGATCATGTATATGTATATGCATCAGGTGGATGCTTTGTATGATCAGTTGGATCATATATGATGATGTGCATCAGGACGATGCAGTGAAGATGATCAGGATGATCATGTGTGATGAGTATCAGGACGATGCTCTGGATGACATGCATAAGGATGATACAGTGACGATGATCAGGATGATCATGTACATTAGGATGATGTATGGTGAGTATTAGGTTGATACTTTGTGGCCATGGACAGGTTGTGCAGATGAGCATATAATCTTGCCCTGGGAGATTTGCAGATACTCTTGCAAGGTTTTTCCTATGGCATGTAATAGTTCCCTGGGAGATCTGGCAAATGCTCTTTCGAGGTTTTGCTCTGGGAGGACATATAATATTTCCCTGGGAGATCCGATAGGTTGAGCAGTACGCTCGTAATCAGTCCTGGGATGCTCTTTTGAGGTTTTGTCCTATGGCATATAATATTGCCTTGGGAGATCCGATAGGTTGAGCAATATGCTCGTAATCAGTCCTGGGATGATCTTTCGAGGTTTTTCCATGACCACATGTAATCTTTCCCTGGGAGATCCGATAAGTTGAGTAGTACACTCGTAATCAATCTTGGGATTCTCTTTCGAGGTTTTTTGGTGACCACATGTAATATTGCCCTGGGAGATCTTGCCGATCATGCTTAGGCACATAAAGGATCATGGGATACTCTTTCGAGGTTTTGTGGTGGGGTCACATATAATATTGCCATGGGAGATCTTTCTGGTCGTGCTTATGCACATAAAGGATCCTGGGATACTCTTTCGAGGTTTTGTGACGCACGTAATAAGTCCTAAGGATTCCACAGTATGGCCAGTGTTGATGAAGACCTATAGGTGGTGGGCCTACATCTAGCATGAAAAAGGGCTAGCTCTGTAGAACTTCCTATGACGAGAAGAATTGAGAGATAGCCCAGTGATCGAGATGTCGTGTACAGCAGCAGTGATGATGATGATGCTCCGTGATCCAGTGATGATGATCCAACTCCAGAATTGAATACTTGCGCCAATATGTATTGATGACCTATGTTCAGAATACCTTCCTAGTTAAGACGGAGTGTTGATGTATTTGTAACTTCGGAAGATATTCTTCTATGTATTAAATTTGTACTTTATTGTATATCCAACAAAGATGTATTATTCCTCTGATTGGAAGTGTCGTCATTTGTATTTGCAAGTGTCGCAAGTTACATTGTAAGTGTCGTTATTTGTATTGATGGGTTATTAGACCACCAGTGTGGGGTCGGCCCTAGTTAGGTCATGTGGTTGGGTTATTAGACTTGAGTAGCAAGTCGGCCCCAGTGATTTATTGGCAAGTCAAGTCAGTGTATAAATAGAGAGGTTGTGTCTCTCATTTGATTCATTCACTCACTTCTCAAGCTCGCATAGCTAAGAGAGAAAGTGGCGCACTTATGGAGGAGGAGGAGAATCTGCTAGAGACATCTTATTGGGTTTGATCCTTGTGATCTTGTATTGGGGCTTATTCTATCTCTGAGGAAGTTGTGGGGTTTTTCACCTTCTTGGTTTTCCCCGATGAAACTCTGTGTCTCTTGTGTGCTTGCATGATTGTGTTTATGATTGATATGTTGTATATGTTATTCTCTTAGAGATCCTAATGATAATGGAATGAAATTATCGAAAAATTAACACCAAAGTCCTTTGCAACCAACCAATAAGAGTTAGAAGCCCTCGGCCACTTTGGTCGTTTAATATGTGCAAGGGTACCGAAACCAAGTTCTGGAAGATATTCCATAATTGAAGGATATAGGACAAATGACTCCTCTCCCCCGATGAAATGATCAATTCCAATAAGCACTTGAGACCCATTCCCAGTTTTCTATAATAACCAATTACTAAGCCAGTGAAGAGCCCTTATAAAACCATTCCAGAAATTTGAGACCCCCCTTTGTTGTTTTATTTGGATTTCTTAGCCACTCAACAATAGAGATACCTTTCAGATATTTAGTCTTAAGAACATTACTCAGCAAACATGAACCACACATTCCATGCCATAAACTTTTCAGACATAAAGTCTAATTGAACCAATACATATTTTCAATATCCCATCCTCCTATGTTCTTTGGAAGGGATAGCCAATCCCATCTAACTAAATGCATTTTGTCCCCTTTATCATTAACAGACCAAAGAAAGTTAAACATTTTCCTTCTAATCAAATTCAGAATTGTATGCGGTATTTTAGCTAAAGACATTCAATATACAAGTATCCCAATGAGAACAGGTCTAACCAAGGTGAGTCCACCCCCTGAAGTTAACAACCTATAGCACCAGTTTCCTATTTATTTTTCCACTTTCTTGACAAGCCACATCTAGTTTGCAACTTTATAAGTATTAGGCTTCAAATAATGGCCTAAATATTTGAAACCTCCTTTAATGTCCTTGGATCTAAAGGGGAAAAAACAACAATCTAGGAGAAAGTATCATCTGAAATAGCATTTTTAAGGAAACAATATTTATTGTAGCTCACCTCCATGCCAGTAGCAACACAAAATACAGATATGATCTCAAAAAAGGTCTCCCAATCCTTTATTGTACTTCTACCAAATAATACAACATCATCAAGGTTGCACACGCAAGCATGTCACGTCTTTACCTATTTTTTTAACTACTTGCATTTATTAAAATTAACTATATAAAAACAACATGGAATGTGAGAGGGATCATGATTCTCAGTCATAATGTGTGAGAGGGGTGTTGCAGAGATTCTAATTGGATGCGGTCTTATTGCATGAGGTTAATTCAATTGGTTTTGAGCTCAAGAACATGATTAATTATTCTTGGAATGGGTCCTTTTGTGTTTCTAATAATTGTCAAGGGAGTGGGGGTGCAGAGCTTTCTATTTCTTCTTCACTACAAAGTATAGTAGTTTCGTCTAGGTTGGATCTAAAGAACAAGTGTATTTGGGTCACTTTTTTAATGCAAATTGAGTGGTGAGGTTATGTATAGTGTGTTCCTTGAATTCTAGCTTGAAGCATGGCCGATTATGGGACTAGATGGTTTCTTCTCTTCCAACGGAAAAATGGATAGTTGGGGGGGACTTCAACATAGTTGAGTGGAATGGGCATTGATGTGGTGGTAGGGGTACAATGATCAATGACTTGGAGAAGCATGCTTGGTGTAGGTGTAAAGATGCTTTGCATATTTTTTATCCTAGTTGGAAACAAAAGGGATTGGATTATGGTGTGTGGTTCACATGGATCAATTCCCGGTAGGGTCAAGATAGGGATCAAGCTCGTTTGGATCAGTTTTATGGATCAAGATAGGAGATAGTATTCTTAGGGAATCTTTGCTCGGTCGATGTTATGGTGGATGTGATAGGTTAAAACTATCTTCCAATCCAATCAGTGATATCTATAAGGATTTATTCAGACACACCCTTATCTTTAGTTTTTGTATTGAACATGAATCATGTGGATTCATTAGATTTACATGTTCTCATATAGAGGGTTCTCAAGGATGGATTCTATTGTGGAGGTTGTTGTTAGATGTATTGTTAAGGTTATTCAGGTGTAGGCATGATGGTTGCTTGGAAGAGGAGGAAGGCAATGTAGGTGGATAGACAGATGCTACATGAGGTTCATATCTTTATGGAAGAGAACATTCATAATGTCATCCTCTAGAAGGATTCATCGAAGTTGGAGATGACTGTGAGACGTCAGGCTAGAATCAATAATAGGTTGTAGTGGATCTAGGATGGAGATGAGGGGTCCAAGTTCTTTTTTGACTTCTTCAAAAGGAAGGTTGAGATAGAAAGGGTAATTGGTTTCTATCAAGTTGGTGGTTTGCTTGCAGAGGATCCTGTTGATATTAAAGATACGTTCAATGATCATTTCCAGATGATCTTTGCTCCTTATAATTTGAAAAATGGTGTGTTGGCTATAAAAACTATATGTTGTGGGATTGTCCCACAAAAAATCCTGAATGGTGGCATGACAAGTTGTATTGGGATATTACTAAAGATGAGTACTATACTACATAATGCTTATGGCATTCTTTCTCTTTCATATAAAATGTTTTAAATGTCTCATTTTTGCTTTCTAAGATATATCTATATATATATAACATAAAGAACAATGGTATTACAATAGAATGCTTACGACATTCTTATAATTGAGTAAAATGTGGTTTTTTTATGTTGATACACTCCATTATTTAGATATGGTGAATGGGACTTATTATCTTTATCATCAAGGCAATGATATTTATTAATTAGAATGCATCATTTTATGTATATTTTTTGTTGTACATAGACATAATATTAAGAAGACAACTAAATTATTTATTAAACTATGAAAATACACGTGAGTAATTTGTACTTAATCTTATCAACTCTAGTTATCTATGCAATTGTGCATAATATTGTCACATTGTGGACTCTCTCTTTTTTTTAGATTTTGTATTCATTATAATTATATATTTCTTTATACATTATGAGTAAGTAGATTCAACTTTCTAAGGATATAAATATTTTTGTTATTGTATAAAAAGACGTTTATGGAGATGTGTAATTCCTTCCATGCTAAATTTGCAACTAACATGTATTACTTTCAAAAAATAAAATTAAAAAAATACAATGTCGATTATAATTAAAATTTAAAACAAAAAATAAACACAAATATAGAAATAGTTTTAATAAAAATAATTATGAATGCTAAATATATAATGTTTAGCTATCTAAGATATGCCAAAGATCTCCTGAAAGTTATAAGTTATATGTTGTTGAAGAGTATCTATGATATGCAAAATACTAGTGTAGATCCATCTCAACTCTGGATTCATCATGCGTCGAGAAGGATCAAATCCCTCGAGGTGCAAACCTTTTCCTCAAATCTATGCACTCTAAAAGGGTTTGCACCTCGAGGGATTTGATCCCTTTCAACACATGATAGGTCCGAAGTTAAGATGGATCTTGTAGACATTTATAATCAATGTAATTACATTTTCTTTATGATTTTTTTAATCCATTACATGTGTCAAAATCACTTTGATTTTTTAGAGTTACAAAAATCCATTATAAATGCAATTTCAGACAACCACAAAGATTATAAAAAAAATGAATTTTATTTGGTTTAATTAGTCATTTATTTTTTAATGCTTTAGTTGGTAAAAATTATTCTAAGCTGTGATTACCCTTAAAACTATCTAGAATAAATTTGATTCTTGGGATATAAATATTTCCATTATGAAGTAGTATTCCTAGAACTATCTCAAGTAAATTTGATTTTTGAGAATATAAAGATTTCCATTATGGAAACAATTTTGGATAACTATAAAAATGTAAATTTTATTTGATTTGATGAAAATAAATAAATCCAAAATCTAGGATATGATTTAACGTATATAAAACATAAATTATTTAGAAACATAAATTATATATAAAATATAAAATATTTAAAAACACAAATTAATATATAAAATATAAAACATGAAATATTGAGAAACATAAATTATATATAAAATATAAAGTATTTAAAAACATAAATTGATAATTAATAAAGATGTACATTCTCATATTATAATATTATCAATAATTTTATTTTATTTAAAGAATTAATAATGTAAAATATATATAATAGTAAAGTGATTTTTCTTCAAAATAAAATTAATGTTACATATTCTCTCACACACGTGTGTGTTTATATATATAATTTTTAAAATGTTAAAAAATCAAAAAAATTATTTAATTAAAGGTATATATATACTTATCAATTTATTTCGATATAATTTTATAAAATATTTGTGATTTTAATTATTTTGAATTTAATTAAACAATTTGTTTTAAATATTAATATGATATGTATTGAAATAAAGTTAGAAATATACAAAGTAGATAGTAATTTTGATAGTCCAATGAGTTAACTCAAGTGGTTAGAAGTTATGAGTTATAAGGAGAAGGTCCCGGGGTCAAATCCCCTAGTGGTTATACATAAATATATAAGGGCATCATTTAATGTTCCTGCGAAGTTAGACTCCATAGAATCAACGAAGTGAAGCAAAATGGACCCTTGACATAACAACTCTTTTCCAAAATTGTGAACCACATTAAAAATATATATATAATAATTTTAATGATTAATTTAAATATAAGAATTTATAAATGAATTATAAATATTTAATTACATTAAAATTAAAACTCAAAAAAAATCATTTAAAATCTACAAAACATAATTATTAGAAAATACATGTCAAAACATTGTTACCATAAAACAAATAAATTCATAAAGTAAAAATAACATTTAAAAAACCATTATATTATATTATTATGAATTTAGAAAAGAAAAATGATGATGCTATAAGTATAATTTTTCTAATCCTACACTTAACCTTTAACCTCTAATTATAAGTCTAATTTCACACCTTTCTTAACTCGAGGAACTACATTGACCCTACAAATATAAGGTCATTAAAAAACAACAATAACAAAAAAGCATTTTTTCGCAAAGGGATAATATTGCCCAAAGTTATGAATTATTCACCCTACTCTAAACATAAACATAGAAAGGTATTTATTAAGAAAATTGTCGTCTTAAGATCATGTTTTGCCCAAAGTTATGAATTGTTCACCCTACTCTAAACATAGAAAGGTATTTATTAAGAGAATTGTCGTCTTAAGATCATGTTTTGTCCTTTTGGTTTAAAGTGGTAATATTGCACTCTACACTTAAAAAGTATGTATTAAGACAAGTGTCTTCTTAACATTAAGTTTTGTATTTTTAGTTTAAAGTGGTAATATTGCCCAAAGTATGAATTATTCCCTTACTGGAAAGGTGTGTCCTCTTAACATTATGTTTTGTCCTTTTCGTTAGCTACATAACATGTGAACAAAAAAACATAGCTACATAACATGTGATCAAAAAAACATCAGTAGTATTTTAACAATATTGAAATGTCTTTTGAATTTTAATTAAATATGAGTTTTATCATTTAAATAATAATAGCTTTAAAATATTTGAGATTGCTGAAATTGACTTATAAATATTGCCAATTAATAATATTGAAATGCCCTTTATATTTTAGTTGAATATGACTATCATTTAAATAACATCTTCAAAGTATTTTAACAATATTAAAATGTCCTTTGAATTTTATATAAATATGAGTTTTATTATTTAAATAATAGCTTTAAAATACTTGAGATTGCTGGAATTGACTTATGAATATTGCTAATTAACAATATTGGAATGCCCTTTGTATTTTAGTTAAATATGACTATCATTTAAATAACATCTTCAAAAGACTTGAAATTACTTGGAATTGACGTACAAATGGGATTAAGTGCTATTACTATGCTATTTTTATTGAGTGCTAGATTTCTAAGGAATCTCTCATTATTGTTGCATCCACAGTGTAAGAGTTGGCCCCGGAGGGATCAAAATGAAAATCCAAAAAATTAAAGTTTGTTAAATTAGAATAGGTTTGGAATGCAAATCCCCCACTTTGACATATTAGCATCTTCCCTCTATTTGTTGGCAATATCACCCCCACTTTGACATATTAGCATCTTCCCTCTATTTGTTGGCAATATCACTTGGTGATTTTGGATGGTCATTGGATCCATTTACCTTTCCAATTAATTTATGTATGAATTGGCGAGTGCATGGATCCCACCCAATTTGTAGGATGCTCCATTGTTTAATGTTGTCAATTTTCTATTAAATTTAAACTAAGCAATCCAATCCAGATTTTGAATATTATAAATTTCCTATGTGCAAAAATTATTCATGTGATTCCTTTTTTTTTCTTTCTTTCTTCACAACTAGGAATCCCCCATACCTGAAGGATGGGTCTATAACCTAGGCCAAGGCCAACCCCAATGTTGAATGGAAGAACAATATGCCCACCTAAAAGATGTTGTCACCAGGTTTGTGCAAAGATGAGGACCATCCTGGACGCCCCATGGGTTAATTTAATTCCCTTCCGGTTGGCTCCCACCCTCAAACCTTGACCTACAAGAATTGAACAGGTGACTTGTGGTGACTTAACCTCCACAAATGTCAATTACCCTACCAATGCAAGCTAAAAATGAATACTCTAAATTTCTTATGCAATGGGAACATTGTTCATGTAAACCTCTCTTTTCAATTTTTTTTATGTGAATATGCCCTTACAAGATAGACATAATATTTATGTGCATTTATTATCCCTTGATTTTCCAACAATAAAGTTGCAATGATGTAAACCATATGCTTACTTTCAAAATTTTCCTCCTCTTAGAATTGAATTATGTTAAGAGACGATAATTTCAACTTTATGCTTGGCTTTAATATTTTCTACTTCGAGATTTGAATTGAGTGTTGATAATGGGGTTCTTTAAGATTTGAAATGTGTAAAATTATTCTTTCCAAATTTATTAGATTTGAACTCAATGCAAAGAAAAATTACAACTCAACTTGGATTTGGTAATTTTATTATTTAAATAACAACCTCAAAACACTTGAGATTGCTTGGAATTGACTTACAAATGTTGTTAATTAACAATATTGGAATGCCCTTTGTATTTTAGTTCAATATGAGTTTATCATTTAAATAACATCTTCGAAAGACTTGAAATTGCTTGGAATTGACCTACAAATGTGGTTAAGTGCTATCATTATACTAGTTTTATCGAGTGCTAGATTTCTAAGGAATCTCTCATTATTTTTACATCCACATAGTGTAAGAGTTGACCCTTTAGGGACCAAAATGAAAATCCTAAAAATTAAAGTTTATTAAATTAGAATAGGTTTGCAATGCAAGTCCCCCACTTTGACATATTAGCATCTTCCCTCTATTTGTTAGCAATATCACTTGGTGACTTTGGATGGTCATTGGATCCATTTACCTTTCCAATTAATTTATGTATGAATTGACGAGTGCATGGGTCCCACCCAATTTGTGGGATAATCCATTGATTAATGTTGTCAATTTTCTATTAAATTTCAACTAAGCAATCCAATCTAGATTTTGAATATTATAAATTTCCTATGTGCAAACATTATTCATGTGATTTCTTTTTTCTTTTACTTTTTTCACAACTAGGAATCCCCCACACCCAAAGGATGGATCTATAACCTAGGCCAGGGCCAACCCCAATGTTGAATGGAAGAACGATCTGTCCACCTGGAAGATGTTGTCACTAAGTTTGTGCGAAGATGAGGACCATCATGGATGCCCTGTGGGTCAATTTAATTCCCTTCCGGTTGGCTCCCACCCTCAAACCCTGACCTACAGGAATTGAACAAGTGACCTATGGTGACTTACCTCCACAAATGCCAATTTCCCTCCATTGCAAGCCAAAATTGAATACTCTAAATTTCCTATGCAATGGAAACAATGTTCATGTAAACGTCTCTTTTCAATTATTTAATGTGAATATGCCCTTACAAGATAGACAAAATATTTATGTGCATTTATTATCCCTTGATATCAACCATATGCTTGCTTTCAAAATTTCCTCCTCTTAGAGTTGAATTGTGTTAATAGACAATAATTTCAGCTTTATGCTTGGCTTTAATATTTTTCTACTTCGAGATTTGGATTGAGCATAGATATTGGGGTTCTTTAATATTTGAAATGTGTAAAATTATTCTTTCCAAAGTTATTAGACATGAACTCGATGCAAAGAAAAATTACAACTCAACTTGGATTTGGTAAATGACTCAAACAAATAAAATTATATAAAATAATCTAAGTTTAATATGTATTTTTTCCAAGGAAAACTTCGTGGGATCCTTTCCCTCTTCTCGGAATATCCAGATGGAGGGTAGCTAAACCTCCAACCACAATAGCAGTTGTTTACCTCGAGGGACTCAGCGGAATTTGAACCTATGGCCTAAGTCCTCTCCATTGGCAACATGCCTTGGTTAGATTTTAACCAATTTAGCTAACCATTGGAGCTTGTACGTATGTATGTGTGTATGCATGCATGCCCAAAGGGTTCACTCAAGTACTTGAGCCATTTGCCCAAAGGGTTAGCTCAAGCAATTGAACCATTTGGTGGATGATTCAACTACTTGAACTAACCCTTGGAGCCCCTCTCTCTCTCTCTCTCTCTCTCTCTCTCTATATATATATATATATAATCCCCAAGGGTGGGGATATATATCGAGCTTATATCTCTTTCTATATATACAAACCTCAAGGGTGGGATATGTGTGTGTGTGAGAGAGAGAATTACCTCAAGCAGATAACCTCGGAGCTAACATATATGTTACTTCAAGCAGATAACCTCGATGGTTAGCTCAAGTGATCATGACTCATACATGAGATCTCTTCCCCCAAAGTTGGGGAGGTCACGGGTTTGACTCTCTTGTCCCCTTGGGGTTAGGTTCCGTAATCAAGGCCAACGGTTTACCCCATTTACCATCCATGAATCATGGGAAGTATTCAAAGGGTTTTTCGAAAGGTTGTTCCTTTGAAAAAAAATGTTAGCTCAAGTGGTTAAACCAATAGAGAGAAAGAGAGAGAGAGAGAGAGAGCCCAAAGTGTTAGCTAAAGCGATTGAGCCATCCAACCAAGGCATGTCGTCAACAAGGCCTTAGGTTACATGTTCAAATCTAAGTGAGTTCCTTTGAGTTACTAGCTTCTATTGTGATTGGGGTCAAGCTACTCTCCATCTAGATATTCCAAGGAAGGGGAGAAGATCCCATGAGGTTTAACTTGAAATATATATAAATGCCCAATGAATTAGTTTGATTGGTTTGAGTAAAAAAAGTCCAAGACAAAAATCATTGAAAAGTCACGAGTTCAAGTTTGATAGATTCCTTTTGGGTTAGGAATACATGTATTCCAACAACATTTAACACAAGGGCATTCAAGAAATGTAAAGAAATGCCTAAAAAGTTTCACAAGAACATTTTCTATCTACATACAAATTTGTTAATTTATATTACATGGAAAGTACAAATGGGCAAAATTACACTAACGTACATAAACTAAAAGTTTTTAGAGAAAATTACAAAAATAATGAGACTTTAAATGGCCTTCAATGTTTAAAAGCATCAAAGTATACATGCTATGTCCTAAGTCACGAGACTCATCTGGATCATCCTCTATATGAGGATACCCATCTACCTTTGACGAGCTAAACGGCTCCAAGAAAGGTAGGAATATCTTTATAAAGGTGGGATTAGGGTTTTGGGACCTTACGGTCCCTTTGTCTTTCTCTTGTTTTGGTTGATTGGGCCCACAGGTAGGTGTCCAATTCAATTTGATCGTACTGATCGACTCAAACTTGACTCTGCCGAGTCACCAATTTTTTATTTATTTTATCAAGTCTAACACGCTAATCCCAAGGCTAACTTGGTCAAGTTAAATTAAGTTAACCATTGACTCAGGCTCCAACAGTGTCAATGGCGGAGTCAAACCCAAAATTGGTCACACAGGGCCCAGTCAAGATGACACGGCGAACTCTTATAACACTGTTTTTTCCGTTATCTCCAGGAACTCTCACAAGTTATAGCAGAGAGTTGTTGCAGTAAAGAGGATTTCTAAAGCAGTTAGTTTTACATATTTTTTGGCGATAATTCTTTGTAAAATACTATATTGAGCAGCTATTCTCCAATTTTTACTACCATTATAATACCAGAGGAAGGCCAGCTCCCGTGTGATGAATCTGCAATTATGTACCAACTAAACTAATTGAAGGAATTAAGGCCCTGATTGCCTACTGTGCACACTGAATCAGATCAAACAAATAAAGAATAGCAATTACCAAAATACCAATAGCCTGAATTCTTATATCTTCAAAGAGATCGGTATTATCCACCTTAAGTCTTCTATATGAATTAAAACCATCAGATAAAAGCAACATGTGTATCTATTACTCTATCTTAGCAAACTTGTTTGATTCAAACCTACTATTCATCAGTGAAAACCTTGAACGAAGGTGCTATTTTTGTAAGATACACCATTCATATCCTCTATAATCCATTTCAATTGTGTCATATCTATCACCTTAAAATGGACTGGTTTATCTTTCGAATTGTGTTCACCCCCTGCCTATGACACCATCCTCATGCAATGTCCCTTCATACAACCTTTTAAACCAATTAAATAATCCTCGATGGAGCCTCCCCCCCTTCAAATGTCCTGCATGGGATACTGAGTCATTATGAGCAGAAAACCTGTCTTCGGGACATGATAGACTTCTGACTTTGCAAACAAAAAACTGTGAGCCCAGGATTGCTTTGTGTAAAGCCTCATCTTGTGCACTGCCACCAATGACCTGAAACAAAAGAATTTAAAGCTAATTCATCTTAAATATTAGATGTAGATAGCCTCACATTTATGAAAATGATTTAGAGTATGAAAATAAGATATTGTCCTACACTTGGACTAAAAATCTTCGGCAACCAATTCACCAAACAAATTTGATAGTAAGCAGACAACAGTGGAACTATTGATTGTAGTGCAAGACCTGAAACCGCAGAGCCTTGATAATTTTAATTTCAATTTTTTTACCCTAGGTATATCCCATGCCAGATGTGCTGGAACTTTAGAGTCCCAAGAGATCTAACTCAGAAGTGAGGTCTACAATATTTGCAGTAAATATAATGCAAAGATAAACGATTTAGTTTCTCTTTTCCAATAGAGTTACCATTTATTTACCACTTGGTGCAGTTAGAGGAGAACTGGATTCAAGTAGACAATTAAAACCAAGGCACAATAATCTAACAGTAGCCCGCCTGATTTCCTATATCACTCCACAAAAAACTTTGGGTGAATGGCAACAGAAGGAACTTGCAAACTGCAGCTAGAAATTCCATAACTTGCTATCTAACCACAGTTTTTATAGGGTACTTTTATGTACCCATTCTTCTTGCTAGCTACTGTCATTTAACCCTACTTTGCCCTGGAAAGTGTGTATTCATTACAGCCTTGGGGAACTATGTCCTTTCCGAATAGGATGATTACTTATCTATAAACCTATAGGTATTTAACATTAAAAGTAAAGAAACTTAAAACTCTACACTTACTCTTTGCACGAAAATAACTGTTTGTTTCCTGTTTTCCTTTTCTAGCTCTTCACAATTAGGGTAAGAGATTTCAAAGTTATCAGCTTCCCTTGGAAAATTGGCTGCCCTTGTCAGAAGTAAGAACCCTTCCATGAAGACAACAAATTAACTGGATCTTCCAATGTATAATTTCTTCTTTTCCGTGGAAACAGTATAATTTCCTCTTTTGCTTCTCCATATTTTTTGCACTTCATTAGTCGTTCAACTTCCCTGTTTGCATTTTCAGATAGCATGTATTTGTCTCATGTTTTCTTCTGATTGGCATCTTCCAAGAATCCAAATTGTTTCTTCTCTCTTCCCACTGATATCTTCAAAATGGGAATCGATAAAAAATCACCTTATAAATATTGAAATCTTATTCTGCCAATGTAGAACCCGGACACTCTTCTATTGATTATGTTAAAGGACCTTGTTGACCATGCTTTAGAAACAGCCTAAGGGTCAAATACTTGAAAGTTGAAAGCCTACAAATTTGTTCGAAATGGCAATAGACAGATGAAAGATGTTGGAGCTCCTGGATGAGAAAGGAAGAAAATATCCCCAAAAGGTTCCCCTGATATTAAAGTACAGACAATAGCTGAAAGTTGTGATTCGGGAAGGACTACAGGCAGAAAGTTCCAACATGGGAAAAAGTAGAGACCAAAGGAGAAAACCTTCCACTAAAACTTTTCAAAATAATTCACAGAAGACATTGTACCCAATTTGTCTTCTAGTCAGCTAATTTCCAAAAAAGTCAGCACCCGTGTCTACTCAAAGTTGCAGATTTCAAATGAAAAGAGGTTTGTCTAGAGTCCAATATTCATTTATGATATGCAAAAATCTTAACCTGCCATGGATGGCAAATTCCTTGTAGCTACCTTAACAAAAAGCTATATACTAGGAAGTCAACACCCTGTCTACTCAGAGCTGCAGAAGTGAATCTCTGAAAAGGAGGCAGTTGCGTAAGCCACTACTGTAGTCAGGAGTTAGAACATTCTTAACAAGTATAGAAATCGGTTAATGGCCAGGTCAAGGTGCTAAGAAATAGACTTGGGAAGTGGTTCTCATTCCTTTGAACCTAAGTTGCACAAAACGGGGAAACGGGGACAAAATGGGGAAAAGAGGAAACGTTGGAAATGCGACCCCCCCCAAATTTTGGAAATGGGGAAACGCGATATATATATATATATATATTGAAATGGGGAAACGAGGAAACGTTGGTATATATATATATATATATATTGAAATGGGGAAACGAGGAAACGTTGGAAATGCGACCCCCCCCAAATTTTGGAAACGGGGAAACACGATATATATATATAGATAGATAGATATGAGTAAGGACAAAATTATTATAAAACATAAACCATATATTATTAATTAGTAATTACATTTAGTTGCAAGCAACATTGCCAAGTGATAAATGTTAAATGATACAGATAAAATTTAAATCATACATGTAACATCACATTTTACTCATTAACCCAAGTCTATATCATGGAAACGTTGGAAATGCGACCCCCCCCAAATTTTGGAAACGGGGAAACGCGATATATATATGTATGAGAAAGGACAAAATTATTATAAAACATAAACCATAAATTATTAATTAGTAATTACATTTAGTTGCAAGCAACATTGCCAAGTGATAAATGTTAAATGATACAGATAAAATTTAAATCATACATGTAACATCACATTTTACTCATTAACCCAAGTCTATATCATTTCATTCATACAAGTAGTAATATCGAAAAATAACCTTTATAAACGAGGCTATATACTATATATCCAAAATTAGCCTTTATGTATGAGGCTGCAAGTACAATGTATCAAACTGTGAACAATGAACATACTAACATAGAAATAAAAGTCAAACATGAGCTCATACTAATAGTCATCCTCATCTTCATAGTCTTCCTCAAAAATAGAACAAGAAGCATGCTCAGCAGCAGAATGTAGAGCGGAAAAAGTATTTCTAATTCCACTTCTAGGTTTCTCAATACTTAGTGCAACAAGAGAGATGTCCAAGTCAATAAATTATGACTCAACATCCCAATCTGCACAAGGCCCATTGCAATATTTTGGGCCCTGAGTGCTCAAGTCGCTTGTGTGAGGAGAGAATGAAGTGATGTTCTCTTTATAACTTTCTTCAACCTAATTAGAAGCATCTAGAAATAAATTTTATTTTAAAATTTAATGTATTAACCCTTAATGACTGAAATACATGGGCGGGAAAGAGACTTTATGTGATGGTTTTTTAAGTAACGGACTTTTATTTGATAGGAAACACACCGTACAAGAGAGGAAAAGTGACGGAAACGCATTTCCGTCTGTACGGACGCGTTTCCCATACAGGAAACGTGTTTCGTACAGACGGAAACGAGTTTCCTTTAAGTACCATACGAGTTCCTGAGTTTTTGAGGGTGAAACGGGTGCCAGACCTGAGTTTCCTGCAACTTAGCTTTGAACCAAATGGGGAAGCATGCAAAATGGTTTCTCTTCAATCACTGATCAAATGTGAAAGCAAGGGTGGGAAAAACAATGTCTTCATCTCGCTGCAACTATATTAAGAAACATTTCATGAGCATATGACATTTGAATAGATTTATATATGTACATTGTAAAGTCTCACATGATCTACTCTTGATTAAGAATGATTTCTCTGAGACCTACGATGATGGCACAATAGTTTTCTTCATGCACACTGGAAAGGAAATGGTCTACCTAAGCATATGCATGTACCTAGACATTAAGAAAAGTGATAAAGACTCCACCAATGGGTCACAGAAGAGAATAACTACAAAATTAATGTTTTGGTCATCAACATCTCTTAGCCTGTGTAGAGATGTATCTTTGTTACCTAGAGCCTGCACTCTCCTCAGGGCATGCAGAGATGAGCTAAGGGGTTTATAATATTCACCATCTCTCCTGAGAAGCTCGCATTAGATCTTTAAAGATAGGGTGAGAATTGGAGCATGCCCTAGATCATTGTTGCCGCCGAGATGCACACCTGCAGGGGGGAGTGCAGCATAAATCTTTCGAAGTTGCTCGGTGTGGCCTTGGGGGCAAGCAAAGAGTCAGGTAGACTCATAAACCAGTCACTAGCATCCCCGTCTAAAGATAAGGCAAACAACTTCATGTAAACATCCTCATGTTGGTGTTCTGGTGCTCGGACCCAACTACTGAGAGACTTTGAAAATCTCTTCAGATGGACAGTTGTTGTTATGGCATCAATTCCAATGAACGTAGGCAGTTTGTCAATAGCTTTGTCGGGAAGATCATGGGGCTGACCTGCTATCTGAGAAATGTTAAGGGGACTAAAAAATTCACCCATTACGTCAAATAAAATATTATTGTTTTCTAGAAAAAGGAAATGGATGTCGGAAATAGACTCGGATACTAGAATCTCAAGGATCCTACGAGAAGATGCAAATGACAAATGACCAATGACAAATGACCAATGACCAATGACCAAATGACAAATGACCAAAAGCTACTCTATTTCGACTTGGCCTCATTTTAATAACTTTATTTGACTCATTTACCTCCTTAGAACTCAAATTATCTCCTAATTACTCATGAAATTCGAATTAGTGGGGGTTATGACCATTCATTGGCCCCACATGACACTTGGCTCATCTTTTGTCTCCAACACCTCCATGAATTCGAATTGGGGAATCTTTTGGATGCTTTGGAGATGTGTAACTCCTCTCATGCGCCCTCTTGGTCTATTTTTAGCCCTTACATTGTCATAGATGTCATAGAATCTGTCATAAGTGTCATAGGTGTCATAAAATCTATCATAAGGGTCATAATACTTGTCATAGTTGTCATAGAATCTGTCATTGCCTATTTTATCCCTATGACTCTTCCTCTTCCTTCATGAATGTTACCTCTTCCCTTCCAACTCGAATTTGGGGATGGCTCCATGTTTAAAGGAGGAATATTCTCTCATGTGGACCCCACATATCCACTTATGTGCCCCCAAGTCCAACTAGGACCTAATGCCACTTCATTTTGGAGCATTTAACATTTATTGTATAATTTATTGGCCTATTTTTCCACCATCAATTTAGAATATTGAATTTTCATGAGAAACTATAGACCTTGGGGTTAAATGTCAATATTTTAATTCTTCCACATAACCCTTAGGAATTGGGTAGGCCAACTTAATTATTTATCTGAAAATCATTTAATTGGGGACATGACAATATGTTCCAAGATTAAAGAAGAATCTTCTCTCCACATCAGCACCAGATGCTAAGGGAATGAGGGTTGCATTTGTCGATGGCCAAGTCCTAATGTGGCCAAAAGGAAAGACAATAGATGATGCAACAGTGATTGGAGAGCAAGAGGGAGGCTTGTACAAGTTGAAGGAACAACCTGAACAAGCATTGGTTCATGACTCCATGGAACCAACTGAACTATGGCACAGAAGGCTTGCACATGTGCATTAAAGAGCACTACCTATTGCAAGCAAAGCAATTTCAGGACTTCCAGAAATCTAGACAAGACATGAAGGCATTTGCAAGGGATGTGTGCAAGGAAAGAATGTAAAGAAGGCGTTTCCTAGCAATGAAAGCAAAGAAAAAGGAATATTGGAGATAATCCACTCCGATGTATGCAGTCCCATGTCATCCAGCTCACTAAGCGGGTATGTATATTATGCTTCCTTCATAGATGAATTTTCCTGTAAAATTTGGATTTATTTCTTGAAAAGTAAAGATGAGATATTTAGCAAGTTCAAGGAATTCAAAGCCTTGGTCGCAAATCACACTGAGAAAATGATCAAGACCCTATGATCAGATAATGGCAGAGATTTCACTTCGAAAGAATTCAAGAATCTTTGCAGAGAATCTGCGATTAAGAGGGAGTTGAGCACTCCCTACAATCCTCAATAGTATGGCGTTGCAGAACGAAAGAACAGAACAATAATAGAAGCAGCGAAAGCAATGCTACATGACCAGGATCTTCCGATGCCCTTATGGGAAGAAGCAGCAAGAACAGTTGTGTATGTTCAGAACCATACTCCTCATCGAGTACTAAGCACAAGACTCCGGAAGAAGCTTTCTCCGGTGAGAAACCAGAAGTCCACCTGTTATCACACCATAGTAGCAGGGCTATTATTCTTGCTTAGCAAATATCTACACATTCCAGAGCTTCCATTATTCAAAGCTTGGCTATGATGATTGCATATTTTGAGATCGCTCATGATCAGAGCAGTGTATTATTCAGACTTATGTTAGACCTTGTGTCAAGGCTGAGCCTTGAGGGTTCAGATTTGATGACCAATGTGACCCTTTATCCCATGTAGTTTTAGTTCAGTGCTTAGAGATGTATTGCAGTAGTGTTTTAGATGATATATGATGATTATTATTGTGATGATGTTATATGACCTATGGATATTTTATCATTGACTGTGGATTATTATCTTGTTAATTTAGTCATGATCACAGCATCTGCTTGGTATATTATTCCTGATGTGGAAAATTGTTTAAAATGAACTGTAAATTATAAAATGGACATTTACTTGCACATTTAGGTTGTTTGACAAAACCCACTGGTTTACCGCCTTACATAGATATGGTCTTTCCTGACACTAGTTGTCTGCTAGTTTAGGCTCCATATTCACTTGACTCCATCCATACATGACTTTCCTTATTTGACTTTAAACCTTGACCTGTCTTATTTGACTTTCTGATACTGAGGACTTCCCTATTTTCTACCTCTGTGTTTGGACCGCATCCTTGTATGTTCAGTGTCTTGGCTCTAAGTTGGTGACAAAACTTACCTTTGGTGAGTTGGATTGTAGGCCTAAATCATTCTGGTCGGTTGTCCCGATGTTTGGCATTGGCTCGAACTCCCCCTAGTCACTTGAGATGTTGTTGGCTAAAACTGAAAGCTCATGTACTACTTATGGAAACTTATAAATTCGCCCATGGAAACTAAAAAGGGCAAGAGCGATGAACTGCTAAAAATACTCCTCGAAGAGTATAAGAAAGGTCCAAAAAGCAATGGTTCTTAAAAGCTATATCTAAACAATTGCTGACCTTATATGTATATGAAAACATGCCCTGGATGCAAGCTGCAACTAGTTGTGCTTATCAGCACACCTGAGATCCGACGGGTTAGGTAGGCCAAAAAGGCCATGAAATGAAATTGAATGATCCTAATGAACCTGGATCAACTTGATGTAGACATGATGCCTAAGTTGAATAAGCACTCTCTAAACAACTTATCCATTTGCGAGGCACAGCCATCCCCCGTGTTATTTTGTCCAGCACAGAGTTTGTAGTTTTCCCCTTCTCTCAGTCCAAAGTATTTTTGAGTTGAGTAAGACAAGTCAACCCCTTGGCCCAACCTTGTCCCTAGCCTTCATCCTTCACTAGCAGTTTGACCATATCCAATGGGTGAGTTTGTCATTTAAACTATTGTGCAAGTAATTTCAAATAACAAAGGAAATATGCTAACTTAATCAATGCCACTGAATGGATGTTATACTTTGAGTTTGGCTGTGAGAATGATTAGAGGAACATGTCTTAGTCTACTGATTTGATTTTTTCCTTGGTTATATATGGACCTAGTCAAACCTAGTTTGACTATGGTCATTTCTTGGGATCCGTGATGATGTGGGCCACATGTGCTTATGGATGATGATTGATGGACCCACATATTCTTGATGATGATGCCATATGGTGGATATATGATGCAGATGATGATTGATGCAGTTCAGCAGTTTTATTTATTACTCCAGATCATCAGATTATACACTGTCCATATATGGTGGACCCTACAGCTGGCCCATTAGGGCAACCCATGGTGTATGAGTACACATTCCTAGTGGATTTGGGTCTTCTGGATCCAATGAGACACTTATCTTTCAGTTCCGGGCACTTCTGACAGTGATTGATGCAGTTTTACACTTGTTGACCAGATTTGGGGCTGATTTCCCAGCCTGAGCAGCAGGGGCCATGAGAGGCCAGTTCACCTAGGGCGCTGTATGAGGAAGGGGTGTTTCAGCCACTTATTTTTACCATTTACCCCTCCTTCTGGAGAGCCTGGTGGGCTCAATGGACAGCGCAGATGCCCTGGGAGGCAGTTTTGGCACTTTCACAGTTACCGAGGCAGTTAAAAAATGGGATAAAGTGATCACTGAGGAATTCGATTTGGGCAATTGAGGCAAGGTTTTGGCACTTGGTTTTCACAGAGGTCTTCCAGGGTGATCCCACTATCTTCCAGCCAGTTTTCACCATGTGGGTAGGCCCACAGCGATCACAGGAGGTCTTTTACTGCTTGTCTGTCACAGATTTTGAGGACAGATTTGATCATTTATATTATCTTGGACATATTTTATTATTTTATTGTGCCTTGGGGATGAGCTGGTAAGGATTGATGCCTCCTAGCCCCACCATGTGCTTCTTATGTTATGTCCTAGTCATTATGAGGTGGATTTTGTACTTTTACCCCCTCTAGTGGATGACGTCACCCTCCATGATTATTTTTAGACTATGACGTCATCACTTTATGAATGATCCATGTGTTATGTTATTATGGTTCATCTTAGCCATTGATTGTATGATGAGATCTTTTAATCTCAACCACTCATTTGATGTAATATTGTAAAGTGGTATAGGGTTTTGGTCTTTATTATCCTATATAAGGAGGAGACCCCCCTATTGTATAGCTCACCTTTGGAGCTCTGGAATATTGGAATAGAACACTTCTTTGTGGAGCATATCTCTCTTGTCTTGTGGATTCTCTTGCATCTTGAGTATACAGTATCTCTTCTATGTATCATTGTGGATTTTGGTGCTACATCTCGTTTTCTTACAGGGAAGTCGAATTGGTGGAGAGGAGGGCGATTTCTTGAGGGTTATTGTTGGAGGGATCCACATATTCTCTCTTGGGTTGATCTTGGTGAAAGGGAGTATCATTATTGTATCTTTGTGACATAGTTGATCCTTTCTATTACATCTTTCTACCATTTTCATAATCATCTTGCTTGACTTGTTTCTCTTGATCTTGTCTTGTAGGAGGAGGACGATTTGGCTTCTTTGAGGAGGACGTTTGGCTTGGAGTAACAAAATTGCACTCTTGAATATACACATAGGAGAATTCTATCAATTTGCAAGGTGGCCATAAGCAATTGAGGTAAGATCTACAAGGTATGTGTCTCTTTCCATCCATTCTCCCTCCATTGGTCACAAACCCTAATTAATCAAAACCCCAATTTTGGTTTTTCTTAGATCTACTTAGATCTAGCCTTGCTTTTGAAAAGATCTTAAGAACCCACCTCTATAGCATCCACCCCTAGTTGGATCTATAGTTTGGTGGTGATTGGTTAAAATTTACACACTTTTCAAGGCAATTTAGCTCTCTTGAGGCAAATCGCACTTCCTTGGAAGAGGCTTGTTTGGTTAGATCTATCATATGGGTAGGTGAGATCCCACTTGATTTGCAATCTACATACTTGATAACTTACCCCTAGACTCCTACTTTGGTGATTTCTACCTTGTGGGCATCATTCCACATTTCAAGGGATTAAAACCCCATTTTGGACTACTTGGCACCTTAAAACTCAGATCTAGTAAGATCCAACCCTTGGATTGTCTTGATTTTCTAGATCCACATAGATCATTGCCTAAACTACTTGGATCTACAATTTGGTGGCCATTGGACTTGTTTTGATACCCCTTTCCCACCTTTTAGCCCTCCTTGAGCAAAGTCGCACTTCCTTGGGGGACTGAGTTTGCCCACTTTAAGAACGTGGGTAGTTGAGATTTTTGTGGATTTGGAAAGAGCATAATTTGAAACCTACATCTAGTGTGTCATTTTGTAACGATCTGCCTTGGGGGTAGCATTCCTTGTTTCAAGGGATTGTGGTCCACTTAGGGTCATATCATGAAACATTAGATCTAGAAAGATCCAACCAGTATATCTCAATTAGCCCACTTGATTTGCCTACTTGGTGTCCCGATCTACACTCTGACATACCTTTTGACTCCATTAACCCATCCAACAAGGCACTAGTCCTCCATAAGCAAGTCGCACTCCTTGGGAATTGTGTCAAACCTTAGATCCCGTAAGTGGGTATTCCTAATTTCAACATAGATCCATAGATCTACTCATTATATACCCCTTCGTACCAATTTCATCCCTTAAATTCCATCTTGTGGGTCCCATTTGAATCATTCACATATCCCAAGAAAGTGGGTCCCATTTGTGTAATACATGGTACTAGATCTTGTCTTTTTAGCTCATCATGTGGCCTAAATCATACATTGGTTGAAACACTAATCCTCTCTCAAACCATCATCAACCATACTTTAACTTCTAGGTCCACTTAACCTTGCATTGGTTTCCGTAACTTACCATTAACTCATCCCTAAGAACCTTTGTTTGGGTCCAATCATCTTTGATTGGTAATAGGGTCTCCCCCTAGGTCTTGATTCATCCAGATCTAAAGTGAAGAGTGCCTCGATTGACGTGACTCCCACCTTGCATTGGGAACCATGGCATCTCTTGGGTCACCTCTTTAGTTGTCCATCTCCTCTATCGTCCCGGATGGGATACCACTAGGGACAACTACAAGTTGTGTGATAACACAACCATCTCAGGATATTTGGCTGCCTAGTGTACATACACATCCCGAAGGAAAAGAGAACCAAGCTAGATCCTTCAGGAAAGAAGGGAATATTCGTAGGATACAAGGACACTTCAAAATCCTACCGAATATACTTCCCAGAATTTAAGAAGATCGACATCAGCAGAGACGTAACCTTCGACGAAGACTTAGCATACACCAAATCAAGAAAAACTACCTATTGAAGAAAATGAAGAACCTGAAGTTCCCAGAATTAGAGACTCAGTGATGGAAGAAGCGATTCCAGAAGATCATGAAGACCACGACATGGTAGAACCACAAGAACCTGTAGATCCACCTCGTGAGAAGAACTCCCACAAAAGAAGACCAGCATGGGCACGAGAGGTAATACAAGATGCAGAGAAGTATGGCACTCCAGATGGGATGCATAGAGAAAGCAAGAGACGCAGACCATACTCCAGCTATGTGGCCCTACTATGCGACATCATTGATAAAGAACCTTCCAACTATGAGGAAGCAGCAAAGAAGAAGGAATGGAAGGATGCCATGATCGAGGAGTACCAGTCGATTATGAAGAATGATGTCTAGGAGATAGTTCTAAGACCAGAAGGGAAGTCTGTTGTGACTTCGAAGTGGATCTACAAGATCAAACATGCTGCAGATGGTAGCATTGAAAAACACCAGGCAAAATTTGCGGCACGTGGCTTCTCCCAGAAAGAAGGCATAGATTACGAGGAGACGTTTGCACATGTAGCAAGATACACTTCCATCAGATCTATACTTGCATTGGCTGCAGTAATGAAATGGAAGGTACACCAAATGGACGTCAAGACAGCATTCTTGAATGGTGTAGTTGAAGAGGAAGTGTACATGGAGCAGGCACTGGGATTCGGGACACATGATAGACAAACTCATGTGTGCAAGTTGAAGAAAGCATTGTATGCATCGAAACAAGCACCCAGGACGTGGTACGACAGGATGGACAGTTTCCTGATGAGCTTAGGCTTTACCAAGAGTAAAGCGGATTCCAACCTTTACTTCAAGGTTGAGGGTGGAAGACCAGTGATACTTCTGTTATGTGTAGATGACCTGTTTCTAACAGGTGAGGATGAGCTCATTGCAGATGCAAAGAGGAGGCTTGTCGCAGAGTTCGAGATGAAGGTTCAGGGGATGATGCATTATTTCTTAGGCATGGAGGTGTGGCAGAGTGCAGATGGAATCTTCCTTGGTCAAGGAAAGTATGCAGTAGATATTTTGAAGAGGTTCGGAATGATGGAATGCAAGGCAATGGCCACACCAATGGCATCGAACTTGAAGTTATTGTGTGATGCTTCATCAGAGACAGTTGATGCAACGATGTACAGTCAGATGATTGGGTCGTTGATGTATTTGACGAACACGAGACTAGACATATGCTTTGCCGTGAACACCCTGAGCCAGTTCCTGACGTATTTGAGACATGTTCACCTGATTGCTGCAAAGCATATATTGAGGTACCTAAAGGGTACAGTTGACTATGGGCTCAAGTATGAGGTGAATCAGAAGATTAACCTACATGGTTATGTTGATTTGGATTGGGCCGGCAATGCCACAAATAGGAAGAGCACTTCAAGATGCTGCTTCAGTATGGGATCCGGTATGATCTCCTGGTTTAGCAGGAAGCAGTCATGTGTGGCACTGAGTACAGCCAAAGCAGAGTATGTTGCAGCTTGTTCGGCTAGTTGTGAGGCAGTATAGCTTCGGAAGCTACTGTCAGATTTGTTTGATCTCCAGCTCGAGGCGACTTGTATCTTCTGTGACAACCAAAGTTGCGTGAATTTGTCTAAGAACTCGGTGTTCCACGACAAGTCGAAGCACATTGAGATCAAGTACCAATATATCCGGGATATGGTGCAGAGAGGAGCAGTGAAGCTCCAGTATGTGGCAACAGACGAGCAAATAGTTGATATGTTGACCAAGCCGTTAGCTAGAGTGGAGTTTGAGTACTTCAAAGAGAGGCTTGGTGTTATCCAGATCGAGGTTCCTCAAAAGAGGGAGTGATGAGACCGGAAGACGCAGATGCACTAGATCGCATGGTGGAGGAAGCAGGTGGTCCTGCGGACGTAATGCACCCGGGTGCTCCTAGGTTGTACTCCCATGCTGGAGAAGATGCAGAGTTGGTTCTCGCATGGTGGAGGAAGCAAGTGGTCCTTGGGACGTAATGTACTTGAGGTGCTACTAGTTTCTACTCCCATGCACCGGTCACAAAGACACTTTGTGTGCGCCTAGGCTTCTCGCATGGTGGAAGACGTAGGTGGTCCTTGGAACGTAATGCACCTGGGTGCTTCTGGCTGTGCTCCCATGCTATAGAAACGAACTGACCGTTGAGAGACATAATGCACCTGGGGTGCTCCTGGGCTATACCCACTAGGTGGGAGACGCAGGTAGTATATTGGACATGAGGTGTGCATCTGGGTTGTGCTCCGTGTGTGATGAGATGATCTGGATACGATGAGATGATAGTAGGAGATGCAGGTGATTGTTGTGGCAATGTAATGTGTGGTCTTGGGTTGTACCTACTTGATGGCTTGCTCGTGGAGATGATGAAGACCTAGATGAGAGCTAGGCCTACATCCAGCATGAAAAAGGGATGGCTCTGTAGAGCTTCTTATGACGGATAGATTCCAGGGATGTCACTAATCAATGTTCAACAAAATGAGGATTGCTGCAGCAGTGACGATGATGATCCAGTGTTTATGATGATGTTCCAGCATTGAAGATGATCCAGCGAAGATGACGTCCAGAATTTGTGTCCAGGGTGATGATGACTGTGGTGAGAGAATACCTTCCTAGTTAAGAGGAAGTGTTGTTGTAAATGTAACTTCGCAAGATATTCATTTGTATTTTATATTGTAATTATTATTGTATTTTACTTGTACCTCCGACGGAGATGTTTTTCCTTCGTTCGGGGATGTCATTATTATTATGTTTGGTCATGCAAGGTCATTGAGGTAAAACCTTCATTGTAAGTCGAGGCATTAGATCCCCTAAAGTCAAATGTAAAATGTATTATTGAGTCTCCCTAGGACAAGTCGGCCCAGTCAAGTTAGTGAGGCCGACCTAATTAGGAATTAGGTCACCCCTAACATAAAGTATAAATAGAGAGCTTTGCTCTCTCATTTCGACACACCACTCACTCACTCAAGTTCGCATAAGCAAGAGAGAAAAGACAAGTTCGCTGGAGGAGAAAGAGAGAGAGCTGCAAAAGACTTCCTATCTTTGGGTTTTCCATTTTGTGATATTGTATTGGTGACGAATCTATCTTTGAGGAAGTTGTGAGGTTTTCTCCTTTATGGTTTCCCCAAGGAAAACTATTGTGTCTATTGTGTTTTGTTGTACTTGTTATTCTTTCAATTAAAGATCCTAGTTAAATTGAATTAAAGACACTTCTTCCAATTTACCAGTCATTACAACTGGAAGGCGGTGATAACTGTAGCTAGTTCACCCCTCTAGGCCCGCACTCCATATAGGAGCACTCTCCACAAAGGAGAACGTTCCACAAAGGAACCATCCCACAAAGGGACACACTCCACAAAGGAGTCTATTCCACAAAGGAACCATCCCACACAGGGACACATTCCATAAAGGAGTCGGGCACAATTCTCGCCTTATGCCTCATCAACAGCCACACTGGTCATCAATCTCCCTTCTTGAGGAAGGAAATCTACACCACTCCAAGCCTTCATTCTAGACAAGAGCTTGGTAAGGATATCTACAATCTGCTCATCTGTAGAGATATACTGGAGCTTCACTGCTCCCTTCTGTCACAGAATATCGATGTCACACCAAGCTCATGACCATACAAATTTGCAAGCAGCTTCTGAAGCCATATTGCTTCCTTACTAGTTGCACTGGCTATGATGTACTCTGCCTCGGCTGTACTGAGTGCCACGGAAGTTTGTTTCTTGCTGATTCAAGAAACAATAGCTGATCTCAAGCTAAAAAAGCACCCGGAGGTACTCCATTTGTCAACTGCACTACTAGCCCAATCTGAATCTGTGAAGCCAACTAGTTTCACTCCATTTTCTGAGGCATATCTCAATCCATAACCAATAGTACCGCGAAGATATCTCAACACATGCATAGTTGCTACCCAATGTACTTGTCTCGGCTCGACCATGTGCTGACTCAACCCATTTACTGCATAGCAAATATCTGGCCTGGTATTAACTAGGTACAATAAGGAGCCAATCAACTGAAGGTACATGGTGGGATCTACTAAATCTGAAGATATGGCAGAAGCAAGTAACTTCTTCGGATTTGCTTCCATAGGTGTAGACATGTACTTACAGTCCATCATACCAAATCTGCGCAAGATCTCAATGGTATACTACCCTTGTCTAAGGAAGATCTCATCAGGTACTTTCCACACCTCTAAGCCCAAGAAATAATGCACCAACCCCCAGGTCGCTCATTTCAAATTCACAGATCATCTCCCTCTTGCACCTGGCAATCATACTCTCGTCCCCCTGTAAGAAAGAGATCATCAACACAAAGTACCAAGATCAAGGGACGACCATCATCAACCTTATAATAAAAGTTATGATCTGCGTCACTTCTGGTGAAACCTAGCTTTGTCAGGTAACTGTCGATCTTGGAGTACCAGGCCCGGGGTGCCTGCTTAAGCCCATAAAGAGATTTCTTCAACCTGATAATAGCATGCATGGCGACTGGAGCAAGTGTCTCATCATAATCTATTCCCTTTGTGCTATAGACTCCCTCTGCAACTCTGCCTCTTTCTCTCAATCGTCAATCTCCATATGAGATCCTTTGGACCTGTGGGTTATGGGTCCACATAGGACTGAGTGTGCATCAGTAATCATCACTTGTTCTTCAAAACAAGTCTCACCATCCTTCTCTTGTAGGTCATAGCACGTGATCTTTCCTACAAGTCAGATTCAGTCAAATAGTTAGTAATATTGCATGATCATGAAATTCAATCAACTTGTATTGACATTTTAATGCAATGACAATTTGTTATGCACAGTACATAGCCAATGCTTCAATCACAACACCCATCCAACGGGATGATATGCATCATTATAGTCTACTTACTCATCATATGCATGATATGCACTACATGAGCCTATAGCTTTGTCAATCATATATAGATGCATAATAGAAAACTATATAAGTCTAATGCACAATTTCATAATCATATGCCAAAGACTTAAAAAAACATTAAATACTTATCTTTTGTTTGTTTTGTGGACTCCCACTTGATCTCTGACTCCTTGTAGTGATCACTGAAGTCCTCAAGAACACTTTGACCTTCAAGTTCTGAACTTTAAAAAAAACTCTCTGAAGTATTCATGTATAGATTCAAGTCTTCCATCAAAGGAAGAATTCGTCTGCATTCTTTGGCCTTTCGTGCAAAGACTCTTCGTCAACATCATCAATTGAGACATGCTACTTTCTCTTCTTGGTTGTAGGGGCATCATGCTTTTCTTTTCCTTTCTTCCAACATTCTACGACAAAGTGACCTAACTGGCCACATTTGTAACATTGAAGCTTGGATTTATCTTTCTTGATCTTTGGATTTTGGATTTACAGGATCCCTTTCTTGCCCGTGTTCCACTTTCCTCTCTTCCTTCCAATTTTGGCTGCAAGAACTAGTTCTTCTTCATTTTCCTTTGAGGTAGAGGCAAGCTCCCTTGTCTTCTCTTGGATACATTCTGACCAAAACTGATCAAAACTATGTAATTGACCATGAGCACATGTCCCTTTCACAAATGGCTTCCATTCCGGAGGAAGTCCACTCATAGATGTCAACACAAGATCTCTGTTAGGGACACTTTCATCAACAACTGCTAGTTGATCTTTGATTTGGGCAATCTTCAAGAAATAAGAAGAAACTGAATCATCATTTGTAAACTTCACTTGACGAAGTTGATCTTTTAGAGATAAAATTCTACTAGGATTCTCATTCTCATATAGATTCTTCAAGGCATCATACATCTTCTTGGCTGAATCCTGGCTTGCAATGAGAGGTACAAGATGATCATTTATTGAGTCCATCAATATCCTCGTAGTTGTGGCTTCATTCTTCTTGAATCTTGATTTCTCTCTGGCTCCCTCTGGCTCTAGAATATTTCTGAGTATATGATCCTTGAGATCATGTTCCTTTAGGAGCATGAGCATTATGCTTTTCCAAGATCGGAAGTTTGAGACTCCCTCTAATCTATCTTCTACTATGAGTCCAACAACCATCTTGACTGAAGACTGAAAAACTGAAACCTGTTTCAGAAACCCTAGCAGGAGAGGGTCAAAAATGAAGTTTGGAATCTTGCAAAACTGACTCCACAGATAGATGCGCCCTATCAAGGCGAGTTGAGAGAAGGTAGGATCGAGCCAAATCTGTGGACCGGACAGCACAAAACTTGAAACCCTAATTTCTGCAGCAACTGCAGAATTAAGTCATAATGAAACTTCTCTGAACTAGAATTTTCCTTCACCAAAAGCTGCGCCTTCCCTAGGGCGAAATTTCCAATACACTTTTCCAGCCAAACTGAGAGGGGAAGGCCCTGAAATGTGAAACCCTAGTTTCTTGTCCCTAGCAGAAATTAGGTCAGATTTGAAAGTTCTCTGAATGAAAATCTTCCTGCACAGATAACTGCGCCTTCCCAGGGCGAATTGAGTAGAGGTCTTTTTCGGCTCAATTCTGTGGTTGGAAACCCTAAATTTAGGAAGCCCTAGTTTCTAGCACATGTCTCTTTCAGCACTGCTCTGAAACCATGTTAAAGTTTATAGCAGCATAACCAAGATTACTAAAAGAATGGCAAAGCACATAAACAAAATGAGTGTGGAGCTCGTTTAACCATGATGATAAAAACAATCATCTCCCAACCATAGACAAAGCTATTTGTCTCCCCCAAGCTCAGACCTTCCAATAGAGAACGATGTACATCCAGATAGTAGTAGCGCAAACCCAAGAAAACAAGAGAGAAGCTTCTCCAATAGTGGAGAACCCCAAAAAATCAGTCCCCTAGCTGCAATAGCGAACCTCTCTTGGCTAGAGCGAACTTGCTTGAGTGAATGACCAAATGAGTGGTCGAACTCTCTATTTATACACATCAAAAGGTGACTTTTTCCCTTACTGGATTGACCTAACTTTCCCTGACTGGGGCAGTTCTGCCCATTGTTTGGGGCAAACTACCCACTATTTTGGGGCAGCTTACCCTGGGCCGACTTGTCTTGGGGGAATACAAAAAATTACATTTAATAAATCTTTTCTTTGTGATTTCGCCCCAAGGTTTACATTGATTCTTTAAAGGGTTTTACATGATCAAATGCATTGACATCTTGTCCCGTAGGAGGTACAATAACAAGATGAAATACAATAAGAATAACTTCCGAACTTGCACTATTTCCAACAATTTTTGGCCTATTTGTAGGATTTAATAATTTATGTGTTAGCATTTACAACATTTACAACATGATTCCAAACTGGAATAGTTGGTACCTGGACAATTATAATGGAAATTATAATGGATTATGTAATTTTAAGTTAATAATAGAACAATGAGTTGGATATTAGTTTTGGGTAAATAATGGATAAATAACTATTTTACTTCATAATTAATTAATTAATGCAACTCTCGACTATTTGTAAAATATCATGATTGGAATAGTTGGTGCGTGGATGATTATAATGCAAAATATGTTAGATTTTGTACTTTTAAGTTAATAATAGAACAATGAATTAGACATTAGTTTTTTAAAAACTAATGTCTAACTCATTGCTCTATTATTAATAAAAAATTGGGTAAATTGCTAAGTACAATTAGGTAAAGGAAAGATATATGCATTACTTACATTCAGGGTATTTATGAACTAGTAAGGATTGCACCACAAGGGATTTGATCCCTCTCAGCACTTGATAGAGCCAGAGTTAAGATGGATCGATGTTGGTGCATATATATATATATATATAGGGTCTATTTTGTGCTTGAAAAGGTTTAAAACTTACACGTATAATAAAAATAACATGGAGTCATTAGGTTTAGGATTTAGGTTCTTAGGTTTTATTATTTTTTTTTGTTTTTTTAAGTTGCTTTTGTGTGCCCGAGCACCTTCATACACCCCTGTACAAAACCAGCCCTTGTCAATGTATGGAACTAGCCAATTCAAACCAAAAAGGCTAATTCTGTATGGAATTGGCCAGTTTAATCATGGAACTGACCAAGTTCATATAGAACCGACCATTTCCAGTTGGAACCACCAGTTCCACCTGGAAACCCCCCAAAACAGGTCCGGCAACCGGATCCAATAATAAGGAGAGTTTGATCAAGTAGGCCCCTCAAAAACCATGCCCAGACTTGGAGATGTTAGGGACCCAAATTGAGGCATTTCCAACTGAAAGAGACTGAATCAAAGGCATGAAGCCCAAGACCAATCAAATCATTTGGAATATGTCCAAATTGAAAACCCAAAGGGTCTAGCAAGGTCAAACATTTGACCAAAGACCAAGACAAAGGGGGGCAAGGGCAAAGAAGGCCCTATCATAGCACTAGACATCATTTGGATGAACCATAATCACGTGTCTAGGCTATGGCAAGGTGACTCAAAAAAAAAGTGATCCAACATAGGAAAATGGAAGGTTTTGCGTTAGTCACAGTAATAACCTGCCTATGATGAAGTCTGAAGTCTGGACTCAATTTTTGCGAACACAGGCAGAATTTCAATTTACTTGTAAATATTGTTAATACAGATTTCAGAATAATCAATTTTCTTTTAAATATTGTTCATATAGATTTTATAATCTAGAAACCTCAGGATAGTAGCTTCCTAAAACAAATTGTACTACCCTCTTAATATGTATAATTCCATAAAATATGAACCTGAATTCTTTCATTGAACCACAAGATAAAAAAAAAAATTAAACAAGTAATCACATATAAGTCTAGTATAATGTTTGCTTTCAGTGCTTAATATATTAGCTCTAGTTGTTTATTAGCACTCAGTGGGGCATACGTCAATGTATTCAAAAGCAAATCTTGGAAAAGGTAGCAGAGACAAGTAAAGTTATAGTACACAAGACATGCAAAATAAACAGAAATTAATCACAACGCTGAGTTGGCAATAACAACCAGATACTTACCAATAGTACCTGCCATGGAGGAAGGCCCCAGATTGCACAAAAATTATCCAGTATCTCAGTACTGCACAGAACAAACGTAAAAGGTCCTGTCATCATGCGCGTAAGAAAAAACAAGCTCTTCAATAGTAATAAATAGCATTCAGGTAGTGCAAACTGCAAAGCATAAAGGTTCTCGAAAGAGCAGGTAGGCTGAGAACAAACTAGTGATTTGCAGCCTTTGTAACTTCTTCAGTTGACTTCTCCGAGGTTTCAGCTATTTCTAAATTTCTTATATGTTGGAATTTATAATTTCCTAGTTCTTCCAGCAGGTCATTCAGCTGTGACTTATCTCCTCGTGCTATAAGTGCTTGTGAAATTCCCCGTTCCTATTTATTGGAGCATAGTCATTAGTTTGATGCGAACAAACATACAAAAAGCCATTATCTATAAGAAAGCACATAATTATTCAAATTTCAAAGAAAGACTCGTGCAGAACTTCTTCCTTTGCAAGCCAAGCATAAAAATGATTTCATACTTCGGTCTGAAGATTTTGCTAGTAATCCTAAAGCTTGCATAATAAAGGAGAGATGAACAGCCTGACTTTCCATATGGTGTGTTAAATTAGAAGGATCATAACCTAACCTTGTAATTCATTGCTTTTTAAGTCTTCCTTTCCTTAAAATGATGGCTTCCATTTGAGAAAAATGAAAAGAGTACTTGTAACCTGCATTTACCTAGTTAAAGAACAACAAAATGAGGTCAGTTGGCTCTAGTGGTTAAGGGATTGGACTTGTGAGAGTCAAATTACATGCATACAAAACATAGACAATGGGCCAATGTCAAAACAATAGCACCAGCCTCCCAAGCTAGGAGCTTCTCCCTAAATGGAAGAATTCCCCAGATCAACAAGGCACCAATACAGGGTACGCCATTGTTTATCCTCCATGCAATATCCAAATAATTTGAAAACTGAATTAAGTGTGGGGAATGCTTCTAAGTCTCGAGCTTGACCAATTCAAAATCAACAGGCCCTAAAGCAACAAAAACATGTTTTGATTGACTGTCACTTTTAGGGAACTGGAGATTATGGAAGTTTCCCCTTCTTTTGGTTTTGCTTTAAACACTTTGACTGTGTTAATACAACACACATTACTAAATTGTTCTGTATAGGTGAATATATGATGTAACATTGAAATCACCAAATCTGACACAATACAGCATCTCTTAGCAATTGAAATTATTAACATGATAGAAAAAATTATTATACAAATCTCAGGCTGCAAATAGATATATCACTGCAAGGTTCAGTCTACAAACTGTTCTGGACAGATGTTAAAAGGCAAGCAACAATTGTCATGTTGCCTGACTCAGTTCCCTTAGGAACAGGGCACAGGTTTTGTCTCAATCTTTCCCACTCTTCTGCGTTCTCAGTACATTCACCACACTTTGCCAAGTGTTTTACCCAAATTATGCAGACAACCAAACACTATTACATGCAATCCTATAATCAAGTGCAGGACAACTTTCAAAATTGGAATTAAAGGTACTTAATTTCATCGTATCAAACCAACATAAAGATAGCAGAAAGAGACTTATTGTAGCAGAACCTGAACATGGGGAAACGGTTGCCATGAGGCATTCACCACCCAACCAGCCATAGGCGGTCCTACTTAAATGCCACACCTGAGTTGGGGGTATGAAATGACAAGGGCTATGTACAGAATTACTGGCTCTTCACCGAATTCTTAGCAATTGCATGCCAATCCCTTGCTAGCCTACACATTAGGACAAGTCTAAGGGCAAAACAACTCAACATGACCACTGCTAGCGTGCTCACTTAGCAAGGTGAGAGTCATAAAATCTCCAGACCTTAGTTGAAGGACAGTCTGCAGAAGTTAGTCAGGCTATGCTGTTGGGAGTGGGGAGCGGAGAACAGGGAGTGGGAACAAAGCGAAAAAGTGAAATTTTCAAAGCTTCCGGGGTGGGAGCATTTTTTATATAATATATATTTTTATATGTTTCGATGCATATATGTCAACAAAACCATGTAGAATGTTGAATTAGTTACAAAAAGCATAAAAACATGGATTAAACTATATAACATCACTCATCTAGTAGTTACAACCCATAACTTATAGCATTGTCATCAAATGATCAACCATAACATCAACTGTTTTAGATATATAACATTTGTCATGACTCATCAAACTCATAACTCTTGTAACCAAACTATAACAAAGAACATCAAATGATCAACCATGAAATGAAGCGATTCACGAAGCAATGAACTTCAAAGGTAGGTTCAACTTCAAACATCAAACTTAAATTTCCATATAATGTTTTCAAACTAGACCATAAGGTATATTAAAGAGTCAATAGTTTCAATTTGCAAAGTACTGGTCAATTCCCGCTAACTCATTCGGTTAAGGTGTGGGTCTCGTCAGAAGGGCGACCCGGATTCAATTCCCCTTAGGGGTGAGCTAGTTGGGAGGAGACACCCAAAATCCAACCAATTGAGGGATGGTGTGGCCCAGGCCGGGTGCAATCCCCGGGTGATTTTGACGACTTAGATGCCCCTAGGTCATGGTTTCTTAGGACAAAGACCACTCCTACAAGTCAAGGAGATTCTAGCAAACAAAAAAAAATTACAAAGTATTGAAAAACTAGAAAAACACAAGTACTAATATTTCCTCTTGCCACAGGAAACCTCTAATTTATTTTCCCGTGATCTATGAGCACTACCAGTAGGAGTCTCCTCATCCTGAGTAGGTGGAAGTGGTCGTGAACTGTTGAAGAATGTAACTTCGGAAGATGTTCCTATTTGTATTATTTGTATCATTTGTATTGTACACCCTACAGAGATTATTATTGATGTAATTGATCATGTAAAAGTCATTGAAAGAGTCAATGTAATCCCTAACTGTTAGGTCGGCCCAGAAAGATCCAGAAAATAATATTTTAATGTAAACTGGACAAGTCGGCCTTGTTAGGAGAGTCAAGTCGGCACTGTTTGGGGAAAAAGGTCAAGTCATGATTAGTATAAATGAGGAGCTCGCCCTCCTCATTTGGTCACCTCACTCACTCATCAAGTTCGTGAACTGTTGAAGAATGTAACTTCGGAAGATATTCCTATTTGTATTATTTGTATCATTTGTATTGTACACCCTACGAGGATTATTATTGATGTAATTGATCATGTAAAAGTTATTGAAAGAGTTAATGTAAACCCTAACTATTAGGTCGGCCCAGAAAGATCCAAAAAATAATATTTTAATGTAAACTGGACAAGTCGGCTTTGTTAGGAGAGTCAAGTCGGCCCTGTTTGGGGAAAAAGGTCAAGTCACGATTAGTATAAATGAGGAGCTCGCCCTCCTCATTTGGTCACCTCACTCACTCATCAAGTTCGCATGAGTAGGAGAGATAGAGTCAAGTGAATAGTTGCTTTTAGAGTCTTCTTGTTTTGGGTCATCGCACGAGGAATACTATTGTACATTCTGACGAATCTATATTGAAGAAGTTTGATGGGTTTTTCTGCACCACGAGGGTTTTCCCAGGATAAATTATTGTGTACTTTTGTCTATGTTGTGCTTGTTTATCTTTCAGTGATCCTTATTGTTATTGCACTTAAAATTCTAACATGGAATCAGAGCTGGCCTGAAAGAAAACATTGTGTTGCTGCAACTGTAGAAATTAGGGTTTCTATTTCCGGAAGAGTTCTTCATAGATCAGCTGAAAAAGGGTCCAAGCAACTCGCCGCACTAGGGTGCATCTTTCTGTCGAAGCAGAATTTCAATCTGAGAAGTTTCATTTTTGGGCCCACCACTACAGCTCGGGAAACTAGGGCATCAAGTTTTTGGAGGATCTGTCCACAGAATCGGAGAAAAAGTACCATTACTCATCTCGCCTTGGGGAGGCACATCTTTTCCTCCTCTCAAATTTTCAAGATCCAGAAGTTGAGAAATTAGGGTTTCTCTGACAAACCCTAGGACCTCCTGAAGTCGGATCACAAAAATCAACTTATGATTGGAGCATCTCATTTGGTAAGTTATATTCTCTTTATTTCCATTTGAGGTTCTCATTTATCAAGATGACAAATCATGCCAAGCTTGAGGATAAGCTTGAAGGGGCAAAGAACTTCCGAGTATGAATTGGACGAGTATGTCACAGAAGGAGTTGTGAAGCCAGAGGGAGATGAAGATAAAGCAAAGCATAAGAAGAATCTAATAAAAGCTAAGAGGATAATAGCTGACTCCATCAAGGATCACTTGATCCCACACATCTCTTCTCTAAAGACTCCGAAAGAGATGTTTGATGCACTGAAGGGTCTATTTGAAGGAACCAACATCAATAGGAAGATGACCTTGAGGACTCAACTCAAGGCTGTGAAAATGCAAAATAATGAAAGCATCCAATCTTACTTCACAAGGGTCTCCCAAATCAGAGATCAGTTAAGTGCCATTGGAGACGAGGTTGAAAATGAAAAACTAGTGATGACTACCCTAAATGGTCTTCCAAGATCATGGGAGTCATATATTCAAGGGATATGTTCCAGGAAGAAGCTTATTAAGTTCAGTGCACTTTTAGAATCATGCACCCAAGAGGAAGCAAGGATTGTAGCCAAAGAAGAAAAGTTAGGAGATAAAGATAATCAAGCTCTAGCAACTCATGCCAAGAGAGGCAAGAAAGAAGACCATCATCACAACTACAACAAATCCCACAAAGGTCAAAGATCTACCAAAGATTATTCAAGCTTCAGATGCTACCATTGTGATGAGACGGGACATATTGCTAGGAATTGTCCCAAGAAGAAAGGCAACAAGAAAGGAAGCAAGAAAAGACATCATGCTCATGCTGCAGAGGATGATGAACCAGCTAAGAAGAAAGCAAGAGAGGATTCTTCAAGTGATGAAGAATATGTCCCGATTTCAACAATCAAAGGTACGGTCTCACTTGGAAATAATGATTGGCTTGTTGATAGCAGTGCTTCTAAGCACATGACGAGATTCAAGGATGCTCTCAACAACCTCACAGAAAAGGAATCACCTCACAAGGTGAAACTAGGAGATGATTATCAATATCCCATAAAAGGGGTAGGAGAGGCTTCTTACAAGATTGATTAAGGGAAGCCTATTAAAATGAAGGATGTTCTATATGTACTTGGTCTGAAGAAGAATCTACTTTCCATCTCAGCCTTAGATGAGAAAGGATTCAAAGTAGCATTTGTGGATGGCCAAGTACTTATGTGGCCCAAAGGTAAAACCTTTGATGATGTGGTAGTAATTGGAGTGCGAGAGGGAGGCTTATACAAACTCAAAGGACATCCAGAACAAGCCTTGGTTCATGAAACTATGGAACCAAGTGAATTATGGCACGAAAGATTTGCTCACATCAACTACAAGGCATTACCAATCGTGAGCAAGATGGTGGATGGCCTACCCAAGATTCAAACCAAGCATGAAGGCATATGTAAAGGATGTGCAAATGGGAAGAATGTGAAGAAGCCATTTCCAAGTAGCAACAGCAAAGCCAAGGAGATTTTGGAGCTCATACATTCAGATGTTTGCGGGCCTATGTCTTCCAACTCACTAAGCGGGTATGCCTACTATGTTTCTTTTATGGATGATTACTCTAGTAAAACATGGATCTATTTCTTAAAATCCAAAGATGAGGTATTTAGCAAGTTTCAGGAATTCAAAGCCCTTGTAGAAAATCAATCTGAAAAGAAAATAAAAATATTAAGATCAGATAATGGAGGTGAATTTACCTCAAGAGATTTCAAAACATTTTGTAAAGACTCGAGGATTAAGAGGGAGATGAGCACTCCCTATAATCCACAACAGAACGAGATTGCAAAAAGGAAGAATAGAACAATAATGGAAGTAGTGATGGCCATGATCCATGATCAGGACCTTCCAATGCACTTATGGGTGGAAGCAGCAAGAACAATAGTATATGTTCAAAATAGAACTCCCCACCGAATACTTGGGAACAAGACACCCGAGGAGATGTTTACAGGAGAGAAGCCAGAAGTCAGCCATTTCAGAATATTTGGCTGCACTGTATACATACATGTTTCGAAAGAGAAAAAGACCAAGTTGGAACCTTCAGGAAAGAAGGGCATCTTCGTTGGTTATAGTGGTTCATCAAAGGCATACAGAATATATATGCCAGGCTTCAAGAAGATCGAAACTAGCAGAGATGTAACCTTTGATGAAGATACAGCCTTCAGCAGATCAAGGCAAATTCACCCAGATGAAGCATGTGAAGAAGAACCTGAGACTCCCAGAATTCGAGATACAATGATGGAAGAGCAGATTCCTAAAGAGCCTGAAGATCATGATATGTCTGAGCCACAGAGACCTGTAGATCCATCGAAAGAGGTAAACACACTCAAGAGAAAACCAACCTGGGCATAAGAGCTTATTCAAGAAACAGAAAGGTATGGTGCCCCAGAAGGGATTTCCAAAGAAAGCAAGAGACCTCGACCATACTCCAACTATGTGGCATTGTTGAGTGACATCATTGATGCAGAACTTTCCAATTACGAAGAGGCAGCTGAAAAGAAAGTCTGGAAGGATGCTATGATCGAGGAGTATCAGTCTATCATGAAGAATGATATGGGAGGTGGTTCTGAGACGAGAAGGGAAGTCAGTAGTGTCTTCCAAATGGATCTACAAGATCAAGCATGCAACAGACGAAAGTGTTAAGAAATACAAGGCAAGATTTGTGGCTCGAGGCTTCTCACGAAAAGAAGGCATAGATTATGACGAGACATTTGCTCCCGTGGCTAGATTGATCCAGCTTGATATTGGTGGCCACTCGCCTATTCTACTTGGGGCCCCAACATTGTTCTTTCATCTCTTCCAGTTTCCTTAATTATAGCACAACTCACTATTTTTAGCAATTTTCGGGTCCTAAACTTCCAGAGCCGTTTTGAGACCCTAAACGACGTTTTTTTGGGGAATCTTGCTCAACAAATGTCCCCATTCGCATTAGTTAAGCGTAGTCCTCGGATAGATCTTTCCAATGAGGTATCATTCGCGTCAAACGAAGATCGTATGCCAAAGTTATGGCACCGGGAAATTAATGTATCAATTTACCCCAACAGGGCCCATAGTTTGGCATGGTTTCATCTCCTAGGGTTAGGTTTTTGGATGTTTAGAGTTTCCCCTTATTTCTCAATAATAGAGAGGCTTCGAGCCCCATTGTAGGTAGAGTTCAGAGACCGGTAGCCGCCACATCTCTTCTCAGAGATAGCTACCAACGCTCTAGCTGGTTTATTTCCATTCTGTCTGTAAGCATATTTCCGTTATGTGATATTAATGAAATGAAGTCTTACTTCTGTTGCACCTCTGCGTTTATGTGTATTTCTGTAACCCCTTGCGTTCCTTCATAAGTCCAAATCAGTGGTATCAGAGCGGGTCTGCTCTTTCTCGATCCTTCTTTGCATGTCCCCAACGAGGTCGGGGTATAAGGAGTTAGGGCTCGACCTAGTTGAACCCTTGCAAGATCAACCTCACAAACCCCAACAGCCGCCCATGACGGACGAAAAGAAAGACGAAGGAGCAGGAGATCCTATCAAAATATTGCTCGAGGAGGCCCTCGAGCAACAAAGGAACGCGATGATGGATAACTTTGCCCAGATCCTTCAACGACTTCCCAGCAACAGCCACTCTGGAGGCGCAACCCTTTCAAGGTACAAGTAAACTTTGACATTCCCATATTTGAAGGCCAAATAGATGCAGACGTCATAGATAGATGGTTGAATCTATTAGAAGGGTATTTCTCGGTGCATGAATTTTCCAACCGGGAAATGATCACTTTTGTACTCCTCAAAGCCGCCCCCCATGTCAAGGACTGGTGGGAAACCTACTGTGAGCTAAAGGAGGAGAGGGAACCCTCTCTGTTTTCGGCCACACCCACTTGGAATTCTTTCCGAGACGCCATCAAGGAACAATATTATCCCGTGGGAAGCTATGAGGACAAGTACATACAATGGACTACACTGCGACAGCAACGAGATCAAGATGTGCATGAGCTGACGAACCTGTTCCATACCCTGCGCACAAAATTGGGTATCAAAGATTCGGAGAAACATTTGGTGCTGAAATACCGCAGTTGTCTGCACAGATACATTCAGGAGGAAATGGAATTCCTGGACATCTCGCTTGGCGTAGCATATCGGTTTGCTGCCAAGATTGAACAAAAGTTCAAATAGAAGAAGCGAGACTTTGGATCTACAACTCAGAAGTAAGGGAAAGGTGCCTTCAAACCGCAGAACAAAGGACAAAGCCAAGGAGAGGCGGCCCAGGATAACCCGCCAAAACCGCAAGCAAAGAACAACATTGCAAAGCCAAAGGACACGGGAAAGTGGTGTGAGTTTCATAAGAGCTCCACGCACAACACAAGTGAGTATCGGGGGAAGCAGTCATTGGTGGCCAAGTTGAAGGCCTCTGAATCGGATGCATGCTCCGACTCCGAACCAAAACCCGAAAAGGGTAATGACAGGGGTAAACAGATTATCGATGCAGAGCCCACTGCCACTGTTGCCACCACGAAGGTCCAGAAGGAGGAACCAAAAGATCCAGAGGAGGGGGAGCGCCTCTTCCATTCCCAGATGTGGGTAAAGGGTTCTGCGCTGCGGTTCATTGTCGACAGCGGGAGCCAAAAGAACCTCATTTCAGCAGAGGTCATGAAGCGACTTGGCTTGCCGACCACAGCAAACCCACAACCGTACACCATTGGGTGGCTTCACCAAGGACGGGATCTCCGTGTCAGCCAACAATGCCGCCTCCCCTACAACATCAAGCCCTTCACGGATGAGGTATTATGTGACATTGCTCCTCTTGATGTTTCTGATGTATTATTAGGCCAACCATACTTGTGGAAGCGACATGTTGTGTATGAGTCCCGGCCTCGCGCTGTTATTATTACTTTGGGAAATAAGTTGTACGGGATACCAGAGGTAGCGCCGCCTGCCGCCATCTCTTTGGTTACTGCAAAACAGTGCAGTAAACTCATTTCCAAAACGGGGAAATTTGTTTTCCTGGTAATCCGCCCTCAGGGCAAGAATAAGATTGTGGCCACGACCTCCAAACAGAGCTCCTCCGCCCAACAACAACAGATGGACAAGGTCGTGGAGGAGTACGAGGACATCTTCACATCACCCACAGGGGTGCCTCTGCACTGTCGCATCGCTGCCCAATGGACCAATCTATCATCGCTCTGTTCTGGAGAATGACGAAATCAAGAGGCAGATTCAGGAACTGTTGCAGAAAGGGCACATCCGACCAAGCTCATCGCCATATGGGAGCCCGATCGTGCTGGTGCAAAAGAAGGATGGGACTTGGAGACTCTGTATTGACTATCGGGGGCTGAATAAGATCACTGTCCGGAATAGGTACCCAATCCCATGGGTTGATGACCTTCTGGACCAACTCAGGGGGGCAAAATATTTCAGCAAGATAGACTTGAACTCCGGATACTACCAGGTACCAATCGAACCCTCCAATGTGTGGAAGATTGCCTTCAAAGCCAAGGAGGGCCTTTTCGAATGCTTGGTCATGCCTTTCGGGTTGACAAATGCTCCTGCAACCTTCATGAGGATAATGGACGACATCTTGCAGCCATTCACCAACTCATTTGTAGTAGTGTCCTTGGATGACATCCTGATCTTCAACCAAACGTGGGAGGAGCACCTCCACCACATCCGACAGGTCCTCCAAACACTGCGGCAACACAAGTTGTGTGCCAATTTGGAGAAGTGCACTTTTGGCATGACCCAGGTTCAATAGCTGGGATACATTATTGATGAGCGAGGGGTGCATGTGGACCCAGCCAAGATCCAAGTCATTCGGGATTGGCCAACCCCTAACACTCTAATAGAGCTCTGCAGCTTTCTGGGTCTTGCCAATTTTTACCGCAGGTTCGTGTTGGGATTCTCTCATATCACTTGGCCCTTGAGCCAAGTCACCAAGGGAGGGGCGAAAGTGAAATTCTTTTGGTCCGAATCTCAACATGAGGCGTTCGTCGAGTTGAAACATCGCCTCTGCTCTGCCCTAGTGCTCACATTACCAAACTTGCAACAACCATTTGAGATCGAGACAGATGCCTCAGACTATGCTATTGGGGCAGTCCTTACTCAACAGGGACATCCAGTGGCATATCACAGTGAGACTCTCCGACACAGTCTGGAAGTATCCCACTTATGACAAAGAGAGGTATTCCATTGTTCAGGCTTGCCGACAATGGAAGCATTACATTTTGGGGAAGGAAACGATCATCCACAAAGACCACCGACCCCTGCAGTTCATGCAAACCCAAGGGAAGTTGCAGAACGATCGCCATCAGAAGTGGTCCACATATCTGCAACAATTTCATTTGAATATCAAGTACAAGAAGGGAAGCACCAATAATGTTGCAGACTGTCTCAGTCGACCACCGATCGTGGCATTAACCACAGTGCTCAACTCTTGTTGGCACGAGACTTCTGATTGGCTACTTCTCTACAAGAGCGATCCAGAATTTGGCCACGCATACACAACACTCTTGGAGGGTAAGCAAGTTCCCAATTTTCACCTCCAGGATGGACTGTTATGTCACCTGGGACACCTTTGTGTTCCTTCAAGCGAGCGCGCCAAGATGATTTGGGAAGCCCACTACAGTCGGGTCGCTGGGCATTTCGGGGTCGAGAAAACAGTGGCAGTATTGCAAAAGTATTTCTATTGGCCAAACCTTCAACAAGATGTCGGGAAGTACATCAGGTCCTGCACTGCCTATGCCATTGCCAAACCAACCATCAAGAAGCAAGGCCTCTACACTCCGCTGCTTGCCCCTAGTCGACCGTGGGAATTCATCTCCATGGATTACATGTTGGGCCTTCCTTCTACTAAGCATGGAAACGACTATGTTTTCGTGGTCGTCGACAGATTCTCGAAGATGGCCATTATGGTGGCCTGCGAGAAGAATATCACAGCAGAAACCACTGCTAAAGTCTTCTTTGAACGAGTGTGGGTACACTTTGGGATCCCACAGTCTATCATCTCAAATCGGGACAGCAGGTTCCTTAGTACATTTTGGTCCAGCCTTTGGTCGATGTTGGACATCAAGCTCACCAAGTCCACAGCTTTCCATCCCCAAACTAATGGCCAGACAGAGGTCGTCAACAAGATGATCATACACATTCTGCGCATGTACAACTCAAAGCATCCACACACATGGGATGAGAGCCTACCCTATGTACAACACAGCTATAACCGAGCTCTCCACAGCTCAACCGGCCACAGCCCCTTTCAGGTGGGCTTGGGATTCCAGCCACTATGTCCCATCAACTTAGCCATGCCCTTTGCGGTCACTCCGACCAATTCGGCTCATGTCTAGTCAGAAGCTGACAAGGCAAACAACTTCATCGAGCGCATTCAGCACATTCGCCAACAGGTTCATGACATATTGGAAAGAACCAATGCCAAATACAAGCAACGACATGATCAGCATCGAGTGCCACACAACTTCCAGGTGGGCGACAAAGTGTGGCTACATTTGCAGAAGGAGCACCTCGCTGGACCCTACCGTAAGCTTCGGCCGCTCCGATATGGGCCATACACTATCACCAAGGTTGTAGGGGACAACAACTTCGAGCTCAGTATTCCACCATTCCTTGGTCTGCACCCAATGTTCAATGTGGATCGCCTTCGGCCCTACTTTCCACCTCTATTGGACATCTCCGACATTGCAAAACAACTCACAGCGACAGAGTTAAACCCAGACTGCAGGGAATAGGCCACCACAGATCGTATCATGGACATGCAAATCAAGAACACTCGCGAGCAACAGATCCAATTGTATTAGGTTGTCAAAGCTGGCCAACTCCTGCACCAAGGCAAGTGGCTCACCAGGGACCAAGTTCAGCAGAAGTTTCCTCATCTCATGGAGGAACTCCACGCAATGGGGACCATTGCTTCTTAAGGGGGAGGATTGATCCAAGTGGATATTCGTGGCCACCCGCCTATTCTACTTGGGGCCCCAACATTGTTCTTTCAGCGCTTTCAGTTTCCTTAATTATAGCACATCTCACTATTTTTAGCAGTTTTTCGGGTCCTAAACTTCCGAAGCCGTTTTGAGGCCCTAAACGACGTTTTTTGGGGAATCTTGCTCGATATATGTCCCCTTTCGTATTTTTTGCGTAGTCTTCGGATAGATCTTTCCAACGAGGTATCATTTGCGTCAAACGGAGATCGTATGCCAAAGTTACGGCACCGAGAAATTGATGTACCAATTTACCCCATCGGGGCCCATAGTTTGGCATGGTTTCATCACTTAGGGTTAGGTTTTTGGATGTTTAAGGTTTTCCTTTGTTTCTCAATAATAAAGAGGCTTTGAGCCCCATTGTAGGAAGAGTTCAGAGGCCGAAAGCCACCACATCTCTTCTCAGAGATAGCTACCAACGCTCTAACTAGTTTATTTCCATTCTGTCTGTTTTCCGTTAAGTGATATTAATGAAATGAAGTCTTATTTCTGCTGCACCTCTGTGTTTATGTGTATTTCTGTAACCCCTTGCGTTCCTTCATAAGTCCGGATTATAGATACACTTCGATCAGATCTATACTTGTTATAGCCAAAGTGATGAAGTGGAAGGTAAATCAGATGGATGTGAAGACGGCCTTCTTGAATGGCGCAGTAGAGGAGGAAGTGTATGTGGAGCAACCACTAGGTTTTGAGACACATGACAGGCAGACTCATGTGTGCATATCAAAGAAGGCCTTGTACGGTCTGAAACAGGCACCCAGGACATGGTATGGCAAGATTGATGGGTTTGTGACAAGCTTGGGCTTTACCAAGAGTAAAGCGGATTCCAACCTTTACTACAAGGTTGAAGAAGGAAATCATGTGATTCTACTGTTATATGTAGATGACTTGTTCTTGACGGGTGATGAGAAGCTCATAGCATAAACGAAGAGGAAGCTTGCCGCAGAGTTTGAAATGAAAGACCTGGGTATGATGCATTACTTCTTAGGTCTTGAGGTGTGGCAGAATCCAGAGGAACTTTTCGTAAGTCAAGGAAAGTATGCGGTAGAGATCTTGAAGACATTCGGGATGATGGATTGTAAGGCCATGGCCACACCTATGGCATCGAATCTAGAGTTGTTAAGTAATACTTCTTCAGAACTGGTGGATTCCATGGTATATAGGCAGATGATTGGTTCATTGATGTACTTAACGAACACAAGGCCAGACTTATGCTTTGCGGTGAACACTCTAAGTCAGTATATGGTAGAGTCGAGACATATTCACCTGGTTGCGGCAAAGCATGTGTTGAGGTACCTGAAGGGTACAGTTGATTATGGTCTCAGATATGCATCGAATCAGAAGATTAAACTACAGGGTTATGTGGATGTGGATTGGGTTGGGAGTGTCACGGATAGAAAGAGCACATTAGGGTGTTGCTTCAGTTTGGGATCAGGTATGATCTCATGGATCCGTAGGAAGCAGACGAGTGTGGCACTCCATACAGCCGAAGCCAAGTATATGGCAGCTTGTTCGACAAGCTGCGAGGCAGTGTGGCTTCGGAAGTTGCTATCAGGGTTGTTTGATCTCGAGTTAGAGGCGACCTGTGTCTTTTGTGACAACCAGAGCTGTTTGAAGTTGTCTGAGAACCCTGTGTTTCATGACAAGTCGAAGCACATCGAGATCAAGTATCACTATATCCGGGATATGGTGTAGAAGGGAGCAGTGAGGATCTAGTATATAGCAACCAAGGAGCAGATAGCCGATGTCTTGACCAAGCCTCTATCAAGAGTGAAGTTCGAGTACTTCCGGGACAAGCTTGGAGTGGTCCAAATCAAGAGGGAGTGATAAGCTCGAATGATGTAGCAGGTAGTCACGGGTTATGTGACGTAATTGAGTCTCCTAGGCTACGAGAGGATCTGGATGTGGGGTGAGGGAACGCAGGTGGTTGTGGTGTGCAACATAATGGACTCTCTTGGGCTGGACCCACCAAATGGCTTGCTCGGTCTGTGGAAGAGGACAATTGCATCTGGTATGAAAAAGGACCAACTCTGTAGGACAGTGGCATCCAATATGAAAAAGGATTGGCTCTGCAGGATATCTACATCTAGTATGAAAAAGGACTAGCTCTGTAGTGGTGTGCATCCAGTATGAAAAAGAACTGGCTCTGCAAGATATCTACATCCAGTATGAAAAAGGACTAGCTCTGTAGTGGTGTGCATCCAGTATGAAAAAAGATTGGCTCTGCAAAATATCTACATCTAGTATGAAAAAGAACCGGCTCTGTAGTGGTGTCAATCCGGTATGAAAAAGGACTGGCTCTGCAAGATATCTAGATCCAATATGAAAAAGGACTGGCTTTGTAGTGGTGTGCATCTAGTATGAAAAAGCACTGGCTCTGCGGGATATCTACATCGAGTATGAAAAAGCACTGGCTCTGCGGGATATCTACATCCAGTATGAAAAAGCACTGGCTCTGCGGGATATCTACATCCAGTATGAAGAAGGACTAGCTCTGCAGTGGTGTGCATCCAGTATGAAAAAGGACTGGCTCTGCAGGATGGCTACATCCAGTATGAAAAAGGACTGGCTCTGTAGTGGTGCGCATCCAGTATGAAAAAGGACTAGGTTTGCAGGATGGCTACATCTGTATGAAAAAGGACTGGCTCTGCAGAGGTTTGCATCTAGAATGAAAGAGGGCTAGCTCTACGAGATAAATACATCCAGCATGAAAAAGGGTTGGCTTTGTAGAAAGGCACATCCAACATGAAAAAGGGTTGGCTCTGTGGAGAGTTGCATCCAGTATGAAAAAGGGTTGGCACTACAAGGTACATCCAGCATGAAAAAGGGTTGGCACTACAAGGTACACCCAGCATGAACAAGGGCTGGCTCTGTGAAACTTCTTATGATATATAGATTCGGGAGACGTCAGATGTCAATAGTCAAAGTACAGAAGTGTAGCAGCTGGAAGACGATGGTGATGATGTCAGAAGAATACCTTCCTTATTAAGAGGGAGTGTTGAAGAATGTAACTTCGGAAGATATTCCTATTTGTATTAGTTGTATCATTTGTAGTGTACACCCTACGGGGATTATTATTGATGTAATTGATCATGTAAAAGTTATTGAAAGAGTCAACGTAAACCCTAACTGTTAGGTCGGCCCAGAAAGATCCAGAAAAAGAATATTTTAATGTAAATTGGACAAGTTGACCCTGTCAGGAGAGTCAAGTCGGCCCTGTTTGGGGAAAAAGGTCAAGTCATGATTAGTATAAATGAGGAGCTCGCCCTTCTCATTTGGTCACCTCACTCACTCATCAAGTTCGCATGAGTAGGAGAGAAAGAGTCAAGTGAATAGCTTCTTTTGGAGTCTTCTTATTTTGGGTCATTGCACGAGGAATACTATTGTACATTCTAACGAATGTATATTGAAGAAGTTTGTTGGGTTTTTCTACCCCACGAGGGTTTTACGAGGATAAATTATTGTGTACTTCTGTTTATGCTATGCTTGTTTATCTTTCAGTGATCCTTATTGTTATTGCACTTAAAATTCTAACATAAACCGCACAGTTGCATAAATTGGCCATTAGAGTGCTTTCACAAGTGGTTAACAATTCTTCTGTAGAGAGGTGTTGGAGACTTGGAGCACCTATAGCTACATCCACAGCGTGAAAAGAAACAACCTTAATGAAAACCAAGCATAAAGCTTGGTTTTTGTACACTACAACTTGAGGTTGTTGTCTCATTATTGTGAGCAATTCAAAAGTGATAGAACATATATCACTTGGGACAACAACCCGAAGGAGAATAATTTGGACGATGCAGCCATGGCTTTAGACACCCCATGTTGACTAAGGTATTTGCTCAATTTAGCATGCAATATGGCACACTTCTCTTCATTAGGGACCAACTTGTCTAACGCTAGCATGTACCCATTCTGTACCTCTAGATCTGTGTGGGGTTTTTTCCTGACCCCACGCCCAGGTGTTGGTTTAGCCAACCAAGATGGAGAATAATATTTTGGTGTAAGGACGTAGGGTAAGGCATGGAGTGGAACATTAAGATTATCCCACCTTTTGACCACATGCTTGTGAATATGAGCATACAAGATGGCATCTTTTAGCTCAACAATATCTTTTATTTGGCCTAGCATGCTATCCATTTGCTCATACAACTCCCCAATTACCCACTGATTAGTATCTGCAAACCGAATCATGTTATAAATGGGCTTGGCGAATTGCAACACATACCTGACACTTGCCCAATACTAACTATCAAGAATGGTGTCCTCCACCTCCTAAAAATCATGCCTGTCAAATGCGGATGTAGCCCTGTCTTTCAAAATCTGCGATGATTCACTTGATACGATACTAGCCAATGCCTCTCTTAACTTCAAAAACTGCCTGAAGGTGAGGTAATAACTAGCAAAGCTAGTCTTTGCAATCTTCAATAGCTCCAACCACGAGGGACTGCGGAAAATGTGGTGGGCATTACTATGATTGCTAATAAATCTTATCATGTGCTTGCCTTTCTTGTACAATGAACCAATCCATCTATAATCATGGTCCTTCATCTTGATAATGTCATGCATCAAAAGGTTCAATGTGTGAACCAAACACCCGGACCAAAATATGTGGGGGGTATCTATCCTCAATGATTGCTCTCACTACCTTACAATTAGCAACATTAACGGTAATGATTTGGATGACATTGTATGGCCCAATATATTCAATGGTTTTAATTAAGGGTTCTGCAATATTGATGCCAGTCTTGAAACAATCTGAGTAGTCATGGGATGAAAGGAAGATTGCACCACTAGTAGACACCCCAAGAATATTTATCAATGGATTTCCCTTTACATTTGTCCAACCATCAGATACAATGGATACCCCATATTCATTCCAAGCATTTATGAATTGCCCCAAAGCATTTTGATCTTGGCTTTTTCTTTGTCAAGTCCCATGGTTCTAGCTTTGCCATACCTGGGGCTCCTGTATCCTTTAAGGGCACAACGGATGGCTTCTACCATTTCATGCCAATAGGGGGAGCGAAGAACATTGAATGGTATGCCACATGCACAGAGAAACCGGAACACTTTTGCATCCACGTCATCCCTACCACCTTGGTCAAGGATATCTTATATTGTTCTAACCCCTGAATGGGTGGGCAAGAAGCCACTACCATGGGTGGATGGGGATCAAGCACTGAATGTTCTATGTGAGCTTGAGGTCTCATGTTCAATCATTGCCTTTTTTGGATATGTATTTGTTAGAAAGTGGCAACAAGGAAGGTCTTCTATCATTGCATGTGTCCTTGCATACTAGAAGACATAAAACAGGAAGCCAAATGTATTAATGTCTTTTCCAAAGTTTAGACTCAGGAAAAGTGCATTATGAGATCCAATTATTAATTGACTTAATGAAGTTGCTTTTTTATAAAGTTAAAGTGAAAATAATTTAAGTGATGGCTAATCTAATCTTGGCCATTGATCTCACCGGAGGATCTCATCCATTGATCCAGAGTGAGAAGTTAGGGTTTTCGCTTGGCCATTGAGTTAAAAGGAAGATTGATTTGGTGGAGAGGACACACACACACACACAGATTTCTTGCTCATAGCTTTCAGTCGGAGAGTGAGAAAGATAGTTTGCAGGAGAATTTTATTGAGAGTGAGATTGAAGAACTTATATCCGGAGGTTGACAGGACGACTTGGGCAAATCGAAGGAGGCCGTACATATTTGTAGGGAGGCCGTACTCAGTGACGTAGGCAGTCGGTCGTACAACTGACGCAGAGGGCTGTACGGATCAATCCGTACACTGACGCAGGGCCGTATGGATTTGGTCGTACGCTAACGCAAACGGCCGTACGAATATGGTCGTACGTTGATGCAGACGGTCATATAGTGACACAGGAGGGCCATACGTTTTTTGTGGGGTTTTCTCAATGAAGTTCGGTAGTATGATTTTTCCAAGTTGGGTCAAAATCAATTTCTGGATTGTATTGTTCTATATCTTGCTAATAAAATATCTTCTCAGACTGTTGCACCGATTTTCCCATCTTGGGTTTTTCCATGGGTTTTCATACCCAAAAATATTGATGTCTCTATTGATGTGATTGTTGTTATATTTCTCTTAGTATTTATTTTCCGTTGCATTGTGAAGAAATCCATTTGTGGTTAAAAGTAATATTTGGGGTTTAATAAAAAAAACTTGCATACATTAACTCAAGAGTGGATTTTAAGGAAATTTACATGGTATCAAAGCTCTTATGAGCAGATCTGAGAGAAAGCAGCAATTATTGGATAGATCAGGGGCAGATCTATTCCAAGGGTTGATAGGTACACTTCAATATGGTCATACAGTTGAGAGTTGAGGATAGACTCCAAGGGGCTCAAAACTTTCCTACTTGGAAAGAGAGGATCACCGGGATCCTGGATGTTAGTGATGTAGAGGAACACATTGACGACCAGAAGGTTGCTCCCACAGATCCGGCAGAGTTGGCAAGATGGAAGAAGGTAGATTCTAGAGCCATGTTAATCATCTTGGATGGGGTGAAGGATGACATAGTCCCTCACCTTTCCGGGAAGAAGACCGCATTGGAAATGTGGAAGGCTTTGGAAAGCCTTTACCAGAGTAACAACGAAAACCGGAAGATGATGCTACATGAGAGGCTACGTAGTACCAAGAGGGCCAAGGGTGAAGGAGTAGTGCCTTATCTCACAAGGCTCACACAGATCAGGGATGAACTTGGAGCAGTGGGCTATATGTAATACCCCCATTTTGACCCTTTGGATGTATTGGCTTGTAATGCAAACATTGTGCATATGTAATGTATGATTCCTAGCGTGGAGCTCAAGGCCAAGGCCCCGCTAGTGAATGCTCAACCTTGAAGGGCTAATATTTTATGTTGTGCCATCCATGTGCTAGTAAGCCATGAGAAAATTGTAAAAATGATGTAAATAATTGTAATGCAAATAAAAATACCAAGGGGCTAGCTATGGATGCAACTAAATGAGGGGGACTATGTATCCACTAAGGAGAGGTGGGGGGGGATTGTGAGATTGAACCCTAGGCTGCCATATGTCACTTTGGGAACCCCCTTTGACTGTCCTAGTTGTCATTTAATTTTGTTGTAAGGAAGTGGGTGAAGAGATCAATCCATGGACTGATGGAGTATGGGCAGCCTAAAATTCGTAAGGCAGGGTATGGGCTCGGTTTGCTTGACCCATAAGCCACTCCATCTCATGGGAATTCGTTCCCTCATCCCGATTCCATGGTGGACCACCCAGGCATGAGTTTGGGTGGGAGGACGCAGACCTAGCAGAGAGGTAGAACCAAAAATCGTGACTTGGAGAGAAGGCGCATTTTGGGTGCCAAGATCGCTCAAAAAAATCGTATGAGAAGTGAAATCCGATCGGGGGATCCATCAACCGAACCTTGGGGCAAATTTGAGACTGTGGGACGCCCAGAAATTCATAGGAGAACCCTGATTTGGAAGCCCGAAAATCCAATTACAGGACAGAGCATTCGGCCATAGCGTTGAGGAAGATCCAAGAGAGAATCGCAGTGGGAAAGAGACCAGGGGGGGGTTAGACTTCTTGGTAGAGCCAGTGAAGGCTCATTCATCCATGGTTTAGTAGTCGGGACCAGCCATACCTGCCCAGGTAAGCGCTGAGGGAAGGGGCGCCCGAGGGACTATGCAGCAAAGAAGGGGACCTTACTTAGGCTGAGAGTGGAGGTGATGGGGTTACCTGGACTGTCTGGAGCCAACCAGATATGCCTGTAGCTCTGTGGCTGAGCTGATTGGCTTAGAAACCTCCTACCTTGTCTCCCCACTTGCTTGACAAAGCCAGCTGTGTGTTGGATGACCCTGAATGATGGTGAAACCAAGGCTATGAGTGGACCTAAGTAGTTCCTCCTTAGTGGATACATAGCCCCAGCTCGGGGGTGGTTTCTGAGTGCTGAAAGAATATAGGCTAGGCAGAGACCTATGGTAGGGTTGGAACGTTGCAGTCCATAGCCAGTTGCGTGGAGATTCCAATAAAAAGGATAAGTATTCTATGTGTTTTACTTCTGCAATCATTTAATTTTTAATGACTGTTATTGATATTATGATTGCATGATAGATGTGTGTGTGGACAATGCTTCATTCTATTGTGCTTATTTGAGTATGCATATGCACACATGTGATTGTACTTATATGAATCTGTTAGTGATGAATAGGGCTAAGTGTTGTAAAGGTTCAGAATGTTCAGTCAGGGCTTTAAGGAGAAATAGCCCCTCTATTGTGTTCATGTTCCCTCTGTGGGTCAGATGAAGGGAGGAGACATGGCAGAATGGATCAGAGCTCTTTATAGAGAGGTAAAGGATTCTTGATGAGGTTTGGGGAAACACTTTGATTAGAAGAAGGACAGGATCAGAGTTCTCAGGTGTGGCAGAGGGTCCTACAGATGCATGGGGCTCACCTAGAGCTTTCCAACGGTACCAAGTTTGCCAAAAATGGACTTAGGATGAGGAAGTTATCAACCTAAGAAGTTGGCAGTAACAGGGGTATATGGCCGACTTCCAACGTTCCAAACCCGTAGTGCAGATTGCGGATTTCAGAAGTTGAAGGCGTGATTTCTCGACGAGGCGCATCGGCATCCCGACTTCCGACTCTCGCAATCCAGATTGCAGAGTGCAAAAGTCAGAGAGGTAAGTCTCCCGGAGTTGGGAATTTGGCGTCTCGACTTCCGACTCCCGCAAGCCAGATTGCGGAGTGCAAAAGTCGAAGAGGTAAGTTTCCCGGAGTTGGGAATTTGGCGTCCCAACTTCCTACTCCTGCAAGCTGGAATGCGGAGTGCAGAAGTCAGAGGTGTAATTTGCCCAGAGCAAAGAATTTGGAGTTCTGACTTTCCGACTCCCGCAAGGCGGATCGCGGATTGCGGAAGTCGGAGAGGTAATTTCTCCAGAGTTGCGCATTTAGGGTTTTGACTTCTGACTTCTGCATCGCGGATTACGGAGTGCGAAAGTCGGAGGCGTGATTCGGAGAAGCAGAGAATTGGGTGTTCCGACTTTCCGACTCCCGCATCACAGATTGCGGAATGTGGAAGTCGGAGGTGTGTTTTTCTTCGACGCTGTGTATTTGGCATTCCGACCTTCTGACTCCCGCACTGTGGAATGCGGAAGTCGGAGGCATATTTTCTTCGACGTTGTGATTTTGGTGTTCCGAGTTCCGACTTGCGGATTGCGGATTGCGGACTGAAGTTGTAGCAGTTGTGTAAAAGTGCAAAGTTGCGGATAGTTAGGAAGAAAAAAAATTAGCAGGTTGTTTCTAAGGTTATCCCCAATCGCCTCTAAAGGGCACCGAGGTGACCGGGGACGTTACACTCTAAGACTGAGGATGAGGAGCTAGTTTGGATAGCTCTCAGTGGCTTTTCTAAGCCATGGGACATCTTTGTCAAAGGCGTGGTGGTTAGGGAGAAGCTCCCTGATTGGCAAAGATTGTGGGATGATTTTGTGCAGGAAGAGATCCGTATGGGTCAAGGTTCAGGTTCATCCAGTAGTGCCCCACAGATCGTCGATGAAGAGGCTCTAGCCCTAGCAAGCAATGGCAAGGGTAAGGCAAAGAAGAAGAAGGGTGGTAAGAAGAACATTGACATGTCAAAGGTCAAGTGTTTCATCTACCACAAGCATGGACACTTTGCCTCCCAGTGCCCAGATAGGAAGAAGAACAACAACACACATATGGCAGGTTTGGCACAGGTGGATGAGTTCAACAAGAGTTTTGATGAGGACTTTTGCTTGATAGCTTGCATGGCAAGCTCCATCAACAACAACATCTGGTATGTTGATAGCGGTGCATCTTGTCATATGACAGGACATAGATTTTTCTTCAAGAGCTTGTAGGAGGGTGGAGTAAATCTCCACATTGAGTTGGGAGATGATGTGCGGTATCAAGCGCAGGGAGTTGGTATTATTTCATTTCAGAGGGAGTCTGGCAAGCCCATTGGTTTTGCTGATGTATTATATGTTCCGGGGATGACAAAGAATCTCATATTTGTTTCCACACTGGAGGACAAGGGTTTTCTAGTGACTTTCTGGGATAGGAAAGTGTATATCAGGCCCAAGGGGTCAGATCAGAGATTGGATCGGATGATTGGGGTCCAGAGCGAGAAGGTGTATAGACTACACTTCGAGTTTGCAAAGGCTCTAGTCAATAGCAGCAGAAGTCAGAGTCAGTTATGGCATAGGAGGATGGCACACTTACATCATGGAGCACTGAGGCATCTGAGACAGGCAGTTATTGGAGTTCCTCCGGTACAGGAGGAGGAGCATAACCACTGCAAAGGTTGTGCGTTGGGGAAGAACATCAGGAGACCTTTCCCACAGAGTGAGCACAAGTCTAAGGGGACCTTGGACTTGGTGCATTCGGATGTTTGCGGACCGATGAGTGTCCATTCTTTCAGTGATTACAATTATTGCGGGACATTCATTGATGACTAATCCAGGAAGACCTGGATCTATTTCCTGAAGGCCAAGTCAGAGGTCTTCGAGCGGTTTTGGGAGTTTAAGACTCTCATGGAGAACCAGACAGGGAAGAGGATTCGTATATTGAGGTCAGACAACGGGGGTGAGTACACCTCCAAGGATTTCTTGGAGTTTTGTTCATTAGAGGGGATCAAGAAGGAGCACACTGTTCCTCAAACCCCGCAGCAGAATGGAGTGGCAAAGAGGAAGAACAAGACACTAGTTAGTGCAACCAAGGCCATGTTATTTGATCAGGGATTGCCACTATTCCTATGGGCCGAGGCATTTCGGACTGCAGTATATGTCCAGAACGGGTGTCCTCACTCAGCTTTGGGGAAGAAAACACCTGAGGAGGTATTCACAGGCACTAGACCAAATGTGATTCATCTACACATATTTGGGTGTCTGCTATTGTCACATTCATGCTGACACTAGGAAGAAGCTGGACCCTTCAGGTGAGAAGGGGCTTCTAGTTGGTTACAGTGAGACTTCTAAGGCATACAGGGTATATATTCCGACTCGCAAGAGGATCATTGTGAGCACGGATGTCCAGTTTGACGAGGACAGAACCTTGCGAAGATCTATGGACTTACCCGCACAGGAGCAGCCAGCACAGGACTCGGGAGTCAAGTTGGAGGAGTCACAGGTACAAGTACAGACACAGGGCACAGGCTCTGGTAGTCAGAGGGAATCAAGTGGACAGGATCCTTCAGTCATTGATTTGGAGGATGAGCCGCAGCAGGAGGAGGATATCCAGCAGCCGCAGCAGGTAGACACTAGGCCATGGCCTAGGTGGTACAGGTCCACAGTTCGGGATTCCAGGCAGGTGAGTCTTCCACAGAGCTCCATGAGGCGAAGAAAACCACCAGATAAACTTAGCTATATGGCACTCATGATGGAGTTGATTAACTCCAAGCCTTCCAATTTCGAGGAGGGTGCACGACATGATGTGTGGCAAGAGGCTATGGTTGAGGAGTATGACTCCATCATGAAGAACCAAGTATGGGAGGTTGTGTCGAGGCCAGAGGGAAAACCGGTGGTAGGATCCAAGTGGATCTACAAGGTAAAGCATGCAACAGATGGAAGCGTGGAGAAGTATAAGCCGCGCTTCGTGGCAAAGGGGTATTCACAGAAGGAAGGAATTGACTATGAGGAGACCTTCGCCCCTGCCGTCAGATACTCTTCTATTCGTACTATTCTCTCATTGGCAGCAAAGATGGGTTGGCGCGTTCATCAGATGGACGTGAAGACTACCTTCCTCAACGGAGTTATAGAGGAAGAGGTATTTATTGAGCAGCCAGAGGGGTTCGATGTAGAGAGCAGGGAGTCGCATGTATGCAGATTGCAAAGAGCTCTTTATGGGCTCAAGCAGGCACCTTGGGCATGGTACTCGAGGATTGACAACTATCTACGGGAGATGGGATTCCAGCGGAGTGAGGCAGACTATAACCTGTACTTCTTGTCAGGTGAGGTACCTCTCATACTTGTATTATATGTGGATGAACTCTTTCTTATAGGAGATCAGAGGTTGATCCAGGACTGCAAGTCCAACCTTGCAGTAGAGTTTAAGATGAAAGACCTTGGGTTGATGCATTACTTCCTAGGTCTGGAGGTTTGGCAGAGAGATGGGTGCTTCTTCATTGGTCAAGGGAAGTATGCAGTGGAGATCTTGAGGAGATTCAGGATGGGATGGAGGACTGTAGACCCATGTCCACGGCTCTAGTTACCAACTGGAGGAAGATTGATGCATCAGGGTCAGAGGAGTTTGATCCGACATTGTATCACCAACTTATCGGGTCACTTATGTATCAAGTCAACACTCGACCAGACATTAGCTTTGCAGTCAACTCTTTGAGTCAGTTCATGGTGGACCCTCGGAGAGTACATTGGACAGCTGTGAAACATGTGCTTCGCTACATCAGAGGCACAGTAGAGTATGGATTGGTTTATGAGCGCAGTGGGAGTATACAGTTAGCAGGCTTCACAGATGCTGACTGGGCAGGATGTGTAGAATACAGGAAGAGCACCTCAGGTTGTTGCTTCAGCATTGGGTCAGGGGTTATTTCTTGGTTTAGCAAGAAGCAAAAATCAGTTGCATTGAGCTCGGCAAAGGCTGAGTACATGGCAGCCAGTATTGCAGCATGTGAGGGGATGTGGCTGAGGAAGTTGCTCTCAGGGTTATTCAAGAGTAAGTTGGAGACTACGGTAGTTCACTGTGACAATCAGAGTGGCATCAACCTTTATAAGAATCCAGTGTTCCATGACCGGAGTAAACACATAGACATCCAGTATCACTTCCTAAGAGATTGTGTTCAAAGAGGAACCATTCAGTTGGAGTACATTCAGACAAATGAGCAGGTGGCGGACATATTCCCCAAGGCACTTTGCAGGCACAAGTTTGTGAAGTTCATACACAAGTTGGGGTTGCTACCGAATCCCTTCCTCGTTGAGAGGGAGTGTTAGAACGTGGCAACAAGGAAGGTCTTCTATCATTGCATGTGTCCTTGCATGCTAGAAGACATTAAACAGGAAGCCAAATGTGCTAATGTCTTTTCCAAAGTTTAGAGTTAGGAAAACTGCATTATGAGATCTAATTATTAAGTGACTTAATGGAGTTGCTTTTTTATAAAGTTAAAGTGAAAATAATTTAAGTGATGGCTAATCTAATCTTGGCCATTGATCTCACCGGAGGATCTCATCCATTGATCCATAGTGAGAAGTTAGGGTTTTCACTTGTCCATTGAGAAGGAAGATTGATTTGGCAGAGAGGACACACATACACACAGAGAAATTTCTTGTTCATAGCTTTCAGTCGGAGAGTGAGAAAGATAGTTTGCATGAGAATTTTATTGAGAGTGAGACTGAAGAACTTCTATCCGGAGGTTGACAAGGTGACTTGGGAAAATCGAAGGAGGTCGTATAGATTTGCAGGGAGGTCGTACTCGGTGACACAGGCAGTCGGTCGTACAGCTGACGCAGAGGGTCGTACGGGTGACGCAAGGCCGTACGGACCAGTCCGTACGCTGACGCAGAGCCATACACGCTAACGCAGGGCATATGGATTTGGTCGTACGCTGATGCAGAAGGCCGTACAGTGACGCAGGAGGGACATACGTTTTTGTGGGGTTTTCTCAGTGAGGTTCGGTAGTACGATTTTGCCAAGTTGGGTCAAAATCGATTTCTAGATTGTATTGTTCTATATCTTGCTAATAAAATATCTTCTTAGACTGTTGCACCGATTTTCCCATCTTGGGTTTTTTCGAGGATTTTCATACCCAAAAATATTGGTGTCTCTATTGATGTGATTGTTGTTATATTTCTCTCAGTATTTATTTTCCGCTGCATTGTAAAGAAATCCATTTGTGGTTAAAAGTAATATTTGGGGTTTAATAAAAAAAAATACTTGCATACTTTAACTCAAGAGTGGATTTTAAGGAAATTTATAGTAATGTGCTTCCTTCTCTTCCCTCTTATATTTGGCTCTATCTTTTGTTGGCACTTCAATATAGGTTTTGACTCCTATAGTCTTCTTTTCATCCCATGGCATAACCCCACATAAATGCTTTCTCACGTGGGTATATGAACCTGTGTAAGTTATTCTACAATGGGGGCATGCAAATTTTGTGGTTCCACCCCCTTTCCCTCCTCCAAGCTTTGTGACATATTTCCACAAGGGTGTTGGCTTCTCTTTGGTTTTCTTTCCATCATCACCATCACTATCAATTTCTTCCTTCTCTTCTTCTCCCTCCTCTCCATGATATGTGCCACTACCCACTTCTTCATCCTCTTCATCACTTGTCCTCCGGTTTCCAATCAACATCATCATAATAAGCAATGGAACCAAAAGGACAAACTAGATTGGCATACCCATCTTGCTTGTAGATATTCAGAGAATAACCCTTTTCCTGCAATGGATTGAGGGTGAAGGAATGGGAAAGAGTCGGAGAAGAAAACATACAAGCATTCAAGCCATAAAAAAATACAAGTATATATGGAAAAGAAAAACAAGGATGAGTTTAGAGCCTACCTGTGGTTGAACCCTATGGCAGCCTTCAATTTCCCCTCCAAGCTCTCACAAATGGCACCCTCCAATCTCCCTTCCAAGCTCTCCAAGCTCCTCTCCATGGAAGAAGTCCATTTCCCAGATTTTTAGGTGGCTACATATGATATCTTGATGAGTGCAGATTTTTATTGAAGATTCAAAGCTCATTAAGGTGACTCCATGAGGGGCAAAAGTTGTTTGTCCTATTGCAGATTTTTGAAGACATTGTTGGGTGTAGAGGTGAGCACATCCTACAAGTTTCAAAGGCATATTGAAGCCTCACTTTGATGACTCCACATTATGTATAATTCAGGTTCGGTTGCAGCCCTATATTTTGCATTTCAGGTTGAAGAATGGTAAAGTAAAGGAGAGTGGTATCATCCCAAGATATTTAGGATAAAGGTTCTAGTCCTTTGGATTTTTCATGCATTCCAGGATATTCTCCTGAATGCAATTATCAAGTACGGAAAGAGCATGTTCCAAACTTCTATGGGGATCCTAATCTTGCTTCATTACATGTTGCAGCTCTCATTAAGTTCCTTGTACATTTTAATATTTGCCATGAAGATATCATGATGAAGGCATTTGCATATTCTTTCAAAACAAGGGAGGTGGGTTCAATGGCTTTTTAACTGTGGAGCAAAGTATATGTTCTCATTTTCATATTTCATCAATGTGTTTCAAGAATATTGGAATGATAATTATGAAAATGATGGGGTTCATGATGCACAAATCCTTGTAATTTAATATAAGATGAATGAACAACTTGAGGCTTTAAAGCATGCAAGGGTACAAAGGCTTTTAAGATCCTTAGATGATCAAATATGTGATAAATATTCTACAATGTGGGTATTAAAAAAATATATTAAGGATATATGTGGTTTGCATGTATTTGACCCAATATTTCATTCACCCCATGAGCCCCTTGCATGCCATAAGGAAGATGAATTTGTTGAAGACCTTAATGAAGTACCTTGCAATCTTATTAAAGATAATGAACATGAAAAGCAATGCATAATGAAGAAATGAGTTTGGAAAACATGTTATGTTCTCAAGATTCTTTTGATGATTTGGAGGTGTGTGAAGTAGTAGAAAACCCTGAGTGGTGAACAAGTGTTGATGTAATTGTTCGCATATGTGTTGATAAAGAGGGAAGCCAAGAGGATAATAATGTTGCAGATTTTGGGGTGCTTAGACAGCCACATAGGCTGGAATATTATGCAGAAAATTTCAATAGTATTTTCCAGCCATGTGTAGAAATGGATATTGTAGAATTAGTGAACCATTTGAAATAATTCTTTAGTTTTACTTTTACTTTATAGTTTTGTTTCAGCCATTTATACTTTTATCAAATTCATTTTTCATGCACACATTTTCAACTGAAATATATATGATGGGGGCTAAATTCTATTTGGGGAAATACGCTTTTCAAAGTGTCATATATTGCAGCAATTTCTAGCCTTCATTTATTATAAAAAATGCAGAAATTTTTCAGCATGGGTAATGTGATTATTTAGAAATTTTCAAGCCATGTTATATTGCAGAAAATTTTCATACTATGGGACAAACTTGTGAGGTACAAAAGTTTTTCAAATCTGAATTTATTTCTCAGTGTTGCAAACATTGACCAAAAAATCACGAGGTGCCGAGAAATTGCAAGTTTTTCAGCTCGCCAATTTTTAATCAAAAATTCGCCTAAAAATCGGGGTGATTTTTTCCCGAAAAATCGCCAATTCTTTCCCGATTTCTCGCCGAAAAAATAGCGAGTCAGTGCAAAAAATCGGCCGCATGGAAAAAGGGATGGAACGGGGGTTTTAAGTTCGGTTTTTTTACTGTTTTTGGCCTCATTTGCACACCACAGTGACAGAGAGGAGAGCCAAGGAGACTAGGATCACTTCACATCTGCCCAAGGACGATTTTCCCCTTCATCTCATTCGCCATCAAGGATCAGTTTTGACAATTGGACCTTTCCATTTGGATATTTTCCACAGTTATCACAACTGAAGGTATGTAAAAAACTTTGCCCATCATTTCTCATTTTTCCAAGAGGGATTCTTGTTGGTTTGCATTGGCAATGACTTCTCCATCTTCATAACTGATTTTTAAAGGCTCTTCAACAATTATTTTGCACCTGTTATGTTATTTGCAGCAGTTATGCACGACAAAAAACCTTTTTTCATTTTTTCTTGCCCTGGGTCCTTAGAAATCCTCACAAAAATTTCCATTTATTTTCCCTCATCAAATCAAAGTTTGAATGCTCAATGTATCTTTGATTTCTTGTTGTTTTTTACATTTCCATCAATCACATATGCTAAAAACACTTCTTTTTCTTGCCCTAGGTTCAAACTTTATTTTTTCCATATACAAGATGTCGAAGGCTTTGGATCCATTTTGGAAGTGGGGCACACCTGTTGACCCACTCAATCGGCAGATTCTCACTTGCATCCTATGTGGGAAGAGAATGACGGGTGGGATAAGCAAGCTGAAATACCACCTTGCACAAATAGCAGGGCATGATGTGGGTCCTTGCAACCAAACAACCCCAGAACTCATTGTTAAGGCTACACAAGCAATTGAGGGCACTGGGCTAAAGAAACAATACAAGGAAGCCATGAGAAATCAAATTGCTTCAAGATCTAGGTCCGCTACGAGAGTGGGGGCTAGTGGGACGAGTCCTACTCCACACAGCAATCCACAATGCCTTCACCTTCGGCAACATCGCCTGTCTTTGTGCCAAGATGCACACCTGATGCACAACCTTCTCTAAGGTCCATGGTGAAAGTAAAGGAGAAATTAGAAGCAAACAAACTTGTGGGTTAATGCTTGCTATGGAGTGCTAACCATTCAACTTTGCCAAAAACCCATTTTATGTGTCCATGTTTGAGGTAGTTGCTATTGTTGGAATGGGGTTTAAGCCCCCCACTTATGAGGAGTTGAGAGAGCCCATCCTTCAAGATGAAAAGGCTGATTGTACTCACAGGTTGGAGGAGCTTCGAAAATCGTGGGAATTGACAAGATGCACTATAATGTCAAATGGTTGTACCGATATGAAGGGTAACACCATTATCAACTTCTTGGTTCATTGTCCCAGGGGGACTATGTTTATGAGATCTGCGGATGCATCCGCACATATCAAAGATGTGGCTTTACTATGTGGCTTGTTGAATGAGTACATCTAAGAGATTGGCCTGCAGCATGTTGTCCATGTTAAATTTTGGTTAGGGTTAGGGTTTGATGCAGAAAAATCAAAACATATATACTTTAAAGCAAAATTCAATATAACAAATTTAAACTGAAACAGAATAGTACAGCAATAGCTAAACACAATAATCAGGCAGTATAATTTAAAACATAATTTTCATCTCTTTCACCTTTAACACTACCAAGTAGGTCCCCGTGTTAAAGTAATCTTCAGTAACATGTAATCAGTAGTATAAGACTAACAATAACAAGTCTAATTAATAAGAAGAACAAGTTAGGTTACTTACCTGGAGTGTGGGACCCTTCCTATTTTATACTCGGAAGAATTTACTTTCAGAAAATGATTGTGCCTCTCAAAGACCAGTCAATCACTAGGAATTAACTGACCCTGCTAGAGGGAAAGTACAAACCAAAGAGAGAGAGATGATAGGGTTGTAGTATAGTCAAACAAGGATAGTTAATGGCAGTCAAAAAACACAGTGACAGCCTCAATCAAAAACTTAGCATAATAGATCAGACCCAAAAACTCTCAGCACATAAGTCTAGCCACAAGTATACAGCATGGAGTAAAGACCACACACAAGTATAGATTGGGTCAAAGGGAAGGTTCAACAAGCATACAACAGACCCAAAATAAATCTCAATAAACAGATCTTACTCATAGAGGTCACGATCTTCACATAATGGACAAGATCAGAACCACATAACACATAACCTCCACACGTGTGTACACAATAGGCAGATCGGACCTCAAACACGTAGATCAATCCAAGAGGGGTTTAACACATAACCTCCACACGTGTGTACACAGTAGGCAGATCGGACCTCAAACAGGTAGATCAAGCCAAGAGGGGATTACGGCCTCTACCAATGGACTCTCAACAGGCAAATTTAGGGCCAAAGGAGTTCACGGCTAGCAGTACAGGGTCACAGCTTCCATGCATATACCCTCAATAAGTTGCGGCCTCAACAATATGGTAGAACAAACCCCGGGCAAACCCTCTACACACAGATCGTACCTCTGAATCAGCAGATCGGATCACAAACAGACCAATAGCAACAGATCGGAGCTCAGAGAAACTTATAGCAGGCAGACACTTAGAAGATCAGATTTCAATAAACTTCTAACAACCACGGTTTGGACAAATAGAATAGCAGCAGAGTGCGGCCTCCCTCAAAAGGGCTCATGGGTGGCAAAATAGTACTTCCAAGGCTAACGGCTTGGTTAGGAGCAGCATAAAACCCTAACGTCAACTTCATATCAGACCTGATATATGTTACTCTCCACCAAATGTGCGACCTGTGCTGACAGGTGATCAAGTAGCAAAAAATTAACCCATAAACATAAGACAGAGCTGGGATATGGAGTTGTGATAATATCAAATGATGAACAATAGAACTCCCTATATAGGATCCTAGGATCTTCTATGAAGGTCATTAAATAGATCTTTAGGGTTCCATTGAATTAGGAGAGTACCAATAAGTTAAGACATCACACCAATTATAAAATATAATTAATGTGTCTTAGGTGGGTGTCAACACATAAGGGTTAAGACACAAAAAATAAAATAACATAAAATATAAGTAGGGTATCTTAGGTGGGTACTAGGGTCATGTTACCATACAAATAATTAATTAGGTGAGGGTACAAGGACCAACACATGGTACAAGTCAAAATATAAAACAAGGGTGGGTACATGACCCATAACCCTAGGACCAAAAGGGTACATCACAAAGGTGGTCAATTAACCCTATTACCAATAAAACATCAAGGTGGTACAAATCAAAACAACTCAAGGTGGGTGGATGACCCTACTAACCATAAGTCAAAGTAGTGGACAAGACAAGGTACCACAAGACCAAGAACAACAAGGTGTAAAGACCAAGGATGAGCAATCATCTCTCTCTCAAATGTACAAATGTTCCATACACAACTTGAAAGTTCATCATCACTGTATAAGGAAGGTCCACATTGGATGATGTGATCCTGTGGTCCTCCAGACTGCACCTTAGGTCAATTGCTAGTGGCTCCATCAAGGGGTGGCCAATCCATTGAGAAGACCATCTAGCTCAACCATCTCAAAGACCTAGGAGAGAAGGACATCACACATCATCATCTTGGTCCATTGACCATGATCCACCTGGTTAACTGACCAAGTATGTCACTGCAGGAACTACTTGGTCATCGTGACCAAGAATCTGCCTGGTCTCGAACCAGGAGGTCTCTGTCTCAACCTGCAGGACCTGCTTGGTCCTTGTGACCAAGAAACTATTTGGTCCCAGACTAGAATACCCTAGAGACAATTAGGGGCCCTAGCCACATGCTAGGGACTTTGCCATGGCATCAACCTGCTTGGTCCTGAACCAAGAACCCCAGGAGACAGTTGGGGGCCCTAGGGTACCTTCTAGGGTCTTACTTTTTACTATGCCTGGTTAACTTGACTAAAAACCCTAGTTAACTGACTAGGGTACTATCCTCTCTGAGAATGGGTCTCGCAGCTACACTAACTTTAACACTCCCTCTCAACAAGAGATGCATTCTCAGCAACACTAAGCTTGTCAAAGACAGAGGCTTAGTCAACACATCAGTAAACCGTTTTGCTGACAACTGCACCATGTCCTTGTCATGGTGAAACTTTCTCTCGATGTGTCTCAACTTTTCATAGAATACAGGATTTTCTAAGACCTTCAAAGAGCTCTGAATGTCTGCAAGTACCTTGATCTTATAGATCCACTTGGAAGTTACAACTGACTTTCCTTGTTGTCTGAGAATCACTTTCCACATATCATTATCCATTATCAACTAGATATCCTCTGTCATAGCATCTTTCCAAACGTGATGTTTGGCTACCTCCACATTAGTGGATAATCCTGAATCAGTGACATAGCTCACACTGGAGCACCCTTGGAGCCTCTCAATAGGCTCATCAATGAGATCAACTGAAGGCTTCTCGGCCTTCTCCCTCTGCTTCTCTGAACGAGATGTCTCATATGCTTCCATATCTGAGTCACTAGAAGACTCCCTGGAGTGATGGAAGATCACATCTCAACTTTTCTTTTCTGCAATCCCACTTTGTTGGGAATTGAGGAGCACAGTTCGCTCCCTCTTGATCTCTGAAATTTGACAAGGGTTATTTATTAGAGCTTTAACAACATGTCCTGAGACTTTATAATGGTCACCCTCACAAACGCCAATCTCAATGGTTGACCTCTTATTTCTACCCTTAGGCCACACTACTGCCTTTCCTTCTGAGAAGGCTACAGAGAACCCCTTGTCTTCTAAAATTGCCACTGAAAGAATATGCTTCTTTAAACCAGGAACATACAAAATTTCCTCAACATGAATTAACGTACCTAAATCAAGTTTTGAGGCAGTTGAACCAAACTCCTTTTATTGCATAGGTACTTCCATCTCCCATCTCCACTTTCACATTGAACTTCTTGGCCTTGTAACCTACAAGAGCCCCTTTGAATCCAATCATATGCTTGGTGGCCCCACTATCAATCCACCATGTGTTTGATGAGTTGGAGATGGATCCTGAGAGTGCTGAAATCAAGATAAATTCTCTTTTATCTTTTTCTTTGGTTTCAGCCTTAGATTTCTTCTGTTGAGGCTCTTCTTCTTCTGTAGTAGTTGAAGCATGATACTCCCCCCTATGCCATTTCTTGTTAGGAGGATTCTTACAATCTTTTGCATAATGACCAAGCTTGCTACAATTATAACATCTTACTTTTGATTTATGAAAGTGCTTACCTTGAGGTCCCTTACCTTTGTTCTGTTGCTGAGGGAAGCTTCTTCCCTTCTTTGTCTTGGCAGCAAGTGCGTGATTCTTTTCAGCGGGAGCCCCAGATCTACTCTGGATTTTGCCTTCTTCTTCTAGGCAATCATGCCACAACCTATCAAAGCTTGGTTGTATTTCTCTTCCATTCACTGCTGCAAGAAATGTCTCCCAAGATGTAGGAAGACCATCTATTGTTGTTTGCACAAGGTCATCATCATCTACTTCAACTCCAATTGCCATGAGTTGATCTCTTGTCTGAGCAATCTTTGAAAAGAAGGAGGCAACTGATTCCTTCTCCTCCATCTTCAATGAACAAAGTTGCTTCTTTAAAACCCTCTTCTAAGTAGGCGCCTTCTTCTCATAGAGATTTGCTAGGGCATCAAAGCATTCTTTAGTTGTCCTTAGAGGAGCTATCACAGGCATCAAATTGTCTTTAACTGAGTCAAAGATGACCCTCTTTGCTTTGGCTTGCTTCTTCTTCAATGTTGCTCTTCCTTGGGCTGTTGTGGGCCGCTCCACAACCCTAGTAACCAAATCATCCAAGTCATTCTCCTCCAGAATATTCAAGACCCTAGCCTTCCATGCATTAATGTTTGAGGCTCCTTCAAGCCTATCTTCTGCCTTAACTGAGGTAGAAGCCATCTCAAACCCTTACAATCAACTTGTCAAGTACACCTATAAATATGTAGTCAAGTTGATTGAAGCACAAAACCTTACCTTAGGATCTATGTAGATTCTATTAGCTTGCAAAAATAGAGTTAGCTACAAGACCTAAGCTCTGATACCATGTTAAATTTTGGTTAGGGTTAGAGTTTGATGCAGAAAAATCAAAACTTATATCCTTTAATGCAAAATTCAATATAACAAATTTATATTGAAACGGAATATTATAGCAGTAGCTAAACACAGTAATCAAACAGATTAATTTAAAACACAATTTTCATCTCTTTCACCTTTAACACTGCCAAGTAGGTCCCTGTGTTAAAGTAATCTTCAGTAACATGTAATCAACAATATAAGACTAACAATAGCAAGTCTAATTAATAAGAACAAGTTAGGGTACCTATTTTGAGTGTGGGACCCTTCCTAGTTTATACTCAGAAGAATTTACTTTTAGAAAAGGATTGTGCCTCTCAGAGACCAGTCAAACACTAGGAAACAACTAACCCTACTAGAGGGTAAGTACAAACCAGAGAGAGATATAATAGGGCTGTAGTATAGTCAAACAAGGATAGTCAATGACAATAAAAAAAACACAATGACAGCCTCAATCAAAAACTTAGTATAATAGATCAGACCCAAAATTCTCAGCACATAAGTCTAACCACAAGTATACAGCACGGAGTAAAGACCACAAACAAGTATAGATTAGGTCAAAGGGAAGGTTCAGCATGCATACAACAGACCCAAATTAAATCTCAATAAACAGATCTTACTCACAGAGGTCACGGTCTTCACATAATGGACAAGACCAGACCCACATAACACATAACCTCCACACATGTGTACACAGTAGGCAGATCGGACCTCAAACAGGTAGATCGAGCCAAGAGGGGTTTACGGCCTCCACCAATGGACTCTCAGCAGGCAGATTTAGGGCCAAAGGAGTTCACGACTAGCAGTACAGGGTCACAGCTTCCATGCATATGCCCTCAACAAGCTGCGGCCTCAACAATAAGGTAGAACAAACCCCGGGCAAACCCTCTACACACAGATTAGACCTCTGAATCAGCAAATCGGATCACAGGCAGACCAATAGTAGCAGATCGAAGCTCAGACAAACTTATAGCAGGAAGACACTTAGAAGATCGGACCTTAGTAAACTTCTAACACACATGGTATGGAAAAATAGAACAGCAACAGAGTGTGTCCTTCCTCAATAGGGCTCACGAGTGGAAAAATAGCATTTCCAAGGCTGACGGCTTGGTTAGGAATAGCATAAAACCCTAACGTCAACTTCATATCAGACCTGATATATGTTACTCTCCACCAGATGTGCGATTGTGCTAACAGGGGATCAAGTAGCAGAAAATTAACCCATAAACATAAGAGTCTAAGGCAGAGTTGAGATATGGAGTTGTGATAATATCAAATGATGAACAATAGAACTCCATATATAGGATCCTAGGATCTTATATAAAGGTCATTAAATAGATCTTTTGGGTTCCATTGAATTAGGAGAGCACCAATAAGTTAAGACATCACACCACTTATAAAATATAATTAATGTGTCTTAGGTGGGTGCCAACGCATAAGGGTAAAGACACAAAAAATAAAATAACATAAAATATAAGTAGGGTATCTTAGGTGGGTACTAGGGTCATGTTACCATACAAATAATTAATTAGGTGAGGGTACAAGGACCAACACATGGTACAAGTCAAAACATAAAACAAGGGTGGGTACATGACACATAACCCTAGGACCAAAAGGGTACATCACATAGGTGGTCAATTAACCCTATTACCCATAAAACATCAAGGTGGTACAAATCAAAACAACTCAAGGTGGGTGGATGACCCTACTAACCATAAGTCAAAGTAGTGGACAAGACAAGGTACCACAAGACCAAGAACAACAAGGTGTAAAGACCAAGGATGAGCAACCAAGGTGGGGTACAACCAATCATCTCTCTCTCAAATGTACAAATGTTCCATACACAACTTGAAAGTTCATCATCACTGTATAAGGAAGGTCCACACTGGATGATGTGATCCTGTGGTCCTCCAGACTGCTCCTTAGGTCAATTGCTAGTGGTTCCATCAAGGGGTGGCCAGTCCCTTAAGAAGACCATCTAGCTCAACCATCTCGAAGACTAGCTCAACCATCTCGAAGACCTAGGAGAGAAGGACATCACACATCATCATCTTGGTCCACTGACCATGATCCATCTGGTTAACTGACCAGGTATGTCACTGCAGGAACTACTTGGTCCTCATGACCAAGAATCTACCTGGTCCCAGACTAGGAGGTCTCTATCTCAACCTGCAGGACCTGCTTGGTCCTCGTGACCAAGAAACTATCTGGTCCCATACCAGAATACCCTAGAGACAAATAGGGGCCCTAGCCACATGCTAGGGACTTTCCATGGCATCAACCTGCTTGGTCCCCGACCAAGAACCCCAAGAGACAGCTAGGGGCCCTAGGGTACCTTCTAGGGTCTTACTTTTTACTCTGCCTAGTTAACTTGACCAGGAACCCTAGTTAACTAACTAGGGTACCATCCTCTCTGAGAATGGGTCTCGCAGTTGCACTAACTTTAATAGTCCAAGTCATAACGGACAACGCTGCGAACTATGTTGTTGTTGGTAGGATGCTTATGGCCAAGTATCCTACACTGTTTTGGACTCCTTGTGTCGCCCATTGCCTTGATTTGATCTTAGAGGATTTAGGCAAGATTTATTGGATCAAAGATACCATTGATTCAGCACGGAGCATCACAAAATTCATATACAATCATGCAGCGATGCTTAGCTTGATGAGAAAGTTCACAGGTGACAAAGAGTCGGTGTGTCCTACCAACACACGCTTTGCCACTAGCTTTATTTCTCTTCAGTCTCTCTTGAGTTCTATGTGAGACTTGTAGGCGATGTTCCTTTCACCTAAGGGGCGTGCTTTATTATTTAGCACTAAACCAGAGGGGCAAGCCACATTCCGGCTAGTTACATATGAGGAGAGCTTTTGGGATGTGGTAAAGGAGGTGTGCACCATCATCGAACCTTTCATAAAGATTCTCCGCTTGGTTGATGGAGAGAAATCTGCAATGGGCTACCTATATGAGGCCATGGATAGGGCCAAAGAATCCATCTGTGCCTATTATGAGAACAAGGGAGATCGGGGGCAAGAGAGACAACCGATGATATGGGTGGTGATTGATGTGCAATGGAACCACACACTCCATCGCCCCATTCATGCTACAGGGTTATACCTCAACCCTCTGTTTGCTTACTCCTATGGCTTTAGATTTGATGGAGAGGTTATGTATAGATTCTACAAGTGTGTCTAGAGGATGGTGCCTAGTGCAGCTGAGCATACACAACTTTCCCAAGAGTTGGAAGTGTATAAGAGAACCATGGGATTATTTGGGTTTGATCACCTTGTTTCAAGTTCAACTTTCAAGTTTCAAATTTCATTTTCTCTTTCTAATTCGTTGTTTTAAATTTTATTGTCTTTTCTTATGTTTCTTTAATTCGTTGTAGATACCTAGTGGGAGAACTATGGTGGTTGTGTACCTATTCTACAAAGGCTTGCCATTCAGTTGCTCAGCCAGATATGTAGCTCTTTTGATTGCGAGCGCAACTGGAGCATATTTGAAAAAGTACACTCCAAAAAGCGCAACAGGTTAGAGAATTTCAAATTCATTATAAATTATTAAATTCTAATTTATAATTTTATGCCACTTTACCTTCTAATTTATGTATTATAATTCAATATATATGATCCTCCTACAGGTTGGATACTCAATGCCTTAATGATTTGGTCTACGTCCACTACAATCTCAGGTTGTGGGTGAAGTAGTATGAGAGAAAAGTCGACGCGACAGCCATTTCATTGGTTGGGATTGACACCAATGATGCATGGAGGGTGAAGTGTGAGGAGCCTGTTATGGAGGTAGCCCCTGATTGGCTAGATGCAGATCATGATACTGATAGTGATCATGATGATGATACGGAGGCTCTGGATGAGGATGTTCCAATTCTAGAGGAGTTTCACAGTGTTCACATTGATTCTAGGAGTGTGCCATAGTCAAAGCCACAGTCAAAGTTAGAGGGAGATAGACCCCGTGGTAGCACTGGTACTGGTAGAGGAGTAGGACTACCTTCTCGACCTTCTTCTTCAGGACATCAATTTCAGCCACCTTCTCCTGTTTCTAGAGGGCATCATTTTGCAGGGTCTTCTTCTAGAGGATGTCAAAGTCCAGTACGAGGCCCACAATCCTCAAGGGCACCTACTCCTAATTGTAGAGGAAGGGCCATTTCCACAGCGATTACCTTTGCCAGTAAAAGGGGTAGAGGGAATCGATAGTTTATTTACTTTATTTCATTGTAGATGACTCATGAGTCATGATGATGATCATGAGATACATTTGTTATATTTTTTATGACCCGAGATTCAGGACACGATCCATTTTTTTGTGTGTGATGTATCTCTAGACATCTTAGATATCTTATATATCGGTTTTCTTTCCATATTCATGTGGCAATGAGTTTATTTGATGTTACTGTTGCTTTAGATGTTTAAAAATTTGAAAAAATGGGATTTTTTGTATTTTTTTAAGTTTGTCGATTTATTCCCAATGTTTGTCAATGTGCTGCCGAGATATCCTGAAACAATGTTTCTTGGACCCTACCCATTTTTTTGTTGCGCCGATGTTTGCAACATTGATTTCTCATGATCCATAATACATATGCATGTATAATGGAGGGCAGCAAAGTTTTTTATTGCATAATTTTTCAGTTATGCGAACCTTTGATGCTTACGGGTATGGATGATGATATGAGCCGAGAAGGAATTTGGTTGAATGAAGATGGGCTACCATCTTTATGTTACACATTTTATTTCAGCCCTATCCAAGAGTGGATAGAGAAATCATGTGAATGTAAATGCCAAGTTTGGCATGATGATTATGTTCTTTTCCACTATAATGAGCTTACTCCTATGTTAATTTTCAGCCACATATTGATGGAGGGTTTAGATTATGAGTTTTTCATATTTGATGTAGCCTTGTTTTGCAGCTTTGCTTGATCATCAAACACAAGGGTAGGCCCTATGTAACTGATAAAGTGCTAGCATGGTTGCATTAGTTGTATGATTACAACTAGCACTTTCATATTTCTATGCTACGTAGAGTAGGGTAGATGGAATAAACTCTTGAAGAGCACATGGAGTTCTCTTGACTTCTTTCTTCTTCTCAAGAATCTACAACCAGAGACTTTGAGGTTCTCATGCACTATCCCTTGAGAGCACATGTCCAAGATGGAGCCACTTGTTACAGAATGTTTCTTCATTGTGATTGTCATCATGTCACTTGTAATTTTTTGCACAAGTGTTGGGCTTGCAGGGTTTCATGGCGAATCAATTGGATGGCCAGGAGGTACACTTTTGTTTGATCTTAGAGACAATGTTTCTTCATGGTAGAGTGGTGGCTACAATGGATAGTTGATGGTGGTGATTATTCTTCATCTGAATGGTTCTATCCTTCCCCAAGGAGGTGAACAATGAGTATGATGATGTGGGATGGTATTTGTGCTTCATAATTCAGCACCTAACACTTATTGATATATTTTATATGGTTTGAGTCACATGTGATAACCCTTGGTGCATTGCCCATTGATCACTTGCTTAGGCTCACATCAATGGCATATATGATGAGGCACTTTATTATTTTATATGATAGGGACCCTCATATTTGAAATGGATACCTACTTTCAAGCTTGGCAAATGGGACAAGTCCTGGACCCACAAAGGCACATGTGAAGAGGAGGTTTGTTCCCTTGCATCTAGTATGGAGACATGAGTTTTTGACCCATCGTATCACACAAAATTATTGAAGGCTCGTGTACAATGTTTGATGGGGCATCTGCCCATGTTCATGGGACTATTATTAAAGGGAGCGACCCTTTTATTCCATTGAAGATGAATAGAGTCTCCCCACTTTTTTCACCATTATTCAACCTATGCTTGAGATAATGGGGATGATTTTTTTAAGATTGTCTCATTGTGACCATGTGCCAGCCGCTTTTCTTCATACGTGAGTCGACTCCCTTGATTCACAAATTAAACTTTAGTTGTGGGACCATGGGACTCCAGAATTTCGTGGACATGGACAGCACATTTGTGAATGGCTCCCTTTTGTTGAATCGATTAATGACTCACATTGAGAGTCGTTTGCTTTAATAGGTCGATACCCGAGGGGCAAATTATTTGTAGATCAAATTAAAGTCATGACAGAGGGTTGATCTGGCTGCTGACTAATTGTCCTGATTTTTGAAGACGTGTTTTAAGAATCATTTATCTTCTACTGCTAGGCTGAGCCATCATTCATCGAGTTGTCCTCATGATACAATTTGGTCGTGAATTGATTATATGATTGACTGCATAAGGTTGACATCGTCATTCACATGTTGAAGTTGCCTTTTATAATCACCAAATCAAGTGGACGGAGCCAATCCCTTTATTGCATGACTTGGTTCCATTTAGCACACGGAATCATGCATACACTTTGACTCTTTATTGAGACGTGGAGATACAATCGTGGGTCAACCTTTCATCACTTCATGTGGCTGATCTTAGATTGAAGAACAATTATTTATGCTATTGACATTTATTTTGGAGACATTGTTCATGCACCTAGGTGGTAATTGGAGCTTATTGACATGGTCAATCATCTTCAATGGATTAGTGGAGATGACCAACTCAATATTTTATTATTGGTTGGCTCTTTTCAAAGAGTTGGTTACATGAAAACTATTTTGTATTACTTCCCTTGGAAAAAAAGACAATGGATCTAACCACTAGTTTGCCATACTGAGCAAAATTGGTTGGGCAAAAAGTGAATCTAGAATGGGAAATTATTTGTTTATTGTACAAGGAAGTTGAGTTGAAACCAATATAAGGATCTGTTCACCTCACTTGAAGAAGAGGATGGTTTTGGAGAGAGACTCTCTACTCTTGTAAATACATTTGGTGCTAGTGGAGATTATTGGAGGTAATGCAATTGGTGTCTTGAAGCTAAATTTTGTTTAGAGAGCTTTCATTATGATGGATTCACGCATGTAGTAATTTTTATTGGATAAATTCTTCCTTAATTGATTTTGTTAAGGAGGGAAATAACTTCCTTCCTACATTTCATGTCACCTAAATTTACATACTCCCTTTTTGTTGACTTCAAAGAAAGAAAATGCTAGGACTATATAATGAGGTTGCTTCCATTGATAATGAATACTTGTAGCAACGTCACTATAAACATTTGATTAAGCCCTCTAGCCTTTCAGTGGGGAGGTTGGACTACATAACATGCATGTGAGTGTATATCCCCCTCTTATTGCAAGTATATCCATTCTAACTTTCCATTTTTGACCCCATGTGCCCAAGGGCTTATAACCACTAGTCTCATCCTACCATCACTCACCTTTCATTTTCACATTCAAACCCCATTCGTTTTGCTAAAGTGTATTTCTCCCTTGAGAATTCATTCCTAATATGTTATCACATTATATGTCGGCAGCAGCTTCCATATTGCAGACTGTGCAGCCGAGGACCGCACAGCACTTTTTTTTCCAGATCGGGAGATCAGCCGCCTCAGACGAGGCAGTTTTGTTCAGATTGCCCCTAGCAGACATATGAAAGGGGACAGGCAGTTGGACTTACCATCTACCATAGGGTTACCTTTCCTTGCCAGGCTTTGACACAAGCCCATTTGAGACAATTGCCTAGTCTTGTTATGATCGAGATTATCATAGTACAGTGCTAGTTTATTATGTGCCCAGATTCAGCAGAGATCCAGCTCAGATACAGGTTCAGTAGCAGCAGGTATATGGTGCAGCAGGTATTGCATGTATTGATTATTGCTCATGTTGTAGATTAGACTCTTTTATACTCGCTAGTACACTAACTTTGCATGAGATGATATATTTGGTGATCTGCTTATGATATGATGTGTTTGGGCCTTTGGTGATGTCAGTCCACCCCTCCGGTTAGACTTATGTATATGCACGCTGAGTCATGTCCTGTATACTTGGCTTAGACTTGATCACTTAGCCCCTCGATAGCTGACTTTAGCACCATTATCACCTTCTCCACCCATTCGACTCATCCATGACACTTCATCCCCGACTTGGATTCTGATTTGTGATCACGAGGACCCCCTTTCCCCACTGATCTCTGAGTCTGCCATGACTCCCTGTTTATTGTGCCTCGGCTCTTTAGTGTGTGAGATACACGGTTAGACCTGGGATTTGCTCCTGTCGGTTGCCCCCAATGTTGCAATGCAGTTAGGATTGTGTAGCCTCACTGGGTGCTCCCCACTTGTTGTCGAAGCTTGTATTGCCCACCCCCATTACCTTTGCAGTATGAGCGCCATGTTTATATCTTTTGAGATATGTATGTAGCCCAAGAGGGCCATGAAGAAATGAAGACATGAAGACATGAAGAAATGAAATGTAAATCAGGCTAAAAAGGCCTCTCAGTTGTAAATGTAAAATCTAGCCAAAAAAAGGGCTAAGTATGAAACTCATTGTAAAATCCATGCAATGTGTTTATGAACACACATGGATTCTGGTCAGCTATACATGTCAGCATTTGTAGTGGTTATTCCTCACCTAGTCCTGCGGGACAAGGAGGTGAGAAGGAGCAAGGGACAAGCTCAAGATTGCCCCCTAGAGTCTCAAGTTACGGTTTGCCGGACACCCAGTTTGGCGGCTCTAGAAAAGAACCTCACGAAGTCTTCGGATACGGATGTGAGTTGTGGGATACTTGTTAGATGACTAGTTGTGATTTCCCTGCACTATACCCATTTGTGAGGCATCGCCCTTCCCCGTGTTTTTGTCATGGCATACTTACCTCAGTGGACCCCGCTTTCCCGAGATGTCTAATGGTCACATGATCTTTATCCTCGTCCTCCCATATCTTTTACCTTGTTGTCCACATCACCTAGAGTCAGCAAGGTGGTCAATTCTATGAAGGTGTATAGCATCCTAGTCTTTTGGAGGTGGTGGGCCCACTTCACCAGGGCCTTGTACTATTTCGAGATTTAATGAATTTTTTATCACCATGTTATCATTTATTGCTTAGTAATGTACTAACTCGTTTAATTGAGCCTTGTCACTTCATGATTGCATACAGGTTTCAGCTAGCACTATAGTTGACCAGATCTGACTTGGTCAAACTGGGTTGACTAGGCCAAAAATGGGCCCGAAAAAATGTTGTGATCGGAATTTCGATTTCGACCATTTGCTATCTACAGGGGTCCCATATGAGCATGCAATTGACGGAATTGCAAAATATTGAACCGTTTGAGAAATTTTTAATTATTATTGGTCAACTTTGACCTGTTTTAATTAAAAATTGTGGATTTGGGGCAAATAACGCCAAAGTGATGGATCGGGGTCGTTCAAGTGGTCATCCCTACTACTTTTGGGGTCCAAGATCACATTGCAGCAAACGGTTCAGCAATCCGGGCAATAAAAGTGGGTCAAAAGCCCAATTTTCATCTTCAGCCATATAAACCAGCAAAAAATACATGGAAATCAGAATTTTGACCAAGGCAACTATAGGTAAATGGCAAAATCAATGGCTGGCAATGGTAAAGGTAATTCATAAGGTAATTTTGGTATGTTTTGACAATATAATTGATGGTTGTGGGGCCCTCATTTGCCCAGCTCACACTAGAGGACGAGTTTGCCCATAGAGGGGGCATTTTCTCCACTAGGGGAAATTCAACTTGGGTGATTTCATGGTTGTGTTGTTGTGTGGGGCCCTTATTATATTGGTTGGGGGTATAAAACATCCCATAGACACCCCCCAACTCCACCTTGCATTGATGTATGGCCCACATGGGCCCCTCTCTATCCACTAGTGCGCTCTCTTGGGGCAATTCGCACCCCCCTCTAGGGATTCATCTCCACCATTCGATTTTGTGGATGGGGAGATGATCTCAACCCTCCGTTTTGGGGGGGAACCTAGCTTGAGAGGGAGCCATCTCTATAAGAGAATGGACTCACCTCCATTGTATCTCTCTTGGCATTTTTTGGACTTGGAATAGAAGAGAAAATGTTGTTGCTCTACTTGGCTCTTGTGTGATAGTTTCTTGATGTTGTTGATTGCCATACTATCTTGATGCACTAGTTGTAGTTGGTGTATGATTTCAGCACTGTTTTACTCACCATTGTTTGCAGCAAGCTCAAAATCTTGGAGGAGGGCGCCCCATTTGGCTTCCACTGGTGCTCCACTCTCCGGGTTGACCACAAAAGGGAAGTGTTTTTGTTGTTTTCAGTCAAGCATTTCTCTCATTTTTATTTGTGTTGTTGTAGATTTCATTTGTTTGCCAATACTAATTTGATCTATTTTCTATTGGTGTTTGCAGGCAGAGGGGACGAGTTGGTGGAGAGAGTGCAAAATCGTTTTTCAGCAGGGACTGCTCCAACTGCTGCAATTTGATCTTCGGGACGTATCAGCCTCGTCAAAATCAGAAATATCAGCCATTTCCAAGTGGGTGTAACTTCTTCTTCTCCCACATTTCAATTTCTAATTTTGTTGAAGAGAGAAACTCATTAAAAAACCCTAAAAATTGGTAACTTAGGATTTCACGTAGGAACTTGTTTTAATTAAAAACCCAGTAATGATATATGCCTAAACTCCCATATCTCAAGTTTCATTCGAATTTGACCCCGTTTACCCTTAGAATTAGGCGCTGGTCACCTGTTGAATTCGCCCTCCTTGGGCATTTCAGCCAATCTCATTGTTGGGTAAATTTTGGGGTTGTGGGTAGTCTTGATTCCATCTTAGAATGCCATTTTACCTTAGGGAATCAAGTTTCAGATCTGTTAGACTCCATTAGCCCTTAGATTTAGCACTGGTCACTTTGCCAAAAAGCGTTTTTCTCTCTCAGCTGATTTGGGTCTTTTGGGGGTTTTGGGTACTCTTGTTTTGGATTTATATTGTCATTTCATCTTATGAAATCAAGTCATTAGCTGGAAGTGAATATAAACACTAATTTCATGCTGCCCTAGTTCCACCAGTCTTAGAATCAATCTCTCCCTTGGGTAGATTTTCACTTATTAACCACTTCTTGCATTGTTTGCTACCTTAGTTGACTTTCAGCCATCTAAATCTATTTCATTCATCATAAGTTATTGCTGGTCACTTATCACATCATTGTCATTTCACTGCTCATGTCCATCAATTGGCTGAAATCGGACTTAGGAGCCATTTTACACTCATTCCTTGTTTTGTTCTCTCATCTTTTGGGTGTGGGTGTGAGTTTTGTCCCTCAACCATAACTGGTTGAGCAGGGTCTCCCCCTTGACTTGGCTTTCATGCCTTGTCTAAAGTGACTGCAGCCTTGTCCGGTGTGACTTCTGTCCCTTGGACAGAGGACCTGGCTGCTGTTGGTTACACCTTCCTGGTTGCTCATCCTCTATCATCCCTATTGGGATACCCCTCTATAGCAACTAGAGTTTGTGTGATAACAGTTTTGGCGCCGTTGCCGAGGAGGTAGAGGCCTACCCGTGTCTGTGTTTGAGTTTGAGTTTTTGCTTGCTTTTTGCCTCTATCGTCGCATCATAACTTAAAACTCAGTTGGCTGGTTTTGTTTTGCTTAATTTTTACAGTCAACATTTTTGTTCACTCACCACTTCTCCCCTCACGACATTCCACCTTCGGTGAGCAAGGTACCCCGCTCACCTGGCGACTCCACCCCGTGGCTCCATTGGAGGCCGAACCCATCCATATAACCTTCGCAGCCTTGAGCGTTTTGACGCATCGCATAGCACACCCATCACGTACGTCAGACGAAGCCTTAGTGAGCACTCACCCAACTCGTTTTGGCAGGCAGTCAGTTCTGCAGCCTCACCCTCTGTAGCAGTGCCACCCCATTCCATACCTTCCAACCCTTCGCAAAACCCCAACCAGATGGCCAACGTCAACCCAGGCCCACATGCCTTCGGCCATATGGCTAGAGCCTCACCTTTTGACTTTGCCCAGATTCAGGGTGCTCCCCACGATATGCCTGATAAATACTTTGAGAAGATTCCTAAATTCAGTGGGAGCACTACTATCACTATAGAGGATCACATCGAATTCGTGTGGCAACACATGGAGGCCTACGAGGCCACCGATGAAGATGTATTCATGAGAGGCCTCTTTATGTCACTTAAGGGTGATGCCCGCAAGTGGTTTGACCGACTAGCCACCGGATCAGTCACTGGTTACGATGATTTTGTAACTAAACTCAACGGTCAATGATCAGTCAAACTAGATGGCAAGTATCTACTCAGCCAGCTAGCAGGGATAAAGAAAAAAGAAAACGAAACCACTCATGGATTCAATATCAAGTTCGACAAAGTGGTAGCTCAGATACCTGAAATTATCTGCCCGTCGGATCCTGCCATCCTAATACATTACTTGGACTCATTCGAAGGATGGCTAGGATACCATCTTAAAGACAAAGAGCCTACGACCCTTAAGATTGCCCAAGACAATGCTCGCAAGGCTGAGGCCAACGCAGCATCTATGGGCAAACAAAACTTCTTCGACACCCACGCTCCATCATCTCGGACTGATTCCCGAGCCCGCAAGGGCAAGGAGCCTCTAAAAGAAAACATAGAATTAGCAAACATGGATGACATGAAAGAGATGATCAAAACCCTCACCCTGCTGACGAGGGACCTAGCCAAAAGTAGGGACTCAGATAGGTACAAAGCTCCGTATGGCTCCAAGCCATATTGGAACCAGAATAGGAGACCCATAACTAAGGAAAACAAGAGACCTCCTATACCTCCTGAGACCCCTGACACTTCGGCCATTCACTGGTGTGACAAATGCCAAGACGAACACCCAGAGGCCGAGTGTACCTATGTCGAGCCTGAGGAACTAGCAGAAAATATCAACTTCGTTGATGACGTGGCTTTTGACTTAGATTTTGGCCGGATCCTCATTGAGGAGGATGTTGAAGAAGAAGACGTTCAAACTGTAGGCCCCTCTTGTCTACCCGTTCACCCTTGTGTCAATGACTCCCAGCAGATTAAGATCTATAAGAGACATAGAGATGAACCCAGGCCCGCGCCCTTCACAGAGAGGCACGAGGTTCCTCATCCGGACCTCGGTATCAGCCCTCAACCACCTTACGAGCCTTTTGGGCAAACTATAGAGCTTGAGAAGGAGCTAGCCAAGATAACGCAAAGCATTCCCCTGATTGAGTTAGCCAAGCTTCCCTCAGTCCGGAGTCAGATCACTGATTTCTTGGATAGCATCCCTGTAGAGAGGAGCCCATCGGATACCCCTGCAGACACCTCTAGTTCTTTAGCTGTTACTCACGAGGAGGAGGCTGACACAGAGGACCCCCAGTTTCCATTCACACCGCCATTTACGAGAGAAAGAATGGAGGGCACCAGCCTTTCTACGTGACTCTCCGTATACATGGCACGTTGTTGCACAACTGTATGTTAGACTCGGTGGCTTCTATGAATGCCATGCCTCTGCAGGTCATGAAAGCCATGGGCCTAGAGGTCACTCGTCCCTATGGAAATGTGTGTGGAATAGACTCTAAACAAGTTCCAGCCCATGGGTTGATCAAGAACTTGAGAGCAGATCTTTTCTCGTGCTTAGATATCTCCACCCTCATGGACGTAGTGGTGATTGACCTTCCGCCTGTCTACGGCATGCTCCTGTCCAGCAAGTGGGCTGCCGGATTAGGAGGGCACCTCCAAATGGACTTATCTTACGCCTCGATCCCTGACCCTAACGGGGTCCTAGTGAGAGTGTACAGGGAGCCCTTCTATGAGGGGCACCTTGAGGGCATGGAGGATGCCTTACGAAGAACTTACAGGGGTTGTGAACCAAGCCAGGAAGGGATGTTCATGGCTTTTGGTGATGATAGGGAAGACATAGATGATGAGGCAGACTTGGGACATGCACTTGACAGATGGATCCCTACTCCCACGTCTTCCTCACCATAGGAGCATTCTGATGGAGAGGACATGCAGGGACTCACCCACGACCATCCTGAGGGCGAGCTAGCATCTGCTGCTAACGAGCCTGGGCCTATGGGGATAGAGGAGGAGTTCCCTACGGATCAATCTTATCCTCCGAGCCTCCGACAGCAGCTAGCTCTGCTATATCTAGATGATTACACTACCACTGAGGATGACGAGTCGGAGTTCTCGCTGCCGGATGAGTTGAGGGCATTCACACGCACATTCCCTACTTATAACGAGGAAGATCATGAGATGGAAGAGCATGGTGAAGACACTCCCCTTCCCCTGGAGGATTGGGAAGTGAGGGGTATCCCTCCGGTAGAGGAAAGAAGCTTTAGGCCTATTCCCGAGATGTTGGCCCTGATCAACGATGACATTGCTAGACAGGCCAGAGCATCTCCCCCAGACTACCTTGTTGAGGGGCCTCCTCCCCAGGATCTCCCTGAGGAAGAGAGTGACGAGTCTGACTGGAGTTTCTTTCCCCTTCCCTTTGTCCCCAAGAGTGAGGCTGGAAGTGTTGCGTCTGAGCAGGTGTTCCTAGAAGAGTTCTCTCTTCCCAAGGACATCACGAGAGAGTTTGAGTCAGGTCCCATGGATACCCCACCTCCCTCCCCACGCCCTTTCCAATTCTCGAGTTTCCTTCTACCTGCAGAGATCTCGGTCCCATCTGGAGAGGGATCAAGCACTCATGCCATCTCGACACCTTCCACCCTACCTTCCACGCATCCATCCACCCGCAGCCTGTCGGCCCATCCCCCAGACTTTCGGACCATCGGTGAGACAGAGATACACACGACACATCCTACATCCCTTGGTCCCCGAGCAAGCCCTTCCCACGAGAGGGAGGCACCTCAGGAAGTTTTGATCAGAGAGGTAGCGATTCCCCTCGACGGGGAATCCCACAGTTTGTCTCACATGTTAGCCGTAGAGACCTCCATCCCGGTCGAGACGGAAACGCAGAAGTTTCAATATTCCGGGACATAGGCGTTGACCTGACATCGATCAACAGGAGGCCTTTCGCAGTAGGTGACCAGGTTGTCATGCCTCACCACGCCTTTTTCCACATGGATGGCAACCACTCAGGTCTGCTAGTGGGCCCCTTCTGGATTAATGTCCGTCACGATGACTCGTACTTCCTATTTACCGACGACGGGCACTACTTCTCGGTTCCGGTGAGCGGACACTTGCTCCAGGAGTATGTCCCCGGGCTGACCCAAGGAGATATTCCCTGACCTGAGCCCATGGCTCTCCCTTCTTTTTGCGGCTAATAAGCTCTCGAGAGCAACAGCCAGTTATCCCTCGCCTTAGATTGACCTTATCTTTGATTGACCACCGGTTGACCTTTTTATTTTGTTTTCACCTCGCGATTACTTTGCGCCCTTCTTTTCTTTTCACATTTTGGCGCCCTTTTGTACCATAGTTTCCATTTCAGTTACCTTTTCTCCTTTTATTACACCTCTTGTGTCGGCCTAATAAAATTAAATGTTGTAGAGTTAATTTATTTGATATATCATTTATTTCAGCATTATCATTTTGTTTATTTATCTAGATTATTATACATGTATATTGTGCGGCCTGACATGTGGTCTGCAGAGATTGGTATAGCGTCTGCATTTTACAGGACTAGGTACATATTGATGATGATGCAGAGAGCATGCTAGTGCATGTACGTTGATGATGATGAGAGGGGTGCTACGGACCCGAGATTTTGTGGTTCTCAAGCACTCTCTCCCTTAGAGCACTTGTCCCAGCTGGAGCCCGTGTTATCACATTATATGTCAGCAGCAGCTTCCATATTGCAGAATGTGCGGCCGAGGACCGCACAGTACTTTTTTTTCCAAATCAGGAGATCAGCCGCCTCATACAAGGCAGTTTTGTTCAGATTGCCCCTAGCAAACATATCAGAGGGGACATGCAGTTGGACTTACCATCTACCACAGGGTTACCTTTCCTTGCCAGGCTTTGACACAAGCCCATTTGAGACAGTTGCCTAGTCTTGTTATGATCGAGATTATCACAGTACAGTGCTAGTTTATTATGTGCCCGGATTCAGCAGAGATCCAGCTCAGATGCAGGTTCAGTAGCAGCAGGTATATGGTGCAGCAGGTATTGCATGTATTGATTATTGCTCATGTTGTAGATTAGACTCTTTTATACTCGCTAGTACTCTAACTTTGCATGAGATGATATATTTGGTGATCTGCTTATGATTTGATGTGTTTGGGCGTTTGGTGATGTCAGTCCACCCCTCCGGTCAAACTTATGTATATGCACGCTGAGTCATGTCCTGTATACTTGGCTTAGACTTGATCACTTAGCCCCTCAATAGCTGACTTTAGCACCATTATCACCTTCTCCACCCATCCGACTCATCCATGACACTTCATCCCCGACTTGGATTTTGATTTGTGATCACAAGGACCCCCTTTCCCCACTGATCTCTGAGTCTGCCATGACTCCCTGTTTATTGTGCCTCGGCTCTTTAGTGTGTGAGATACACGGTTAGACCTGGGATTTGCTCTTGTCGGTTGCCCCCGATGTTGCAATGCAGTTAGGATTGTGTAGCCTCACCGGGTGCTCCCCACTTGTCGTCGAAGCTTGTATTGCCCACCCCCATTACCTTTGCAGTATGAGCGCCATGTTTATATCTTTTGAGATATGTATGTAGCCCAAGAGGGCCATGAAGAAATGAAGACATGAAGACATGAAGAAATGAAATGTAAATCAGGCTAAAAAGGCCTCTATGTTGTAAATGTAAAATCTAGCCAAAAAAAGGGCTAAGTATGAAACTCATTCTAAAATCCATGCAATGTGTTTATGAACACACATGGATTCTGGTCAACTATACATGTCAGCATTTGTAGTGGTTATTCCTCACCTAGTCCTGCGAGACAAGGAGGTGAGAAGGAGCAAGGGACAAGCTCAAGATTACCCCCTAGAGTCTCAAGTTACGGTTTGTTGGACACCCAGTTTGGCGGCTCTAGAAAAGAACCTCACGGAGTCTTCGGATACGGATGTGAGTTGTGGGATACTTGTTAGATGACTAGTGGTGGTTTCCCTGCACTATACCCATTTGTGAGGCACCGCCCTTCCCCGTTTTTTTGTCATGGCATACTTACCTCAGTGGACCCCGCTTTCCCGAGATGTCTAATGGTCACATGATCTTTATCCTCGTCCTCCCATATCTTTTACCTTGTTGTCCACATCACCTAGAGTCAGCAAGGTGGTCAATTCTATGGAGGTGTATAGCATCCTAGTCTTTTGGAGGTGGTGAGCCCACTTCACCAGGGCCTTGTACTATTTCGAGATTTAATGAATTTTTTATCACCATGTTATCATTTATTGCTTAGTAATGTACTAACTCGTTTAATTGAGCCTTGTCACTTCATGATTGCATACAAGTTTCAGCTAGCACTATAGTTGACCAGATCTGACTTGGTCAAACTGGGTTGACTAAGCCAAAAATGGGCCCGAAAAAATGTTGTGATCGGAATTTCAATTTCGACCATTTGTTATCTACAGGGGTCCCATATGAGCATGCAATTGACAGAATTGCAAAATATTGAACCGTTTGAGAAATTTTTAATTATTATTGGTCAACTTTGACCTGTTTTAATTAAAAATTGTGGATTTGGGGCAAATAACGCCAAAGTGATGGATCGGGGTCGTTCAAGTGGTCATCCCTACTACTTTTGGGGTCCACGATCACATTGCAGCAGACGGTTCGGCAATCCGAGCAATAAAAGTGGGTCAAAAGCCCAATTTTCATCTTCAGCCATATAAACCAGCAAAAAATACATGGAAATCAGAATTTTGACTAAGGCAACTATAGGTAAATGGAAAAATCAATGGCTGGCAATGGTAAAGGTAATTTTGGTATGTTTTGACATTATATTTGATGGTTGTGGGGCCCTCATTTGCCCAGCTCACACTAGAGGACGAGTTTGCCCATAGAGGGGGCATTTTCTCCACTAGGGGAAATTCAACTTGGGTGATTTCATGGTTGTGTTGTTGTGTGGAGCCCTTATTGTATTGGTTGGGGGGATAAAACATCCCATAAACACCCCCCAACTCCACCTTGCATTGATGTATGCCCCACATGGGCCCCTCTCTATCCACTAGTGCGCTCTCTTGGGGCAATTCGCACCCCCCTCTAGGGATTCATCTCCACCATTCAATTTTGTGGATGGGGAGATGATCTCAACCCTCCGTTTTGGGGGGGGACCTAGCTTGAGAGGGAGCCATCTCTATAAGAGAATGGACTCACCTCCATTGTATCTCTCTTGGCATTTTTTGGACTTGGAATAAAAGAGAAAACGTTGTTGCTCTACTTGGCTCTTGTGTGATAGCTTCTTGATGTTGTTGATTGCCATACTATCTTGATGCACTAGTTGTAGTTGGTGTATGATTTCAGCATTGTTTTACTCACCATTGTTTGCAGCAAGCTCAAAATCTTGGAGGAGGGCGCCCCATTTGGCTTCCACTAGTGCTCCACTCTCCGGGTTGACCACAAAAGGGAATTGTTTTTGCTGTTTTCAGTCAAGCATTTCTCTCATTTTTATTTGTGCTGTTGTAGATTTCATTTGTTTGCCAATACTAATTTGATCTATTGTCTATTGGTGTTTGCAGGCAGAGGGGACGAGTTGGTGGAGAGAGTGCAAAATCGTTTTTCAACTGGGACTGCTCCAACTGCTTCAATTTGATCTTCGGGACGTATCAGCCTCGTCAAAATCAGAAATATCGGCCATTTCCAAGTGGGTGTAACTTCTTCTTCTCCCACATTTCAATTTCTAATTTTGTTGAAGAGAGAAACTCATTAAAAAACCCTAAAAATTGGTAACTTAGGATTTCACCGTAGGAACTTGTTTTAATTAAAAACCCAGTAATAATATATGCCTAAACTCCCATATCTCAAGTTTCATTCGAAGCTAACCCCGCTTACCCTTAGAATTAGGCGCTGGTCACCTGTTGAATTCGCCCTCCTTGGGTATTTCAGCCAATCTCATTGTTGGGTAAATTTTGGGGTTGTGGGTAGTCTTGATTCCATCTTAGAACGCCATTTTACCTTAGGGAATCAAGTTTCAGATCTGTTAGACTCCATTAGCCCTTAGATTTAGCACTGGTCACTTTGCCAAAAACGCCCCTGTTTTTCTCTCTCAGCTGATTTGGGTCTTTTGGGGGTTTTGGGTACTCTTGTTTTGGATTTATATTGTCATTTCACCTTAGGGAAATCAAGAGTCATTAGCTGGAAGTGAATATAAACACTAATTTCATGCTGCCCTTGTTCCACCAGTCTTAAAATCAATCTCTCCCTTGGGCAGATTTTCACTTATTAATCACTTCTTGCATTGTTTGCTACCTTAGTTGACTTTCAGCCATCTAAATCTATTTCATTCATCATAAGTTATTGCTGGTCACTTATCACATCATTGTCATTTCACTGCTCGTGTCCATCAATTGGCTGAAGTCGGACTTAGAAGCCATTTTACACTCATTCCTTGTTTTGTTCTCTCATCTTTTGGGTTTAGGTGTGAGTTTTGTCCCTCGACCATAACTGGTTGAGCAGGGTCTCCCCCTTGACTTGCCTTTCACGCCTTGTCTAAAGTGACTGCAACCTTGTCCGGTGTGACTTCTATCCCTTGGACAGAGGACCTGGTTGCTGTTGGTTACACCTTCCTGGTTGCTCATCCTCTATTGTCCCTATTGGGATACCCCTCTATAGCAACTAGAGTTTGTGTGATAACATAATCTTTAGCAACCCTACCATTAGGGAAGCCTTTGTTGTGCTAGAGGAGAACTAGCACTAAATAGGAGAAGAGGGTGGTGAGGTGACAATCGCCCCCCTTTTAGTTCAACCTAGGTTTACATTTGTGATTTAGGGATATCATGCCTGGATTATTTCCATGGTTTGATGAATTTCATTGAGCATAAATCACTTATTTATGCATTAGTATGACTCTTGGCTTCCAGCTTCCAAGAGGATACGTGGGTGACTCTTCACCTTATTCAATAATTGAAACTAAAGCAAATATTTACAATAATTTACAAAAGGAACCATAATCCTGTAGGATTAGGTTTCCAACATCCCCCCCCCCCCCAAATCAAAAGGGGTGTTCATGAGTCCAAGCATCTTTATGAAGTTTTCAAGCTTTTCTCTTCCAAGTGCTTTGGTGAAGATGTTTGCAATTTGCTCATTTGTGGAACAATGTCTCAATGAATTGTCTTAGCCTCTACATGATATCGAATCAAATTACTTCATGTTGATGTGCTTGGTTAGGTCATGGAATTTGGAATTCTTGGCCAACTTGATTGTAGAAGTGTTGTCAATCAATAGATGAGTAGAATTCACCTGTTTCTCCTGCAAATATTCAAGTATTTCACTTAACCACACAATCTCCTTTGTTGCTTCTGCCGCAACCACATATTCTGCCTCTATTGTGGAATCTGCTAGTATATTTGTGGAATCTGCTAGAATATACTGTTTGCATGATCTCCAGGAGACACCTATTGATCCAAGGCTCATTAGGTAGCTTGAAGTAGACACTCCATTCTCTTTGTCCCCATCAAAGTTTGAACCAGAATAGCCAATCAGTTTGAAGTCATCCACCTTAGAATACTTGAGTCCAAAATCTTGTATCCCCTTCAAGTATTTTAGAACTCTTTTGGCAGCAAACCAATGTCCTTTACAAGGTTTTTCATATACCTAGAAAGGATCCCAACAGCAAATGTAATATCTAGTCTAGTGGTGGTACAGTAGATAAGATCATAAGACTTCCCACAAGTTGTCCGTACTTGGTTGCATCGTCAACTTCATTTCATTCTTTTGATGTGATCTTCAAATTCTATTCCATTGAAGTGGAGAGACGGTTCCACTCTATCATGCCAAATCTATTCAACAGCTCTCCAACGTACTTCTTATGGGAGATGAATATGTACTTGGGATTCTAATCCACTTCAATTCCCAAATAGTAGTGAAGATGTCCCAAATATGTCATTTCAAAGCCTTTCTTCAATTCTTTATTTATGGATGCAATGTAGCTTTCATTGTTCCATGTCATCAAAAAATCATCTACATACACCACGAGATATACAATAGATCTTCCAACTTTCTTTACAAACAATGTTCCATCATCAAGATTAAAGTGTCTTAAATTTAATTTCAAAAGATGCTCAATTAACTTTCTATCTCATGTGCGAGGTGCTTGTTTTCAAGCCACACAATGACTTGATGAGTTTGCATACCTTTTGTCCGTGTCCCTTCATAACAAAGCCTTCTGGCTGAGACATGAAGACATTCTCTTTCAAGTCTCCATTCAAGAAAGCAGTCTTCACATCCATCTGATGAACATTTCACCCATTATGTGCAGCCAAAGATAATAGAGTGCGAATGGAAGCCCATTTTGTCGTGGGGGAGAAAGTCTCCTCATAGGCAATGCCTTCTTTCTATGCAAAACTTTTTGCCACAAGCCTTGCCTTATGCTTGTCAAGTGAGCCATCTAATTTGTACTTATTCTTGTAGACTCACTTGCAGCCAATTTGTTTGGTTTCAAATGGAGGGTCCACCAACTTCCACGTCCCATTCTTGATGAGTATCATATTCATTTTGCATGGCTTATTTCCACTCATCATGAGCAACAGCTTCTTCAAGGGAAGTCGGTTCAAGGTTACCAGGTAAATTCAATTCACAATCATACAAAACATCCATATCTTCTACATCACCTGAATTGAAATATCTGCATCTCCTCCATCTTCTTGTATGGTCGAACTTATCGTTCTCGGCTTTCCAACTTCATCAGGATGAACACTTTCAAGTGTCTTTGTGACCCACTTTGGAACTTTTCATGAAGGTCCAGGCAATGTTTGAAAAATCGAAATCGGACTCGGAATCGGTCGAGGGTCAACTTGGAATCGGAATCGGAATCGGTAATGAATCGGTCATAAATCGGTCGATTTGAATTTAATGAATCGGTTTGCTCAAAAATACATAAAATATTTAATTATTTTAAGAAAAACAACATTTTCAAGATTCAAGATTCTCCCGAGTCTCCCCATAGTGCACACTGCACACAGCCCTCTCCCCGAGTCCCCACTCCACTCAGCACTACTCCTGTAGGTCCACACTCCACACGTCCACAGCACACTGGCACAGACCACCGCACCCAGCCCACTCAGACTCCAGCGTCCAGCTCACTGCACAGTCCACGACTCCACGCTGCTCCAGAGACTCCCACACGGTCGCTGCTAAATGCAATATACTGTAGGATTGGGTTGGGTTGGGTAGGTTAGAAACTTAGTTAGTTTAGGTTTAAACTTTAAAAAATAAAAATAAAAACTTTTAAAAAAACGTTGTTTTAATGCCCCACAAGCCCACCCACCAAACCAGACCGATTTTTTACGTAAATCGGGTGGACCAGACCAATTTATGTCCCCAAATCTGGTTTGGAGACCGGTTCGAACCAGGCCTACCTTAAATCGGCGAATCGGCCGATTCCGATTCCAATTTAAACGATTTTTAAAACTATGGGTCCAGGTGGCTCACCTAGTGGTGCTTCATTGTCTTCAAGATTCGGTCTTTCAATCCTCTCAATCACATCATCCAATTGAACATCTTGTTTTAGTGAAGTGATAGGAACTTCTTCATAAGGGGGAGATGGTGTTGAAAAAGGAGATTCTCGAGATTGATCCAAGATAGGGGTCCCCCCTTCAAGGTGTGGAATCTCATTAACAAATTCATAAAAAGTTTTTACATGGGTGAATGTTTCCAGACGGTCAAGCTGCCTCTCAATAGACTTGTCATTGTTATTCATTTCAAGAAAAATGACATCTCTAGAAAGTATAAGCTTTTTGTTTACCCTCATCATATAAACGATATGCCTTGGTGGTGTTTGAATACCCCAAGAAAGTGCACTTCCAACTTCGTGCACCAAGCTTGTTTCTTTGTTCCTTTTGGATCAAGGCATAACAGGTGGAACCAAAAACCTTGAGATGCCTCACCGAAGGAATTCGGCCATACCACATTTCGTATGGTGTCTTGTTTTCCAGAGCATGAATTGGACTTCTATTCCTCAAATAAACTACACATAAAATCGCATCACCCCAAAACACCAATTTCACATTCTTGAAAAATAGCATGGAGCATGCCATATTCAAAAGTGTCATGTTTATTCTTTCTGCCACGCCATTCTGTTGAGGATTGTATGGAACTGTAGTTTGATGCCTAATCTTATGCTGATGAAGATAGTTTTCAAATTCAATAGAAGTGTATTATTTTCCATCATCAGTACGAAGAGTGCCAATAGATTGTGCTTCATTTTCAATACATTCATGAAATTTTTTTAACATCTCATATGCCTTAGATATTTGCTATAGTAAATAGACCCAACACATCCTAGTGTAATCGTCAACAAAAGGAACAGGCATGTGGCCACATAGGTCAGAGTGTATCAACTCTAGTTTTCTACATGCTCTAAAACTTGACTCATGAAAAGGTTGCTTACTATGTTTGCCGAGAATACAAGCCTCGCATTGTTTTAGCTTATTTGGAATGGTGGAAAAACCAGAAACGCCATTCTTTTTCAACAATTGGAGACTATCATAGTTGATGTGTCTATGTCTAGCATGTCGTAGAAGACTGGAAGACAATGTACCTTCTTCATGCTAAGAGAGGCAGGCAAAATTTTAGGCTCTTGCAGATGTTCCTTTTAGCTTCAACAGTTTCTCGTGTTCATATCCGATCATGATGACCTAGTTGTCAGAGGATCTCCTTATCTCGACTATCCCATCAAACATGTGGATGGAATGGCCTTATTTTCGAATGTGCACCAGGGACAGCAAGTTTCTTTGCAAACCTGGAAGATAGAGAACATTATGCAACAGAAAGTTAGAGAACCCAAGGATTTTGAGCCTGATGGAGCCAATTCCTTTGGGCTTGAGGCTGGACTTATCTACAAAATACACTACACAGTCTAGATTGCCATCCAATTCTTCAAACAAATCTCTTATAAACGTCATGTGGGAGGTTGCACCAGTGTCGAGTAGCCAAGTATCTCTCCAAGATGCAAATGAAGTATTGAACATGACTTCATTTATTCCAACATTACAATGTGCAACAAAAGTGAGCAGATTCAGGAGCTTTACCAATCTCATAAGCTTTACCTTTGTCTTCTTTCTTCCGGTTATGCTTCTCCTTAATCATCTCCCATGGAACCCAACAATGATCTCCATCATGTCCATTCTTGCCACAGTGGCCATAATGAAGATCAAGTCTCTTGTTGTGACTATTTCTACCCCTGCCTTTAAAATTCTTTCTTCCACGTCCTCTCTTATAGCTTTCTCCTTTTGAAGAATCATTTGATTGATTCTTCCCTTTCTGGGCAAGGTACAAGGTCTCTCCAATGTGTTGAATTGTCTTCTTTCAGAAGGCTTTCTCTCTTTCCGCAATCTTCTCCACTAGACTATCAAAAGTGAGGTCTTTCGATTTACTACTAGCTTGAAGCAATTCAAGGTGGTATGAATATGTGGGGTAGAGGAACTTGACGAAGGCAGTGAGAGGAAGGTTGACCTCGCATCAGTGGCATTGATGTCATGCACGACTGCTCTAATCTCAGATGTTGTTGTCATAAGATCATTGTCCTTTAGCTCTAGGTTGAAGAGAACACCAACTAAATTAGCTCCAATTTTGAATGTGAGTCATACAAATCTTTTAACTTCTGTAAGGCATCATAAGAGTTTTTAGCAGGGGTTATATGCCAACTCACCTCTTCACTTATTGTAGCAGCGATCAGTGCATATGCCTTCTTGTCTCTACTCTTCCATATGGAAAGTTCTTTGTTTGTTGTAGGTTGTCTTGGTGCGGTGATTATAGGGCCATCCACTCCTTCAACAGTTTCTCCTTCACAGATGCCATCCCACAGATCATTAAAGATGAGCATGTGCTTGATCTTCTTGAACCATTCTAGATAGTTGTCCGTGACGATGAGCACTACTCCAAAGATGGAATCCAAAGAATGGATCTTTGACAAAATACTCTGCAATGAAAAATACAGTCTCTACAACAAGTAATGCAAATAATACAAGGTGCGGATCTAAGTCTCTGCAACCATTTATAGTCTAGTACAATAAAAATATTGATAATCCCTACTACAATAAACTCTCTACAAAACAATACTCTCTATAAAGTGCGGGTCTAAGTCTTTGCAATGCACTCTGCAATACAATGAGTTTTGCAACAGGCTTTGTCCAATATAATTTATGCAATATAGTCTTCAATTTTCAAACAGTTGTTTTGAGGGAGTCAAACAAGGAGACAACTAGTTTTGAACCTCTACACGACCAACACAATAATTGAAACGTAAACATGCACAGTTGTGCTATCCATGCTAGTCATAGACATGGGTTTGCAATCAGCATATTTCATTTGTGATACAAAGATATGGTTAAACAAAAGAGCACAAACAAACAAAAACATGGGACTACAGACCGACATCAACACACGAGCACAGCTTTCTCTAGAAGCACAATGCACCATTGTCGAAGCTAATGAATGCTTAACCCTTGCAAAAATCTTGAAGCTTATCAATTTCCAAGTAAAAATTCAACAACAACAACAAAAACTTCTATAAAATCACCAAAACCACCATCATATATATATCTCACCCTCACTCATCGTGTGAAATCCTATCATCGCCCACCCTTGTAACAGAACACACGAAGGGCATATTTCATTCACTGTATAAACCAGTATTCTCCTCCTAATCCTTCAGTGCGTCTTCACGGTTACTAGGGCATTCTAGTGGACAAATATGAGAGGATTTTGGAGGAGAATCTCACCGAGGACGTCAAATGTAATGGTAAATGGAACGTAGAGGTGAATGAAGTAATGGTAAGTGGAACGCAGACATCAAATCTGTTGAAGTTCATACATTCATAGCATAATAATATAAATGCATACCCAAGATCACTAGAAGCAATACAAAGCACAAAACAACAACACAAAGTTTACCCTGGGAAACCCAATTGGGAAAAACCCAGCAACCTTCGCATAGAGATGATAATCCCGAGATCAGAGTACAAATAAGAAAAGAGAAAATGTGGAAATGTCTTCCACGAGTAGAAGCCCCAAAATAGCTACCTCCTCCAAGTGATGCACAAAAGGCAAGTGTGAGAATGAATAATGAGGTGCACTAGCCTCTTATTTATACAAGTGCAAAAACCAGAAATTCCCTAACTGGGTCGACTTCACCTGGGGGCAATAAATTATTTATTTTTAATCATTTTCTTTTGTTTATTTGCACCCCAGGGTTTACATTGACTCTTTCATGTGATTACATAAATAATTACATCCAGTTCATCTCCCTTAGGAGGTACAATCAAGTACAATAAAATACAATGAATAATATCTTCCGAAGTTGCACAAAATCCAACACTCCCTCTCAATGAGGAAGGTATTCTTCGGTCTTCATCAGCATCATGATCATCTGGGCTTCATCTTGTACTCTACACTGTCTCCATCATCTCTATGCATACTGAAGGTTGTCCACATAGTCTCAATGTATCATCTTCACCAGTCCTTCGATGAGTCCAGGAGAATCACTCAATCCTAGATTTCAGGAGAATCTCTCAATCCTGAATATCTGTGACATCCTCACCAGTCCTTCGGCAAGTCCAGGAGAATCACTCGATCCTAGATCCAGGAGAATCACTCAATCCTGGATATCTGAGATAATCAGTTGTGCCATCTCTGCTATACCATTTGCTACCTGTCTGTCTCATCTGCCGATGGGTTCCTCCCATACCAAGCTAAGATCTCAGACGAACAAATGGGCATGACCATCTACTAACTGTCTGAGTCATCTTCCTATGGGATTTCTCCCATATCTGGCTAAGTACCAGAACTGTAGAGGCACCAGTGCAATCACACAGCTAACTGCTAACTGTTCTACTCATCTTCCTATGGGATTTCTCCCATATCTGGCTAAGTAACCGAACTGCAGAGGCACCAGTGTGAACCCGACCAACTGCTGACTATCCTACTCATTTACCTATGGGATTTCTCCCATATCTGGCTAATTAACAGGACTGTAGAAGGCACCAGGGCAAAGCAAGGCAAGCATCTCAATGTCATCTTTCCCTCTCAAGGAGGGACACGTTCTCTTCGACTCCAAGTCTTCCGTGAAAGTATTCAAACTTCACTCTAGGAAGTGCCTTGGTGAGAACATCTGCAGCCTGGTCGTTTGTCGGCACGTATTGTAACTCGACCACACCTTTCTGCACCATATCACGAATGAAGTGATATCGAATCTCGATATGCTTCGACCTGTCGTGAAACACAGGATTCACTGACATCTGCACACAGCTCTGGTTATCACAGTGAATCACGGTCGGCTCTGGAATCTGGCTGAACAGTCCTGCCAGAAGTTTATGAAGTCAAATTGCTTCTCGAGTTGTTGTGCTAGCAGCCATTTACTCGGCCTCTGCAGTACTGAGTGCTATCGAGTTCTGCTTCCTACTACACCAGGAAATAACTACAGAACCCAAACTGAAGCAACATCCGAAAGTACTCTTCCGATCTGCAACACATCCGGCCCAATTTGAGTCTGTAAACCCTTGCAACCTCAAGTCACAATCTGAAGCATACTTCAAACCATATCCCACAGTGCCACATAAATATCTGAGCACATGTTTTACAGCAATCCAATGAATCTGCCTCAGTTCGCACATGAACTGACTAAGGGCATTCACAGCAAAACATATATTTGGTCTGGTGTTGGTCAGATACATCAATGACCCAATCAACTGGCGATAAATGGTGGGATCAATCAAATCAGAATCTAAAGTAGAATCTCTCAACTTCTTCCAATTTGCATCCATCAGAGTAGCCATGGACTTGCAATCCAACATCCCGAATCTCTTCAATATATCAATGGTGTATTTTCCTTGTCCTAAGAAAATCTCTTTCTGCCTCTGCCATACTTCTAATCCCAAGAAGTAATGCATCAATCCAAGATCTTTCATTTCGAACTCAGAGGCGAGATTCTTCTTACACCACACAATGAGTTTCTCATTTCCAGGAATCTGTCTATCCGTTCATACCAAGCACGAGGTGCTTGCTTGAGTCCATACAGTGCCTTTTTCAATCTGCATACATGAGACTCCTTTGGACAACAAAACCATCTGGTTGTTCAATGTAAACTTCTTCCTCAATAACACCATTGAGAAATGGTTGTCTTCACATTCATCTGATGCAACTTCCATCCCATAGCTGAAGCAATCGCAATAGTGGATCAGATGGAAGTATATTGGCCACAGTAGCAAATGTCTCATCATAATCGACTCCCTCTTTCTGAGAGAACCCTCTGGCGACAAATCTAACCTTGTACTTTTCAACACTTACATTTGCTCTATGTAAAGTTTGTTGTGTCCAACTAGGCTTCTGGCCTACTGCAATCAACAGGCTGAAGCTGGATCAATGAAATGGTTCATAACTCCCTCTTGAACTGGAGGGGGAGATGATCTCATCTCCATTGGTTCTTAACCTTTCTTCATCATTGATCTCCATTTCTGATCCTCTTCCTTTCCTGACAGTTATTTCTTCTTCAAAGGTCACATCCTTACTGACTGTCAGAATCTTGGGATGTAGATTCTGTAAGTCTTTGAAGACACACTGTGTTCCACGAGAGTTCCTTCTGGCTTGAAGGTTCTAACTTCGTTTCTTGGGCACATGTATGTAGATTGGACAGCCTAATATCTAAAGGTGGCCCATTTCTGGTTTGACTTCTGTGAGAGCTTCCTCTGAGGTCATCCTTCTAGGCTGAGAGTCATATTACAGGAAGCTTCTTGCTGAACATCAACGAGATTCATGTGTCCATTGGAACAAGTCTTCTCTTGTAGGCCAAATCACATGGTATTTTTCCTACAAGTCAAATCCCAACTGATGATCAGTGACATTGCATAATCAAATGTAATGATGATAGTTTACACAGGCATCTTAGCTAATACTTTATCACAACAATCATGAACATGTCTACCAAACATATCTGGGAACTATCTAGATGTTTGCTATCTCCACTAGAACATGCCATCAAGAGTGTGCACTACCCTAAGCATGAAGAAAGGAGATATCATCTAGACTAGCTTCATGAATGTAGTGTCGCTCATATGCATAATATAACAATGTAAACTATATCAACTGCTCAACACATTAGATCTGCATATAAAAAAAACATATAAGACAAAAACAGATCTATGTAAGGAAGAAAACAAAATACTTATCTCTTATTGTTTTGGTGTGTGGGCCCCCACTGCCTTCTTGTGGGAACCATAAGAGATCTATGTTCTTGCATTCTGGATCTTCTATAAGAGGAACTCCGAACGATCATCATCCCTTTGCTTCTTGCAATGATGATCCTCTTCTACATCAGCAGTTGAGGCTTCATGCCTCCTTTTACTTGAGCTTCGACAGTTATTTGCGTAGTGTCCATATTTTCTACACCTATAGCATTGAACTTGAGATATGTCCTTCTTCTCCTTTTGATCTGGGCAAGGACTTGGTCTCCTATCTTGGTGCTTGTGTTATGGAACTTCCTACATTTCCCCTTACCCTTCGTGGCATGAGAAACAAAAGCTTGGTTCTCCTCAGGTTGAGTGCCATAGCCATGGAGTCTTTGACGTGCTGCAATCCTGGTCTCTTCCTGAGTGCAATCTGCCCAAAACTTATCAAACTTTGGTAGTTTGGATCTACCACTTATGCTTTGGATAAAGGACTCCCATGATGGTAGAAGACCATTTAGAGTGTGAAGGACAAGCTCCTTATCATTAATAGGATCTCCACCGGTGCTGAGCTTGTCTTTGAGTTCTGTGATTCTCATAAAGTATGAGGCAATGGATTATGACTTTGCTATCTTCATATTTGAGAGCTTGGTTTCTCAAAGTCATGGATACATTTAGGCTAGTGTGTTCAAACAGCTTCATAATGGTCTTGAACATTTTCCTAGCATTCTTCTTTCTTGATATTTGAGGAACCAAATGGTCTCTCACTGAATCCACAAGAATCCTTCTTGCTTTAGCATCATTCTTCCTCCATCGGGATTTATCCTCTTCGGCTTCTGGTTCAGGGATCTTCTCATTTACATATAACAAGAGATCATTTTCTTCTAGGAGTAGAAGAACCCTAGACTTCCAGGAGATAAAGTTGGAGGCTCCTTCCAAACGATCTTCAACCTTCATCCCAATCATCTTGATTGCAGATCTGGTTCAGAAACCCTAACAGGAGCTAGGTCAAAAATGAAAGTTAATAATTTGAAAAATTGAACCCACAGATAAATTCGCCTTGCCAAGGAGAGTTGAATAGAGGGTAGGCTGGTCCAAATCTGTGGAGAGAAATGAGTTAAAACTGAAACCCTAATTCTGCTGCAGCCACAAAGTTAGGTCAAAAATTGAAAGTTCTCGGAATTGAATTCTGTCTTCACCAATAGATTCGCCTTGCCAAAAACAAAATTCCCATGGCTCTTTTTCTTCAAAATGATGGGTGCTTCACAAGATGAAACCCTAATTCCGGCAGGGTTCCAACAATGCTTTGGCAATGTCTTCTTCTAGAACTACTCTGATACCATGTTGAAGTTCAGACATTCATAGCATAATAATATAAAAGCATAACCAAGATCACTAGAAGCAAGACAAAGCACAAAACAACAATACGGAGTTTACCCTGGGAAACCCAATTGGGAAAAACCTAGCAACCTTCGCATAAAGATGATAATCCCGAGATCAAAGTACAAATAAGAAAAGAGAAAATGTGGAAATGTCTTCCACAAGTAGAAGCCCCAAAACAGCTACCTCCTCCAAGTGATGCGAAATCAGCTCTCTCCAAGTGATGCGCAAAAGGCAAGTGTGAGAATGAATAATAAGGTGCAATAGCCTCTTATTTATACACGTGCAAAAACCAGAACTGGGCCGACTTCACCTGGGGGCAATAAATAATTTATTTTTAATAATTTTCTTTTGTTTATTTGCACCCCAAGGTTTACATTGACTCTTTCATGTGATTACATAAATAATTACATCCAGTTCATCTCCCTTAGGAGGTACAATCAAGTACAATAAAAGTACAATGAAATACAATGAATAATATCTTCCGAAGTTGCACAAAATCCAACAAAATCGCAAGTAATGGAACGCAAAGGTGAATGAAATAATGGTAAATGGAACGCAGAGAAAAAACCACAATTACTAGAGGAGAGGCTGTTAAAGTTTGCAGCATCATGAGACATTCTCCAAGATTGCCTTGTGCAAACAAGGCTGACTTGAGACTTGGAGAAAAGCCCTGTGAGTCTAGACAAAAGTCAAAGCAAAAAGAGATAAGCTTTGTGAGCCCGAACAAAAAGCCAAAAACAAGGAAATTTAGTCTTGTGAGCTTTATGTGTGTAAAAGCAAAAGACAAGACAAAATATGCTAGTTGATAGTCTTATTTGTGACAAGACTATGCAAAAGTGGTATGTGAGGTTCTCCTAGGTCAATTGAGATGGATAAGCTATGAGATCTTGCCTAGGGACTGGCCACCCCTAGATAAGTAACTATGGCACTTGACCATGTGTGGAGAACTGGATGATCACATCCTGAGACAAATGATCTTTTCTTATATGTGAGATGCAAATGATGTAATATGTGATAAGCTAGTGCATTGGCACGTGTGACCATGTTTACCATGAGGGACTTGTGTTTGCTTAAATAAAGAAAATGGTCCTAGCCTAATATGACTTAATAAGTCATAAAGTTATGATTGTAAGGTGAATGCTCTAAAATAAAGTGTAATATCGACCAAGTGATGATAGCCTAGCAAAAAGGGATAATAAGTCCATGTCATAGACAGCCTAGCAAAAAGGAATAATAAGTCCATGTCATAGACAGCCTAGCAAAAAAGGGATAATAAGTCCATGTCATAGATAGCCTAGCAAAAAGGGATAATAAGTCCATGTCATGGAGACAAGATCTTCCACAGGGGGTTCACTAGGAAATAATATAGCACGTGAGTTCATATTGGGGGATTCGATACTCTAAAAAATAAAAATATATATTACGTAGGGTCAAGGGGTATTTTTAATATATCAAAAACATATAGATATTAAGGGGAGTTTATAATTATGTATCTAGGGGCTTGAATAGGCTATTGGGGGGTTTGAATTGGTCTTAATGTTTGAAGTTGGTCTAAATATGTTTGTGTGTGAAGTTAGATTAGTGTTTTAATAAATATGTTCTATGTGTGAAGGTGGTGTGAATCCAATTGTGTTTGGATTCAGAGTGGTATTTGAATAGGTATTACTTGTGAGTGAATGTGGTGAAGTTGATTGGAACAACTATGTATGAAGTCAACCTGTGTTATGAGTGTTGTTCTCCATATTTAATATTCTCTCTCACTAATATTTCATATTTCGGCTTGCAAGATTTCTAGTGGTTATAAGATTTGTGCCACCTCATGAAACTAAGGGTAAAGATAAAAAGGGGTATTAAAATTTTAATGGAAAAAATGGATACATAGGATATCTAATTAAAATCATTTTTTAATTGGAAAGGTGTATCGCGATAGGGGTTGAACAAAATGATTTTTGGAGGCATTCCCTAATATCTAGCGAAATTAGGGGTATTCTTTAATATCCTGTGATTGCACGTGCTATGTCATAGATTCATAGAGTGAACCCCTCGGGAGATCTTCTAGAAGGAGAAGAAGTCAATAATAAAAAGGACTCCTCATCATTTGATACATATCACATCAAAGATTATATCTCTGCAGTTCGTGTGCTTCTACTACAGCCACTTGCATCAACTTTCAAGTGAGTTGTTTGGGGTAATGAGACTAGATCTCTTCAAGCGTTCAGTTCCTAGTGAGAGGCCATCATCATTGCGCCCTTTTGACATCTTAGCGTTCTGAAAAGGAGAAGATCTGAAGCCTGCACAAGCTAAAGTCTAATTCTGCAGTAAGGACTTTAATCTGCAGAAAAGTGCAAGATTTTGAAAAAAAATTGATCCAGCAGGTTATGGAGACTTGAGTCCAAGTGATCAAGCAAGCCAAGATCTCCCTGGATAGGCGTTCAATATTCAAGAAGTATTTCAGTCATAGAGCATGGTATGTGACAGATCTAGCCACTAGTATTCTTCAGAAATCCTTCATGGTATGTAAGCCTGTGTGGCTGAATTTATTGTATCTGCTCCTAGCTTATTCATTTGCAAATAAGAAAAGATCGTTGCTGGGTTTTTTTCCCTCGAGTTTGAGAGGGTTTTCCCAGTGTAATTCTCCTTGTGTTATTGTGTATGCTATTTACTGTACTTCAGTTTATGTATTACAGTTTATACATTGTGATGAAATTATGATTCAGTAAGAAAATTTAACAGAAATCTACAGATCTGGAATTCTCTTAATTTTAACAGAGGCAAGACGCAGAGATAGTGTAGGCACCTCACATAGTCACCAACACAAAGCCAAATGCATCCAATGAGAAACATACTCAAATTAGGGTTTCTGGCCTAGACAGAAACGTGGAGAGGAAATTAAATGTTTGCTAGCAGAAGAGGCAGTATACAGCTCTAAATATTCTCCTCAGAGGCACAGACCTAAGAGGTCTGAGACAAAAGGGCAGACTGGATGGACAGTCTGAAATCACTCATGGAGTTAGAAAAGAAAGCCAGAGCTTTGATACCACTGTCAAGACTGGATTAACTCCACGATTTTATGAATTCCATTCAGCATAAATCACTTATTTATACATTAGTATGACTCTTGGCTTCCAGCTTTCCAGGAGGATACGTGAGTGACTCTTCACCTTATTCAATAACTGAAATTAAAGCAAATATTTACAACAATTTACAAAAGGAACCATAATCCCGTAGGATTAGGATTCCAACAAAGGCTTTATCACAAGGGGTGTGAATTTTAGTTGTAACAAGTACCATAATGAAGAACAATACCACAGTGAAGAAGGATGCTATCACATCAACCCAAGGACTTGCACCGCAAAGCCAGTGTCTGGATCAACGCTGTTGGGAGCGGGGAGCAAAGCGGGGAGCGGGAGCGGGGAGCGAAGCGGGGAGCGGGAGCGGGAGCGGGAGCGGGAGCGGGAGCGAAAAGCGAAATTTTCAAAAGCTTCTGTTTCGGGAGCGTTTTTTATATAATATATATTTTAATATATTTTGATGCATATAAATTAAAAAATACATGTATTATGCCAAATTAGCTATAGAAAACATCAAAACATAGAATCTAGATATTCATATAACCATTTAGTACATATTGATATAACATTAATCATCTCATCTTCTAGATTCTAGGAGCTATAACTTATAACATTGTCATTAAATGATCATCATCAAATCATCAATCATCAACAACATCAACCTTCAAATTTCAACATATAATATTTGCCATCAAACTAGGCCATAATGTTTACAAAATAGGCCAACCGCCAAAATAAACATGAAAATGAAATACAAACTACAAACTACAAAGTACTATGAATCTACTAAGCTTTCCGCTTGCCACGAGTAACTTCCAATTTCTTTTCTCGTGTTCTAGGTGGAATAGGTGCTGGTGGAAGTGATCGTGGAACATGAGTAGAAGATGAATGGCCCCCACGGGCTAAAATTGGACGTTGTGAAGCTAAAGGCAAAACTCTTGCATCCGGAAAGCTGCTTCTGCTTGGGGGTGGCATCTCTGTATGGGTAGTCTGAATTGGATCATCATGATCACCCAATAGTTCAGCCTCCAAGCGCTCTAATGCTATGGCTCCATCCTCCACATTAGCCTCCTCTGGATTGTTGTCCCAAGTCAAAAATGTTCTATCATTCTTGGCCGCCTCACAATAATGGGACAACAACCTCAAGTTGTAGTGCACATAAACCAAGCTTTCTGCGCGATCTACATTCAAACTGTTTCTCTTTACACTGTGGATGAAGTTGTAGGTGCTCCAACACCTCTCTGCAGAAGAGCTATTAACAACCTGTGATAGCACCCTCAGCGCCAATTTATGCAAATATGTGGCTCCAGAGCCATGCATGTTCCACCAATGGATAGGATCCAATCTGTCTCGATCTTTGGTTGCAAACAGGGAACCAAAGCGTCCATGCTCACTTATGTATATGCTCAATTCACTCCGTACTTGAGCACACTCTTCCTCATCAAGGACCAACTTTTCTAATGCAAGCATATACCCAGCAGCAACCTCTAGATCTGTGTGGGGTTTTTTCCTGACTCCACCCCCAGGTGCAGGTTGGGCCAACCAAATTGGAGAATAGTATTTTGGGGTGAGGACATATGCAAGGACATGGAGTGGAACATTTAGATTATCCCACCTTTTGACCACAAGTTTATGAATATGGTCATACAAGACTGCATCTCTTTCCTCAACAATGTCTTTGATTTGACCAAGCATGCTATCCATCTGTTCATATACCTCCCCAATCACCGACTGATCTATATCTGCAAAACGAATCATGTTATAAACTGGCTTGGTGAACTGCAGAACATACCTAACCTGTGAAAATGACCTTCAAGAACGGTGTCCTCCACCTCCTGAAAGTCACTTCTATCTGATGCACTTGCAACTCTGTCTTTCAATTCCTGCCATGGATCACTTGATACCATACTAGCCAATGCCTCTCTTACCTTCAAAATCCTCCTGAAGGTGAGGTAGTAGCTAGCAAATCTAGTCTTTGCAATCTTCAATAGCTCCAACTTAGAGTGATTGCGAAAAATGTGGTGGGCCATGCTATGATTGGTAATAAATTTGATCATTTTCTTACCTCTCTTGTACAAGGCACCAATCCATCGGTAATTATGGCACTTCATCTTAACAATATCACGCATCAAAAGGTTCAATGTGTGAACCAAACACCCTGACCAAAATATGTTGGGATACTTATCCATAATGATTGCTCCTAGTGCCTTACAATTAGCAGCATTATCAGTGATGACTTGAATGACATTGTATGGCCCAATCTCCTGAATGGTTTTAAGTAAAGGTTGTGCAATATTAATAGCGGTCTTGTAGCGATCTGAGTAGTCATGGGCTGAAAGGAAGACCGCACTGCTAGCAGAAACACCAAGAATATTTATCAACGGCTTGCCTTTAACATTTGTCCACCCATCAGATACAATGGATACCCCATAGTTGGACCAATCATTTGTGAACTTTCCAAAAGCACTATTGATTTTGGCTCTTTCCTTGTCAAGTCCCACGGTTCTAGCTTTGTCATACCCAGGGCTTCTGTATCCTTGAGGGCCACCATTGATGGCTTGTACCATTTCATGTCAATAGGGTGAGCGAAGAACATTGAATGGCACACCACATGCATAGAGAAACCTATAAACTTTTGAATCCACATCATCTCTACAACCTTGGTCAAGGAAATCGGATAATGTTCTTCGTATAGGAGAGACTCCATGGGGAGATGAGGCTCCCGATCGAGCCGATGATGATCCAGCAGCAGCTCCACTACCAAACATTCTCTGTGGGGATTCAGAATCAACCCTCGATCTCTTGGACTTGTTTTGAGCGGCCTCTTCTTCCATCTTGTATTTGCTTCTCTCTTTAGCTCTCACTTTGTCACAAGTTTTGACTCCATGAGACTTACCTACATCGCATGGCATAACCCCACACAAATGCTTTCTCACCCGGGTATATGAACCTGTGTATGTTTTCCCACAATGGGGGCATCCAAACTTTGTGGTTCCACCCCCTCTCCCTCCCCCTTGCCTTGTCACATACTTCCACAAAGGTGTTGTGTCTTTTTGTTTTTGCCCCACATCACCCTCACCCTCATCCTCATCATCATCACCCTCTTCCCCTTCCTCCTCTTCTCCTTGGTATGCATCACTCTCTACCTCTTCCCCCTCATCACTACCACCACCACATCTACTTCCCAACACCATCATAATGAGAAGAAGTGGAATGAAAAACCAAAACCACATACCCATCATGTTTCTTGATTCAAGATGAGAGTCACTTGTTCCCTGCAATAGAATGATGGAGAAGAAGATATTGGAAAGAGTAGGAGAAGAGAACATTGCGAGTTTTCCATTTTTTTAACATAGTGAAAAAAAAAATTGCAAAAACAAACAAAGATGAGTTTATAGAGCCTACCTTTTAGCTCTTCAATGGTGGTTGAATGTCTCTATGGAAGCTTCAATCTCCCTTGCAAGCTCTCCCCTTCAATCTCCCACTCAATGCTCAAAGCTCTCAAACAACTAGCAAACTCACTCCAAGCTCAAACTCTTCCCAATCAAGCAAATGAGTAATGGAATGAGTCCAAATGGACTCATTCACCTTTTATTGGCCCAAAGTGACCTATCCCACCAAAAAAAACCCTAAAAAAAATTTCAAAAATCCGCCCGTCCGCGGAATCGCTCTCGGAATCGATTTAGGAATCGATTTTTTTTGGTCGGGTTCGATTCGGATTCGATTCGGGATTGACCCAAGATTGACCTGGCAGCGACGATTCCCAGTCGAATTATAGAAAGGCAGGGATCGTTTTTATTTTCCTCAATTCGCGAATTGCAAAATCGATTCCGAACGGAATCGATGAGGAATCACGCTTCCAAAATCGATCCCTCATCGATTCCATCCGGAGTGCGATTTGGGATCGATTCGAGGGGGGGGGGGGGGTCGATTCCTAGCTGCTCTGGTCTGGATTGACAAAGCTTTCCAAACCACCTTTGTCTCACAATTGTTATCAATGTGGGAGTGAGGTATCTAACATCCCTCAAGATCTTTTATGCCCATCTCATCTTTTGTCATCACAACTAGTTAAGTGGGATTCTCTTCTTGTATCATAGCCCCCTCCCACTCCAACGGTCACCATTTCCACATGTCTATATTAGCTTACTTTTTAAAGATTAAATCAGGTCGTGAGCATCAACTTGGGAAAATAAAAAATATTCGTAAATAAGCTTGATCCTATTCACTAGTGGAGCCTTGGCATGAGTTCTAATTAGAAATTTTATGGGTATCAACTTAGGAAAAGCAAAAATATTCCTAAATAAGCGGGTATCAACTTAGAAAAGGTAACAATATTTCTAAATAAGCGGGTATCAACTTAGGGAAAGCAAAAATATTCTTCAATAAGCTTGATCACATTCACTAGTGAAGCTGGCCTTGAGCTTCTATTAGAAGTCATACAATTTCACTTCATATGTACAACATATACAATATCGAGATGCCCTCTTTATAAGACAAAACACAATAGGCAAAAATCATGGACACTGTATTTACACCTTAATCCATGTACAAAATGGGTTAAATACAACAATCATTGCAAAAAATGCATAATGCAGAGTCGCATATTGTGCTTCTCCATCTTAGTTCTGAATTTCTAATTTTGGTTCGCTCCTCCATGCAATCCACAAAAGCCATATTAACACATACAGAAGAAGCATACCTCGAGATAGCGGACTAATGCAGGTGAACCAGGTGTTACTTGCCAAGCTTTGTCAGAAGGCCTTATTGGAGGAGCAGGTGATGGATTGATGCCAAACCTTTCTCTATCCCTCCTAGCTTCTGCCATCATCTTCTTCTGCCTGATCTTCTCCATATACTTGGCTCTCACACTATTCCCTGTCCCCAGGATTGATTCAAGCTTCTGTTTCTCCTCCAAATTACTCCGTCTGGTAATTTTATTACAATCCACAGTCTTCTGCTGTAATCCGGGGATATGGCCAACTCCCAGCCTCTGCGCAACCTCTGCAGCAGTAACTGTGGGAAGCTCAGGGAAGGTTGCGGCAGTAGCAGTATCTTTGTAATCGAGGTGGATCACATTGCTCCAATCCCTCCCTGAAAGCAAAGCTTGGACAGACCCCATTTCACCATTTACAATTTGATCATCATTTTTTTTCACGTTCAGACTTGGGCGGGTGGATGAAACATGGCATATCATATATAACTGCCTTTACGAGGAATCTGGAGCGGTTGGCAGCGGCAGCTACATTCTTATGGTGGATCTCGTGAACGTCTACCCTGTGCCACCTCGATCCATGACGAGGAGGAGGCCTGGGGACACTCATAAGATCTGCAGCAAGCTCTTTGTATATCGAAGGAATGGGGGGAAGAGAGATTACAGACTGATCTACCTCCAAAAATGACCTCTTCTGGCTGAGGTTGAGGCGTCTGAGGAGTGCGGCAGCCATTTGAATTTGCTACTTTCGTTCCACACCACTGGCTTGTAATATGATGAACATGGGGTATAACACTTAGCACCTGTGTCTGTTTCAACCATTGCTACCTGTTCGTCAGCCTTCATTCAATTGATCGATAACTTCTTCCATTTTTACTCGGTGCCCTGCCTGAGTGGGCATGCGAAACCCGGGGATTATTTGTTGTTTAGTATGTTTTATATGCAATTTATTATTAAAAAATATCACTAAGCACTTTGACAATCTTACCATATATCCCTTCCAAGGAAACCTGCCATAAATTCTTGCTTTGGAAATTTGTTGTAATCACTTAGTCAATAATAATAATAAAACATGATTTCTAGTCGAAAAGTATATTCAAAAATATTTGATAATCGAAATAAGATATAAAAATTTGGAAATTTGTTGTAATCACTTCGTTAATAATAATAAAATATTTGATTTCTAATGGAAAAGTATGTCTCTACCTTAGCCGTTATAATAATAATAATAAAATAACAAATTTTTTTTCTAATTTGGAAAAAAATCTGCTATAATTACACCTTTATTATGGAACTTTAACCATAAAAAGGTTTTGGTCCATTTTTAAACCATCCACATCTTCGTTATTCTTAAAAAATAAAAAATAAAGTGAAAATTTGTTTTATCAAAAAAATGAATTTATCCACTTATTAACTAGCCATGGAACATTGATATAATGGGATTTTTATTCAAAACATTGTAAAACATAAAGGTTTCACCTATATTTATAGCAACTCTGTCTTAGGGTTGTAATACTCTTTTGGTTTCAAATTTATTTCTATCTAATATCATTTCATATTATTTTTCAATCTCAAATTTAATCCTTAATGTAAATATAATTAATCAATTAATAGGTGTGATAAAGTTCAAGTCCAAAGGGTGCCAATGTTGTTGGGTATTTGGCTAGTTTGATGCACACAAGAGCTTGGTTGAAATCCTCCTAGGTTAAGTGCACAAGCCTGCATCGAAGGGTTTACCACATATGGCATTCATGAATGTGGGCCGTTGGATTTCCTTGCAAGATTTTCCTTGAAGGAAAAAGGAATGTATATGTAGTGTTCTTAACCCTTAAACTTAGAACAACCACAAGATATACAAAGATTTATGATGTAAGAAACAAGAAATTATAGTGCAGAATAACCAAACATAAGACAATAGAAAAGAGATATTGCAAAATAAAAACTAAAATTATGAGAATCTAAAAGAAAACAATGTTCACTTGCCTCTTAAGGTTGGGCAACCTTTCACTTGAGCCAAGCTCCAAATACAACAATACTCAACAAAACAATCTATTGTAGCACAAAATGTCCTCGTCAAATTTTTTTGACATTTCACAAATTTTGCAAAAACTAGCTTGTTCTTTGTCATCCCAAAATCATTTTCAATTCAATAAGCCTTCGCCACTATGAACTTGTATCCATAAATCCATTTTTTCCTTGTTTATTGTTAATGTATTAGCCCTCAATCTCTTACAGGTCGTTGAGGACTTCCACAAAAACAAAAAGATGCTTGCTGCTTTTAACTCCACTTTTATTTCATTGATTTTGAAAGCATATAATCCAGAAAACTTCGACGATTTTCGGCCTTTCATTATGCAATACAATTTACAAGATTATGGCTAAAATTATTGCCAGGAGAATCAAGCCATTGTTATCCACAGGAATCACCCACGAACAATTTAGGTTTCTACCAGGCATATAGATTCATGATGCTATCAGGGTAGCACAGGAAGGAATTCACTCTACAAGATCAAAAAATCTAAAATATGTGGTTATCAAAATATATTTATCGAAGGCGTGTGACAAGGTGAGCTGGACTTATTTAAAGATGGTTCTGCCATAGGTGAGGTTTTGCTTTTCTTTCATTAGATGGGTGATGGGATGCTTAACTTTGGTTTTGTTCGTTGTTATGGTCAATGGTGCAGCCTCGGATTTTTTCACAGGTGAGGTTTTGCTTTTCTTTCATTAGATGGGTGATGGGATGCTTAACTTCGGTTTTGTTCGTTGTTCTGGTCAATGGTGCAACCTCGGCTTTTTTCAGACCTTCCAGAGGTATCAAGCAAGGTTGTCTACCTGCTCCACTTCTATTTCTCCTTGTTGCAGATGGACTTAGTAGGGCAATTCAAGAAGCCAAAAGAACGAGAGCGTTCAAAGGTGTAAAGGTGGTTTTCTTGGCTCACATATCCTATATGTTGACGACATACTAATGTTTTGTGATGGTTCTGTCAGAGATATCGAAAAGTTGTCTTCCATTCTTTCTATTTTCTGCTCAGCATCAAGTATGCTTGTAAATAAGAAGAAGTCGTTTATATCTAGTGAAGGTACCAAGAAAGAGGATTTGGAAAGGTTTCAGTCACTTTTTCGGTGTAACTTGTTTGATATTGATGATGGGTTGAAATATCTTGGGTTTCTCCTTGAGACAAAGACCTGTTTTAAAAAATACTGGAGTTGGTTAATCGCAAAATGCGAAAAGAGGATTTCAAATTGGACAAACCACTAGTTTTTTTTTCCCAGCGTAAAATTCACCTTCCCGTTATTCCGAAGGAATCAAGGAAAGCTAACAACGCACAGGAAATCTCAACAAAATTCGTCACATATCGTGGATGGTAGATCAAGCAAAATGTCAACCAATAATCCAAGCCATAAGATGTCTCAACGGAATTGAACCCAGGTGGATGGAATGAAATCCATCTAACCCCACCAACGAGCCATCGTATTATCTAAGGGTGGCAGGCTAGTACTAATGAATTTAGTCTTGGACGTGATGTCAGTTTTATGGATGACTTTGTCTTGGATCCTTCTCGGTGTTTTGGATGCTATTAGGAATTTGATGTTCAAATTCTTCTGGACATGTAGTTCAGATCATAAGGGGTTCGTTTGGAACAAGTGGCAAGCAATTGCTACTCCAAAGTGTAAATTTTCCTTTAAAATCCAACTAGGGCCAAATGCATGCTAGTGTAATTGCAACCAAATAACCACACATGGATTTCTTCACTCATAAAATTTGCAGCGGAATTAAAACACTGAGAGATATACCAATCATTCACACCAATAGAAATAAGTAAATTTTCCTTTAAAATCCAACTAGGGCCAAATGCATGCTAGTGTAATTGCAACCAAATAACCACACATGGATTTCATCACTCATAAAATTTGTAGCGGAATTAAAACACTAAGAGATATACCAATCATTCACACCAATAGAAATAACACAATAATTTTCGGGTATAATCCCCCGGAAAAACCCAAGATGGGAAAACTGGTGCAGCAGTAGAAGAAATATTTTATTAGAAAATATGGAGCTCTTTTACAAATCAGAAATTTGATTTTCAGGCAACAATGGCAAAAATCGAAACACATAAAACAACTGAGAAAAACCTATGGGGTTGGCACAGTAACCGAGGCAGCTGAAGCTGTTGTACGGCCTATACGGAATTCGTACGGCCTGCTGTACGAATCCGTACGATGTACGGCTCTACTGCTGTTGATGCTGCAAACACCTCCGCCTCTTTATGCCCTGTCTCTCTCTCTCTCTGCTGATTCGAGTGTCTTCTCCGAATCTTACTCCTCCATCTTCTCTCTCCCAAATCTGCTCTCTCAATCTCTGTCCGAATGAATGTGTGTACTCTCAACCAATTGGCCTTTCCTTTATAACTCAATGCTAAGCGAATAACCTAATCTCACTATGGATCAATGGATGAGATCCTCCGGTGAGATCAATGGCCAAGATTAGATCTTGCCATTCACTTTAATTTTTCGCTCATACTTTATAAAAAGTATTTTCATTAAGCCAATAATTAAATAGATCACTTTAATTAATTTTCCCAAGTAAACTTAGGAAAAGTTAGTTAAATATATTTTATTGGCTTCCTCAATTTTTGTCTTCTGCATGCAAGGACACATGCATGCAAGAAGACCTTCCTCAGTTGTCATAATCTAACACTCCCTCTCAACGAGGAAGGGATTCGGTAACAACCCCAACTTGTCTCTAAACTTCACAAACTTGAGTTTGCAAAGTGCCTTGGTGAATATGTCTGCCACCTGCTCATCTGTCTTAATGTACTCCAACCGAATGGTTCCTCTCTTAACACAATCTCTGAGGAAGTGATACCAGATGTGAATGTGTTTACTCCTATCATGGAACACTGGATTCTCAGAAAGGTTGATACCACTTTGATTATCACAGTGAACTATAGTAGTCTCTATCTCACTCTCGAACAATCCTGAGAGCAACTTCCTCAGCCACATCCCCTTACATGCAGCCATGCTGGCTGTCATGTACTCAGCCTCAATTGAGCTCAATGCATCTGACTTCTGCTTCCTACTAACCAAGAGACAACCCCTGATCCAATGTTGAAGCAACATCCTGAAGTGCTCTTCCAATCCTCTACACATCCTTCCCAGTCAGCATCTGTAAACCCTGACAACTGAAAACTCCCACTACACTCATAAACCAATCCACACTCCACTGTACCTTTGATGTAGCGAAGTATGTGCTTCGCAGTTGTCCAATGTACTCTTCGAGGGTTCACCATGAACTGACTCAAAGAGTTGACTGCAAAGCTAATGTCTGGTCGAGTGTTGACCAGATACATAAGCGACCCGATAAGCTGCCTATACAGAGTAGGATCAAACTCCTCTGATCCTGATGCATCAATCTTCCTCCAGTTGGAAACTAGAGGTATAGCCATAGACTTGCACTCCTCCATCCTGAATATCTTCAAGATATCAACTACATACTTCCCCTGTCCAATGAAGAAGCACCCATCTCTCTGCCAAACCTCCAGACCCAAAAACTAATGCATCAACCCAATTTCTTTCATCTCAAACTCTACTGCAATATTGGACTTGCAGTCCCTGATCTCCTCCTCATCTCCTGTAAGAAAGAGATCATCCACATATAGAACCAATATGAGAGGTACCTCACCTGCCAAGAAGTACAGGTTATGGTCTGTCTCACTCCGCTAGAACCCCATATCTTGTAGATAGTTGTCAATCCTCGAGTACCATTCTCGAGGTGCCTGCTTGAGCCCATAAAGAGCTCTCTGTAGTCTACATACATGAGACTCTCTACTCTCCACCTCAAACCCCTCTGGCTGCTCAATATAAACCTCTTCCTCGATCATTCCATTGAGGAAGGCTGTCTTCATGTCCATCTGATGAATGCGCCAACCCATCTCTACTGCCAATGATGGGATAGTTTGAATAGAAGAATATCTAGCAACAGGGGCGAACGTTTCCTCATAATCAATACCTTCCTTTTGCAAATACCCCTTCGCCACGAAGCGTGCCTTGTACTTCTCCACACTTTTGTCTGCTACATGCTTTACCTTGTAGATCCATCTAGAACCCACCACCTTCTTATCTGTGATCTCTGAACAACCTCCCATACCTGATTCTTCATGATTGATTCATACTCCTCAACCATGGCCTCTTGCCACACATCATGTTGTGCAACCTCCTCGAAACTAGAAGGTTCAGAGTCAATTCACTTTGTCATCAGTGCCATATACCTCAGTCTATCTGGTGGTACGCTACATCTGAAAGATCTCTAAAGAAGACTCACTCGTTTGGAATCCTGAACTGTGGACCTATACCACTCAGGTTGTGGCCTAGTGTCTGCTTGTTGCGGTTGCTAGATGTCCTCCTCCTGCTATTTCTCATCCTCTCCATCAAACATAGGAGGATCCTGTCCACTCAACTCCCTCTGACTATCAAAGCCTGTTCTCTGTGTCTAAACCTATACCTGTGACTCATCCAACTTGACTCCTCCCGAGTCATGTGTTGGTTGCTCCTGTGCTGGTAAGTCCATAGATCTTCTCAAGGCTCTGTCCTCATCAAACTGGACATCCATGCTCACAATGATCCTCTTGCGAGCTAGGATATACACTCTATAAGCCTTGGAAGTCTCACTATACCCAACTAGAAGATCCTTCTCTCTTGGAGGATCCAGCTTCTTCTTAGTGTCAGCATGAATGTGACAATAGCAAATACTCCCAAATATACGCAAATGACTCACGTTTGGTCTAGTACCTGTAAATACCTCCTCATGTGTCTTCCTCCCCAATGCAGTGTGGGGACACCTCTTCTGGACATATACTGCAATCTGAAATGCCTCGGCCCATAGGAATAGAGGTAATCCCTGATCAAAGAACATGGCCTTAGCTACACTCACCAGTGTTCGGTTCTTCCTCTCTGCCACTCCATTTTGCTGTGGGGTATGAGGAACAGTGTGTTCCTTCATGATCCCCTCTAATGCACAGTACTCCACAAACTCTCTGTCGGTGTACTCACCACCGTTGTTTGTCCTCAATATCTGGATCTTGTTCCCCTTTTGGTTCTCCATGAGAGTCTTGAACTCTCGGAACCGACCGAAGACCTCTTACTTGGCCTTCAGAAAATAGATCCAGGTTTTCCTGGAATAGTCATCAATGAATGTGATGCAGTAACTGTAACCATTGAATTAATGTATACTCATCGGTCCGCATACATCCGAATGCACCAAGTCTAAGGCTCCCTCATACTTGTGCTCACTATGTGGGAAAGGTCTCCTGATGTTCTTCCCCAATGCACAACCCTTGCAGTGGTTGTGCTTGTCCTCCTATACTGATGGAACTCCAATTACTGTCTGTCTCAGATGCCTTAGTGCACCATGGTGTAAGTGTGCCATCCTCCTATGCCACAACTCATAATCACTACTGTTACTGCTAATTAAACCCTTTGCAGGCTCAAACCGAAGTTTGTAAACCTTCCCGCTCCAAACCCCAATCACTCTGTCCAATCTCTGATATGATCCATTAGGTCTGATATATACTTTCCTGACATGGAAAGTCACTAGAAAACCCTTGTCTTCTAGTTGGATACTGATATGAGATTCTTGGTCATCCCTGGGACATATAGCACATCAGCAAAACTGATAGGCTTTCCAAACTCCCTCATAGACGATATAGTGCCAACACCCTGCGCCTGATACCGCACATCATCTCCTATCTCGATGTGGATATTCACTCCACCCTCATGCAAGCTCTTGAAGAACCCTCTGTGCCATGTCATGTGACAAGATGCACCGCTATCAACATACGAGATACCGCTGCTGACGGAGTTTGCCATGCAAGCTACCAAACAAAAGTCCTCCTCAAAACTCTTGCTGAAATCATCCACCTCTGTAGATCCTGCCATCTGAGTGTTGTTCTTTTTCTTCTTTTTCTCTGGGCACTGGGAAGCAAAGTGACCTTGCTTGTGACAAATGAAGCACTTGACTTTGGCCATGTCCAAGTTCTTCTTGCCACCCTTCTTCTTCTTTGCCTTCCCCTTATCTTTGCTTGTTAGGGCTCGAGCCTCTTCATCCACGATCTGTGTAGTACCGTTGGATGAAGCTAAACCTTGACCCATCCGGGTCTCTTCTTGTGTGAAGTCATCCCACAATCTCTGCTAGTCAGGGAGATTCTCCCGAGCCACAACACCTTTAACAAAGACGTCCCATGGCTTAGAGAAGCCATTGAGAGCTATATGAACAAGCTCCTCATCCACAGTTTTAGATCCCACTGCTCCAAGCTCATCCCTAATCTGTGTGATCCTTGTAAGATAAGGCACCACTCCTTCACCCTTGGCCATCTTGGTACTATGCAATCTCTCCTGCAGCACCATCTTCTGGTTTTCATTCTTACTCTGGTAGAGACTCCCCAAAGCCTTCCACATCTCTGATGCGGTTTTCTTCCTAGATAAGTGAGGGACTATGTGGTCCTTCACCCAATCTAAGATGATCAACATTGCCCTGGAATTAATCTTCTTCTAGGAAGCTAAATCTGTCAGATCTGTGGGAGCAGCCTTGGTACTGTCAACGTGCTCTTCAGCATCACTGGCATCCAGGATCTTGGTGATCCTCTCTTTACAAGTAGGAAAGTTTTGTGTCCCTTGGAGTCTATCCTCAACTCTCAACTGTATGGCCATAGTGAATAGTGTCAATAAACCCTTGAATAGATATGCAGTGATCCATCCAAGCACTCTACTGCTATCTCTCAATCTGGTCAAAAGAGCTCTGATACCATGTAAATTTTCCTTTAAAATCCAACTAGGGCCAAATGCATGCTAGTGTAATTGCTACCAAATAACCACACATGGATTTCTTCACTCATAAAATTTGCAGCGGAATTAAAACACTGAGAGATATACCAATCATTCACACCAATAGAAATAACACAATAATTTTTGGGTATAAACCCCCGGAAAAACCCAAGATGGGAAAATCAATGCAGTAGTAGGAGAAATATTTTATTAGAAAATATGGAGCTCTTTTACAAATCGGAAATTTGATTTTCAGCCAACAATGGCAAAAATTGAAACACATAAAACAACTGAGAAAAACCTATGGGGTTGGCACGGTAACCGAGGCAGTTGAAGCTGTTGTACGGCCAACTACTGTACGGCTTGTGAAGAATCCGTACGGCTTGCTGTATGGATCCATACACTGTACGTCCCTGTTGCTGCTACTGCAAACACCTCCACCTCTTTCTGCCCTATCTCTCTCTCTACTGATTCGAGTGTCTTCTCTGAATCTTACTCCTCCGTCTTCTTCATAAAACTCTCTCTCTCCCAAATATGCTATCTCAATCTCTCTTGGAATGAATGTGTGTGCTCTCAACCAATTGACCTTTCCTTTATAACTCAATGCTAAGCGAATAACCTAATCTTACTATGGATCAATGTATGAGATCCTCCGGTGAGATCAATGGCCAAGATTAGATCTTGCCATTCACTTTAATTTTTCGCTCATACTTTATAAAAAGTAATTTCATTAAGTCAATAATTAAATAGATCACTTTAATTAATTTTCCCAAGTAAACTTAGGAAAAGTCAATTAAATACATTTTATTGGCTTCCTCAATTTTCGTCTTCTGCATGCAGGAAGACCTTCCTCAATTGTCATAATCTAACACAAAGTTCATGGGAGGATGGGGTATTAAGAATTTGCGTGTTTTCTCCAAGGCTCTAGTGGCAAAAAGTGGATGGAGGATGATTGTTGGCTCAAGGATGTGGAACGAAGTCATTGTTCATAAATATATCGCTCCAGCCTCCCTACTTGAATGGATTTGTAAGCCATCAAAATATTTCCTCAAGGCCTCGGTGGTGTGGAAAGCAATTGTACTCTCTTTGTTAAATTTTGAGCATTAATTCACAATACTCTAGGATCTTTACTGAGAGAATAACATGTATAGTATATCAATGCATATCAATCATAACAAGCATGTCAATCATCACAAGAATCAAAAGCATGAGAGACAAGAGACACATAGTTTCCGTGGGGAAAACCCTAAGGTGAAAAACCCCACAACTTCCTCAGAGATGGAGAGAGCAATGGCTCAACCAAAGTACAACCAAAATACACAGAGATAGTCTCCTAGTAGCAGATGATCCTCCTCCTCACTAGTGCACCACTTTCTGAGTGAGAGAAGTGTGAGTTTCCAAGTGATCAAAATAGAGATCTCCCGATCTCTATTTATACTTGTCTGTTTGCCCAGTGACCTTATGGGGCCGACTTGTCTATCTAGGTACATCAACCATATAATATATATTTCAGGGCCGACCCCACACATGGTGGTCTAATAACCCATCGGCAAGTTCACACACGTGCGACACTTGTCAATACACATGACGACACTTCCTTATAGAGGAATAACACATCTCTTATAAGGATACAATAAATATATATGAAATACATTTCGAAGTTACATATACATCAACACTCCCTCTTAACTAGGAAGGTATTTCTTGACATAGATCTGCTAGCACAAGTCTTCTTCTCGGGATCATTGTCATCGATGCATTGTCATCATCATCGTCACTGCTGCTGCTATCTCAACCAATCTCTGAATCTACTCGCCATAGGAAGTTCTACAGAGCCATTCCTTTTTCATACTAGATGTAGGCCCACCACCTGCAGGTCTTCATCATCTATGCGAACGGTCTGATAGAGGTGGTCTCTTAGGACTAGTTTTATGTGCGGATGCAATATCGGAAAGAGCATCCCAGGAACATTTATGTGCCTAAGCACGACCGACAAGATCTCCCAGGACTGATTACATGCATCTCCTTCACAATACCTTTAAAGATCATCCCAGGAACATTTATGTGTCGCAGCACGACCGGCAAGATCTCTAAAGAGCATCCCAGGACTTATTACGAGCACACAACTCAACCTCTCGGATCTCCAGGACTGATTACATGTGAATAGACAATACCTTTAAAGAGCATCCCAGGAACATTTATGTGCCACAGCACGACCGACAAGATCTCTAAAGAGCATCCCAGGACTTATTATGAGCACACAGCTCAACCTATCGGATCTCCAGGACTGATTACATGTCTCCGTAGTAATACCTCATCCCAAGATTGATTACGAGCACACAGCTCAACCTATCGGATATCTGAGGACTGATTACATACTACATAGCAATACCTCATCCCAGGACTGATTACGAGCACACAGCTCAACCTATCGAATATCTGAGGACTAATTACAAGATATTTGCACAACCTGCCACATATCATCTTTGACCTCCAAGTATCAACCTGATACTCATGATCCAACGGATCATCATTGCATGAAGCATCATCCTGATGCTCATGATCATACTGATCATCATCACTGTACCATCCTGGTACATATCATATGAAGTAACATCTTGAAGCTCGTCATCATGATCATCCTGATCATACAATGCATCTACCTGATGCATACCAAGTATCTACCTAATACATATCATCATAAATGATCCACTTGATCATACAATGTATCCACCTGATACATACATAGATACATGATCCACACAATGCATCTAACTGATATATATCAACATACATGATCTACCTGATCATACACAACATCCACCTGATACATATACAAATACATGGTCCAAGCATCCGACATGATGCATATACAAAATACATACAAATGATCCAACCGATCATATCCAGCATCCAACATGATGCATACATACATATATAAATGATCCAACTGATCATATCCAACATCCAACATGATGCGTACATACATATACATATAAATGATCCAACTGATCATATCCACCATCATCCTGATGCATATACTGAGCAGTAATTGAAACAACGTCCTGATGCTCATCATCCAACGCTTACATCCACAGCCATGTGAAGGATCCTCCTTCCAACATGCTTGGAATGGCTTCAGCAAATGTGTCCATCACTTCTTCCTCGAAGTGTCGTCTATCTGAAGAACACCAAGCCTCTCCCTGAAGTACTCGAACTTCACCCTGGCTAGTAGCTTCGTCAATACATCTGCAATCTGCTCATCCGTCGCAACATACAGGAGCTTCACTGCTCCTCTCTGCACCATATCCCTGATATAGTGATATTTGATCTCTATGTGTTTCGACCTGTCATGAAACACTGGGTTCTCAGACAGCTTCACACAACTCTGGTTATCACAGAAGATACCAGTAGCATCCAACGGGAGATCAAATAACTCAGACAGTAGCTTCTGAAGCCATACTACCTCACAACTAGCTGAAAAGGTTGCAACATACTCTGCCTCAGCTGTACTCAGTGCTACGCAGGACTGCTTCCTGCTAAACCAAGAGATCACACCTGATCCCATACTGAAGCAGCACCCAGATGTGCTCTTCCTATCTGCAGCACTGCCTGCCCAGTTTGAATCAACATAACCTTGTAGGTTAAACTTTTGATTCACTTCATACTTGAGCCCATAATCAACTGTACCCTTCAGGTACCTCAGAATATGCTTTATGACAACCAGGTGAACACTCCTCGGATCCGTCAGGAACTGGCTCAATGTGTTTACCGCAAAGAAAATATTTGGTCTCGTGTTCGTCAGGTACATCAAGGACCCAATCATTTGATGATACATAGAGACATCAACCGGCTCAGATGAAGCATCACATAGAAGCTTCAGATTCGATGCCATAGGTGTGGCCATGGCCTTGCAATCCATCATCCTGAACCTCTTCAGGATATCTACAGTGTACTTCCCTTGTCCAAGGAAGATCCCATCTGTACTCTGCCACACCTCCATACCTAGGAAATAGTGCATCATCCCCAAGTCTTTCATATCAAATTCGGCAGCAAGCTTCCGCTTTGTATCTGCAATCAATCTGTCATCTCCTGTTACAAACAGGTCATCCACATATAGGAGTAGAACCATAGGATTCCCTTCCTCAACCTTGTATTAAAGGTTGGAATCCGTTTTACTCTTGGTAAAGCCCAAACTAGATAGGAAACTGTCCATCCTACCATACCAAGTTCTGGGAGCTTGCTTCAAGACATACAAGTCTTTCTTCAATCTGCACACATATGACTCCCTGTCATGTGTTTCGAAACCAAGTGGCTGCTCCACATATACTTCCTCTTCAACTACACCATTCAAGAAAGCAGTCTTGACATCCATCTTGTGTATTTTCCATTTCATTGCTACAGCCAGGGCAAGTACTGTTCTGATGGAAGTATACCTGGCTACAGGTGCAAAAGTTTCTTCATAATCTACTCCCTCTTTCTGAGAGAAGCCACGAGCTACGAATCTTGCCTTGTATTTCTCTACGTTGCCATCTGCAGCATGCTTGATTTTGTAGATCCATTTGGAAGTCACAACAGACTTCTCTTTAGGTCTTGGGACAACATCCCAAACATCATTCTTCATTATTGATTGGTATTCCTCGACCATGGCATCCTTCCATTCTTTCTTTTCCGCTGCTTATTCATAATTGGAAGGTTCTTTATTCATGATGTCACAGAGTAAAGCAACATAGCTGGTATGTGATCTGGTTCTCTTCTTTGCTCTGTGTTCTTCTTCTGGAATGCCAAATCTTTCTGCATCTTGAATGAGCTCTCTAGCCCATGCAGGTTTCCTCTTGTGAGAGTTATCCTCATGGGGTGGATCTACAGGTTCTTGCGGATCTTCAAACTCACGAACAACTTCTGGAATTGCTTCAGTCATGGTAGTGTCTTGAAATCTAGTTTCCTTAGGTTCTTCATAAACTTCGATAGGTGCCTTCCTTGATTTGATGAATGCTGAGTTTTCATCAAATGTTACATCCCTGCTGACATCAATCTTCTTGAACCTTGGAAAGTATATTCTGTAAGCCTTCGAGCTTTCACTATAACCCACAAAGATACCCTTCTTTCCTGAAGGATCTAGTTTGGTCCTCTTTTCCTTTGGCACATGAGTGTATACTGGACAACCAAATATTCTGAGATGGCTGACTTCGGGTTTCTTACCAGTAAAGACCTCTTCTGGTGTTTTGTTTTCCAATATCTTGTGGGGTGTTCTGTTCTGCACATATACAGTTGTTCTAGCTGCTTCTGCCCATAGATGCATAGGTAGATCCTGGTCATGCAGCATTGCCCTTGCTGCTTCCATGATTGTTCTGTTCTTTCTTTCTGCAACTCCATTTTGTTGTGGATTGTAAGGAGCAATCAACTCCCTCTTAATCCCTGAATCACTGCAAAGCTTCTTGAAGTCACCTGAGGTGAATTCTCCACCATTGTTGAATCTGAATGTTTTGATCTTCTTATCAGTTTGATTCTCCATCAAGGTTTTGAACTCCTTGAACTTATCAAATACTTCATCTTTGTTCTTCAAGAAGTAAACCCAAGTCTTCCTGGAGAAGTCATCAATGAAAGAGACATAGTAAACATACCGACTCAGAGAACTGGATGACATAGGACCACATACACCTGAGTGGATGATTTCCAAGATACCTTTTGCCTTGCTTTCACTGCTTGGAAATGCCTTCTTAATGTTCTTTCCTTTTGCACATCCTTTGCAAACACCTTCATGCTTGGTCTTGATTTCAGGAAGATCTTCTACAGCCTTACTTGCAATTGGTAATGCTCTGTAGTGCATATGTGCAAGTCTTCTATGCCAAAGTTCACTTGGCTCCATGGAGTCATGCACCATGGCATGTTCAGGTTGTCCCTTCAATTTATACAATCCTCCCTGTTTCTCTCCAATCACTACTGCATCATCGATTGTTTTATCCTTTGGCCACATTAGGACTTGGCCATCTACAAATGCAACCCTCATGCCTTTTACATCCAATGCAGAGATGGAGAGAAGATTCTTCTTGAGCCCAGGTACATTAAGAACTTCTTTCATCTTCAAAGATTTTCCAGAATCTAGGTTGTAGGAGGCTTCACCACTTCCTTTGATGGGGTATTGATAATCATCCCAAGTTTCACTTTATGGGGTGATTCATAAAAGATTCTTTAAACCCAGTCATGTGTTTGGAAGCCCAAATGTCAATTAACCAATCATTACAACCATGGGAGATAGTACCTGTGAGAGCAGAGATTAGGACATACTCTTATTCACTTGATGAGTTATCATCACTTTCTGCCCTAGCTTTCTTCTTTGGAGGTTCATCATCTTCAGTAGCATGAGCATGGAACTTTCTTTTGCTGGCCTTTTTCTTCTTGCTGGAGTTGTTGTTGTTATCCCTTTTGTTCTTGGGACATTCTGAAGCAAAGTGACCTTTCTCATTGCAATTGAAACACCTTAGATCTTTCTTATCTTTGTGATAAGGATGAGAATATTTCTTCTTGTGATGGGATGGCTCCCTCTTGAACTTGCCTTTCTTGGTGTGTACTGTGAGGGCTTGATCTTCATTCCCCATATTTTCTTCTCTTGCCACAAGTCTTGCTTCTTCTTGAGAACATTCCTCCCACAGTCTACTGAAGGAGATTAATTTATTTCTTGCACAGATACCTTGGATAAAAGAGTCCCATGACCTAGGTAGGCCATTCAAAGTGGTCATATGTAATGTCCCCATTCAAATAAGTGCATAGTAAGACAATCCCATCAATCCTACTAGTTTCCTAGGTTGGATGGGCACATGTGGGATGGTAATAAGGAAACTAATAAATGATATTTAGACATTAGAAGGGTTCAATCATTTAATAAATATGATGAATAAATAAATTCAAGAGAAATTCTAGGTGGCAAGTGGTTTTGGAGACATATGGAGGTGGTGGGACCCACACTAGCTTGATTTTTCAATGACACATGGCAGCTCTCTCTTGCCAATTCGAATTCATGGGAAGGTGAACACTCTTGGGTGAGTTGGTAAGTCATAACACATGGCATTGAGCATATTAGGTCGAAATGGGATGGAATAGTAACCTCCATGGGAGAGGAAGAGTCAAATTGGAGACTAGTGAGCACATGGGCTAGATTCCCTAGTTTTATGACAACAATAATGAAGCATCTATGACATTTTATGACAAAATTCAGACCTGACTTCTTACACCTGACCATTATGACATGTCAGCCCCAAAAATAGGCTCAAGAAGGCGCTCATGGAGTTGGAGGAATCTAAAGAGACTCAAATTCGAATTTGGGAGAAGATGGAAGGTTGGAACTAGGAGACAAGTGGCAAATGAGGAATATTTTCTAAATGGAAAATTATTGAATCTATTGAGAGGATTTCGACCCCTTGAAGGCTAATGTTGGTTATAAAATGTATAAATCAAGTATGAGAATGGCTTTTGATGATTTGAGAACAATTGCATTTGTGAAGAGAGAGCTAGTGGATGACTAGTTTCTTGCCTTAGCCAATTTCGAGGGTGAAAGATTCCCATCCAAGTTGGTGTTTGGAGAGGCCACTCAGGTCTTTCATGGTGCTTTAATGGAGTTTGTATTTTCAGGTAGTAGCTACAGGAAGTTTCATGGTTTTGTTTAGTGCAACACTTTCTCTCCACCGTTTCTAGTTTTGAAGTCATATTCGTGCTCCTTGAGGGAGGGCATTTTTGGTGAGCACTTGTGCTTCTTGAGAGAGCTTCTAATCATATATTTCTGATTGTAATAGCTTCATATCCTCTGTTATTCATATTTCGAAAATCTCGGGTCGAAATACCCACTGGTTCTATGCAAAACTATTGATTAATGAGCAAACAATGTCCATTTCCCCAATGCATGGATGTATGACACTATAACGTTGATTATTTCGAATGGATGGATGATTCTCTAATATATTTTTGATCAATATACTGACATGGATGTCTTCTACAAGTTTCATGTACTGTACTTGAGCATTTGAAGCATTTTTACTCAGTTTAGTTGTATTGGGAGGTGAAATAGTGCCATTTCCCCAAGGGTCGAATTGGGGGTTTTTGCTGTTGAATGTGAGAGAGTTAGAACAGTAGTAAAAATCAATTAATGGTGCATATGAGACCTTAATCACATACTTAACACATTATATACCTCTGTTCATAAATTTATGGGAGTTTGGAGGCATTTGGAAGGCCATTTGCAGTGTTACCCGGGGGGGATTTGATGCACAGATTACTAGTTAAAATTACATATATTGATCAGAATACAAATCAAGTTTGCAGCAGTATTTGGAGGGCCATAAAACATCCCTGAACCTGATATTCAAGTATAAATACCATTCATAAACTCCTACAGAAGATTTGGGAGCATTTGGGTTGATTTGGAGGTCAAAACAGTAAAACTAGTCAAAGGTCGAAATTGAAAAAAAAAAGTGAAAAATTGGGCATTTTAATAAAATTTGAAAAATGGATATTACAAGTGGTATCAGAGCATGTTCTTGGCACCTGATGGTCTTAACAAGAAGTCAAAAGAATAATCCACCACCCTTTGAACCAATAGTTGAAGAGGTTTTTGTTGAAGAAGAGGTAGTAGAAAAAGAGGAGTCTTTCGCTGGAACCATGGGTAGAGAGGAGGATGACAAATTAAAACATAAGGAGGAACTTATTGCAACCTTAGATCCATGTTTCTCTAAACTTTCAGCAAACATGGATAGGATAGGTGATAAATTGTTGCAAGGATTCGAATTGTTGATTAAGCCAGCTTCAAAGCAAAGGGATAATAGGAGATAATAGTGGTTCACACTCAGGGGAAAAGATGAAAGGGAATGAGCATATTTTCTCAAGTACAGGACCTCATAATAGACCTGATGAATTTCAAAGCACACAAAGGCCTACTACACCTAAATTTCTCACACCCAAAGAAGAGCCCAATCTTGAATTGGATTACAAGAAACTAGTAAATGATTGGAATGATTTGAATGAAGAGTGTAAAAGAGGTGTACCACTCAGTGACTACATTGATGCTATGAAAAAGATTAATAGGAAGGGAGAAAATAGGAGTCCATTCCAAAACAAAGAATTAAATAGTGCTATTGGAAAAATATCACTTCCTACTTTTGATGGTTCTTCTCAAAATTCTGCTAACACTTGGGTGCAAAAATTGGATGTATATTTTCAGCTGAATCCTATGTTGGAAGAGGATGCATTAAAAATGGCCATTTTGCATTTGGAAGGAGATGCCAATGAATGGTGGTTTCATGGGATGAAAACCTTGGGTCATAATCAGGTTAAAACATATGGAGAATTTGTTGACAGGGTACTAGAAAGATTTGAACAAAAAGATCCAGAATTGCCTTTCAAAGAACTAGCTCAATTGAAGCAAACTGGGTCCCCTACTGAATATATGATGGACTTTCAAAAATTATCAGTCAAGGTGGCTGATGTATCTATGGGAAGATTAGTATTGCTTTTCACTGAAGGTTTGGCTGAACCGTTAAGAGGTTTGGTCAAAGCCCACAAGCCAACTACATTAAAAGATGCAATGAGCTTGACTAGGGATCTCCAAAATGTGCTTCCTAGAACGAGATTTCCTCCTAAGCCTAGCTATAAATTTGAAAAGAAACCTTGGAAAAGAGATGGATATGATAAGAAACCTTGGCAAAGAGAGTCATTTGAGAGGAATAAAAAAGTGGGACTAAACAGGGATGAACTTAGAAAAAAGAAACTATGCTTCACATGCTTCCAACTATGGACACCGGGGCACAAATGTACCAAAGGAAAGGCTGGATACATAGAAGTATTTTCTGATAATGAGGGGTATGATGGGGGCATGGATGAAGATGGACATATTTCAGATCAAGAAGAGGCATATGAGACAGCAGTAGAAGAGGAAAGACAAGAAGAAAATCAGCCTTCACCGGACAAAGCAAGAATGGCAGTGCTTTCAGCAGTACCTCGCTATCATACTATCCGATGCAAAGGTGTGGTACAAGGACAAAGAAATTCAGTTTTGGTAGATGGAGGAGCCACTCATAACTTCATTGATGCAGAGATGGTAGAGAAAAGAAAGATACCTATTGAACCATTTGACGGCTTTACAGTTGTCATTCCCGGCCACAACACAATGCAATGCAAAACATGGGTTCCAAAGCTACAAGTCACCGTAGGTAACTATACTTTTGTTGATAGTTTTTATGTGGTTGATGTTGCTGATACTAATGTGGTTTTGGGAGTTCAATGGTTGTATTCAATAGGAGAGCATACAGTAAATTATCAAATTCCCGAAATGAAATTCCAAGATTCAAAAGGAGTACAAAGAGTTGTGAGAGGGCAACACACTTATCCAAATCAAGTAGTGACTTGCAATAGCATGAGATCTATATTGAGGCATGGGGATATAGAATGGGCTGCTGAATGTCATATTACATCTCCCAAGCCAACTATAAATATTTTCAAACACCCAAAGGAGATAGAGAGACTTTTGCAAAAATACGAAAAGGTTTTTAGAGACCTTCCACATGGTAGGCCACCGGATAGGGGGGTTGAGCACAGTATTGTTTTGGAGGAGGGTACTTCACCCATTCAAATACCACCTTATAGACATCCTAAAAGGTTTAGAGATGAGATTGAAAAAGCTATCCAAGAACTCCTAGAGTTGGGGCTCATTAGACCAAGCTCTAGCCCTTATGCTTCTTCAGTAGTGCTAGTGAAGAAAAAAGATGGAACATTGAGAATGTGCATAGATTTTAGAGCCTTGAACAAAAAGACTATAAAGAGTAGGTATCCTATTCCTAGGATTGATGAGCTCATGGATGAGCTACATGGGGCCAAATACTTCTCAAAAATTGACCTTAGATCAGGGTATCACCAAATTCGAATGAAAGATGAAGATGTACAAAAGACAGCTTTTCGATGTCATTTTGGCCACTTTGAATTTCTTGTCATGCCTTTTGGGTTAACCAATGCTCCAACCACCTTTCAAGCATGTATGAATAGGATATTTTGCAAGCAACTAAGAAGGTTTGTTTTGGTTTTCTTTGATGATATTCTCATTTACAGTAAAACATGGGAAGAGCATTTGCAACAGTTAGAAATTGTGTTGAAAATCTTGCAAGAAGAGTCCTTATTTGCTAAATTATCAAAATGTGAATTTGGGATGAAAGAACTACTGTATCTTGGGCACATTATTGGGAAAGAAGGAGTGAAGGTACACATGGAAAAAATCGGGGCTATCTTGGAATGGCCATCACCAAAAAATATTACTGAATTGAGAGGCTTTATTGGCATATGCACCTACTACAGAAAATTTGTGAAAGGGCTCTCCAAGTTGACTTCTCCACTCACTGATTTGACTAAGAAGGATGCTTTCAAGTGGGATGAAGAGGATGAAAAGGCCTTCCAAAAAATGAAAGAGGTAATGAGTAGTTGTCCCATACTTGCACTTCCTGATTTTACTAAACCTTTTGTTGTGGAATGTGATGCTTCAGGTGGAGGAATAGGGGTTGTCCTAAAGCAAGGCCAACACCCCATAGCCTTTGAGAGCAGAAAGTTGTAGCCTCATGAAAAAATTTACTCCATCTATGATAAAGAAATGTTGGCCATTATGCATGCATTGGCCAAATTCAGACAATACTTGGTGGGCAGCAAGTTTGTGGTGAAAACTGACCACAATAGTCTAAGACACTTTCTCACCCAAAAAGATCTAAATGAAAGGCAACAAAAGTGGGTAAGCAAGATTCAAGCTTATGATTTTGATATTGAATATGTCAAAGGAAAGAATAATATAGTAGCAGATGCTTTGTCAAGAAGGCCTTCTTTTTCTCTCATGGATATTGCTAAGGATTGGAAAAACATGCTACTAGTTGAATATGCCAAAGACAAATTTGCTTGTGATGTGTTGGATGGAATCAAAGGGGATGATAATTATAGGATTTTGAATGGGCTGATATATTATAAGGGAAGAATTTATTTAGTTCATAACTCCAAGCTCAAGTACCGAATTTTGCAAGAAGCACATGATTCCCCACTAGCGGGCCATCCGGGAATCTTCAAAACTTATAGACAGTTGAGGCAAAGATTTTTTTGGAAGGGGCTGAAGGAAGATGTTCAGAAGTATGTGAATGAATGTAAAGCATGTCAACAAAACAAATCAGAACTTACATGTCTAGCCGGCCTATTACAACCATTGCCCATTCCGGAGCAAAAATGGGACAATATTTCCATGGATTTCATCACCAGATTGCCTAAATCCTTGGGTAAGGATTGTATCTATGTGGTAGTTGATAGGTTGACAAAATTTGCTCATTTTTTTGCTGTTACATCATATTTTAGTGCTGCACAAGTGGCTGATATTTTTTTCAAAGAAATCTTCAGATTGCATGGGCTTCCCAAGAGCATTGTCAGTGATAGAGATAGTAGATTCATGGGTGCTTTTTGGAAAGAAATTTTTAGATTGGTAGGCACTCAATTGACTCCAAGTACCAGCTATCATCCACAAACTGATGGACAAACAGAAAGGGTAAACCAATGGTTGGAAGGATACCTAAGAAACTATGTGGGAGGACAGCAAAAAGCATGGGCAAAATGGTTACACTTGGGTGAGTTTTGCTACAACACCACTTATCATATGTCAATAGGAATGTCTCCTTTCAAAGCATTATATGGTTATGATGCACTTACATTTGCTGACATTATATTTGGTGATAGTAGAGCCCCAAAGGCTAAAGATTGGGTGGAAGAGAGCCAAGAAACTTTAAAGCTCTTGAAAGACAATTTGCAGGTTGCTCAAAATCAGCAAAAACAATATGCTGATAGACATAGAGAAGAGAGAACCTTTAAAGTCAATGATTTAGTATATTTAAGGTTTCAGCCCTATAAACAAACATCTCTCAAAAAGAATGGAGCAGAAAAATTAAAACCAAGGTACTATGGGCCATACAAGGTAGTGCGGAAGGTTGGAGAAGTAGCATATGAACTAGAACTTCCGGAAGGGAGTAAAATCCACAATGTATTTCATGTTTCTTGTCTTAAGAAATCTCTTGGTCAGCAAATCATCACTTCAGAAATACTTCCTCCTTTGGATGATGAAGGTCAGCTCACACTTGTTCCGGAAAAGATTTTGAAGACACGGGAAAGAAGGTTGAGGAGTACAATCATCAAAGAATATTTAGTGCAATGGAAGGACTTACCAAATGAAGATGCCACATGGGAAGAGGAGAATATTTTGCAGCATCCAAATCTGAAATTGCTTGAGGACAAGCAATCTTGGGTGGGGAGGACTGTAATGTCCCCATTTAAATAAGTGCATAGTAAGACAATCCCATCAATCCTACTAGTTTCCTAGGTTGGATGGGCACATGTGGGATAGTAATAAGGAAACTAATAAATGATATTTAGACATTAGAAGGGTTCAATCATTTAATAAATATGATGAATAAATAAATTCAAGAGAAATTCTAGGTGGCAAGTGGTTTTGGAGACATATGGAGGTGGTGGGACCCACACTAGCTTGATTTTTCAATGACACATGGCAGCTCTCTCTTGCCAATTCGAATTCATGGGAAGGTGAACACTCTTGGGTGAGTTGGTAAGTCATAACACATGGCATTGAGCATATTAGGTCGAAATGGGATGGAATAGTAACCTCCATGGGAGAGGAAGAGTCAAATTGGAGACTAGTGGACACATGGGCTAGATTCCCTAGTTTTATGACAACAATAATGAAGCATCTATGACGTTTTATGACAAATTTCAGACCTGACTTCTTACACCTGACCATTATGACATGTCAGCCCCAAAAATAGGCTCAAGAAGGCGCTCATGGAGTTGGAGGAATCTAAAGAGACTCAAATTCGAATTTGGGAGAAGATGGAAGGTTGGAACTAGGAGACAAGTGGCAAATGAGGAATATTTTCTAAATGGAAAATTATTGAATCTATTGAGAGGATTTCGACCCCTTGAAGGCTAATGTTGGTTATAAAATGTAGAAATCAAGTATGAGAATGGCTTTTGATGATTTGAGAAAAATTGCATTTGTGAAGAGAGAGCTAGTGGATGACTAGTTTCTTGCCTTAGCCAATTTCGAGGGTGAAAGATTCCCATCCAAGTTGGTGTTTGGAGAGGCCACTCAGGTCTTTCATGGTGCTTTAATGGAGTTTGTATTTTCAGGTAGCAGCTACAGGAAGTTTCATGGTTTTGTTTAGTGCAGCACTTTCTCTCCACCGTTTCTAGTTTTGAAGGCATATTCGTGCTCCTTGAGGGAGGGCGTTTTTGGGGAGCACTTGTGCTTCTTGAGAGAGATTCTAATCATATATTTCTGATTGTAATAGCTTCATATCCTCTGTTATTCATATTTCGAAAGTCTCGGGTCGAAATACCCACTGGTTGTATGCAAAACTATTGATTAATGAGCAAACAATGTCCATTTCCCCAATGCATTGATGTATGACACTATAACGTTGATTATTTCGAATGGATGGATGATTCTCTGATATATTTGTGATCAATATACTGACATGGATGTCTTCTACAAGTTTCATGTACTGTACTTGAGCATTTGAAGCATTTTTACTCAGTTTAGTTGTATTGGGAGGTGAAATAGTGCCATTTCCCCAAGGGTCGAATTGGGGGTTTTTGCTGTTGAATGTGAGAGAGTTAGAACAGTAGTAAAAATCAATTAATGGTGCATATGAGACCTTAATCACATACTTAACACATTATATACCTCTGTTCATAAATTTGTGGGAGTTTGGAGGCATTTGGAAGGCCATTTGCAGTGTTACCCGGGGGGGATTTGATGCACAAATTACTAGTTAAAATTACATATATTGATCAGAATACAAATCAAGTTTGCAGCAGTATTTGGAGGGCCATAAAACATCCCTGAACCTGATATTCAAGTATAAATACCATTCATACACTCCTACAGAATATTTGGGAGCATTTGGGTTGATTTGGAGGTCAAAACAGTAAAACTAGTCAAAGGTCGAAATTGGAAAAAAAAAAGTGAAAAATTGGGCATTTTAATAAAATTTGAAAAAGGGATATTACATCATAACAATTTCACCATTCTCCACCATTTTATCCACAGCTTCAAGTTGTTCCTTGATCTGAGAGACCTTGGAGAAATAGGATTGAATGGTTTCTCCATTCGACATCTTGACCCCTTTCACTTGATTCCGTAGGGTCATCTTCCGATTTATGTTCTTCCCTTCAAATAGCTTGGTCAAAGAGTCAAACATCTCCTTGGGTGTCTTCAGAGATGACACATGTGGTATGAGATGGTCTTTGATAGAATTAGCAATGATTCTCTTTGCCTTGACCAAGTTCTTCTTATGCAATATTTTAGCCTCTTCATCCTCTGGGATAGGGATGTCTTCTTTTACATATGAGTCCAACTCATTCTCTTCCAGGATTAACCCAATCCTATACTTCGAGGCTCGGAAGTTATCAGCCCCTTCAAGCTTATCCTCAAGCTTGGTGTGGTGAGACATTTTAAAGAGTACTTCAAATGGAAATAGAAAAGATTTAGGTCTTACCACTTGAATTGCTGAAAACTGGATCTGGTCCCGGATTAGGGTTTGTCGAAAAAACCCTAAAAATTCAAAATGTGAATTTCAACTTTCTGAAAGGGTAGAAATATGCGCCTTGATGAGCTGATCAGCCTGGTGTATTCAGAATTTGAGATCTGCAAAGCTTCACCCTTCAGAAATGCCTTTTTGTCTTCACGGGTTCACTAAGGAGGACCCTGAATTAGGGTTTGAGTTTCCTGGAGATCTACCCAGCCAAAAATATCGATCCAAAGCTCTAAACTTTGATTTTTGCAAGGAGCTTCCAGATATGTCTTCAGATTCCAGAAATTCCTATTTTTGTGGAAACCCTAATTTTTAGGGTCAAATCTGAAAATGCTCACAATTGAATTCTGATTGGACAGATATATTCTCCTTGATGAGTACAGTCAATCTACTATACTGCTTTTACAAAATTTGTGGAGAGAAACCCAATAAACAAGAAACCCTTGGTTTCCATCACTGCACAATGTCTTCTTCTCAGGTTAGCTCTGATACCATGTTAAATTTTGAGCATTAATTCACAATACTCTAGGATCTTTACTGAGAGAATAACATGTACAATATATCAATGCATATCAATCATAACAAGCATGTCAATCATCACAAGAATCAAAAGCATGAGAGACAAGAGACACAAAGTTTCCGTGGGGAAAACCCTAAGGTGAAAAACCCCACAACTTCCTCAGAGATAGAGAGAGCAATGGCTCAACCAAAGTACAACCAAAATACACAGAGATAGTCTCCTAGTAGCATATGATCCTCCTCCTCACTAGTCCGCCACTTTCTGAGTGAGAGAAGTGTGAGTTTCCGAGTGATCAAAATAGAGATCTCCCGATCTCTATTTATACTTGTCTGTTTGCCCAGTGACCTTATGGAGCCGACTTGTCTAGCTAGGGACATAAACCATATAATATATATTTTAGGGCCGACCCCACACATGGTGGTCTAATAACCCATCGGCAAGTTCACACAATTGCGACACTTTTCAATACACATGACGACACTTCCTTATAGAGGAATAACACATCTCTTATAAGGGAAATACATAGATGAAATACATTCCGAAGTTACATATACATCAACACTCTTTTCATGTGATTGGTGAGGGACTTGTTTGGAAAATTGGTGACGGGTATAAGGTTCGTCTAGGAGAGGATCAATGGATTGGGAGCGAAGGAATTCATGTACTCATGTTTCATATGATTATGCAACTTAGGTTTAGAGGCATGTTTACTATGAACTAGATCTCCGATCAAGCACCTACAACATGGAATAAACAAGGATGGAGGAGAGCGAACAACCTTGGTTTCAGAGATGAAGATAGTATTAGATGGTTGGCATACACTAATCAATTATCAAAGAGTCACATCAGAATCCAAAATCTAAGTGATGAGTTGGTCTGGATAGGTGATCCACATGGAAAATATTCTCCAAAGGTTGGATATAACTCTTTAATGTCCTCCAACTTAGTGGTAGAACTGTGTTGGTGGTGGAAGGCCATTTGGAAGTTTGAATGTCCTTTGAAAGCTAGAATATTAGTTTGGTTCATCTTAAGCAACAAAGCATTGACCTAGGATATACTTCAAAGGAAAAAATTTCAAGGACCAGGAAGATGTCAATTATATAATTGTTCCGAGGAGACTATTTTTCACTTATTTATGGAGTGCAACTATTCTCAACAAGTATGGAAGGAGATGGATTCCTCTCTCCAGTTATGTTGTTTATGGTCAAGTTCCTCAATTCATAATGGGTTGAATATCTAGGTACAGAATCCAAGTTATAAACCTATTTTAGCTCTTCCACTTATATGCATGTGGAAAATTTGGATCTCAAGAAATAGTAGTCTCTTCGAAGACCTTTCAGTTTCACCCATCCAATGTGTTAAACGAAGCCTTGCTATTATGTATTGTTTCCCTCATGTTTCTTCAATAATTAAAACGAGGCAAGTTTTAAAGGATGATATAATATGGCATATTCCTTGCTTATATTTTGATGGCGTTGTGCAATGTGACCATCTCAAGAGTGGTGCAGGTGGAATTAGCGTTGCCCATGGACGAAGCTTCTGTGCACCAGCAGGTTCAGGACAAGCAAGAATTCAAGGAATGACTCTTTGTTAATGTCTGTCAAAGGTTTTTTGTATATTTCTGAATGGCTAGTATGTAAGGGTATACCCCTCTCAGGATTTTGAAAAATGTAGGAAGGCAAATAGAAGGAATGATAGGTCTGATGTTAATTTAGTTTTGTTTGCACAACTTCTTCTATCTTCAGAGCTCAAGAATCAGCTCATCTTTTGTACTGAATGGTTTTGCACAACCTTTTTATAAATATACTCTCTATAGTTTCTGTTAAAAAAAAAGAGTGGTGTGGGTGGAATTATTCATCTACCAAAGGAGAAAAAACTCTGTTTTCAAGGTAGGAATGGGGCCTAGAACGAATTGTTTAGTCGAATCAATGGCTCTCAAGCCTTTGTTATGCCTAGCAGTGGAACTTAAAATCAAGGACTTACAGGTTTTTGGGGATGCCAAAATTATCATCAACTGGACTTTGGGGCTTAAGGCGTGTCACAACATATTTCAGTGTCCTATTTTGGAGGAAATTCAACTATTAAAGATGTGTATGGACTCTATTACTTTTAAAGACGTCTATAGGGAAAGAAATTATGAAGCAAACTACTACTCAAAGTAGGAGTTGAATCTACTACAAGGAGAAAGGAAAATTATTCAGGAAGGAAATGGATAGATCAAAGACCTTGTTGATCAGCTCCAAGAATATTGATTACCTATTTTTTGTTGGTTGTAAGTAAGATTTGTTGTTGACTAGCAAACAAACTATGTTTTTTTTTTATTTGATGCCTATAAGTATCGTCTAGCATATAGATATATTCTTGTTTATGATTGATTGGAGGGATACACCAATGTTCAAAACTATTTGAAACATATAGATGAATTAAATGTTTTGTTAACAATCAAAAGTTATCTTTTTGGACTAGCAAACAAATTTGTTGTCTTTTGATTTTGATACCTGTAAGTATCAACAACAAACAAAGATATTGTTGTTTTGATTGACTGGAATGATACATTAGTTTTTAAAGTTGTTTGAATCATATATATGAATTCAGTGACTGTTTTCGATGAGCATAGCGTTTTTTGGTGAACAATCTAAAGCTATATGTGTATATGCCTACAGAAGGGTAGCGATATTATGTTTTTCACATAGTATCATTCTTAGTTTTGAGATTTTTTTAGATTTTTTTCAAGGTAGGCTTGGATGATCTCATGTTTGTTCCATAAACCTTTATTCTCTATAATATATATATATTCACATGTGGTTCACAAACCCCCAGCGAGGCTGGCTACGTCTGTGGTAAGAAATCATAGGGGGCCCACCCGAAGGGGCCGCACCCCATTCGCTCTAATTACGGAGCTAACCCGATGGGGACATCAAGTGAGGCCCTTATACAAAAATGTATAGCCACCCGAGGATTTGACCCCGAGACCTTCTGCTCACAACTTACAACACTCAATCACTTGAGCTAGCCCAATAGGCTTATATATATGTATATAATTGTTTAAACAATTTTTATTTCTTTACTATGAACTCAAACCCATTGGCCTAAATATTCCCATAACCTAGTTTAAATCTTCTTATATAGTTTATAAAGTCAAAGTGGTTGATCACATGTTTAAACATTGCCCTAAATCTTCTCATAAAGTTTATAAAGCTAGAGTGGTTGTTCACATGTTTAAACTATTAAAGAAATGTAAATGTGAAAGATATTATAATTGTATTTGTTTATTGTATTATTATTATTCCTCCTTCGAGAGATATCATTGATGTAATTGGTCAAGTAAGATTCATTGAAAGAGTCAATGTAAACCCTAGAAGTTGTGTCGACCTAGAAGAATCCATAAAAAATATTTTGTTATGTAATTGAGAGGTCGGCCCAGTAAACTAGGAGAGGTCGCCCCAGTAAACTAGGAGAGGTCGACCTAGTTGGGGTAAAAAGTCACCCAACTTAACAATATAAATAGAGAGGTAGAGTTTTTCATTTGGATCACTCACTCACTTGAGCAAGTTCGCATAAGAAAGGAAGAGAAGCTTGCTAAAGAGGAGAAGTAGTTGTTTTTTGTCTTGGGGATTTATCTTGTATTGGGAATTCTATATTGAGGAAGTTTTGCCAGGGTTTTTTCCCTTGTGGTTTCCCCGAGAGAAAATTTTTGTGTTCTTGTGTTAATGTGCTTGTATTTATTTTAGTGATCCTATTGTTTAATGTTTTCATGCTAAATAAAGTAAAAACTTAACAGGGTATCAAAGCAATCCTAAAAGAACACATACTGCAGTTGTTGCAACTGTAGTATCTAGGGTTTCTATTTATGGGAGCTCTCTCCATTGATCAACTAAAAAAGAGGGTGGAGTAAACTCGCCTCACTAGGGTGCATCTTTCCGTCGAAGCATAATTCCGAGAATTTTCATTTTTGGGTCCTCCATTACAGCCCAGAGAACTAGGGCATCAAGTTTTTGGAAGATTTGCTCACAAATTTGGGAGAAAGAGTACACTGCTCAAATTGCATTGGGGAGGCGCATCTTTTCCTCTAATCAGTTTCCCAAGATCCCGAAGTTGAAAAATTAGGGTTTCTCTGTCAAACCCTAAGTCAAGGTAGAAGTAGTTTTCAAAAGGACAACTTTACTAGTAATTACTATCTCTATTTTATTTCCATTTGAGGTTCTCATATTACCAAAATGACAAACACTACCAAGCTTGATGAGAAGCTTGAAGGAGCTGAGAACTTCAGGGCATGGAAATATAGTCATGCTCATTCTTGAAGAACATGACCTATAAGGCTTCATAAAGGAGGAAGTTGCAGAACCAGAAGCAGATGAGGTCAAAGCAAAACAAAAGAAGAGTATGATCAAGTCCAAGAGAATAATGGGTCTGAACTGGATCAAGCCATGGTCTGATGAGGAACGCCAACCTCGGCTTTGCGGCTGCGTGATCTCCTCCTAGGGTTTCTATCCGCCTTCAAAGTTTGTCCTACTTGTTTCGTCCTTCCCCTTCCTAGTCTGGTCCCCCTGCTCTGAACGGTGCCCATGTCCTCTGCATGGGGAGGGGCAAAAGGCCCCTCCCATTCGGCTGCCCTCAGCCCCCCTGTCTCACCGTGCTTAGTCGGACACACCTCCTCTCTGTGGATTGGCTCAGATGATATTCCTATTCCTGACACGGGACAACCCCACTCTAACTCAGATCTAAATCAGAGCTCACCACCAGTAGGCGGTGCTCCTGGAACCAGTACATGCATAGCTCGCTCAGTTGTTCAACCAAGCCTGATTCTTCCTCCAGAAAGAATCAACGCCAAATATCAATTTTTGAAGGATCACGCACTCATCTGCAAGTTCTTGGGCATCTGGCCTACCGAACAAGCCCTTAGAAGTTGGATAGCCATGAAATGGAAGCCAAAATCCCATTACGATCTCCAGCTTGGCTCCAAAGGTTTTTTTACTATCATCTTCCATCATCTAGAAGACAAAGCCAGGGTGGAAAATGATGGCCCTTATTTTTTCAATTCTGTTGGTCTATATATGAAAAATTGGACTGAGAGATTCTACCCAGAAAAAGAGGAGTTCACTTGGGCTCCGTTCTGGATCATAATGTATTCCCTCCCACAAGAATATTGGGACGAAGAGACCTTGAAGGACATTGGAAATACCCTGGGAGCATAAGTCAAATCCGTAGATCAAACAAAGCTCCAAAATATACATCATACACACGGATCTGTGTTTACAAGCACATTGCTAAGGCCCTTCCGGACGTGATCAGTCTTTCCCTCGGAGATTCAGAATGGACTCAACCTATGGATTATGAGAACATACCATTCAGATGCCGCAAATGTTATGAGCACGGGAACCTCTTTCGAGACTGCCCTATGAACAAACCCCAGAAAGATGGTCTCAAGAAAGACGCTACTGATGCTGATGGTTTCCAAAGATTTGGAAGAGCCAAACATCACAGTCGCAAAGTTGCCTTGGGGAAAAACAAAGCCTAAATACCATCTATAAGCAACAACTTTGAAATCCTGGAAAAGCAACCAACAGATCGTGATGCAGAGCTCAAGAAAAGGTCAATAACAGAGGAGTCTTGCCCGACCAAGTCTGATAACCTTGATCAACCAAGTAATCTGGAAGCCCTTCTCGCTCAAGTAAAACCTGTAGGCCCTGTCGATCCACAAGGTACCTCTTCTATCCCAAAAGAACCTCCCCTCAAGCACTCTTTGGATCCCTTTTCGAATATCACTATGGATGAAGAAATGACAGAGCTAGACTTAGGATATATTGATCTTCTTGGGCTGGAGGATTCCTGCATGAGAAAAGATTTTGGATCCATCCCGTCTAGCCATATACAACTCCTTAAAGGAGCCCTTGCCAAAGTTAAAGCCCACGACAAACTTGGAATTCATAACCATCCCCAAAAAGACAGGCAACAACTCTTGAGGGAGCTCAAGAAAAGAGGAAGGAAATCCGACCTGCAAAGAATCAACCTGCTGGGTACTCGACTGGTGGAATCTGGGCAATACGCCCAGCTAACAGAATTCTTTCCCTCTCTAACCCCCAAATCTCAATGAAGATTATATCATGGAATCTAAGAGGAGTCAATGGTCCCCCCAAATGCTGTATGCTAAAGAGAAAAATCCTTTCTGGCACGCCCTCTGTCCTTTTCCTTCAAGAAACTAAATGCTCTTATGAAACCCTCATCCTTCTCATGTCTAAGATCTGGAAAGGTTTCCATTATTTTTCCATCGACGCCATTGGAGCTGCCGACGACATTGCCATATCCTGGAACCCTTTTGTTATAACCCTTGACAACTATGCTGCTACCGCTCATGCTATCTCTGCCTCTTTCCATATCCTTGGCATGTGCCTCCACGATCACCTCCTCAATGTCTACAGCCCTCAGCCCCCTTCCCTCAAGTCCCAACTTCTCAACTTCCTTGGTTCGTTCACCTTGTTCCACATTGACTCCCCCCGCATCATTGGGGGAGACTTCAACATGATCACTGCCCTTGGGGATAAAAAAGGTCGTCTCCGTTCGTTGTCCACATAAGACCTTCTCTTCAAAGCTTTCATAGCCAATACCCAACTTGTAGACATGAAACCTTCCTCGGGCTTTTTCACTTGGAACAACAGAAGGGGTGATGTCCATTAGATTGCCAAACGACTCGATCGTTTTCTGATCTCAGAAAGCCTCACTCTAGCGGGAGGAATTCTCGCCTCCTCTGTTCTCCCAGCAATAGGTTCAAATCATTGGCCCATTGACTTAACGTGGAAAAGTCTTGGAGCCCACCTCCACAGGCCTTTCATATTTGAGAAATTCTGGCTTTCCCATCCCGCCTTCCTGGATACGGTAAGTGCCTGGTGGTTTGAGATGCGCTTTGAAGGCAAATCCAAAATGGCAGTCCTTCAGCAGAAACTCAAACTCCTTTGAGCCAATCTCAAGAATTGGAACCACACCACCTTTGGCAACATTTTCAAGGAAAAGAAACTGATCAAAGAAGAACTCAACTCCCTCTAACGCACTATCATGAATGACGACCTCTCTTAGGACCAAAAACTAAAGGACAAGGATCTCATGGAAAAGCTTAACCAGCATTGCCTTCAAGAAGAAATCTTGTGGAAACAAAATTCGAGAGTCCAATGGCTTAAAGACGGAGATCGCAACACCTCTTTCTTCCATCACTATACCCTTCAGTACAGAATGCACAATCGCATCACCAAGCTCAAAGTGGAGTTTGGAGAGGTCCTGGAAGAGAAGATTGACATTGAACATGAACTCAAAAGGTTCTTTCAAGATCTCCTCACGGAACCTCCTGGCTCCAGATCCATTACCATTGCTCAGGTTACGCACCACATCCCCTCCATCATTTTTGAGGAGCACAACGCCTCCCTGATGCAGCCCATCTCGTTACAGGAAGTTGAAACTATTGTCAATCATATGGTCGAAGGTAATGCACCTGGCCTGGATGGATTTACAACCAAATTCTTTCATTACTGCTGGGACCTGATCAAGATCGAGGTTTGGGAGATAGTAGAAGAATCCAGGCAAAAGCAATGGGTTCTCTTAGCTCTCAACACCACACATCTCTCCCTGATCCCTAAAGAGAAAGAAGCCTCTCACCCTGGTAAGTTACGGTCGATCTCTCTCTGCAATGTCATCTACAAGATTATCTCAAAAGTCATTGCCAATCGTCTCAAACCCCTTTTACCTTTTCTCATTTCCCCTGAGCAAATAGGGTATGTAGAAGGAAGACAGATCCTGGATGGCATAAACCTTTCTCATGAAGTCACTCACTCCCTTAAATTTCATCGCATCCCTGGTATGCTCCTAAAGTTGGATCTCTCCAAGGCCTTTAACAAACTCAGCTAGGACTTCATCCGAAAAATGTTGCTTACCTATGGATTTAGCCCTGAATGGACCAATTGGATCTCCTACCTCTTCTCCTATGATTTTTTCTCCATCCTTGTCAACGACTCCCCCTCCTCCACCTTCACCCCCACCCGTGGCATCCGCCAAGGCGACCCCCTCTATCTATCCCTTTTCATCCTAATGGATGAATGGATAGGCAGAATGATTCATGCAGCGGTGGCCTCCGGTTCCTTATGCGGCCTCTCGCTCCATGGAGGAGCCCCCATCACCTACCGATAGTTTGTAGATGACAATCTCCTGTTCGGCCACCTCTCCGTACAAGAAGCTCTCTCTTTTCAAAAGATCCTCAAGACCTTCTCAGAAGCCTCTGGCACCTCCATCAACCTGGATAAGTCTCAAATCTTCTTCTTCAACACTGATGCTATCTCCAAGTGCAAAATTGCTCGCATTTTGGGCTTTGCTACCTACACCTTACCCACCAAATATCTTGGGGCTCCCCTCTTCGATTCAACCATCAAACATTCCTCTTGGAGGGAACTTCTAGACAAAATTGATTCTCGTATCTCTTCCTAGGATTTCCACTCTCTCAATCTGCCCAGCTGCCTCACTCTCCTCAAATCCGTCCTCCAGTCCATGCCCCTTTATCTTTTTTCTGTCCTTGCATCCCCCAAATGGATTCTAAAATCTCTCTGAAAGATACAACGGTCCTTCCTCTAGGGAAAGAGTCAGCAAAACAACAAGTGGGCCCTATTGAAATGGCAGACGATCTACCTTCCTAAGCGTGAAGGGGGCCTCGGTTTAAGAGATCCAAATATAAACAATGAGGTACTTTCAACAAAAATTTGGTGGAGGCGGGTCTCAAATAATGACTCGCCCTGGGCTTAATTGTGGAATAAGAAGTATGCTCAATACTGGGACCCCTCCCAGCTGATCCGATATGATTCTGACCCCCCTGTATCTCTGATCTAGAAGGTGGAAAATTCCCAAAGGGCTCTCATTCAACAACATAGCTTGTGGGAAATCAAAGATGGAACCCTTGCATTCTTTTGGCGGGACTCTTGGCAGCAAATGCCTAAACTTAGCAGCCTCCCCATCTGCAGAGAAACACCAATTATCTGGCAAGTGACATCCAACTCTATTGTCCGTGACTTCTAGGACCTAGTCGAATCCTCCTCGATCAGAACCTGGAAGGATCCTAGGCTTTGGCAGCCCAGAATAGCACCTGACATCTTCGAGACTGTCTGGACTGATCTCCAAACTAGGAAAATCCACAATTCTCATGGCAAATATATCATTCAGTGGGGGAATCTCCGTAAGGGGTCTTTTACCATCAAGGAGGCCTATTCCATTTTGGCTCTTAAGGAAGTTGACATTCCTTTTCCCCTTTGGAAGAAGATATGGAACCCTTTTCTCTGGCCAAAAGTGTCAACTTTCCTATGGTTGCTCACACACATACGCATTCTTACTTGGGATAATCTAGAAAAAAAAGGTTTCATTAGTCCCTCCATCTGTGTCATGTGTAACCACAATGTTGAGAACATTGATAATCTACTCGATTCTTGAGGTCTAGCCTCCATGCTCTAGGATAGAGTGGCAGAAATTTTCACAAGATCCAACAGAGCTAAAGGGGACATCATCATCACCTTTCATCATTGGGAAGTAGACCCCTTTCAAAGTGCTCAACTCAACAGACTCTGGGACCTCACTCCAGGCTTCGTAGTCTGGAGTATTTGGAAAGAAAGAAACTCCCGAATCTTTGAAGGAAAATGCAAAACCCCTAATAATATTTGGGACACTCTTTAAAGCAACATTCAAGAAACCCTCTTCGCTACTGTGTGGCACACCTCCGATCTCCCCACCACCGACTTGGAAAAGAGAATCCTCCACAACTGGAACTTCATGCTCCAGACCTACCCCTCTTTCATGAAGAACACCATCTCTCGCATTTCCAGCCCGATTAACTGGTCCCCCCCGCCAGAGGCCTCTTCAAACTCAACTTTGATGGAGCCTCCAAAGGAAATCCTGGCATGGCTGGATTTGGAGGAGTTTTTTGTAATCATGAGGGCTTGATCATCAAGATCTACTTTGGAAACATTGGGCATGACAACAACAATGCAGCTGAACTGGAAGGTCTCTTACAAGGTATCATCATTGCCAAAGAACAAAACCTCCACCCTCTCATTGCGGATGGATATTCCCAGCTGATCCTTGGTTTGGCCTCCAAAATTCAAAATGGCTCTCAAATATCCAAGCTCTCCTCAAGCTGGAGGCTATAACACAAAATCCAGAGACTTGCTTCCACCATGAAAGATCACAGGGGTATCACTTTCCATCACGTGAAGCGCAAGGCCAACTCTTTGGCTGACAGTTTAGCCAATGAAGGAGTCTCCTATAACCTTCCCCTCTGGGACAAAATTTTAAGCGACTCCTCCTCGAACCAGCTCTCGCAACTTTGCATTGCTCAAGCTAGGAAGTATCTCTCCTCCTCGGATGCGGGTGCCAAGCGTGACAAAGCCGAGGCAAGAAGTGCCACCTGCCCACCTGAAAGCGTGGCTCCCCCACCTGGAAACTGCCCTCTGCCGACGCCTTCTCCATGGTTCTATCATTAAAGAAGTGTCCTGCACGGGAGCATCTGGCCTCCTCGCACGTGTCTAAATTTAATCCCCCCATGGCTCGGTGGTTGGCATTCAAGTTGGCTCGGGTTTCTACGTCCCATCTCCTTAACTGGCTTAGTTGCTCCATTATGCTCTCTCGTGTGAGGTTTGGACGCTCCAACTTCGAAGTTCTTGATATGAGGCTCCCTCTTCATGCCCCTGTGGTCATCACTTGCCTCTGTTATTCTCTGTTTGCTTCCACTGCAGAAAGATCCGCTCCTTCTACGTTCTCCTGCAAACTAGCTGACAACGCCATGACTCATACGCGGGGCACTTCCAAGCGTGGAGCTGGTCATGGCGTCAGCAATATTGCAACTTTTGCTGAGAAGGAGAAGAAATCCAATAGTGGCTACGATGACAATGTCTCCGTCCCTGTTTGCAAACTGGTTGACTATTGGGAATCACACAGTGTTGCTGAGATTTTGGCCTTGGTAACCAAGGCAACCAGGTCAATTACTATTGGTTAATGAAGAACATGTTGGGAACATTGGTCGAAGAAATGTTAACCAACTGGAACATGGCCAAGGTTACGATAATGGACACCGGGGCTAACATGGCTCATTTGGACGGAATGTTGGCTGCTCTCGAAGCCAATTTGGTTGGTCGAAGATATTCTCTCTTTCGTAATTCCACTCCTCCCTGCAATTATGGCCCTATTTCCCACACCGAGGGAATAGCTGGAAATCCGAATGTTCAAGTTGAGGGCGCCGCTACTGTAACAGACGCCCAAGCAACAGACAACTCCCTGCATGAATCCTTCGGTGTTGTTGCTGCGGATGGCTTTGCTCCTGTTTGGGGCCCCACCTCAGGCCCGAGTTCTCCTGCTGCAGTTGTGTTATAGGGGGGCCCTCCCCCTGGGACATCCTTCCTTATACCCTCGACTATTGATTCCCTACACTACAAGCGGGTTAGGAAGACCGAGGACGATGCTGTCACTCCATACAAGACAGAGCCTCTTCCTATGAAACTCCCAACCCATAATTGGGATGAAGATTTCTTCGGCAGTTTCCCTATGATTGAAGACCAACCTTGTTCCCAGAATGTAGAAGCCAACACCTAGAGCCGCTCTGAGTGAGCCCAAATTTTCTCTTTTTGCGGTTAGCGTTACCTGTTTTTCTCTGTTTTGGCTAATGGTTTACTGTTAGACTCTAGTGTATCTCTTTGGTCTAGTTCAGTCTATGTTTTTACTGGTCGGTTGTAATTATGTCAATGTTACTCAGCCCATAGAAGGGCAGGTTTACAAAGGTTCTTTCTTCTTCTTTTTTCTCCATGAGAAGATTCATAAAGCTCTTGAATCCACTGATTCTCATGTGAATGTAACATTTTTTGTACATTAATATAATTTCCTTATGCTGCTTACAAAAAAAATAAAATTCCAAGAGAATAATAGCTGACTTTATTAAAGATCACTTGATTCCTCAAGTGTCTTCAAAGAAGACCCCAAAGGAAATGTTTGATGCCTTGTCCAATCTATTTGAAGGAAAGAACATCAACAAAAAGATGACCTTGAGAAATCAACTCAAGGGTGCGAAGATTCAGAAGTCAGAAAATACGCAGTCATACTTTACTAGAGTGTCCTAGATCAAAGAACAATTAGAAGCTATTGGTGATATGGTAGAAGATGCATAAGTTTTAATGACCGCCTTGAATGGTATTCCAAGGGATTATGAACCCTTCGCTTGTGGTATATACTCTAGAGAGAAATTAATCAAGTTCGGACAACTATGGGAAGAGTGTGTACAAGAAGAAGAAAGGATAACAGTTCGAGAAGACAAGTTAAATGACAATGAAGACTAAGCCTTAGCATCCCAACTTCTCTTCCTTTGAATTCTTTTCTTGTCACAAGATGGGACACATTGTCAGAAATTTTCCTCTCGGAGCTGAACAATTCAATAAGCAGAATAAAATATTGCATGCCCATGCAGCCGAAGATGATGAACATGATGATGGAAAGGAGACTAGAGAATATCAAGATTCTAGTGAAGAATATGTTGTAATTTCAGCCCTCACTGGTTCAGTATCTCATGGAAGTGACACTTGATTAGTGGATAGTGGAGCCTTCAAACACATGACATGTTACAAATATTCTCTCTCACATCTTGTGCAGAAAGATTCTCCACACAAAGTGAAGCTTGGAGATGATTACCAATATTCTATCAAAGGAATGGGAGAAGCTTCTTACAAGTTGAACTCAGGAAAGTCCATGAAGATGAAGGAAGTCCTATATGTCCTAGGTTTGAAAAAGAATCTCCTTTCTATCTCAGCTTTAGATAAGAAAGGTCTGAGAGTTACTTTGTAGATGGTGAAGTTCTCATGTGGCCAAAATGAAAGACAATAGATGATGCAATTGTTATTGGAATTGAAGAACGAGGACTCTATAAATAGAAGGGACATGCAGATTAAGCTCTAATAACTAGTACCATGAATCCTTGTGAATTATGGCATAGAAGACTAGCTCATGTACACTACAAAGCATTACCAATAGTGAGAAAAGTGATGAAAGGATTACTTGAAATCCAAGTTGATCAATAAGGAGTGTGCAAAGGATGTGCACAAGGAAAGAATACAAAGAATCCATTTCCAAGTAGTGTTAGCAAATCTAAAGGCATATTGTACATTGTTCATTCAGACATATGTGGACCAATGTCAACTACTTTTTTAAGCGGGTATGTTTATTATGCCTATTTTATTGATGATTATTCCTGCAAAACATGGATTTATTTCTTAAAGAATAAAGGAGAAGTATTTGAAAATTTTAAGGAGTTTAAGGATCTTGTGGAAAACCTCTCTGAAAAGAAAATCAAGATATTAAGGTCATATAATGGAGAAGAATATACATCAGGTGAATTCAAATACTTCTGTAAAGAAGCCAGGATTAAGAGGGAGCTTACCATTCCCTATAATCCACAACAAAATGGTGTAGTTGAAAGGAAGAATAGATCTATCATGGAAGCAATAAAAGCTATGATCCATGATCAAGATCTACCCATGCATCTTTGGGTTGAAGCAACTAGAACCACAGTCTATGTGCATAATAGAATCTCCCACAATGCTCTTGGGAACAAAACTCTAGAAGAGATGTTTACTGGTGAGAATCCTTAAGTCAGTCACCTGAAGATATTTGGTTGTCGAGTATTCATACACATTCCCAAGGAGAAGAGATCAAAGTTGGAGCCTTCAGGAAGGAAGGGGATATTTGTGGGTTACAGTAAGCAATCAAAGGCCTACCGAATCTACATCCCAGGATACCATCAGATTGAACTTAGCAGAGATGTTACATTTGATGAGGATGGAGCTTTCTACAAGTCTAAAAAGACTCATGAGGATGAAGAGGAGCATGAAGCTCCTAGAGTTACAGAAACTAACAACACTTTGGTAAGAAAAGTTGAAGAAGAATATATACTAGAGGATCATGACATGATGGGACCTCAAAGACCCGAGGAGCCACCTCATGAGATAATTTCACGAAAAAGAAGACTAGCTTGGGCACAAGAAATAATCCAAGATCTAGAAAAATATGGTGCCCTAGAAGGAACAAGCAAAGAAAGCAAGAAACCAAGGCCATACTCCAGTTATGTAGTTTTGATGTGTAATCTTGTTGAAGAAGAACCCACATGTTTCAAAGAAGAAACAAAGAATAAGGAATGGTTAGATGCCATGATTAAAGAGTACCGATCCATCATAAAGAATGATGTTTGGGATGTGGTACTAGGACCAAAGGACAAGTTAGTAGTATCATCAAAGTGGATCTTCAAAACAAAACATTCAGCAGATAGAAGCATTGAAAAATACAAGGAAATATTCGTAGCCCGAGGGTTCTCTCAAAATGAAGGAATTGATTATGAAGAGACTTTTTCTCCTGTGGCTAGATATACTTCAATTAGAACCATCCATGCCCTGGCAGTTAAGATGAAATGGAAGTTACATCATATGGATGTAAAGACAACTTTCCTAAATGGAAAGATATAAGAGGAAGTATACATCGAGCAACCAGAAGGCTTTGAAACAGATGCCAGGAAGACACATGTATGTAGATTGAAGAAGGCATTATATGGGTTGAAGCAAGCACCCAAAGCGTGGTAAGGAAGAATTAATGGCTTTCTGATGAGCTTGGGATTTACCAAGAGTAAAGCAGATTCCAACCTTTATTATAAGGTTGTAGATGATGAGCCCATGATATTATTATTGTATGTAGATGATCTATTTTTGATAGGAGAAGATAAGCCCATAATTGAATGTAAGAAGAAACTTGCTGGATAATTTGAGATGAAAGACCTTGGTATGATGCATTACTTTTAAGGTCTTGAGGTGTGGCAATATCTAGATGAGATTTTCCTAAGTCAAGGAAAATATGTTGTTGAGATCCTAAAAAGATTTGGGATGTTGGATTATAAGTCCATGCCTACTCCGACGATGGTGACAAAATTGAAGCTCTTAAATGATGCTTCATCAGAGACAGTGGATGTTACATTGTATAGACAAATCATTGGCGCATTGATGTATTTAACAAATATAATACCAGATATATGTTTTGCTCTTAACAACTTGAGTCAGTATATGGTGGAGCCTAGACATGTTCACATAGTTGCAACAAAACATGTGATGAAGTACCTAAAGGGTACGTTGGATTATGGACTCATATATGTATTAGACAGTGAGTTCAAATTGCACGGTTATACAGACTCAAATTGGGTGGGAAGTGTTGAAGACATAAATAACACTTCAGGATGTTGTTTCAGTTTGGGATCAGGTATGATCTCATGGGTCAACAGAAAGCAGAGTAGTGTTGCTCTTAATACGATGTAAGATGAATACATTGCAACCTGTTCAACTTGTAGCGAAGCAGTTTGGATTTGCAAGATGTTGGCAGGATTGTTTGATACATTGATAGATGTGACTGATATCCTTTGTGATAATCAGAGTTTTATCAAGATGTCAGAGAACCCAATGTTTCATGATAGATCGAAACATATTGAAATCAAGTATCACTACATACAGGACATGGTGTAGAAAGGAGTTGTAAAGCTCAAGTATGTTCCTACAGAGGAACAAGTTGTTGATGTATTGACTAAGCCTCTGTCTCGTGTAAAGTTTGAATACTTTCAAGACAAGCTTGGTGTGGTCTGAAAGGACCTCCCTCAAAAGAGGAAGTGATGATGATGGGTCCAAAAGGACCTCCCTCGAAAAAGGGATTAGTTTCATGGGGCCTTGGTGTGGTAGCTCAGTCTAGGATTGGTATGTCAGTATGACAAGGCTTAGTTGATTTGGAAGGATTTGTATGTCAATGTGGAAAGGCCTATTGAATCCTAGGAGGATTGGTATGTCTGACTAGGCTTGTAATTTGGTTTGAAAGGATTAGTAAGTCAGACAAGGCCTGTTTGGTCCCCAGGTAGATTGGTATGTTTGACTAGGCTTGTTTGGTCTGAAAGGATTAGTAAGTCAGCATCATCTACTAGATTAGTGATCATGTTAAACAAAGTAAAAACTTAACATAAACAACTTTTATTAAAATATATATATATATATATATAAAATAGTGTTTAAACAATTTTTATTTCTTCACAGTGAAATCAAACCCATTAGCCTAAATCTTCTCATAAAGATTATAAATCCAATGTGGTTGATCACAAAGTTTATAAATACAAAGTGGTTGATTACATACTTAAATAACTACAACTTTTATAAAAAAAATTGGGCTTTTTCCAAGCCCAATCTCTTTATTTTCCAAGTCAACCATGCCTTTACACTTAAACTCTTTATTTTCTAAGTCAACCATGCCTTTACACTCAATTCCTTTATTTTCCAAGTCAACCATGCCTTTAAACTTAATCTCTTTATTTTCCAAGTCAACCATGCCATATGCCTTTACACCTATTTGATTCAAGTGTCGAACCATCTACCAATCCGTTTTCCAAGTCAACCATGCCTTTACACCTATATGAGTCAACACCTATATGATTCAAGTGTCGAAACATCTACCAAACTGTCTATCTATGTGTTTGAGTGTGAGGCACCTGCAACAATCACTTAATGAAAATATGCGAAATAGCAGAAATGACAGAACTCAGAATCACTTTATATTGATCATGGGCCACTTCGAGGGGGAAACCTCCTTTGAGCAAGCTCAATACAAATAACTTCACGGTGCCTTCATAGGTCTCAACACACACTTATATACTAATTCTAGGCGCCAATACTATGGGTCGAAACCATGGGCCGTTACAAACTATGGATCAACAATACTACGGGCGACTTACAAAGCATATGCGCCAACAACAATAACACAAACTATTGATCAACAAATACTACGGGACGACTTACAAAGCATATGCGTCCAATAACAACATACTAACAAAGTAAAGACATGGGTTCCTAACATCCCCTCCCCCTTGAAAAAAAGCTTTGTCCTCAAAGCTTTAGATGTGGAAATTGTTGTTGAATCTGAAGGAGTGGTTCCCATGTAGCATCCTCTGGTTGCATGCCATGCCACTGAATTAAGACCTCTGTGATAGAGCGAGAGCGAAGCTGACTCATGCGCCGATTGAGGATGGCCTCTGGCTCCAAAAGGATGGATCCTTCATTATCCAGTTCGGGTAAAATCGTTTGGCCGCTGATGTTGGTGCCAAGAACTTTCTTCAGACAAGAGACATGAAAGACTGGATGAATGCGGGAAGAAGGAGGAAGTTCCAATTTATAAGCGACGGACCCAATCTTCTGAAGAATCCGATATGGCCCATAGAAATTTGGAGCGAGCTTATGACGTCCTTTGAGTTTCAAGGAGGATTGTTTGTATGGCTGGAGACGAAGAAAAACCATATCGCCGACTTGAAAGGTGCGCTTTGAACGGTGCTGATTAGCTTGTTGCTTCATGCGATTCCTTGCCATGTGAAGATTGTCCCGCAAAATGCGAAGAATCTGATCTCGGTTGCGAAGGACCCTGTCAACTTCCTGAACTGGTGAACTGGTGGGGGTGTATGGAAGAAGAGCTGGAGGTGCCTGACCATAGACTGCTTCATATGGGGTCATTTTGGAGGCAGTGTGGTAAGAGGTATTGTACCACCATTCAGCGAGAGGAAGCCACTTTGCCCACTGATGTTGTTGTTCCGAGGTGAAGCAACGAAGATAAGTTTCCAAGCATTTATTAACAATTTCAGTCTGACCATCTGTTTGTGGGTGATACCCTGAACTCATCTTTAGTTTGGTGCCAGTGTGACGAAATAGTTCTGTCCAAAAATGACTAGTGAAAGTCGCATCACGATCTGAGACAATGGAAGAAGGGATTCCATGAAGACGAAAGATCTGGTCCATAAAAATTTGAGCGACGGAGGAGGCTGTATAGGGATGGCTGAGAGCACAAAAATGACTATATTTGGAGAGACGATCAACCACAACGAGAATCACTGTCTTTCCGCCAGATTTAGGGAGTCCTTCGATGAAATCCATAGAAATATCTGTCCAAATCCGTGTAGGTATGGGCAAGGGTTCAAGCAATCCTGGCAGGAGTGTTGTTTCACCCTTATTGCGCTGGCAGGTATCACATTCGGCCACCATCTGTTGAATTGTCCTTTTCATGCCCTGCCAAAAGAAGTTACGCCGTGCTCGTTCATATGTTTTGAGGAACCCAGAGTGTCCGGCTGATGGAGAAGCATGGAGTTCATAGAAGACAGCCCGTTGAAGATCTGTGCTCTGGGGAAGCACCAGACGACCCTTGTATCGCAGAGAAGCACCATCCCAAGAGTAATGTGGGACCGCAGAAGGATTGTTGGTCAAGCGCTGGATGATCTGAGATAAGGAAGAGTCATTGACATAACCCTGTTGAACAGATTGCAACCAATTTGGAACAGGCATAGAAATAGCTGAAAGAGAACCTTGGGCATCAAATGTACGAGAAAGAGCATCTGCCACAATATTGTCTTTACCCTTCTTGTAAGTGATCTCATAGTCATAACCCATGAGTTTGCTACCCCATTTCTGTTGTGCCGGGGAGGAGACACGGTGGTCCAAGAAATATTTCAAACTCTGGTGATCAGTCTTGATGCAGAAATGATTCCCTAATAGGTATGGACGCCACTTCTGTACTGCATGCAAAATAGCCATCATTTCCTTCTCATAGGTAGAGGCAGCTAAATTCTTACCGGAAAGGGCTTTGCTGGTGAATGCAATGGGGTGTTCATCTTGAAGGAGAACAACACCAAGTCCATTGCCGCAAGCATCACTCTCAATCGTGAAGGGCTTGGAAAAATCGGGCATAGCTAGCACAGGTGTAGTACACATAGCTTGTTTTAGTTTGTCAAATGCACACTGAGCAGCAGGTGTCCATGTAAAAGCATCTTTTTTCAACAGGGCAGTTAATGGAGCTGCAATCTTCCCATAATCCTTGACAAACTTGCGGTAGTAGCCAGTCAAACCCAAAAAACCACGAAGGCTCTTGAGTGTCTGAGGATGTGGCCAATTGTTCATGGCATCGATTTTGGCAGGATCCACGCGAACCCCTTGTGCTGAGATAATGTGCCCGAGATACTCAACTTCCTTTTGTCCAAAAACACATTTAGACTGCTTGGCATGGAGATGATGGTCAGAGAAAAGTTGTATGACAAGATCCAGGTGCTGGAGATGTTCATCCCATGTTTTACTGTAGATGAGGATATCATCAAAGAATACCAGAATGAATTTCCGCAAGTAGGGTCGAAATATTTTATTCATTAAGGCCTGGAATGTGGAAGGAGCATTAGTGAGGCCAAAGGGCATGACCAAAAACTCATAATGGCCATCATGTGTGCGGAGAGCTGTTTTAGGAATATCCTCCTCATGAACCCGAATTTGATGATACCCAGAACGAAGATCCAACTTGGAGAAAAAGTGAGCCCCATGAAGCTCATCAAGAAGCTCATCAACAACCGGAATTGGAAACTTATCCTTGATGGTGAGGTGATTAAGTGCTCGTAAGTCAATGCAGAGGCGCCATGACCCATCTTTTTTGCGGACAAGAATAACTGGAGAAGAAAAGGAACTAGTGCTTGGGCGAATAATACCTTGCTTCAATAAGTCCCGCACGAGCATTTCAATCTCTGTTTTTTGGTGAAATGGGTAGCGATAGGGCCTGATGTTGGGAGGAACGCTGCCAGGAAGGAGCTGAATACGATGGTCTTCTGGCCTGGAAGGTGGTAATCCCACTGGTTCAGCAAAGACACCTGTATATCGATTCAGAATTTGTTGTAGATCCAAAGGAGTAGTGGAGACTGCGGATGGTTGCATCTGGATGGAACTGATCTGAGCGATGACACCATGTCAACTCTTCTTGAGGAGTTTCTCCATGCGATGTGAACTGATGATGCTGAGAGAACTTGGTTGTAATCCTGTCAATGTGTGTTTGTGTCCATTGATGGAAAACTGCATCCAAAGTTCGGCAAAATCCCATAAGATAGGGACGAGTGTGCGTAGCCATTGAGCGCCCAAAACCACATCACATCCGCCTAAGGGCAAGGCAAACATGTCAGATCGCAGGATATAATCTCCCATAGAGATACGCACATTTCGACACTTCCCTTTGCAAGGTAAGGTGCCCCCATTGGCAATCATGACTTCAAAGTTGGAGCAAGGATGGATAAAACAATCAGCTTGTTTGGCGATCCGAGGGTCGATGAAATTTTGAGTGCTACCAGAATCAATGAGGATTGTAAGAGGAAGCTTCTTGAAGTAACCCCTGACCCGCATTGTTTGGGGGGTGGTGATTCCAGCTAAAGCATGGAGAGATATCTCTGGCTGGTCATCCTGAGACGGAGGGTCAATAGGCGGTTCCTGAATGTCGACCGGCGCATCCAGTGTTTCTGGATCCTCGTCACCCATTTCAGAGGCAGGCGGAGACTCCACATCCAGGAGATAGAGCTTTTGCTGAACACATCGATGTCCCCGAGTGAATTTCTCATCACAATTATAGCAAAGCCCCTTTTCTCTGCGTGCTTGCATCTCTGCTTCAGATAAACGCTTGATAGGAGTCGGTCGAGGAGCCTGCGGTATAGGTGGTCGCTGAGAACCCATATTTCTGAAGGGAACAAAAGTGGGCTTGGAGCGTTGCTGGGCTGCAATCTTGTCTTTTTCCAACTTAGCCAACCCGAGTGCTTCCATCATTGTGTTGGGACAGAACATTTTGACCTCAGAGCGAATGACATCCTTTAGACCACTGATAAAACAACTCCGGTAAAATTCATCAGTCAATCCTTCGGTGTGGTTGGCTAGATTCTCAAATTCGGTTTGATACTCTCTCACAGTGCCAGTTTGGCGAAGTTTAGTGAGGGATCCTGTGAAGTCATCAAAAGCACTAGGACCAAATCGTTGCAAAAGGAGCTGACAAAAGTCTGGCCAGTTGGGCTCTGGATGAGCCTTGATGTACCAACGGTACCATTGAAGAGCTTCCTGTTCCAAATGAAAGGATGCCAACGGAACTTTGTTGACATCAAAAGTATTATGCAGACTGAAATACTGTTCTGCACGATAGATCCATCCAGTTGGATCGGTACCATTGAAGCGAGGAAAATCAAGCTTCGGACCACGGAAATTGCTGGAAGAAGAGAACCCATTGTCCACTGAAGACTCGGACTGCCGTTTGTTGTTCATGGCTGAATGTTCAAGATGGAGACCGAGAAAATTTTCATCCAGATCCTGGAGTTTGGCTTGGATGGCTGCAAGTGCTTCCTCCATGGTTTTTGCTCCTGCACGAGTGACAACCATAACCGGGATTTTTTTTTTATTTTTTATTTTTATTTTTTTTTTTTTTTTTTTTTTTGATTGGGTAGGAAAACAAAAACAGGAACTACTTCAGTAAGGGAAAATTTGGATTTGGGAAAAAATCAGGATGGTAATTGGGGTTTGACTAGGTTTTGGACACTGTTGGATAGACAGGGAGGCAAAAATGAGGATTTTAGAAGCGGGGTGAAAGAATGGGAAAATTGGGCAGAGGGGAACAAAGAAGCAGAATTCAGAAAGGAACTCTGTGGTAAAATTTGAGGGTGATTAGGTGAAATATGAGGAAGTTATGGCAAACCCTAAAAATAGACAAATGTGGGATTTCAGGCTGTAGGAAGGGGAAATGAGGATAGGGTCCTCAGGGATGAAATATGTAGAATGGAATGACAGGGGTTCCCTGAAAATTTCAAGGGAAACAGAGGTAAAATAAGGGAGATATGGAGCCTGGAGCGGCTACGGCTCGGTTTTTTTTTTTTTTTTTTTTTTTTTTTTTTTTTTTTTTTTTTACAGACTGGAGTGGCTACGGCTCAGAAGGAATCTGGAACAACGCCGACCTGCTGGATCTGGAACGGCTTGCAAAATGGATCTGAAACGGCGCAGCAGTGATCGACAATAGTTCAACTAAAAGTAGATATGGACCCTAGGTATGTGCGGCTTCCTAACAGTTCAGGGTTTTCACTCGGCCACCAATGCTGTCTGACGGCTTGCGTATTGGGGCAATACCCCTCACTCCACGGCTAAGGTAAAACTGATAACCGCTTTGCCACAAACGCCAGCTCTTGATTTACCTCACGGGTGGGAACTAGTCAATCAGGTAGGGGTCGTTGCCCTTTTCGCTGGCAGGTCCTCTCAATGGGCCAGCTACTTCGGGGTTCCTGTGGTACTCCTCACAATGATTTTTAGGGCTTATGCCCAAGTACTTCCCACAGTTAAGCGGATAGGGATTATTCCCAAATCCGAACCTGCAACAGATGCGAAAAAAAAAAATTTGGCAGAAATTTCACCCAGCGAGCCCAAGAAAGTGCTCTGATACCAGATGTGAGGCACCTGCAACAATCACTTAATGAAAATATGCGAAATAGCAGAAATGACAGAACTCACCTCACGGGTGGGAACTAGTCAATCAGGTAGGGGTCGTTGCCCTTTTCGCTGGCAGGTCCTCTCAATGGGCCAGCTACTTCGGGGTTCCTGTGGTACTCCTCACAATGCGTTTTAGGGCTTATGCCCAAGTACTTCCCACAGTTAAGCGGATAGGGATTATTCCCAAATCCGAACCTGCAACAGATGCGAAAAAAAAATTTGGCAGAAATTTCACCCAGCGAGCCCAAGAAAGTGCTCTGATACCAGATGTGAGGCACCTGCAACAATCACTTAATGAAAATATGCGAAATAGCAGAAATGACAGAACTCAGAATCACTTTATATTGATCACGGGCCACTTCGAGGGGGCAACCTCCTTTGAGCAAGCTCAATACAAATAACTTCACGGTGCCTTCATAGGTCTCAACACACACTTATATACTAATTCTAGGCGCCAATACTATGTGTCGAAACCATGGGCCGTTACAAACTATGGATCAACAATACTACGGGCGACTTACAAAGCATATGCGCCAACAACAATAACACAAACTATTGATCAACAAATACTACGGGACGACTTACAAAGCATATGCGTCCAATAACAACATACTAACAAAGTAAAGACATGGGTTCCTAACATTGAGTGCCAAGGCAGTGCATAACTAAGTGTTAAAGCAAGCCCATGACATGATCCCACAATGGACTCTTGTGCACAACGCTTCAACATAGAGTTAAAATACCTAGACGTGGCTTGTCGGCACGGGAAGGCTTTATCTATTATGAATATTGGCAGGCGACTCAGGCAATCTCCTCTGGTTCTTTGGAAATCTACCCTACCTAATTTGCGAGATCCATTTTTCTTGCGGCTCAGATCGAACCAGCTCTCTGTATATTCCGGGTTCGATGTTTTTTACACTTTCCTCTGTGTCTATACTACTATATTTCTTCACCTCTCTATGGACGATTACTGCACTTGTCGCCGACATGTTTCTTCATTATCTGGCTCAGTTTATGACTACTGGCATTCTCTTTTCGTGCATGTTTGCTTTGGACCTGTGTCTTTTCGTACATGTTTGCATTGGACCTGTGTCTTTTTTGGTCCTAGACTACTGGGCGCATTTTATTGTTTGACCATCAATGTGCCTTCGTTGTATTTACATATGCTTTTAATATTAAAGTATAGTACATTAGCTATTGAAAAAAAAGAGTTAAAATACCCATGTATATAAAACTCAAAATATTCATATCCACAATACACGTGGGATATATCCCACACTAAATTAAAAGAATAGGTGTGAACAAAGGTTTGAACTATGGACATGGTGTTGAGGTTGACGGTGCTCTGCAAATGATGGTAGCCAAGGCCCAAACTTGGCTCGAATTATGTCAAGAGAGTCGCATTTCATGGATTTCCTGGAATCCAAACATTGGTATGCGATGGTGGATAACAAGGTACCCAAGATACCACACCCCAATAGATAAATGACATATAATGATTTTGGAATCGGAAATGATAAAGGGATAATTGGTTTTGATACCTCCAAAAAATCAAATGATCCTCATTCATCACAAATCAACAATGCATATCAATTTCAGGGCATAAAACAATAAGGTTTTAATTCAAGGTTTCCCCTATGAAATCCTTCATGAATTCGCACACATTTGGTGGTTTTCCCACTTTAGAGGCATATGGGAAGTTAAAATGCTAACACGTTGGTCCTTCGAAGAGTGTGAGGTTTGTTGATTGCATCTAAAACACGTATCTCCATAAGCACGGAGCAACTTTTCTTGCAGGTGGAGAAACATTTCAATATTTTTCACTTCTAGGTCTTTTTACCCTAAAAAATGGTTGTGTAATTCATGTTCTCAAGGTTGCAGATCCTCTAGTTTGGAAAAATGTGCTTTATCTCAACCAAGCAAGAAGTTGGAGTCCTAATGCTAAACCAAAATCGATGGCCAATGTTTTGAAGTCAAGTAGTGTGCAATAATCACTGACTCAACCCCCATGTGCACTTGCTTCAACTTATATAACAGTGAAAGGAAAATCAATAGTTGATTATTAACAATATATTTATTACGTGACTCCAACGACTATTTCAAGGGTCTATCCAGCATCGTCAGATCATGTGTTGGTGTTGAGATTAAATTCTCATGTTTTAGGTGCAGTTGGAAAAATCAAGAGTGAAGTTGGGGCTATTGGTGATGAGTGGGTAGTTGTTCATCAAGCTACTAGTTATATCGATAACAAGCATGTTGCATCCAACTTCTCAAATACTTTGCCAATAATACAATCTAACATGTATGATGCAGTTGATTCAAAAGTGAAGGTATCCTAAAGTGAGATTTATGCTTCAACAATTGTACCTTCATTTTCACAAGAGTCTGTTGTGAGTAAGTCTCAAACAAAAGATGGAGATCATTTATATGAGATGCAATCCTAGGTATCCACTTCAACCCCTAATCTATATTGTGAAAGGAACACAATGGACATTAAGAAAGTAAATGCGACAAAATAAAGAGACTAATATAACAAGTAAATCAACTCTTTATTAAATAAAAAATAAATCTATAGAACTACTTCGTGAATGGGACATATGATCTCCTTCACAAATGAGAGGCATGTATATATAGTATTTAAAGGGTGCCTCCTAGGAGTCATGCCTTTCCATCATTTCATGTGTTTATATTAGTTTTTCAAATACCATGGGTAACAAATATCACAGGTTACAAAAAAACCATGGTTGAATACCATGGGTTGAAAAATCCGCGCGCATGGCTTTTCTCCATTTATTGTTATTTTATTATTATTTTTTTTCCCACCAAATAGCATGGGTGTATGCCACGGTTTTACCAAAAACATGGGTTCCATGGGTGATTCGGTGAAAGAGGTGGGTGGTCATCACTTTTCACTTGGATCAGTCCTCCCCCATTAGGAAGCAATGGTCCCCATTGCGTCAAGTGCCTTTATTAGATGGGAAACCTTATGTTGAATTTGGCTCTTAGAGAACCACTTGCCTTGGTGAAGAAGTTTCCTTGCTTTGACTACCCGATATAGTTGGATGTTTTGTTGGAGGGTGTGTTTCATCTATGTGTCCATGATTCGATCCACTGTCTTCTATTAAATGCGATTAGGATTGAGCTCTGTAGGGACCAAGAGCTTAACCACCTCTAAGGTGTCCAAGAGAGGCAAAACATATGGTCGAAGCAGCTCCACATTAAAGACAAGGTGAAATCTGAGGAAAGGGGGAATACTTAACTCAAAATGATTCTCACTAACAACCTTGGTGATGGTGTAAGGTCCATATCAGAGTGGGAAAAGCTTCTAATGGGGTCCAGCGAGGTGCTCTTTCTACAAATTCAACCATACCTTATCTCCCACTTGAAACTTGTGCATAACTTGACGTTGATAATGACACTTCTTGTACTTTGGCAAGGGTTTTCTGCAAGATGCCATGGACTTGTTGGTAGATGTGTGGAATCCTTTCAACAACTTTGGCTACACAATTTGCATTAGTCTGAGAATTTATTTCCTCATTCTCCGGAAGGGAGCATCTATAGATTGGACCATTGGGTAAGGGAGCACCATGCACCAAGTCAATGGAATACTTGACATGGCAATGAAAAGGCACCCTATAGGTGAAGAACAAATATATTTATGCTCCTCTACCATCTTGTCGACCAGCTTTTGTTGTATAGAAAGGTCTTGGGCCAAGGGTTTAGTGGTTGCGTTTACTTTCTGTTCACCTTCTAACTGGATCCTAAAGATGCTAAACTTTATGTTCCGAGAGATTAGTTTGTATCAATGAAGTGGAAGTAATCTGAACTATTTCCGGTACCCTGTAGACATGAACTTCTAGATTAACAATGACACTGTGGGGTCAAGACTCATAAACAACGTGATGTTTCCACATATATGGTTGTCTTAAAAGAGCAGCACAAACTTTGAGTGGAGCAACATCACACAGTACCTCATCTCTGAAGGGATTGATGATATAGGATAGGTGTCACTACTGGCTGACGTGAATTTATTGTCCCCAGCTCAACCATCCGATGGTGTAAGGTTTGGGGTGTGGCATTGTTGACAATTTCATTCTTTTGATTACCTCAACCGAGATCACGTTCTTTTGACTCCTGCTGGTAATAATGAAATGCAGTAGGCTGTCAATAATGAAATGCAGTAGGCTGTCAATAATGAAATGCAATAGGCCCCCTTTACCAATATCTGTGAATGGAAAAGGCACTCCCCCTTCTCAGGATCCTCTGGTTCTTCTAGTTGGATTGTTGTGGTTGTCAGAAGCTACTTTTATGAGCTATAATTTCTTATAAGATGTATGATTTTAACAGTAATTTCTTCTTTCAGTTTATATATAATAATTCAAAAGAAATAATAATAATAATCCAGAAATGCAGAAGCAACTAATTATAATTCCATTATCATAAGACAAATATTTCAGAAGAAAAAGGATTTCAATTCATCATTTAATTTATGAAATTTATTTGATCATATAACATGTGCATAACAATAATGTACATCATAAACAAATGCATTCTTTTATTAGTTTCAAAAGCATGTATTCACATGCAAGTCCATGTTTAAAGCTAAGAAGCACTAACTGCAGTGGCTATGGATCATGCAGGTATGGTTTCTGAGGTTTGACGAAGGCAATGGCAGACATGGGGGGGAGTCTTCCCCTCCCTTGATTCAATAGGATATCGATGCCTTCAGGAAGCTGGTGGAGGATCAAGAGAAGAGAACCCCTACTGGGTCTCATTCAAGGTTTGTGAAGAAGTTGGACTTGATTCCATAGGTTGCAATTCCGGGGGTTGGATCAAGGAAGTTTGCGATGTACATTGCTGAAAAGGGACTAATAGGACAACTTTCAAGTCTCTGGCCTTCTCCTAACTTGATTGATGCCTAGGTTTAGAAGAATTGGAGACCTCTGATTAAAGGTGCGTTGGGAATTTTCTTTATGGGAAAAGGGTATTTTATTTTTTATTTTGAGGAAAAATTGGATAGGGATCTGATCTTCAGGAATGGGCCCTATTTTATGGGGTCAGTTTATCTTTATATCAACATATGGACACCTGAATTTGACCCAATTCAGGATGTTCCTTTAATTGTTCCTATTTGGGTGAGGTTGCCTCATCTACCGATTAATTGTTGGAGCACTGACATGTTGAGAGCAATTAGAAATATGCTGGGGAAGTATATTGATAGGGTTGAACCAAAATATTAGTTCTATGATATGTTTGGAAGTGGATCTGGAGGTTGGATTACTGGAAGCCATCAAAATTAATATCGATTCCTGGAAACATATTCGGGAATTAGACTATGAACATCTTCCTTTTACATGTTAGATCTGTCATGAGTATGAGCACTTTACAAAGGACTGTAAGCAAAACCCCCCTCCTCCTGCAGATCCAGAACCTCAAGAACAACGAACGATTGTTAGCCAAGATTCTGGGCCTCACTAGGTACAAAAGGGAAAATCCTCGAGCTCGAAACCTGTTAGAACATCTGAAATCGCTAAGAGCAATGACATATATGCAACTAAAAATATGTTTGAATCCTTAACAAATGTGGAAGCTAACAAATAAGGGATCGGGATGAGGTTCACCCTGAAGACATTTCGATCCCCCCCGACCCATGGATCTGATGGTAAGTGAGGAAATCCAGTGGACTAGATGGCATCGAATCAACCAAGTAAGGAAAGAAGCTTGGAACATTGGTGGAGCAGTCCCTCTAGAGAAAGAAGAAGCTAGGAATCTAACTCGAATCCTATGAACCCTATTGTTAGTGAAGAACCCATGGAGGAGCAAGACTTTGAATCATCGGTTTCTGAACTAGAAACCCAAAGTAGAAGAGGAAAAAGGAAAGGTAGAGAGAAAAGGGAAGAGGAGGCAGAGAGAGAAAAGGCCTTGGGGACTCAACCGTCTATAGAAAAGGTCATAGCATAAAATTCTAGAGGTGGAAGGACAACTAGAAGATCGAAACCCCTGGATACAAAAGGGGGCTTCCTTCAATATAAAAGTAAGTAATGAACATAATCTCTTGGAATAGTAGAGGTCTAGGTTCAATCCAAAATGAAGAAGCAGTAAGAGACCTAGTTAGATGTAAATGACCAGAGATCCTTTTACTCCGAAAGACGAAAATGGATGTAGATGCCCTCCTTCAAAAAGTGAAAAATTTATGGAAGCAAAGTGCAAGTGAGGCTATTAGTTCCAGAGGAGCTTCGGGGGGTTTGACAACCCTATGGGACAAAAATAGATTTGAGAAGGTTCAGGAGATAAAGTTTCCAAATTGGATGGTGGTCTCTCTCAATCATCTGCAGATAGGCAATTAGGTAAACATTTTGAATATCTATTCTCATGTTAATTACATGGAAAAATAGGAATGTTGGAACTCTCTGTTAGCTTGGGAAGACTTTTATTGTTTCCCTAATCTCATTATGGGAGCGGAATTTATCTTACTCTCTCTCACAAGGAAAATAAGGGTGGTTCGTTAGTGCATGCTCTATTTCGAGAATATGTAGAAGATCTTATTCATAAGTGGAATCTTCTAGATATAAAGCCAAAAAACATAAAGTATACTTGGAAAAATAGGGGAGTGGGGCCAGGGCATGTGGCTGCTCGACTGGATTTTTTTCTAGTCTCTAATTCCCTTCTCCTATCTAATATGTGCCTCTTTTATGTTGTTGTATCCTCTAGTGAGTCGGATCATAATCCAATTTCCCTTCATATGGAACCAATGTAGGATTTAGGCCCAATTCCTTTCAGGTTCTTTCCTGCTTCGAAGGATAGAGAAGGATTTTTTGAGATTTTCAAAGCAGCCTAGGAGTCGAACATCACAGGATCCCCATTCTTCATTTGGGAGGAGAAAATGAGAAGGGTTAAATATCATCTTAAGTAATGGGATAAACTCTCCATCCCCCATCTGATTAGTGAGAGGAAGATGGCTCAATCTCAGTTGGAAAACCACATTGGAGATATGGAGAACAAGGAGATAAAATTATCAGATCTTAAAAGAGAGGCAAAGCTGCAAGGAGCTCTTCATTCATCTCATAAAAGAGAAGATTAATTCTAGAGGCTAAAATCACAAATCCTCTGGTTGAAAGCAGGGGACAACAACACTAAATTATTCCACCAGCAATAAAAAATCATAGTGCATCAAAAAATGGTTAATGAAATTGACAGTCATAGAGGGGAGAAACTCACAAGCTTTGACGAGATTAAAGAGGAGGCTTTTAGGCACTACAAAGACTTATATGTTGCAGAGGATGAGGAATTTGAAGATGACCAGAGGGAAGCCATCAAATATATCCCCGGTTAGTTTCCTTAGAGAACAATGAGGAATTAACTAGGCCTATTTCATAAGAAGAAATCAAAGAAGCGATATGGGGTATGAACCCCAACAAATCCCCCGGGCCTGATGGTTTCTCGGTTCATTTCTACAAAATATGTTGGGGCATCATCAAAAAATACCTTCATAAAATTATTGCTTATGCACATAGGAAACCTCATTTGGGAGGGGCCCTTAACTTCTCCTTCCCAGCTCTCATTCCTAAGGACTCTAATCCTTCTTCTTTCAATAGATTTAGGCCTATTTCCCTTTGTAATGTCTCCTATAAGATCTTCTCCAATATTCTCGCTCAAAGGATTAAGAAGCTCCTTCCCTCAATTATATATGAGAATCAGGGGGCTTTGTCGAAAGCTGCAACATTTTGGATAATATAATATTAGTCCAAGAGGTTATACACTCCAGCAAGCACAAGAAAGAAAAGGGGATGATTGTCAAATTGGATGTGGCCAATGCTTTTGATAAGGTCAATCATCAAGTCCTCTTCAAATTTTTAAAAAGTTTTTGATTTGAAGATAAATTTAGTTATTGGATTAATGCTTGTATTGGAAAACCTTGGATTTCCCCCTTAGTTAATGGAATAGCCACCAAATTATTTAGAGTTTCAAGAGGCCTCCACCAAGGCTGTCCTCTTTCTCCCCTGTTATACATTATTATGGAAGACTCCGTTAGTATATCTCTTGAAAAAGCCAGAAGTGATGAGGAGATTACTGGAGTTAGAATTGCAAGAAACGTTAAGGAGATTAATCACTCCCAATTTGTAGATGATACTCTCCTCATAGGGGGAGCATCCATGGTAATGGCTCAAAGATTTAACAATATAATGCAAGTGTTTTGTAAAGCCTTGGGCAACAAAATTAATCATGGGAAAAATTAGATTTATGGGTGAAATATTCTGGCTCTGTTGCTATCGAGAATACAACAAGTGTTCAGATTTCAAGGAATTCGAAATTAGGGGTCCTTCAAATATCTCAATATCCCAATTGCTAATGAGAAACACTCCAAAGAGATTTGGTAGGAAATGATTGGAAAAATATCCAAGAAAATCCATAGTTGGGTACTGCAATGGATCAATCCAACTGGTACAACGGTCCTTATTAGGTTTGTGCTCTCCCATGCCCATGTTTCTCTGTCCCATTATCTTAGCCCCTATCTCTGTTCTTCGGTAATTTCATCATATGGTCAAGAAGTTTATGTGGAGTGGAGGGATACAAAATGAGCACAATTTTTCCCTTGTCAATTAGAATATTGTCAAAGGACACATAAATCAGGGAGGGTTGGATATAGGAGACATTCAACTTAATAATCTCACTTTGGGTGCTAAAATTTTATGGTATGTTATCTCTAAAAAGAAACCATGGGCCTATCAAGCTCTTAGGTGCAAATATTTGGGAGTAAATCATCTTAGATGCCTGGATTCTCCTCTAATAGCTACTCGAGACTCTCCCATTTGGAACCTGGGGATTAAATCTTGGGTTTTTTTCATAAGAAGTTGCATTGGATCCTAGGAAATGGAAGGAAAATTCTTCTATGGTATGATCCTATCCTACTTGATCAACCTTTGGAAAGCAATAAATGCCTGCTGGAGCTGAAGGAATGGATGATTAATAACAACATTATTCATTTGGGGGATATTTGTCACTGGCATCTTGAGGCCAATACCTGGGTTGGTTGGAAATTCCCCCCAATTCCTGATAAAATGACTACTGCCTTCCAATCTTTAAAGAGAAGTTGAATGGGAGAGCACCTATAAGGAAATTTGATAACGATAAGAGAGGACGGGGGCACAAAGAATGCATATATACTGTTAAGAAGGGATATGAAACTCTCAAGAGTCTGAACTGCTCGGCTTTGAAAGATCTTGTTTGGAAGAAGGTATGGAAGAATAACGCCCCCCAAAGATACATTTCTTATGTTGGACTCTTGTTCATGGGAATATCCTAACGGGAGAAAATCTAAAAAAAAGAGGCATCGTGGGGCCATCAAGATGCAATTTGTGTGATGAAGACGAAGAAAGCTCTATGCATCTTTTTATTGATTGCTCCTTCTCTAGGAAAGTCGGGGATGAAATTCTGGGACCTTGCTTCCTTTCTTTTCCTAGTCGTCCTTGCCTATGGATTACTTTAATCATTGGGATCGTGCCTTCTCCCTTCCTCTCAATCAAAAGTCGCTACATAGATGGTTGTTGGAGGCTCTTCTGAAGTACATTTGTTGGAAAATATGGCTAGCTCGTAATTGGATGATCTTTGAAGGAGTGTGTTCCTCCCCAACCCAAGTAGTTGTGCGGGGTTCTTCTCTGCTAGTTGAAATGTCAAACGAAAAATATGTTGCTTCCCTTCCGTATTTAGAGATGCTTCAATAAGGAAAATCCTAGATAAACTCCCTCTATTTGAAACGAAGGCCCTTTGCTCCTCACAAATCAGTCACTATGAATTGGATTTGAGATTGACTTATGCAGACTTCATGAATTGCAAAGCTCAACAGAAAACTGCTATCATATTATTTGATGGTGCAACAAAGGGAAATCTTGGGGCAACAGGTGTGGTTGGGGTGCTCTTTGACCTTGGAAGAAACATGATTGAATCCTTCTCATGGAGTCTTGGTAGAAATCCAAACAACAATGCAGAAATTTTAGCTTTGTGGCAAGAGACCAAGATTCTCATTAAGCATAAGATTAAAGAGATCACAATCATAAAAGACTCAAGATTGATCATCAAGGAAATGCGATTTCTCTCCGTTTTTTCTAATTCTACCCTAAACATAATCCACGTTTGAATATGGAGGAACTTGGAAGATATGCAAAAAGTAGGGTTCTATCATGTTCTTCAAAGCCAAAACAAGGAGACAAACGCTTTGGCAAATGTTTCCACCTCCAGACTGGAATTATAGTCTTGTCAAATGGGGAGCAACATTATGACCCTATCCCTTAGATACTAGCTCTATATGATAATGTTGTCTTATAATTATGTTGGGCCCTGTCCTTTTGTGTATGAGGGGAGGAGCATTAGGATTGAGGTATCCTTGTTACATTAACAAGAAGGTGGTAACATTCTAGATCTTCGGTAGTGGAGTACTATGAATTGAAGTGGACATCGTGTGGAGCCCTCTTGGCTCATGTCACACATGAAAATGGCGATAGTTGAGGTTTGTTTTAGAGTCCTTACATTATTCTCTCAATGGTTTTCGTTCTCCCTCTCTTATGAGCTCTAGTTTGTGATTAAGGTGAATTCAACAAGAGTTGACATGTTGATGGGGTGGAGCAATGTTGAAGGGATCTCTCACAAGCGACTGAGGAATTCCCACATGATGAAGGCATTCCGGATTTGGGATAGCTTTGGTGAAATCATTCACATTTTTAATGAACCTAGTATGAAAAGCATCTTGGTTATGTATTGGAATTTCTAGAAGTTTTCAGATAAATATGGGTTGGAGGACAAGAAGAGTATCACTTATGAGACTTTGTGAGGGAAAAATATCAGGGCTAATGCTATGGATGAGTGTGATGCTCCGAAGAATGCTTGGCCGAATGAATTTCTAGGAATTTGGGTGAAAGTAGGCTATCGTGAAAAATTTGTGGGGAATTATCAGTTTGGAAGGTGTGCTGGTAAGTTTGACTGTTCAAGGGACGTGTGGTGGGAAGCTTGCAACGTCTAAAAGTTGTTCTCTATGAAAAGTCGGGTGGTGCACTGTCAAGCAGGTAGGGTGTTTTGTTGAGTGCGCCAATATGGATAGTGATGGATGGCTTGAGAATGAGGTCTATTTCCTATAGCATGGAGTCCAACGTCTGTTAGGCAATTTTTGTAGACTCCGTTGTCATGTGTGGTCATTGAATCAGGAACTTCATAGCCAGGAACGACATCAGATTCATTGGCAGAGGGATGAAGAACGTCTTTGGGAGGCCATAAAAAGAGAAGTCCAGCGCCAGTTGAGGACTCTGGAAAGTGCATACAACAGGCATAAATCTCACTCTGCCAATCTGGAGAAATGAATTACAGATTTGGAAGCCATAGTTAAAGCTCTTCAACTTAGCTTGAAGGACAAGGAGGCTGTTGAAGGGTCTTCTTCCCGTCCCCAATTACCCAATTTCGAAATGCAGGTTCCATGGCAGTTTTAATTTTCCTATTCCATGTATTGCAAGTGCAAGTTTTTGCTAGGACAGTTTGTTATATGTTATAGTTATTGAGATGTAATAGCTAGGAATAGTGATAGGACCTCCAATTTTGGAGAATTTCAAAAAATTATTAGTTTGTGGATGGAATTTCAGGCCGAGGCCCAGAACTTGATGTATTTGGTTTTATTCGCGGGATTCATCCCTCTTCTTTTAGTGTGAACTACTATTTGTTTGTGTAAAAAAAACAATAATGCACATCATAGATATGAAACTTATCTGTTACACGGGATATGGTTGGTTTCTTGGAGGGAACACTTGTGCACTTCGATAAAGAGGCAAATATTGTGACTCCTCACCATGGCAAGTCTTGTGGCTCCTCACCACGTAAATTCATGTCTTGAGCTCACCTTGACCTCAGGTATGTAGAAAAACCCCACATGTGCCCACGCATGGAAAGCCCTTCACGTACATGGCCTATCCCTTAACCCCACTCTCTTCCTCGTGGAAAATCCTCCAATGTCCCTCCAATCCAAACAAATCATCCTTAAATACCGTATAAGGGTCAAATACATAAAAGTAATTACTTTTCACATTTACATCATAACTCATCATTTTGATACAAATATAAGAAAAGTAATTTTCTTTAAATGTTTTACATAATTTTCATTTTTATTCTTTTATTTTCAAAACTCTTTTCTTTTTATTTTATTTATTTATCACATGGAAAATTGGTCTGTGAAATTCTCCCCTCCTTGAATTGATGGTGTCCTCATTGTCCTTGACTCCATCTGCATGAAAAATTTAGTATGAGATATATTTTAGAAAAAAAAAAATTATAAAAATATTCAACCTCTTATTTTTTTTTCTTTCTCAAACATCATCATGAAAATCATAGATCAAGAGACATTGATAATTTATTATAAGATCGAACAAAATCTAATAATAAAACAAGTTATAATCGAAAGGTGAATATGGAGTGGTATCATTTCTTGTGATGAAGTTGAAACATGTAAGCTTGAACAATGTTATACACACCGACATAGTTTACTTGATCTCTACAAAATTTATAATCTTATTTTTCATATTGTATCACAACTATACATAATTAAATATTACATTTTAAATCTTAGTTAACATAAAATCTAGTTATAAGCTCAACTCATAAATATGCACCATATGGCATGAGATATATGCAAAAACTTGATAATATTCTTATGTAAAAATGATATAATACAAATTTCTATCACTATAAATATAGTGACAAATATTCCTTATTTAAAACCTCTTAACCAACTATTGCACTTTTATAATAAAGTACCATTAGATTCATTATTACTTACTAGAACTTAAATTTAAACTCATTACTCTTTATAAACCAATCACATAAGTCCATTTCTTTGATGAATTTAATATGATCTCAAATTGAAATTTCTCTATAACCTTGATGTAGTCTAGAAGTTGAGAAAATAAATTCATATTTTACAATTGGAAAAGAATTTGCTCACAACAGAAACTATGGACTTATCCTTAAACCATATATTCAGGTCATGAGTGAATATGTACAACTTAATCATATCTCCAAACATAATGTAAGGATATATATGTCATAGTTAAATACCTCCACGTTCTAAACATGGTGTACGTAAGAATGTACATAGATAATTTATGTATTAATCGAATAGATTTGCGATGAATTTATAGATTTTTTATGAATTACTTTAGTTCAACTTGATATTCAAAGTGGTATTCATTGATCTGTTAATATAAATTGTTTTCATACATGGTTGACTATCTATTAGTTGTATTAAAACATACATAGACTATTATTGTTGTTGTTGAACATGGAATAAGACTATGAAGTAAGCTTGAATATTTTGAAAGCACATCATTAAATGCAAGTCATTGTCACTTCCACTACTACTGATCCACATAACCCAAAACTTACACTTTTCTGTACTACTATGAATACATAGGAAACAAAACTTGGACCCTTTAAGTAGTAAAAACTTGACTAAAATATTTTGTTTGAATATATACATTAAAACTTGAGTGATGGAATCACATGTAATTGTCATGAATAAAATGTAAAAGGATATGAGTCATAATGTATATTGATCTTGTCACCTAAGCTACATGCACGCTCCCCAATTTGAAATTTTTTCTATCCTTGGAGAAATTCTAAAAAAAAAGAGACTTGTAGAATCTCCATAGAATCATGTAGAAAGATATAGTAAATACATAATATTACACATGCATACTTACTTCTCATCTTTCCATGGAATTATTCTATTTATAGATGTTGATATACTGTGTAAATGTTATAAATGTTGATATACGAGCTCCAAAATGGAAATTTCAATGATTTTTCATATTTTTATTTGAATTGAAAAAATGCAAATAAAAACTTTAATATACATCCAAATGATAGTATGAAAATTTGTGAGTACTTACATGACCTTTCAATCTTGCTTATATTAGCAATACCAATTAGAAAATGGATATTAAAAAAAACATGGTTAATATATTTTCTTGACAACTAAGTGCATGATGAAATGGTTTATTCAAATGAACACCATACCTCCTAAAAGCTTATATAATAAACTATAATTATGCCAAACATCTTGTCTTCCCACGGTAGCTAGATTCCTCGCTTCTTCGACAAATCAAGTAACGCCACGTGCCTTGCCATGATCCGTCAATTTGGGTTTCAGCTTTTTACGTTTTTTGTCAGTGATTTTATGTCGCTCTACACTGTTCGTTCCAAGTCTTGGTTTATCTTCCTTGGACGACATTACAAGCTTTAAATTTGGTCTCCGTTGCACATATTTGACTTTAAATTGTCTTCCATCAAATCCTGCAAGCTGTTGTTAGAGATATGGATCTAACTAAACTAGCTTACATATCTATGCAAACAATAACATATCAACAATAAGTACAGAAAAGAGAACAAGAGACAAGAGTACACCAGATATACGTGGTTCACCCAATTGGGCTACGTCTGTAAAATTAGTCACAGCAGATCTAATGAACAAGTAAATCAATCACAACATATGAACATAGAAAATATGGTGCAAAACTGTGCAAAACATGCAGCAGTGCTCTCTATCCCAGAAAGGGTGAATGAATTACAATAGAATACAATATCTGTCAATGAGCAATTCGAATTGACTAAGTAGGCCATTCGAATCACTGAATGGAGTAGCTTGACTCTATCTAGGAGTCCTCATCAATCATCGGTGGTGCTCATCAATCACAACAACCAGTCATCCAGGTGTCAAACTGAGTCTAACTGAGTGTAATAAATGTAACTGAAGTGTGTAGCACTGATATAGGATCTGGAGGCTCAGTGGGGGCACATGGGAGGCTAACTGAAGTCAGAACAAGTCACCTAATCAAACTGGAGGTCAAACGGAAGTGATACAGTCAGTCGGGAGTGAAACTAGCCTCAAATCAGGGAGAATCGGAGCTAACTGAATGTAACTGAAGTGGAACTGCAGTGGTAGGTGAACAAGTGCGCCCTTCTCTGGCAGTAGGTGAGAAGTGGGCGCCTTTCAGCTTAGGAGGGCTAAAACTCTGTGGTAGGTGGCTCCCGGGTGCTAGAAGAAGGTGGATAAGGTGCTGGAGGCATCAAACTGGTGACTGGGATGCATGCCTGTGCATGCAGAATCCTGAAATAGATCATATCCTGAAATAGGAATCCTGAAATAGATCATATCCTGAAATAGATCATGCAAGATCCTGAAATAGATGATGTATCCCGAAATAGATGATGTGGATATCCGAACACCCCCCCTCAAGCTAGACTATGATGTGCCAACTAAAATAATGTGGGGCCCTGGTAACTAAGACCAAAGGTCACCCCAATACAATAATCCAAAAAAATGCTGAAAATAAACTAAGTGAGGAAAGAGGGAAAACCCAGTGGGAAGAAAGCCCCCCCTCAAGATAAAGCATAATAATGAATCAATCTGTCTCCACCATGATGGAACTCACCCCCAACAGTGAACGGAGGTAAGAGAACTTCTTCTCAGTGAAGCTCTTGGTGAAGATGTCTGCAATTTGCTCATCAGTAGGGCAATATTGCAAAATGATGGTGCGGTCGTGCACCAACTGTCGAATGTAATGCATATGAATCTCAATGTGTTTGGTCCTCTGCCGCTGAACTGGATCTGTGGAGATCTTGATAGCACTTTGATTGTCACAAAATAGGACAGTCGAAGTAGTGCCACCAAAACCAAACTCGGAAAGAATACCCTGCAACCAAACTGCCTGAATGCAGGCATTGACTGCCCCTCGATACTCTGCCTCTGCTGAAGAAAGTGCAATGGCTGCTTGCTTTTTGCTGGACCAGCAAATAGCACCATGACCAATCATGAAAACATAACCGGAAGTGGACTTCCGATCAATGCTATCACCTGCCCAATCTGAATCAGTAAAACCAATGAAATCTAGCTCAGAATCTGCAGCATAATGTATGCCAAACTGTCTCGTACCTTGCACATACTGCAAGATCCGCTTGGCTGCTCGCCAATGAAGCTCATGTGGCTGCTGCATATATCTTGACACGGCACTCACGACATATGAGATATCAGGCCGTGAATGTGTCAAATAAAGTAGTGAACCAATCAACTGTCGATACATACTGCAATCTGCAAGCGGTGTGGAATCTCCCTCCTCAAGACTGATTCCTGAGAGGAATGGGAACGGGGCTGCCTTACATTCAGCCATATTAAACTTGAATAACAGGTCGGAAGCATATTTTTGCTGAGATATAGTGATCCCATCGAAATTTTGAGCTATCTCCAAGCCCAAAAAGTGACTCAGCAAGCCCAAATCGCTCATGTCAAAAGCTAGATTTAAGGCAGATTTTAGCTTGTTTATTGAAGTAAGTGTGCTACCATTAATAAGCAGATCATCAACATAAAGTACAATAACCAACAAATTACCTTTAACTCGCTGAAGATAGACATTCGGATCAGATTTGCATCTTTGGAAATTCTGAGAAAGAAGGAAGGAGTCCATCTTTGCGTACCAAGCTCTTGGGGCCTGTTTTAACCCATACAAAGACTTCTTCAATCTACAAACCAATGATGGATCTGATGTATAACCCTCTGGCTGCTGCATATAGACCTCTTCAGCAAGGTCTCCATGTAAAAATGCACTCTTCACATCCATGTGATGCACCTCCCAGTGCTTGGATGCGGCAATAGCTAAAACAAGGCGGATGGAATCCATCTTTGCAACCGGTGCAAAGGTCTCTGTGTAGTCCACTCCTTGGACTTGGGAAAAACCTTTTGCCACCAACCTTGCTTTATATTTTCTGATAGTGCCATCAGCAGCAAATTTAGTACGGTAGACCCATTTACACTTCACTAATTTTCTTCCAGGTGGAAGAGAAACTAGCTCCCATGTATTGTTCTTTTGAAGAGAACTGTACTCTTCATCCATGGCATCTTTCCATCTCGGATCTCGATGGGCTGAATAGTATGATTGAGGATCTGAACCAGCCATCAAATAAAAAATCTCAGGAAGAAATGGATCAGCAATAGAAAGAGCCATACCTGCCCTTTGAAAGTCTCCTCTTGTTCGTCTCGGATCAGCAGGATTTCCAAGATTCGAACCAGCAGATTGTAGAGTGTTTTGGGCCCACTTTGGTAACTGAGGGGGATCTGAATGATCGGATTCCGAACCTGATATGTCATGATCATCATATGCTGCTACAATATCAGAAATATCAGAACTCATACCTTCATTATCGCTGCTTGAATCTTCTTCTGGTGAAGGCGGTGAATCGGCAGTTTTCTCCTCAACTAGTTGCAATTCTTGAAGCGGTTCTTCAAACTGCACACTGCGCTCTATGAATATCTTTTTAGATCTGATATCCATGAGTTTATATGCTTTTGATTCTTCCCCATATCCTATCAATATGCACTCGATACTTTTTGGATCCAAAGCTCGTCTCTTCTCAGAAGGAATTCTAGCCCATGCAGTAGAGCCAAAAACTCTCAAATTTGACACATCCGGTTTGTGACCAAAGAATGCTTCGAAAGGAGTCATACCTTTCACGGATGAATGTGGAACTCGGTTCTGTATATATGCAGCAACATTGATTGCTTCATCCCAAATATTTGTAGCCAAACCTTTTGATTCAATCATGCATGTAGCCATCTCTTTCAGTGACCGGTTTTTCCTTTCCGCTACACCGTTCTGCTGGGGTGTGTAGGGAACTGTATGTTGGATCTTGATTCCGCTTTGGGCACAAAGTTGCAGCAACTCAGAATTCATATATTCCCCACCATTATCAGATCTAAGAGCTTTGATCTTGCTCTCAGTGGTGGTCTCAACAGAAGCCTTAAAATCCTTGAATTTTCCAAGCACTTCTGACTTGTTTTTGATAAAGAATACCCATGTAAAGCGGGAAAAATCGTCAATAAATGTCAAAACATACCTTGAACCATTTAATGAAATATGGGGCAGCGGACCACTGATATCAGAATGGATCAATCCCAAAATAGTAGAGGCTCTGCTAGCCTTGCCGCGGTCGAATCTGTGCTCGGGGTGCTTCCCAATAATGCAACCGGTGCATATTCCCTTCGAGGAACGGAGTTGTGGAAGCCCATCTACCATGGATTTATTTGATAGCAGCAGCAAATACTTATAATTTAGATGTCCAAATCTTTCATGCCAAAGCCTACTAACCTCATTACCATGTGTGCGAAGAGCAGTGGGCTTTGCAAGCGGTATAAAGTGCGAAAACTCATAACATTTTGCAGTGTGGTTTGCCTTTCCAACCGCAACTAGTCTTCCACTTTTGATATCAGAAATTTCAACTGTATTAGGGCTGAATGTGACTTTCTTTGGATCACCAGTATGTGTCATTTGATACACAGAAAGGAGATTCGAAGCTAAGGAAGGCACATAGAGAACATTCTGAAAGCATCCATGTTCTACATGAATCGTACCTTTGCCCTTTGAAGAAATTTTTGAGTCATCTCCCAAATGGATGGGGATGGAGCTGTTTGGATCGAATGAGGAGAAAGAATCAATGTTTGCAGCCATATGATTTGATGCACCCGAATCTATCAAGAGAGTTGAGGGCTTCGAAACCGTTGCCATGAGTGCTTGTCCTCTTTCATGATCATCATTCCGATCTTTCTTCCTTGCACCGTCAGGAAGGGTTATGTTGTTCTTTTCCAAAAGGAGGGCCATTTGATCTATAGTCTTCTTCATACATGAAATTTCGGGATGAAAGCCACGGTTACAATAAGTACATTTAGATTTTTGGTTACCTTCTTTGCCCTTTTGCTTGGATTTCGAACTGGATGGTGCATCTGTTTGCTTGCCTTTGTCTTTTTGCTTGTGAGGCTCGAATTTGGGCTTCTCCTTCTTTAGCTTTCCTTTACCATTCGAGATCTTGGGTCCTTGAACAAATAGGGCTGAATCTTTGGAGCTTATGGACCCCATTTGAATCAACTTGTCATGCTCTTTCGTAACGGACTCAATGAAGGCATTCAAGGTAGGCATCTTCCAATTCGGGGTAGTTAGCCGACCGGAATTGAAAGTAGAGACAAATACCGAATAATCTTTCCCAAGCTTGCTTAGAATGGAGAGGATCAACTGTTTATCCTCTTTGATAACACCACTGTTCTTCAATTGCAAGTTCAAGTTCTTGAATTTTGTGAAGAATTCATTGATGGTCTCGAAATTCTCAGGATTAAGGCCAATCAATTCATTCTCTAATTGAAAAGCCCTAAGCTCATCCTGCTTGCCGAATAGTGTCTCAAGTTGCTCCCATATGGCTTTTGGAGTCTTCAATCCGCTGAGATGGAAGTGAAGATCCTTGGAGATGGAGAGACAAAGAAGACCATAAGCTTCATCAAGCTTGTTGTAGTGTTTAGTTCTTTCTGCTACATTGTTTGGCTCCAATTCAAGACCAAGAGTGACTCGGTAGTAACCTTTTGAACGTAATATAATCTCCATATCATCTTTCCAATCAAAATAATTGAATGGGGTGAGGATAGGCTTTGAAGAAGAGTATTCCATTGCAAGGATTGAGTCAACTGATGAAGAGGAAGCTTGCATGCAGACTATAGCGAATGCAATTGCTGTAGAAAGGCTTGCATGCAGAAGGTAGCGAATGCAATTGGAGGAGACAATAAACCTGCAAATCACATCAAAACAACCACAATAAGGTCGAACAATCCACCCTTTGAGAGTTGCATCACACATGGGATTGGATTTCAAGCAATGTTGAATGGGTCCAATGTATCAGATCGAGGAATTATGTGGTAACTCAAGCTTCTAGAGTGGTATTGGAATAATTTTCAAGCTTTGCATGCACAGGAGCGAATGCCCTTGAGATATCTCATGCCAAACTTATTGCAATTTTTAGCAATTCAGTCAAATCTTCTTGTATAAACACCTGTAGAAAAGAGATCTTGTCCCTGCAATGGCTCTGATACCATGTAAAATTAGTCACAGCAGATCTAATGAACAAGTAAATCAATCACAACAGATGAACATAGAAAATATGGTGCAAAACTGTGCAAAACATGCAGCAGTGCTCTCTATCCCAGAAAGGGTGAATGAATTACAATAGAATACAATATCTGTCAATGAGCAATTCGAATTGACTAAGTAGGCCATTCGAATCACTGAATGGAGTAGCTTGACTCTATCTAGGAGTCCTCATCAATCATCGGTGGTGCTCATCAATCACAACAACCAGTCATCCAGGTGTCAAACTGAGTGTAATAAATGTAACTGAAGTGTGTAGCACTGATATAGGATCTGGAGGCTCAGTGGGGGCGCATGGGAGGCTAACTGAAGTCAGAACAAGTCACCTAATCAAACTGGCGGTCAAACGGAAGTGATACAGTCAGTCGGGAGTGAAACTAGCCTCAAATCAGGGAGAATCGGAGCTAACTGAATGTAACTGAAGTGGAACTGCAGTGGTAGGTGAACAAGTGCGCCCTTCTCTGGCAGTAGGTGAGAAGTGGGTGCCTTTCAGCTTAGGAGGGCTAAAACTCTGTGGTAGGTGGCTCCCGGGTGCTAGAAGAAGGTGGATAAGGTGCTGGAGGCATCAAACTGGTGACTGGGATGCATGCCTGTGCATGCAGAATCCTGAAATAGATCATATCCTGAAATAGATCATGCAAGATCCTGAAATAGATGATGTATCCCGAAATAGATGATGTGGATATCCGAACAACGTCCACGGGAAGGTAGTCTTCTATTATCTCCAGAATATCTCCCTCAAGCTTACAGAGAGCAATGCCAATAACCCTAATACAATATGATCCACAAAGGGATGAATGATTCACGAATGAATAAATATGATCCACACAGGGATAGATGTGAAAGACTCCCTTGACTCTATTATATACTAAGAGATAAGGAGGAATTACTCTCACATATTACAAGTGGGATAATATAATTCTCCATAATAACATCTCTTTATATAATAATGAATATCAAGAGTATATTTTACCATAATGAATATGGGATATAATGTATTACTCTTTTACATAAGATTGTGGATATATTCTGACATAATACAAAGACATTATTACTTTCCAAGGAATATAAAATATTCCAATAGCTGTCCGGTTGAGGTTAGTATTTTCGACAGATGAATCCTTTGTGAAATTTGGCGGTTTTCTATGTCATTTTGATTTTTTTGTCTATTGACATATTTTAATGTCTTCCTCTCTAGTCCAACGATTTTCTTTAAAATCCGCGCAATTACAACTTCCTTTGTGTATAAGACTAGTTTTGGGTTTGAATCTTTATCTGCCCGGTATCTATTTTTGTTTGGATTGGTAGGCAAGTGGAAAATTCGGTGACTAAAGTGGTCATCATTCATTTCACAAATTTTCATTGGCCTTTTATGGGTACTGTAGTTCCATCCCTACTTCACGGAAATCTGTTTAGCTATCGAAATAACAAAACCAATAACATAAGTTTACCAAGATACCCCACTAGCTAGAAAACCTCGCTTGGCTTTGTTTGTCAAGGATCCATATTTATGTCCAATACATAGAGTGAATTTCTTCTTTTGATTTTAGTTTCACTTTGTGTGAGTTTTTGTTAAGATTCAATATGCTAAGACAGAAAATATCAACATTATATTCCATTTCACAACAATAGCATATACAGGACCACTGAAAGAACAACAAGCACAACATAAACACAAGAGACACAAATTTATCCTGGGAAACCCTCATGGGGTAGAAAACCCAGCAAAGCTTCCTCAATATAGATGACCAACAAATACAAAGATGTAAACCCTAGACATGAGCTCCTTTTCCTCCATAGCAGATCTCTCCCTCACCTATGCGCCAATCACAAGTGAGTGTAATGTGTGTTAAATGAGGAATGCACCTCCTCTATTTATACAAAACTCCGACTTGTCTTTTACACAAACTAGGTCGGCCCCAACTTAACCACTTTACATAATGTTGACTGGGCCAACCCCTCTAGGGTAGTCTAATAACCCTTTAACCCACATAACACATACAAGGCCGACCCCCACTAGGGAAGTCTAATAACCCAAGTTACCACAATATTCACAGAGAAATAAACATCTCTGGATATACAACAAAGTCCCGTCGGAGGAATGAAACATCTCCAGAATAATAAGGTACACAATATAATATTCTTAGAAGTTACAATATTTCAACACTCCCCCTTAACAAGAAGGATATTATAGCAACATCTGCAGGAGCAAGGAGTTATCAACTACATGATACATCTATAAATCATTGGAAGCTTTCTTCATACATCATCAGTAACTCAAACAGTTACTGGAACATCTTTCAAGATCTTCAATACTGGAACATCAACATCTTCAGTACTAAGTCTTCATCTTCTGCAGGACTCGATCAGCTACATCAACATCATCATCTGGATCTCTCGATCAACAGCATCTAGATCATCTCGATCAACAACATCACATCATCAACTGGATCCTCTTGATCAACGACATCTGGATCATCTCGATCTACAGCATCTGGATCATCTCGATCTACAGCATATGGATCATCTCGATCAACAACATCTGGATCATCTTGATCTACAACATTTGGATCATCTCGATCAACAGCATCTGGATCATCTCGATCAGCAGTATCATCATAGCAGCATAATCTGCAATACACATGATCAATCCTTATCAATTTAAGACAAGTCTCATGTCTATGGACGATGCAATCCAGATCTACTTCCAGGACGATCAATCCTTATCAATTTTAGACAAGTATGATGTCTATGGATGATGCAATCCAGATCTACTTCTAGGATGATCAATCCTTATTAATTTTAGACAAGTCTCATGTCTATGGACGATGCAATCCGTGATCCTTTTAAGACAAGTCTCATGTCTAGGGACGATACAATCTGTGATCCTTTTAAGACAAGTCTCATGTCTAGGGACGATACAATCTGTGATCCTTTTAAGACAAGTCTCATGTCTAGGGATGATACAATCCCATCACGTACATTTTGAACCAAATGTCCAGGGACGATGCAGTCCTATCATGTACATCTTGAACCAAATGTTCAGGGACGATGCAGTCCTATCACGTACATCTTGAACCAAATGTTCAGGGACGATGCAGTCCTATCACGTACATTTTGAACCAAATGTTCAGGAACGATGCAGTCCTATCACGTACATTTTGAACCAAATGTTCAGGGATGATGCAGTCCTATCACGTACATTTTGAACCAAATATTCAGGGACGATGCAGTCCTATCACGTACATTTTGAACCAAATGTCAAGGGACGATGCAGTGCTATCACATACAATTTGAACCAAATGTTCAGGGACAATGCAGTCCTATCACGTACATTTTGAACCAAATGTCCAGGGACGATGCAGTCCTATCACGTACATTTTGAACCAAATGTTCAGGGACGATGCAGTCCTATCACGTACATTTTGAACCAAATGTCCAGGGACGATGCAGTCCCTCTCGTCCACTAGGGACCACTTCTCGGAGACATATGTCTACGGATCAATTCAGGACCGAAGTCCGAGGATGATACAATCCCCTCATCATCTTAGACCAAGTCTAAGTACCACTCTTCGACCTCATCGTCAGCACAGGTAACCTCATCATCGACCTTACCGTCGGAACAGGTAACCTCATCATCAATACATGTATCTTTATCATCGATATAGGTATCAACAATGATACCAATATCCAAATATCATCATCGACCATATCACTCCCCCTTTCGAGGAGGGTCCTTCTGAACTACACCAAGCTTGTCTTGGAAATACTCAAACTTTAATCAAGACAGAGGTTTGGTTAATTCATCAGCAACTTGTTCGTCAATGCTCACATACTCGAGCTTTATAGCTCCTTTCTGCGCCATATCCCGTATATAGAAATATTGGATCTCTATGTACTTTGACTTATCATGGAACATTGGATTCTCTGTCATCTTTATACAACTCTAGTTGTCACACGGGATCACAGTGGGGTTCATCTCTAAGTCAAACAATCCTGAGAACAACTTTTGAAGCCATATCGCTTCACAACTAGCAGAGCAAGCAGCTATATATTCCGCTTCAGTTGTGTTGAGAGCCACACTAGACTGCTTCCTGCTAAACCACGAGATCATGGCATATCCCAGACAATAACATCATGTCTGATACACTTCCTGCTCAATTAACATCTGTGTAGACATACAATCTGAAGTCATGATCTCCAAGAACCAAAGTCTATCGTATCTTTTAGGTACCTCATCACATGCTTTGCAGCTATCAAGTGAACACACCTAGGTTCCACTAGGTATTGACTCAAGTTGTTCACAACAAAGCATATATCTAGCCTTGTATTCGTCAGATAAATCAATGACCCAATAATCTTTATGTACAGAGTCACATCCACTAAGTCTGAGGAGTCATTAGCTAATAGCTTCAAGTTGGAACCCATGAGAGTGGTTATGTCCTTACATTCCAACATATCAAATCTTTTCAAGATTTCCACAACATACTTTCCCTGGTTGAGAAAGTTTCCTTTGGGGCCTTTCCATACTTCCAGACCTAGGAAGTAGTGCATCAATCTGAGATCTTTCATCTCAAATTCTGTAGCTAGCTTCATCTTGCTTTACATGATTTGTTTCTCATTCCCTGTTAGAAAGAGATCATCCACATACAGTAATAGTATGACATGTTCATCATCCATAACCTTAAGGTAAAGGTTAGGATCAACTTTCCTCTTGGTAAAGCCCAATCTTGTCAAGAAGCCATCAATTCTACCTCTATGACTGAACATCATTCACACTCTGCATTGAGTGATATTCTTCATATCTATCCATGCCATCTCTCGTCAGATGGGTCTACTGATATGAGCCTCAAGATCATTCGAGCTCTGTGGTGAGTTCCTTCTTTCATCCATCTAAGAGAAGAATGTCATCTGTGTATAAACACCATCTTAAACATTGTAGCAAAGGTTGAAATCCGCATCACCCATGGTCAGGATTGTTTTTAACCCAATCCACTTTGATTTGCTGAAACTGGATATGGAGTTGGATTAGGGTTTGTCAGAGAAACCCTAAAAATTCAAACTTTGAATTTCAAACTTCTGAATGGATGAAAATATGTGGCTTGCTGAGCTGATCAAGCTGGTATACTTCAATTTTGAAAACTGCAAAATTTGACCCCTCAAAATTGCCTTTGAAACTTCTGGATTCACTGGACAAGACCCCAAACTAGGGTTTGATAAAGCCCACCCTTTTTCCAAGTCAAAAGGTTTGATCCAAAGCTCTAAACTTTTATTTTTCTGAGGAGCTTCCAGCCGTGGTCACAGACTTAAAAAATTCCAACTTTTGCAGAAGCCCTAATTTTCCACTTTTCCGATCAAAATCCTGAACTAGGGTTTGATCAAGCCCGACCTTCTTCCCAACCAAAAATTTAGATCTTGGTATCTAAATTTTGATTTTGATGAGGATCATTCAGCCGTGGACTCTGATTCAAAAAATTCCAACTTTCTCCGAAGCCCTAAATTCTCGCAGCAGTAATAAGCCAAGAATGAACATGCTCACAATCCAATTCTGTTTTGACAAAAATATGCACCTGATTATTTCTGGTGCATATCTGAAATTACGAATCCATAGGGTCTGAAAATTATACTTGTGGTATCCTGACCTGTCATCTTTCCAACCCCACAGGTCTTACCTCAATTGGATTTTCTGAGAGAGTGTTATGCCAAGTGTCGCAACGTGACCTGTTTATGGGATAAAATAGGAGAGTGAACTTGTACGACATTCCACATGTCATTGGTTCACCTTTGGAATCTGAAAACCTTACCTGAGAAACTATAGTCCGTGCTCTACCTGTCACTTTTTACGAAATTTTATTTGGATATTCCTAGCCCAAGTTGTGACCTTTTTTCCTAGGTCACATGTTTATGACTGAGTTCTGGAAGAGGCAGAAACCCTAACTTGTATTGATCATAAATCACAAAGTACAACGAATTAGAGGCTTTCCTTTGGATACAAGGTACAGGGGGATGTCATATACGACTTGTGAAGGTTTCAGATCCTAAACCTTCGCCAAAATGGATTTATAGTGAAAGTTCCACGATGACTGGTTTTTGCTATATAAAACCCTAACCTTGAAATTGTCGCAAGTGAAGCAAGTGTCGTAAGTGCCATACATTGCCTTCCTTCAGGTTAGCTCTGATACCATGTTAAGATTCAATATGCTAAGACAAAAAATATCAGCATTACATTCCATTTCACAACAATAGCATATACAGGATCATTGAAAGAACAACAAGCACATCATAAACATAAGAGACACAGATTTATCCTGGGAAACCCTCATGGGGTAGAAAACCCAGCAAAGCTTCCTCAATATAGATGACCAGCAAATACAAAGATGTAAACCCTAGACATGAGCTCCTTCTCCTCCATGGCAGATCTCTCCCTCACCTATGTGCCAATCACAAGTGAGTGTAATGTATGTTAAATGAGGAACGCAGCTCCTCTATTTATACACAACTCCAACTTGTCTTTTACACAAACTAGGTCGGCCCCAACTTAACCACTTTACATAATGCTGACTGGGCTGACCCCTCTAGGGTGGTCTAATAACCCCTAACCCACATAACACATACAGGGCCGACCCCCACTAGGGAAGTCTAATAACCCAAGTTACCACAATCTTCACGGAGGAATAAACATCTCCAGATATACAACAAAGTCCCATCGGAGGAATGAAACATCTCCGGAATAATAAGGTACACAATATAATATTCTTAGAAGTTACAATATTTCAACAATTTTCCCTTTGACAGTATCGAAGATTTTTCCTAATCCAATTTCCAGAGAGTTTGAAATGAGGAAGCTCAGAAAGCTCATATGTTAGTGGATGTCGTGAGATCCAAAGGTTGTCGGGTTTGGTAGATTTGACTTCTTTGGAGACATTGAGCAGCAGATTGACAGGTTGATGATAGTGACATTATGATTGAGCAGCAGTTGATTGAGTTGTACAGTGACAGAGTGACATCATATGGGCAAGCTGAGTCTTGCAACCTTGGGGATTGGATTCCTCAACCTTTTCTCAGTTGGACCCGAGAAGACCAAGCTGGGTCTTGGATTAGGAGTTGGTGCCGATGTAATCGCGAATATTGAATTCTTACATCAAAATATAAAACAAGTTTACCATATAAATCTTGTGTTCTCTTGTGTTGTGTTACTTGTATAATTCACTAATCTAGTTGATGATATGTTTATGATTCATTGTTGGTTAGTGGATGAATGCTTAAGTAATGATAACAGTGATGAAATTTAATTGAAACTGAAAAGGGATTTAAATTTCTTACACACCGAATCACCCCCCTCTCTGTGTGACCATAGTGTCCAACACTTTCTTCTTTTGATTTTAGTTGCACTTTGTGTGGGTTTTCCCTTTGATAGTATCAAAGATTTGTCCCAATCCAATTTCCAGAGAGTTTGAAATGAGGAAGCTCAGAAAGCTCATATGTCAGTGGATTTCGTGAGATGCAAAGGTTGTCGGGTTTGGTATATTTGACTTTTTTGGAGAAGTTGATTGCTAGGGGATGCAAGAAGCTACATAACATACCAAGGTTGGGGCAGCTCAGATATCAGTGGATTCCATGAGAGACAAAAACTGCTAGGTTTGTAACATTTGACATTTTTGGAGATGTTAAATGTTAGGGGATGTGAGAATCTACAAAGCATACCAGAATACAAGCAACTAATATGTCAGAGGTCACTGTAGCAGTGTAGCAACATCATTCTGGGAAAGAATATTTGAGTAGGACAACGACAATGACACAATGAGTTGTAGATGGGAGAATACATATGGATTTGAATTACTCCTTTCTTTCAGGTAAATGGGGAAATGGGGCACCCTTTGACATTACAGAGAAAGAGAAAGACTTGAGTGGTAGATGGAAAATGCACTGGAATGACCACCAGGGAAATGAGCTGTTCGAAGTTTTGGAATTTTAGCCAAGGTACTTTGCATTCATTTGATTGTTTGTTTGGTGCTTGTCTTTGACACTTGTTTCATAAATTTTACATTGGAGGTTGTTTGAACTTTGAAGAGTTACATGTTTATGTTCTTTTTCACCATGCCCAAACTCTTCTTTTGCATTGGCAAATTGTTGTTGTCTAAATTTGCATTCAAATGATTTAGGCTTGCAATTCATTCACAATGAAATATGTTAATAGACATATGATGAACCATATCATTGGAATTCTAGTTGACTAACTGTGATTGCAAAGCATTGTTGCAAATACTATTTTAAAACCCATACATAAATGTTGTTAGACACCGATAATTTCTGGAAAAAATCAATAAATGAGACAGTTCTTCAAAGGGATCTCTCAATAGTAATGTTACAATGGGAGAAACTAGTCATGTTTATAGTGGGAGAAATTGAGAAGGGCCCAGTCCCAACCTCATCATCGTTACTACCAATCAATGGATGTAGAGAGTATAATTCAAGATTCACATCACAATGATGGACAACAAGAAGAGGGTGTCAATAGTTTGAGTCACCACATCAACCCAAATGATTAATTGATTGATTAATTAATGGCTAAACGGAGTCTCCAATGGGTTTTGGCTATGATTAATTTCTTAGAGTTCATTTCCTTCAAAGGTCTAGCCGAATTTCCAGTTCAAGGAACGACGTCATATGAAAAAATTGTCCTTCCATTGCTGGTGTTGAACTGGAATGAAAGGCTATGCCCGTTCAAGTAGGAATTGCTTTGCTAGTTCTATCCCTAGTTGGCCACATGGGATGCCAACAAGTCCTTGACAAGTTGACCCTCTTTACCGAAACAACGTGGACATCTCTAGCTCCTCCAACATTGGTTCCCAACCAATAAGCAATTAGTTTGAGCTGGAGCATTCAGCTAGCACCCTGTAAGCAAAAACCCTTATTCTAGGCCTTTTAACACTTGAACCAACTATACTTGAATTCATGGTTGGTAATCATTTTCCCTTTCCTTTTAGAGAAGCTACAAGGTTATGGAATATGGATGGTTATTCCATAACCTAAAACCGATTATTCTCATTGCTAGGTGGACTATGACCAAGTGGAGCCTTCTGTTGAAGAGGACTATCATGTGCGAAAGCAACGAATTCGGGTTTCTATTGGGGTATGGGCAATAGATTTAATATATCAGACAAAATTTAGTGCTCAACTTTATGTTTGTTAATTGGTTAGAGGGATGTGTTCAGATAGAAGTGGTAGAAATTTAAGTCAATTTGCAAATGTTAATCTTCTTTAAAACATATAATTTAGTTTCAATCTATTTGTGCTCATGCTTATAGGTGTCCATGGATGGCGGTCATGTGACTAGATGCACTTATCCTGATGGAAAGAAAGCTTCGCAATATCTAACCAATTTAGTAATGAAACAAGAGAAATTGCTTCCGCATATTTAATTAAATAGACTTAAATATGTTTATTTGAACTTTTGCAACAATTACCATCTCAAGTGAAATAGTTGAAATATCAATTCGAGTGAATGCGTGGATCTTGCCTATTTAAAAAAACGTTGAAGGATTCCGTTTCCAAGTTATACATAGATGGTCTCTGAAGACATGCTTGCCATGTGAAAAACAATGTCACTTCAAAAAATGCCCGTAGAATTGAATGCATTGAATGCATGGATCTCATCGATTAAAAAAAAGTTGAAGAATCTCTTCTCCAGGTCACACATCAATGGTCCCAAGAAGACATGCTTGTCACGTCAAAAACAATGTCACGTGACAAAGAAGACATAAGAAGTCAGTTTTGAGATGAAAAGTGTTTCATTTTATGGTCTTTCTCTGTGAGAACGAGTGTAGAATATAAACTAAAGGAGTGGTCTAACCATTTGATGATTTTTCCCGGAGTTGACCTTTTCTGGCAGTCGTTCGTTAGACCACTCCGTCTCGGAGACCTACCGTCCGTTCCTTTCAATTGCTCTACGCTCCTCTCCCAAGAAAGCATGCAGACGGTGGTAACCTACTACCACTGAAAAGAGTCGTACCCAAGGGAAACGTGATGTAGCCTGCATTCCCAAGGTGACGGCATCCGCAGGTAACATATCACCATCAGGGTTGGAATTTGTATTCATCTTTGCCCGTCATACAATTTTTTTTTGACGTTTTTTATTCTTATACTACCCATCCAAAAACATTTTGTCTAAAATTTTGGTCTTCAACAATGAAGTTTCCATGAGAAATTAACCCTTCGATATTGAAGTTTTAGTTAAAAATTTACCCTTCCGTAACGAATTTTTAAGTCAAAAACTACTCATTCCAATTGTTTGCAAAAAAAAACTAAAAACTCAATTTTGAGGCAGAATACTCAATTTTCAAGTTTTGAATTGAATAAATTATAAAATAAATCTTAGTAAAAAATTATTGTGCTACAATGCTTATAACTATAAACTACTATGAACCTTCTACTTTATTACCTAGAAACTGAATTTCCAAGTTTTGAAAAAAAAGAAAATTTCACATGGTTATCCAATTCTAATAATAAATTCTATTGGAAAATTCCTATTTTACAACTTGTTGCAATACATAAAACTATAAAGTACTATGAACCTATGCAAAATTGGTGCAAGCCTAAAAGAAAAGCTTCTATCTTTCTTACAATGACAGAGGTTAGGAATCTGCTATAATATGAAGAACTTGTAGCTCTACTCCACAATTGGTTTAATACCAATACACAATTGGTTTAATACCAATACATCCTGGACCAACATTACATTCACAATACTCTGAGTATAGGGAATACTTCAAAAAATTTAAATAAATTCAATCATTACAAAAATTTGTAAAGTTTACACTTTTACAATGGCACAAGGAAATGAAATCAGTACAATAAATTGAAAGCTAACTAGCTAGATTATTCATAGGCCATAGTAATTTGTAAAGTATACACGCATATATTCTTTGTTTCCCATCTGATTTGACAATTTAAGTAAAGAAATACTTTTTTTTACTGCTTTATTTGACTTGCACAAGAGACAGGCCAGTTGCATTGTTTCATGTAGTGGCCAACTGACCCACATGGAGGAGAAGAACCTTTCAGAAAATTTAATTTAATGCAAATTATTGTTGCATTGTTTCATGTAGTGGCCAACTGACCCACATGGAGGAGAAGAACCTTTCAGAAAATTTAATTTAATGCAAATTATTGTTGCCCGTGGGCCATCTAATTCAAAGCATGAAAATTTAATTTTATAATAATTAGGATTACGTGTACATATACAGATAAAGAAAGATAACAAAATAATAATAATTAGGATTACTACTAGGAACATAAAGAAGTGGATTTTAATCCTGATAAGTGTTTGTGGATTTTGATCTTAACGAATCAACCAATCAACAGCAATTAAAACCCATTAAATTAAAAGCATTTTTGACATCAATTTGATCATTCTAATATCATAGTTACGAAGCAATGTGAAAGGATATGTATAAATAAGCAATGTGACAGGATACTTTTTTTTTTTCAACAGAATGTGATAGGATACTTATTAACTTTCTTTCCTCTAAAATAGGATAAAGAAAGAAGATTTCAATAAATTTTAAATTTTCAAAGCATAAACTTAGGATTACTATCATACAGATAAAAGAAAGTGAATTTCAATCTTGATAAATGTTACGATTGGATTTTGATCTTAACGAAATAGCCAATAAAAAGATATTAAAAATCATTAAATTAAAAGCAATTTGAAGTCATCTGTGTGATCATTCTAATATCATAGTTAGGAAGCAATGTGAAAGGATATGTATGGAGCAATGTGATAGCATAGTTATTGACTTTCTTTACTGTATTTTAGTTATTACAATACAGGGCAGAATAATATCCAAAATACTTTGAGCAAATTTAATTTTCAGAAGGAGGAGACATATGGGAAACATCAACTGTCCAGATGAACTTTGAGCATATCCTTCCATACAGAGATTACCATAATAAAATGCCAACAACTGCAGGTAATGATTGGCTGGCAAGAGGGCCGTTTGACAGAAATGACAGGGAAAATAAAACGCAGCCGCAAGAGCGGAAAACACTAGTCTGCATGCATATGGAAGAGTTTTGGATGTTTTGAAGGAAGCTCGAGCTGCAGGGCACTCATTATAGACATGGAAGATGAAGACATGTTGATAAAAATAATGTGCTACACATTGCACAAAGAAACGTACTAGGATAGACCACAGACTCATTCATGCAAGAGATAGGGCAGACAAAGGCGTTACAAATTACAATATATGCATGTGCATCAACTCTACCAGAAATTAATACTTACCAAGTTGCTGAGCTCGGAGCCTGGAGGAGATCACCTTGATGTTGCAATGGCAGCTACATCCTGGAGGTGGGTGGCAGTGTTCCTGAATCTTGCAAGCTGCAAAAGTCGGTGCCAGGTGGTACAGGGCACTGGAAGGTGACAGCTGCAGCACCTCAGCACTGAGTAGTTTTTTATAATAATTTATATAATTCTTTGAATAGTTTTTTATAATAATAATTATTTTATTTTATTTCTATTTTTTATAATTTTGTGAATAGCTTTTTATAATAATAATTATTTTATTTTATTTCTGTTTTTTTATAATTCTTTGAATAGTTTTTTATAATAATAATTATTTTATTTTAGTTTAGTTTATGTGTTTGAGTTGACTTATTGAAATAAATGATAATTTATGAAGTTTAATTTAATTAAATTATGTGTAACTTGGTCTCTATCATATTATGGATTCAAATTTCATAGAGACAAAGAATGGAACTTTTAAAAATGAAATAAATAATAAATAATATTATTTACAGAAATGAAAAAAAAATACATCATGAAACATAATAATAATAATAAGATGGTTTTTATTATACTATTTATCATATTTTCATTAAAAAGTATTGCTAATCGCAATACCATTATTTTCCTAAAACAATTTAGTAGTACACTTATTATTATAACTTGGTATTTTACTCAAAATTAAATTTCACAACTACTTTTCTAAACAATTAAAATAATATGATTATAAAAAATATATTTTGCATTTTAAATGAAAATAAACACTTCTAAATTTTATTATAGGTCACTTAAAATTCCGATAAATGATTTGTAAAACAATTAAAATAATATGATTATAAAAAATATATTTTGCACTTTAAATGAAAATGAACACTTTTAAATTTTATTATAGGTCACTTAAAAATTCGATAAATTATTCTTTTTGAAATACAAATTGAGACATTTTAATTTTGAGCAATTGTAAAAATGGAAAGAAGTAAGGAAGCTAGTTTCCAAAAATTAAGTTGGTCTATGGCGTTTGATTCTCATTTAGAAAACCCATTTCACTTCCCAAACATTCAAAATCCTAAAACAAATTATTAAATTAATTATTTTTCAAACTAAATTATTAAATTATAATTTTTTTTTAATAATTTTTTTTAAAGCAAAAAATGTATGATGATGATGATGGTAGTTAATGTCCATCCAATTTTGGTCTTTCAAACATTAAGAGAAAATATTAGTTAGATTGTTGTATATAAAAAAGAAAAATATATGTTCAAAAGGATTAGAAAGAAGCATTCATAGGTTGTCAGCATAGTTTTGACATGTTAGAAGGTTAGGGAGGTTTGTATTGTAGCAAAGATTATGAAATTGCAATTTAGTGTGGGTGCACAAAAGGCATTCTAAGAGAAAGTGACTTTTATCCTCAATGCTCGTAGTCTTACCCAGGACGAGGGTAGCAAAGCTTCCTAGACATCCATGCCAAGATTTTTAGCACAAAGTTCCTCCAAAACAATGTAATTGTACGAATGATCCTCCTCTAATTATATGCCACATGTCACACTGGAGAAGATCCACCTTCTCACACTACTCTTCCTCACTCTTTTACCCACTATAACCTTGGACCATCCCCCCACAACATACTCGACAACAATGACATCTAACATGTACCTGCCATTCATAAAAAATGCTAATCATAGAAAGGCACGTAAAAAGTAGTCCTCCTGGAAAAGAAAAAAGTACAAAAAACAAAAAGCAATAAAGACTTATCATGAATGGAGATAGCATGAGTTTATTTTCTCTAAAAGAAAGCAAAAAGAAACATCAGTCTCATTGGACTCGCTTTCTTACAAGGAGCATGAATATATGAACATTTGTCATGTGGGATCCCTGGTCTCAGGCTCCTGGACAAGTCAAACTGCTAAAATTTTCCGTTCTCTTATACTAGGCTGGCTTCGGAAGGAATTTAGATCAATGTGCATGTCTAGATACACCTGAAATGGAACCAACTTCATGGAATCCTGCTAAATTTTAACCCTTCATTAGTTCAAGCACAACTAGGGGTTAACAGTTCCAAACTAAGCTTGTCAAACAAATTGTTTTTCATCTCAATCCAATATACATAGCATGTATGTCACTATGGTTGATTGATAGACTATCATGCCATACCTAATCTATGTTGGATGTGTTCTTCATTAGAATGGTTTCTTTAAATATCTCCTGGATTGACGAAACTGATCAACTCGTGATGGACTTATTCAAGTGTTTTATATGCAACTAATTTCCTAAAGATCCCTTTAGAAATATCGAAGTTTAGAATTTTCACTAAGAGTTGTTTGATTTTTGCAATTTTTAAGCTGCATTTCTTTGATTTAATGTTGAAAGTTTCAGGTGCAAGGTTTAGCTATACAAAAAATGAAGATGTTCAAACATAATAGAAATTAGTACAAGATGTTTACTATGGGGAACAACTCAACTATTCTTTTGTTTCCAATGTTTGAACTTTGAAACAAATACTATGTTTTTAGTATGCCAATGCTATCATGAGTTTCTTGAAGTGGTCAATCACTACTGCAGAAATTACATTTCTAAAGGTGTTGCGCAGTTCAATATTTTTCCAGTGTGCTTAACATTTTTAGGTGATGAAAAATCCTGTTGTTGTTGTCTGCTTATCTAAATTTTCTTTTGGACTTGAGTCAGTGGCTCAACATGATATTATACAAACATTTTTAAATTTTCTCTTTGCTCATAAAATATTTGATGATGTGTGTTTTCAATTGCACATCTTGTTGAATGTTAACGTGGACTTTGGGGGTACTTTCTTTCATTCAAGTTTGCTAGAGTTTTAAAATTCCTTTGACAAATAATCTTGGATATCAAGAAGCTCACCCCCTTAGAGTTCTCTCTCAATGCTCCATGGCTCACTAAAAGAGATTAGTGTATTAGAGTAGAGATCTAGAAAGCCTACTTGAATTCCACATGGACTAAGCCAATCTTCAATCCTAAATGGATAGAAGGTGGTTATGGAGTCAAACACATGTACTCTACACTATATATAAACAAATTATGTCATGGATTGGATAGATTAACCTTGAGGTTTAATCTTCTCTTAGTTGGTTTATGGCAAGTTAAACTACCTATGAGGCTGAGATACAATCCAAAAATTCCATGAATGGCATGGGAAGACCTAGGAATTCCATAATGACGACCTATTTTGATATAGGGTGTCTCTAGCAATTGTGTAGTTGTTGAAATTTCCATGAATGTTGGTTTATTTAATGTTGAATGTTCTTTTTGTCTACCGTTCTTCTCAATCTGAATTTAGATCCGACCTCTAGACTTAAATACCATGTTTCAATGGTTTGAGTTGTTCGAGCATGTTGGGAATCATCATGTGTTGATACATTGTAAGAAGGTGTTGAATCGTTAGGTTAATAACAAGTACTCAAAGGCAACTCAACACCTTAGAGACTAGATTGTGTCAATCACCTTGTTAAACGATTTAGAACTATTTTCAGGCTACTTCGATGAATAAGAACTCTTTTCAGATGGGCACGTGCAAGCTAATGAGGCTCACTTTTGGTGCGTTAGATGCAATAGAAAACTGAAAAATCAGGCATCCATCAACTTACTTGGTTTTTTTGAGATACTTACACAAGATATCTTGCATCGAGTAAAAAATATGAAATGTAGGAAATTGAGTCACGTTTCCGAATATATAAGTTTTAAGTATTGAAAATTTACATAACTGTGTCAAATTTCATGTTTTCTAACAGTCACTTTTTTTTTTGGCAAATGATAAGGTATATGTTTTTGTGGGTGTAGCCTTTCAGTGCCTAAATGACGGTTTCGGGCTACAAAAATTGGTAGACATGTATAGAACCCGTAGCACTATTTTTTCAAAATTAAATGTTTAATTTTTATTTTTTTTATTATGTAAGTGATCAAACCTCGAGAACGGTACGTCAAATATGGGTGCAACCTTTGAAGGTCTTAATGCAGTTATTTCGACTTGGATTTTTTATAGCATGTAGAGGTCGGTGTTTACTAGTGCATCATACAATTTTTTTTAAACATGGTTGTGAAAGGAAAAAGTTACGGAATAAACACTAACAATATGTTTTTTTGACTTAAGGAGTGACGACATAAGAAAATTAGGCAATAAATAGAAAATCTCAATATTTTTTTTATAAAATTACATATTTGGAATTTGCATAAAAAATTCTATCTATGCCTAAAATTTCGTTAATAATGGTCATGTATGTCATGCTGTAGAGAGTGGTGAAAAATAGGCATATTGAGAAAAAAGGTGGAAATGTCTAATTAGCTATGGTTTAGTAAATTCCATGGCACAAGTTTGGTAAGTCCGAACCAACCACATAGGACCGTGGTTGACACGCGGGCGCGGGAGGAGTGGTGATTAGGTGCTCAGGAATGCGCGCGCGTTCTATTTAATTCAAATAACGCGCGTGCGTTATAGTTAAATTCAAATTTTATTGTTTTCGCGCTCAATGTTATACAAAATGAGAGCACATTTATTCACTACAAAACACGCGAGCGTTTTGTTTATACATAACGCGCACACGTTATTATCTTCACAAATTTATGTTTTCAAGTGTTGGATGGAGATAAAGGGGGTGATAGAAAGAAGATGATGATGAAGATGATGAAGATGAAGATGATGGTGATGAAGATGATGAAGATGATGATGATGATGATGATGATGAAGACGAACAGGAACTGTGCCTGTTATGAACTTTTCCCAATAGGAACTGTGCCTGTCATGAACTTTTCCCAACATGAACTATGCCTGTTAGGAACTTTTCCCAGCAGGAACTGTGCCTGACAGGAACTTTGTTCGACAGAAAATTTAATGCTACCATTGATAGGAACTTTGCCCAAGAGGAACTGTGCCTGACAGGAACTTTTCCCAACATGAAGTCTTCCTGACAGGAACTTTGCCCAACAGGAACTGTGCCTGTTAGGAACTTTTCCCAACAGGAACTGTGCCTTACAGGAACTTTTCCCAACAGGAATTGTGCCTGTTAGGAACTTTTCCCAACAGGAACTGTTCCTGTTAAGAACTTTTCCCAACAGGAACTGTGCTTGTTATGAACTTTTTCCAACAGGAACTATGCTTGTTAGGAACTTTGCCCAGCAGGAACTCTTCCTGACAGGAACTGTGCATGATAGGAACTGTGCCTGACAGGAACTTTGTTCGATAGGAACTTTAATGTACCATTGATATGAACTTTTCCCAAGAGGAACTGTGCCTATTAGGAACTGTGCATGACAGGAACTTTTCCCAACGGGAAGTTTGCCTGACAGGAACTTTTCCCAACATAAACTATGCATGATAGGAACTGTGCCTGTTAGAAACTTTGCTCAACAGGAACTCTGCCTCACAGGAAATTTTCCTAGCAAGAACTGTGCCTGTTAGGAACTTTTCCCAACAGGATTTGTACATGACAGCAACTTTTCCCAACAGGAACTGTTCTTGTTATGAACTTTTCCCAACAGGAACTATGCATGTTAGGAACTTTGCCCAGCAGGAACTCTGCCTGACAGGAACTGTGCATGACAGGAATTGTGCCTGACAGGAACTTTGTTCGATAGGAACTTTAATGCTACCATCGATAGAAACTTTTCCTAAGAGGAACTGTGCCTATTAGGATTTGTGCCTGGAAGGAACTTTGCCCAACAGGAAGTCTGCCTGACAGGAACTTTGCCCAACAAAAATTGTGCATGACATGTGCCTGTTAGGAACTTTTCCCAACAGGAACTGTTCCTGTTAGGAACTTTGGCCAAGAGGAACTATGCCTGTTAGGAACTTTTCCCAACAGGAATTGTTCCTGACAGGAACTTTGCCCAACATGAACTATTTCAACTATCCAATAGGGACTATTTCCATTCCTAGCTTTCCCAGGGATTCCCCTCTCCTCCAAGGAAACATCCTCAATTTCCTTTATGGTTTGCTCGATGTGCAACAAGATAGAATTTTTTTAAAATGGCCTCCCATCGCCTAAAGGGCTCCATGATGCCTTCAGCCTCCTTGATTGTGGTAGCTTCTATCTCTTTAACGAGGTGCCATGCAAGTGGAGGAACAATTAAGCTAGTGCCCCAGCAAGAAAGAGTCACAATACATTGTTCAGGATTCAACCACCAAATGTCCAAGATTCTCCCACCAAATATGTTCATGGCTTCATAAACACTGACTTTTTTCAAGGTTCCATATGCATTGTTCAGGATTCCACCACTTTGTGACCATGCATGCATTTCTCACCAAATGGTTGTGGTTTTGTATGCAGTGTACATGGTTCCACCTACATTATTCATAGTTCCATCAAAATTATCCATGGTTCCATAAACATTGTTCATGGTTCCACCCATAAAATGCTTATTTTCCTTGAATTTTGTTCAAGGTTCCTTATATGGTTCCTCTCCCTTGTGACCATAACTCATGGTTCCACCCATAATTCTCATGGTTCCATAAATATAGCTCATGATTCTGCCATCAATGCTCATTGTTCCAATAACATTTTTCGAGATTCAACCACCAAATCTCCAAGATTCTACCACCAAATATGTTCATGGTTTCATCAACACTGACGTAACTGATTTCTACCACCAAATCTCCAAGAGAACCCTTGTGTAAAATATGTTGCAGATAATAAATTCGACCCAGGCCTTACACCTCCTCAGAAAATAAAAGAAGAACATTCAATAGTACATCTAGCTAAAGAATAAATTGCTTCTTCTGGACCCGAAGCCAAAACAAAGGAAGTTAACCAGGGGTCGAAAAATCAGAAATTAAAGATAAAGGTGTAGAAGTATAAGAATTTGGTTAAGGGATTAAAATAGGAAAATCAACTGTTATAGGATAAAGCAAATAAGGTCAGTAACAAAAGAGCCAAGTTTATGGTTAGATTCACAAAAGTGTGCCGGTTTGCTCAGAAATTAAAGAAAATCAATGCAAAGTTGCTCAGGCAAAAGAAATATTGGAAAGAAGAGTGCAAGCACCAAAGAAAAAAAACTACAGAGAGCAATGATAAACTGGGAATTTTAACAGAGTTAGGCACACATGTTCTTCGGGACAGAATGCAGAATCATAATCGACTACTAGAAATCAGCTGAGAACAAAGACTGAAGCTCCAAGTTGTTACAAATGTTCGGGATTTTGCACTGACAGGAAGCAATATCACTCTAAAGTTGTCAATATTACAATTCCAGACTTTTAGTTTATTAAATTTGTATGAACTTTGTTTTAAATATTTTGTTTTAGTAAGTCGAGTAGGAGATAAGACTTCAAAACTCAGTCTATAATTTGATGAGGTGTCCCTCATAAATAGGATCTAGAATCATTTTGATCAAGTTGAATCATCTTTTGATTCTTAGTCTATTCTTAGTAAGTGAATGTTTCTCGAACCCCAAGAAGGTGTCATGATAGTTATGTTGTAAAATCTATATATTGTAAGATGGATGATAAGTTGGGGGTTCGATTTTTGGGAAAGCTACAAGATGGTCGTGCCTTTTTTGTAAGAACATAGTATAGTTTGCTATGGGATTTGGTTATGAATGAAATGTGAACCTTGTTCCTTATTACTTGTTAATGATTGATTATTGAATAGATTACAGAATAGTATGCACTGCATAATCTTAATTACGGAACGAGTGGTATATATGATGTTTATGCACACTACATGTGGTTTAAAATCTGTTTTCTTTCAATTTCTTTATATAATGTTGTTGTATATGGAATAAAGCATAATACATGAAAGTTATAACTTATCTTTTTTATGTATTTGTCTTCAATCTCATGGTTGTAATTTCTGGTACATTTGGCTCATAACTCAAAACTTCTTTGTTCATAGTTTATGCTGTAATTTGTGTTGTTTCCACACTATTGTGCAGACCTTCCTTTGGCCCTATCTTCAAACACCTTCCTAAAACAAAACAAATGTATTTAATTCCCTTTTCTACGTGCCCTAGCTTTTCCCTACAACAGTCCAGAGCAGACCTTAGTGAGAACAAGTGGTTGAATCTCAAAAAGAGTTAATAGAATCATGAGCATTGTTGGTGGAACCATGAGCTCTATTTATGGAACTGTGAGCATTGTTGGTGGAACCATGAGCTCTATTTATGGAATTGTGAGCATTGTTGGTGGAGCCATGAGATCTATTTATGAGCAATCTATCTCACATTTATAAGTGGAAATGATGTGCTTGGTGAATTGTGATATAGAAGGTAAACTACATTGTAATAATTGCACTAGTTACTCGTCATATTATATTGTATTATTGTCTGTATATCTCTCATTTGTTTTGTGTTATTGTGTGTATCTCTCTCATGTGAAGGTCCTACCAAGTAATAATTCAAATTCTCATACACTCGGATCTTCCAATTTGTGACTACGAAAAGCAATCTCCCTACTTAAACCAATTCTATCTTTTCAATTGAGGTTAGGTTTTTCTATTTTAGACTCATCCTTCAAAATTGTTATATTAGTATGGAACTAGATAACCAAATGTTCACGGTTCCATCAAATGATCATGGTCCAGACAACATTCTTCATGGTTCGATGACATTTCTCATGGTTCCACCAACATTTGTTCATGGTTCCATTAATCTTGTTCATGGTTCCACCACTAAATGTTCATGGTCCTATCAAACGTTCAATATTCCACCAACTTTGTTCATGCTTCCACCGACATTATTCATGGTTTTGTAAACATTTCTCATAGTTCCACCAACATTTATTCACGGTTCCATTAACATTGTTCATGCTTCCATCACAAATTGTTCATAATTCCACCAACTTTGTTCATGATTCCCTTACTTCACATGGTTTCATTCAAATTGTTCATGGTTTTGTAAACATTTCTCATGGTTCCACGAGATAATGTTCATGGTTTTTGTAAACACTTCTCAAAATTGTTATGAATATGAATATAAATATGAACTTTAGATAATATCCATGTATTGAATTTATATGGAGAAGGGAGACTTAGTAAAATTATTATGAATATTAATATAAATATGAAATAAAAAGGAAGGTATATTCAATTCATATTTAAAAAAGTTTAAAATTATTATGGATATGAATATAAGTATGAAATAAAGAGTAAGTTACATTTGATCAAAAAATTATATAAAGTGAATTAATAATTTTTTTTCATTTTAAAATATTTAAATTTTTTAAAACTAAATAAATAAAAAATAAACTTATTAAATAATAATTGAATGAATGATCAATGACCAATGATTTACCATGAATAATATGTATGTCACCTCATTTCCCATTTCCCAACTTTTTAGATTATTTAAATTGAACTTTATAATCCATCCAGCAAAGATATGATTTTTTAACACGATATTCTTTTACAAATACAGGAGATCCCAATAATAGTGTACGCTAGAAAATAATTTTATTTTATAATTGATTTCTAACCAAAAAAATTGAATTTTCAGCACATACATCTTTGCACAAGTTCAAGTACGAGTTGATCCAATAATGATGTACTTTATAATGGTAAGGAATGGTATTATTTAGTTTTATATGCATAGAAAAGAGTTTTAAAAGATTAGGTTAACGTAAGGTATGTTAAATTTTTATTTCTTTAAAATTATTAGTAGTAGTAGTTTTTGAATTTTAAAAATGAATTGTTGATTCAATTACATTATAAGGTATATAGTGAATGTTTAGCATTTGCATATCCTATATTTAATATCTATTTGGCGGGATTTTTTAAAATTTATTGGAGTTGTTAAAGAAAAGTTGGGGTGAGGAGTTATAGAAGGCATTTGAAGTCCTTGGATTTATTATTACTCAATAAGAGCCTTTCCCTTGGATGGTTTAGCCTTAACCCTTTACTTCAAGTTCATATCAATGGTGCCTTGTATTGATCCTAGATGTTAGAATGAGGAAAAATGTAATGAATCAAATGTAAAATATTAGATATTCTTAATAGTTAGTGTAAGAATATCTCATGATCTACCTATCAACATTGTTGTGATATTGTCTAATATGTAATGACTTCTTCCTTAAAAATATGTGGATAAAAACTAAACATTTCATATTTATATTTATGTTCTCCTACCTATTTACACTTTATGAGAATCATATTGTTTTCTTTAGTTTTACTATTTAGAGTTTGTCTCTAAAAATTGTTGGGATTTAGTTTAGATAAATGCAAAAGCTTCTATTTCTTTATATTTATAGACAAAATTTTCTTCCTCTTTCTGACTATATATCTTGTTAGATTCTAAGGACTAGTTATAAGTATGTTTAATGGCTTTCAAGAGTGCTTGTACTTTTTATCATAGCACAAACTAATTAATCTAGTTTTTAAGTTACACCTAGATAAATAACTTGATAATAAAAATAAAGAAATTGAATATAAAATTATAATAAAAATCTTCAATATTTTTTTATTTAATAGTAAATTTAATTTAGTATTTAAATAATTTAAAAAACATTTTTTTAATTTAATTTTTATTTAAATCCTTCACTCATAAATCAAATTTACTCATTAACATAAGCTATACATATTTTGTCTTATTGAATATAGAAAACTCACCAACATTACTTGTATTCCATTTCATTTCTATGATAGTGGAAAATACATTGATGTGGTTTGATTTTAATGGTGAACACTAACCCATCACTTTATAAAAGATCCATAAACCTGGAAAATGATTTGTTTCCTAAGGAAGATACATTTTGGTGAAGCATATTATAATTGCTTTGCAAATTATAATGAGAATGAGTCTCCATTAACCCATGTAGAAATTTGGTAATCACATTAAGATAGAAGTATAACTAAAGTGGGTGACATTATGTAAAAATAATATAAATTTTTGACATCCTCATTTGAAAAGGTTACCCCATTTGACATTATGTAAAAATAATATAAAGTTTTGGCATCCTCATTTAAAAGATTACACCATTTGACGTTACAAGACAAAACTCATAAATTACAATCCAATTTATTTTTCACAAAAGGGTTGATGTGAAGTACAATTTAAATCATGTTATTTGCCTAATGTAAAATAAAAAAATTAAGTCATTTGACTTTACAACAACTTACAATTCAATTGTCTTTAGCATCCTCAATTAAAAAGGCTGCGGCAAATTTAAAAAGGCTACACATTTGCCGTTACATTACAAAACTCACAAATTACAATCGCATTTATGTATTTTTCACAGCAGGGTCGATGTGAAGTAGCGTTTAACACGTTATTTAACTAATCTAAAATAAAATCTGTGTTAAATATAAAACATGTTAAAAGGATTCCAATCCACCTACATTCCTGTCATCCATCGCTAGGCCGAAAGAATCTAAAGGCGGAGCTCTTAGTTTCATCCATCGTCCACGGGATTAATATTGCAAGATGGACCAACAATAACAACAATTCTTACTTACTTTAAATGCTGATTATTCTTCTGGCAGAATGGAGTCTAGACTGAAGAGTGTGCATTTGGCCTTTTCGGTTCCGGTGAATCTTGTTGCAACTCAAATGTTGCAGCTCTCAGGCACCTAAATACCCTGCAGACAGAGTTTTTGCAACGCCAAAGAAGATGTGGGAACGAGTAGCGATACTTTCTCCCTAATACAGTCACAAATTGGGGACATAGTCAAATAACATTAACTGGTCTTAGTCCGGTGAAGACCTTACCTTACCTGGATGCGTGAAGCCAGACCAGGATGCCTTCTTAGGCATTAGTCCCCCTTAAAAGAACCCTAATCCCTAGAAGAACTTACTAACCAGCGAAAACCTTTTATTTTATTTTCTTGGTTCTGTCTCCTATAAAAAAATCTGGATATATTCTATGAGCAAAAATACTTTAGGTTTAAGAACAGGGAGACATCTCATATTTATATATTTCATTACGCGTAGGCAGATTTACCCAACAAATTTTGTCAATCTATTGTTAAAAGGATATAGATTCATTTACATTAAAGAAGCACTGACCGCCTTCCTGAAGTGACCTGCCTTCCTACTCATCTATGTGGGTATAGCTGGCCATCAAAGTAGACAATACCCTGTTTCCCAGATTGCATCCGCCACTTTCTACTAGTGAGCTGCCGAGTTTATTTGCTAGCTCCGGCTCCAGCAATGAATAGCCACTAAACAACTCCCTGGACCTTGATCTTCAAAACTGCATGAAATTTCGGGAGGCGGAGAAAAGATTCAAGATTCATCCACGAGCTCGCCATTGATAAGACTGCGCTCTTTGCGATGAGCAACAACCTTTTTTCCAAAAGCCGCCATCTACCCATCCATACCTTCGGCTGAGGAGCGATTTCCATCCACTACATATCAGAGGTTGTCATCTTCTGGATAGCCATTACCTGAGCGTATATGGAGCAAGCAATCTTGAAATCAAGCCCTTGCTTTGAAGTTGTGAACTAAATCCATAAAATATATTATTGATCAGGCAACTCCATTATAATATGTTTGTGAGACGAATCATTCAGTCGGATATCCACGACTCCCTGGAATCATATCCGTTGGCTTCACAATTCGGCAGAGGTTTTGCTTGCACAAAAAAATGGATCCAAGAGCCACATACAATCCTGCACAAAAAAATGGATCCAAAATCCACATACAGTCCGGCAGAGGCTTTTTATCTGCAGAGAGGTGAGATGAGAATGAATGAGAAATCTTCATATGTGTCTATCTTGAATCACAATCAACCATCAAAATTCGTATTTGCATTTCCCTCTTTCCAACATTCAAAGTTTGAATTTGTGAATTATCAAGCACATGGATGGTAATCCATATATGTTATGGATCGCATGGTACGAGTATACCCCTCGACAGGTACCTGTACGAGTTTCAGAGAAGGGGTCTGTACGACAGATGAAGAGTTTTCAGGCCTTGGTTTTCCGGATGCCGGCGATGAGTGGACCCATGTGACTGAGCGTCGTCGTCGCCGTGGAAAGATTATGCCGGAACGATTTCGCTGGACGGGCGAAATCGTCGAAGGCTTAGACAACTGCTAAACGGAATACTTTGCGAGAACAAGTGTAGAATATTTTGTTTGTTGAATTCTTTGGGGGATTGGTATATTCGGTTGGATTGTAGTTATTATTTTTCTTTAATATTTTTAGGTGGTTGATTTAAAAAAACTAAAAAAATATAAAAAAGTTACATAATAATTATTTATACAATAAAATATCAAATCTCATATTTAATTAAAATTAAAATTATTCTCTTTTGATTATCAAAATTAAAATTGTTATATTTTATTTATCAAAATTTATGAAATAAACACTTAATAATCTTGGGAGCTAAAACTACAACGATTTGCTCCTTTTTCGGCGACTCTTTTTTGACATAGTTTCTCTATAAATCTGGGAAAATTCCAGATCAATAGGAACTCTGCCAAAGTTGAGTTGCCGAAGTCCGACCACCAAGGTGCAAATCAATGTGTTTTTAAACAAATCCTTAATAATATAGTAACACCAAATTCATGATATAAATAAAAAATTTCAAAAAAAAACTAACTTAATAATACTATATTAACCTATTGTAACTTAATAATAATTTATTAAGACATTATATTATCATAACTTAATAATAATTTATTAAACTTTATGTTATCGTATTAGTTTAAAATATAATCCAATAGAAGAAATGAAAAAGTTTACAAACATACATGAAAAGTAAGTATGGAATAAATAATATAAAGCAAATAGACTACAACTAGCATTTTTCCTTTTAGGGACAAAAATGAACGCCGTTAGGAGAAGAGGAAAGTTAGAAGGAAGAAAAACATAAGCAGAGGCAGTACTTAGGTGAATTAGCCAATTCAATGTATATCGAAATAATCAATATTGGATGAAAAGACTATATTGCGAATAAACTAACGCAAATATAAAACCTGTCGAGTTTGTCTTCCGATTGGTCGAAGAGGAACCTATCGAGTTTGTTGGATTGTCGAAGTTGAATCGAGACTTGAAGGTGAACCTGTCGAGTTTGCAAGTTGTCGGAGCCAGAAACGACCAGGTCATTGAGGTTTTTACAATTAAATTGAAGAAAGGGAAAATAAAAGAGAATTTATTTGCATGAAGAAGAAGTTTTGCTTGAGATGAATTCCACACTTGTATGAACGTAACACTGGAAATACTTGGCCCTCCGCCTGTTGTTACTTATGTTTGATCTTTAGCTTCTTTCATTACTAATTCTGCAGTGGGAAGATTCGATCGTGTGATCAATTGATTTATTGAGGACACATAAGATAAGAAAAGGAATCATGGATCTTCCCTTATTGTTCGATTTCCCTGTCCTGGAAACACTTATATGTCTAAAGATCTCCGATTTGGCTAGATCGGTGAGCACATTGGCATTCTTCAGATGATTACTGGGTACCATTTTCGCCGGTATAGGTAGGGTTCATGGCAAATTATTGATGTTAAAAGTTGAACAGAAATATTCATGAATAGCTTGCGTCTGTTATAATTGTCTGTGTTGGTGTAAATCTCAACATATGGAAATGCTTTAAAATTTCTCTTCTTTCTTTGGACATCATATTTGACCGGGTGCATCATTTTGAATGAAAACGTAATGCAAATTTCTTCTCTCAGAAGAGCAATTAATTATTTGTATTTTTTGGTTTTAATGGAAATTAAAATTCCATTTTAAAGTCTTGAATTCTACCAACTCCAGCAAATGGATAAGCATCCAGGAAAATTTAGAAGTTTCTGTCCCCATGTAAAACAGAGTGCAATGAGTAAAAAAATGGTGAGGTTTTCCAGTCAAACCCCGGATTCGACTGCATTATATTGCAAATGTATTATCAAAATGATTGAAATTGTATTAAATTGTTTACAAGGGTTGTCATGGTCGACAAAGTATTCAAATATTATTTTGGTCGGAGTTCGAAGTTGTTGAACTAATCGCGTAAAAGTATGTGTCAATATTCGACCAATCATAGATATGGTCGTTATAAAATATGGTCGATATTTTGTTTTGGTCGACGGTGTTTAAGGTTTGGTCGATATATAATTCTGGTTGATGGTGTTTAAGGTTTGGTGTTTAAGGCTCTTTCCTTAGGTTTTTTTATCAATTTTGAGTCTCGATAATAATTAAAATATTTTATTGTTAGGGTTATTAATTTTTTAACCGTGTTCTGGTCGGAATTCAAGATGTGAGAGGAATTTGAACTTTTCTATTATTTAAGTGAAAATCTATATTTTAATTAATTTTTTACTTGAAATAGAATATTAAAAGCTGGTATTTTATAATCTAATTACATTAAAAGTATTTTTATGGACCAAATAAAACACCGACCATATGTTAGCATCGACCATTTTAAGAAAAAAACTCCGACCATATGTTAGCATCGACCATTTCTTTCTCAACTTACAAATGTTATCGACCATCAAGTTTCCATTCCTGAGCAGATCTTTTCATTTTTGGATTTGTTTCCATCAATTTCCTAGTTAGTTGCTTGCTCGAATTCAGCAGAAATCAGGTTTCCATTCCGGACCAGCTCTTTTCATTTTGGTATTTGTATTCATAAATTTCCTATTTGAGTCGATAGAATGAATCATACTAAAAGAAATTTATTAATACATGATGGAAGAATGTAGCATCACTAATAAACACTACGTAACAATATAAACCATCTACCGCCATAAACTATTTTGTTTCGACTGTCGACGAGAACCGACCAACTAAGCTATTGGAAGTAGTCGATGTGGAAGGAGTTGGTCAAAGGTGTTTCAGTCGAGTGAATACTGATTAAAACATGTCTGCCTCAACTAAAACACCTTCGACCGACTACTTCTAGTCGCTTAGATGGTCGGTTTTCGTCGACAGTCGAAACAAAATAGTGGACAGTATGTGCAGATAAGAAAGCCCGAATATTTTGTCGTGATGAATTTATTTCTACTTCTGATATACTTTGAAGCTCTCCCTATAGGCATTATCTAAAAGTGAGACTTGTTTGCAGTCATGGTGATAGATGACAACCTGAAGTTGTGGAGATTCTGAAATAACAATGGTATCCAATGCAATGTCAACAATTGGATATATTCTTCCTATCAAACAATAGTTTTAATTTTTTGATCATGCTCTCTGCCATGCAGCTGTAAAGACAGGAACGCTCAGGCAGTATTTAAACTTCTTTGTGATCTTTATGCTCTTGATCGGATTTGGAAAGACATTGGAAGCTATATAAATGTAGACTATGTTGCGCCCAATAAGGCTAAGGTAGCTTTCTTTTTGTGCATAATCATTCACTAAAATAGAGGTTTTCATTATTGGTTCAGATTTCATTCTAAGAGTGAAGGTGTCTTTGGTATCTAAAATTGGGAATCCTCAAAGTGCTATGTCCCATGAATGATAATCTCTTAACTCCAAAATCAAATCTCAAATCCAAATTAGTAGATTCGAATAGTAGAATTAGAGAATTTGGGGAAAATTGAATACTGACAAAAAAATAAAAAATAAATAAGGGATGTTGCTGTCAAAATAAATAAATAAATAAAACTTCGAATCCCATTGTTCGGTTCCTAGACTGTAATTTTCCAGCATTACATGTTTCTTTCAATTTCCTTATTTTGTTTTTATTGTCTGTAGGCAATTCTTCGGCTCACTGAATACCTGAGTTTTGAAGTGAGGAGTGTGGCAAGAGAACTTGTGGATGCATTTGGTATTCCTGATTTCGCATTGCGTGCACCAATAGGCATGCGGTATGGACAGTATGCTGAGTATACACAATTTTTTGGCTTCTAATGCGTCCATTGAAGAGTTGAATCAGAGGTCAACTTATACGGATATTTTAAAGTCACTATTTGACAATTAATTATTTTAGATGAGAAAAGTAGAAAAATATGTGCATTCTAGCTTTCTGACTATAAGATGAAGAGGCCAAATGAAAGCTTGGGATCCATCGGGTGTATTAGATGGTGGGCTCGAACCTGGAAGAAAGTGTGAGATGCGTGAGATGTAAAGAAACGTGCAAGAGAAAGTAAATATTTCTCGTTCTTGGTGCTATTAAAGAAATTTGTAAAATATAATGCTCATGATCAAGGTACCATTGGATGCTGTCAAAATTGCTTTTCCCACGTCTAATTGTCAACTGAGATAGTCGGTGTTCGATTGTGGCAGCCGGCACAAGGTTCTGTGAAACAATAACATCAAAAATGTTAATCGATTGATTGCTCTACAACGACCAATTGCTTTGGAAGCAAGTTCGATCGGTTTTCATAGTCATCTTTCTATCCACCAATCTCCAAAAAGAAAACAATTTTATTCTCGTCGGTGGACATCTTGGTCATTGTAGTCATTGGCATTAATGGGCTAATAGATGCTATAGTCGGCCGGACTTCTTCGAGTCAATAGATTACTTGTGTTGATGAAATAACGATCGAGGGCTAGCAGCGAAAGGGGGTGGTCAGACCACAACCAGTCTGAAGCCGACTACTCCGGGAGAATTTATTAATGGAAACATAAATTTCCTAAACTAACGTTACCTGCAAATAGATTGAAAAAGATTCATTACCACGACGTGATTCTGTAAAAACAATTTCAAACAACATAAATTTATTAACGGAAACACGAACACGACCAGCCGGAATCCGATTATTCCGGGAAAATTTATTAACGGAAACATAAATTTCCTGAACGTGCTCCAGCATATCTCATCGAATATTCCGAGAGAGCTCGGCTTTGATAGTCGACAGGAAGGTAAGTGGTCGATGATATGTAGTCGTCGAACTGTTGCTATGGAGTCATTCAGAGAGTTTCTAGTCGGTTAGAATCTATGGTCATGTGCATATGGATAGATATGGATATGGATAGAAAAGAGAATGGTCACGTCAGTATCTATATGATCTCACATTATCCATTGAACAACTATGCTTTAGCGATATTGAACATAAATTTGATTTAACAAAAAGCTTACAATATGTGGGACAAAGTGTTTGGTCAAAAAGTTTGACATTAATAGCTATCCGTCAAACAATTGCTCAACTATGTGGCGAAAATAAGCGGTATAAATCTCTGTTAGTAATGCAATAGAACGATTGGTGTCTTCCTAAAAAGAGCAGTAAATCAGTTACGACAAATTCTTCGAAAGAGTTAGATAATTTCCTTTTTAGGGTTTGGTTCAAATTTAGTTGGAAGCCATTATTTCAATGAGAAAGTTGAATGAGGAAATTTTGTTTTGGAATTTTAATTTTTACAGAATTTCAACGATTTAGATCACTGTTAAAGAGATTATAATATTTGAAATGAAGGTTTTATTTTATTTGTACATTTATTAAATCATTCCATGACTTAATGGTCAAGTGGGCGTAGCGTGTCAGTTAATTCATGTTTTTTTCGCTGTATTGAAACTACCTGGCTGGCTGGCTGAGTTAATATGTCAATGTTTGGATTTGAACTTGAGACTTCCAAGGTTTCAAACTACAAGAGAAAGGTGGCTTTGATAGTATGATGATGGAGAGATAAGATTCATAATCATTTTGAATAATCATTTTTTTAATGGTGATCAAAATATTTAAATATAGTTTTTAAATAAATTTGAGCCATCTGACTGATTGCTCCTGGCCACCTCATTGTGTTGAACGCAAGATTCACGAGAAACCAAGCAATTTCACGAGATTCTTGTGCTAAACCCAACTGATGAGATTTGCTTCATTCATAAATTCATTATCTCCTTGCATATTTTCTTTTTTTAATTGTTTGTGCTTTTCTCTTTTGACCAAACAAATGTTACATATAAATTATTTATCACGAGGAAGTAAAAATATTGTTATAATATTTTTTGTGGAAAACACCCAATGGCTGTCTCCTGTCGCCAGTGACGAGCACAGAAAGGTTTTAAAAACAAAACAAAAAACATCAACCAAATCACAATCTTTTTATTCATGATTTCAACCTGAATTCTCCCACCTGCTAAAATGTCGCCTTAAAGAAAATATATGAGAATTGGAGACTATTGTCTTCAGTCGGCACCCGACCACTTCCTTAGCAGCCGACCACTTCAGTCGAATTAAATCCGACCACTTCAACTAAAACACCTTCGACCGACTCCTTCCACATCGACTACTTCTAGTCGCTTAGTTGGTCTGTTCTCGTCGACAGTCGAAACAAAATAGTGGACAGTATGTGCAGATAAGAAAGCCTGAATCTTTTTTCGTGCTGAATTTATTTCTACTTATGATATACTTTGAATCTCTCCCTGTAGGCATTATCTAAAAGTAAGAGATGATTGCAGTCATGGTGATAGACGACAACCTGAAGTTGTGCAGATTCTAAAATAACAATGGTATCCAATGCAATGTCAACAATTGGATATATTCTTCCTACTTATTAAGGTTCACAATGCTGCAGGTCATTGCTACAATGGCTGATGAGCACATAAAGGTTTTAAAAACAAAACAGAAAACATCAACCAAATCACCATCTTTTTATTCATGATTTCAAATAGAAATGAGTCGTCTATTTCTTTGGTCGACTGCTTTACTCTCTATGGTGGTTGTTCTTTTCCATTGGTCGATAGATTGATGACTCACAAGCTTATCTTCTCTCATCTTCTTTCTCCAGTCAAATAAATTTTAATTATAAATCCAACCTTCAAATAGTCAGCGAATACTGTCAACAGCCGACAATTGATAGAGTAAATTTTGGTCATGGTGTGATTATGCTTCTGTCAATGGTTCCAATGGCTTGTCGGAGCTTCCGTTTAGTATAACTGATCTGGCATGCCGAGAATTGACAGAATCATGTCGTGGTAATGAAGCATTTTCAGACTATTTGTAGGTAACGTTAGTTCAAGAAATTTATGTTTCCGTTAATAAATTCTCTTGTCGACATAATAAAAATGAGAATCAGGAACTCGTAGAGTCCTAAAGCTTACAACTGCTCCAGTCGACGTGTTACAGCTCGACTCTAGTATTGATAAATGCTCAGAATTGCCATTTATTCAACTTCTTCGTGCATGCTTCATGCGATAACTTTCTTGGGCAGCGGCACCATGTACGAGCAAGTACAATCTTTGTATTTTCTTGCAGGTTTATTTTCGCGGCACGCTATCTTCCAGGTTCGAGAACACGATAGGACGGAGTGCGGAGATAGAAAGAGGTAAGAAGAAATTGACGGCAACATCCACGTGGCAGGATTCCATTCGCTCTATAAGCGAGGAATCTAATAGACATGGATGGTCATGCTTCTCGTTGTGAAAACGCCTTCGGAGTAAACATACATGAAAAGTATGGAATAAATAATATAAAGTAAATAAATACATATATGATTAGAGATTTTATAGAATGACATTAAACTTTAACTAAGTATTATTGATATATATTGTTAATTTGTATTTTTTAATATATATTTTAAATAATATAAAGTAAATGCTTGGGTGGTTGGGAGGAAAGATTGTTGCCCTCTCCATCCAGGTTCAATTCTTGTAAGTGACATGATGCTCTTGTTGAGCCCTATTGTAATGATTGTATTTCAAGCTTTCCTTGATTCCTTTGGAATAACAGGAATGTGATTTTTCCGTTGAAAAAAAACCTCCCCACCTAGGTTCAATTCTTGTAAGTGACATGATGCTCTTGTTGAGCCCTATTATGTATTGACCAACTTTCCTTGATTCCTTCAAAATAGTAGAAAGGTAATTTTTCAGCTGAAAAAAAATAAATATATATATAATTAAATACATATATAATTAGAGATTTAATAGAATGATAATTACATTAAACTTTATTAAGTATTAATATATTATCAATTTTTACCTTTTAATATACATTATATTTTATATGTGTGGAAGTTTCATATATATATATATATATTATAATAATAACGAGATTTTCATTTAAAATTATTTTAATAACAATTCATTATTTAGTTTGAATTTTAATATTTTAAAAATAATATACTATAAAACTTCATTTAATTATCTCTATATATAACTTCATTGTATTCCAATTATAATATATTTTAGTTAAATATAATTAACTAATCGTGTATGCAACTAAATAAAATTAATTATAAGCAATTTTAATAAATTTTAGTTAAATATAAACAACTAATAGTGTATACAATTAATTAAAGTTAATTACAATCAATCTTATAAAGAAAATTGAACTGTTATTAATAATAATCAAACACATTTGAATGTAATGTTAAAAAAATAATTATATTTATTTGCTTAAATCCATCAATCAAAAAAAAAAAAATATTCATTGTAGCATAATCATTAAGAATGTTTTATTTAACATAACCCTTAATGTTGTAATATGAGATAACTTAAGATGAATGTCATATTGTGACATAACAATTGATTAAGATATAAATTTTACTTATGCCATCCAGTGAGACATAACTATTAAGTAAAATATAACTTTGACTTAAATGTTGTAGTTCCCTTCATGGATTTCATAATGTGAATTAATGATTGAGGAACATATAATTTTGACTTAAGTCATTTGATATGAGTGTCACATTGTTACATTGAAGTCTACCATATTATGAATTTGAATTATAAACATACAATATAACATTGAGGTATTAAAAATTTCTAAAGTATTTTAAAATATTGTTTACATTCTCATTCGTAAGATTCAACGAGGAGAAACAAGGTTCTCACATATGGCGAACAACCCTATGTAGTAGGAAAATGATCCAAGACCACATTTTTTGGGAAATTAGAGATGGTACCAAAGCAGACTTGTGGGAAGACTCGTGGCAGCAATGCCCAAAACTTGCCTCATCTCTCCCTTATCAAGTTTTCCAGGAGTATTGCAAGGCTCTAAACCTCATAAAAGTCTCCCAATTCTGGAATACTGAAGAGGAGGATGCTACAAAGATGCCCGATTGAGGGAAGTCGCCATATGGAGGAAGCACTACAAGAAAGAATGATAAAGATCGAGAGAGGCCTTGATAAAATTCGATGGGGATACTCCACCAAAGGAAATTTCAACATCAAAGAAGCTTATGACTTATGGACAAATTGTGAAGCAAGACCAATAAAAGAAGTATGTAAGAATATTTGGATGTCAAATCCTTGGCTGAAAGTGGATTGTTTTGTGTGGTTGGTGGTTTATCGTTGAATCCTTACTGGAGAAAACCTCCGGAAAAGAGGAATTGTTGTCCCCTCTCAATGCCCCCTCTGCAATAGAGCCGAAGAAACTCTAAACCACCTCCTAGATTCATGCCACTTATCCTCCACATTATGGGACTGGGGTGCGGAAATCTTCAGAAGATCGAACAAGAAACCTAGGATCCTAGACTAAACAATTAAAGAATGGGACCCCAAGGATTTCAAAAACAGTATTGTAACCCACATCTAGCTCATGTTTCGTGCCTTTTTGATATGGGAAATATGGAAGGAAATAAATAAGAGAATCTTCAATGAAACCAAAGCCTCTATCCAAGCGATTTGGAACAAAATTATAAAACACATTCAAGGGACATTGAAGATTATCCCCTGGGCGGACAGGGACTGGGAAGCAGATGACCATGAACTCAAAATCCTTAATCAACTCATCCTACATCAGAACGATTAGGGATGGGTTCGAAAGAAACTCACAACCCCAACGCAGACTAGTCCTAGTTCTTGGTCTCCTCCCCTTGCGGGCTCTTTCAAGCTCAACTTTGATGGAGCCTCCAAAGGAAACCCAGGCATGGAAGGCTACGGGGTGGTTTTCCATAATGAGGATGGTCAAATTCTTCTCATTTTCCATGACCACATAGGACAAGACACAAACAATGCTTCCGAAATCGAAGGGCTTCTACATGGTCTAAAGATCGTTGATCGGAACAAATGGGAACCACTCATTGCTGAAGGTGATTCAAAGGTGATCATCAACATGGAAAAAAAACTCCAACTTGGCCAAAACCCAACGAAAGTAACTACCAGTTGGAGGTTGGATCACCGGGTGGAAGAAATGAGGGCCCACCTTTGTAACCCACACACGTGGATCTTTAGCCACATTAGAAGAGAAGGGAATAAGGTAACTGACTTCCTGGCAATGTGGGGGCTAACTCACCGCACAGGAAGCGGGAAGGACCCCTGTAAAAATTTAGGGATATGGATTGGGCTACTCCTTGCGCCCAACTGGAAAATCAAGATACCCATGATTTAAGAAGGTGACATAATGACACCTGCATTGGGAATGATGCCCATGAAATCCTCCACGCAAGTAGTCCCTTCAACACCTCGTGACATAATACCCACACACGTGACACCGGTGTGAACCAAAACCATGAATACCAAGTTCGTCCGGAGTTGTTAACCATCGAAGTGGATATTAATGAGGCCAGGCCTCCAGAATGTCCTCGTCAACCGAACAATTACTGAAGGGGATGAAAGGAACTGAGGATGAATTAGGCGGATTGGATGTCTATGTACTGCAGTCAGATCCGAAGTATGCTGGAATGATGATAGCAATTAAGGTAAGACGAAAGAGGCAGGATATAAATATGGACAATCCTCGGTGGGGGCCTTGCACTCCTAAACCTTTGTATATTTTCTTCCTTGTTGGTGTGCTTCTTCCTCTATCTGTGCCTATGGCATTGACCCTGCTACCTGCACCAAAGAATGACCCCAAATCGGAGAAATTCCAAAAGTGAGAAAAGGGGAGCCCGAAGTCGCCAAACCCCAAAGATGAAGAGAGCTAATCGTGAGCAGACAAAGGCCACCCATGCAGGCCAATTTTTTCGAACGCGTATTCCCCATTAAATACAAGAAGAAATTATCATTTTGGAAAAAGGATTATGGGAGCAAGGGAACAACCAGAACATGGAAAACATTCGGGCTGAATTTGAGGAGTGGGTGCAAGATCCTGGAACCACCACGAGTCGCCTTGCGGCTTATGACCATATTGTGTCAACTTACTGGGTTACCAAAGGATTGCTTTCCCACGTCTCGATGGAACGCGAAAACAAGGCTTTGGGAGACACAGAGCCTATTCAGGCTTGGAGAGAGCACCACAGTGACTGTCGTCTTGTGCATAAGAAAGTGGATCTGATAACCATGAAGTTGGGTATTCCTCTGTACCCTCCTATCCACCAACTAATCGTTGATCCTGGTATCAATTCTGGCGGTCTCACGGCTAGAAGTGATGAAGGCAGAAGAACCGGTGGGGGGGATACCTCTTTAAGAGTGAATGTAGGCCAATACTCTGATATGCAGCATTGAGGAGATGGCGCGTAAGTGGATATCATCTGTTCAGGTCCAAGTTTTTTTTTTTTTGATATCAAATCAATGTTTTTCCCGATCTGTATATGTATTTAGTCATTCTGTGTGTAATTGGGTTTGGGGGAAGTTTGTCACAGGCCATCCTTTTTTCTGACTGCCTGTTTTTTGTTGATGTAAGGGGTATAGTATGAGGAACACGATTGGTTTTAGCTGTTAGGTCTCTTTCTTCTCTTTCAGTCTAGTTAAGGGGATGATGAAGGTTAGTAGTTTGGAAAGATTCTCAAGTAGCACAGTCTGTTTTCCAGCAAGTTGTTTTGATCGCTATGTATATCTTTCAGGAAAGTTAATATGAAATGTTTACTTACAAAAAAAAAAAATATTGTTTACATTCCCATCGTTTATACATTGCAATTACTATAGATAACTTAGTAAAAAAAATTCAATATTTCTATGTTTGATATATACATTTGCTCTATTATGATTTTTTTTAATAATAATTCATTTTTTTTGTTTCAATATTTAGTTCATAAATTCTTAAAGATAATATACAAAGCAACTTCAATATATTTACATATCAACTCATAATGAAATTTTGGTGTATATAAAATTCATTTTGTTTTATTTCATACACAATAAATGTATAAATTTGACATCACTAACCAAGATGAATATCACATGGAATATAACCATTAAGGAATGTAACAATTCGGCAAAATTAAACCAAGGTGAATGTCACAAATCATAACATAACCTTTTAGTTTATACTTGTTTAAATGTCCTATTATGCCATAATATTAATTCCAACCATATTGTTAACCTCAAACATAACACAAACATAACCTTTTATATCATGACTCTTCAAATATCATAAGGTGACATAACTATAGGAAAAAAATAAAATGTATGCAATGCCATAGAACCATGAGGAATGTCACAATCCAATATTTCCATGAACAAATGTAGGAATTTGACAAAATAAAACAATGATGGACATTACAATACAATATAATGTATGAAAAATATTGCAATTCAATTTAACTCTTAAGGAGCATCCTAATGTGACATAACCCTTGATGAATATTGAAATTGTTGAGATATTGTAACTTCTAAGAATATTATATTTGTACTTTATTATTTTGGAGATGTTTCATTCCTTCGTGAAGACCTTATTGTATATCCAGAGATGTTTAATTCCTCCGTGGAGAATGTGGTAACTTGGGTTATTAGACCACCCTAGTGGGGTTGGCCCTGCCACATTATGTTAAGTAATTAAGTTGGGGCCGACCTAGTCAATGTAAAATACAAGTCGGAGTTGTGTATAAATAGAGGTGTGTTCCTCATTTAACACACACTACACTCACTTGTGAATAGCGCATGGGTAGGGGAGAGGTCTTCTATGGAGGAGAAGGAGCTCATGTCTAGGGTTTTCATCTTTGTATTTGCTGGTCATCTATATTGAGAAAGCTTTGTTGGGTTTTCTACCCCATGAGGGTTTCCCAGGATAAATCTGTGTCTCTTGTGTTTATGTTGTGCTTGTTGTTCTTTCAGTGATCCTGTATATGCTATTGTTGTGAAATGAAATGTAATGCTGATATTTTCTGTCTTATCATATTGAATCTTAACATGGTATCAGAGCTAACCTGAAGGAAGGCAATGTATGGCACTTACAACACTTGATTCACTTGAGACAATTTGAAGGTTAGGGTTTTGTATAGCAAAAACCAATCATCGTGGAACTTTCGCTATAAATAAATTTTGGTGAAGGTTCAGGATCTGAAACCTTTATAGGTCGACGATAACATCCCCATGTACCTTGTGTCCAAAGGAAAACCTCTAATTCGTTGTAATTTGTGAGTTATGATTAGTACAAGTTAGGGTTTCTGCCTCTTCCAGATCTCAGTCATAAACAGGTGACCTAGGAAAAAAGGTCACAAACTGGGCTAGGAAGCTCCAAATGAAATTTCGTAAAAAGTGACAGGTAGAGCACAGACTTTAGTTTCTCAGGTAACTTTTTCAGAGGTCGAAGTGGAACCAGTGACACGTGACACGCCGTACAAGTTTGCTCTCCTGTTTTATCCCATAAACAGGTCACGTTGCGACACTTGGCATAAATCTCTCTCAGAAAATCCAATTGAGGTCAGACTTGTGGGGTTGGAAAGATGACAGGTCAGGCTACCATAGGCCGAAGTTTCAGACACTGTGGATTTGTAATTTCATAGATGCACCAGAAACAATCAGGTGCATATGTCTGTCAAAACATAATTATTTTTTGAGCACCTTCATTCTTGGCTTATCACTGCTGCGGGAATTTAGGGTTTCGGTGAAAGTTGGAATTTTATTAATCGGAGTCCATGGCTGAATACTCCTCATCAAAATTGAAATTTAGAGACCAAGATCGAAATTTTTGGTTGGTTAGAAGAGTGGGCTTGATCAAACTCTAGTTCGAGATTTTTATCGGAAAGGTGGAAAATTAGGGCTTCTGCAAAAGTTGGAATTTTTTGAAATCTGTGACCACGGCTGGAAGATCCTTAGAAAAATAAAAGTTTAAAGCTTTGGATCGAACCTTTTTATTGGGAAGAAGGGTGGGCTTCATCAAACCCTAGTTCGAGATCCTGTCCAGAAGATCCAGAAGTTTCAAAGGCAATTTTTGGAGATTTCAAAATTGAAGTATGCTAGCTTGATCAGCTCAGCAAGGCACATCTTTCCATCCTTTCAAAAGTTTGGAATTCAAAGTTTGAATTTTTAGGGTTTCTCTGAGAAACCCTAATCCAGCTCCAGATCCAGTTTCAGCAAATCAAGTGGATTGGGTTAAAAGCAATCCCGATAGGTATGACTTGAGGAGATACAGGTATGTGGTGAAATCTGTTCATGATTAAATTTATGATATGTTTGTCTTCATGCTATTGAGGTTAGTACAATTATGATTGTTTGAAAATGGATGCATGTGAAGTGATAGAAGACATTCATTGATTAGGTGTATGACACTTATTATTGTACTAATGCACCTGTGGTGTTGTATGAGGATGATGTCGTTTTCTAAACAAGATACATGTACATCAAGAAAGACAAATCAAGTTCTATGACCATGATGACATGAAGACAAAGACTCATTCATAATATTTGATCACATAGAAGCTCCACTTATGAGGTATGTATGACCTTGTTCTACTATGCTTAACCTCTGAGATATGCAGGTTCTAGCACAAGGTCTCTAAATCATTGAAGAGAACAAAGAAGATATTGTTTGGGTATGTTAAGACATAACCAAGCTTGATAATCCAGGTATGTTTTCCTATATCAAGTTAGAATCCTACTTTGCTAGGATCCTAGGTACGTATACCTATGTATGAAGTGATCATGACCATACATACTTAAGATTATCATGTTTTGATAGTATACTAATGAATGTATGATTGTGTATGAGATCATGAGGATGACACTAGTGCACAGTTGAGCATGCATAGTGGACCGGGATGAATAGAAGTTCAAAGACATAAAGAGATCAAGCGGGAGGAAACCACTCAACATAAAAGATAAGTATTTGAGTTGTTATTTGAATCTTTGAAATAGTAAATGATATTGCTTGTATGCATATTTGTATTCCTAGAGTATATCATGCATAGTGTAAGCATTCATATAGCATTGAACAGTATACTACTAATAAGCATATGATGGGTAAGATTGGACAAACATTCCATTGTTGTTTATCTAAAATGAAACCTCTTTGCTGACATGCTGAGAGCTGTGCACGCTCTTGACAGTATGTTCTGGTAGAGATGGAAGCCATCTAGATAGCCACTGTATGCATACAGGATATGGAAAAGTGTTGTGACAAGATATTGGTCAAGATAGTTGCATGACTATGTGAATCATATCAGTATGCATAGTAGGTTATCATAATTTGATGATTATGAAGTATTACTAATCATGTGATTAAATTTGATTTGTAGAAAAGATAATGTGCTATGATGATGAACACCTGTTCCAAAGAACGAGTGATGGATGTTCAATAAGAAGACTTGCAAATCAAACATACTATAGAAGGTTTGTGGCTAGAAGATTCTCTTAGAAAACGGAAGAAGATCATGACGAGATGTTTGCTCCAAGTGGCTCAATAAGACCATTCTCTTAATGGTGTAATTGAAGAAATCTCTGTACGAGCACCCAGGATCGATAGTCATTTGATGAGCTTAATGATTACCATGGGTGATGCGGATTTCAACCTTTGCTACAAGGTTGAAGATGGTATCTATACATAGATGACATTCAAGAAGGAACTCACCACAGAGTTTGAATGATCTTGAGGCTCATATCAGTAGACCCATCTGACGAGAGATGGCACGGATAGATATGCAGAAGAACACTCACTGCAGAGTGTAGATGATGTTCAGTCACAGAAGGAGAAGTTGATAGCTTCTTGAAAAGCTTGGGCTTTACCAAAAGTAAAGCTGATCCTAACCTTTACCTTAAGGTTATGGATGATGAACCTGTCATACTATTACTATATGTGAATGATCTCTTTCTGATAGGGAATGAGAAATAGATCATGGAAAGAAAGAAGCTAGCTACAAAATTTGAGATGAAATATCTCAGATTGATGTGGAAGTATGGAAAGGCCCAGAAGGAATCTTTCTCAACCAAGGAAAGTATGCTGTGGAAATCTTGAGAATATTTGATGTGTTGGAATGTACAACCATGGCCACTCTCATGGGTTCCGACTTGAAACTGTTAGCTGATGACTCATCAGAGTTAGTGGATGTAACTCTGTACAGACAGATTATTGGGTCATTGATGTATCTGACGAATACTAGGCCAGATATATGCTTTGCAGTGAACACCTTGAGTCATTATCTAGTGGAACCTAGATGAGTTCACCTGATAGCTACAAAGCATGTGATGAGGTACCTGAAGGGTACGATAGACTTTGGTCTATATTATTTTGGAGATCATGAATCAGATTGTATGGCTACATAGATGCTGATTGGGTAGGAAGTGTATCAGACAGGAATAGCACATCGAGCAGATGTTATTGTCTTGGATTTGCCATGATCTCGTGGTGGAATAGGAAGCAGTCTAGTGTGGTTCTCAGCACAACCGAAGCAGAATATATAGCTGCTTGCTCTGCTAGCTGTGAAGAGATATGGCTTCGAAAGCTGTTATCAGGATTGTTTGACTTAGAGATGGACCCCACCGTGATCTTGTGTGACAACCAGATTTGTATCAAGATGACTAAGAATCCAGTGTTCCATGATAAGTCAAAGCACATAGAGATCCGATATATTTATATACGGGATATGGTGCAGAAAGGAGCTATCAAGCTCGAGTATGTGAGCACTGATGAACAAGTTGCTGATGTATTTACCAAAACCTCTGTCTCGAGAAAAGTTTGAGTATTTTCGAGAGAAGCTTGGTGTAGTTCAGAAGGACCCTCCTCGAAAGTGGGAGTGATGTGGTCGCTGATGATGAGATTGCCTGCATCGACAGAAAGGTCGATGATGTGGATACATGTATTAATGATACCGATGGTGAGGTCGATGATGTGGATACATGTATTGATGATACCGATAGTGAGGTCGATGATGTGGATACCTGTATTGGTGATACCGACGATGAGGTCGATGAGTGGTCCTTAGACTTGGTCTAAGTTGACAAGTGGATTGTATCATCCTTGGACACATGTCCTAAAAGAGATCCATAGACATATGCCTCTGAGAAAGAAGTCCCTAGTGGAAGAGAGGGATTGCATCATCCCTGGACTTCGGTCCCCTAAATTGATCCGTAGACATATGTCTCCAAGAAAGAAGTCCCTAGTGGACGAGAGGGATTGCATCATCCCTGGACTTCGGTCCCCTGAATTGATCCGTAGACATATGTCTCCGAGAAAGAAGTCCCTAGTGGACGAGAGGGATCGCATCATCCTTGGAATTCGGTCCCCTGAATTGATCCGTAGACATATGTCTCCGAGAAAGAAGTCCCTAGTGGATGAGAGGATTGCATCATCCCTGGACTTCGGTCCCCTGAATTGATCTGTAGACATATGTCTCTGAGAAAGAAGTCCCTAGTGGACGAGAGGGATTGCATCATCCCTGGACTTCGGTCCCCTGAATTGATCCGTAGACATATGTCTCCGAGAAAGAAGTCCCTAGTGGATGAGAGGGATTGCATCATCCCTGGACTTTGGTTCCCTGAATTGACCCGTAGACATCTGTCTCCGAAAATTGATGATAGGACTGCATTGTCCTTGAACGTTTAGTTCAAAATGTACATGATAGGACTGCATCGTCCCTGAACAGTTGGTTCAAAATGTACGTGATAAATCCTAGATCTGATCTAGGTCATATCCAGTATGAAAAAGGACTGGCTTTGTGGTGGTAAATCCTAGATCTGATCTAGGTCACATCCAGTATGAAAAAGGACTAACACTATGGTCGGGATTGCATCGTCCCTAGACATGGATTTGTCTTAAATAGATCAAGGAATGCATCGTCCCTATACATGGATTTTTCTTAAAAGGATCAAGATTGATCATCCTGTAAGTAGATCTGGATTGCATCGTCCCTAGACATGGATTTGTCTTAAATGGATCAAGGACTGCATCATCCCTAGACATGGATTTGTCTTAAATGGATCAAGGACTGCATCGTCCCTAGACATGGATTTGTCTTAAATGGATCAAGGACTGCATCGTCCCTAGACATGGATTTGTCTTAAAAGGATCAGGATTGATCATCCTGTAAGTAGATCTGGATTGCATCGTCCATAGACATGAGACTTGTCTTAAATTGATAAGGATTGATCATCCTGGGAATTGGATTTGGATTTCATCGTCCATAGACATGAGAGGTGTCTTAAACTGAGAGGGATTGATCATCCCGTAATTGGATCATGTGTGTTGTTGTAGACCGAGTCGAGATGATCCAAATGCTGTAGATCGAGATGATCCAGATGCTGTAGATCGAGATGATGATGTTGATCGTGATGATCCAGATGATGATGTTGATCGAGATGATCCAGATGATGCTGTTGATCAAGATGATCAAGATGATGATGTTGATTGTGATGGTCTAGATGATGATGATGTTGATCGTGATGGTCTAGATGACGATGCTGATGATCGTGTGATGACGATGATCGTGTGATGACGATGCTATTGATAGTGGGGATCCAGATGATGATATTGCTGTAGCTGTTCAAGTGCTGCAGAAGATGAAGATTCAGTACTGAAGATGTTGATGTTCCAGTATTGAAGATGTTCCAGTAACTTCTTGAGTTATTGATGATGAAATAAGAAATCTTCCAATGATTTATAGATGTATCATGTATGATGTTGATGACTCCTTGCTCATGTAGATGTTGTTATAATATCCTTCTCGTTAAGGGGGAGTGTTGAGATATTGTAACTTCTAAGAATATTATATTTGTACTTTATTATTCTAGAAATGTTTCATTCCTCCGCGAAGACCTTATTGTATATCCGGAGATGTTTTATTCCTCCATGGAGAATGTGGTAACTTGGCTTATTGCACCACCCTAGTGGGGTCGGCCCTGCCACATTATGTTAAGTAATTAAGTTGGGGCCGACCTAGTCAATGTAAAATACAAGTCGGAGTTGTGTATAAATAGAGGAGGTGTGTTCCTCATTTAACACACACTACACTCACTTGTGAATAGCGCATAAGTGAGGGAGACGTCTGCTATGGAGGAGAAGGAGCTCATGTCTAGGGTTTGCATCTTTGTATTTGCTGGTCATCTATATTGACAAAGCTTTGCTGGGTTTTCTACCCCATGAGAGTTTCCCAGGATAAATCTATGTCTCTTGTGTTTATGCTGTGCTTGTTGTTCTTTCAATGATCCTGTATATGCTATTTTTGTGAAATGAAATGTAATGCTGATATTTTATGTCTTAGCATATTGAATCTTAACAGAAATGTGAAATAATCCAACATGATGCAATGAGACATTATCATTGAAGACCATTACAATGAAACATAACTAATGAGGAACGTCACAATGAGACATAACCCCTGAAGAATTCCTTGTTGAATGTCTTAATACAATGTAAGCATTGAGGAACCTAGGAATTTCACATAAGTTAACTAAGATTAACCATTTAATTATAATTTAATCTTTTTCACCACATGGTTTTGCTAACTACATAATTAATAATATCATACTTAAAACAATTATAATTATAATTATTTAATTAATTAATATTATAATATAATCATAGTGATTATAATATCCAACCATTGGTGAATGTCAAAATGCGATAAAACAACTAACGGACATATCGATGCAACATGACCATTGATGAATGCAACAATAGGATATAACTATTTATCAATGTAGCACTTCAACATAAGTCAAACAAGATGAACGATTAATCTTTTATTATTGTTTACTTAGTTATAGTTAACCATTACTTATGAATTAACCTTTGTGTTCAACTCTTATCGCATTATCTGTAACCATTGCCCATAAGTAAAATTAACACAATACTTGTAATTAACATAGTGCCATAATCATGGATTGACGAACATTTCAATGTGGCATAACCATTTAGGGCAATCCACTATGCCATAACCATTGAGTAATATCACAATGCGACATAACCATTAATTAATGATACAATGCAATATACCCATTGATAAACATCACAATGTGTCATAACCAATGAATAATGTTGTAGCATGTCATAACCCTCGATGAATGTCACTATGTGACATAACCATTGTGGAATATAGTAATTCCACATAATTTAATGAAGATGAACACTAGAATGTGACATATATATAACCATTGAGGAATGTCACACAAATGGACACTCAAAGTCTACTATGGTCAAACAATATTTAATCATGGTTAACTATGGTAAAAATTAGTCAACATTGGTCACCCATGGTATAAACATAGTCACCTATGGTTAACGATTTTAAAATGTAGTCGATCATAGTAAAAATTAGTTGAGATTATCAACCATGGTGACCTAATGTGAACCATGGAAAACCCTATTCTAACCATGCTCTATTATTGTCAACCATAGTCAGCCATAATCAAACATACTCAATGGCATTTTAGCCATGGTTAAACATAATTAAACATCACCAACCATGGTCAACCAAAGTCATCCATAATAAACCAAATTCAACCATAATCAACAATGGTCAACTATGTTTAACTATAGTCCAATTTTAGTCAAACATGGTATTCCCTGGTAAAACATAGTAAACCATAGCAAGAATTGCATACCATACTCTACCATGGTCAACCATTGTCAAACATTGTAAACCTTGGTCAAACACAATAAACCATGCTCAACCTTATCTAACCAAAGTCAAACATGGTTCACGAAGGTCAACATGGTTAACCAAATTCAACCATCGTCAACATGGTTCAAAACGTTCAATGATGGTTAACCAAATTTAACCATATTCAACCATTGTTCAATAAAATCAACATTATTAACAAAACCCAACCATGTGTTATCGCCTAGAATTAACAAACTTGTGACAATTTTGAGTCTATTACTGAAAGACATCATCATCATACATTATGTAGCTCATAAATATTACTTTAATAGTAATTAACTTGTGGGATAGAGGAATTAATGTGCAATTTTGTTTTACTCAGACCAAGTGACTATCACAACTTAGTATTCAAGTGAAATGGATTTGAAAATTCCTTGATACCCATGTGACTATGCAAAAATCCCGACTCATAAATTTTGTGATACATTAAAAACCCCCAATTGCATTTGGGTGCAAAAAGATTTGACTTGAACTCACCTGTGAGGTACTTGCCCCTTAATGGATCATGTTCTTATATTTGGAGGTCATTTCATTAGTGAAGATTTCACTTTTAAAAATAGTTTCTTCGAAGACCTCCATTTGAGTATAAATGCAAAACAATGGCATGCATTTCTTAAGGAAAAAATAAAACATGGTTATGCTATAGGAATTGTATTGGAATACCTCTCTTTTAACTATTTTCTTATCATTTATTATCTTCCATGCTTTCTTGTCTCCTTGTTATAACTCAATATTACACATTATGCATTAGTGTCGCATCCTTGCACTAGCGACCTAAACGACAGTTTCCATTAAAGATCATCTGAACATTCAGAGTGAAAAACACTGACTGAACACTGAAAGCAAAACCTTTTTCTGCCATCTTCCAACCCAACTTAGCCCTATTTGTGAGCACTACCGCTCCCTACACATCTAAAGGGGCGTGGTATTCAGCACTACTGCGCGTTGCTCCTTCTCTAGGGCGCGGTACTACCGCGTTATGCTCAGTTATAGGGGCGCGGTAGTCTGAAATTAGCCTTTTTTCCTTGGACTTTGGGATCTCAACCTTCGAGGAGATTTTGTTGGGATTACCACCTTTGGTTTGATCCTAAATCCTTCTTTGTTTAGCTGGCCTGATCCACTAAACCCTCCATAGATCCACACTTCTCTCTTTGGTTAACCTTTCCATGTGCTATAAGAGAGAAGCTTTCCATGGGCCAAAGGGAGGATTTTTGGGGCATCAAACCTATGATCTTCAGACTTCTGCAGAGATAGCTAGAGGAAGCACTTGGAGCTGGAGGATTGGCTTGGATATCAAGCAACCTTTGTAAGCACTCTTCAAGTTTGTAATAAAAGATAACTTGTCTTGTTTTTCCCATTTCATGTGTATTGTATAAATATTTGATATGAAATGTATCTAGTTTAGATTTGAACTTAATCTTTGCTTCAAGGTATTTGGAAGCTTGCATGCTTGTCCTTTGTTTGATTTCAACAGGTTCTACATTGGAGCTTCGGGATCAAGAGCTGGAAGCGGGACAAATGTCGAATTGGAAGGTGAGTTACATCTTTCATCTCTTCTGAATGCATTTAATCTTGTTGTGAAGATTAGTTTAGGAACTCAAGGTATCATTTGTTTCCTTTTTGTCTTAGTTTAGAGTCAGTTAAATCTACTTTAACCTAAGAGAGTTTCTACCTATCCGTAGGGAGAAATATCTACAACAAAAAACTGGCGACTCCACTGGGGCCTTGAATCCATTTTCTTTGCTTGTGAAGTTTGATTTCAATTTCACTCATTGATTGTAAGAATTGGGTTCTTTTACCCTCATTCACTTCCCTATTCTCTACATTAGACTTCTGTTACAGATCAGTAAGTCCTCTGGGTTGGCAAACCCTCGAAAAGTCAAAATATTTTCTTAAATTTCTGCCTTTTCCCCCTGTTCAGACACTACCACGTCCCCGTAACTGCCTACAGAGCGGTAGTATCACACCTTAACCAATGTCTAGAGCGCGGTAGCATATCAGTACCGCTCCCAGGTTGCCTGCAGGCTCGCGGTAGTTCCTGGAAAGTGTTTTTATTTGGTTTGTTTGGTTATTTTTGGGTCTTTTCAAGATTTGGATCCATGTTGGCCCTCTGAGTAAACACTAGTGTTTTGCTTGCATTTTTAAGCGAAATGGGTTCTATTTTTGGAAAAACAATTCCCCCTCATGGCCGGGGGGGGCCATGAATCATGCATCCTACAGTCGTTTTGACCCATATTAAGGTTTTGAGATCATTTTTTGGTTTGGTGTGTTTGGATTGCTTGGAATCTTATTTCCTTTACATCCTATCTAATGATTGTTGGGAAAGATTGATTCCTTGTCTCCGCTTTAGTCCAAAGAGAAGCTTGGTTTTTTCACTCTTTTGCTATATTCACGAAACTGGAAAAAATATATGTTCTTCTTGCTTTAATTTGATCATTTTCAATTCTTCGTCTCAAATTCATAAGAAGAAGAAAGGATTGTTTCAGATTCGTGTACATTCGAGTTAAAGATAGAATTGTTGAGTGCTTTTCTTTGTCCTTCATCTAATTGGAAACGTTTGTAGAATCTTTCTTTCCGTAGCTTGGATGTGTCCTTTTCAAGTGTGAAAAGATAAGAAATGGATTAGAATCGTTACGTTTGGTGTTCATATGAAGAACTTTTTCATTGCTTTGGGTTAGTTTTGGGTACATATTTTACTTCTTTCTATCATTTTGAAAAGAAATAAAATTGCATTTGCATTGGGTTGTACATATTGGGAACAGAAAGAATTCTTCCTTACTTTAGCTAGTGTTCATCAAAGAGAAAGGCTCATTTCGATTCATCTTCATTTGCATGGTTTGAGTCGTCACAACACCATCAAGTTGCACTTCCATAACCCGATTGTGTAAGACAACCTCTAAAATTAATCTCCCTAACTAAACCAATATTAACCTCACTTGAGGAAATCAAAAGAATTTGGTAGTTAGGTAGGACACCAGGGATAGGCATCAAAATAATTCCTTCTTGACATTTTTCATCTGAGACATTGTCGTTGTCTTTAGGAAACTAAAATCCTCCAGTATTTATTAACACGGTTAAGACCAGTTTGTGGAGGGGCCTCCTGTTGTTTCAGGGGTTAAACCGCTGCGAGATCAAGAACCGGACGGACTCTGTGGAATTCCGCACTCCACTTAGCCCTAAGGCAACATCGATCATTGTCTTCCTTGTATTCTCTGGCCACCATACTGGTGATACAAGGGTGATAAGGTAGAAGTGCCGAAAACCTTTTCCGACGTGTCATGAACGAGGTAGCTTAGTGACTTTTCTTCTAGGGCTCTTTTACCCAGGATCCCTTTCGGTAGAGGGATATCCTTCCATTATTGGTCTCTAATTTTGTATTGTTCGACTTGGATTTCATCACCTTGCAAAGGATACAATTTGTTGAGGTCTCTAGCTCTTAGTTAGGAGGTTTTGCTTGCTATCTTGTAGAGGGTCTTTTTCTTTGTAGGGATGCTTGTTGGCATTCTGGCCATTTTGTTGTACAACTCGCTTACTGTGGCAGCAGACTCAGTATAGTTTTTTGAGCTTGCTCTTTTGGCCTGTGAGCCTTGTCTTTTCCTAGCTCCCCTTTTGCACATTCGACTGCTTCAGGGTTTTTGAGTTCTTTCACGCAAGACTTCGTACACATTAGTAAGTCTTGTTCCATGGTGAATCCATCTCCATGCACCCAAGCTCCTTCTGGGACTACCAATCAAGAGGCCCCTTCTCAAGGGGTACCTTTTGTCTTTCCTCCAGTTGGAGATATTGGTCCTCCCTTTATTGCCACGTTAAATCTTCCTGGATTAACCATAGGATTACCGGTATGGTTATTCAATCCGGTGATTCCGATTGTACCCAATGTTTCAAATGTTAAATCTCCACCACGAGAGAGTCAATCCCAAACTAATCCTTCCCCTTCTTCGTCAGATGAATCTTCTTCCGTTCCTTCTTCCTCGCCTGATCAAAGCAATAGTGTTAGTAATCTGGTGGATAAGAAGAAGAAGAAAAGGAAAGTTAAGAAGAAGAAGGATAAGAAAGAGACCAAGCATAAACCAGTTGCCTCTAATGGCACTCATGCTACGAAAACACCCCGCAAGCCCAAGTTCCCTTGCAAACTTTGCAAGGGTGATCACCTTCTCAAGGATTGTCTCGGTCTTTCCCGTGTGTCAGAAGTGTGGTCTAAAAACCCCAAACCACTTGTATTGTCAACCTTTGACCATCATGTTGATGACACTCCCTCAACCAGTTACCCCTTGGTGAAGGGTCAGAAGGGTAAAGTCCTATATCCCTATTTGATATGCAAGGGTATGCACCGTACTTTCCTTTGTCCAAGCATAGATGAAGCTTCGCGGTGGTTAGAAGATATTACTAGTTCTCAACCGGTGCTTCCAACAAACGATAGTAAGTTGTCCATTGACCCCCCACTAGTTGACCAAGTGATCAATTCAGTTTCATCTGCAATTGACCCCACTCTCCCTCCCGAGAGTGAAGTGATCGAGTCGCTGTCATCCCCACTCGATCTCGCTCTTTCATTGGAGAAAGTCCAGACTGAAGCAGTCACCTTGACATAATCTTCATCTCATTCTTATCTTCCAAGCGAGAGTGAATTGGAAACCGATGATGTTTTCCTAATCAGTTCAGAATGTCCTCGGCAAGCAGAAACCCTGTCCATTTCCGCGGGACCCCCTCCAAGTATTGAGGTTATTTCCTTTGATTGGAATGGTCTAACAAAATCTCGTCTTCCTTCGAGTGTTCCTTTTCAGATATCTGTAGGAGTTTCCGATAAGGAAATCTTTCACACCGTAGTGGATGAGGGAGCTTCTGTTAGTATTTTATCCTCAACTGCTTGGAAAGCCTTAGGTTCTCCTCGGCTTGTGCCTGTCACTGACCAGATATTGGCTTTCAATAGAAGGCCTACTGGAAATTTAGGGTCCCTTCCTCAGTTACCTATCACTTTGGGAGGAAAAACTGTCTGTATTGATGTTATGGTAGTCCAGGGTCCCTTAGATTTTAATATGTTCTTTGGACGTGATTATGTCCATGCTATGAAGGCTGTAGTGTCCTCACTCTTTCAAGTGATGTATTTTCCCCATCATGGGAATGTTGTGACCATTGATCAACTTTCCTTTGTGACGCCCACTCATCGCATGACTCCTAGTCACTAGACTTCCCTAAATGTTCCACATGTTTTAGTGGTTTCTTCCCCCTAAGGATGGGGGGTATGAGCATAGTTCCTTTCTATGTCAAGATCGTTAAAAAAAGAAATAGGTTCCTACGAGCATAGTTTATTATTTGTTTCAAGCTCGTTAAAAAATGAAACCGACCCTCAAGCACAGTTTACCGTTGGTTTCGAGCTTGTGTAAAAATGAAATCAATCCCAAGCATAATTTACTTTCAGTTTCAAGCTTGCGTAAAAATGAAACTACCTTCGAGCATAATTTCTTTCTGTTTTAAGCTCGTTAAAAAATAAAAAGGACCCTTTCAAGCATTGTTATTATCTATATTCAAGCTTGTGTAAAAATGAAATAGATCTCCCTTCCATTTGTTCGAGTCTCTCGCCAAAGTTAGGATTTGAACCTTCATTTCATCTGCCTGGGTCACTTGGTCCTGGTTCTCCCTACCCCCCCTGGCGAACACATTCGGATTAGTAGCCAATATTTTTGGGAAAGGAAGAAGAGTAGTCAGACGAAATGAAGCTTGGGGGGCATGTTTAGCCGTTAAACAATTGGAGTAAAAAGTTGTGTCTAACGAGTATAGGTTTATCACTTTATCCGGCCTCGCTAGACTATTTACGGAAAAGGAACGAGCTAAGTCACTTTCTTCTAGCAATTATGCTGGGGGCATGTACCAACCTTTGGATTTCATGACGGGAAGAAGTTCACCATTGGGAACATTTTCGAGCATACTTTCCTTTTTAGGTTTCGAGCTCATTAAACCATGAAAATTATCCTGAGCATAGTTCATTTTCTGTTACAAGCTCGTTAAAAAATGAAGTAGGCATCATGAGCATTCTTCCAACCTATCTTCGAGCTCGTTAAAAACAGTAAGATGGTGTTTGAGCTTACTTTTCACTTTTTTCGCGCTCTGGTTAAAACATGAAAAGTGGTTTGAGCTTACTTTTCCTTTTTCGTGCTCTAGATCCAAACATGAAAAAGATTCCGAGTGCTTTTGATACCATTATCGTGCTCACTAAACAATTGGAGTAAAAAGGTGTGTCTAACGAGTATAGGTTTATCACTTTATCCGGCCTCGCTAGACTATTTACGGAAAAGGAACTGTGTCGAGTTTACTTTTCCTTTGTCGTACTCGGTCATCAACCATGAAAAAGTTGTACATGGAATCCTTTTTAAGCTCTTTTCAGACTCCTAAAATAGGAAAAGATGGCCAAGCGAAATTGATTCGTTCATGCTTGTAAAAGGATTTGAATGATCGTCTCCCTAGTGATAGTTTACCCCTTTTTCGGACTAGGGGGCACTACTTACGAAAAAGGAATACTCTAGCCAATCATGACTGGAAGAGTCCTCTCCCGTGTTGTTTTACCCTTTTTCGGGCGATGAGGCTAATTTTACGAAAAAGGACTATTGGAGTCTTCTTTAGTTCTTTTCAGACTCTCTAAACATGAAATGACGACCGAGTTTTCCTTCCTTGGACTCATTAAAATTCAACATTGAAGGGCCCACTTTGGGATGAACCCATCCTTTCTCAGGTTCGAAAAACATGTGATATTGGACTCATCTATGAGATGAGCTATACCGAGCATATATTATCCTCCTCAAGCTCGTAAAAAAACAAAGAGGTACTCGTCCATCATGTCGGGGGAAAATGGGAATATGAGTCAAGTTTACCTTGTTGGTAGCTTGTGAGTCGTCACCTTTGAACATGGCATGCATCCTCACCTTGTCTGTTTTGGGTAGTCAGTCTTGCTGATAGTGTCATCATTATGATCATGCGTCCTCATTATTGCAATGAGTTCACACTTCCTGTGGTTCTGTCTGTTCAAGTAGTCCCTGCTTCCAAGCTCCGTTTCATGCCGTTATATGTTCAAAGGGTTATTACCTTGAGTCCACCTCTACTTCATGTCAAACCTTCCCTTTGTGTCAGTACATATTCTATTGTTTCATCGGTCCATACTATCTCTCGTTCTAATTTCGTGTCGGTGATGTGGGAATCATTATGGCCCACCTTCGACGAGTCTATTCCTATCGACACCAAATCACTATCCAGGAATTAGACTTACAAGTCAACCACTAGTACCTGCATGCCTCAATGGCAGGTTTCCTTGTGTTCGACAGTAGGTTTTCATCATTGAACTATGATTGAATGATCTCTCGGATGCTCGACATCAACTCCTTTATTCGCATTTCGTTGAGATGTACTATAGATACCTTGAGGATCATTGTCATTATTGGTGATTTCCCTCGCATTTGTTAACGGTTCACATCATTGACCGGTAATCAAATTGTTTCTACCATGTTCAACTTCAACACCTTGTAATCACATGGCTAGATTCGTATTGTTTGTGATCGGGTAGAAGACCCTGGACACCCTTTTGTATTTTGATTACGTCCAGGTTGCAATGGATATTTTTCTGTATTGTCACACAGATCCACTTATGTATTGGTCGTGGCTGTGTCATTATTGTCTCATGGATCTACGCTTGTTCATAGTAGCCATGATTTGTCTACAGTCTGTATCATCTCAGTACTCATGGATTTGCAATGTATTGGTCAGTATCCATGCTTTGAGTCATTTGTTTCCGAGCATGGGAATGCCCGCCTCGGTGATATATCTGACATTTTGTTTCTGTTTCAGCTCCTTGTTGCTCCCCTCGATGATATCTCCAAACCATATTTGTAAAGTCTTTCGGCCATCAGTCTCTTCTGACCTCACACTTTAGGGGGCATCTGTTATACCTCAATATTACACATTATGTATTAGTGTCGCATCCTTGCACTAGCGACCTAAACGACAGTTTCCCTTAAAGATCATCTGAACATTCAGAGTGAAAAACACTGACTGAACACTGAAAGCAAAACCTTTTTCTGCCATCTGCCAACCCAACTTAGCCCTGTTTGTGAGCACTACTGATCCCTGCACATCTACAGGGGTGCGGTAGTCAGCACTACCACGCGTTGCTCCTTCTCTGGGGCGCGATACTACCGCGTTATGTTCAGTTATAGGGGCGCGGTAGTCTAAAATTATCCTTTTTGCCTTGGAATTTGGGATCTCAACCTTCGAGGAGATTTTGTTGGGATTACCACCTTTGGTTCGATCCTAACTCCTTTGTTTAGCTGGCCTGATCCACTAAACCCTCCATAGATCCACACTTCTCTCTTTGGTTAACCTTCCCATGTGCTATAAGAGAGAAGCTTTCCATGGGCCAAAGGGAGGATTTTTGGGGCATCAAAACTATGATCTTCAGACTTTTGCAGAGATAGCTAGAGGACGCACTTGGAGCTGGAGGATTGGCTTGGATATCAAGCAACCTTTGTAAGCACTCTTCAAGTTTGTAATAAAAGATAACTGGTCTTGTTTTTCCCATTTCATGTGTATTGTATAAATCTTTGATATGAAATGTATCTAGTTTAGATTTGAACTTAATCTTTGCTTTAAGGTATTTGGAAGCTTGCATGCTTGTCCTTTGTTTGATTTCAACAGGTTCTACATTGAAGCTTCGGGATCAAGAGCTGGAAGCGGGACAAACATCGAATTGGAAGGTGAGTTACGTCTTTCATCTCTTCTGAATGCATTTAATCTTTTTGTGAAGATTAGTTTAGGAACTCAAGGTAGCATTTGTTTCCTTTTTGTCTTAGTTTAGAGTAAGTTAAATCTACTTTAACCTAAGAGAGTTTCTACCTATCCGTAGGGAGAAATATCTACAACACTCCTTCCCTTTAGAAGAAAGCATTTTTCTTCAACATTTGCAAGTTGGATTGAGAGAAATTAGAGATTTAAAGGATTCTTTCCAAAGAGTTTTTATCTTTGACATGTAATATACATTCCTCAAGGTGATACTATTTTATATATTCCTTTTAATTGAAAATTTACCGTTAGGTTGAAGTTTGCCTCTATTGCATGTTTTCATGTCATTTTAGTAGTTTAATTTGTTAAAGTAGCTTTTATGCTTTGTTTTTTTAGTTCATTTGCCTCAACACATTAGTGTTTGTCATACTAACCATCTCATGGTCTATTGTATTGTTTGCAACCTACAGGGAGAGGGATATTTTCTCACCATTGACCCAATTTCCCCACAATAGAGTTGGAGACTCCACTTTTTTTTTAACTTCATTTCTTCTCTATAGGTTGTGTACTTTCTTTTTCCAACTTAAGGATTATTGTAGGACCCATACCTTTCCTATCATAGCCACAATCATTGAGTTTTTGAGGGTGAAATTCATCATCCACTCATTTTTTTAGGTAACACAATACCCTACATTTGTTACAAGCCATCTTGTGAGATTGTTCTTCGACAACCACACCATTGCTTGACATTGTTTTTTTACACCACACCTCCATGTGATAGTTGAAACTAGAAAAATGCACCACTTCTTATCTTTCCAAGTGTTGTTGTCACGTTACATTCTCATGTGCCATTTATAACTTGTAACTTGGACGCTTGCTCGACTGTATGCACTATCATCCTCACAACTATAATTTAATTTAGTCCTTTTAGCTTTATTTTTCTCAAAAATGCAATTCATACAATTTCCCACAAGTTTCAAAGAATTAACAAATAAATTAAAAATTATTATGAAGAATGGAATCAACCAATCAACAATGTTCACTAGAAATAATTATTTTGATGGGCTCCTATTGAAAAAGCACGATGGAGACGTTTGGGTTCTCCTACCATGGCAATGTATGATATAATGATTTTTAGTAGGAGCTGCTTGTCCTATTTGCATGGGTCCTTTCAATGTTGTGGAAACAAGGTTAATGGCTCAAAGTAGATATGTTGAAATAGGTGAGGTCATATATAAGGATATGCTTCATGCACTTAGAACAATTTTTGTAGAAGAATGATTGTTAGCCTTGTGGAAGGGATTGATTCCAAGGATGATCATAATACCTCAAGGATAGGCTATCATGTGGGTAGTGGTAGAACAGGTCAATGGTTTATATTAAAGAAGATACTTGCATCATGATCATGCTTAGATGTTTCAGCCATTCATATTTAAATGAGAACCTAATGATAATTTCATCATGATGAAGCATAGTATACCATTTTTATTTTTGAGACATGCCCAGGGAAACTGACTAGGCTACCTTCTGTATCAAGCCTTGTCTTTTAACATAATAAAAATTTATGCATTGATATTGCTTTAGTTTGTGAATTTTTTTTGTCACCAAGTAGTATTCATAGGCCATAGACCATGCACACATAATTCTCATGTGGGTAGAATTATTAAACAAACCTACCCATATTCTTTTGAGATGACGATTGAAAGCTTTGGCAAGATTAAACAAAAACTCATCTAATCACATGTGGTTGTTTTCTTGGGGCTTGAGCAAATAATGAAATTATTCATGAGATTTTCTTGGTTGATAATCCTTAAAACATAATACTTTATATATTTTTGGACAAGTATGCAGTTAAGGAAGGAAGGAATCTAACATATCTCAAAATTTTGGTGTTTGATTCAGTTTTGAAAAGGATTTGCTACAATGTCGTTGAGTATTTTTTTACCATGTAATTATCCTAGGAAAAACCTCTGGGCACTTTCCTTCATTCCAAGGATGGTAATTAGGGTACAAGGTTAGGCCTACAATAGGGCTTGAATCCATTTCCAAGTATCACTCCATCATTAGTATTGTTGGACACACCGAGCACACTGGGGGGGGGGGTGAACAGTGTGTATAGCTTTTTGTTACTTTTTCAACTTTAACAATCATCAACTGCTTCTTCAATACATCATTCATTAATGTATTACCACATTATCATTATATCATCAGCATTATTAACAATTACAGCTCATCATCACATATCATCATATCATCATCACATAGGAAGCATAGCAAAACACAGTACACAAGATTTTTACGTGGAAACCCAAGTCCTGGGGGAAAAACCACAGAAGCCTTTATAATAATAATTTACTAGCAACAATTGGAAGGAGGCAACAACCCCCTTTGTTACAAAGACTTCAATTCTCCAGCTACAACTAAAAGGAGGCTACAACCCCTTGGTTTACAGGCTACAACCTGAAGGAAGCCTTAGCTCCCTATATTTCCTTGCCCTGTCCTGCCACCCTGATATGAAGATAGATACTGCTGAATCACAACCGCACTGATCCTGCGGACCTGCTAACCAACACCTATACCACACTGCACCACACTGCTCAACCACTGTCACTGCTCATCAACTGACCACTGCTCATCAATTGTTCACTGCTCACATTCACTACTGATCAATTTTTCACTGCTCATTCATTGCTCATCAACTGTTCACTGACCACTGCACCACAACTGTGTAAGCTTTCTTGTCAACCTATGCAATCAACTTGTCCAATCTAGCTGTACCAATCAAGTTGTACACATCATGCCACTCAGTCAATCTAAGCCTAACAAACTGTATGCCAAACTCAGTCCACCTGAGTCAAACCAACTACTGATACAACTCAGCCAATCTGAGTTGAGGAATCTGTTCATGTAACCTACTTGTTTGAATCAATGTACTTGCTGCTCATTTCCACTGGTCATCATTTCATCATTGTCATCTATATATTGTTGCATACACCACTGAGCATATATAATCCTGTGTCCATTACTGAGCATATTACTGTGTAACATCTCTAGCACGTCTCTTTGTAACATTTCTAGCTCATCACTGTGTAATCAAGTTGAGCATACATGTAGGCATCATCAAACATCACTGTATATGTGTCACTGCTATTAAATTTCTGTGTACTATTGAGTCATCATTGTGCATATCATAACACTGAGCATAGGTACTATCACTGTGTATACAAGCTAAGCATTGTATAATTTATCACTGAACATGTACATCATAAGTAACCACCTAACATATCAATGTATGCTCATTGGTTCACTATGTACTGTGCAAACTGAGCATACCACTGTGTAAGTTCACATCACAGACATACATATTATCACTGTGTAAAACGCTGGTTAAATTACTTACTTGTCATTTGTTTGGTCACTTGAAGTTTCACTGTGCATACCTGAGATAGAGGACTGGCTGTCAAACTTCTGAGATGACTGTCAACAATTTAGGACTGTCCACACTGTCAAAACTTCAGGCTCGGACTATCAACACTTCAGCTTCAAGAATTTCGGATCTGTCAACCTTCAATATATTAATGTCATCAAATTATGTGGCTGTCAACAACTTGTCAATTCCTTGTCAAGATCATCAAGGAAGTCTTTTATACACTGCTCATGCCAAGGTAACAAGGAAGCTGCTCATAAACTATCTCTGTCAAGTCAACAACGGCCACTATCATAAACCTCTGCTTATCAACCTGTTACTTAACTGTCATGTCCAACTGAGCCCAACAACTTGTCTCTGTCATCACATCTACTGTTCACTAATCATGTCAAGTCAAACTTAGATCACAGTCAAGAAATATCACTGTACATCATCATTCCATTGAGCATGATCATTGTGTACATCCAAGTCACTGTGTATATATTTCTATCATCATTCCACTGTACACATTTCACATAGGATTTACAAGTTGCAACACTATGCACACTTGCAAAACTCAGGTCTATCACAAACCTCTCTCAAACTCAGAAACGTGGGCTCCTCAAGACTCAGATAAGAAGCTTCAAAAAACACATCTGCTGCTACTAAAACGTGGGTGAACAGTGTGTATAGATTTTTGTTACTTTTTCAACTTTAACAATCATCAACTGCTTCTTCAATACGTCATTCATTAATGTATTACCACATTATCATTATATCATCAGCATCATTAACAATTACAGCTCATCATCACATATCATCATATCATCATCACATAGGAAGCATAGCAAAACACAGTACACAAGATTTTTACGTGGAAACCCAAGTCCTGGGGGAAAAACCACGGAAGCCTTTATAATAATAATTTACCAGCAACAACTGGAAGGAGGCAACAACCCCCTTTGTTACAAAGACTTCAATTCTCCAGCTACAACTAGAAGGAGGCTACAACCCCCTGGTTTACAGGCTACAACCTGAAGGAAGCCTTAGCTCCCTATATTTCCTTGCCCCGTCCTGCCACCCTGATATGAAGATAGATACTGCTGAATAACAACCGCAATGATCCTGCGGACCCGCTAACCAACACCTGTACCACACTGCACCACACTGCTCAACCACTGTCACTGCTCATCAACTGACCACTGCTCATCAATTGTTCACTGCTCACATTCACTACTGATCAATTGTTCACTGCTCATTCATTGCTCATCAACTGTTCACTGACCACTGCACCACAACTGTGTAACATTTCTCGTCAACCTGTGCAATCAACCTGTCCAATCTGGATGTACCAATCAATTTGTACACATCATGCCACTCAGTCAATCTAAGCCTAACCAACTGTATGCGAAACTCAGTCCACCTGAGTCAAACCAACTACTCATACAACTCAGCCAATCTGAGTTGAGGAATCTGTTCATGTAACCTACTTGTCTGAATCAATGTACTTGCTGCTCATTGCCACTGGTCATCATTTCATCATTGTCATCTATATATTGCTGCATACATCACTGATCATATATAATCCCGTGTCCATTACTGAGCATACACACTACTGAGCATATTACTGTGTAACATCTCTAGCATGTCTCTTTGTAACATTTCTAGCTCATCACTGTGTAATCAAGTTGAGCATACATGTAGGCATCATCAAACATCACTGTATATGTGTCACTGCTATTAAATTTATGTGTACTACTGAGTCATCATTGTGCATATCATAACACTGAGCATAGGTACTATCACTGTGTATACAAGCTAAGCATTGTATAATTTATCACTGAACATGTACATCATAAGTAACCACCTAACATATCAATGTATGCTCATTGGTTCACTATGTACTGTGTAAACTGAGCATACCACTGTGTAACTTCACATCACAGACATACATATTATCACTGTGTAAAACGCTGGTTAAATTACTTACTTGTCATTTGTCTGGTCACTTGAAGTTTCACTGTGCATACCTGAGATAGAGGACTGGCTGTCAAACTTCTGAGATGACTGTCAACAATTCAGGACTGTCCACACTATCAAAACTTCGGGCTCGGACTGTCAAAACTTCAGCTTCAAGAATTTCGGATCTGTCAACCTTCAATATATTAATGTCATAAAATTATGTGGCTGTCAACAAATTGTCAATTCCTTGTCAAGATCATCAAGGAAGTCTTTTATACACTGCTCATGCCAAGGTAACAAGGAAGCTGCTCATAAACTATCTCTGTCAAGTCAACAACGGCCACTATCATAAACCTCTGCTTATCAACCTGTTACTTAACTATCATGTCCAACTGTAGCCAACAACTTGTCTCTGTCATCACATCTACTGTTCACTAATCATGTCAAGTCAAACTTACATCACAGTCAAGAAATATCACTGTTATCATTATCACTGTACATCATCATTCCATTGAGCATGATCATTGTGTACATCCAAGTCACTGTGTATATATTTCTATCATCATTCCACTGTACACATTTCACATAGGATTTACAAGTTGCAACACTATGCACACTTGCAAAACTCAGGTCTATCACAAACCTCTCTCAAACTCAGAAATGTGGGCTCCTCAAGACTCAGATAAGAAGCTTCAAAAAACACATCTGCTGCTACTAAAACAGATCTGCTACTAAAACGTGGGTGAACAGTGTGTATAGCTTTTTGTTACTTTTTCAACTTTAACAATCATCAACTGCTTCTTCAATACATCATTCATTAATGTATTACCACATTATCATTATATCATCAGCATTATTAACAATTACAGCTCATCATCACATATCATCATATCATCATCACATAGGAAGCATAGCAAAACACAGTACACAAGATTTTTACGTGGAAACCCAAGTCCTGGGGGAAAAACCATGAAAGCCTTTATAATAATAATTTACCAGCAACAACTGGAAGGAGGAAACAACCCCCTTTGTTACAAAGACTTCAATTCTCCAGCTACAACTGGAAGGAGGCTACAACCCCCTGGTTTACAGGCTACAACCTGAAGGAAGCCTTAGCTCCCTATATTTCCTTGCCCCGTCCTGCCACCCTGATATGAAGATAGATACTGCTGAATCACAACCGCACTGATCCTGCGGACCCGCTAACCAACACCTGTACCACACTGCACCACACTGCTCAACCACTGTCACTAATCATCAACTGACCACTGCTCATCAATTGTTCACTACTCACATTCACTACTGATCAATTGTTCACTGCTCATTCATTGCTCATCAACTGTTCACTGACCACTGCACCACAACTGTGTAACATTTCTCGTCAACCTATGCAATCAACCTGTCCAATCTGGATGTACCAATCAAGCTGTACACATCATGCCACTCAGTCAATCTAAGCCTAACCAACTGTATGCGAAACTCAGTCCACCTGAGTCAAACCAACTACTCATACAACTCAGCCAATCTGAGTTGAGGAATCTGTTCATGTAACCTACTTGTCTGAATCAATGTACTTGCTGCTCATTTCCACTGGTCATCATTTCATCATTGTCATCTATATATTGCTGCATACATCACTGAGCATATATAATCCTGTGTCCATTACTGAGCATACACACTACTAAGCATATTACTGTGTAACATCTCTAGCACGTCTCTTTGTAACATTTCTAGCTCATCACTGTGTAATCAAGTTGAGCATACATGTAGGCATCATCAAACATCACTGTATATGTGTCACTGCTATTAAATTTATGTGTACTACTGAGTCATCATTGTGCATATCATAACACTGAGCATAGGTACTATCTCTGTGTATACAAGCTAAGCATTGTATAATTTATCACTGAACATGTACATCATAAGTAACCACCTAACATATCAATGTATGCTCATTGGTTCACTATGTACTGTGTAAACTGAGCATACCACTGTGTAACTTCACATCACAGACATACATATTATCACTGTGTAAAAGGCTGGTTAAATTACTTACTTGTCATTTGTCTGGTCACTTGAAGTTTCACTGTGCATACCTGAGATAGAGGACTGGCTGTCAAACTTCTGAGATGACTGTCAACAATTCAGGACTGTCCACACCGTCAAAACTTCAGGCTCGGACTGTCAACACTTCAGCTTCAAGAATTTCGGATCTGTCAACCTTCAAGATATTAATGTCATCAAATTATGTGGCTGTCAACAACTTGTCAATTCCTTGTCAAGATCATCAAGGAAGTCTTTTATACACTGCTCATGCCAAGGTAACAAGGAAGCTGCTCATAAACTATCTCTGTCAAGTCAACAACGGCCACTATCATAAACCTCTGCTTATCAACCTGTTACTTAACTGTCATGTCCAACTGCAGCCAACAACTTGTCTTTGTCATCACATCTACTGTTCACTAATCATGTCAAGTCAAACTTACATCACAGTCAAGAAATATCACTGTTATCATTATCACTGTGTATCACTGTACATCATCATTCCATTGAGCATGATCATTGTGTACATCCAAGTCACTGTGTATATATTTCTATCATCATTCCACTATACACATTTCACATAGGATTTACAAGTTGCAACACTATGCACACTTGCAAAACTCAGGTCTGTCACAAACCTCTCTCAAACTCAGAAACGTGGGCTCCTCAAGACTCAGATAAGAAGCTTCAAAAAACACATCTGCTGCTACTAAAACAGACCTAAAAGAAATGAGTTTGTTGCTGCCTCAGATCAGATCCAAATCAGAGATAAAAAGAAAAGAAAAATTGTTCACTGTAGCTGCTACAGTACCCGCGAAATTCGCCTCAGACAGTCTGAAATCAGAGCTAAGTCTCCACTCTTTTTTTTTATTTGGTGTAAAAAAACGTATATATATATGTGTGTAAAATCGTGGATTTTTTATTGAGCCGACCTAGTATAAAAATATATTTTTAATTTATTTATTTAATTTTTTTTAACTGAGCCGACTTCACCAATTCAAGATAATTAAATTTAATCATCAATTAATGTTTTATTTCCATATTAATTTGAGGCCGACTTGTCATTGGTTTATCAAATGATATTTATGTTTCCATGAATTCCTCATTGATTATATATTTATAATTTTGGATTCCATAAAAAAATAATCAACGTATGTCTTTGATCTTCCTTGATATTATTTCTTTCCAATTTTTTTACTCATCAAATGTATACACATATATTATTTATGCTTCCACGTAGATATAAATATATCTCCCATGTCTTGTGGGTTCCATTCTCATGCCTGTAATGTCCCATTCAGCATGCCCGCAAATGTACATAGAGATGCATGTAGTTGGTCTTTAGATGCCTGCAAGGGGGCTCTTTCAACACCCTTAAACATGTGCCCATGCTGGCCTAAAATCATGCCCTCAAAAGGTTTTACAACATGCTCGCATGAGGATTTACAAGATGCCCGTGTATGCCTCATGAAGCATGCCCACAAGCTCACGCTTGCTTGGCATGGCCATCACCTTCAACCATTTACACCTTGCTTGTCAACTTGTCATCTTGCCTATTGTCTTTTATGCCAAGTCATATTTCATTCATTGTCCTTGTCCATGAGCCATGCCATGTCACCTTCCATATAGTGTCCAAGGGTCATCATGCCGCCATTTATGTGGGTGCCAGACCTTCTCATGCATAATGACCATCTCCAAGGGTTCCATGACCCCAACAAGGGATACATGGGCATCAAGATCTTCATCAAGGGTTCCAAGTCTTCATCAAGTCATTAATTACCACATCATCACTTTTAAGGGGACAAGGACCATTAAGCCATCAAACGTGGGTCCAAGGACTTCTTCAGGGCTTCTTCATCAAGCAAGGGAATTCATATGCTTCTTCAACCACCTCAACCACACCAGGAGACATCCAAGAGTCAAGATCCATCATGACATCACCTGTGGGGTTGCTACACCTTCTCCCGGGGTACCATGACCTCAATAAAACAAATGACCACTGAAAGGGTCATTTGGACTCTTGCAACTTCTTCAACACTTTTGTAGCGTACTGGGGCATAAGTTGTGGTACTGGGGAAACAAAGAAACAATTGGGGAAACACAAAACATCTTTGGGGTACTTAAACACTCTACGGGGTGTTCAGGGCTTTTGTCATTGTCCCAAGGGCTCCAAGGGCTTCAAACTTGGGCTTGGACAAGATCAAAAGGTCTCCTTAGGCACTGACAATTACTTAACCCTCAGGGGCTCCTCAAGGGGCACCAAGACATGTTGGCATCAATGACTATACACTGTTGGCATCAATGACAACGTAATCAACAATCTCCCCCTTTGTCATTGATGACAATACCATAAATCCTCTTCAGAACAAGCTCCCCTTGTCAACAACTTCTCTCCCCCTTTGGCATCAATGGCAAAGGTAACTTCCTTTGACAACACTGCTCCCCCTCAGGGCATGCTCCCTTTGTCAACAACTTCTCTTTGTTTTTCGACTCTTGAAAAACCTTTTCTTCCTTTTTGCATCAATGGCAACAAGAATTTCCTTTGGTAATACTGCTCCCCCTATCACTGGGCATTGCTATTGATTGATAGTCTTCAAAATGGTATTGGGTTTTTCCCAATATTTTCATCATTTCTGTTTTGATCATTGGTGCAATCTACTGACTTTATTTTCCATACTTTGGTAGGCTGATCACTGTTCATGACATTCGGTTGAACTTGCTTTCTTCTCCAAACTTTAACTTCTCCCTGCATCCTGCAATGTTTCGCAAAATGACCATAATGATAACAATTATAACATTGAATGGAAAACATACCTGGATTTATTTCTGGAGTGATTTTGTCATGAGCTCTGCAATGGATGGATTTGTGACCATAGTTGTTACACTTGTAGCAGTGACCACTGAACATCATGGGATATCCCTGAGCAAAGGATCTTCTTTGTGATGCAAGTTCTCTGTTTCTATTCTTCCTTGAATTTTGCTGATCATGGGATCTACTGAAAATATCTGTATAACTATTATCCTTTTCTTCTTTTTCCCTGGAACTTCCACTTTCTTCAATGTTCTTTTCAATCTTTGAATTTGTCTTCAACTGAGGAACTGTCTTGTTCAGATCTTCCTTTAGAGAGAGGATCTTCAATTCTTGCTTTTGACAAATTTCTATCTTTTCTTTCAAATCAATGACAATACTGTCTTCCATCTGTCCTTTTATTTCTTGATTTTCTTTTCTGAGTTCTAAGAGTTCCTTTTCAAAGTCAAAATTCGTCAAACATACCTTTCGTAATTCTATCTTCAAGGATTTGATTTCATCTTCTTGTTTTCTTCTTAGTTTCTCTTCAATCTCATGACTGAAATGAATTCCCCTTTTATCACTTGGATCTTCTTTCTGACTGGCGGATCTTTCCTTCTGCATTTTTTCAAGTAAGATACTGATCTCACTATCTTTGTCTTGAAGCTTGCGAGTCAATTCTTTCTCCTTATCTTCTAATTGTCTTCTAAGCTTGTCAATTTCTTCTGATTGTCTTTTATTTTCAGTAGCATACTTCTCAAGTTGATCTTTCAGAGAGTTGGATATGGCTTCTTTGATTTTGGTAGCTTCTTCAACTTGGAGATTTAGATTGATTATAGTCTGTGTGGCCTTCTCACATTCTTCTTGATTCCTCTTCTCAGATTTGTCCAATTGCTCTTTCAATACCTGGTTCTGTTCACAAAGTTTCTCAACCTTTTGCAAAGCATTAGTAATATCATTGTTTAAACAGTCATTTCCATCATTTATCAAGAAACAATGAGATTCATCACATTTTGATGTATTACAATCTATGAATTTTGAATAGCACTTATCCTCTATACCCGATAGACATATTTCTTCAAAAACATTACAAACATGGTGTTCAATAGGCTTACCTTCATACTTACCTGGATCTTGTACTGACCTTTATATGGAGTTGTCTTCTGCTTTTTGTTCTTCAATGGAGTAGAGTTGATCTAACTTCAGTGACAATTCTTCAATTGAGTTGCACTTTCCTATTTTCTTCTTTTGGAGATCTGTCAGATCTGCAGTCATGAGTTTCATAACTTCTTCTTCATGTTCCTTAGAGGAGTAGAGATGTTCTATTTTGAGCCATAGTTCCTTAGCAGTGTTGCACTTTCCAATCTTCTCTTTTATGGAATCTGATAAGCCTAGAAGAATGGATTCCATAGCCATTGAATTATTTTTCCTTGCTTCCTTCTGAGCTGTTGTTTTCACTTTCTTCGGATGATTGTACCCAGTAAGCACTGACTGCCATACTCCACTGCCTTCTGCTTCAAGATAACCTTGCATTCTTATTTTCCAAATCAAGTAATTTGTCCCACAAGACAATACATTCACTGAGAACACCATGGTGTGTCGAGGATCTCCTTCAACCTGGTAAGGCTTTCTGTGAAGGACCCGCTCTGATACCAATTCAAGATAATTAAATTTAATCATCAATTAATGTTTTATTTCCATATTAATTTGAGGCCGACTTGTCATTGGTTTATCAAATGATATTTATGTTTCCACGAATTCCTCATTGATTATATATTTATAATTTTGGATTCCATAAAAAAATAATCAACGTATGTCTTTGATCTTCCTTGATATTATTTCTTTCCAATTTTTTTACTCATCAAATGTATACACATATATTATTTATGCTTCCACGTAGATATAAATATATCTCCCATGTCTTGTGGGTTCCATTCTCATGCCTGGAATGTCCCATTTAGCATGCCCGCAAATGTACACAGAGATGCCTGTAGTTGGTCTTTAGATGCCTGCAAGGGGGCTCTTACAACACCCTTAAACATATGCCCATGCTGGCCTAAAATCATGCCCTCAAAAGGTTTTACAACATGCTTGCATGAGGATTTACAAGATGCCCATGTATGCCTCATGAAGCATGCCCACAAGCTCACGCTTGCTTGGCATGGCCATCACCTTCAGCCATTTACACCTTGCTTGTCAACTTGTCATCTTTCCTATTGTCTTTTATGCCAAGTCATATTTCATTCATTGTCCTTGTCCATGAGCCATGCCATGTCACCTTCCATATAATGTCCAATGGTCATCATGCCGCCATTTATGTGGGTGCCATACCTTCTCATGCATAATGACCATCTCCAAGGGTTCCATGACCCCAACAAGGGATACATGGGAATCAAGATCTTCATCAAGGGTTCCAAGTCTTCATCAAGTCATTAATTACCACATCATCACTTTTAAGGGGACAAGGACCATTAAGCCATCAAACGTGGGTCCAAGGACTTCTTCAGTGCTTCTTCATCAAGCAAGGGAATTCATAGGCTTCTTCAACCACCTCAACCACACCAGGAGACATCCAAGGGTCAAGATCCATCATGACATCACCTGTGGGGTTGCTAGACCTTCTCCCGGGGTACCATGACCTCAATAAAACAAATGACCACTGAAAGGGTCATTTGGACTCTTGCAACTTCTTCAACACTTTTGTAGCGTACTGGGGCATAAGTTGTGGTACCGGGGAAACAAAGAAACAATTGGGGAAACGCAAAACATATTTGGGGTACTTAAACACTCTACAGGGTGTTCAGGGCTTTTGTCATTGTCCCAAGGGCTCCAAGGGCTTCAAACTTGGGCTTGGACAAGATCAAAAGGTCTCCTTAGGCACTGACAATTACTTAACCCTTAGGGGCCCCTCAAGGGGCACCAAGACATGTTGGCATCAATGACTATACACTGTTGGCATCAATGACAACTTAATCAACAAGTATCACTTCCACATCTATACGATATGCCTTCATTTTCCATCAAGTTGAGCATGTTGGAGATGTGAAAAGCCATTAAAGGTTTTAGAGGTTGACGGAGCGTTGTGGTAAATTGAGAACCCTTTGCATCACAATTGACTCTGCATGCACTTTTCTGGTTCATATGCATCACCTGTGTAGGGTTTCATCCCATACCTTGTCATGTCACCCTTTGAATCACAATTTACTCTGCCATGTACAAGGTTTCAATTGGGTCTTCTCCACGCCCATACCCTATTAGTGATATGCTGCCTATTTGATACCAATATTCTTTTTTTTTTAGATATAACAATAGAATAATATTGAAATATTAAGTTTTTATCCTATTTTGAATTTTTTAAAGTTGCTTATATTTATTTATAAGTATTTTATATTAAAAACATTTAAAAAGTTGAACTGTACCTATATGCCAACTTCCAAGATCAAAGCCAACTTGAATTGCATTAAATTTACTCTAAAGAGACACAATAGTAAGGTCCACGTGACCCAATAATAAGGCAAGGCTAATTTTATTCTACAACAGGATAAATTAAGGGGCAAAATTTAATCCATAGACTATTTTTAGGGTTCTTTTTCCAAAATACCAATTTGATTTTAGTTTCCCCTTTCAATCATTTCACTCTCCTACAAAAACTTATTGGCGTGTATTTGCACCTTTTTGGGGCAATTGCTAGTTATATATATATTTCATCTTGCATCACTCTCATTTATATTTAATTAAAAAATTAAAAATTAAAAATATATAAAATAACATTTAATTTTTTTTTCCTTGGAAAAAGTCCGTAATTTTATTTCAAAAAGATGATTAAAATTACATATTGCACATGTAGTAGAATCAACAAGGATCCCTACATTTTCACATATTTATGTCCCATATAAACAGAAACAACAGCTTATAAAGAGCTGAACCAAAAAGAGAAACCCAGAGAGAAGAACAGATAAAGAAGCTGACCATCCACAGCTCACTTTGCAGCAGACCCTTCACAGAAAAATATAGATCCGTCAAAACCGAAACCCTCATCGGAGGAAGCAGAAGATCCATGTCTGTGGACAGAGCAGCAGACACGGTAGACCTTCCAAACCGGCAAAAACAGCCAGCAAGCAAACCCCTGATGAAGAAGCAGCTAGAGAAACCCCATTTTCGCTGGAGCAGTCCGCCGAAGCAAGCCGAGCGTCCCTGAAACCAAGATCTCCAGCAAGAGCGGTGGCGGAGTCAGAAACGGCATCGATCTTGGTGATCACAGCTTAAGATCCGCGACCGGCTCGCAGGACGAGGAGCAGATTGAAGAGAACGCACCACGGACGCCATGAAAATCTGCAAATCTTGAAATCGAGATCAACCGATTCAAGAAAGGTAAATGTTGTTCCAAGACTGTCAAATCCCCAGAGGTAGCAGAGCCACCGATTATGGATCACGCCTCTGTGGGTAGTCCTCTGCATGTCGCTCGAAACTTGCAGGACTGGACAAATATTCGATCGAGAATAAGCAAAGCGTCTGGAAAAGCTCCAAGAATCGGCAGAAACGCCTCCGATAATACCAGGCCCCATCACAGACAGCAGAAGCTCACTTCCGTTGGACATAAAAGATGCCGACACGTACAGGAGATATCCATACACTGCCGTCAAGAACAATCCTCCCAGAGCAGTTGCAGTGCAGGGCATGTATCCATAAGTCTCATCACATGAACTACTCGATCCCAAGTTCAAATCCTGCCACGGCCAGTTCTCTGAACTAGACTTCACAATAAGTTCGGAACAAGAAACGGCACCGTCAAACCCGTCGGATGCCGGATTCGCCCTGCTATTGATTTCCGTAAGAAATTTCCCTTGTCCGGCACTGAAGCACGACAACCGGCCAGAAAACAAGAAATCCCTTCATCTTCATACCGTCAGATCGGTTATTTCCCTCAATTCCTTATTCTGCACAGCTCCCGGGAAACATCCGGACTAACGATTCGAACAAGAAGAGGAATCCGGCTTGGGAGAAACCGGCACAGAGTGGACCTCCTCTTCAAATCGCGGGTTCAATCCCTCCCCGTGCTGCACGAACATCCGACTCTTTCCTGCAGCCTGAAGCTGATTCCGATCCCAATCTTCCATGGTATCCAATCCGAACAAGTAGTCGGGGTTCTCTGAAGCGAGGGACGACACTTCCGATTCGCTCCAAGAACCGCCGCAATGGCCAAGATTTCAGACACCTGATCACAGCGTCAACTACCTAACTTCTATTGTTAAAAGCCTCTCTGTACATAAATATAGGGAGAGAGGAATTACCAACATAACACACCTTAAAAATAATGCTGCAGCACAAAACACACCATAAAAATTCCATGTCTCCTAAGCACTCCTAAGAAAGGGTCAGCTCAATGACGACCATGAACCTTGTTTGCAAACTGATCTCCAAATCCTAAGAAATGCGGTGGCGGCAACGGTGGCGGTAAAGCCATGTTTGCAGGCTGATCTCCAAATCGGAAGAAGTGTACTGGGGGTCGTACCGGTGGAGGTATAACCATGTATTGAGGCAGACGACCGTGATCAAATCTGAAGAAATGTGGTGCAGGTAGCCATGGAAGACGTAAGGCCCCGGTCCTTTGTTGAGCTTGTAATTGTTCAAAATAACATTTATTAATTACGATAAAATAAAATTTATTAATTACGATAAAATAACATTCATTAATTGTAAATATATAAAATAAAATTTTCATTAGGTCTAAATGTTTCTTATGATTTTAGAGGGTGAAATGTTCACTAACTAAAACCGTTCATATTGATAAGTCCTTATTCTTTTTTTTTCAAGGAAAAAAAACTGTACTTTTGTTATTTCGAAGAAATAAAAAAGTACATACACATAACCTAAAAAGTTCTTCCCTGAGTAAAATCGGGGCCATGAGATCAAGCTAACAAACTTGATCCATGACATAATTACAAAAACTAATCCACAACTAGAGACAACAGTTCCATCAAATCAAAAGCTGAGGCTATCCTCTATGGGAAGGATGACTAAAACACTTCAGAAAAGAAAAACATAGAACCATAATGGGAAATTGACTTTTCAACCCATTCTTCCCAATAAAGAACTCCAGGATCCCCATCGAGCACTTCTTTAGACAAAGCATTAGCAGTATCATTGTTTTCTATGTAAATGTGATCAATGGAAAGATCAAAGAACCAAGACATCAATTTAGAAATTCTGATGCACCAATGTTTGAGATGAATATTGTTCAATTGATGTATATTATTTTCTCAGTTCACAATAACCAAAGAGTTGTCGAAGATATTGATGGAGCCCAAACCACAACACATTGCCACTTTTAAGATACCCCATAGCCCAAGTAATTCAGCCTTTGTGTTTGATCCTGAACCACATGCTAAACAGAATTTGTAGGTGATATCCTCTCCACAGTTGATGATAAAACCAACACCACAGTTCATCCCAGTCAAAGCACTGTCAAAGAAGCCACAAGCATTACCAGCGGATACCAGGTTCAATTTAATGCTTCTAATAGGATTCTGGTTAACTATTGGGGCATTTTTATATGATTGAAACAACTTCCGAAACTTATATAGAGCCAACTTCTCAGAAGCAATGGAATCATGAAAGATAGCCTGATTATGAATATTACATATTGACCAAGCCACTAAACCTGGGACATTTTTTAAATTTAGATGCCTATGCAACCAAAACTAATATGCCTTTTCAAATCCCATGCTGGGCCAATCTTCTGAAATCTTAAGTGCCAAACAGATCTTCTTCCACATCTCATTGGAGAAACTACAATGTAAAAAAATATGATCCACCATTTCACTACAACTTCTACATAGAAAGCACATATTAGGGCCATGTCTGCCATGGCGATTCAAGTTTTCCCATGTTAGAATTTTATCATTAAATACTAACCATAAAAAACACTTAATTTTAAGTGTAAGTTTCCACTTCCAAAGAGCACCATACCACCATTTCCTGTTGATTTCAATATGACCTTCGACTATCACCTGATAAGCGATACTAGCTGTGACCTAACCAGAAGTGGGGTTCTTATCCCATGCCAGGCGATCATTTTCCTCTTTAAGGAGAATACCTGCAATAATTAAATGCTGGATATACTTATTCCATTCATCTTCCTTTCTGCCCGTAAGACCAAGATCAAAAGAAGTGAGCCAATAGGATGGATATGGCACTAGACCAATCGTCCTTTTGAAATGATTCAGAGTGAACATACCATAATCCGTGAAGAGATTACGGAGGTCTTGAGATAATTTAAACTCTTTATCAAATCCCAGAATTGGATCAATACCCACTATGAATTCTTTTCCATTTCCCACCTGCCAAGCCAAATGATTACTAATCCATGGGAATAATTTCATAAATCCTTTCCATATAAATGAAGCATTCCGAACACCTTCAATAGGTTTCCTAATCAAACTGGTTAAATCCTTTTTGATATACTTAATATGCAAGAGTTCAGACCAAATATTATCCCCAAGTAGACCACGCCATAAAATTTTCAAAGACAGAGAAATATTAAACCAGAATATATTTTTTTATGTTCCACCCACCATATTTCTTCGGTAGAGATAATGATTCCCATTTAGCAAGATGATAATGACCCCCTTGTGTGTTTCAAGACCAGAGAAAAGTGAACATTAATCTTTCCAGCTTATGCAGAATAGTAAGAGGGATTTGAGCCATCAATGCCCAGTACACCGGTAAACTACTTAAGAGAGACTTCAACATAATAAAACGACCACCCAGAGACAAGTATTTCAAGCACCAAAGATTGATTATTTTCTCAAATATCCGGATCATCCACCTCCAATTGTGTAAGCCATAAAAATTTGGTTTAATAAAAAACCCTAAATACTTGACACCATCATCCAAGTTAGAGCATTTGAAAGGAAGACAGTTAAGAACCTGTTGTAGCACATGGTTATCCCTCATATTACTGACAAAAGTAGAATTGCTTTGGCTTACTTGCATACCTGAAGCTTTACATAAAAGATTCAAAATATTTGAGTAAGCCAACCACTCCACCTTTGAATATGTTCCAAACATGATAACATCGTCCATAAAAATCAAGTGTGTGATAGAAAAATTCTTGGAGAAATGAATTCCATAGACTTTGTTTTCATTTCTGGTTGCCCCAATCAGCCTACTTAGACCTTCAATTACTAACAAGAACAACAACAGAGAAAGAGGGCAGCCCTGTCGGAGCCCCATGTAGCTTTTGAAGAAAGGAGTGGGGTTACCATTGATCAGAACACAATAATTAGCAGACATAACACACGCCATAATCCAGTTGATAACTAACCGAGGAAGACCAATCTGAAGTAGCACCAACCTAATAAAATCCAGTTAATTTGATCGTAAGCTTTAACTATATATATTTTTAAGATCAAATAATTTTTCTTTCTTGATTTGACAGAATGTAAAACTTCCTGGGTAATTCCCACGACATCAAGGATTTGAATATTTACAAGAAACCCGAATTGCTCTTTAGTCATCCACTAAGATAATTTCGATTTGAACCTGTTTGCAATAATCTTGGAAATAATCTTATAAACTAGATTACAGAGTGCAATAGGATTGAAATCATTAAAGGATATAGGTTTGTTACATTTGGGAATAAGAGTCAGAAAGTTCGAATTCAAACCTCCAACAATCCAACCTTCAACTCTTGTAAATTCAGCCATGTTCAATAAATGAGGACCCATAATGTCCAGGAAAGCAACAAACAGATCAACTGTCCAACTATCAGGCCCTGGGATTTTTATTTTTTGAAAGCATTTAACACCTTCTCAATCTCCTCCAAAGTAGCACGACTGCCAACCTCAACTCCTTCCTCCACTAAGAAAAAGGAAGGATAGTGTTTTAAGACATTGAGCTGAGCCTCAATACTGGATGACCCCAGATCTTCAAAATGATCTTTAAAATGATTAAGAGCTAACTCCTCGATCCTCTTTTGATTACTGACCTCAAAACCTTAGATGTCATTGATAGCCCAAATAGAGTTCACATTTCTCCTGTAAGAGGCATAATTGTGGAAAAATACGGTATTATCATCTCCTAAATCCACCCATAAGGCACGGTATTTTAATCTCTACGTGCTTTCCTCAGTTTCCAGAATATCATCTAGTCTAGCCTGAAGAGACATCATATAACTTCTATATTCCTCCGAAAAAATACCATCCAAGTTTAGTCTATGAAGCTGTTTAATTTGACTTTTTATAGTAGTCAGATCACACTGATCTTGAGTTTTTTTCATCCTCTCCCAAGATTTAGTTATTTCTTTTAAACCTTTTAATTTGAAGATCATAGCATCTACCCGATTGAGCTTTAAAGGGACATCAACCTGAGCCCAAAAACTTCTGACTAAATCACAAAAATCAATCTCTTTCAACCAAGAGCTATTAAACCTGAAATTTTTGTTAACCCTAAAATTCAAATCCTCAAATTGCAGAATAATCGCTTAATGGTCCGAGATGTTGGAATGTTCAGTACATGATCTATATATATCGAATCTTTTGGCCTCAGATTCTGAAATAAGGAATCGATCTAGACGCTTGCTGATGCAACGACTTCCATTACGCTTATTACTCCAAGTAGCACCCAGTTTCCTGGGTAGTACATCTACCAAATGAGCACGCTAGAATAAACCCTTAAAAAATCATCCAGTACATCAACAAAAACCAACGGACCCCAAACTTCGGCAACAGATAATGGAAGGTTAAGTTCACCTGTAACAATAAGATTTTGTGTATTTAGCAGACCCGAAGCTTCAAGTGCAGACCCATACTTCTCCCTCTCCTTATAGGGACCATACATATTAAGAATAACAAAATTAAAATCACTGAAAAGGAACCGACCTTTCATCAGAAGACCCCCCATAGTCTTGTAGGTATTGAAGGAAGTAGTCAAAGGGTTCCAACCAGATAGAAGGCCTCCAAAAAGACCACATGAATCAATGGCGTTGAAATACCACCCTAGCATATGTTTGGAAAAAACCTCTACTACCTGAACTGCTGAGCACATTGTTTCCTGGATAAGAATACCGTCAAGGATAGTAGCTTTAAGAAAATTGAACAGGGTCCTAGCCTTAGAAACCCATCCAATACTGTAGATATTAAAGGAGAGTATTGACATTAAGTCAACCTCTGAGAGGACACACGTGCTCTAAGGGTCCCGGAAGAGGAGGGTAACACAGAAGGAGACACGGAGGCCACATCATCCAAACATTTAGACAATGGAATGAAAGTTTCACCAACATCCTTTTCTTTAACCTTCTTCTTTTTCCAAATCGTGACATTCATACATCAAATAGACGGGATAATAGCTTCATCAGAGGATTTAGGGTTTACATCATAGATTTCTAAAGGGGAGATATCCCTACCAGACAAGGTTAACATGAAGTTTGAGAAGGAAATAGGTGGAGGTTCAACCGCATTGTGTCCAACACCCTAACCTTATCTAATCCAGTATCATCAATAGGTGGAGCATGGCATGGGCTCACCGACACTTCCAAATCAGGGGCAACAGGGCAAGGGTCCACAGAAACGTCCTTAGCAGGGTGTAAATCCACATAATTTATATCACCAATTAAATTCCTAGCTAAGGGTTTTGAGCTCAAAAGTTTTAAATCAAGTTCTTTTTCCATAGAAATGTAAACATCCAACTCCTCCTTTGATACGCCCTCATGAATCACAGAAAGTCATCTAATGGCATACCTTTTTGTAATGGAGAAGCCGGAACATGAATGGAGGAGAGAGTGTTGGTATCTGTCGATGCCGGTTCTGGAAAGGCAAATCTATTATGAAGCCAAGGACACCTCGCCTTCACATGTCCTGTGCAGTGGCAGAATAAGCATCTGAAAGGAACGTTCTTATAGTCCAGCTTCTGTTTAAACAACTTATCTCCCAAACAATGTCCACCTCAGCTGGTAAACCCATAGAGGTATTGAACTCCACCAACATCGAGGCCATTTTCTTATTAATACCAAATATCAGATTCTTTTCAAGTCTGATGAAACGTCCTAGGAAGTTACCCAAACCCTCAAACACATTCAATGTCCAAAGTTCGAAGGGGAAACCGAGAAGGAGAACCCACAAATGTCTGAACTTCAGCTATTCAATATTAGGATTAAAATTGACATGCCACTGTTTCAAGTTCAATGAACCGTCTTTAACAAGCCAAGTCTGCTCCAAAATTAAAGAAAAGAGCTCTTCACTAGGGAAAATGAAGGCCACCCATCCTCTAGCAAGTAGACTGGTGCAAGGAGGTAAACCAAAAACCAAGGTCCAATGTTGATTAACCCATTCTACCAGTTCCATTTGAGTGATTTTGGTTCCTTCAATATTACCGACAACCCCTCTCTGAGAAATTAAGCCAACCCTATCCACATTTACTAACTGATCTAGAGTATATATATGGAAACCTCCTTCTTATCCTTAAGGGTTTTCAGTCTCCTCCGGTTTCGAGCCGCCACACCAGAAACCAACTTTGCACCCCGGCATTCAAGGTTTGCTAGGCCATGTGAAACACCCTTCAATGACTATACATAGTTATCTGGACACGAATTTTTCAAGTGGGTAGAGTTCCCCATATCCATAGAGTAAAAGTGATGGGAAATATCAACTAAACACGACGGCTTCCAGCTGACAACCACTAAACCTACACGAGCCAAAATAGCAGCAGAAAAAGAAACCGCCAAAATCCTACACAATGAAAACTAGAGTGGTAGAGCTCCACATCGCTCAGGCAAGACAAATTGCAGCATAACGAAAGAATAGTTCCCACTTTTTTATTCCTTGGTTGGTACTAGAGCTATCCGTACGACTAGCTGGACTCCAAGGTGCTGCAGACCCCCGCCTTCACTCTATAGAAACTCTGCCCAAACTAACAGACCTGTTCCTCAGAAACCCTAACCACGAAAAACCTCTCCTCATCTCTCCCCGAAAAGAAAAACGCTTTATTACATCTCATATCTCTTCTCATATAGAAACATGATAAGGCTTTCCGAGACCTATTCTATTCATAAACTGTGAAGAAGGTTCCTTTTTAAAATGAAAAATAGATACTTGAATATAATATTCAAGGTACCTTGGTTATCTCCAAAGGAACGATCTTGCATCCAAAGACATTGAGTATTTTCTTTTAAATGTCTCTTAGTATCTAACGGATTTCCATGTGAATAAAAGTATTTTTTGTTTCAAAAACTTCTTACAAAGCGATCAATTTGATATCGATTAAAACTATTAATGTTAATCACCGACTCCGACTCTTTAACATCACCGAAGAAAACGTGTCCCAGTTAGAAGTCTGGTGCCATTGCTCACAATGTTTTGGGACATTCTTATAATCTGCAATATAATTCCGATCCTTATAAATCTCTCGTCCAATGCTTTCAAGTCCTAGTAGTGGAGGAGAGGATGAAAAGAAGTGTATGGTTTCCAGGAATAAGGTTTTTACTCATATTAAGAAATTTGAGAGGTTGGCTCTACTCTGATACCAAATGTTATAAGCTAATTTTTTGAGCTATAATTTCTTATAAGATGTATGATTTTAACATTAATTTATTCTTTCAATTTATATATAATCATTCAAAATAAATAATAATAATAATTTAGAAATGCAAAAGCAATTAATTATAATTCCATTATCATAAGACAAATATTTTAAAAGAAAAAGAAATTCAATTCATCATTTAATTCAGGACATTTATTTGATCATATAACATGTGCATAACAATAATGTACATCATAGATATGAAAATTATCTGTTACATAGAAGATGGTTGGTTTCTTGGAGGGAACATTGGCGCACTTGGACATAGACGCCAATATTGTGGCTCCTCACCATGACAAGTCTCGTGGCTTCTCACCATGGCAAGTTAGGTCTTGAGCTCACCTTGAACTCATGTACATGGGAAAACCCCACATGTTCCCACGCATGGTAAACCCCTCACGTACATGGCCTATCCCTTAACCCCACTCTCTTCCTCGTAGAAATTCCTCCAATCCAAACGAATCATCCTTAACTACCATATAAGTGTCAAATACCGAAAAGTAATGAATTTTGACATTTACATCATAACTCATCATTTTGATACAAATATAAGAAAACTAATTTTCTTTAAATCCTTTAGATAATTTTCATTTTTATTCTTTTATTTTCAAAACTCTTTTCTTTTTCCTTTTATTTATTTATCACATGGAAAATTGATTTGTGACAATGGTAGTAGTGGGTTCTACATCGATGATGCATTTCCTTTTATTGTGCTCTGAATCAGAGTCTAAGCCGAGTTCTGATTCGTTTTCTTTGAGTTCAGCTAGCAATGACTGCTTCGAGCGACATTCATCGGCGTTATGCCAAGGGATTTTGTGGAACTCACACCACTTTCCAATGTCCCTCTTGACTTCCCATTACCTTTCTAAACTGAGAAATTGGATTGATTTTCTTGAGATTGATTCTCTGTGCTTTGTCCTTTATTTTGTGAGTTGGGGTTTCCTTTCCCACGCTTCTCTTGTGGTGTATTTGCAAATTTGAATTCTCGCTTACTCTACTGCTTAAATTTTTGCTCAATTTTGACTGCATATGGATAAGTAGCTCCAAGTGAGGAGATATCCAAGAAACCCACCATGTTTAAATGTATATGTGACCATTGTGGTACTTCAAAACCAGGTATCGCTCGTAGTCTTTAATACCCAACTTTGGGTGCAAGGTATGAAAGATGTTGGTGTACTCCAACACCGTTTGATCTCCCTCCCACAACATAGTCATCCATCTCGTGTATTGGTCATCATTGTATCCAACAGGGTAGAACTCCTCCTTAAGGGCATTAACAAAGGCTACCTAGGGGGATTCTCTCCCGAATGGCATAGATTCATCACAGTGTACCTCTCCTAGTAACCTTTCCACCAAGATTTGACATGGGGAAGGGATTTTAGGAGCGTGAAGGTGATTTTTTCGCCATTAGAAATTTTGTGGATAGAATAATAACCTTCTAGAAGATTCGACCTTTTTTCTAGAGAATCCGCATGTAACACCCCATTTTTGACCCTGGAATGTAATGATGTAAATATGTAAATATTGATAAACTGGATAGAAGTCGGATATAAACTATCTAGCGTGACTAGATTATGTAATTATGTACATTTTTACTTTTAATATAATAAAAATGGCCATGACTACTGCATATTAAGAGGATGAAGAATAGGTGGGGAGCTATAATTCCATAAGAGGGAGAGTGAGAAGGGGGTTAAGGGAGAGATGACCCCAGTGACTTATAATTTAAGTCACTATAGTTATTATTCCTTCCTTATATATTTCTTTGATAAAAACCTCTTTAATTAAAGTGCATTAGCCTTAACCTAGGTTAATTATCTTAAACCTTGGGCTTAGTGAGGGAAAAAGGTGAACTCCCGATGAGTGTCATTTCTCCATCTCTCCTTAACCTTGCATGCCACTTAGCTAGTTCTCAACATGCATATAAATTATTGAGAACTAGTTCATTCTACCAGCATTCTGCTATCATTCAACCATCATTAGCTGTCAGCTTTGAACTACCGTCACTAGTACCATATCCTAGATCCAGCACCCATGCTATAGCCTGGACCCATACCCAAGAATGGCGGTGTTCCCTGTAATCAGAGAGTCCTTGGTCGACCTTTGTTGGAGGCCTGTAAGGGAATTGGAGAAAAAAACTCGAGGAATTATTAACTTAGAGGAGGGAACCCTGGTGACTATTAACTCAGAAAAAGGATCCCCATTCCTTGGGTTGTCTAAGCTGATGGGGGAGGAGTGCTAGTGGATTGGGATAGTTGTAACGAGGAAAAATTGACACTTTCTTGTGGATTAATAAACCTAACTCGAGAGTGGCCTCTGTTATAGAGAGAAAAGATATAACAGAGTCCCTACGGCTAGGAGGAACGTCCTTGGTTTGTAGTCATTAGGATTATATTTTTCAGATAAGTCTCTAGCTGTGTATAAAATGTATTGTGTTTATATCTAATATGTGTTTTACGTAACTATTATTATCTAGTGAATTAAATGCATGGAATTATTAGCATTGTGTGACTGCATTCATGCAGAATTTTCCTATAATGTCTTTGTATGTGTTTATGTTAATTCTAAGTTATTGCTATGTATTTAATTTTGTTGTAATTTTTTTATTTAAACAGTGGAAAAATGAAACTGAGTACCAGTGTTGTTTTCGGTTAGTAATTTGTGTATCCTATGGCCCCAAAGGCATCATGTGGTCACCGATTACGTATCAAAATTAACTTGTACCTTGAAGGGTGTTGCACCTCCAAAATGGTTGTTTGATGAAGATGCCTCAGCCACCGTTGGTAGTCGTCGAAGGATTTAAGAGAAGTCATCCATCATCTCATTCCTCTATCGCATGAGGGATTCCTCAAGCAACACATTGAAAGGATCTCTTGCTCTATTGTCTCTAATTTATTCTACCATGGGAGGTTGCTTGGACTGGCGAGAACGATTGTCCTCAAGAGAAATTAGCTCAAGACCCAACTCTCTATACCCCAACCTCATAAAGGATATGCACTTAGAATAACTAGGATAAAAATGCTTTGATGCCACTAATCCAGATTGTGAAAGGAATGCAATGGACGATACGACAGCAAATAGAACAAAATAAAGAGAATAATATAGAAAGTAAATCAACTCTATATCAAATAAAAAATAAATCTGTAGAACTATATTATGAATGGGATGGATGATCTCCTTTACAAATGAGAGGCTTGTATATATAGTATTTACAGGGTGCCTCCTAGAAGTCATGTCTTTCTATTATTTCATTTATTTATTTTAGTTTTTCAAATGCGATGGGTAAATATCATGGGTTACAAAAAAACCATGGGTGAATACCATGGGTTGCAAAAGCGGCACACATGGTTTTTCTCCACTTACTATTATTTTATTATTTTATTTTTTCCTAGAAAATACCATGGGTGTATACCATGGTTTTACCAAAACCATGGGCTCCAGGGGTGATTGGTGAAAGAGGTGGCTGGTCACCAATTTTTACTTGGATCAACCCCAACAAGATATTCCATGAGCTTATCTTCAGTTATGGCTAATCACTACCCTAATCCTAAAAAACTTATTGGATCTCATAAAGCAGTGGAGCCCATGAAGGAATAATTGACACATTCTTTTTTAGCACCAATACATTTGAAATTAGCAGGTCACCCTCTCCAACCACAAAATAAACTTTTGAAGACACATCTTTGAAATTACAAAAAATATACGAAAGAGTTGAAAGTTAGGGATGAACAAATAATCATACCAAATAATCTTCAAGTTCTTGAGGCAAAACATATAGGTCTTAGAATTGGAAGCTTTGATGAAAATTTTGATGCAAACTTTAGAACTAGTTACAATGCAAACTATGGTAATGATAATGACAGTGACAAGAGCTCCACTCCACTGCCTGAAGAGTCTCAAGCATCCATAAAGAAACCATGTGAAGGAACATTGGCATTTGCAACAAAGCTTTGAGAGTGGTTGAAATTAGTGTTGGAAATCCCTTCATTCTTAAGTCTTGGCAAGTGATTCAAATGGATCAATGCATTTGTGTATGGTTTTGTCTTTAATGTCAGATCTCTTGGAAACTATAGCAAACTAATTTATATTGTATACTATCAGGGCTCCAAAACAAGCTACATGAATGGACGCAAAATCACAATCGAAGGACAATGTTTAGGAAAAAACTAATCTCAATCTCAATTTGAAGTTCAATGGTGACCATTTTGAAGATGCTAGTACTGTTGCATTGCTAAATCTGAAGGGAAGAAAACAAATTTTAGTATTGACCAAATAACTAGCAGAGGTGATCAAAGAAGTGTCGATGCCCGAAAATAGTCCAGTCGTGAACACAAAGGAAACAATCCAATCCAAAGGTGTTTGACAACCCTACTCAAGAGTTATCCTAGTCCTCAGTTGTTTGGTGTAACTGTTCCCAATGAATATAAGGCTTATGTTGGCCACGAGTGGGATTTTTCTCCTTCTAAAGGATATTCTAAGGTTAATGAAATCCTAATTATGCTATGTCAATTCTAATATGGTTAAAAGGAACTAAGATAAAGCTTAAAAGTAAATTCAGTTAAATAGGGAAACCTGCCTAACAATAAAAAGCTCTCTTACTTGATGTCTTAATTAAAATAAGATGTACTAAAAATAATCAGAACAAATTCTTAACACTTTCAGGACAAATGAACTGATCATAATTGAATGAAAACACCATCAAATTATAGAACCAGTTTACAAATGCATAATCAAATACGAGGAACTTTGCTAACTAATTAAAATGTGAAATGCTAAGCTGCTAAAACATATAAATTATAGATCCATTACATAGGGAATCATCATAAATAGAGATGTTGAAAATATCCAAATACCCTGCTCACAATAACCCAAACCATTTAATGCATACATACACAAATACCAATTTCAAATCTCTAAAACAATGATCATTAATAACAATGACTAATATGTTAGAAAAAACAACTATTCAAATATAAAGAAAACTCATGAAAGTCAAGAAAACTCAAACTTGAATTAAGATGAAAACCATGTGCAAAACCATCTCCATCTTTCATTAACAGGTTTGTAAATCACTACATGATTTTCTCCAAAAGACATGGATATTTTAATACAATCCGATACAATAACATTCCACCAGAGGTTCAGCTAGAGTTCTCTCCCCTAATGCCTCTAGTTGATTCAAACATAAATACAACAACAATGGATAACATAGATCCAAAAAATTAACTAGAAGATCTCTTAAGCCCTCGAAATTGCTAACTATCCTAATTGGGATTTGTAACATAGCCCTTCCATTTCAAATAAACATCCCACATCTCCAGAATTTTAGGGTAGCGAGCATGTTCTAATTGGAGTTGGGATTTACATAGGTAGGATCCGACCTCTTTACTCCTAATTTTAGACCAATTATTTAGGAAATTAGGTTAAACAGGGAAACCTACCTAACAATAAAAATTTCTCTTACTTGATCTCTTAATTAAAATAAGACGTACTGAAAATAATCAGAACAAATTCTTAACACTTTAGGACAAATGAACTAATCATAATTGAATGAAAACACCATCAAATTATAGAACCAGTTTACAAATGTAGAATCAAATATGATGAACTTTTCTAACTAATTAAAATGTAAAACCCTAAGCTCCTAAAACATATAAATTGTAGATCCATTATAGAGGCAATCATTATAAACATAGATGTTAAAAATATCCAAATACCTTGCTCACAATAACCCAAAACAGTGAATGCATACATACACAAATACCAATTTCAAACCTATGTAACAATGATCATTAATAACAATGACTAATATGTTAGAAAATACAACGATTCGAATATAAAGAAACTCATGAAAGTCGAGAAAAATCAAACTTGAATTAAGCCGAAAGCCATGTGAAGAACCATCTCCATCTTTCATTAACAGGTTTGTAAATCATTACATGAATTGCTCCAAAAGACATGGAGATTTGAATACAATCTGGTACAATAACACTCCACCAGAAGTTCGGTTAGAGTTCTCTCCTCCATTGCCTCTGGTTGATACACATATAAATACAACAACAATGGATAACATAGATACAAAAAATTAGCATAGTCCTAACTAGGATTTGTAACATAGTCCTTCCATTTCGAATAAACATCCCACATCTCATAAATTTCAGGGTAGTTGGCATGTTCTAATTGGATTTGGGCTTTACATAGGTAGGATCTGACCTCTTTACTCCTAATTTTAGACCAATTACTTACAAAATTTTCCAAAGTAATTTTCAAACGTACAGGAGATGAAATGAACGAACTTAAAGTAAAAAAATCCACTTGAGAAACATTTCAGATAAGTTTGGATGACTGATCTGTTTATTCTTCTAACTCAACCATTCTTAACTTAGCTGGCACTGAATCTACCAGCTTAGAAAACTTGGGCATGCTAAGCATCTCCATAAAGTTATCAGTCAACATCCATTGCCTTGCGTATATTTTTTGTCCCTTTTCAATCATGCTTGAAACCTCATCACATACAAATCCCCAAGACTTGATTGATATGCGAATTCTCATGGTTTTAAGTGCATCAAGGCGAGGAACAGACTGAGGAGCATTTTTCAGGTGAGTCTGCTACTCACACAATTGTTCATAGGCTGAGTGGGCCTTCTTCTTCTTACCAGAGCGTTCTGATAGAAGATCGGATAGATGCTCAAATGCATTGTAATCATCCTAAATTTCATTTAACCCCTACAAAAATAATGATTGATCCTGTTTGAGATGCTCACTGGCCAAGAATACTTCAACCTTGAATTCCTGAACAGTGAGCTTAATAAAATCTAAAGAATATCCTTGGGCCTTAAACTGTTCAATCTATTGCCTGATGTATTAAAGCTTAGTAGCTTGCTCAACTATATTTTTATCTGCAACATTTCTGCTCTGTGACTTGCTGGAGCTGATCCTGTAAGCTCCGCATTTCTTGTTGATGTTATATTCTCAAGTATTCCATATTCTTGTGGAGTCCTTCTTGAAAAGAGTCGATATACGACTGTAAGGAAACATATTTTTCTCTTTCTTCTTCAATTATCCTATCCAAGGTGGAAATAGAGTCATAATTGGCTCCTGCAAAGGCCCTCATTGCAACTGCAACTTCAACAGCTTCCCTCCTGGGGTTAGTAGTGGCCTGCTGCCAAATAAATTGATTTTCTATAGGACCAACAATAATTTTATCTCCCCTTCCTCTTTCAGTGCCTTTCCTAAATACAACCTTCTGCTTCTTGCTAAATCAATAATCACTTAGAAGTACTACAACATATTGATAAAAATCTGCACAGTGTGTTGTAGAAATTTCTCCCTACGGGTAGGTAGAAACTCTCTTAGGATAAAGCAGGATGTACTGACTCTATACTAAGACAAAAAGGAAACAAATGCTACCTTGAATCCCTAGATCTAACAAACGTCTCGAGATTAAAATGCTAGAAAGAGTAGAAGAAGTTTAACTGACCTTCTATCCAAACGCTTGTCTTTGTAGTTGCTCCAATCTCCAAGTCCTCACGAATGAACCTGTCAAAATGGAACCAAGACACAAGAATGCACTATTCTCTAGCAACCTGAAACATAAGTTAGAATCTAAATCTATGAAAGATACAAATCATATCATTAAAACAAAATTAACACAAATGATTTGGGAAAACAAGACAAGTTATTCTATTACCAACTTGAAGTCATGTACAATAGTTGCTTGATGTCCAAGCCAACTTCCAGCTCCAAGTGCTTCCTCTAGCTATCTCTGCAGAAGTATGAAGATCATAGGTTTGATGCCCCAAAAAGTCCTCCCTTTGGCTCATGGAAGGCTTCTCTCTTATAGCACATGGGAAGGCTAACCAACAAGAGAGAAGTGTGGATCTATGGAGGGTTTGGTGGATCAGGCCAGCTAAACAAAGAAGGAGTTAGGATCGAACCAAAGGTAGTAATCCCAACAAAATCTCCTCGAAGGTCGAAATCCCAAAATCCAAGGCAAAAAGGCTAATTTCAGACTACCGCGCCCCTATAACTGAGCATAACGCGGTAGTACCGCGCCCCAGAGAAGGAGCAACGCGCGGTAGTGCTAACTACCGCTCTCTTGTAGATGTGCAAGGAGCGGCAGTGCTCACAAACAGGGCTAAGTTGGGTTGGTAGATGGTAGAAAAAGGTTTTTCTTTCAGTGTTCAGTCAATGGTTTTCATTCTGGATGTTAAGATGATCTTTAAGGGAAACTGTCGTTTAGGTCGGTAATGCAAGGATGCGACACTAATACGAAATGTGTAATATTGAAGTATAACAGATGCCCCCTAAAGTGTGAGGTCAGAAGAGACTGATGGCCGAAAGAATTTACAAATATGGTTCAGAGATAGCATCGAGGGGAGCAACAAGGAGCTGAAACAGAAACAAAATGTCAGATATACCACCGAGGCGGGCATTCCCATGCTCGGAAACAAATGACTCAAAGCATGGCTGCCGACCAATACATTGCAGATCCATGAGTACTGAGATGATATAGACTGTAGACAAATCATGGCTACTATGAACAAGCGTAGATCCATGAGACAATAATGACACAGCCACGACCAATACAATAAGTGGATCTGTGTGACAATACAAATGACATCTCCATCGCAACCTGGACGCAATCAAAATATAGAGGTGCGCCCAGGGTCTTCTACCCGATCGCAAAAGATACGAATCTAGCCATGTGATTACAAGGTGTTGAAGTCGAACATGGTAGAAACCATTTGATTACCGGTCAATGATGTGAACCGTTAACAAATGCGAGGGAAATCACCAATAATGACAATGATCCCCAAGGTATCTATAGTACATCTCAACGAAATGCGAATAAAGGAGTTGATGTTGAGCATCCGAGAGATCATTCAATCAGAGGTCATTGATGAAAACCTACTGTTGAATACGAGGAAACCTGCCATTGAGGCATGCAGGTACCAAGGTACTAGTGGTTGACTCCTAAGCCTAATTCCTGGATAGTGATTTGGTGTCGACAGGAATAGACTCGTCGACGGTGGGCCATAATGATTCCCACATCATCGACACAAAATCAGAACGAGAGATAGTATGGATCGATGAAACAATGGAATATGTACTGACACAAAGGGAAGGTTTGACATGAAGTGGAGGTGGACTCAAGGTAATAACCCTTTGAACATATAACGGCATGAAACAGAGCTTGGAAGCAGGGATTAATTGAACAGACAGAACCGCAGGAAGTGTGAACTCATAGCAATAATGAGGACGCATGATCATAATGATGACACTATCAGCAAGACTGACTACCCAAAATAGACAAGGTGAGGATGCATTCCATGTTCAAAGGTGATGACTCACAAGCTGCCAACAAGGTAAACTTGACTCATTTTCCCATTTTCCCCCGACATGATGGACGAGTACCTCTTTGTTTTTTAACGAGCTTGAGGAGGATAACAGATGCTCGATATAGCTCATCTCATAGATGAGTCCAATCTCACATGTTTTTCGAACCTGAGAAAGGAGAGGTTCGTCCCAAAGTGGGCCCTTCGATGTTGAATTTTAACGAGTCCAAGGAAGGAAAACTCGATCGTCATTTCATGTTTAGAGAGTCTGAAAAGAACTAAAGAAGACTCCAATGGTCCTTTTTCGTAAGGTTAGCCTCATAGCCCGAAAAAGGGTAAAACAACGCGGGAGAGGACTCTTCCAGTCATGATTGGCTGGAGTATTCCTTTTTCGTAAGTAGTGCCCCCTAGTCCGAAAAAGAGGTAAACTATCACTAGGGAGACGATCATTCAAATCCTTTTACAAGCGTGAACGAATCAATTTCGCTTGGCAATCTTTTCAATTTTAGGGAGTCTGAAAAGAGCTTAACTATGGACTCCATGTACAACTTTGTCATGGTTGATGACCGAGTACGACAAAGGAAAAGTAAACTCGGCACAGTTCCTTTTCCGTAAATAGTCTAGCGAGGCCGGATAAAGTGATAAACCTATACTCGTTAGACACACCTTTTTACTCCAATTGTTTAACGAGCACGATAATGGTATCAAAAGCACTCGGAATCTTTTTCATGTTTGGATCCAGAGCACGAAAAAGGAAAAAGTAAGCTCAAACCACTTTTCATGTTTTTAACCAAAGCACGAAAAAAGTGAAAAGTAAGCTCAAACACCATCTTACTGTTTTTAACGAGCTCGAAGATAGGTTGGAAGAATGCTCATAATGTCTGCTTCATTTTTTAACGAGCTTGTAACAGAAAATGAACTATGCTCAGGATAATTTTCATGGTTTAATGAGCTCGAAACCTAAAAAGGAAAGTATGCTCGAAAATGTTCCCAATGGTGAACTTCTTCCCGTCATGAAATCCAAAGGTTGGTTCATGCCCCCAGCATGATTGCTAGAAGTAAGTGACTTAGCTCCAACGTGATGTGGAGAGGTGATCGAGTTGACTTCAACGTAACTTCCAGAGGTTGAAGACATGCCCCTAAGCTTCATTTCATTCGCCTAAGGTATAGGCAAGTGAAAAGAAGGTTCATTTACTAAGTCTACGAGGAGACTCGACTCAAAGGGAAAGGATATGTTTCATTTTTTAACGAGCTTGACACAGGAGTAGAACTTTGCTCAAAATAATGGTTTCATTTTTTAATGAGCTTGAAGCCAAAGGTAAACTCTGCTCACGATTAAGGCCCACTTATGGGTTCCCTCCCAACATGATGATCAGAGGTTGGTAAATGCCCCCAGCATGATTGCTAAAGGCTAAACATGCCCCCCAATCTTCGTTTCGTCTGACTATTCTTCTTCCTTACCCAAAAATCCTAGCTACTAATCCAAATGTGTTCACCAGGGGGGGTAGGGAGAACCAGGACCAAGTGACCCAGGCAGATGAAATGAAGGTTCAAATCCTAACTCTAGCGATAGACTCGAACAAATGGAAAGGAGATCTATTTCATTTTTACACAAGCTTGAAAATAGATAATAACAATGCTTGAAAGGGTCCTTTTTATTTTTTAATGAGCTTAAAACAGAAAGAAATTATGCTCGAAGGTAGTTTCATTTTTACGCAAGCTTGAAACTGAACGTAAACTATGCTTGGGATTTGGTTTCGTTTTTACATAAGCTTAAAACCAAAAGTAAACTGTGCTTGAGGGTCGGTTTCATTTTTTTGATGAGCTTGAAACAGAGAATAAACTATGCTCGTAGGAACCTATTTCATTTTTTAACGAGCTTGACATAGAAAGGGAACTATGCTCATAATGATGGTTGGTTTCATTTTTACACAAGCTTAAAACCAAGAGTAAACTATGCTTGAAATGATGGTTGGTTTCATTTTTACACAAGCTTAAAACCAAAAGTAAACTATGCTTGGGAAAATGGTTTCATTTTTTAACGAGCTTGACACCAGAATAGAACTTTGCTCTAACATCCCCCCCTAGGGGGAAGAAACCACTAAAACATGTGGAACATTTAGGGAAGTCTGGTGACTAGGAGTCATGCGATGAGTGGGCGTCACAAATGAAAGCTGATCGATGGTCACAACATTCCCATGATGGGGAAAATACATCACTCGAAAGAGTGAAGACACTACAGCCTTCATGGCATGGACGTAATCGCGTCCAAGGAGTAGATTAAAATCTAAGGGACCTTGGATGACCATAACATCAATACAGACAGTTTTCCCTCCCAAAGTGATAGGTAACTGAGGAAGGGACCCTAAAGGTCCAGTAGGCCTTCTATTGAAAGCCAATATCTGGTCAGTGACGGGCACAAGCTGAGGAGAACCTAAGGCTTGCCAAGCAGTTGAGGATAGAATACTAACAGAAGCTCCTTCATCAACTATCGTACGAAAAATTTCTTTATCGGAAACTCCTACAGATATTTGAAAAGGAACACTCGAAGGAAGACGAGATTCTGTTAGACCATTCCAATCAAAGGAAACAACCTCAGTACTTGGAGGGGGACTCGCAGAAACAGACAGGGTTTCCCCTTGCCGAGGACATTCTGAACCGATAAGGAAAACATCAGCGGTTTCCAATTCACTCTCGCTTGGAAGATAAGAATGAGACGAAGATTGTGTCAAGGTGACTGCTTTAGTCAGGACTTTCTCCAATGAAAGAGCGGGATCGAGTGGGGATGACAGCGACTCAATCACTTCACTCTCGGAAGGGAGAGTGGGATCAATTGCAGATGAAACTGAATTGATCACTTGGTCAACCAGCGGGGGGTCAAGGGACAGTTTACCATGGTCTGTTGGAGGCACCAATTGAGAACTAGTAATATCTTCCAACCACCGTGAGGCTTCATCCATGCTCGGACAAAGGAAAGTACGGTGCATACCCTTGCATATCAAACAGGGATATAGGACTTTACCCTTACGACCCTTCACCAAGGGGTCACTGGTCGAAGGAGTGTCATCGACATGATGGTCAGAGGTCGACGATACAATTGGTTTGGGGTTTTTAGACCACACTTCTGATACACAGGTAAGATCAGGACAATCCTTGAGAAGGTGATCACCCTTACAAAGTTTGCAAGGGAACTTGGGCTTACGGGGTGTTTTCGTAGAATGAGTGCCATTAGAGGCGACTGGTTTACGCTTGGTCTCTTCTTTATCCTTCTTCTTCTTAACTTTCCTTTTCTTCTTCTTCTTATCCACCTGATTACTAACACTATTGCTTTGGTCAGGCGAGGAAGAAGGAACGGAAGAAGATTCATCCGACGAAGAAGGAGAAGGATTAGTTTGGGATTGACTCTCTCGTGGTGGAGAGTTAACATTCGAAACATTGGGCGCAATCGGAATTATCGGATTGAATAACCATACCGGTAATCCTATGGTTAATCCAGGAAGATTTAACGTGGCAATAAAGGGAGGGCCAATATCTCAAACTGGAGGAAAAGTAAAAGGTACCCCTTGAAAAGGGGTCTCCGGATTGGTAGTCCCAGAAGGAGCATGGGCGCATGGAGGTGGATTCTCCATGGAACAAAACTAAGTGATGTGGACGAAGTCTTGTTAAAAAGAACTCAAAAACCCTCAGGCAACCGAGCGTGCGAAAGGGGAGCTAGGAAAAGACAAGGCTCACAGGCCAAAAGAGAAAGCTCAAAAAACTATACTGAGGCCGCTGCCACAGTAAGTGAGCTGTACAACAAAACGGCCAGAATGCCAACAAGCAGCCCTACAAAGAAAAAGACCCTCTACAAGATAGCAAGCAAAACCGCCTAACTAAGAGCTGGAGACCTCAACAAATTGTATTCTTCGCAAGGTGATGAAATCCAAGTCGAACAATACAAAATGAGAGACCAATAATGGAAGGATATCCCTCTACCGAAAGGGATCCTGGGTAAAAGAGCCCTAGTAGAATAGATACTAAGCTACCTCGTTCATGACACGTCGGAAAAGGTTTTTGGCACTTCAGCCTTCCGAAGAAGACAGCGATCGATGTTGCCTTAGGGCTAAGTGGAGTGCGGTATTCCACAAAGTCCGTCCGGTTCTCAATCTCGCGGCCGTTTAACCCCTGAAAGTTAAAAACAGTCAGGAGGCCCCTCCACAAACTAGCTGTGACCGTGTCAATAAATACTAGAGGATTTTAGTTCCCTAAAGACAACGACTATGTCTCAGATGAAAATGACAAGGGGGAATTATTTTGATGCCTATCCCCGGTGTCCTACCTAACTACCAAATTCTTTTGATTTCCTCAAGTGAGGTTAAAGTTGGTTTAATTAGGGAGATTAATTTTAGTGGCTGTCTTACTCAATCAGGTAGTGGACGTGAAACTTGATGGTGTTATGACGACTCAAACCATGCAAATGAAGATGAATCGAAATGAACCTTTCTCTTCGATGAACACTAGCTAAAGTAAGGAAGAATTCTTTCCATTCCCAATATGCACAACCCAATGCACATGCAATTTTATTTCTTTTCAAAATGATAGAAAGAAGTAAAATATGTACCCAAAACTAACCCAAAACAATAAAAAAGTTCTCTATATGAACACCAAACGTAATGATTCTAATCCATTTCCTATCTTTTCACACTTGAAAAAGACACATCCAAGCTATGGAAAGAAAGATTCTACAAATGCTTCCAATCAAATGCAAGACAAAGAGAAGAACCTAATAATGTCGTCTAACTCAAATGCACATAAATATGAAACAAGCATTTCTTCTTCTCATGAATGTAATACCAAGAATGTCCAATGATTAAATTAAGGCAAGAAGAATACCTTTGTGTTTCAATTTCATGAATATGGTAAAAGAACGACAAAATCAAGCTTCTCTTTGAACTAGAATAAAATGGAAACAAGGGATCGATCTATTCCAATGACCAATAAATAGCTAAAGATGCAAAGGAAACAAAGTGCAAAACCCAAGAAAATGACTTCAAAAGACAAGGATGTCCCAAGTTTTTTCAAAGCTAATATAAGCAATCCAAATGATGCCAAACCAAACAAACCTTTGGAATATCACACTAAAGAGATTTCTGAGAAAAAATGAATCCAATTACAATCCAATGGCGAGAAAAAGTTTTAAAAATCAATGCAAGCTATTGGGGCTTGAAAAGAATGACAATTCTACCCAACAAGCAAACAAAGCACTAGTTTGACTCAAGAAACCAAACAAAGGCTTTGATCTTCCAAAAGATGTAAAGAGTTTCTAAAACAAGCTAAAAATGAATTGTATCAGTCCAAATTGGTCATGTAATGGTCACAAAATCCCTGATCAAGAGACTCTAAATCAGAAAAATTGAAAACGTACACAAGGGATCAAGTTAACCCAAGGGGATTTCGACTTTCCAAGATAGAACCTAGTCTTCCAAACAAAGAAAAGAGGGCACAAATCTTCCCAAATGAGGTTTGGAAGGGTTCAAAGTTATGTTATAGAGATCCTAAAGTGACTGGGAAGGTACACTTGACTCCCAGAACTAAAAAATGGCTTAGAGGACTCAAAATTGACCAAATGGCCTCAAAGATGCCAATGAAGGACTAGAGACAAAAATGTGGATGAAAAGGACTCAAAAGAGACTCAAATCTCTTCAAAAATGTGTAAAAATGAATCCCATGGACCATATGGAGGCACCCCAAGAGTTTGGAAGCAAAAAAACCAAGGGAACCCCTCCAAATAAGCTCAAAAATGACCAAAAAATGACAGTGCCGCCCCCTGGAACACTGTGGGGGAGCGGTAGTTTGGACAGTACCGCGCCCTAGAACACTGTGGGGGAGCGGTAGTGTTGACAGTACCGCGCCCTAGAACACTGTGGGGGAGCGGTAGTCTCCTGTAGAATTAAAAAAAATCAAAGTTTGGCCAAGATCCGAGCAAGGATAAGGTCCTAAGTTTAAAATGGTCCTCAATGATGATCAAAGAGGATCTAAGGTGATGAGAAGCAACACTTAGAAGAGGATTTGATGATCTAAACAAGCAAGCAAAGGTGAAACTAGGGAAGAAAGGATCCCCAGCGGAGTCGCCAGTTTTTGTTGTAGAAATTTCTCCCTACGGGTAGGTAGAAACTCTCTTAGGATAAAGCAGGATGTACTGACTCTATACTAAGACAAAAAGGAAACAAATGCTACCTTGAATCCCTAGATCTAACAAACGTCTCGAGATTAAAATGCTAGAAAGAGTAGAAGAAGTTTAACTGACCTTCTATCCAAACGCTTGTCTTTGTAGTTGCTCCAATCTCCAAGTCCTCACGAATGAACCTGTCAAAATGGAACCAAGACACAAGAATGCACTATTCTCTAGCAACCTGAAACATAAGTTAGAATCTAAATCTATGAAAGATACAAATCATATCATTAAAACAAAATTAACACAAATGATTTGGGAAAACAAGACAAGTTATTCTATTACCAACTTGAAGTCATGTACAATAGTTGCTTGATGTCCAAGCCAACTTCCAGCTCCAAGTGCTTCCTCTAGCTATCTCTGCAGAAGTATGAAGATCATAGGTTTGATGCCCCAAAAAGTCCTCCCTTTGGCTCATGGAAGGCTTCTCTCTTATAGCACATGGGAAGGCTAACCAACAAGAGAGAAGTGTGGATCTATGGAGGGTTTGGTGGATCAGGCCAGCTAAACAAAGAAGGAGTTAGGATCGAACCAAAGGTAGTAACCCCAACAAAATCTCCTCGAAGGTCGAAATCCCAAAATCCAAGGCAAAAAGGCTAATTTCAGACTACCGCGCCCCTATAACTGAGCATAACGCGATAGTACCGCGCCCCAGAGAAGGAGCAACGCGTGGTAGTGCTAACTACCGCTCCCTTGTAGATGTGCAAGGAGCGGCAGTGCTCACAAACAGGGCTAAGTTGGGTTGGTAGATGGTAGAAAAAGGTTTTTCTTTCAGTGTTCAGTCAATGGTTTTCATTCTGGATGTTAAGATGATCTTTAAGGGAAACTGTCGTTTAGGTCGGTAATGCAAGGATGCGACACTAATACGAAATGTGTAATATTGAAGTATAACAGATGGGATCCCCAGCGGAGTCGCCAGTTTTTGTTGTAGAAATTTCTCCCTACGGGGAGGTAGAAACTCTCTTAGGATAAAGCAGGATGTACTGACTCTATACTAAGACAAAAAGGAAACAAATGCTACCTTGAATCCCTAGATCTAACAAACGTCTCGAGATTAAAATGCTAGAAAGAGTAGAAGAAGTTTAACTGACCTTCTATCCAAACGCTTGTCTTTGTAGTTGCTCCAATCTCCAAGTCCTCACGAATGAACCTGTCAAAATGGAACCAAGACACAAGAATGCACTATTCTCTAGCAACCTGAAACATAAGTTAGAATCTAAATCTATGAAAGATACAAATCATATCATTAAAACAAAATTAACACAAATGATTTGGGAAAACAAGACAAGTTATTCTATTACCAACTTGAAGTCATGTACAATAGTTGCTTGATGTCCAAGCCAACTTCCAGCTCCAAGTGCTTCCTCTAGCTATCTCTGCAGAAGTATGAAGATCATAGGTTTGATGCCCCAAAAAGTCCTCCCTTTGGCTCATGGAAGGCTTCTCTCTTATAGCACATGGGAAGGCTAACCAACAAGAGAGAAGTGTGGATCTATGGAGGGTTTGGTGGATCAGGCCAGCTAAACAAAGAAGGAGTTAGGATCGAACCAAAGGTAGTAATCCCAACAAAATCTCCTCGAAGGTCGAAATCCCAAAATCCAAGGCAAAAAGGCTAATTTCAGACTACCGCGCCCCTATAACTGAGCATAACGCGGTAGTACCACGCCCCAGAGAAGGAGCAACGCGCGGTAGTGCTAACTACCGCTCCCTTGTAGATGTGCAAGGAGCGGCAGTGCTCACAAACAGGGCTAAGTTGGGTTGGTAGATGGTAGAAAAAGGTTTTTCTTTCAGTGTTCAGTCAATGGTTTTCATTCTGGATGTTAAGATGATCTTTAAGGGAAACTGTCGTTTAGGTCGGTAATGCAAGGATGCGACACTAATACGAAATGTGTAATATTGAAGTATAACAGATGGGATCCCCAGCGGAGTCGCCAGTTTTTGTTATAGAAATTTCTCCCTACGGGTAGGTAGAAACTCTCTTAGGATAAAGCAGGATGTACTGACTCTATACTAAGACAAAAAGGAAACAAATGCTACCTTGAATCCCTAGATCTAACAAACGTCTCGAGATTAAAATGCTAGAAAGAGTAGAAGAAGTTTAACTGACCTTCTATCCAAACGCTTGTCTTTGTAGTTGCTCCAATCTCGAAGTCCTCACGAATGAACCTGTCAAAATGGATCCAAGACACAAGAATGCACTATTCTCTAGCAACCTGAAACATAAGTTAGAATCTAAATCTATGAAAGATACAAATCATATCATTAAAACAAAATTAACACAAATGATTTGGGAAAACAAGACAAGTTATTCTATTACCAACTTGAAGTCATGTACAATAGTTGCTTGATGTCCAAGCCAACTTCCAGCTCCAAGTGCTTCCTCTAGCTATCTCTGCAGAAGTATGAAGATCATAGGTTTGATGCCCCAAAAAGTCCTCCCTTTGGCTCATGGAAGGCTTCTCTCTTATAGCACATGGGAAGGCTAACCAACAAGAGAGAAGTGTGGATCTATGGGGGGTTTGGTGGATCAGGCCAGCTAAACAAAGAAGGAGTTAGGATCGAACCAAAGGTAGTAATCCCAACAAAATCTCCTCGAAGGTCGAAATCCCAAAATCCAAGGCAAAAAGGCTAATTTCAGACTACCGCGCCCCTATAACTGAGCATAACGCGGTAGTACCGCGCCCCAGAGAAGGAGCAACGCGCGGTAGTGCTAACTACCGCTCCCTTGTAGATGTGCAAGGAGCGGCAGTGCTCACAAACAGGGCTAAGTTGGGTTGGTAGATGGTAGAAAAAGGTTTTTCTTTCAGTGTTCAGTCAATGGTTTTCATTCTGGATGTTAAGATGATCTTTAAGGGAAACTGTCGTTTAGGTCGGTAATGCAAGGATGCGACACTAATACGAAATGTGTAATATTGAAGTATAACACAGTGTAGAGTCTTCAGCTGTAGAGACTAGCAATCCATCAGAACTAGCTGTTGGTATAGGTTGACTAATGGAAGTTGATGGTAATTTAGGAGGTTCTAGGGGTGTCTCTGATAAATTTTGAGAAGCAACAATTGTAGGTGGGACCCCTACTTGAGACTCTACAAGTTGGGTGGAAGAAGTTCCCACATCAGAATGAGGGAGAGTACTCGGAGCAATATCTCCAACTGTCTGTTGAGAACCTTGGGCTAACTGTAAATGTAAAGGATCTATTGAAGATGTCAATTCCTTATATGTTAACAACTGAGTAGTAGAAGTAGCATGTAATAAAGAAAATACTGTAAGATTGGTACGAGGAGGTGAAGAAGGAGGTCAATTATGGAATGAATGAGAAACAAGGTTATCTACAAGGGGAAGTTGTGACAAATTGTGATTGAGAGACGGTTGATGATTGGTGCTGGGGACATTTTCATTAACAATAGATATAACATCCTGAGGTCCTGGTTGGGTAGGCTCTTGGTTCACTGGAGTAGGATTGATAACTCTGTTGGTTGTTCCTTTTCCAAGTCAATGAAACTTATAATATTTGGCTGAGAAGAAATAACATATGGAACTATTTTTGAATGTGGCTCAGCTTTAACTGTAATAGTAGAAGGCATGGTAGGCATGCAATAGTAACAAAATTCTGAATATACTGAGCATACCTACCTTGGAAAACTCTTGTCTGTTGGATCAGTTCATTCAAATGTTGGACATGGTTAAGAGTTTGGCTGGAGGGAAGAGGCTGCTTCCCCTGTTGCTTGTCCAATTTCTTCTTTGCTATAGAATTGGGATGAATTGTACTGACTACCAATGCCGTATTTGATGATTCCATGGCTTCCTTAGAAACCTGTTCTTGCTACTGAAATATCCTATTTCTTTCTTCCATCACCTTGATATTTTATTGCTTATGGGATTTATGAATAAGAACTCTATGATCAGGGTTAGTATCCCTACTTAATACTTCTTCAAAACTTGAAACACCCTGATAAAGGAAATCATCAGGTTCTATTTCATGAGCATATGAGCTTCTTAACTAGACTAGAGTGAAATGATTAGTCACAAAACCTTTTGGGTCATGCATTCTTTTGACCTCGAATCCTAGTTTTATATCATTTATCCCTTTGGCTAGCATATGGGCATGGGAATCATATGAATCACTAAATTCCCTACATACAGAAGGAAAATTGGCCATGCACCCCTCTTCCAAGAATGACATAGGCTATGTACTCCATTGGTGATTATCTGATAGGATGCTTCTGCAATAAACAATCTATCAGGACCATCCCTTCGCAATAAATGCACTGACCTGCTTCACCATATTCTAAAGTAAGTGAAAAATTCACCAATATACTAGTCACTCATTGTTGATACCAATGATATAGCTTCTTCAGATAGTCGGGGGGCATCCTTCTTAAAAATTATCAAGCAAACGACACTTAGAAAATTGTCACATATGTCATAAAGGTGAGGCTTGAAATTATCTTCCCAGAAAATAGAACAATAAATATGAACATGAGAGTTCTGTGGAGTTGAGTGCCAGTTCATTGATTGGAATGCAAATGAAGCATAGAGAATATCTACCAAGTATGCAGATAGAAATAATAAGGGTTTCTTGGTAGCTAGACCTTTTAATGCCTGAGCAATTTCATCTTTGACTGTGATGGAGAAAATTTGGGCCCAGTTAAAAACTTTCCCTGTAGATGCTACGTGATGAGCTAAAGGATCCCATTCCAACCTAAAATATGAACAACTATCAACACCATAAAATCTACAGAGCATAGCGCAAGGAGCTTATATGGTTCCCTGAGCATACAAATAGGGTATTGTTTGTTAGGTTGAAGTACAAAGGTGTCAGGGTTAGCCATCCAAGTTTTTACAAGTATCTCTAACTCGTACTTATGCTCGAAGGACCTTAGGAATTCTTGTGTCAGAAGCTGTCGTGGAGTCTTGAGGGTGTATATCGTTGCAAATGTATCTAGTTTAAAAGTAGCATATGGATTCTGGTTGGAATCTATGAATGTGCTTGTGGGAATGTGTGCATGATCCACCATCCACTTCACCAAGTCAGTGAATGGCATGATAGCTGGTCGACCATCAATGGTGTGAAGATTGGACTTGCTAATGTTCTGGTATAACGGGGCCTCTTTGCCAAATTTTGAGAAGTCATCATTGTGGAAAATACTCTAAATCCTGGCCCAATCCAGGCATAGGGTTTCATAAACTCGAGCATCAGTGCCTGAGTAAATGCCTAGGTTAGGTTCTTTTAGCTTTAATTCCTCCAGCACAAATTTAGACCTGGTTTTGCAAGCTGTGGTGGTCAGGAGTAGCTATGCAAACAGAAAATAGGTAATATAAACAAACTTATAAGAAAAAAAAACATAAAAGAAAAATAGAATGTGGAATACCTGAAACAAATATCAATTAATCCTACAAAAGGCGAATGTAAAATCTCATATGGCACAAGTCTAGTGGATCTACAATTCAAACTCAATCTCCGAGGTAGCGAAGTAATTTCAAAATTGGGTAAAAACAAATTTAACTACCACTTAATTCATTTATTACTAGCCATAAATGAGTTGGCCAATGATTGGTAGTTATACATAATCAACCATTAATGTGATTAGACTTAAATGACTTTTTAGGACCAATTCTTGACTCATGGGTGAAAATTGGTCAGTCCCGATGTCAGAAAGATGATTCCGAGGTAGGTCCTCCAAGTTTGGGGGTTAGTCGAAAGTCGGGAGTGGGGGGTGGCATTTGAATGGTAAACATGTCGAATTATGACTTCCGAGGTTGCGGATTTCCTGGGATGAACAAGTCGGAATCAGAACATCAAGATCAAGTTTGAAACAATGAAGGGAGTGCCGACTTCCAAAGTTGTCGAAGTTCCTGGGATGAAGATGTCGGCGTCGAAACGTCGGGATGGAATGCCACAACGAAGATGACTTATTGATTTCTGCAGTAAATTGTGGTAGCAATGTTGGTAGCGGGACATTGGCGGGTGAGTTAGGAAGTGAAAATAATTTTTCGACTCCCGAAGTATGAAGTTTATAGATTTTAAAATGTCGGGGTCAGAACTTCAGCATCGGGACATTGGGATTGACATGTCAAAAGATTAATTATGAAAATATAACATCATGATTCTCGAGGTCGGTGATTTTCCTGCAAACAAGAAAATCCATTTGGGAAGAATATTTCTCATCAAACCATCGTTTTACAAGTTGTTGATGTTGATAAATTTTATTCTTGTACTTCTCTCTCCTCTTCCAATTGAATAAGGATGTTTATCCTATGCTCTAAAGAGAAACAATCATCCTCTTGTACAGATTGAGGTAATTTAAGAGAAGGTAAAGCCAGATTAGGAGGGAGGATGGATTCTTTTCCATAAACAAGATAGAAGGGTGAATTACCAATAACGACCTTAGGAGTTACCATGTCTACCCACAGTACGTTGAAAAGTTGGATGTGACAATTTTTTATGATGACTTGCTACAATCTTCTTGAGGATTTTAATTAAGTTCTTGTTGGTATACTCAGCTAATCCATTCCCCTGAGGGTAATAGTTTTATAAATATTTTACTTTTATACCTTTTTCTGATTCATACTGAGTAAGATCCACAGAAGAAAAGTATGATGCATTATCAAAGACTAAGAACTCGAGAACACCAAACCTAGTTACAATGTGACTCTCAAGGAACACAATCACCTGGTTTGTGTTCACCACTTGGAGTGGAACTACCTCCACCCATCTGGTAAAGTAAAATGTAGCAGTAAGAATATACTTATGTTTCATGGAAGAGGGAGGTTTAATCAGACTGACAATGTCCAAACCCCACTGCCGAAAAGGAGTGTCCATGGTGACTAGTTGAAGAGGAACATCGACTTTCTGTCACACTTCACATTCACGAGAAAAGGCGTGGGCATATTTGAACAATGTTGGAAAGTAATAACCAACCCTCACAATTTTGTGCTCCGTGGTCTCTCCACCGAAATGACCACCAATAGGTCCTGCATGTAATTCCATTAGTATTATGTCAGCATCATTTTTCTCAACACATCGCAATAGCACTGTTAGGATATTCCTATACTCCATCCTAGTCCCACCAGTATTTTGATCATTTACATTTTCAGTCATGAATGCACTTTTAGGGTTTGCATGCATTCTATGGTTTGCATGCATCCCAGTCATCAGTCCAGCACCTAGCCCTCAGTTAGCCAGCCCCCAGGAGCTTCTCACTATTCAGTTTTAGCCCTCCAGTTGCTTAATGCGCCCTTCTTCCTTGATTTTAGGAAGCAACTCGCCCTTGCTTCACCTACCAGTCCAGTTGTCTTTAGTTCATACTTAGTTACACTTAGTTACACTCAGTTACACTCAGTTACACCTACCAGACTCAGTTTGACTGATGGTTGACAGTTACTTGAGCATTGATGACTCCACTGATGATGATGAAGACTTCCAGTTGTGCTCCGATGACACCAGTTGTGATCCGATGACACTCCATTGATCTTTTGATCACTCCATGAAGGATAATTCGAATTGCCACCTTAGGCATTCGAATTCCTCATGCTTTGTACTATTTATTTGTCCATATTGTGATTAATTAACTAGTGTGTGTGAAGTATTTTTGCTTCTATCCAAGTTCTATTGTATTATTATTATGTTGCTCATTATACTGCATTGACCACTCTTCTTCTATTTTCCTTCTTAATCATAATTACTCTTGTGAGGTATACATCATCTCTTAGATCTGCTGTGAGGACTTTCACATGGTATTAGAACAAGTTGAGAGTATTGTTTATCTCCATTCTTGAGAGTTTTTTGCAGGTTATTACCAAGATTTCGAGTGCAGCAGTTGCAGCAGTTTCTGCATTTTTGCAGCAGCAGCAGTTGCATATATTCTCTATTGTTTTTGCAGGTTTTCTACAGCTTCAATGTATGATTTAGAAGGAATCCCTCCTCTTTCTCTATTCAACTATGATGAATGGAAACCGAATATGATAGCATATTTAAAGAGCCATGATCTCTTTGATTGTTATTTTGAAAGAGAGTTCGAATCCTCTGAAGAGAAGATTGACTGGTTGAATAAAGGTGACATGCACCTTGGAAGAATGATGCTCACTATGCCTAAGTACATATTGTACCCTTTCATTATTGATATTGAAACTCCAAAAGAGCTATGGGCTCACCTGGATGAAATATTCGGCAAACAGAATGAAGGATTTGGTCCAAACCCCTTCAAAAGCAAGCAAAGTGATGCATTCACTCCCCTTGATGGCCTCTCAGATCATGAACCAGTATCATCTCATATTGAAGTTGTTGACAGAGAACTTGCAGATTCTCCACTCATGCTCCAACTTTCTTCTCTTTCTGTGCCAGCTCACACTCTAGATATTGCAAAAGGTCCTAAATCCTCTCTTGCACCAGAGTCTGTTGGTTTGCATCATGATCACATGATTATTTCGGAGGTAAAATCAGCTATTAGAGGTAATGCATTCGATCCTCTCAAGCAATCATCTCTTATTTACTACTATATGATCATTAGCACATGCTTTTAGAAGGTTATTGAAGAATATGGCCATTGCCACCCGCTTGAGATAATTTCTCATGCATCCATTGGTTTTGATCTCACCTCTTATGGTTCAAAGGAGATCTCAAGAAACCATTGCCATTCGCTTGGGATAATTTCTCATGCATATGATAGTGTTGATCTCACCCCTGCTGGTTCAAAGGAGATCTCAAGAAACTATTCTTCAAGTCTTAAATCTGATTTGGATTTCAAGCAATTATTATTTGATGGTTCTTTTTGGCATAATCTCACCCATGATGGTTCGAAGGAGAAGACAAAAGACTATCTGCATATTCATGATTTTGATCCTACCTCAGCTGATTCGAATCACAGGTTCAAGGATCATCCTCATACTTTTGGATTTGTTCTCATCACATTCGATATGAAGAGCAAGTACAAGCACATGCTTTTTGAGCATGATCCACTTCTTCCCAAGAAGAAGATACCTCCAGACATATGACCAAGCATCACACCTGCTTGAGTTTGGAGCATTTATTTTGTGTGTGTGCCTTATAGTCCGTTTTTTGAGGAGGGGGTATGTTTCCCATGAAATTTTCCCACTTCCTTGGTTTATTGACTATTATTATTCATTGTATTGGGTGACCTTTGGTCTTAGTTACCAGGGCCCAAGATGGATTAAGGGGGGGTGTTAGGATATTCCCATACTCCATCCTAGTCCCACCAGTATTTTGATCATTTACATTTTCAGCCATGCATGCACTTTTAGGGTTTGCATGCATTCTAGGGTTTGCATGCATTTTGCATGCATCCCAGTCATCAGTCTAGCACCTAGCCCTCAGTTAGCCAGCCCCCAGGAGATTCTCACTATTCAGTTTTATCCCTCCAGTTGCTTAATGCTCCCTTCTTCCTTGATTTTAGGAAGCAACTCGCCCTTCTTCACCTACCAGTCTAGTTGTCTTCAGTTTATACTCAGTTACACTTAGTTACACTCAGTTACACCTACCAGACTCAGTTTCACTGATGGTTGACAGTTACTTGAGCATTGATGACTCCACTGATGATGATGAAGACTTCCATTTGTGCTCCGATGACACCAGTTGTGCTTCGATGACACTCCAGTGATCTTTTGATCACTCCATGAAGGCTAATTCGAATTGCCACCTTAGGCATTTGAATTCCTCATGCTTTGTACTATTTATTTGTCCATATTGTGATTAATTAACTAGTGTGTGTGAAGTATTTTTGCTTCTATCTGAGTTCTACTGTATTATTATTCTGTTGCTCATTATACTACATTGACCACTCTTCTTCTATTTTCCTACTTAATCATAATTACTCTTGTGAGGTATACATCATCTCTTAGATCTGCTATGAGGACTTTCACAAGTACTCCATCATATTTTTTCTTAAGAAGCACACCATTGATTAAGTGATAAGGAGTAGCTTTAAGTCTAAGATCTCTCCTTTTTATTGGTTCAATATTTTCAGGAGCATAGCCACATGTTAAGAAAAATTTAATATCATCATATCAAGAATTTGGTATTGCGGGAATAATAGAATTCATTATTGATCCATTTCGATTCGGCTTGTTGTGTATCAGCTGAATGTGCCCCAGCTTACATAATCCTTAACCTATTACAATCTTTGTCGACCTAATTTCCAGGTCATATTCATGTAATGATTCCATCCAATGGGCACGTTTCTCCCCATGTTCTTTCCGAATCAATACATTCGAAACCGCAGAGTAAGGAACAATAAATTTAGTTCGGGACATGAGGAGATAAGGCCTAAAATGTTCAACATCCTTATAAACTGCGTAGGCATGTTTGTCAACTTTTGGATATTTAAGCTCATCTCCCTTGAGTGTAGAGCTCATGAAAGATATAGGGATTTCATTCTCTTTGAAATTTCATTGTGTCAAGGATGCAACATATGAAACATCATAAGCATATGTATGTAAAATAAAATCTTTAGAGAAATCGGGAGACATTAAAGTAGGAGCCTCTCCAATGGATTCCCTTATCCTACAAAAATATTCCTTTTGTATATGATTCCATTTAAACACTGCATCCTTTTTAATCATGTCTTGTAAGGGTTTAACAATCTAAGCAAAACTAGGAATAAATCTCATTACAAAATTGATTTTCCCTAAAAAAAAATGCATAGACTTTTTTGAGCTAGGGAAATTAAATTTTCAATTGCTTAGGTCCTTTCAGGGTCGATCATCATTCCATGCTTAGAAATGATAAACCCTATCAACTTACCATTTGTTACATTGGAATTTGAATTTTTTGGGTTTAATGAAATACCATACTTTCTGCATCGTTCAAGAACCTGTCTCAAATGCAAAAGATGGTAATGCCTTTTCTTCGAAAAGATAGTGACATCATCCAAATATACGTCAAAATAATCATGAATCAAACCTTGGAAGGCTATTTCCATTGCTCTCTTAAAAGTGGCACATGCATTTATTAATCTAAAGGGCATCTTTCTATATGCGAAAGTTCCCCATGGGGTTTCTAAAGGTAGTTTTTAATTGATCTGAGTGAGAAAATAAAACCTGATTATATCTAGAAAACCGTCTAACGAAGAGAACATCTCAGACCCAAATACTTTTTGTAAACTATGTTCCATTGAGGGTACTGGATAATTATTCCTTTCAAAGGCTTTATTCAAATTTCTAAAATCGACACAGAGATGAATGTCCCCATTTTTATTTCTAATGGGTACCAGGTTAGACACCCACTGGGTATGTCATACAGGAAAAATAAACCTAGCAGACATGAGTTTATCAATCTCTTTATTTACCGATTGTTCCAAACTAGGGTGCATTTTCCCGAGTTTTTGCTGATAAGGCTTAACCCAGGGTTTCATTGGGATATTGTGTTACATTATGTTTGTGTCAAACGTATTTAAATAATCACAGGTCTAGGAAAATAAATCTTATACTCTTTGAATAGTTTAATCAAATGAACTCTCTCAGTAGGGGTACATTCAGTTCCAAGATTGATATTTTGAGGATTTTGCTCAGTTCCTAGGTTTATGATTTTATAATTCATATAGGAGCTATTGGTTTTACAATTGGTGACCTTTTTAAATTTGTCTTATAAGTCATAGAATTTATCAAGCCTAACAACTAATTTAGGGACAAGAGCAGTAGGTGTTTGTGGTTCGGATGTGGAAGAAAATGGATTTTTCATATACGAAAGGGATTGATTATGTTCATCTTCATCAATGGAAACATCCTTGAAAGTATCCTGAGTGGTGAGAAAACCCAATATTTGTCGATCATCATAATTTTTTTTCCAATTAATGATGTTGTCAGGGATCGAGGGTCTATACATTAATTCAATTGAAATGGCATCAGGTGCAAAACCCCCGATAGACATTAAATTTGACGCAATATTAGCGAGCAAGTCAGCATCGAAGTTTTGTAATTGGGGTAGATAATTTATATTGAAAGCTAGAAAAGATTAATTAAATCCCATACTTCCCTATAATAATTTTTTAAGTGAGTAGAAATATGATGAATATAGTTCCTCACTCGTCTAATGATTATATCAGAGTCACCATAAACTTTGATTACCTGTACCTTTAAGTCAATTGCTTTCTTTAGACCTTGGATAAGTGCCTCATACTCAAATACATTGTTTGTACATTGAAACTCTAATATACAAGCTATCATGATTTTGTTACCAGTTGGATCAATTAATACACAGTCATCTCTAGCTCCTTAGACCTTGAGCCATAAAAGAATAAAGTCCAACATGTTTTATCTAACCGAACATTAGTATTTACATTATATACTTTGTGAAGGATGGTTTGAGATGACTCTACCTGAACGACTTGCATAATTTCAAACTGATTTTCTGATTCATCATAAAGGGATATGTTCGCAGGTAAATTCCCAAAGAAAGTATCCATCATGTAGTTTCCTGTATTGGGGGTCAGAAATAGGGCAAGCTCACTTGGGTCATTCAGATAAGTTACCGTATGTTTGAGGTAAGGTTCCCTATTAACCTCGATTTTGTTTGGTTTCCAATTATATGGCAACCACAAATGTGACCAGTCTATGGCAAAGTAGCCTTTAATATTTTCAGACCAATCTCGGCTCAGCCACATCCCATTAGATTCTGGGACATCAACTACCACAATGTCAATAGTCTGATGAATCCTGGGGTCAGATGAGAGTCTGATTAGAACATTTTTGAATTCTCCTACCACCTTTACTTTGGATCTATCCAACTGCACAATTTGAGTAGGCGATGGATCAATGTTTGCATTAAGTTTTCTACATACAAATAAAGGCATTACATTCGAAGATGCTCTAGAATCTATCATGTAGTTGTGACCATTCCTATTATAAATTTCAAATGATAACAAAAAAGGAGGTGTTTAGATTTTCTTTCTATTAGAAGATAAAGCAGGGGGTTGATGACCACTCCCTTCAGTAGGGGTGTCCAAATTATTATTTTCCACTGCCTTGTTGGATATGAAACTATCTTGAACCTTTTTTCGAATTACTCGAATCTTCTTTAGTTCATATAGCGACATATTGGCCTTGGATTTCTTTAAATATTCAACTGAAGGCATATTCTAAATAAGGAATAATAATTTCTTTGTGAGCAACGACCCTAGGGTTTGCATAAGAGTTCTTATTGGGATTAAATGATGTAGATGGAGGATCTGAAGGTAATTGTCCCTTCCCACAAGTGTTTTAAGGGTGTTGTATAGCATATATTGTTTCATGATCCTCTTCTTCATAATTTCCTGACAACTTCGAAAAGTAATTAATGGTATGGGTATCTTGATGTTCCTGACTTCCAGGTAATTGCTCATGGTCTTCAGTAATTTTAGTGAAGTTTGTTTCATTCTTATCAGAACGGGGTTGTGGAAAGTTAACAACGATTTAAGAACATAAACTAGATCATCAGTGTTCATCCCCTCTGAAGGAGGCATCTGTTGATTTTGTGTTGGTTAAGGTTTCTTGTAAGGATTCCTGAAAAATCCCCGATTGGAAGGATTTTATCCTACATTATTCTTTAGATCAATCACATCGTTAGAAACCCGTTGTAAAACCCTTTGTATGATTTCCAGATCCAAAGCTCCTTGAGCCATTTTGGGAGCGGTAGGCTTGGAAGAGGGTTCAGATTTCTTCCAGGAAGTTGTAGGTTGATCGCTGTCAGCATCGGGGTTACCCTTAAAACTTAGTATATCCTTTTCAACCATAATAACTTCACTAAAGGCTTCTTGAAGAATGGATTTATGTGACTATTTAAACCATATGGTTGTAGGGAGAGAAATATCCTTTCCATAATATGCAATGATGAGATTTTCAACCAGCATGGATTTAACAGGAATTTTATTTGCTAAGGTAAAAATATTTTATTAAAGTCTTTAATTTTCTCCTTTCTATCCATTTTCATGGTAGACAACTCCATGAATAAATCCTTGGGTGTTTTATCATCTCCAAATTTCTTAAGAAAACGTTTTTCAAATTGACCCCAAGATTGGATGGTCCAGGGTTGTTGTGAAAAATACCATGTCGAATCCCCATATCCAAAGGTATAAGGAAATAGTCTATAGACTATGTCTGTGTGCTACACATTTTGCAGGCAGATAGATAACATAAATTTATTTATGTGGTCATTTGTTGGTTGTTTATCATCAGGATTGAATTTTGGTAAAACTTTCTCAAGGTTCTTCGGTAAAGGGTGTTGTGGGCCTAGGACTGCCATAGCATCTTGATATATCCATGGGTTGTTTTGATTATTAGCCATACATCGTTGATATTCTTGATTGCTAGATTTGTCAAATGAACTACTAGTATGATGGTTTGTCAGATGAACTATGTAGGGTTAGGATCTGCTTGAGTTTCCAGAATGTCATGCAATGAACAATTAGGGACATTCAACCATGGAAAGTTCTTTGGTGGTGAACTAATTGAAAGATCCTTGGTGTTTTCAATAGAAGGGTCAAGGTGACGAGCCAACCGATCTTGGAGTTCTTTACTTCTCGCTAGTCTAGACTGGGATCTTGCCAAGGCACATTGAGAATTCTCAATCTAGATTTGAAGCTTAGAATATTTGGTAAAGGTGTAAGAGTCACAATATTTCCTACAGGATGAGTTGAATGTGGAAGTGGGGTGGAGATGGATTCAGGTTGTGGATTAGTGACAGTAGTGGATGTGCCCAGTGGATTGGAGCAACTGCAAGTTGCGATTTGGGAACAAGTGGGAGGAGGTTTCTTATGATTATGCTTATCCATTAATTTGCAAGTGGCCCTCCTTCTAGCACAATTTGTTGATGTCCATAACTAGTCCAATCATCGATGCAAAGGAAACAATATGATCCGAAGTTGTTAAACAACCTTATGCAAGAGTTATCCTAGTCCTCAATCATTTGGTGTAACTGTTCCCGACGGATATAAGGCCTCTATTGGCCACTAGTGGGATTTTGATCCTTCTAAAGGAGATTCTTAGGTTAATGAAATCCTAATTATGCTATCTTTAAATAATCAACTGGATCATATTCTAAATCAAGCATAATCATTTCTTTGTGAGCAACGACCCTAGGGTTTGCATAATAGTTCTTATTGGGATTAGATGATGTAGATGGAGGATCTGAAGATAATTGTCCCTTTCCACAAGTGTTGTAAGGGTGTTGTATATCATATATTGTTTCATGATCCTCTTCTTCATAATTCCCTGACAACTCCAAAAATTAATTAATGGTACGAGTATCTTGATGTTCCTGAATTCCAGGTAATTGCTCATGGTCTTTAGGAATTTTAGTGAAGCTTGTTTCATTCTTATCAGAAGGGGCTTGTGGAAAGTTAGCAACGATTTAAGAACATAAACTAGATCATCAGTGTTCATCCCCTCTGAAGGAGGCATCTGTTGATTTTGCAGTGGTTGATAAGGTTTCTTGTAAGGATTCCTGAAAAATCCCCGATTGGAAGGATTTTCTCCTACATTCTTCTTGAGATAAATCACATCATTAGAAACCCGTTGTAAAACCCTTTGTAGGATTTCCAAATCCAAAGCTCCCTGAGCCATTTTGGGAGCGATAGTCTTGGAAGAGGGTTCATATTTCTTCCAAGAAGTTGTAGGTTGATCGTTGTCAGCATCAGGGTTAAAATTAAAACTTAGTATATCCTTTTCAACCATAATAACTTCACTAAAGGCTTCTTGAAGAGTGGCTTTATGTGACTATTTAACCCATATGGCTGTAGGGACATGAATGTCCTTTCCATAATATGCAATGATAAGATTTTCATCTAGCATGGATTCAACGGGAATTTTATTTGTTAAGGTAAAAATATTTTATTAAGTCTTTGATGTGCTCCTTGCTATCCATTTTCATGGTAGATAACTCCATGAATAAATCCTCGGGTGTTTTATCATCTCCAAATTTCTCAAGAATTTTTTTTTCAAATTGAACCCAAGATTGGATGGTCTAGGGTTGTTGTGCAAAATAACATGTCGAATCCCCATCTCCAAAGGTATAAGGAAATAGTCTATAGCCCATGTCTGTGTGCTACACATTTCGCAGGCGGGTGGATAACATAAATTTATTTATGTGGTCATTTGCTGGTTGTTTATCATCGGGATCGAATTTTGGTAAAAATTTCTCGGGATTCTTCGGTAAAGGGTGTTGTGGTCCTAGGACTGCCATAGCATCTTGATATATCCATGGGATGTTCTAATTATTAGCCATACATCGTTTATATTCTTGGTCGCTAGATTTTTCAAGTGAACTACTAGTATGATGATTTGTTAGATGAACTATGTAGGGTTAGGATCTGCTTGAATTGCCAGAATGCCATGCAATGAAGGATTAGGGACATTCAACCATGGAAATTTATTTGGTGGTGAACTGATTGCAGGATCCTCATTTTTTTCAATAGAAGGGTCAAGGTGATGAGCCAACTGATCTTGGAGTTCTTCACTTCTCGCCAATCTAGAATGGGATCTTGCCAAGGCACGTTGAGAATTCTCAATCTAGCTTTGAAGCTCAAAATCTTTGGGTAAAGGTGTAAGAATCATGATAGTTCCTATAGGACAAGTTGAATGTGGAAGTGGGGTGGAGATGGATTCAGGTTGTGGATTAGTGACAGTAGTGGATGTGCCCGGTGGATTGGAGCGACTACAAGTTGCGATTTGGGAACGAGTGGGAGGAGGTTTCTTATGATTCTGTTTATCCATTAATTTTCAAGTGGCCCTCCTTCTAACACAATTTGTTGATGTCTGTAACTGGTCCAGTCGTCAATGCAAAGGAACTAATCCGATTCGAAGTTGTTAAAAAACCTTATGCAAGAGTTATCCTAGTCCTCAATCATTTGGTGTAACTATTACCGAAGGATATAAGGTCTCTGTTGGACACTAGTGGGATTTTGATCCTTCTAAAGAAGATTCTTAGGTTAATGAAATCCTAATTATGCTATGCCAATTCTAATCTTGTTAAAAGGAACTAAGATAAAGCTTAAAAGTACACTAGGTTAAACAGGGAAACCTGCCTAATTAAAGCAAATTCTTAACACTTTCAGGACAAATGAATTGATCATAATTGATTGAAAACACCATTAAATTATAAAACCATTTTACAAATGCATAATCAAATATGTGGAACTTTGCTAACTAATTAAAATGTAAAACCCTAAGTTGTTAAAACATATCCATTACAGAGGCAATCATAAAAAACATAGATGTTGAAAATAACCAAATACGCTGCTAAGAATAAACCAAACCAGTTAATGCATACATACACAAATACCAATTTCAAACCTATGCAACAATGACTAATATGTTAGAAAAAAAAATCATTCAAATATAGATAAAACTCAAACTTGAATGAATCTGAAAACCATGTGGAGAACCATATCCATATTTAATTAACAAGTTTGTAAATCATTACATGACTTTCTCCAAAAGACATGGAGAGTTCAATACAATCTGGTATAGTAACATTCCACCAGAGGTTCATCTAGAGTTATCTCCCCCATTGCCTTTGGTTGATTGACATATAAATACAACAACAATGGATAACATAGATCCAAAAAATTAGCTAGAAGATCCCCTAAGCCCTCGAAATTGCTAACTATCCTAACTAGTATTTGTAACATAGTCCTTCCATTTCAAATAAACATCCCATATCTTAGAAATTTTAGGGTAGCTGGCATGTTCTAATTGGAGATGGTCTTTATATAGGTAGGATCTGACCTCTTTACTCCAAAGTTTAGACCAATTACTTAGGAAATTTTCAAAAATAATTTTCAAATGTGCAGGAGATGAAATGATGACTTTAAAGTAAAAACATCCACTCGAGAAACATTTCAGATAAGTTTGGCTAACTGATCTCTTTGTTCTTCCACCTCAACCATTATTAAATTAGATGGAATTGAATCTTCCAGCTTAACAAACTTGGGCATGTTGAGCATCTCCATAAATTTCAATCAACATCCATTGCCTTGCATATAATTTTTGTCCCTTTTCAATCACGCTAGAAACCTCATCTCATACAAATCCTCGAGACTTGATTGATATTCGAATTCTCATGATTTTAAGTGCATCAAGGCGAGGAACAGGCCGAGGAGCATTTTTCAGGTGAGTTTTCCACTCACACAATTGTTCATAGGATGATTGGGCCTTATTTTGCTTATCAAAGTGTTCTGATAGAAGAACAGACAGATGCTCAAATGCATTGTAATCATCCTGTACTTCATTTAACCCCTGCAAAAACAATGATTGAGCCTGTTTGAGACCCTCATTAGCCAAGAGTGCTTCATCCGTGAATTCCTGAATAGTGAGCTTAAAGAAATCTAAAAATAGACTTGGGCCTTAAACTGTTCAAGTTGTTGCTTGATGTCTTTAAAATTAGTAGCTTACTCAGCTATCTTGTTATCTACAATATCTTTATGCTCTGTGACTTGTTGGAGCTGATCCTGTAATCTTTTCATTTCTTGTTGATGTTGTATTCTCAACTCTTCCATCTACTTGTGTAGTCCTTCTTGCAAAGAGTCGATATCCGACTGTAAGGAAACAGTCTTTGCTCTTTCTTCTTCAATTATCATGTCCAAGGTGGAAACAGGGTCATAATTGGCTCATGAAAAGGCCCCCATTACAACTGCAATTTCAGCAGCTTCCCTCATAGGGTCGGTAGTGGCCTGCTTCCAAATAATTTGATTTTCTACAAAACCAACAATAATGCTCCATTCCCTTCCTCTTTTGGTTCCTTTCCTGACTACAACCTTATTCTTCTTGCTAAAGCAATAATTGTTAAATGTACAACATCATGAGTCATTCTCCAAGCCAATCTTGTGCAGCAAGGATTGGGCCTCATGTTTTGAGGTAGGGAGCCCGGGTTTGAATCAGGAACTTGGAGTAGATTCTTGAGTCGGACTCAAGAATTACTAAGCCTTCAGCTGTAAAAGGTTATTCCTCATGTGTTGAGGTGAATTCTTTGATGTATCAAAGTGATGATGTTGTAAAGTCTTGTTGGACAAGGCTTAGGACTTGTGTGTTAATTCATATTCTCATGTGGACCTCTAGTTATAGTAGGTACCTATGGGGTGGGCCTCTAGTTATAGTAGGTACCCATGGGGTGGACCTCCAGTTATAGAGGTAGATGCTTTGGATGTTGAAGCATTAATATTGTGTGATGTATTACTAACCATGGTCATTGATTGCTATTAAGTCTCCTTTAGAGACTGGCCACCTCTAGAGTGAATTACTTCATATGATCATTTGGTCCGAGAGTAATATAATATGGTCACAGAATCTGACAAATATTATGAGTACAATCTGATATGATAGATAATTAAAGTTAACACATATTGACCATGCAGTAAAGATAAGAGATAAAGATAAATGCATAGAGAAAAAGAGAATTTGAATTGTTCATGAGATGACTAAGTGAAATCGAATTGTCAAGCTTCTGTTAAAGCCACAATGTATTCCTCTGTTAAATAACTCACAGTGGTCACTACAAGTAAATCAATCAACATGATTTCAGTTAAAGAGATTTAACTAAGTGATGTTAGAGTTTGGAATTTAATTCAATTATGTTAGATCTTTAAACTGAAAGATAGACAAGCACAACAATACACAAAAGACACAATAAATTTACTCGGGGAAACCATAAAGGAGAAAACCCCGCAACTTCCTCAGTAATAGATTCGTCACTAGTACAATATCAAACAAGATAGAAAAACCAAAGATAATATGTCTTCTACAACTTCTCTCTTTCTCCTCCAATGAACTTGTATTCTCTCTCACTTGGTGCAAACTTGCTTGAGTGAGTGAGATGTCCAAATGAGAGAGTGATCCTCTCTATTTATACTTTATGTGTGATTGACCTAATTCCTCATTGGGGACGACTTCCTTAACTGACTGGGCCGACTTGTCCTAGGGATACTCAAAAATACATTTTACATTTGTCTTTTGGGGAACTATTGCCCCGACTTACAATGGAGTTTTTACCTCAATATTCTTACGTGACCAAATACAATAATGACATCCCCGAACAGAGGAAAAACATCTCTGATGGAGGTACAATAAAAGTACAATAATAATATAATAATAATATACAAAAGGATATATTTCAAAGTTACATTTACAACAACACTCCCTCTTAACTAGGAAGGTATTCTCTCGACACGGTCATTGTCACATCTGGAAACAAACTTTGGACAACATCATCATTGCTGGATCATCACCATCGTTGGATCATCATTGCTAGATCATCATCGCTGCTGTAGTAATTCTCATCTTGTTAATAATTGACTAGTGACATCTCTCGAATCTACCCATCATGAGAACTTCTACAGAGCCAACCCTTTTTCATGATAGATGTGGGCCTAGCTCTCATATTGGTATTAATCATCTCTATGAGCAAGCCATCAAGTAGGTACAGCCCAGGACCATATATTACATTGCCAAAACAATCACCTGCGTCTCCTACTATCATCTCATCATATCCGGATCATCTCATCATCTCATGCAGAGAGCATCCCAGGTGCATATATCATTTCCAACAGAGAACCTACGTCTTCCACCCAGTGGATACAACCCAAGAACATCTGCGTCTTCCACCTAGTGGATACAACCCAGATGCATTTCTCTCTCAGTCAACCTGCATCTTCCACCCAGTGGATACAACCCAGGGAAATCTGCATCTTCCACCCCATGGATACAGCCCAGATGTATTACGACTCTCTCGATCAACATATATCTTCAAACATGTGGATACAACCCAGGAGCATCCCAGATTCATTGCGTCCTTTCAGACCACCTGCGTCTTCCACCATGTAAGATACAGCCCAAGCGAATCCAAGATGCTTTATGACCCGTGGACCTACCAACATATTCAAACATGTGGATACATCCCAGGAGCATCCCAGATGCATTATGTCCTTGCAGACCACCTGCGTCTTCCACCATGTAAGATACAACCCTGGTGCACCTGCTCTTCTGACCATGTCACATCACTCCCTCTTTCGAGGAACATCGATCTGGATAACACCAAGCTTCTCTCTGAAGTACTCTAACTTCACTCTTGCTAATGACTTGGTCAACACATCGACTATCTGCTCGTTTGTCGCCACATACTGGAGCTTCATTGCTCCTCTCTGCACCATATCCTGGATATAGTGGTACTTGATCTCAATGTGCTTCGACTTATCATGGAGCACCGGATTCTCAGACAACTTCAAAGTTCACACAACTCTGGTTGTCATAAAAGATACAAGTTGCCTCTAGCTCTAGATCAAACAAATCTGACATTAGCTTACGAAGTCACACTGCCTCAAAACTAGCCGAACAAGCTGCAACATACTCTGCTTCGTTTGTACTCAGTGCCACACATGATTGCTTCCTGCTAAACCAAGATATCATACCAGATCCCAGACTGAAGCAGCATCCTGAAGTGCTCTTCCTATTTGTGGCACTGCCTTCCCAATCTGAATCAACATAACCATGCAGGTTAATCTTCCGATTCATCTCATATTTGAGCCCATACTCAATTGTACCCTTCAAGTATCTCAATTGAGCCTTAGATCTGTCGAGAACCGGCTCAGGGTGTTCACAACAAAACATATGTCTGGTCTCACGTTCATTAAGTACATTAACGCACCAATAATCTACTTGTACATCATGGCATCAACTGTCTCTGAAGAAGCGTCATACAATAGCTTCAAGTTCGATGCCACTAGTGTGGCCATTTCCTTGCAGTCCATATTTCCAAACCTCTTCAAAATATCTACTGCATACTTTACTTGACCAAGGAAAATTCTATCTGGACTCTGCTACACCTCCATACCTAAGAAGTAGTGCATCATTCCTAGGTCCTTCATCTTGAACTCTACGGCAAGCCTTCTTTTTGTGTCTGTAATGAGCTCATCCTCCCTTGTTACAAACAGGTCATCTACATATAGTAGTAATATCACTGGTCTTCCACCCTGAACCTTAAGTAGAGGTTGGAATCTGCTTTACTCTTGGTAAATCCTAAGCTCATCAGAAAGTTGTCCATCCTTCCGTACCATGTCATGGGTTCCTGCTTCAAACCATGCAAGGATTTCTTCAGCTTGCACACATGAGTTTGTCTGTCACGTGTCTCGAATCCCAGTGGTTGATCCACCTACACTTCCTCTTTGACTACACCATTCAAGAATGTTGTTTTGATGTCCATCTGGTGTACCTTCCATTTCATTATTGCGGCTAAGGCAAGTACAGATCTTATGGAATTTTATCTTGCTACAGGTGCAAATGTCTCCTCGTAGTCTATGCCTTCTTTCTGGGAGAAGCCATGTGCCACAAATCTTTCCTTGTGTTTTTATATGCTACCATATGCAACATGCTTGATCTTGTAGATCCATTTCAAAGTCACAACAAACTTCCCTACTGGTCTTGGATCTATCTCCCATACATCATTCTTCATAATCGACTGGTACTCTTAGATCATGGCATCCTTCCATTCCTTCTTTTCTATTGCTTCGTCATAGTTGGAAGGTTCTTTATCTATGATGTCACATAGTAGGGCCACATAGCTGGAGTATGGTCTGGGTCTCTTGCTTTCTCTTAGTGTCCCATCTGAAGCACCATACTTATCTACATCTTGTGTTGCTTCACGTGCCCATGCTGGTCTTCTCTTGTGGGAGTTCTTCTCACGAGTTGAATCTATAGGTTCTTGTGGTTCCGTTATTTCGTGGCCTTCGTGATCTTCTTGGATTGTCTCCTCCATAATTGTGTCTTTGGTTCTGGGAACTTCAAGTTCTTCAATTTCTTCAGTGGGTATTTTCCTTGATTTGTTGTAGGTTGAGTCTTCACCAAAAGTTACGTCTCTACTGATTTCGATTTTCTTGAATCCTGGGAAGTATATTCGGTAAGCTTTTGACACGTCATTGTATCCCACGAATATCCCCTTCTTTCCTAAAGGATCTAGTTTTGATATCTTTTCTTTCGGGATGTGTATGTACACAGGGAAGCCAAATATTCTGAGATGGCTGACTTATGGTTTCTCTCCTGAGAAAGCTTCTTCTAGAGTCTTGTTGTTCCATACACGGTGAGGTGTATGGTTTTGTACATACACAGTTGTTCCTCCTGCTTCTTCCCACAAGTGCATTGGAAGGTCTTGATCATTGAGCATTTCCTTTGCTGATTCCGTTATTTTTATTTTCTTACGTTCTGCAACACCATTTTGTTGAGTATTGTAAGGAGTGCTCAACTCCCTTTTAATCTCGGATTCTCTACAAATATCCTTGAATTATTCTGAGGTCAATTCTCCCATTGTCTTATCGTAAAGTCTTGATCTTCCTTTCAGTATGATTTTCAACCAAGGCTTTGAATTCCTTGAATTTGATAAACACTTCATCTTTTCCTTTCAAGAAATAAATCCATGTCTTATGAGAAAAGTCATCTATGAAAGAAACATAGTATACATACCCGCTTAATGAGCTGGAAGACATGGGGCCACACACATCTGGCTGGATTATCTCCAATATTCCTTTTGCCTTGCTTTCAATGCTAGGAAATTTATTCTTCACATTCTTCCCTTGTGCACATCCCTTGCAAATGCCTTCATGCTTTGTTTGAATTTCTGGTAGACCTGAAACTGCTTTGCTTGCAATTGGTAGTTCTCTATAGTGAACATGTGCAAGTCTTCTGTGTCATGATTTGCTTAGTTCCATGGAATCATTGACCAATGCTTGTTATGGTTGTTCTTTTAATTTGTACAGGCCTCCCTTTTGCTCTCCAATTACTGTTTCATAATTTATTGTCTTTCCTTTTGGCCACATTAGAACTTGGCCATCAATAAATGCAAATCACATTCCTTTAGCATCTAATGCTGAGATGGAGAGAATATTTTTCCTCAAACATGGTACATAGAGAACATCTTTCATCTTTATTGATTTTCCAGAATCTAGTTTGTAAGAAGCTTCTCCACTTCCTTTGATGGGATATTGATAGTCATCCTCAAGTTTCACCTTGTGGGGTGACTCATGTTCTGATAGGTTGATGAAATATTCTTTGTACCTTGTCATATGCTTGGAATCTTCACTATATACAAGCCAATCATTGCTTCCATGGGTGATGGTTCCTGTGAGTTTTGAGATTAAGACATATTCTTCGGCACTTGAAGAATCATCCCTTTCTTCTCTGGTTCTTTTCCTTACTGGTTCATCATCTTCAGTGGTGTGAGCATGATGCCTCTTCTTGTTGATTCTCATGGAGGATCCTTAGTTTCTGGGACAATTTCTTGAATAATGTCCTTTCTCATCACATGCGAAACACCTGATATTGGAGAGGTCTCTTCTAGGTCCATGATTCTTATTCGGCCTTCTAGACCTTTTGTGATGATGGTACTCCGTTTTGTTTTGATTTTTCTTAGTGTGAGCAGTTAGAGCTTGGTCATCATTAGCTCACATATTCTCTTCTCTTGCAACTAGTCGAGCTTCTTCTTGGGTGCATTCTTCCCATAATCTGCTGAATGTGATTAGATTCCTCCTGGCACATATTCCTTGAATGAATGAGTCCCATGATCTTGTGAGACCGTTCAAGGTAGTCATCACAATCTCTCTTTCTTCAACATTGTCTTCAATTGCTTCAAGTTGTTCCTTGATTTGAGAGACCCTTGTGAAGTAAGATTGCTTAGTCTCTGAGTGTTGGATCTGCACATTCTTGAGTTGGTTCCTTAGAGTCATCTTCCGATTGATGTTCTTCCCTTCGTATATCTTTGTCAAAGCATTAAACATCTCCTTGGGAGTCTTCAAGGATGATACATGAGGGATGATGTGATCTTTGATGGAGTCTGCAATAATCCTTTTGGCCTTGACGATGCTCTTCTTGTAGATTGCCTTTGCTTCTTCTCCCTTTGGTCCTGGAACCTCCTCATTGACATACTTGTCAAGTCATTCTATTCTAGGACAAGAGAGATTCTATACTTCCATGCCCATAAATTATCATCTCGTTCAAGCTTATCCTCAAGCTTGGTGTGATTTGTCATCTTGATATGAGAACCTCAAATGGAAATAGAAAAGAATTAGATCTTACCAATTTGAGATGCTCAACTTGATTCTGGAGCTAGTTGACCTAGCGTTTGATAGAGAAACCCTAATTTCCAACTTGGAATCTTTAACTTATGCTTGGATAGAAAGATGTTCCTCCTCAAGGCGAGTTGTCAAATGTACTCCTTTTCTTGGATTGGTGGATGGAAGCTTCAAAAGTTTGATTCCCTAGTTTTCTCTTGGCACTAGTGACTGGGTCAAAAATGAAAATTCTCCAAATTGAATTCTGCTTCCTCCAAAAGATGCGCCCTCCTAGGGAGAGTTAGCCTAGACATATTTTCTTGATGATCCGTGGAGAGAAGACCTTGAAATAGGAAGCCCTAGTTTCTTGCTGCTGCACAATGCCTTCTTTCAGAGTGGCTCTGATACCATGTTAGAGTTTTCACTTTAATTCAATTATGTTAGATCTTTAAACTGAAATATAGACAAGCACAACAATACACAAAAGACACAAGAAATTTCCTAGGGGAAACCATAAAGGAGAAGACCCCGCAACTTCCTCGGTAATAGATTCATCACTAGTACAATATCAAACAAGATAGAAAAACCAAAAATAAGATGTCTTATGCAGCTTCTCTCTTTCTCCTCCAGAGAACTTGTCTTCTCTCTCACTTGGTGTGAACTTGCTTGAGTGAGTGTCATTTCCAAATGATAAAGTGACTCTATCTATTTATACTTTATGTGTGACTGACCTAATTCCTCTTCGAGGCTGACTTCCTTAACTGACTGGGCCGACCTGTCCTAGGGAGACTGAAAAATACATTTTACATTTTTCTTTTGGGGAACTATTGCCCCAACTTACAATGGAGTTTTTACCTCAATATTATTACGTGACCAAATACAATAATGACATCCCTGACCAAAGGAAAAACATCTCTAATGGAGGTACAATAAAAGTACAATAATAATATACAAAAGAATATCTTCCAAAGTTACATTTACAACAACAAGTGATAACAAATAAGATATAGTTAACTAAGTGGTACTGCATGACAACACTTATGTTCAACTAAAAGATGACACTTATGTTAAAGAGATTTAACTAAGTGATAATAAAGAAGATCTAGTTAACTAAGTGTTATTGCGTGATGACACTTATGTTAAAATAAAATATGACACTTGATTTGCGACACTTGCATGATGACACTTAAGTTAGCCACCTAACTAAGTGGGAAAGCTTTCATTTAAGGGGTGAGTTCATCCTAAGACTCAGTTAAGTGAATTAATGAACTGCATGAGAAGTGGGGCGCTCTTCTTCATGCAATATTGATACATCCATATGGAGGGTGAGTTCATCATGAAGTTAGAAGATAAAAATGGAAGCCGATGCATGTGAAGAATGTATAAATATGTTATACAAGATTGATGTATTTAGGGTGAAGCGAATTTTGTTGTCCCTTGAAGGCAAGGTGCTTCTCTTTGTGAAGGATATTATTCTTGCTTGTTATTAATGTGTTGGGCACATGTCAAGTTGATACTATTGATATATATTCTCTATTTCTCAATATTCTCTCTTATCTAGCACCTGGGGTGCCAAAAGCAATCTGATATTTTGTAAAAGACATTCTCTGCTATCTAACATAATTATACTCTGAATATTTCCTGGGGTTTTTCATCCTCATTGTTTTGAGGATTTTCCCCAGGGTACATCTTGTGTTATGGTTGAATGTTTCATGTGATTGAATGGTTCTTTGGTTCAAGTATTCAATATTTCCAAACTCAAAGTTTTAAAGTTCAAAGCTCATCATATTTTCTCAAAACTTAACAATAATCACCCAGAACTACTACAAGATCATCACCAAAATTTGCAGAGTCTTCAACTGTAGAGATTAGCAATCCAACAGAGCTAGCTATTGGTATAGGTTGACTCATGGAAGTTGATGGTAATTGAGGATGGTCTAGGGGTTCCTTTGATAACTTTTGAGCAGCTGTTTTTGTAGGTGGGACCCCTACTTGAGACTCTATAAGCTGGGTGGAAGAAGATCCCGCTTCAGATTGAGGCAAAGTACTAGGAGCAATATCTCCAACTGTCTGTTGATAACCCTAGGCTAACTATAAAGGTAAAGGATATACTGAAGAGGTCACTTCATTATCTATTAACAACTAAGTAGTAGAAGTGGCATGCAATAAAGGAAAGCCTAGAAGATTGGTATGAGTAGGTGAAGAAGGAGGTGAATTGTGGATTGAATGAGAAACATGGTTATCTACAAGGGGAAGTTGTGACAAATTGTGATTGAGAGACGGTTGATGATTGGTTTCAGGGAAGGTGTCATTAACAATAGATGTAACATACTGAGGTGGTGGTTGGGTAGGATCTTGGATCACTGGAGTAGGATTGATAACCTCTGTTGGTTGTTCCTTTTCCAAGTCAATGAAACTAATATTTGGCTAAGAAGAAAAATATTTGGGACTATTTTTGAATGTGGCTTAGATTTAACTGTAACAATAGAAGGCATGGTAGGAATAGAAATATAAACAACATTTTGAATATACTAAGTAGACCTACCTTGGAAAAATCATGTATGTTGGATCAGTTCATTCAAATGTTGGACAGGGTCGAGAGGTTGGATGGAGGGCATATGTTGCTTCCCCTATTGCTCTTCCAATTTCTTCTCTGTTGTAGACTAGGGATGACTTGTACTGACTACCAATGCCTTATTTGATGCTTCCATGGCTTCCTTAGAAACCTATTCCCGCCGCTCAAACATCATGTTCCTTTCTTCCATCACCTTGATCTTTTGTTGCTTTTGGGATTCATGAATAAGAACTCTATGATCAGGATCAATAACCTTACTTAGTAGTTCTTCATAACTTTAAGCAGCCTGATAAAGGAAATCATTAGTTTCTATTTCATGAGCATATGAACTTCTTAATTGGACCTGAGTGAAATGATCTATCACAAAACCTTTTGGGTCATGCATTCTTTTGACCCCAGCTCCTAGTTTTAGATCATTTAGCTCTTTGGCTAGCATATGGGCATGTGAAGTATTCTAAATAACTAAATGCCCTAGATACATAGGAAAATTTTTCCATGTGCCCCTATTCCGAGAATGACATAGGCTATGTACTCCATCGGTGACTGTCTGGTAGGACACTTATGCAATAACCAATCTATCGAGAACAAACCTTGGTAATAAATGCACTGACCTACTTCCCCATATTCCGAATTAAGTGAAAAATTCACCAACATACCAGTCACCCATTGTTGATACCAATGATATAGGTTCTTCAAAAAGTTTGGGGGCGTCCTTCTTAAAATGATCAAGTAAACAACACTCATAAAATTGTCACAAATGTCATAAGTGTGAGGCTTGAAATTATCTTCCCACAAAATAGAACAATAAATATGCACATGAGGGTTATGTGGATTTGAGTGCTAGTTCATTGAATGGAATGAAAACGAAGCACATAGAATATCTACCAAGTATGCAAATAGAAGGAACCCGCGTTTCCTGGTAGATGGACCTTTTAATACCTGAGCAATCGCATCTTTGATTATGATGGAGAAAATTTGGGCCCAGATTAAAACTTTCCCTATATTTGCTACATGATGAGCTAAAGGAGCTCATTCTAACCTGAAATATGAACAACTATCAGCACCGTAAAATATATGGAGCATAATGGCAAGGAGCTTATATGGTTCCCTGAGCAGACAAATAAGGTATTGTCTATTAGGTCTAAGCACAAAGGTGTCAGGGTCGACCATCCAAGCTTTGACAAGTATATCTGGCTCGTACTTCTGCTCAAAGGACCTTAGGAATTCTTGTGTCAGAAGCTGTTGCGGAGTCTTGAGGAGTATATCCTTGAAAATGTATCTGGTTTAAAAGTAGCATATGGAGTTTAATTGGAATCCCTAAATGTGCTCGTGGGAATGTGCGCATGATCCACCATTCACTTCACCAAGTCCGTGAATGGCATGATAGTTGGTCGGGAAACAATGGCGTGAATAATGGACTTGCTAATGTTCTAGTATAACGGGGCCTCTTCACCAAATTCCAATAAGTCATCATTGCTGAAAACACTGTAAATCCTGGCCCAATATAGGCATAGGGTGTCGGAAACCCGAACTCTAGTGTTTGAGGAAATGCCTAAGTTAGGGTCTTTCAGCTTTAATTCCTCCAACACAACTTCGGACTTGGTTTTGTGAGTCATGGTGGTTGGGAGTAGCTCTGCAAATAGAAAATAGGCAATATAAACAAACTTATATGAAAAAAAACCATAAAAGAAAAATAGAATGTGGAATACCTTAAACAAATCTCAACTAATCCTATAGAAGGTGAATGTAAAAGCTCCAAAGTCCGACTCCGAGGTAACGAAGTAATTTCGAAATTGGGTAAAAACAAATTTAATTACCACTGAATTCATTTATTACTAGCCATAAATGAGTTGGTCGATGATTGGTAGTTATATATAATCAACCATTAATGTGATTAGACTTAAACGACTTTCCAGACCAATTCTGGAGTCTTGAATGAAAATAGGTCTCAGAAGGGTGATTCCAAGGTAGGTCCACCAAGTTTGGGGGATAGTCGCAAGTTAGGGTGGAATTTGAATGGTAAACATGTGGGATGTCGACTTATGAGGTTGCAAAGTTCTTGGGATGAACAGGTCAGTGTCAAAACGTCGAGATGAAATTTGAAACAATGAAGGGAGTGCTGACTTCTGAAGTTGTAGAAGTTCCTGGAATGAAAATGTCAGGATGGAACGCTGTAGCAGAGATGACTTACTGATTTCCACAGTAAATCGGGATCGCAATGTTGGCAGCTGGATGTTGGCGGGTGAGTTAGGAAGTGAAAGTAACTCGCCGACTCTCGAAGTCCGAATTTTACATATTTTAAAATGTGAGGGTTGGAACTTTGGCATTGAGATGTTGGGATTGACGTATCTGCAGCTTAATCATGAAAATATAACATCCCGATTCCTGTGAGTTCGGTGATTTGCTTGCAAACAAGATAATGGTAAAGATTTCATTTGACATCTATTATAGCTTGTGTAGAAGAGTAGTTATATTTTTGTGCCACCAATAGAATTGAGATAGGGGTGACAAAATGTTACTCACAACTAGTCAAAATGAATATTTTGCAGATGGCCAATGTCAAGAGGGTTGTGACAGCTGGCATATTTTCATAACAACAGGTGGTTAAGAGAGGAAAGACGTTCAGAAATCCCTTATTTAATTTCTCGGAAGAAATGGGACAACACATAACCGAGGTATTGATATTTACAAGCAACCCTATCTTTATTCTAAATTTGGAATTAAATTCCACAACCAAAAGTAGCTAGCTAGTATTCAAGGAGGATAATTAAAGAACGACACTAAGGAATTCACTAGGGTGGAAATTTTGGAACCGATGGCTAGAAATTCTAGAGTTTCACCTTCACCTCACGATGCATTAATCATATATGTCTGCATGTGGGATACTGGTTCCCAATTGAAGGAATTGGGCCAGAGTTTTGATTGTTGTAAATCCAATCTACTACAATTTTCCTTCAATATTCATTTGGTTCTTATCCACTCAAATATGGCATGCATTTTCAAATTATTTAAAGTTGTTACATTAGTCATATTAGGAAACCAACTCATTAAATTATTGAGGGTTACCCCCTCTAGCCTAAGAGCCAACTTGAGGAACATAAAGCAGGTTGTGGATGCCTTAGAATTATTCCCTAGCAGTCAGGATTACCTTGAGGAACAACACAATCCATAGCCTTCTGGATATTTGAAATAGACTTCCCATAGAGAAAATCCAACTACTTGTGGTTATATAATTAATGGTCACCAACTACTTAGTGGGCCTTAATTAACAAAGAGACACTTTTTACAATAATTAATTATTCACTACTATCTAGTCAACCTTATTCAAAGGAGATGGTCGCATACCTTAGTTGACTAACTCATATATAGCCTTAAGTAGGGTGGTTAGAGTAGGACCCTAACATGACCTACCTCCTTAAGAGAAACATTGTCCTCAAGGTTGAAGGTGAGGAAATTGCTGCAAAATATCTACTAGTTTCCATGTGGCATCTTCTAATTGCATATATTGCCATCATATCATAACTTCTTTTTAAATAAAATTGTGCACCTGCACAATTAACATTCTCTAATATCTAATACTGCTTCCAGCTGGAGCCAAATTGATCCTTCCTCGTCAAGTTATGGTAACTTGGTATGCACTACAATTTGATCTGGAAACCTTTTTGAGGTAGGGGATATGAAAGCCTAGATGGCTATTAGAATGATCTGGCCGAGCTAGCTTGCAAGCCACTATTCTAATGCATTGTATCATCTTATAGGGCCCATAGAACTCCAAGACTAGTTTATGGTGGAGGTTGTTTTTGAGTAATGTTTGTTTATAGGGTCGAAGTCGAAGAAAAACTTGATCCCCTTTTGCAAACGAATACTTTGAGTGATGATAACCCACTTCTTATTTCATTATGTTTTGATCCATGGCCAAATTTTCCTTAAGTGTTTGGAGAATAACTTCTCTGGTATAAAGTGTGTTATCCACTACATGGACCTTGGAAGTTCCTAGCAAATAGGAAACCACATATAATGAATTTTGGCACCATACTACTTCATATGGGGTAATTTTGGTAGCTCCATGATAATTGGTCTTAGACCACCATTCTACAAGAGGAATCCATTGTTCCCGTTGATGTGATTTTTCCAAAGCAAAGCATCACATATAAATTTCCAAGCACTTATTGACTACTTTTGTTTGGCCATATGTTTGTGGGTGATAGGTTGTGCTGAGTTTTAACTAGGTACCTTAAGTTTAAATATACCCCACCAAAAGTTACTTGTGGAAGTAGGGTCTTGATTAAATACAATGGAAGTTGGCATGTCATTTAACTCAAAAATTTGATCCATGAATACTTGGGGCACTGACGATGGTGTAAAAGGGTGTGACAAGGCGTGGACAAGGCGCACACGTGGGAATATTTCGAAAGCAAGTCGATAACCACCACAATAATTGATTTATTACCATCTATAGAAAGCCCCACTATATAATCCAAAGAACTATCAGTCCATATATGGGTTGGAATCGAAAGTGGCTAGAAGGGCCCTGACAACTTTAGTGTTTCCCTCTTGTGTCTTTGGAAAGTGTCGCAAGTTGCAAAAACGTTTTGAATGTTTTTTTTCATGCATTCCCAAAAGAATGAGTGCTTAATCCTCTCATAGGTATTATGAAATCCTGAGTGATGTGATAAGGGTGAAGAATGTAAATCCTCCAGGGTTCATTATTTTAGTTATTAATTCAGTGCTAAAAAATGTCTACTGAATCCTTTCAATGAGTTGCACTATGGTGTCATTCACCATCCATTCTTGATGTGCTTGCTCGAGCCAATGTGAGATTGTTGATGATAATGAAAATAGGGATCCAACCTCTCCAAATTGGATATACAACGCATTAGCCACCACATTTTCTCTACCTTTCTTATATATAATCTCATAATCATACCCCAACATTTTAGTAAACCACTTATATTTCTCTAGGGAAGACAACCTTTGTTCAAGAAAGTATTTTAAACTATGATGATTATTCTTAATTTGGAAGCGCCTCCCTGTTAAATAAGGGTGCAATGTCTCAACTACATGATGTATCACCATCATCTCTTTTTCATATGTAGATTTACGCAAATTATGATAACATAATTGCTTACTGGTGAAGGCTAAATGGCATCCTTCTTACATCAATATGGCTCCAAGACCTCATCTAGATGCATCACATCATAAAACACAAGTCTTAGTGAAATCATGCATTGCTAATACTAGAGCAGTGCACATGGAATCCTTGAAAGCCGAGAAGGCTTGCTAAATGCCATTTCTCTAGATGAAGGCATTATGTTTTAGCAAGGACATTAACAGAGCTACAATTTTTCCATAATTTTTCACAAACTTTATGTAGTATCTAGTAAGTCCTAGGAAACTACACAAGCTCTTGAGGGTCTTGCGGTGTGGCAAGTTTTACATAGCCACCATTTTATTTGGGACCACTTGTACTCCATCCCTACTCATCATGTGACCCAAGTATTCAACCTCAATAAACCGAAAGGCACATTTGGAATGCTTCAAAAATAATTTATGGTCCTTTAGTAATTGCAAGGCATGATCGACATGCTCTAGGTTCCCTTCCCATGTTTTGTTGTAGATCAATATATCATCAAAATAAACTAAAACAAAATGGTGGAGGAAAGGTTGAAAGATCTTGTTTAAGATGCTTTGAAAGGTGGATGGAGCATTGCAAAGGCCAAAGCCATGACTAAAAACTCATACTGACCCTCATGGGTGCAAAAAATTGTTGAACGAATGTTTGCTTCTTTCATCCTAATTTGGTGGCATCAAGAATGGAGATCTAGTTCAATGAAGAAATTAGCTCCATGAAGTTCATCCAAGAGAAAATGATCATAACAAGAAATTTATCCTAGATAGTAAACTTATTGAGACTCCGAAAATTTGGACACATGTGCCAAGTGCCTTCCTTTTTCAATACCATGCCATTATAGAGGAATACGAGCTTATATTGGGATGAATGATGTTGAATTCCAACGATTCATGAATGATATTTTCTACTTCATTCTTTTGTGCAAAAGGGTGGTGATAAAGGTGTACATTAGGGCGTTGACTACTTGGAATTAGTGGGATGCCATCGTCATGCTCCCCATAGGGTTGTTTTAAACCCTTGGGTGTTTCAAAAACCTGTTGATGTTCAGAGAGAACCAACTAGAAGTCAGGGTGAATGTCATGTGGATTTATGTCCACAACTTTAATGGCATTAAATTGTGCAATAATACTTGAGTGGCCTTTCTTAAAAAACTGTATAGACAAATCTGTCCTACGGATATTTAGATTTACCCTTAGACTAAACTGAGATTAACTAAGATTAACCTAAGACAACTAAAAAACAAATGCTACCTTAATATCCTAAATCTAATCAATGCATACAAATCTCAAGTATATTTGGAGAGAAAGAGTTGGTGTGACTCACTTTAAACCAGATGTTCGTCTCGTTTCCAGCTCCTATATTGAATTCCACAAGCAGAACCTGTTTGAACCAAGCAAACAACAAGCAAATCAAACATCCAAATATCTTTTATACTAGTTTATATCTAAATCAAGTTAGATACATTCCATGTTAATGATTGAAACATGACAAATGAAATGGGAAAATAAGACTAGTTTCATTAATGGAAACTAGGAGAAACTTACAAAGTGATCCCTTGATATCCAAGCAAACCTTCATCTCCAAAGCTTCCTTCCTCAAGCTATCTCTGCAAACCCTCTAGGATCATAGGTTTGATGCCTCAAAATGTCCTCCTTTTGGCTCATGGATGACCTCTCTCTTATAGGATTTGGGAGACCAACCATATGGAGAGGAAGGTGGATCTAGATGAGTGTTTAGTGGATCAAGAGGTTGAGCCAGGCTAAACGAGGAGGGTGAGTTAGGATTGAAAAGATACTCCAATCCCAAGAAAATCTCCCAAAGGGTTAGATCCAAAATCCAAGCCAAAGGTTTGTTGCTGATATTTTCGCGCCCCTTGAATTGAGCATAGCGCGAAAATGTTGGGATTTCCGTGCCCCTCCAGGTATGCAGGGCATGAAAATAGGGAATTTTTGTGCCTCGAGCCACTAGCAGGGAGCGAAAATCATGGCAAGGTAAGGTCAAATGGGGTGACACTTGGCTCACTGAGTTGGTATTCGGCTAAGGTTGGTTAGATTTGTCTCCAAAGCTTCCAGATGAGGCCGAGGGGAGCAACAAGGTACAACACTCATTAGGAGGAAGTGTCTCTAGGTCGCATAACACAAGATGCGACACGAAGGCTCAAAGTGGGACTTTGAGGTATAACAGTATATGAGGGTTGTTACAGAAGAATCTAGAAAGGGCATGAAGTTAATTCAACCCCCACTATTAAAAATGTTCTTGAAGCAAAACATGCAAGGGTAATTTTGATGTAAAGCAATTTTTCCAAAATGTTGTTAGTTTATGTGTAGACTTGTATACCTACAACCTCCTACCTACTACCTAGTGTGTACCATATTTGTTATTAGTACATGATATGCTGTTTTTTTAGCATGAGGCGTAGTCCTAAGTCTTGATATAAGTTGGAATTTATGAGTCGTGTGGAAGGAGTGTTGAATGATATTCCCGGGATTACAATATTGAATGCTTTTCCTACACATTTATTCATTTGATAAAATTGATGATTTGGTTAACATTGGATAACTTGGGCATGGACACGATATGTTATAGTTTCATAGGATAACAAGTCAAGTTCCTACTACAAATTAAGGTATCATGTTGCAAATCCGTTGTTTAGCAAGTTGTGTGCTTTTTCCCTTGATACATGACTAATAAATTTGTTTGCAATTTATCCAAAATTTGTATGGTTACTATATTATGATATTGATATGAAAATGGACGCGATCTCATATTGTAACCTCAACCATCAATTGCCAATAATCTTTATAAGATCAATACAAATATTTACCTCGAGATAATTTGAACCTAATGTTCATCCCAATAGAAGCATTTCCACCAATTTAATACGAATGAAAAAAATATAAATTGAACCTAAAGTGCAACCCAACGTATTCATTTTCACCAATCTAATATGAATGGTCAAGCATGTTGGGTGACAAAGAATGCTCGTTATTTATTTGAGTGTACAATGCGTTGTGAGTGCTTTATTTTTTGTGCAATCGTTCAAAATATAAATAAGATAGTTACACTTTATTTCATTGTTTTCTTATGTCATGGAAGATTTATGGTTCACTGCATACACAATGTGTATAATTTTTTTTTCTAGGCATTCTATCCTCTGTTATGGGTTGATTTTGTTTTCAAGCTAGTGTCATAGTTAAGCCACGTACCTTCTAATCTTTGTGAATAAGTATGTAACTTACGATACTGATAATAAAGGTGAACTTTGTATACCCTTGTGCATATGAATGAGGTAAGTACAAGTGATCCATTAACCATTCTCAAATGGTTTATACAACGATAAAAGTTTGATGTATGTTGAGTAATTTATTTTGATTGCATATATTTTTTCAGTTTGCAAATTTTATTTTTTCCCTCACGACGAATACACCCAGTATTTAGTAGTTGGAATTGGAGAGTTCATAAACATTGTGAGTCATTATGAGTGACACATATTGGTCCTTGTTGTTTAGTCCAATTACCATTTTAAGCAATGACAAGTTGCTTTGATCCTCAATGTGTCTTGGTCCTCTGTGATCAACATCAACACCAACGTTTTCCATATTCTTTTTCAAAGCTGCCTAGTCTCAATGTGGTAGCATGTAGTACATGGTTGGATTTCTAGCTCGGTTGCTCTAACTATGTTATTATATAAGATTGGTTAAGAAATATAGGTTTATGATGGATAAATGTTCATTTGATTGGTGTACTTTCAAATTATGTTGTTTAACAATATTGCTATCAAAATTTCCTTGAATTATGCATTATGAAACCACATGATGTAGGGAATCAATGTTGGAAAAGACGTCATCACAATAATTGAACTCTTAAATGATGACATTAATTACAATGAAGATGAGCTTGAGTCAATAATGGCATTAGGAAATGATATTTCATATGTATTTTTATTTTTCTTCTAAGCATTATACCATCCGTTATTGGTTGATTTTGTTTTCAAGCTAGCGTGCTAAGCCACTTACCTTGTTATCATTGTGAATGAGTATGGAACTTACCATACTAATAATAAAGGTGAACTTTGTATATTCTTGAGAATATGAACGAGATAAGTGCAAGAGATCCATGACCCATTCTCAAATGATATATAACCATAAAAGTATGAGGTATGTCAAGTAATTTATAGTGGTAATTGCATATAGTTTTCCAATTTGCAATTTTTGTTTTCCCTCGTGACGAATACACCTAGTATTTGGCAATTGGAACATGAGAGTTCATGAACATTGTGGGTCATTGTGAGTGCTAAACATTGGTCCTTGTTATTCAGTCCAATGAGCATTTTAAGAAATGACAAGTTTAAGGTGTCTTTGTCTTATGCGAACAATATTTTGACCAATGTTTTACATATTCTTATTCAAATCTGCTTAGTCTTAGTGTGGCAGCACGTCGCACATGCCTGGCTTTATGGCTTGGTTGCTCTGACTATAGTATTAAATAAGATCAGTTAATAAAGATAGGTTTATGATGGATAATGTTAATTTGATTGGAGTAATTTTGAATTATGCTGTTAAAAAATATTGCCATCGAAATTCATTTGATTTTTGCATTATGAAACCACATGATGAAGGGCATAAATGCTAGAAAAGATATCATCATAATCGATGAACTCTTAAATGATGATATCAATTATAATGAAGTTGAGCTTGATATTGTGCAGTCCGTATTGGAATTAGGCAATGATATGTCATATGTTGATAACGGGATGAGTGCAGTGTTCAATTTTATTTTAATAGTGTACTTAGAATGTAATTGTAGTTGTAACATTTTAAAAAAAAACTAACATCTATATACATATACTCTTTGTTTTTGTAGAAAGGTCTTTATGATAAACTTCAGGAAGGTGACAAAGTAAAAGTGTTAGGTCTGGATGAAGGAGCTTTTGTGGGATTTGGATGGATTCATTCAATTTCTATATTCCACGGACTGAAATTGAGCCTAGAATATGCAAATGTGAATATTATAAAGGTCACAAGCAACATCCCCCTTCCATATGAGGATAAACATGAAGGTTGTAATCATTTGAAAGAAAGAGGGAAGTTTCACATAGTGGCATTTAAAATATCTATAAAATATGACATAATTTACCGCATCCCTTCATGTTTCATCAAATTATATTGCATGGATAAGGGATCTGTACTAGTGGAGAATCAGTTGAAAATCATTAGACTTGTTAGTGAACTTCACTTTCCAATTTGGACATTGAGTCTCAGTGAGATTGTATTTTGACTTCACACACACACACACATGAACATGTTTAGATTAGGTGTATTGCAATGTTTGTATTTAGTTTTATGTATAATATTGTGCATGTTTCCTTAATTGATATTGGATGAACATCAATACTATGCAACGACAATATACAATTTCATGGTATTTAATAAATTATTCATATCATATAAATTTCTATTGACAAAAATAAAACGGATATGAAACTACAACTACATGAATAAATAAATATGAACTATATATCAATATAATAATCACACAACTACTAAATTAGTAATAAAATACACCACAATAATAACTATTATCACGAAATATACTACCAATTGACATCAATTAATGATTCATTAAACAAGCAAATATACTACCAACTAATGACAACAAACACTTATTGTACGATCAAATCTACTACCAACTGACGAAACTTAATGACTAATTAAATGAGCCGATCTACTACCAATTGAAATCAATTCATGACTAATTAAATGACTAAATATACTATGAGTTAATGACTCGGGTCAACCAATAAATAACTAATCTAATAACAACTAATGTTAGTTGCATTATAAGGATTTCAAACATAACACTTGTAGTCTCCTCCCTCAAATTAGTCATTTATATACATGTTTTAGTCACAAATTTGTCATTTTGTACTAGTGATGTGATGTATTGGACAATATTTTGAGAGGAAATGCCACCAAGTATGACTTTCAAATGCACCAAATGAAAACAACAAATCGGAAAGACCCTCTAATCAATACTCATTGAAAATCAATGATAGAGGCAAGGCAATCCACCATCAAAGAAAATCAAATCCAAGGTATAATAAGAATCCCACTACGTGAGTAAAGGTCTTGTTGTCAAATGTCAGAGGCCACTTAATCAACGACCATTTATGAATTTCATATGTTGAGCGTAAGACAACTTGCAAATGATGAAAGTAAGTTCCAAGGTGGTATTGATATCTAGGTCAAGTTCTCAAAACAAGGTGTTGCAATCAATGGGAGTAAACTCGCCAATAAGAAAACAACGATGAATCCCTCTACACTGGCACGAGAGAAAAGCATTAGATGTAAGTTGAGGAAAAATATACTCAATAAATGAGCAACATGGATGTTCAGGACAACTAAGGAATGACCAACACGAGGTAATCAAAGCATAACTTCCCTTAAACAATAGAATGACATAATAATGACTCAGGTAGAAACTAATGCCACAAGATATTATTCATATAAACCATCAACCAAAGAGGTATTAATGTATAGCTCCATAATGATTGGAAGAGTAACCAATATAGAGGAAATCGAAGGTGAACTATAGACCATGGTACAAATCCTAACACAATACTAAAACCCAATTGTAGAGATAAAAGACTAAAAACAAATGCTTTGTTCAAGAGTGACACTAATGAACTATTTTCAAACCTTATAAATGACTCGTATGGACCTTGATTCTCTTCCCCCTATCTATTTTAATGATTTGTTTTTAATCTTTTCATATTATAAAACCTAAAAAGGAATAAAACAATGTTATAATAAAATTGAGGAGACAAGTGTTCTATGGTGAAAAAATATGTTCAAAGCACATGGAACAAACTTACGGGAAAAGTAAGCAAAATATAATGTGCAGGATATGGACACTCATAAGTGTGTCTCCTATAAGGTAGAGAAAGTCTAAAATGTAGAAGCAAGGAATACAAAGTCAAACAACAATTATGAATGTGAAGGTGGTCAAGACAATGAAGTACATTGGAATAGGTCATTAGGTAAAACAACATGAGCAATAATACGAAATACACATGTAAAACATACCAAATATAAATATGAGAGGCCACATGGGAATGGTTAGAAGTAGACAAGATCAAGGAATCAAGTTCGTAATGCAACCTCGGACTACGGGCTCTTGGTCATATCATGAAAAACTAGGATGGGTGCCATGTCACAAAAGGGCACTTCATTAGGGCATTATGAGAAAGCTTTGTCGTTCGATTGATGTAAAATTCAATAGGAAAGGCTAAATCACCAACATCCAATAGGATTAACCCTATGGTGAATGTGGGTGGAAATATATTTAAGTGTATCATAATAGAGGGGAAACCTAACCCTATTTGTAAGCTCTAGAATATACTTTACAAGGTCAAACAATGCGTAAATCATGATCACTAAGCAACTGAGAATCCAACTCAATATTATGCATCAAAGGAACAATAATAACAAGATTGTATCTCGATATTATCAACCTTGATATCTTCAACAATATCCATCTCAATGGCAAAGTCTATCAATGAAGAATCATCAACACAACAATCTAAGGATCTACTAGTAGAGTGACCAAACTCAAGTGGAAGATCAAAGTTGAAATTGATGACAAAGTTTCTAGGAACAAACTCAATGACACCAAGGTATGAGGATCTACAACCAAGGAAAGCATACTCAAAAGGAAAATCTAGGAATCCACAAACAAAGAGATTGAACTTAGATACCAAATATAAGGATCTACAAGTGAGATCAAACTCAAAAGGGAATTCTAAGGGTCCACAAATGAATGGAGAGATTGGACTTAGAAGGAAAAATGATGCCAAGGTTTGAGAATCTACAAATGAAGAGACCTAACCCTGAAGGAAAATTTGAGGATCCACAATTGAAGAGATTAGACTTCGAAGGTAAATATGTGGATCTACAAATGAGGAGATTGGACTCATAAGGCAAAACACTAAAAACCTTAGAATTTACAAAGAGAGAGAGATCATGCTCGAAAGATAAATCCAAGGATCTGCAAGTAGAGATATAAGACTTCAAGAAAAATAAATGACTTGTAAATTAATGATAGAACCAATGTTCGAGTTTGAGGATCTACAACCAAATAAATTAGACCAGAGACCAAATTGGAGATATGTTAGATTGCAACAACATCCAACCCAAGGAGATTTTCTTTGAAAAGGATGGAAGTATCTGAAGGAACATCAAAACTAATAAAATCCTCTCAGAGAGATTCAATCAAGGGGAAAGCATCATTCAAAAGGCAATGCACATAAAAGCATTCATTTGGACCAATAGGAAAATAAAAGGCTCTAATGCCCCCGTTGGATAAATCACTTGGTAAATTGTAAAATAAGTCCAAATAAAGTGAGCTTGATTGCAAAGGTTCCTTCTCATAAAAAATTGAATACTTCACTCATGGTGGGGTAAATTTCACCCAAATATTAGGAACAAGTAAAGGAGAAACATGGTTTAAAGTTGAACAAGGATGCATGCTAATTTTAAAGTCGAACAAGAATAGAGATCATTGATAGCGAGCTGATCAATTGTTACAATGATTTTGTTGTGAGGAAAATGCATCACATGAAAGAGCGTATATACTACAACATTAATGGCATACACATAATCACGCCCAAGGAGCAATTTGAAGTGTAATGGGCCTTCCATAACTATATCATTGATCAAGCCAATATTCCCACCTAACAAAAGGGGAAATTGAGTAAGAATGCCCAAGGGTTCACTAGGTTTTCTGCCAAAAAACAATAACCAATTGGTAGTTGACATAAGGTTGGGAGAACTTAGACCTTTCCAAACATATGAGGAAAATATATTAGAGGAGGATCTTTCATCTATCAATAAACCATGCATTAATTAAATTGAACCCTTGTTTGGAAGGTATAGAAGATGGAAAATGAGGCTTAACTAGACTATCCCAACCAAAGGTAATGAACCTAGAGCTTGGAGGGTGCACACTCGAAGTGAAGGATATGCCCCCATGTTTGGAAAATTATAAATTGGTTGTAAAGAAAACTTGATTAGTGTCCACATCACTTTTAAAGGAATACTGGGATTGAGCAAATTTTGCATAAACATGACCACTTTATCTACCATTGGTTGCTTGGAATGGTTTTGTTGGAGAACCATAGTTTGTTTAGATGTAGGGAATCCTTGAAGCAAGTAATATACTCTTTATATCTCTAAAATGGTAGGATATAAATTAGTAAGGTGATGATCTTTGCAAAGCTTACAAGGAAAATTACGTTTTTTCCCTGTTCATCTATCTTTATCAACGATGGTAGTGCCCCCAACATTATTCACATTGGTTAGTAGCTTGTCTTGATCCCTTTATTTCCGTTTATATTTTCTTCATCTTCTTATTCTTATTGTACTTTTGGTTAATAACCGCTCTATGAGTCACACTTTCACTAGATGAGGTAAAAGGAGGAATAACCAATTTCACTTTTGAAGAAAGCAAAGTGTCCAAATTGTTTTAGTGGTCTTGGCACAAGGTGCTTGTTTAAGAAGCATTGATGTCATTAAGAGTGGACAACAACCAAATAGACAGTCCCATGATGAATCCAAAAGAATTCAAGATAGTCATGATAGGGGAAGCATAGGGATCCCCTTAGTTGATATCCCCTAGAACATTAGCCATAAATTTTTATTTGTAAAGGAGATAATCTCAAAAATATTATATGTGGTTAAAAAAAATCATCACACCCTTAAAAAAATCTTTACAACATTCAACTAAGCAAACCCACTATTCCATAAGTTATGACATGGTGGTTAAATCCCCAATTCCAACTAGTTAAGAGCCGAAAAGGGGGTTATGGAGTTTATCTAGGATGATGAGGGCCCAAGTACAACCAACAAAGGTGCGAGACATAATTATAGTAACCCTATGAAGTTTCCATCCAAGATGCAATCCCTTTTCAAAAGAAGGGAATCTCTAGGTAGGGTTCGAAGAGAGATTATTTATTTATATTAGGTATCGCAGGCACTTCCTACTCATAGACACCTATGTGAAACCTAAGAGAAGCTACTAATATTTACTATTCACGATGGATAAATGGGTGAAACAATCGGGATTCAAGCTTTCAACATTGGCCAGGAACATACAAGACTTAATTCTATGATTGAAACTTCGAAAGAAGGTGTCACTCTAAGTAACATGCCAACTTATATAAAGTCCCATGTTTTGCATCCACCCATAGCTTAAGTGCAGGGGAAATATCAACACTTACTCAACTTTAACCTCATGCTTGGTGATTGCAATAGAGATGCTTTCTCAACAGGTAGAACTCAATACTACATGATTTTTACACTCTAAAAAGTTTCATTTTAGTGGCCTTGAAGAATTTACTCTCCAAATATACTACAAAGGCATTGTACCTTGACTACTATCGATTTTCTATCAAACGAAATATTTTAGTTCATTTTGTTTATGTGTTTCTATTTTTACTCTAAGGGATGCATATGGAAGAAAAATGTGAGGTTCTAAAATGAAACAATACAAAAAGAGATTTCTTGTGAAGGGAAACACTGCTTTAACTTGAGAAAGATGCTTGAATTAAAAAAGGTCATGAAAAGTACAAAAAAAAACCTTTTAAAACCCCAAATGCAATGCAACTTTTCAAGAAAAGCATTTAGTACCACCAAAGCAAGCAAATCTTTTTTTTATTTTCACAAGAACATGCTAATGAAAGCAACATGATATTTTTCTTTAAATGCAGTAATTTAAAAAATGCATCAAATGGCCTAAGAGATTCTTAAATGATTCAAAATAAAATATGTTTTTTTTTGCAATATTCAATTTTTATTTTTCTTTATACCAGTGAAAGCATAATGAAAAATAACTAAAACTAGTTCTAATAGGCCCCTAGACAAATATTTTAAACTCTAAGTTATGTGCAAAACACCCTAAACTCATATTTGAATTTTGTAGGCTTGAAACTCTTTGTGCTTTACAGGTGTGCTCACATGGTCCAAATCAACAACCTATATGTTGCTAGTATTTTGCTAGAGAGAAAACCATGAGGCCAAGAAAGTGATCATGGGTTGTAAAGGGAAAGATGTGAGCAACTCATGATTGTCACTGAAACAACAAGCAAGCATTAATAGAAAGGCAAAAAATAGAAAACAAGGTTGAAACCCAAAATTGCTTTTATGTCTATAAAATTTAATGGAGGTACACTAGCATATTGTGGAATATATCAAAAGGCCGAATTAATGAAACTTGGAATAAACCAACCCAAATTATGAAGTATTACAGGAATTCTTCCCCAAAGGAGTCGTTGATGTTGTTTCAGGGATTGTTGTCAAGATTAATATGCAATTCCTTAGCGAGGGGGTTAGAATCTTAGTGACATAACGAAGATAAATTATTTTTTTTATAAATGCATCTTACTAACTCTATCTCTTTAGCTATTTGTTTGTGCCACAGGGGTGTGTCTATGCCATTAAAGTCACCTAGGACTTGCACTTAGTCTCATCCACACCCAGTCGAGGTGTTTTGAGCGATCCATTTTAATAAATTCTTCAATATTCTTTCCAAGTTAATCCTTTATAACCGAAATGAAAAGCATGAGAAGGGGAATACATGTATAGTAGAAATCCAATTCTTGGTCTTGGTTATCAACAAATCAATCAAATCTCCAACACAAAGTTTTGTTCAATGCCTACACACAACTAAACTAGAACACACATTCCTCGTTCCTTATTAAACATTTCATAAATGCAATATAAATATGAAAACATTAACTCAACTAATATCATGTCGATTAGTTCCACATCAACTCCATCAATTAAATGCAAGACATATAATAACAAAGTGCAATCTAAATTGCAAGGGGGAGTGGGGGAGAGAAGAGATATCTATATATAATATGCAAAAAGGTTTAAAACATAAATAAATATACATGATTATACTTCAACAACTTCAAAATGTGAATTTGGGTTCTTCCAATCTCAATCGCCATTGAAACTCTCGATCAAGAAGGATTATGATCCCACAATCATATGTGATCCAAGTAGTAGCTTGACAAACCCCAAGAGGATCAAGTCAAACTTGGAGAAAAACTGAGGTTTCTCTCAAGATGAAAGGAACATAGGTTTTTTTCAAATTTCACACTTGTTGGCATGGGTCCAAAGCGCACAAAGTGCGGAACCGAGAACGACGGAAGGGTCATCGACAAAAGCAAAGGTACCAGTCACGAAGTATAAAAGCGTCGACAAATGCAGAATAATTGGTTAATTTAGTTAGTAATGGTTCATTTGGACCATTTCGTAATGGCCAAGTGAGCCTATAAGTAGGAGTGATTGTAAGCCTAAGGGCATCATCGACCATAGTGTCTTTTTTATCTTATCATCTATCTGTTTTCGGCACTTCTATCTTTTGTGGAGTAGTGTTTCGCTCTGAGTTTGTTGTGTGATATGGATAATTCTACGATGTGCTGAACTCTTTGATGGATAATGAGAATTATCCAATAATGTTATATCTCTATCTTCTGTCTTGTTTAAGTATCGCAGTGTTTGATGTTTCGTTGGAATCGCCATTGATGTTTTCACAGTTATGTTATGTACCACAGATTCCTTAAGCATGTTTTGTTGATTTTTTTAATTCTTTAACTATGAGATGATAATGTGTTGATGTGAATGAGGATAATGAGATGATAATGTGTTGATGTTAGATCTTGCATGGGTCTTGCAGGCTACTAAAGAAGATTCGTTGAAGGATTCTCCAAGATAGCTCACCCAATCACTTCATTTCAAAGGAAAAATATCAAATTTGTATGGTCTGAAAAGTGTGAGAATAGTTTTCAGCAGTTGAAGGAATTGCTCACTAGTGCTCCTATTCCGAATATTGCAGATCCAAAGAAAGCCTTTGTGGTATACACAAATCACACACAGATGCTTACATTGAAGGGCTCGGTGGAGTACTCTTGCAAGAAGGGTTTGTAATTTTCTATGAGTCCAAGAGTTAAAAGAGCATGAAAGGAACTATGCCACACATTATTTAGAGCTGGAAGACATATTTCATGCCCTCAAGAGATGGAGACATTATATCTTGGGAAGAATATTTGAACTCAGGATTGATCACATGAGTTTAAAATATTTGTTTGACAGCCCAAATCTGAAGTGATCTCTATGGATTTTATAACAGGTTTTCCAATGACAGTAAAGAAGCATGATTCAATCATGGTAGTGGTGGAAAAGCTAACAAAGTAGCTCATTTCATTCCAGTCAAGTCCACTCACAAGGCCAATGACATTGCAAATATATTCATGAGAGAGATATTTAGATTGCATGGGTTTCCCAAGGCAATAATTTCATATCGTGACACAAAGTTCACATCTAAATTTTGGAAAGGATTGTTCCAGGAATTAGGGACTCAGCTGAAGTTTAGCACAACCTATCATCCTCAAAATGATGGTTAGACTAAGAGAGTAAATCAGGTTCTTGAAGACATGTTGAGGATGTATGTGATGGACAAGCCATCCAAGTGGGAAGACTATCTACATTTGGTAGAGTTTGCATGTAACAATGGACATCAAACATCATTGCATATGAGTCCTTTTGAGGTGTTGTATGGCAAAGGATGCAGAACTCCAGTGAATTGGGACAACCTAGTGAACAGGGTAGTGCTTGGACCATAGGATATGCAGAAGAGTTATGCAGATCTGAAAAAGAGTGCATAAGGAATTTCAGATTGGGGATCATGTCTACTTGAGAGTGAAACCAAGGAAAAATTCCATGAAGTTGGGAAGTTGTGCCAAGTTGGAACCAAGATATTGTGGTCCATTTGAAGTCCTTGATAGGATAGGACCAGTTTCATATAGGATTTTATTTCTTGCTAACATGAAAGCTCATAATGTTCTCCATGTCTCTTTGCTTCAAAAATATGTACATGATCCTAATAACATAATTGATTGGAATGTGATACAGGTGGAACCAGAGGGAGAGTTCCAAGTGGAGCCTATTTGTTCCGGAACAGGGCCATAGGGAAGGTAATAGTGCAATGGAGGCACCTTAGTCCTGAAGAGGCCACATGGGAGCTGGAGGATGCCATGAAAGAGGCATTCCCATTTTTGTTCAGTTTTGAGAACACCGAGGATGATATTATTTTAAGGGAGAGGGATTTGTAATACCCCATTTTGACCCTTATGGTTTATTGGCCTCAATGTAAATATTGTATACATGCTATGTGTGTGTTTTCCCTAGTGTGGAGCTCAAGACCAAGGCCCCACTAGTGGATGTTCATGTTTTAATTGCATAGGCAAGTATTTGACAGTTTGATTATCCATGAACTGTTAAGCCGTGAATATTTTTAAATGGTGTAATTATGTATTAATGCAATGAAATAACCAAGAAGCTAGCTAAGGTGGCAACCAATGAGAAGATGTGTATCCACTAGGGATAGGTGAGGAGGTTATAGGATTGGTGCCCATGTTGCCACATGTCCAATTGTGAACCCATTTGACTCCCCATGTTGACATTAATGCAACTGTAAGAGGGTGGTTGAGAAAAATAGAGCCATGAATCCGTATGGCAGGGTATGGCCCTGTGCGTTGCTTGTCCCTTAATCCACTCCACGCCTGGGAATTCGCCCATCCTGTTTTCTAACCATGGATTGATTAAGAACCCAAGTCACACACGCACCTGTAGAGTCCAGCCGTGAAGAAAACAAGTAGAAATCATGATTTCTTGGGTAAGCTGAGGTGCAGAGCCGAGAACTCCGAAGGAAACCCTGTGCAAGAATGAAACCGGTTGGGACAACCATAGATCGGTTTGTGGGATAAATTGCAGAGCTTGAATGACCTAGAGAACTCGTAATAACCCCTAGATTGATTGTAGAAGATCGAATTTGTAGAGCAGAGTTTAGGGCGTGACCCTATGAAGAATTGCTTGTATAGCAGAGAGAAGAAGGTCACTTAGGTTTGGGTTTGATTGATAAACCTAGTGAAGGATGTAATATCATGAAGAACAACATCTGAACCTTTATATGCCCACCCTAAATAGCACTGGAGGGAAGGGGCCTTGAGGGACTGTGCAACAAAGAAGAGGGCCTTCCTTGTGTTGGGTGAGGTAGGTAATGTGGGTGTCATGCTTGCTGAGTGGCTTGAGATGCCTACAGCTCTATGGTAGATCTCACTAGCTTAGCATTATCCCCCTTGTTCCTTGGATTGCTTGATAAACCCAACTATAGGTTGGCTTAGCATTGGGATGAGACCTTGACTTTGAGAGAATTCATTAGCCCTCCTTAGTGGATACACAACCCAGCTCGGGAGTGGTCTCTCAGCTGAAATAATACAAGTTGGACAGAGACCTAAGGTTGGGTGGAAATTTGTCTCACTTAGCCAGTTTCTTGGGGAAGCTTCAAGATTCAAAGATAAGTGTTCTATGTGTTAAATGTTGTCAATTCATGTATTATATCTAGTTGTTATACTATGCTTGTCATGCTCTAGGATAACGAATAAATGATTGAATGGAATGGATCAATAGGAGGCTATGTGTGATCTTAAACATAAGATTGAATGAATGTTGGAATACTACATTATTTAAATGAATGATATGCATGGCAAACCCCTGCAGGTTGTTTATATGTTAACTAGCTTAGTTCATTATATGTGTCTATTATGCGTTGTATGCACCCTTCAAAGGGATGACGCGAATTCACTTGGTCTTGGGGAAGGAAGGGGATAACCCCTTATGTGTTACAAAGCCCCTCTGTGGGTCAGGTGAAGGGAGAAGTCATGGCAGGAAGTATGCAGAGTCCCTTGCAGAGGGATAAGGCACTTAGGTAGAGTTATGATCAGAATTTAAATTGGTAAATTGTCATGGTTGGAGTGCTCAGATGAGATGGGGATTGCACCATTGGATATATCTCTCCAAGAGATTTCCAATGGTACCAAAATTTTCCCATTTGGATTAAGGATGAGGGATTTATGCCCCTGGAAATTTTGTAGGAGTAGAGGAGGTGCTTCTGCAGTTCCGCATCCTCAATGCGGATTGCAGACGTTGGAAAATAACATTGGAATTGGACTTCCTCGTTCCCGCATTCCACAATGCAGATTGTGGAATGCGGAAGGAGAAATTTTTCGGAGGATTGGAATTGGAATTCCGCATTCCCGCATTCTGCAATGTGGATTGCAGAATGCAGAAAGAGAAATTGTCGGAAGGGTTATTTTGGGGATTCCACATTCCGAATCCCACAATGCGGATTGCGGATCGTGGAATGTGGAATGCAGATCGACTTCCATTGCGCTTGTGTGTGGATTTAAAATAATTTGGAATAAAAAAAGGAACATGGGATCTCCCATGGCCTATGAAGTCCACCAGGGTGGTGTGGGAGCGTGAAAAAGTGGTATTAGAGCTTCAGTTGTAGCATTGGGAGCTGTTAGGGATGAGTCGTGCATGAAATTACGGTCAAGAAATGCGCCCATGGTGTGATTTGGATAACGTTGATTAATCGATTGACCAATGAGTAATTCCATATTTGAATGGATATGCTAGGTTTATTTACATGCTTGTAATGTCTAATGGATTCCTCTGTTATGCACATTGGTTGCAGTAGTTAATCCTTGAAACGTATAGTAGGGAAGCGCACAGAAAGGCGGGAGAATGGTTACCTTCAACGATGCACATGATCCGTTTGAGCTAGAGTACGACGTCTTGGGTGAGAACGTGCAAGAGGCACATACAGAGGCTGAGTCTGATGGAAGAATGGCACAAGTGACGCCCCCAAACTTGGTCGAGACCATGGTAAGATTCAACGAGTGGATGATGAAAGCGCAGGAAGAGCAACACCAGCTCAACACGGCCATCTTGTAGATCCTCACAGACATGCATCAGAGGATAAATGGTGGGACTAACCCTAGCGACGAAGTCCAAGAGGAAAGAAATTCAGAAATTTACTCTAGGGGTTGTTCTAGGAGAAGAACACCAAGCCCTAGAAGGGATTCTGTGAATAGAAAACACGGAAGACACTCTCCCATGTTTTCCTCCAATGGGTCAGACGACTACCAGGGTTCCCATGGAATCCAAATACATACTTATAGCAGGAGTAAGAGAGGGAAGAAGCGCAGAGGTATCCCACGGGGTTAATTTAGGAAGGCAAGGCCTCCCACTTTTGATGGTGAAAGCAAAGAAGGTCAAGAATCAGAGGCATGGCTTCTTGGAATTAAAAAGTACTTCAGAATGCATGAGTATTTAGAGAATGAAAAGGCTAGGGTTTCCATATATAACCTTAGTGGAAGAGCCTCAATCTGGTGGGAACACCTCATGCAAGTGAAAGGACTTAGTGAAAGAAGAATCATCTGGGAAAGGTTTAAAATACACTTCCAAGTGAAATACCTATCAGCTAGGTATTATGATAACAAAAGAAAAGAGTTCAATGAACTCAAATTAGGGAAGAATACCATGGATGAGCATCTCCACAAGTTTCTGGAGTTTCTAAGGATGTAGATTACATCAAGGATGAAAGAGTGAAAATACAATGTTTCCTTGGTAGTATTCCACATAATTACAGAGATAGGATAGAGTTTGTAAATCCACTAAGCTTGGATGAAGCCATCATAATGGAAAAGCATTGCTATGAGAAGAGTAAAGGTAAAATAAATATGCAACCAACATGGAAAGGTAAGCCCAGAGGAAGGTTTGAACAAAAGAAAAGTGAATTCAAACCACCATTTAGAAATCAGCCGAGAAGATTTCCACAGCACCAACAAGCAAGAAGAGAATCCAATCCAGTTGTAGCAGCAGAAAAGACACCAAAAGGGCCACTCCAATGTTGGGGATGCAAAGGAAATCATATGCTTAAATATTTCCCACATTGGAAGGAAAATACAAGGGGCTTGCATAAAATAGAAGGAGAAACTATAGTGGGAGATATGGCAAGGGAAACACCTAGGATTTATGCAGCACTGGATGATCACCAAGCGGACCATCAATCAACAGTGGTGGAGATTGAAGGTAAGATTGCTAAGCAATCTATTTATGTTTTGATTGATTCGAGGTCTACTCATTGTTATGCGTCTCCTGAGGTAGTTGAAAGTTGTTCTCTTGGTAAAGTAAAGTGTGGAAAGGCTTGGCTAGTTCAATTAGCCATAGGTACCAAGAGGAAGGTAAGTGAGGTAATGAAGGAGTGCCCCATAGAATTGAATGTACACATGAAAATTTAAATGTCTTACCACTAGGATCATATGATGCCCTAATTGGCATGGATTGGTTGGAAAGACACAGAGCCAAGTTTGACTGTTATGATAAAGCACTTGAATGCATTGATGATGAAGGAAGGCCAAGGTTGGTGAAAGGAATTCATAAGCAAGTTTCAGTAAGGCATATTTCATCCTTACAGTGAAGAAAGTTCTATAGAAGGGGTTTCCAATTATATGTTGTGAATATATCAGATTCAACAGAAGATAAAGGACCCATGTTAGAATACTTTCAGCTGTTACAATAGTTCCAGGATGTATTCCCAGATGAAGTACCAGGACTGCCACCCAAGAGAGACATTTAATTTTCCATTAATGTTGTTCCAAGAGCAACACCAATTTCCAAATCTCCTTATAGAATGAGCACACCAGAATTGGTATATTTGAAGATGCAGCTGCAAGAATTAATGGACAAAGAATATATCAGACCTAGTGTATCACCTTGGGGTGCACTTGTGTTATTTGTCAAGAAGAAAGATGGGACATTGAGACCGTGTATTGATTACATGCAGCTCAATAATTTGACAGTTAAGAACAAGTATCCATTTCCTAGGATTGATGACTTATTTGACCAAATGAAGGAAGCTAGAGTGTTTTCAAAGATTGACTTGAGGTCTAGGTACCATCAAGTGAGGATTAAGGAAGAAGACATTCATAATACAACCTTCAGGACAAGGTATGGCCATTATGAATTCACTATGGTGTCATTTGGCCTTACCAATGCATCTGTTACATTCATGTGTCTCATGAATAGTGTCTTCAACAAATATTTGGATATGTTTGTGATTGTGTTCTTGGATGACATTCTTGTGTATTCAAAGAATGAAGAAGAACATAATGAGAATTTAAGAATGGTGTTAAAAGTCCTTAGAGAGCACCAGATGTATGCAAAGCTGAGTAAGTGTGACTTCTACCAACAAAAAGTATAGTATTTGGGTCATATTATATCAACAGAAGGCATTGCAGTGAATCCAAAAAATATTGAATCCATAATGGATTGGCCTACTCCAAGGAATGCAACAGATGTTAGATATCTTATGGGTCTTCCAGGATACTACAAAAGATTCATTGAAGGATTCTCCAAGATAGCTCACCCAATCACTTCATTGCAAAGGAAAAATATCAAATTTGTATGGTATGAAAAGTGTGAGAATAGTTTTCAGCAGTTGAAGGAATTTCTCACTAGTGCTCCTATTCTGAAGATTGCAGATCCAAAGAAAGACTTTGTGGTATGCACAGATGCTTGCATTGAAGGGCTCAGTGGAGTACTCATGCAATAAGGGTTTGTAATTTGCTATGAGTCCAGGAAGTTAAAAGAGAATGAAAGGAACTATGCCACACATTATTTAGAGTTGGAAGCCATAGTTCATGCCCTCAAGAGATGGAGACATTATCTCTTGGGAAGAAGATTTGAACTCAGGACTGCTCACATGAGTTTAAAATATTTCTTTAACTAGCCAAATCTAAATGCTAGACAAACCAGATGGATGGAGTTTCTTTGTGAGTTTGATTTGGAGATTAAGCATGTCAAAGGTAAGGAGAATAAGGTTGCTGATGCACTCAGCAAAAAATTCCATATTGCAGCAGTAAGTGTGTGTAAATCAGATTTGAAGGCAAGGATTCTAGAAGCTCAAATAAGTGATGAAGTTTACCTTCAGGTCAAGGAGAAATTGCAGCGGGGTATTTTGGATGAGAAGTATGCAATATATCAGCTGGGTGAGGATGATGTTCTCATCTATCAGGTTACCAGACTGTACATTCCAGATAGTGCAGATTTGAAGAAGCTCGTGATGGATGAGATACATCAAAGACCATATTATGGACACCCAGGATATTAGAAAACTATAACAACAGCAAGGAAGCAGTACTTTTGGAAGGGTATGAAGAAAGACATAGTTGAGTACATTTCTAGGTGTCAAATGTGCCAACAAGTCAAGGAAGAGCATCAACATCCAACAGGATTGTTGCAGCCATTGTCCATTCCATAATGGAAGTGGGAAGTGATCTCTATGGATTTTATAACAGGTTTCCCAATGACAACAAAGAAGCATGGTAGTGGTGGAAAAGCTATCAAAATTAGCTCATTTCATTCCACTCAAGTCCACTCACAAGGCCAATGACATTGCAAATATCTTAATGAGAGAGATATTCAGATTGCATGGGTTTCCCAAGGCAATAATTTCAGATCGTGACACAAAGTTCACATCTAATTTTTGGAAAGTATTGTTCCAGGAATTAGGGAGTCAACTGAAGTTTAGCACAGCCTATCATCCTCAAATTGATGGTCAGACTGAGAGAGTAAATCAGGTTCTTGAAGACATGTTGAGGAGGTATGTGATGGACAAGCCATCAAAGTGGGAAGACTATCTACATTTGGTAGAGTTTGTGTAACGTACCCTCCCGCAGACCCAATTCAAGGAAGGGAACATGATGACAATATTTGGGCTTTTCATAAAACTCAGCCAAATTATTAGAATCATATGAATAAAGACAAGAGTGTGAAGATGCAACTTAAGCAATATGCATATCAGAATTAAAAACTCATCCACACACATATTTTCATATGCATTCAATATATCAATAACAGTCATTAATTTAAACACTACAGAAGTAAATACATAGACATAGAAACTAGCTATGTTGCTGCAACATTCCACCCAACCATAGGCCAGTTGTGTTCATCAATCTCTCAACACAACTGCCACCCCCGAGCTGGGCATGATTATTACAAGGAAAATGGGGACATTCAAACTCATTCACAGCCAATTCAACAATTCAACTGAGCCAAGCCAGTCCACAGCTGGGTTTATCAGGCTACACTTGAACCCTGGATGCTTGCACTCAAGCTCAAACCAAAGCAATGGAGTTACCCACAGGATGGCCATGGGTTTTTCCCAAATCGTTTCCATCCAAAAATGAATTGTGGGATGGGGAAAAATATTCACAGGGAGGAAGCACTTTCTCCCCAACTATCTAAGCATTCAACAGCCATAACAGTCTCTATGGAGCCCCAATTCAATTCACCTTCTTCCCCACTGGTATACAACACAAAAACGCCCTTCTCCCAGCTGAGAATGGAGGAAAACACATAGAAACATGGCTGGAAAATTCCCAGGTGGCTCCAAACTCGTGAGGGAGGAAGAATGGTTGATGGATAATGGCTTGGGGAGCAATTCATGGCTCTTTTCTTGCCCAAGAAGCAAAAAACGATTTTCCATGAAGGGTGGCTTTCCCATACGCGAATTTGGACAGCCATACCTACCATTCCCCAAGGCATTAACTACCTCAACCAACTCTTGTGAGAAATCAATGATTGGGTACAAAAGTCAACATGGGTAGTTGAGGGTTTGATGGGTTCTCTTATTGACATGGCTTGACTTGATTGGATCCGAGGGTGTTAGTTTTTCAGAAATTTCAATCTGATCTAGGATCTTAACTGAGAGAATAACATGTACAACATATCTACAGCATATCAATCATGGACACAATAATGCAAGCACACAAGAGACATAGAGTTTCACCGGGGAAAACCAAGAAGGTGAAAAACCCCGCAACTTCCTCAGAGATAGATAGAGAAATGATACAACCCAAGTACAAGAGATAGTACTCCTAGTAGCAGCTTCTCCTCCTCCACTAGTGCGCCACTCTCCAATGAGTGTGTGAGTGAGAAAGTGAATGATCAAATAGAGTGCCTTCCACACTCTATTTATACATGACTTGACTTGCCTAACAACCTTTACTAGGTCGGCCTCAACTTAACCACATAGCATAATGCTGACAGGGCCGACCCCCAATAGGGTGGTCTAATAACCCTTTTACCCACATGACTCATACAGGGCCAACCCCATCAAGGTGGTCTAATAACCCATCAAGTATAAGTTACGACACTTACAATATAAATTAGGACACTTCCGTATAGAGGAATAATAACATCTCTATAGGAATACAAACACTTCCGTATAGAGGAATAATAACATCTCTATAGGAGTACAATATACATAGGTGAAATACATTCCAAAGTTACATATACATCAACACTCCCTCTTAACTAGGAAGGTATTTCTCGACACAGATCTGCTAGCACAAGTCTTCTTCTCTGGATCATCGTCATTGGATCATCGTCATCGAATCACAGCTGCTGCTATCTCAATCAATCTCTGATCTACTCGTCATAGGAATTTCTACAGAGCCAGTCCTTTTTCATACTGGATGTAGGCCCACCACCTGTAGGTCTTCATCATCACTGGCCATACCATGGAATCCTCAGGACTAATTACGTGTGTTAAAAAAACCTCGAAAGAGCATCCCAGGCATTTTACGAGCACACAACTCAACCTATCGGATCTCCCAGGATCTTTTACATGTGACTGTCATAAAACCTTAAAGGAGTGTCTTGCCCAGCAAGATCTCTAAAGAGCATCCGAGGCCTTTTATGTGTCTAGCACAACCTATCTGGATCTCCAGGACTTATTACATGTGACCCCTACCACAAACGTTAAAAGAGTGTCTTGCCAAGCAAGATCTCTAAAGAGCATCTGAGGCCTTTGACATGACTAGCACAACCTATCCAGATCTCTAGGACTTATTACATGTGGTCCCCACAAAACCTTAAAAGAGTGTCTTTCCAAGAAAGATCTCTAAAGAGCATCTGAGGCCTTTTACGTGACTAGCACAACCTGTCCAGATCTCCAGGGCGTATTACATGTGGTCTAGCAAAACCTTAAAAGAGTGTCTTGCCAAGCAAGATCTCTAAAGAGCATCTGAGGCCTTTTACATGACTAGCACAACCTGTCCATATCTCCAGGACGTATTACATGCTACCCTTGCACAACCTGTCCACGTCCACGAAGTATCAACCTGATACTCACAATACATCATCCTAATGTACATCATCACATGATCAACCTGATCATCATCATACCATCATCCTGATGCATATCATCTGGAGAAACATCTTGAAGCTCGTCATCCATGATCATCCTGATCATACAATGCATCCACCTGATGCATACATAGTATCTACCTGATACATATCATCATACATGATCTACTTGATCATACAATGTATCCACCTGATGCATAAACAGATACATGATCCACCTTATCATAGAATGTATCCACCTTATACATATCAACATACATGATCCACCTGATCATACAATGTATCCACTTGATACATATACAAATACATGATCCACCTGGTCATATAATGTATCCACATGATACATATCAACATACATGATCCACCTGATCATACAATGTATCCACTTGATACATATACAAATACATGATCCAACTGATCATTCAATGTATCCACCTGATACATATCAAGCATCCAACATGATGCATATACAAATACATGATCCAACTGATCATAACAAGCATCCAACATGATGCATATACATATACATGATCGACCTGATCATAACAAGAATCCAACATGATGCATATACATATACATGATCCAACTGATCATAAAAAGCATCCTACATGATGCATATACAGAGTAGTAACTGGAGCATCGACCTGATGCTTATCATACAGCGCTTACATCCAGGGTAAATTTTAGGGGCGAAATTTCTCCAATTGGCTATTTTTTATCCTTTTTTTCAAAAAATAAATTCGCTATTTGGTCATTTTTAGACTCTAATATCGCCTATATTTACATAAAATATGTTTTTTTATCATAATATTTGCCAAAATTTACACGTTTCAATAGTAAATTGTAGGTTTTGAATTTAATATTCACCTACCTATCTATATCTATATTTTTTCCAATCCAAAATAATCGCCTAGAATACTATACTCAAGTGTAATATTAGAATCCTTAAAAAATACCATGCTTACATCCACGGCCATGGGAAGGATCCTCCTCTCACCATGCTTGGAATGGTTCCTGCAAATGTGTCCATCACTTCTTCCTCGAAGTGTCGTCAATTTGAAGAACACCAAGCCTCTCTCCGAAGTACTCAAACTTCACTCTGGCTAGTGGTTTCGTCAGCACATCTGCAACCTGCTCATCTGTCGCAACATATAGGAGATTCACTGCTCCTCTCTGCACCATATCCCTGATATAGTGATATTTGATCTCAATGTGCTTCGACCTGTTGTGGAACACCGGGTTCTCAGACAGCTTCACACAACTCTGGTTGTCACAAAAGATACCAGTAGCCTCCAACGGAAGATCAAATAACTCAGACAGTAGCTTCCTAATCCATACTGCCTCATAGCTAGCCGAACAAGCTGCAACATACTCTGCCTCGGATGTACTCAGTTCTACGTAGGACTGCTTCTTGCTAAACCAAGAGATCACACCTGATCCCATACTGAAGCAGCACCCAGATGTGCTCTTCCTATCTGCAGCATTGCCTGCCCAGTCTGAATCAACATAACCCTGTAGGTTAAACTTTTGATTCGCATCATACTTGAGCCCATAATCAATTGTACCCTTCAGGTACCTCAGAATATGCTTTACAGCAACCAGGTGAACACCTCTAAGATCCGTCAGGAACTGGATCAATGTGTTCATTGCAAAGCAAATATCTAGTCTCGTGTTCATCAGGTACAACAAGGACCCAATCATCTGACAGACTAGGGTTTGATCAAAGTCCTGAACTAGGGTTTGATCAAGCTCGGCCTTCTGCCCAACCAAAAAATTCGATCTTGGTCTCTAAATTTTGATTTTGATGAGGATCATCCATCCATGGTCTCCGATACAAAAATTCCAACATTCTCCGAAACCCTAAATTCCCGGAGCCATGAATGAAGGTGCTCAAAATCCAATTCTGTTTTGACATAAATATGCACTTGATTGTTTCTGGTGTAACTCTGAAATTTCAGATCTATAGGGTTTGAAAATTCTTCTTATGGTATCTTGACCTGTTATCTTTCCAACCCCATAGGTCTGAGCTCAAATGGATTCTCTGAGAGAGAGTTATGCCAAGTGTCGCAACGTGACCTGTTTATGGGATAAAACAGAAGAGCGAACTTGTACGGAGTGCCATGTGTCACTGGTTCACTTTCGGCCTCTGAAAATAGTGCCTGTGAAAGTACAATCCGTGCCCTACCTACCACGTTTTATGAAATTTCATTTGGAGCTTCCTAGCCCAAGTTGTGACCTTTTTTCGTAGGTCACCTGTTTATGACTCAGATATGGAAGAGGCAGAAATCCTATATTGTACAAATCATAAATATGAAAGTATAACAAATTAGAGGCTCTCCTTTGGACACAAGGTACATGGGTATATTATATTTGATCTGTAAGGTTTTTAGATCCTTAAACCTCTCCGAAATGAATTTATAGCGAAATTTCTATGATGACTGGTTTTTTCTATATTAAGCCCTAGCTTCGCAAGTGCAACAAGTGTCATAAATGTCATACCATGCCTTCTTTCAGGCTAGCTTTGATACCATGTTAGTTTTTTAGAAATTTAAATATGATCTAGGATCTTAACTAAGAGAATAACATGTACATCATATCTATAGCATATCAATCATGGACACAATAATGCAAGCACACAAGAGACACAGAGTTTCACCGGGGAAAACCAAGAAGGTGAAAAACCCCGCAACTTCCTCAGAGATAGATAGAGCAATGATACAACCCAAGTACAAGAGATAGTCCTCCTAGCAGCAGCTTCTCCTCCTCCACTAGTGCACCACTCTCTAATGAGTGTGTGAGTGAGAAAGTGAATGATCAAATTGAGTGCCTCCCGCACTCTATTTATACATGACTTGACTTGCCTAATAACCTTTACTAGGTCGGCCTCAACTTAACCACATAGCATAATGCTGACAGGGCCGACCCCTAATAGTGTGGTCTAATAACCCTTTTACCCACATGACTCATACAAGGCCGACCCCATCAAGGTGGTTTAATAACCCCTCAAGTATAAGTTACGACACTTACAATATAAATGACGACACTTCCGTATAGAGGAATAATAACATCTCTATAGGAATACAAACACTTCCATATAGAGGAATAATAACATCTCTATAGGAGTACAATATACATAGGTGAAATACATTCCGAAGTTACATATACATCAACAAAGGATTTGAATGTTTTCCCTCCCAATTCCTTGTAAAATCATGCCCCCATCTCTTTGTTGCATTGCATAGCTAGTTGTGGGTATTTTATTAAAATGCATATTTACATGATATTTACAATTCCAATGTGCCTGGCTAGCATGTAATCCATATGCATCAATAAATCGATGGCAGGGCCTTGGCCTTGAGCTCCTCACCACGATTTTATAATAGTATTACATCATTTACATTTGAATGTAATGGGGTTAAAATGGGGATATTACAATTTGCATACAACAATGGACATCAAGCATCATTGCATATGAGTCCTTTGGAAGTGTTGTATGGAAAAGGATGCAGAACTCAAGTGAATTGGGACAGCCCAGTGAACAAGGTAGTGCTTGGACCATAAATGATCAAGGAGATAGAGCTAGAGATTGTTAAGATCGGGAAGAATTTGAAGGCAGCACATGAAAGGAAGAAGAGTTACGCAAATATGAAAAGAGTGCATAAGAAATTTCATACCGGGGATCATGTCTACTTGAGAGTGAAACCAAGGAAAATTTCCATGAAGTTGGGAAGTTGTACCAAGTTGGTACCAAGATATTGTGGGCCATTTGAATTCCTTGATAGGATAGGACCAATTGCATATAGGATTTCATTTCATGCTAACATAAAAGCTCATAATGTTTTCCATGTCTCTTTGCTTAAGAAATATGTACATCATCCTAATCACATAATTGATTGGAATGTGATACAGGTGGAACCAGAGGGAGAGTTCAAAGTGGATCCTATATGCATCCTTGACAAGAAGGTCACTTTGCTCCGGAACAGGGCCATAGGCCAAGTAAAGGTGCAATGGAGGCACCTTAGTCCTGAAGAGGCCACATGGGAGCTGGAGGATGCCATGAAAGAGGCATTCCCATTTTTGTTCAGTTTTGAGAACACCAAGGACGGTGTTATTTTAAGGGAGAGGGATTTGTAATACCCCATTTTGACCCTTATGGTTTATTGGCCTCAATGTAAATATTGTATACATGCTATGTGTGTGTTTTCCCTAGTGTGGAGCTCAATACTGAGGCCCCACTAGTGAATGTTCAGGGTTTAATTACATAGGAAAGTATTTGACAGTTTGATTATCCATGAACTGTTAAGCCATGAAGATTTGTAAATGATGTAATTATTAATTAATGCAATGAAATACCCAAGAAGCTAGCTAAGGAGGATACCAATGAGAAGGGGCCATGTGTATCCACTAGGGAGAGGTGAGGGGTTATGGGATTAGTGCCCATGTTGCCACATGTCCAATTGTGAACCCATTTGACTCCCAATGCTGACATTAATGCAACTGTAAGAGGGTGGTTGAGAAAACCAGACCCCCGAATTCGATGGAGTATGGGGAAACCTGTGAATCTGTATGGAAGGGTATGGCCCTGTGCGTTGCTTGTCCCTATGTGTTGCTTGTCCTTTTTTCTAACCATGGATTGACCAAGAACCCAAGTCACACACACACCTGTAGAGTCGAGATGTGAAGAAAACAAGTAAAAATTGTGATTTCCTGGGTGTCGAGGTGCAGATCCGAGAACGCCCAAGGAAACCCTGCGCAAGAATGAAACCGGTTGGGATAGCCATAGATCAGTTTGTAGGATAAATTGCAGAGCTTGAACAGCATAGAGAACCCATAATAACCCCTAGATCGATTGCAAAAGACCGAATTTGTAGAGCAAAGTTTAGGGCGCAACCCTATGAAGAATTTCTTGTATAACAGAGAGAAGAATGTCACTTAGGGTTGGGTCTGCTTGATAAACCTAGTGAAGGATGTAATCTCATGAAGAACAATAGTTGAACCTTTATATTCCCACCTTGAATAGCACTAGAGGGAAGGTACCTTGAGGGATTGTGCAGAAAATAAGAGGGCCTTCCTTGTGTTGGGTGAGGTAGGTAATGTGGGTGTCATGCTTGTTGAGTGGTCTGAGATGCCTATAGCTCTCTGGTAGAGCTCACTAGCAAGTTTCCAAAAGCACATACTTTCCATATAAACAATTTATCTTTTTTACTCTCTTTTAAGGGTGCTTGCATGACATTAATTGGCAACTTGTCAGCTACTCGCGGGATTATTTAAGGCCAAGAGCAAGCACAAGGGAGGATACTCCAAGTCTTTTTCACGAAGAATCAAAATTATCGACATAGGTTGTAGAAATGGATTAGTTTGAATCGTAAGGTTAGGGATGACCAAATGGTCTATAACACTTCTTGCGGGATTTTACCAAACATGTCTTGAGATATTTCCGATGGTTAACTCTAGAATGTGAAACTTTTAAAACTAGTTAACTTGATGCTTAAATAATCAAATTATATGCCCATATATTTTATACCATGCGATAAAGTGACTTTCTCATATTCCTCATAAAAAATCCATGCTCAAGAAATCCATTGTTTCCATTTCTCCTAATATATGTATTTCCAAATGATAAAGATATAAATATCTATTTCATGCAAAAACAAGTGGTGAATATCTAATATGCATATCTATGTAATTGAAGGATTTTTTAGGATGTTTTCCAATCAAATTGAATAGTGAGTAGTTCCACTTGAAGAGAAGCACATATATTCAATCATTCATTGAGTTGTATAATCTTTAATTACACCCATAATCTCTATTCTCTAGCTTATATGGTCCCCGCTTTTTTATCACTCTTCTACATTTTATGACAAACAAGAGAGTCTTAACTTAACCACTTTGAAAAATTATTCTATTAATGGATTGATTATGCATACTTATTTAGAAGCTTCAACAACCATATTTTAAATTTAGTAATTTAGTAATTGCTTATTTTCTAATTATTGTGAAAATCCTCACAGCAGATCTAAGAGATGATGTGTACCTCACAAGAGTAATTATGATTAAGCAGGAAAATAGAAGAAGAGTGAACAATACAATATAATGAGCAACAAAATAATATGGTACAGTAGAACTCAAATAGAAGCAATAATACTTCACACACACTAGTTAATTAATCACAATATGGACAAATAAATAGTACAATGGTAGAGAGGATTCGAATGCCCAAGGTGGCAATTCGAATTAGCCTCTCAGAGTGATCACAAGATCAATAGAGTGTCATCGGAGCACAACTAGGTGTCCTCATGATCATCGGAGCACAACTGGAAGTCTTCATCATCATCAGTGGAGTCATCAATGCTCAAGTAATTGTCAACCATCAGTCAAACTAACTCTGGTAGGTGTAACTGAGTGTAACTCAGTGTAACTAAGTGTAACTGAGTGTAACTGACTGTAACTAAGTGTAACTGAGTGGAACTGACTGTAACTGAGTGTAACTGACTGTAACTAAGTGTAACTGAGTGACAACTAGACTGGTAGGTGAAGAAGGGCGAGTTGATCCCTAAAATCAAGGAAGAAGGGCGCATTAAGCAACTGTAGGGCTAAAAATGAATAGTGAGAAGCTCCTGGGGACTGGCTAACTGAGGGCTAGGTGGTAGATTGATGACTGGGATGCATGCAAACACTAGAATGCATGCAAACCCTAAAAGGTGCATGCATGACTGAAAATGTAAATGATCAAAATACTGGTGGGACTAGGATGGAGTATAGGAATATCCTAACACCCCCCCTTAATCCATCTTGGGCCCTGATAACTAAGACCAAAGGTCACCCAATACAATCAATAAACCAAGGAAGTGGGAAAATTTCATGGGAAACATACCCCCCTCCTCAAAAAATAGACTGTAAGGCACACATAAAAATAAATGCTCCAAACTCAAGCATGTGTGATGCTTGGTCATATGTCTGGAGGTATCTTCTTCTTGGGAAGAAGTGGATCATGCTCAAAAAGCATGTGATTGTACTTTCTCTTTAGATCAAATGTGATGGGAACAAATCCAATAGTATGAGAATGATCCTTGAACCTGTGATTCGAATCAGCTGAGGTAGGATCAAATATGTGAAAGTGCATATAGTCTTTTGTCTTCTCCTTCGAACCACCATGGGTGAGATTATGCCAAAAATAACTATTACATGTTTGCTTGAAATCAAAATCAGATTTAAGACTTAAAAAACAGTTTCTTGAGATCTCCTTTGAACCAACAAGGGTGAGATCAAAACTATCATATGCATGAGAAATTATCCCAAGTAGTAATTGCTTAGAATCCAAATTAGATCCAAGACTTGAATCATGGTTTCTTGAGATCTCCTTTGAACCATGAGAGGTGAGATCAAAACCAGTAGATGCATGAGAAATTATCCCAAGCGAATGGCAATGGCCATATTCTTCAATGACCTTCTGAAAGCATGGAATTATGATCATATAGTAGTATAAAAGAGGAGATAGCTAGAGAGGAGCGAATGCATTACCTTCAAAAGTTGTTTTGACCTCTGAAATAATCATGTGATCATGATGCAAACCAACAGACTCTGGTGCAAGAGAGGATTTAGGACCTTCTGCAATATCTAGAGTGTGAGCTGGCACAGAAAGAGAAGAAAGTTTGAGCATGAGTGGAGAATCGGCAAGTTCTTTGTCAACAACTTCAATATGAGATGATATTGGTTCATGATCTGAGAGACCATCAAGAGGAGCGAATGCATCACTTTGCTTGCTTTTGAAGGGGTTTGGACCAAATCCTTCATTCTTTCTGCCAAATTTTTCATCAAGGTGAGCCCATAGCTCTTTTGGAGTTTCAGTATCAATAATGATTGGGAGCAATATGTAATCCAGCATAGTAAGCTTCATTCTTCCAATGTGCATGTCACCTTTATTCAACTAGTCAATCTTCTCATCAGAGGATTCGAACTCTCTTTCAAAATAACAATCAAAGAGATCATGGCTCTTTAAATATGCTATTATTTTTGGTTTCCATTCATCATAGTTGAATAGAGAAAGAGGAGTGATTTCATCTAATTCAGGATACATTGAAGCTGTAGAAGACCTGCAAAAACAATATAGAATAACTGCAACTGCTACTGCTGCAAAAATGCAGAAACTGCTGCAACTGCTGCACTCGAAATATGGGTAATAACCTGCAAAAAACTCTCAAGAATGGAGATAAACAATACTCTCAACATGCTCTGATACCATGTGAAAATCCTCATAGCAGATCTAAGAGATGATGTGTACCTCACAAGAGTAATTATGATTAAGCAGGAAAATAGAAGAAGAGTGAACAATACAGTATAATGAGCAACAGAATAATATGGTACAGTAGAACTCAGATAGAAGCAATAATACTTCACACACACTAGTTAATTAATCACAATATGGACAAATAAATAGTACAATGGTAGAGAGGATTCGAATGCCCAAGGTGGCAATTCGAATTAGCCTCTCAGAGTGATCGTAAGATCAATAGAGTGTCATCAGAGCACAATTAGGTGTCCTCATGATCATCGGAGCACAACTGGAAGTCTTCATCATCATCAGTGGAGTCATCAATGCTCAAGTAACTGTCAACCATCAGTCAAACTAACTCTGGTAGGTGTAACTGAGTGTAACTCAATGTAACTAAGTGTAACTGAGTGTAAGTCAGTGTAACTGACTGTAAATGATTGTAACTGAGTGTAACTGACTGTAAGTAAGTGTAACTGAGCATAACTGAGTGACAACTGGACTGGTAGGTGAAGAAGGGCGAGTTGCTCCCTAAAATCAAGGAAGAAGGGCGCATTAAGCAACTGGAGGGATAAAACTGAATAGTGAGAAGCTCCTGGGGGTTGGCTAACTGAGGGCTAGGTGTTGGACTGATGACTGGGATGCATGCAAAATGCATGCAAACCCTAGAATGCATGCAAACCCTAAAAGGTGCATGCATGACTGAAAATGTAAATGATCAAAATACTGGTGGGACTAGGATGGAGTATAGGAATATCCTAACAATTATGATCTTCAATTTGTTACAATTTTGTTCCTTTTCATATCTTGTTCCATCAAACTATTTTTATTAATCCTTGTTGTGTCAGGATTATAGCGATTGCTTGGTCGCCCTTTTCCGTTGACCTGCTTATCTTTTAATTTTTTAACCAAACGTTAACAAAGGTTTTCTAAGTTTTTTATTAAAATGAATTTTCTAAAAATTAAAAATATTTTTAGAATTTTTGCAAATTAGATATCCTAATTTCTTATTGGTTGAGTACCAATATTTGAATATTTTTCTCTGGTGTGCAAAAGAGTTATAAAATAATAAAAATAATAAAAATTGAAAGAAAAAAACATAAACCTGACACGTAAACTATCATTGATTAATGAAATGATATATCATCATATGACATTTAATGTCGTATGAAATTGTGCCTTCTACCGATTCTGAATTGACAAATTGAAAAAAAACATAATACTGACACATATCAATGATGATATATCAACATATGACATTTAATGGAATACCATACAACAGTCGGTCCAAGCTGCCATTGTGCATGCGTTGTTAATTTCCTAGAGCCCCTTGAATGACGTGAAGCAACAAGAACCAGTAAAAAATTGCAGCTTGCATTCCTTGGTGCAGTTTTATTGTAACAGAGCAAAATAAATATTTCCCAACAAGAAAGGACTTCGGCCATGAAATATTCTCATTGAAAGATTCGACGGTGCCTTTCTTTGGCCCTTCTAACCTATTAGCACTCCATAAAATTTTGTGCTTAAATTGTCTTCTGGAAACATTGATGGTGCAAAATAGATCAGTTTGTATGTTAGAGGTTTCAAAATTGGCCAAGAAGAAGCATTTTGTCCTCAGGTGTACGACACCAAAGTTGTAAAAGGAAGAAGTGGTTTTATATGTTTGAAAACTTAGCCTTTTGAAATTTTATAAAAGGCCTAGAAGATTTTTGAACCTAAGTCAAAAGAAGAAAGGTTTTTAATTGTTTATAAAGAGGGATTTAACCTAAGTTGGAAAAGAGTTCCATTTATTGGCCAAAGTTGGAGGCTTTAATTTTTATGAAGAATAGCATTGATGTCTATAATAGACTAGGCTTCGGCTTTATGAGGGAAATTAGGTTCTTATGAATATATTAAAATTTGAACAAAAGGTTTATATGCCCAGCACCGAGGACTTGTCAAGTGACCAAGAGCCGAGCCGAGGGCTCGCATAGCCTCCACATTCCAAGCACCATGGACGAGAGCCCGCCTCTCTTTTGTTACCTAATATATATGAGAAGCAAAAGGGTATATAAAGAAAGAGGGTAGTTTGTTTCTATTGCATGTGGGATAAAGGCTGAGATTAGAAACATATATAAAAATGCATTGAATCCAAACATGGCACACCCGGGTGTTTCTTCGAGCTTAATTTGGCATACAAAGGGAGAGATCGTGACAATATATATATGATGACAGTGGAAAAACCGAAATGATCAGTGTCTTGACACAATCGGCTCTGATGGAGATACGATTTCTTTCTATTTCATATCCAGCTGCAGCAGGCGGTATAAATCCTGTAGAATTTGAGTGCAATCGTCGAGTCCATAGAGTTAAATACCATATCAGATGCTCGAACATCAAACACCGAGCTGCCCAGGGAGAATCTGCTAAACACCAAGTGTCATTACCCAGTGAAGTTCATTTTAATTGTATCTGCACACGAAATGAAACAAGTTCACATGGTGGAAGACGATTTGATATATAAATACTTTGGAGAAACATATGAGAACAACTATGCTAGATATGGCCGTGAAGTTAATCTTCCAATCACCCATTTTAAGGAACATAAACAAGTCATTACTAGTCAGCTCTCACCTGTATCTATTGCAGACATTGCTAAAACACTGGTGGGCCGTCTTGGTTGAGAGGTCTTGCTCTATCTTTTTGCTGTATTCGAAGCAATTAGGGTTTAAGTTTAGAAGCGTAGGCTAGGGCTTCTCCCTCAATGAATTCGGAGTTGCAAAGCTTTCTCGAGCAAGAAAAGAAAAAGGAAATGATGAATGAACTCGTAGGAAAACTGACAGATGTCTGCTGGGATAAATGCATTTCAAGTCCTCCTAGGAGAAAGTTTAGCTCCAGTGAGACTGTCACCAATTGTGTTCAACGTTTTTTAGACATGAGCACAATAATCATCCGACAATTTCAGAGTTTGAACTAAGTGATACAAATTTCTTGGGAAGTTGCTGAACATTGGGCAACTTATGGTCGCAATTTCTCGATATGATTATGAGGAGTGTGAATTAGAAGGAGCCAACAAAATGGTTGAAAAATATACGGGATTTGATTTCTAATATCAAAGCAGGAGAAAAGTATGGAAACTTTACAATCCAGTTCGTCGATGATTTTGCACATACAGATCTAGTTGATGGGAGCATGCTATTCAAACAAGGAATTCGCTTTGTTTTCATGGATGGCTCTAGGATTATATTTCGCTTATCAGGCACCGGTTCAGCTGAAGCAACAATTAAACTTTACGTGGAACAATATGAGCCAGATGTTTCTGAACATGACATGGATGCACAAATAGCTTTGAAGCCTTTATTTGATGTTGCTTTGTCAATATCAAAGCTTAAGGAGTACACTGGATGTGAAAAGCTTACAATCATTACATGATCCAACTTACCGTGATTTATTTATTTTCTAAGAAATTAAAATTTTCTGTCATTATTATTCCCAGTGCAGGATGAGGAGAAATCAGTAAAGTTAAAAGGATATGGTAACTGCTTCGGTTTTTCAAAGAATATAGTCTACCACATTCTATAGAACTCAAAGCTTAAGCGAATATGAAGACGGGGCTATGATCTTCCATAAACAATACAGCGCAGCATTTAAGGTGGCAAATACACAATTTATAGAGACTATTGAGTTATTAAAAGTGTAACATAAAGTGTCAGTACAACAATAAAGGAGAGATCGACGGTTCTGAAGTCACCTCGCATCACCTACATGCTTATAAGATAGAGACGGTTAGTGGTTGCGAAATACAAACACCCATGGCACGTGTCCTTTTTATATACATCTGCATATAGGAAAGACGGTATTGGAAACCATCCAAAGGCCATGCGGAACCACCCCTTTTGCACGTGCGAAAAGGCCATTTCCAAAAGGTTATTTATTAGGTTAAATAATGCATTATTTTTGTTATTGACTCAATGGTTAAAAAGGATGAGGAACGCGATGAAATACATTGGACGGTTGAGGTCCAATACCAACAAAAATTCAGTGTAGCCGTGTCTTTCAAATCTAAACACACCATCGTGGAGCATTTCAAACATTAATGATAATATGATTTTTCCGGACGCCAAACAATAAATGGGTATATGTCGAAGATTTCAAAAAGAAATAGACTTCGAAGACCTTTCAGAGATCCGAAGTATCTAAAAAGCAGTTCCAGATTTAGTTGCTATTGATTTTCGTTAAAGTCTTGTTCCTAGAAGTTAAGCATTGCTGTTACATTTGTTATTGTAACTAATTATTATTACAAACAAAGTCTAGAAATTTCGAGTGGTTAGGGTTTACTATGAAGATTTTTTGTATAAATGAGGCATTTTGCAATGTAAAAAAAGGGGGGAATTTTCAGGAATAAAAGAAAACCGTTCTGGGCATTTGAATTTTATCTCAGAAATGAATAAAGATTTCAGAGTTTGAGCAGTTTTAAATCAAAGATTCATGCGTTGTTGGTGTTTACAGTCTGTACCTTTTCTTTTCTCACTTGTGCATGTTTACCTTCCCAGTTATGCTATTCATTTTTGTCTTTTCTTCTATACTTGGACGAACGTCTAAATAAATTGGGATTCATATTGTTATGCCTCAGTTTATCGGGTTTAAGTATCCATTTGCTTCTCTAAAATCGACAATGGATTCATCCTAGTCTGATGCCCATTGGTTGGTGGATTGTCTTTAATTCTTTCTTTTCACCTACAAAAAGCTTTGACCATAACCTAACAATTACCTTGCCTTTGTACAAAAATTATGTTTTTGCTGCTGATATATTATTTTTATGTTTCTTGACTCCATTGCCCAATGATATTCCATTTCTTGTTGTTCTAACCATATGATTAAAAAAAATCCATAAGTTTTACCGTTATTTTACAATTTGGCCATTGAATTTATCGTCAAGCTGCTGTTGTGGTGACATTGGATGGCAGATTTGCTGAGAGAGCCCTCTCTGGCTGAAGGAGGCCAACTTTCAGTCTAAAGATTGGTTTGAGGTTACCTTGGGGTTTCCTTGATACATCCCAAGGAAAATCTGAGTGATAACATAACCATTACTTTTGGTAGCAATACCTATAATGAAAAACAAGGTACCCGCCAGTTCCATTCTAGTACATTATCTGAATTTTTCGTTTTAGAAATCATTAATGGTTGAGAGAAAAAATACAATGCATACAGTGAAGTTTTGCAGGAGGCGAGGAATTCATGTTTGGAAAAGAGAGCCACTCCATTGGGGAAGAACAGATCTTTGAGAAGTACGCATATTGTCTTGTTGGAGGCCTCGTATTTCAGAAATCGGTTTTGTGGTGTTAAATATACAACATCAGGAGACATTCTCCAAACCAATCTTGTGTAGCCAAGATTGATCCTCCCATTTTGAGGTGAGAACTTTGATTTCCTTCAGTGTAAAGTTTATTCCTCCCATATAGAGGCAATTGATCAAAGTAATGATGTTGTAAAGTCTTGTTGGACAATGCTCCGGACTTGCGTGTGTCAAGTCATGATTCTCATGTGAACCTTTCATATAAAGGTATCCATGGTATGGACCTCCTGTATAGAGGTGTACCTTCCGTATAAATGCCATGCTTTACTTGTTAAAATAATTTAGTGTTGTGTGATGTATTATTAACCATGGTCACCAATTGCTATTAAGTCTCCTTTAGAGATTGATCACCTCTAAAGAGAATTACTTTAGCATATGATCGTTTGGTCCAGAATAATATAATATGATCACAACATCTAATAATTATTCTTAGTGTAATGTAATGTGATGGATAATTTAGAACATATTGACCATGCAGTAAGACATAAAGAAATAAAATATAAATCATAAAGATCAAGAGAATTCAAAATTTCCCATGCAGACACTTCAGCTAATTAAAGAGAACTCGAATTGTTAAAGCTTCAGTTAAGTATCAATGTATGCCTCAATCAATGCTTCAGTTAAAGCATCAGTTAAATATATGCCTCAGTTATCTAAAGAACTCATAGTGTTCACTTCAAGTAAATCAATCAGCATGATTTTAGTTAACTAAGTTTTAAATAAGAAGAACTTGATAACTAAATTGTTTTCACTTTAGTTAAACTAAAAGGTCTGGCACTTCAGTAAATCAAGGAGAATCAGTTAAAGAGAGTTAACTAAGTGACAGCAAAGAAGATATAGTTAACTAAGTAACGACGCTTAAGTTAGACACCTAAATAAGTGGGAAAGATTTCAGTTAAGAGGCGATTTCATCCTAAGTGATAACTTAGTGAGATAGAGAATTGCATGAGAAGTGGGGCGCACCTCTGCATTCAAGATTAATACATCCCTTTTGAGAGTGAGTTCATCCTGAAGCTAGAAGATAAAAATAGAAAAGAAGAATGTATAAATATGTTATACGGGATTGATGAATCTAATGTGAAGTGAATTCTCTTCTCCTTTGAAGGCAAGGCACTTCTCTTTGTGTGCAGGATATTATTATTGAAGGAAATGTGTTTCTCCAATTGAGCTCTCTTCTTTATTGCTTATGTATCTTCACCAAGAGTGTTTGGTGATCTCTTATATTCCGAAAGCAATCTGCTATGTTGTAAAAGAAAGCATTCTCTGTTATCCATTATATTATACTGAGAAGAATTGTTGGGGTTTTTGTTCTCATAGTTTTGAGGATTTTTCCCAGGGTATATCTTATGTTATGGATGTATGCATTTCATGTTATTGAATTGTCTCATTGTTTCAAGTTTCTGCATCTAAAAGAACTGAAGATCAAAGCTCAACCAAATATTAACATGGTATTAGATCTCAGAGCGTGAAGGAGCTCAATTTTGGATTCCAGCTAGAGCCTACTTAGATCCTGAGAAGTTGAGCACAAGATTTGAAGACTATGGCATCAATCTCTGTACGACCGGAAGATCATCTTGAGGTTACCTCAAACTTCAACACTTGGAAGGGTAGGATTCTCAACATCCTAGAGAAACATGACTTGTATAGCTACATATCCACTGTGGTGAAGGAGCCTACATCTAATGCAGAGTGCATCAACTTGAAGAAGAATCAAACTAAATCCAAACGGATCATCTATGATTTGGTAAAAGATAACTTGATGCTCGTGATCACACCGCTGAAGACCGTGAAAAATTGTTATGATACATTAACTAATATATATGAGAATAATGCCCCGATTCAAAAGAGGGAATTGAATAATAAGCTTTGAAACTTAAAGATGGAGACAGATGAGACAGTGGCCTCCTTATTCACCAAGATATCTCGGGTAAGAGATCAACTTGCTAGTATTGGATTCGTGGTGGATGAAGATGATATTCTCGAAACCGCTATTGATGGTCTCCCATCCTCATGGGAGACATTCTTGGCTGTTGTAAATGGTCGAGAGGTACAACCTAACTTCGAAAGGTTGTGGCATGATTTCCTCCAAGAGGAGGGGAGAATCTAGAGCAAGTCAGTGTGCATCAAAGAATTTAACCTAGCCCTCGCTACAAGAATGAAGAAAGGAAAGAAACCTTTCTTCCAAAATAAGTTCTCTCATCCAAAGAAGAAGGAGTTCAACAAAGGCTTTGACAATTCAAAAGATAGATGCTTCAATTGCAACAAGAAATTCCATTTCTCAAGAGAGTGCAAAGCACAGTGGAAAGGAAATTTTCATGCTTCTACCCCCATAGAAGATGAAACTACTCAAAAGAATTCATCCGAAGAAGAGGAGATAAGAAAGGAGTTTTACCTCATCTCATCCCTTTCGGGATCCGTCATCACAAATGCAGACACACGGTTGATTGAGAGTGGTGCATCCAAACATATGACTAGTTACAAGAGTTCCATAATTCTACTAAGATCTAAAGCGATTTTAGATTTAATACATTCTTATGTAAGTGGTCCCATGTCATCCCCCTCCCTGAGTGGATTCTTATATTATGTAATGTTCATAGATTATTTTTCTAGGAAGTCATGGATTTATTTCATGAAGGCTAAAAGTGAAATTCTTAGTAAATTTAAAGAGTTTAAAGCCCTAGTTTGAAATCGGAAAGAAAAGCACATTCGTGCATTAAGGTCTGATAATGGAGGTGAATTTGATTCACGTGCATTTAATGAGCTATGTAGTGATGCAAGAATATGTAGACAGTTAGCAATACCATATAACCCTCAGCAAAATCGGGTTTCCGAAAGGAAGAATAGAACCATATGTGAGGCTCCAAAATCCATGATGCATGATCAAGATATGTCTACCTCATTATGGGAAGAAGCCACCTGTACAGCTGTGTACATACAGAATAGAAGCCCTCGTGCCATTCCATATGAGAAGACACCAGAAGAAGTTTTTACTGGTGAGAATCCAGACATCTCATACTCGAGGATCTTCAGGGGGCCAGTATACATTCATGTACCGAAAGAAAAGAGAACAAAGATGGAGCCTTCTGGAAAGAAAGGACTTTGTGGGTTATAGCGAATCATCCAAAGCATACCGAATATATGTACCTAGTGAGAGACACATTGAAGTCATCTGAGATGTTACCTTCCATGAGGAAGCTGCTTTCAAAATATCAAAAGAGATTCAATGTGATTCAGATATGGAGGATCCCGAGTCTGATTCTCCCCCCTTCAGAGTCTGAGAGGGAGGAACCAAAGGATGCCTCAGATTCGCTATCTCCTAAAGAACCAACAAAGCTGGTTGAGAGGTCACCTAATGAACCTCCCACTAAAAGAATATATGCTTGGTGTCGATACATCTTGCAAAATGCAGAGAAATATGGAGCACCCGCAGGTTCATCCAGAGAGCGCGAGCAACTTGATAGATATTCAAGGTATGTTGCACTAATGAGTCACATCACTTATTCAGGACCATCCTCATATGAAGAAGTTGCAAAGCAACAAGTTTGGAAATATGCAATGACAACATAGTACAACTCTATAATGAAGAATTTTATTTGGGAGGTTGTTCCCAAACTTGATGGGAAGTCCATTGTGACTTCCATATGGCTTTACACGATAAAGCATGTTGCGGATGGTAGCATTGAGAATTATAAATCCATATTCGTTCCCATAGGTTTCTCTCGGAAAGAAGGAATCGATTATGATGATACCTTTGCCCTTGTCGCAAGGTACACAACAATCCGAACAATGATTGCACTTGCATATGTTCTAGGATGGAAACTTCACTGGATGAATGTGAAGACAACCTTCCTCAATGGTGAGTTTGAGGAAGAGGTTTATGATAAACAACTTGAAGGATTTGTGGTGCATGGGAAGGAATCCCATGTTTTCAAGCTAAAGAAATCTCTATATGGGCTTAAGCAAGACGCAAGGGATTGGTACTCCAAAATTGATAGCTACCTTTAGAAACTGGGTTTCTGTAAGAGTAAAGATGATCCAAATTTGTACTTCAAACTAATGAAGAACCAACCTTTGATATTGGTTCTGTATGTTGATGATTTTTTTCTCATTGGAGAGGAACATCTGATTGCTTGGTGCAAGAGGGAGCTCACCTCAGAGTTCAAGATGAAATATTTAGGTCTGGTGCACTACTTTCTTGGACTTGAGATCTAGAAAAGAAAAGATGAAATTTGTCTATCTCAAGGGAAGTACATTGTGGACATATTGTACAGGTTTGGCATGATATATTGCATATCTATGACTACAACGATGGTTTCCAATTTGAGGAAACTTTATGAGTCGAGCTATGGATCAGATCCAGTATATCCCACTTTGTATATAAAACTTATAGGCTCGCTAATGTACTTGATAAATTCAGGGCCTAATATATGTTATGCCATGAGCATTCTAAGTCAATTTATGTCTGATCTGAGACACGGACATTGGACAGCTGCTAAGCATGTGCTTAGGTACCTTCGAGGTACAATTTCATATGGACTCGGGTATGCCTCTAGTATAAGAGTCATGTTACTTGGTTATATAGACTCAGACTGGCGAGGAAGCATTGTGGGTTGTAATAGTACATCAAGCTACTGTTATAGCCTAGGATCAGTTATGATATCTTGGTCTAGTAGGAAGTAGGGCTCCGTATCCAGAACACTACCGAAGCATAATACATAGCTGCTAGTGTTTCCTACCAAGAAGCAGTGTGTCTTAGAAAGTTGCTTGCAGGGTTTTTTGGTGAAAATCTTGGGCCTACAGTTATTAGGTGTGACAATCAGAGTTGCATCAAGATTTTTGAAAACCTAGTGTTTCATGACAAGTCGAAGCTCACATTGAAATGAAGTGTCACTTCATCCAAGACATGATCCAGAAAGGTACAATGAAACTTTAGTACATTGCTACTGATGAGCAGATTGAAAATGTGTTAACAAACCAATCTTGTGTATCCATTCTCCAAACCAATCATGTGTAGAAAGATTGATCCTCCCGTATAGAGGTGATCACTTTGATTGCCTTCTGTGTAAAGGTTATTCCTCCCGTATAGAGGTAATTGATCAAAGTAAGGATGTTGTAAAGTCTTGTTGGACAAGGATCTGGACTTGCATGTTTCAAGTCATGATTCTCATGTGAACCTTCTGTATAAAGGTATCCATGGGATGGACCTCCCATATAGAGGTGGACCTTATGTATAAAGGTCATGTTTTACTTGTTATGATATCTTTTGATGTTATGTATAAAGGTCATAACTGAGGCCTAGGATTAGTTATGATATCTTGTTCTAGTAGGAAGTAGGGCTCCGTATCCAGAACACTACCAAAGCATAATACATAGCTGCTAGTGTTTCCTGCCGAGAAGCAGTGTGTCTTAGAAAGTTGCTTGCAGGGTTGTTCGGTGAAAATCTTGGGCCTACAGTTATTAGGTGTGACAATCAGAGTTGCATCAATATTTTTGAAAACCCAATGTTTCATGACAAGTCGAAGCTCACATTGAAATGAAGTATCACTTCATCCAAGACATGGTCCAAAAAGGTACAATGAAACTTCAGTACATTGCTACTGATGAGCAGATTGCAAATGTGTTAACAAACCAATCTTGTGTATCCATTCTCCAAACCAATCATGTGTAGAAAGGTTGATCCTCCCGTACAGAGGTGATCACTTTGATTGTCTTCTGTGTAAAGGTTATTCCTCCCATATAGAGGTAATTGATCAAAGTAATGATGTTGTAAAGTCTTGTTGGACAAGGCTCCGGACTTGCGTGTTTCAAGTCATGATTCTCATGCGAACCTTCTGTATAAAGGTATCCATGGGATGGACCTCCCGTATAGAGGTGGACCTTATGTATAAAGGTCATGTTTTACTTGTTAAAAGAATTTAATGTTGTGTGATGTATTATTAACCATGATCACCAGTTTCTATTAAGTCTCCTTTAGAGATTGATCACCTCTAAAGTGAATTACTTTAGCATATGATCATTTGGTCCGGAATAATATAATATGATCACAGCATTTGATAATTCTTCTTAGTATAATGCAATGTGATGGATAATTAAAGTTATCACATATTGACCATGCAGTAAGAGATAAATAAATAAAAGATAAGCATAGAGATCAAGATGATTTGAAATTGCCCATGCAGACACTTCAGCTAATTAAAGAGATCTCGAATTGTTAAAGCTTCAGTTATAAATATTCAGTTAATTATCAGTGTATGCCTCAATCAATGCTTCAGTTAAAGCATCAGTTAAATATATGCCTCAGTTATCTAAAGAACTCATAGTGGTCACTTCAAGTAAATCAATCAACATGATTTTAATTAACTAAGTTTTAAATAAGAATAAATCGGTAACTAAATTGTTTTCACATCAGTTAAACTAAAAGATGACACTTCAGTAAATCAAGGAGAATCAGTTAAAGAGATTTAACTAAGTGACAATAAAGAAGATACAGTTAACTAAGTAACGACGCTTAAGTTAGACACCTAACTAAGTGGGAAAGCTTTCAGTTAAGAGGCGAGTTCATCCTAAGTGATAGCTTAGTGATATAGAGCATTGCAAGAGATGTGGGGTGCACCTCTGCATGCAAGATTAATACATCCAGTTTGAGGGTGAGTTCATCCTGAAGTTAGAAGATAAAAATATAAGAGAAGAATGTATAAATTTGTTATACGGGATTGATGAATCCAATGTGAAGTGAATTCTCTTCTCCTTTGAAGGAAAGGCGCTTCTCTTTGTGTGTAGGATATTATTATTGAAGGAAAGGTGTTTCCACGATTGAGCTCTCTTCTCTATTGCTTATGTATCTTCACCAAGAGTGTTTGGTGATCTCTTATCTTCCGAAATCAATATGCTATGTTGTAAAAGAAATCATTCTCTGCTATCCATTATATTATACTAAGAAGAATTGATGGGGTTTTTGTTCTCATAGTTTTGAGGATTTTCCCCAGGGTATATCTTGTGTTATGGATGTATGAATTTCATGTGATTGAATTGTCTCATTGTTTCAAGTTTCTGCATCTAAAAGAATTGAAGATCAAAGCTCAACCAAATATTAACAGTACTCCATGATATCTAACAAATAGTCATGGAAGCCATATTAATAAGAGGCATCTATGAAATACACGGCCCCTCCTCTTCTTACGTCGACTCCGTCTACAAATATGCAATAATATAGCCATTGAATCTAGTTATGATTCATAAGGTTTGGTATTAGTTTGAGAGTGCTAGCAAGTTTATTAGAGATTTTATTCACAAATATGTATAGTATTCTTAGAAAACAAACATTCTTCTTAAGAAAAATCATCTAAATAAAATATTACTTCAAACATTCTGTAGACGAGTGCTCTTCTTTATAAAAAGACAACCATCTACAAAAGGTATGTGTAGCTAGGGTTTTCACCCCAGCTCGTACTAAAGAGCACTTACTAAGGATTTAGGAACCCTTAGTAGTAGTTCAAAATAATGGATAGAAAATAATATGTGAAATGAGTAAAAACTAAATATTAAGATGTGACATGTGCAAGTGATAACATAAAAATAAATTTACAATAACAGTAACAGTAAAAATAAACAACCATGAGGAACTCAATAATGGAATTTGAAACTTTTTTGTATTAATGAGAAAACAAGGGTTTGCAATGGTGAGGTTGTTGGAGTCCTTGCAGCTGTACGAGAGTAGTGCATCAGATCTCCAGAGTTCCTTTCCCTTCTCCAAATTCTCAATGGGTGGCCAAGACTCAACTGAAATGGTGAACAGAAGCTCAAGGTGATAGGCTAGAGTTCAACAAGAATTTCGGCAGCATGAGGGTATGAAGAGTGATTGATGGATGTGAAATGGGGGCCCTCCATCACCTTTTTATAGTGATTTTAGGTGGTGGAGTATTGACCCATGGTTTTGGGAAACCAATTGTATTGGCTAATGATATTAGGGTTTTTCCCTCTTTTTTGAATTTATTTTTGACTCTTTTCCCCTTTTTCTTTTATTTTGGGGATTTTGGACCCTTTTTTGTGGGTTTTGACCTTTTTTGAAGGAATTTCATTAATTGAGGAGGGAAATAATGATTTTTTTCCCTTTTGGTAACCATTTGAGGGTTTTGGGGGGTTTTGGAGGCCAAAAATGTAGGAAAAGTGGACAAATGGATTATGTGACTAGGGAGATGAGCTAGTGAACAATTTTTGTGTGTTAACAAATTGTCCCCTGATGTGTGAGGGCAGGAGATCATCGTATGGCCGATAGACATCATAGGTTCTATCATTTTCTAGGGGTATGAGCATTGTGACGGAGGAGAGCAGAAACTGGTTGGAGATCAGAGCACGTGCTCCATACAAACTGCAAAGGTTACAACTGAAAATACATGACCTCAATAATGGATGAGGGATAATCTCAAATATATGGATGAGGCGGGCATACCCATGCTCGTATCAAGATATACAAATAATAATGAGGCCCAAAAGGGGACCTGAACAATACATAGAGAACTGTAGTAGTGTACATCATAATGGTCCAGGGGAGACACAAATCTGGGACATACTCATGGTCCAACCATGACTGATCTGAAGGATTGATACATGGAAACAATGGCATCCAAACTGAATGCGGTACCATAACAACTAATGTTCTGCTGGATCTAAAGATGTCCAACAACTGTATGGACTCAACGACTGAGAGTCGGAATCTCAAAGGCACATTGAACTGCATCTGAACTGGGTACTCAAGGAAGCAATAAAACTGGAGTGCTTCCGAATACTGTCGCCAACACAACCCGGATATCCACAGGAACATACAACAGGGGGTTTCCAAATTGACTCACCAATGTTCTAGATTCAGGGGACATCTGGGGTCTTCGACCAATAACTGAAGGGATCAATACCCTGTACGAATCTCAACGGTGCAATAATGGAGTTGGCGTCGAGCACGTGAGAAACAACCATTAAAAGAGGCACTAAGGACTCCTCTTAGATGGTCCGTAGGCAATCACCACTAATGGATATGAGTCCAAGGTATAGGGGCCTATGGGTCTATCCTCTGGAAAAAAGTGTTGGTGTCGACAGAGGAAGACCTGCAACTACCAAGGCAATGATGTTTCCTTGATAGGAGCGTGAGGTGTACAATCGAAAGGTGATGGTACTGAAGGTGGGACTGACATACTAGGGGGGGGGACAGGGGTCGCAGAGTGGGGGGGACTCAAACTTCCTTTTTTCAAAGTATGAAGGCAAGGTTGACCTGGAAGCATATGAAACTAACCTCGGGGAAGGGGATCATAGCTTAAGGGACCAGAGGTTGTGACTGCAATGGGGGAGACTCAAGGGGGAACTCGTGGATGATATAAGGAAACTCAAAAGGTGACACATCATAGAATACTCTAAACAAAGGCGACCATACTGAGGTTGTTTCCATAGTGTGGGGACTAGATATGATCTATCGTGGTGTCGAGAGGCACCGTTTTGACCTTCTTCATGGTTTAAGGAGCTAGAAGAAGAGAGAGAAGTGTGCTCAAAATGGTACTGTCATTTGGATTTGTACGAGCCTAGGATAGTTCATGCTCGTGGTTGATTTCAATTTTAAGGAGTTTGAAAACGATAAGAAAAAATTGAAATGGTGGAAATGTACCGTCATGTGGATTTATACGAGCCCAAGATGGTGACTGCTCGTGGTTGCTTTCAATTTTAGAGATTCTGAAAGCAGTAAGAAGACTTTGAGGGGGTTCTTTTTCGTGTGTTAGTCTCCAAGGCCCGAGAAAGCACAAAAGGATGCAATGAAGAACTCTTCTAGCCGATGTGACTAGAGTATTCCTTTTTCGTAATTAGTCTACCAGGTCCGGAAAAGGGTTAAACTTATACCAGATAGACGCCCTTTCAGGTACTTTAATGAGCATGAAAGGAAGCAAGATTGCTCGACGATCTTTTCATTGTTTAAGGAGTTAGAAAATAGCTTAACATAAACTCCCTAAGTGCCTTTTTCGTAAAGGAATTGTTCGGCCCGAAAAAAGGGATAAAATTATACCAAACAAAACTAATGCCCAAGCAAGGAGGAAGTGTTCAATCAAGGGACAAGTATGTGAACCAAGAACATAGGTGAGGGGGGAACACTAATGGTGCCTCCTTGCAGGTGGATGAATGGTGGAAAAATAACGCAATAACTGCAGTATGGATGGAGCAGAGGGCTCATGGATAGGTCATGATGCAAAAAATGGGAAAAAATGATTGCAGTCGATGTGGCACGCAAATCAAGGGGGCAAGGGGCATGAAAAAATGCTAGAAAAAATTTGTAGTGAGAGTGATAAATGATCTCGAGCATCATCACGGGCTCAGAAATCTGAATCCGGTGGTGCAAACGGTGCGAAAAACGGAGGTCATATGGCTCTGGAATGGTCAAAACATAAATAGGGACAAAATGGCTATAAATAACAAAGGGGCCCTCATGCCACATGTCATTTTCACTGTGCAAATTGGGAGAAGTGTGGAGGGGCCCAGAAGAGGAAATTTAGACTTCTCTCGATCCGACTAGTGGAATCCATTTTTGCAACTTGCAGGTAAGTCTTACAGTGTTTTTTGACGTTTTTGATGCATTTTGAGTGGGGTTTGGACCTCTAGGGAGGTGTGCCAAGCAATGCTTGGGAACCACTGCGCTGAAGCGTGGCTTTCGAAGGGTAAAGCGCGATCCAAGGCACACATCTGGGTTGGATAGTTGCAATTTTGGAGCGCGGCTGTGAGTTGGACAGCCATGCTCTGGAGCACGGTTGTGAGTCGTACAACCGTGCTTTGGAGCATGACATTCCTTGGGAAATGCACGCTCTAGGGTGCAACTATGGGCCCCACAGGTGCGCTCGGGGGGTGCGATTTTCGAGGAGAAAAATGTGCTCCATAGGGCATCGATGAGGAAAAAATGCGCGCTTTCGAACATGCATTTTTTCCTAAGTTTGGTTGCAGCGATCCGGTGGGGATCGCGGTATTATTGAGATGCACCTCATGGGGTTTTTTGTTGCTTTGTTGACAAGATGTCGAGAGTGAGTTGGAGAATTGGGAACTTATTGGAGGTTATCCAGGATCATGATTATGTTCAAGACATCTTGGTCCATTGTGGACTGTTGAAGTTCGTAAATGTGCCCTTGATGCACATGGCAAAGTTGTTGTTCAACAAGTTGGTAGGATTTTGGGATGCCGATGCGGAGGAGTTTATGATACAAGGGGAGCGATTGGAGATATCGCTCACGGATGTGTACTTCCTGACGAGGCTGCCAGGGTTGGGCATGATTGCAGATACCCTCCCGAGGAGGCCAGGTGATGTATCCATGGAGGATTTGCTTGAGCATCATTGTTATGCCATAGAATATGTGCATGACAATGCTATTCTGATATGTGACATAGAGAGCCTGGATACGCAAGCTATAGCGACACTAGTGTTGCACATACTGGGATTGAAGTCGCCCCATAGGGTCTCAAGGGGACAGATGATACTGGTGGAGCAGGTATTGGCAGGTATGTACTTTGGCTGGGGACAGATTTACTTGACGGTGGTTCAGCGTGAGCTGAACAAGGTGAGTCGGATGGGAGGGGACATTTGTTTTCCCTCATTCCTCTATTCCTTTTTCTTTAAGCGGGTTCCGACACTTTGACCGCATAGAGAAGTGCGCGACAGAGGGCCCATCGAGCCGCGAATGCAGCGATGGGGTGAGATGATGACCTGTGGGGGTGGAGGACTAGTGGGACATTTCTTTATCGAGGAGTTGTTCACTCATTGGATGCAGCTCCCAGTGGTGATAGAGGACTACTCTTACTATAGGATGGACTACAGAGGGGATCCAGAGCTACGAAAACCTCCTGGTCAGACATGGGGACCAGATGGTATGTATCTATCTGGTATCATTTCATAGCATTTATGGCAGCTAGATGATGTTTATGACGTTGATGATCTTTTGTTTCTGTGCAGATGTGGGACCGCATCCTTCGAGAGGATACCAGGCACGGAGGGGCCGTGTAAAGGGAGTAAAGGGACGACATTGGAGACGTTCCGAGTTGGGATTGAATTCCTTCTGGATGGGGTGGTGGAGGACGAATGGTAGCATTTAAATTAGTATTTTATTGATATCTGCTATGATGCTCCACTGGAGTGGAGGCCTGTTATGAGGTGTATTGCGATGGTGGCTAAGGCAGTGAGAGCCATGGCGCAGGGGAATACCCCCTACTATAGTGAGGAGGAGGAGGAGGAGACATAGTCCGATGAGGAAGAAGAGGAGGAGGAGGATGGTGATGATGAGGACGGCGCCGATGATGACGAAGATGACTCCGATTGACCAGGCAGTTGATGGAACTACCCCCATGCGATGACCATGGGAAATTTTGGTATTCGGCTGTATTTTTGGACGAGGATGATGTTGGGGATCCTTAGTGTATTTATGTGTATTTGGTGCTATGGGCACTATGACATTTCTATGATGATATATATATATATATATATATATGCATGTGGATGCAGTTTATTATGATGATGGTTTTCTTTTTGTCTTTTATGATGTTTAGATGCCTATATGATGTATATATGCATGTGAATGGTATGATGATGCACTTTTATGGTTTCACTTCCTACATGTTGTGATTTATGTGCCAGTCTAGAATATTGTTAGCCATTTGATCTGCAACACTATTCTGATCTCGTGGGACATGAGTGAATGTAATGAATTCAAACTATCTAATCAATTGTTTAGTGCGCATGAAATATCTAAACAAGCAAGGATCCCGTACATGGTAAAAGTTATTAAGTTGGGAGACAAGGAGCTGGGAGTCGAGAAACACACGAAGGTGACTTATACCCAAATGAAGAGTAGCGGTCAGGAGACCAGTCACAGCATCGTACTCATCCTGGTTATTCGTAGCAGCACCAATACACACTCCGTCGAGGTGGATCAACCCGTGTGAGGGGGAATACAATACCCAAGCTGCAGAGGTGAGGTTTGGAGACCATCTAATTGCTTCGTCGGAAAAACCGACATAAAATGGTGGAACAGGATCCATCTGTGGTCAATGCAGGGAAGCAAAGTGTAAGGTTGTGGATGTAAAAAAGTGCAAAACAAGAAATGTGCTAAAATTGTACAATGTGGACTATTGGGTCCAGAAAAAGTGTTATGGGTAAATCGTTTGAGATACAACCCGTTACAGGGATTGGCTAAGGGATGGACTTCTAAATTGGTAAGGATGTATTCCCCCTTGTCGAGACAGGTGTGGACAATGTAAGGACCTTGCCACATGAATTCACACTTTCCTTACCGGTCGTGTCATGGGCTTGGTCATAAACAAGTACTAGATCTCCTTCTTGGAAGGTACGGGGGTGGACATGCTTATCATAACTGGCGTTGGAACAAATTTTAGCAGCCTCGGTGATTTGTAAGGCAGTTCGACGATCTTCGTTGGCTTTCTCCAAAAGGATTAAGCGCTTCTCAAGTGGTGAGGTGTCTGGGAGAAGTTCAATAGCAATGTGTAAAGCGGGAATCTGACACTTGATGGGAAGAACAAAGTCTACACCGTGAACCAAATGGAAAGGGGTAAACCCCATGGCAGTTTTGGTGGATATGTGGTAAGCCCAAAGTCCAGGAAAGAGCATATGGTGCCAATTGGACTTGTGTTGGTTTACTATTCGTTGAAGAATGGTATTCAAGATATTTTTGATAGCCTCAACTTGGTCGTTCCCTTAGGGGTAGTAGGATGGGGCATACTGGTGGTCAAATTTCAGAAAGGTAGATAACTCTTTCCAAACGGTGTCTTAGAAGTGTTTTCCATGGTTTTAGACAAGTTGTTTGGGGACACTGAACCTGGTAATGATGTGATTGAAAAAGAAATGGGCTGCATTTTCAGCTTTGCAGTTAAATGTAGGCATGGCCTCGACCCATTTAGTGAAATAGTCGACGACCACAACGATGTATTTATGGTCATTCGCCGAGGGAGGATTGCACTCCATAAAATCAATGGACCACTTACAAAAAGGGCCAGTGGTGATGACTGGATGGAGAGGGGCAGGAGGGGTCCTAGCTTTGGGGGAAAAAAGTTGTCAATTCCAGCAATATTTGACTGTTGTGATGCAATCAGTGAAAAGGGTGGGCAAGAAATACCTAGCGCGGATGACCTTTTGGGCAGTAGCCATTCCAGAGAAGTGGCCCCCACATGCTCCGTTGTGACAATAATTTAAAACTTGTTCGGCCTCATCATGGGTGAGGCATCGATGCAAGATGGTGTTGATGCCACATCGATAAAGGACATCGCCTAGGAGGAGATATCGGGACGCGTTATGGCAGATGCGGCGACGAGCATCGCGATCGAGGTTGGGACGAAACTTTTGTGTTCGTAAATACAACAGGATGTCACCATACCATGGGTCATCCGACGAAATGATAAACAAGTGGTCGTCAGGCAACTCGGTGGTAATAGGTGGTGATGCCGACGAAGAGGGTAAGTCAGTCAAGAGTTGTGCCAAGGAAAGGGCTTTGGTACTCTTGGGTGTTACAAAAGTTAAGCCGTACTCCTGCAGGATAATGACCCATGTAGCCACATGGCCCTGAAGGAGTTGATGACGCAATAGATATACCATGGGGTTGGGGTCTGCCACAATAGTAGTTTGACTCATAAGAATGTAGTATCGTAATTTTTGAACAGAGAAGATGACAACGAGGGCCAACTTATCCTCATGGGGGTAACGTAACGATGGTCCAGACAATGTCTGACTCACATAATAAATAACTCGTTCTTTTCGTGCACTATCTTCTTGGACTAACACACTGGAAACGACATATTCAGAGGCCGAGACGTAAAGGATGAAATCCTTCATGAAATCAGGAGGTGAGATCAACGGTGCGGAAGTAAATGCTTGTTTGAGAGCTTCAAAAGCCACTTATGCTTGTTCTTCCCAAACGAAAGGGACGTGGGTCCGAAGCAAGCGACGGAAACCATGAACGTTCTTAGCATAGTCTGGAATGAAGCGACGGAGAAAGTTGGCTTTCCCTTGAAGGCTCTGTAATTGGCGTAATGTATGTGGTGATGGGATGTCTAGAATGGCTTGAACCTTCAAAGGATCAACGATGATTGTGTGTTGGGAAACAATAAATCCCAATAATCGGCCTGCAGGAATGCAAAAGACACACTTGAGAGGGTTCAAGCGGATATTGTATTTGCAACAACGCAAAAATACTTGCTGGAGTTCGTCCATGTGGTCGGACCGTTTCTTGAATCGTGCAATGAGGTCGTCCAAGTACACAAGGATAATGTGAACCAAGTCATGGAAACAATAGGTCATGGCTCGATGAAATGTGGCACCAACATTTTTAAGACCAAAGGGCATAACTTGGTAGGAAAAGGTGTCCTATGGGGTGGTGAAAGCAATCTTATCATGATCTTCTTTACGGATTTGTATCTGATTATAGCCATAGAAACCATCCATGAAGGAGAGAATCTCATGGCCCGCACAAGCATCAATGAGTTGATCAATGAAAGGCGTAGGGAAGTTGTCTGTGGGACAAGCTAAATTCAGATCTCGAAAATCAGTACAGACGCGAATGGTGCCCTATTTTTTATTAATAGGCACAGGGTTAAACACCTAGGTAGTGTAGGCAATGGGATAAATCAATCTGGCTTGGCATAAATTTTCAATCTCGGCTTTCACAGCTGGTAGCTTGGCGGGGTGAATGGTCGTTGTTTTTGGCGGACGGGTGGGACGCCGGGCCAAGTATCGATACGGTGCTCAATGATTTTGGGGTCAAGACCGGGCATCTCAGTGTACGACCAAGCGAAAACATCACAGAACTCTTGGAAGAGTTTCTTATAGGCATAAATTTCATCTTCAGTACAGGAAGCGCCTAACATAATGATTTCAGCTACACCCGGTGGGATGGAAATATCAACCTCATGGTAGGTGAAATGTTGGCCATGTTACCTTCCTCGAAGGCGTTGGGATCTGGGATGGGGTTCTTAAACCAGTCCACTTTGCTAGGGATAAAGTCTTTCGTCTCAACGGAAAGTTGGTTGGCCGTACTTGTGGTAGACTCCTCTGGAATGAAATAGGATCGATGATGCATATCATCCCAAGGGAAGTTAGGGGCCATTAATGTCTCAATGATTTCTTCGTCGTTGCGAAACAAGTGTGTGGATAAGTCAGGGGAGGTAAAGATAGTGGTTGGGGGCAGGTTGGGTCCATCGCTTGTGGAAATCATAGAGATCTTGTTAATCTCTCCCGAGGAGGATGATTCGGGTGGGTGAATCTCCTCAATGGTAGTAATAGAGGACTCTAAAGAGGACTGATTCAATTCTTGGAGAACCAATCGATACTCAGGTAAGTCAGGACAATGATGGGAATAATGACCGTAGACTCTACATATGGCGCAGGCGTGGTTGGTGCGCAGTGATTTGTTACGTGGTTTAGGGTTGGTGTCCAGCTCGACAACCGGAATATTGGGGTCATCGTCCACCATTTTCATGTGCTCTTGAAGGTTTGGAAATTGCGGCCAATTATGGGTAGCATGGCCCAAATCATCACATAAGGAGCACTTAGGGGGTGCACGAAATGGAGGGGGAGTTTTCACGGGTTTCGTCCCCTATGGGCCAGTATAAAGTTGCGGGCCTCTGCCCCCAGCATTTTTGGGCTGGGGAGGGGTACTGTGGGATGTAGATGCGGTCGCTATACCAAGAGGTGGACAAGTCGTAGTGGTGATCGGTTGGACTGGTTGAAGGATGACTTGTGGTGTAGGAATGGGATTAGGAGCAGTAAGATACCATACGGGAATTCCTAACGTTAACCCAGGGAGGTTCAATGTGGCCATAACGGGCGAACTTACCACTCTAGATGGTGGGAACAAGAACGGGATTGTATGGATTGGTGTGGCTCCAACGTGGTTGGGTACCAATGGTGGTTGAGGAAACAATGGTGGTTGCGGGTTAGGTACTGAGTGGTTTGACGAAATGGTGCACAGGTCGGAAATCTCAACGACTAGCGAAGGAGGTGGTAATGAACGAAAAGTGGAGACCATTGGAGTCTCTAAATAAAGTCCAGGGCCGATGGTGGAAACCAAAGAGGTGGGTGCACCAAAAACGGGTTGTTCAACCATGGGGAGAACATTCTCAGGTGTAGCGGGCGCATCCGGGTCGTAGTATGTGACTTGATCAACCTTAACAACTCGTCCCTCATGGGGAACATGATCATAATGTGGAAGATCGATGAAGCAACAACCTTCATGGCATACATGTAACTTCGTCCTAGAAGTAGGTTGTAGTCGAGTTGGGAATTGACGACTTCTATGTCAATCAGGACGGTTTTACCAGCTAGTTGGATTGGGACGTCGGCCAAGAGGCCTTATGGTTGGGATGAATGGCCATCATAAGCTCGTAAAACAGTCATGGATGGTTGTAGGGTAGGGGATCCATGCTTCTGCCACATGAATATAGACATAACACATGTTAAGGCACCCTCATCGATGATCCACCGATGGATAACAAGATTATGGACTGAAACTGAAACTTGAAATGCTAATGTGGAAGGCATGAGTGGTTCAGATTGGTCTAAATCGAATGCCATCATCTGTGAGTAGGAAGGGTCTATTGTACCTATGGCAAACAACAGTGTTTTGTGTTGCGTTGGGAAGTTCTTCAAAACCTCTAGGGCTGACATAGAGGCAGGGGACTGGGCTAGGTAATCCACGATATTGTAGTTTGTGGCAGCACGAGCATTGGGATTGTTATTGATTCATTGCAAAGGAAAACGAGGAGCTTTAGGGGCTCCGTCGAGTGGTGCTGGCGGTATGCGTAACGACTGATCAGTGGGAAGAGTGTTAACATCCTTGTCCGCAGTAATGGTTTCTGTGGTGGAACCATACTGATTACGGCATGTTTGAAGGTTGAAATAAGTGGAAGACATCATTAAAAGGTGATAGGTACATGATTCAATGGGTTGGCTGTCAGGAGCAACGTAAGTGACTTGCTGTTGTTATGCGGGGGCACCTTGATGGGGATCCAAAGGTTGGATGGATACGATCCCTTGTGTGGGTAAGAGGTTTTGTAACACCATGGGTTGTGCATTAGGTTGTGGTGGGTTTGGTGGTGCGGGAGGGGCAGCATGTCCTTGGCATTGGGTATGATCATTCCAAAGTTGGCGATCTTGTCCTTGTGCGTGTAATGGCCATATACCCTGCAGATAGAACATGGGTGGTTCGTGTGTAGGTTGGATTTTTTACCTTATTTAGGTGGTCGATCAGGATTTTGGTTAGCCGGGGCAGCACCATTATTATCAGGAGGGTTGGTGGTGGATGACCTCTACCAGGAGGTTGGTTGTTTCCGCGGTTACGGCCATGTCCCCTATTTTGCTGTCGTGGTTGGTTCCCTTGGGCCTGTTGGTTTTTTTGAGCATAGACTTGCCCTTGGGAAATAGGGGGATTATGTGGTTGAGCAGGTGTTGGGGCAGGTTGCAGTGGATAATAAGCTAGAGGGGATTGAGGTTGTGCAGGCGTAGGGGTTAATGTTGGTTGATAATAAGCTAGAGGGGCTTGAGGTTGTGCAGGCATAGGTGATGTTGGTTGATGGTAGTAGGAAGATGGTGTGGCAGGGGGAGCGTGTGCCTGCAGGGTATGTCTGTAACAATGTGTTGAACAAGAAGGGCCATGTGTATGGGGGGCTTGGGCCAGGGGATCATACGAAGATGTTGCTCCTGAATGGGATGTGGCATGCGAAAGGTCAGGGCCACTCATGGCGGAAGTGGGTGTAGGTTTATAAGTTGGGGGGATAACTGGAGGCATAAACGTATAAGGATGAATAAGAGATGAAATGCGGGCAATAATGCCGTCAGCAGCGTGGGATGCCCCCGGGGCGTCTTTTCGAGAGGAATCGCCACGGGGAGCATCGGGTAAAATAGAATATAGGTAGCCCGACTGTGCATAGATGAGGTCAAACTGTTGGGCTTTAAGAATGGCTTCTTCTTCAGTTTGGGGTCGTTCGGATGCCACATCCTTGGCGATAACTGGTATGAGGGATTTCAAGAACCAATCTAAGAAGATGCGTTCGTCTAACTTGATCTTGCACAAACTATGTCGTCTACGCCACTCATGAAGAAGCATCATACATTATTAATATCAACACAAGAAAAATGAGTGATTCCTCGGCACTTTGGAATTTTCATTAAAATGTAAGAGTTATGCAATATCAATGAAAGCGTAAAATATTTATAAACTCCATGAATGAATTTTAATTTAAGATACTGAGCACGGGATATAAAATAAGTGGCACAAGAGTTGGCCACAAGCAATTTTGTTTCATACTTAGATGCACATACAACACATTAGAATAGATCTGTTTGAATCCCAGGGAAGCTGTGACTGGCACCATGACTGAAGAAGAAGAAGAGTCCTTCAATAGGAAGTGGAGTAGAGCATCATCTATTGAATGACATTAAATATAATTTAGACTGGGATTATTAATAGGTATAGGCGTGGACCTTCTTCGCCTTGAATGCACAAAGGCTTAACCATTGACCGTAAGCATGAATGATGTTGTTTATGCCTGAACCCAGATGTGGAATAAATGTAGCCATGCTCTTCACGAGCCATCACCACAAATCAATTGTTTGCAAACCGTTCTCCCATCATCGCACTTAGTCCCCTCGTCTCTTGGATTTGGTCATTCAGAATATTACTAGCCTATAATACTTCATGGCATCAATTTCTGACGCATGGTGAAATAACTGAAATTCCAAGACTTTAATGAATTTCCTTCCAAATGCTAGCAGATGAGATGGAAGCATTATTTACGATAGTGAAGCATTTCTTTTCCTATTTCTCACACTCCCCTCAAACAATTGTGATGTAAAAGGAAATATTAATGGAGCGACGCAGTCCTGCTGCTGTATAGTAGAGTTCTACATATCCATTGGTGAGGGTTTGACTCATGGTTTCAGGGGCACCAAATTCGAAGATTTTTCGTTGAATGGATGGCGTGGATAAGTTCACACATATTGTCCATATCTACATCATGGTTCCAACTTTCATGTTGTATGTGTCTACATCATGGTTCCAACTTTTGGATCTTATAATTCCGAATGATGAGCATAAAATCATAAATTCTTAGACATTGAAATATATATTAGAACCTTGTGAAAAAACATATATACTTTGTGATCAAAGACAGGCCACGGAATCACTTAAACCACATCTCACAGTTGTCGAAATTAAAAGATAGCAAAGCAAAGTTGTATAGCGTGAATACAAAACAAGTACGCAACAATTTCATAGGCTAAACGTTCTGTGTTTTACTGGAGTGAAGCATAAAGAACAGATGGAATGGAGCCCACAATGGCTACCAAATCGAAACCACCAGCTCTGGAGTCTAAATCATGACTGAAAATCTTGAGAAATGTGATTGCAATGAAGATTAATTTGAGTTGTTGGGAAATGGAATATTTCCAAAAAAAACGTTATGTTGAAAATTTTGTTTTTGCATGGTAAATGGAATGTAAGAATGTAAATTGTATTTAATTTGATTCGCTGGAAAAAATTGTATTTAATTTGAGCAATTATGAAATAAATTACTTTTTTTAAATAGTATTTATACTTTAAAAAAAATTGTTTCGACATTGTCAACTAGATTTAATATTAGTAATTATAAAATGAAATATTTTCTTCGAAAAAGAATTGTAATTATATGCTCAAGATCATGTTCGAAGACCCCACATATATGTGAGGTTGTCAATAGAATTTATGGAATGGAGTATTATTCCATTAGAAAAAGAATTGTATTGTATTTAATATTAATGATGTGTTATAAATTATTTTATTTTACAATAATTATTATATATGTGAAATTATTATTATAAAATATTTTTTAATTTAAAAGATTATTGAATTTGTTAATTATTAATTATTTAAAATAATTTAAAAGAAAATTAATTTAATATTTATTTGAAATTTATAATAAAAATAAAATTATAAATGAAAGATAAAATCCTAAGTATTAAAAATTGATAATTTGTAATATTATTTAAATTATTTAAATTATGATAATGATGTTTATTGATATTCATTGAGACCAATTTTAATTTATAAAACTTTAAAACAAGTAAGGAATCACTTGTTTGCTTTAAAATTGTATTTCTGTACTTGAAAAAACCCATTCCTAGATCGTTATAGTTGTCATGAGTTAAAAGGTAAACAAGTTTAATTTTGTAACAAATATATTAAAATTGCAATCCAATGTGGGTGTACACATGACATTTTAAGAGAAAGTGGTTTTCATCTTCAACCCTTTATTTTCACAAAGATGACAATTTCATTAGTCCCAATACATTTCAAAAATGGTCAACACCCTATTTCACTATGGAGCTTATTTTAGCAATGTTGATTTCTTATTTACTAGTTAAAACTTAGATCAGCTTTTTATATTTTATAATATGGTTGTGTTCGACTACACATGCTAATTCCAAAAGACCGAACACCTAGAGAAGTCGCTCACACAAACATATCACGGATCAACACACCAATGTTTTCACATGGTTTAAACCCTCGAAAGTGAAACACTCCACGGCCCCATCCAAATAGCTACTTGAGGCAGTTTATTATGCAAAAGAAAGAAAGTTACAAATGAGATTTCCATAATCGATCAACTAGCAAGTGACCCTCCATGATCTTTAAATAGATATCATGGACCAATCGAGTGTTAAGCCAAGGATCGAGGGTAGTTATGATCTAAGAGAAGGCTAACCGTCGGATCACTCTATGTCTAGAACATATCGTGACCGTCGGATTAGATATTTACAAATGCATACTAATGCATACTAAAGAAACACACTTTTCCTAACGGATATATTATAACAAGTTGATCTCAATTAACTCCTAAGTGTCTAAATATCCTAACATCCCCCCTTAAGAACAACTTGGGATAGGATTGAAGGATTTACAAAAGTGACACTATTAAGAGAAGGAAGGAGGCATTATTGCCTATCCCCTCTTAATGACAAGTTCCCGAACTCCTAACATAGATTGAAGTTTAGAAAACTTTGCTTCTGTAAGAGATTTGGTGAAGATGTATGCAACTCGATCATTTGTAGGGAGAAATAGCACTTCAACAACGCGATCATGAATAAGCTTTCTTATGAAGTGCATATGTAGGTCAATGTGTTTGTTGCGTTGATGTTGAACTGGATATTTGGCGAGCTTGATGGCACTTTGATTGCCGCACCAAAGGGGAGTCGGATGTTGTTGCTTGAATCCAAACTCTAAAAGGATTTGTCGAAGCCATAAAGCTTCTTGGATGGCGTTAATTATTGCATGATACTTTGCTTCTGTTGATGAGAGAGAAAGAGTTTGTTGTTTTTTACAAGCCCAAGTGACAGGTCTAGAACCAAGATTGAAGATATAACCTGGAGTATACTTCCAATCATCAGGATCACCAACCCAATCTGAATCAGTGAAACCAACCAACAAAGGAGTCCCCCCTAAACTGTAATGAATCCCAAACTGAATTATCCCTGAATATATTGAAGTATTATTTTTGTTGCTTTGCAATGACTTTCATGGGGAGTTTTCATATAACATGCAACACGACCAACGACAAAGGAAACATCAAGACGGGTATAAGTCAAGTATAAGAGACTACCAACAAGCTGACGATACAAGTTGGCATCAACTTCAGGTGAAGTGCAAGTGGCAAAAATTTTGACTCCGTACTGGAAGGGAGAGTGGGATGGTTTACAATCTTCCATGTGAAAGCGACGAAGAAGGTCACAAGCATACTGTGGCTGAGAAAGAAAGATTCCTTTTTTGGTTTGCAAGACTTAGAGGCCAAGAAAATAATGCAAATGTCCTAAGTCTATCATTTCAAATTTTCGCTTAAGGATGGATTTTGCATGAGCTAAAATCTTAGGGTCGCTACCAGTGAGAATAAGATCATCAACATAAAGAACAAGGATGATGAGATTGTTTCCTACTTTCTTGGTATAGACATTGGCAAAAGAATGGCATCTAGAAAAGCTAGTGTCAAGGAGAAACTTATCCATTTTGGCATACCAAGCTCAAGGAGATTGCTTATGGCCATATAGGGATTGTTGAAGGTACTGAAGTAGTATATTAAAATATTCTATTATCCATCCCCTTGAGATCCTCTTTGCTAGCCATCTCATTTTTCAAGTTAACTAAATCAACCATTTTCACAGTCCCTTTCATCATATCTTCCAACTTGGACACCCTAAAAGATATGTCTTCACTTTCATCATAGGTTAGGGATGAACCCTCTAGTGGTTTGAGTGGAGTTTGATTTTTTCCACTGCCTTTTGGTGGCATTTGAACAATATAAATAGATATCACACCTTTGGTTCACCTTATATAGATCCTTCTACTAAGAGTTATTCAAATTTAAAATGATGTACATTTTTCCAACCTTGATTTGAAGATTGATTTGATAACCAACCTTTCAACTGAGGAAACCCTAAAATATTTGCCCCTTTAATTCTAAAATATAGGCCCGTGGTATCCTAATATGTATTATTTTCAATGTCACGGGTCTCATTGAATTTGGATGTGCCAGAAAAAAGTTGTGATAATTTTCCCCAACACTTGTTAATTTTGGTCTTTTCATAATAGCTAGAGTGTACGGCTTACCATGTGTCCAATTTTTTTAATCTTACTTTGAAAATTATACCACGGATACTATGGTCTTTCTTCTTTCTGATGTAACTATTCTCACTCAATTTCGATCTTGTATGCTCCAAATATAACAAATTTCCCTAGAACACATGTTTGAGACTAGCTTTTGGGCTAGTCAGAAACCCTAACTTGCCGAGGGTATAATTATGATCCTCTAATGAGTCATTATCTAAAATTTTACCACAAGTACCTCGGCCTATTTTCTAGATGGGTTCTGAGTTTCATTATCTGAAACACTATAGAAAAAATAGATATATCAAAAATACCAAGATGACATGTTTTGGAAGAATCAAAACTCTGATACCAAATGGTATGCAACAAATTTCCAAAAGAGCATGAAAAGAGCAGAAATAGACCAAATAGAGTACTCCATGCCTTAGTAATGAAGAACATTGATGAATAGGAATCCACTTCGAGGGGGAAACATCCTTATATAATGTACTGAGTAAACAAGACAAGACAAGACAAGATGCTCAAATGAAAAGATCTCCTTCCTATATATAGAAGATTAAGAGGTACAATTACAACTCACTGAACCAAGCTGACATAACTAATATAACCATAGTAATGACAATTACAACTAATGTACCAAAGTCATCATCAAAACTAAGGTAATTCACCACAATATAGGGGGAAATGTGCCCACATGTAGGGCTTAACAGAGGTACTAGTTCTCTATCTTCTAACGAAATTGAGGATTTTTTGGTGGGAAGGGGTTATCTTGAGAGTCAATTTCTCGCTCACAAACTAGGCATGGCCATGGCCATGACACCCTAAATCCTAGGTGTGTAACATAGGTACTGGTTCAAAATTCTAATGAAATTGAGAGGTTTTTGGTGGGAAGGGGCAATTGGTCACTTGTGAAGTGGGCATGGCCTTGACCATGAAACCATGAACCAAATGTGTGGTGGGTGTACAACAAAGGTATTGGTTCTCAATCTTCTAATGAAATTAAGGGTTTTTGGTGGGAAGGGGTCAGGCTGAGAGGAAATTGGTCGCTTATGAAGTGGGCATGGCCATAGCCATGAAAACCTGAACTAGTGATGTGTTGGTTGTGTAACAAAGGTACTGGTTCAATATTCTAAAGAAATTGAGAATTTTTTTATGGGAAGAGGTCAACCTGAGAGGAAATTGTTCGCTCGTTGGTTCTTTCTGTTGGCTCCTTTGAGGTGAGTGTGATACGAATTATATAAATGGTTTCCATGGACAGAACATGGAGGCTTCTCAAAATGCATATGAAGAATTTGACATTTGAAGGGTTAGAGAATAATTCCCCTTCAACAGCTTGCTCAGACATCAAGGTATGTTCAATTTCTTTTGCACTATGAGTATTCTATTAGTTGAATGTGAGTCTTTTATTAGTTGAATTTGTTCTAAAGAAGACACATGTTTGATGACGATAGTAATACCACCCACCTTAGAGCCCTAGCCATGAAAACCTGAACTAGTGATGAGTTGTGTGTGTAGCAAAGGTACTGGTTCAATCTTCTAAATAAATTGAGAATTTTTTTATGGGAAGAGGTCAACCTGAGAGGAAATTGTTCGCTCGTTAGTTCTTTCTGTTGGATCCTTTGAGGTGAGTGTGATACGAATTATATAAATGGTTTCCATGGACGGAACATGGAAGCTTCTCAAAATGCATATGAAGAATTTGACATTTGAAGGGTTAGAGAATAATTCCCCTTCAATAGCTTGCTCAGACATCAAGGTATGTTCAATTTCTTTCGCACTATAAGTATTCTATTAGTTGAATCACTTAGTTGAATGTGAGTCTTTTATTAGTTGAATTTTTTCTAAAGAAGACACGTGTTTGATGACAATAGTAATACCACCCACCTTAGAGCCCTACAACTCTATGTATCCCTAGCCTTAAAACTGTAACCTAAACTCTGTGTATTCTTAGTTGAATTGTTCATTGGAAAGATCATTGATTGGGGATTCATTGTTGATGTTTTGACCTTTCATTTTTTTCTCATTTATGTTTTAACCATCCTTTCATTTATGTGGTTAATGTCGGGTTGGAATTTGTTTTTTTTACTAGGGGAATCGGCAACTAGAGTTGGGTTGGTACTCGCGTGACACGGGGTCCAGGGATCCAATCTCGCTACCACTATACCCCTAGGTGTATCCACAAGGCCCGAACTATGGCACACAGGTAAATTTAGGGGGCTTCAAACACGTGACCTTCCATTTACAATTGATTACAACTTCTCATCTTTACCACTTGAGTTTCCCCCACGGGCATAATGTCGGGTTGGAATTTGAACAAGGTTACGACCATGGAAAATAATATTGGCATACACCATATGCTTTAACTTATGGTAATATGTAGGACCTAGAAATATCATGGCATTTAACTTTCTACCGATGTGAAAATTGTACATGGTCTAAAACCCTCTCATCCAATATCCACGTTTATGAAGTGCCTTGTCGATGTTATCCACTTGGAATATGTCAAAAAGGATTGTAGATTAAAACACAATGAACTAAGAGTCAAAAATTTATTACAAGTCAAGTAAGCGACCAAAAAAACAATAATTACACTTATAGTTACATTAGTGAAAGGAGTTCCATCTCCCTCTTTTTCAGTATAGCGACCTTCCCCATGATACAGTCAAGGAATAGGGCAATAGTTACTTGAGAGGGGATAACATGTCGCTTCACTATAATATCAATTGTAATTCGCTCAATTGTCCAAGGCATATCCTCCTAAGTGTATGTCATACCTACAATTCCCTTATGACTATGCCTACAACTGAAATTATCCCCAATCCATGGTATACACATAGATATCATTATAACTTTGACCTGCAGAGGTATTTCATTTTAATTCAAATCATGATGTTGGAATGGCAGTTTTGACACATTGTTCCTTATCTAGTTTACAAAAATATAGATATATTACATTGATATGGGGAGATTACAATATTCCAATTAGTTGCACAGACAACCCAAATGAAGTAGACAATGTTTAAGATCATCCTTTATTCTTTTTGATCTTTTAGATCCTTAAATTATTTAGTGAACATTCTTGTGGCAATGGCCATGGCCATGTGTTCTTGAAATGACAACATACAAGCATAATTACACATATCAAGTAAGCAGCCAAAAAAAAATGTATCCATTCTCCTAGTTTGAGAGAGAGACAGAGAGAGAGAGAGATTCTCATGTTTTCCTCCACTACATAAAAAATTGTTTTAATGGATTGCATAAAACATTCCCTTACACATAGTATTGCAATGCACCCCATTTACAACACTTAAGGAAAAACCCTGGAGTGTCCAAGGTACATTTAGACTTGAACTTGTGATATAATTCCTATACAATATAAACTTTATACGAGTTGGGAATATTAGTAGTTGTACGTGAAGGTGATTTGGTTACAATTATGAACATATCATGGAAAGGTGTTGTAGCCTTTCTTACAACTATAGTTTGTATATTACTACATATTTATTTATTTATCTTTCCAATCTCCATTTTCCTTTTTCTTTTTATTTATTTATCTTTCCAATCTCCATTTTCCTTTTCCTTTTTATTTATTTATCTTTCCAATCTCCATTTTTGTAGGTTCCATTTCTCCACCTCTTTTCTTCTCAAACTACATATAGATGATTTACCTTTGTTGTGAAATTCCATAGTTTATTTGATTCTCTAAGAGGAAGCCAAGTGATTTCAAAATATTTCTACCATCTAGAGGAACTAGAGAAAATAGCTAATGATTTTTTACTTGTGCTCTTCCATGGGAAATTGAAGGGTAATTATGAGGATATCATTTCTCATCTTCTAGCATTCTTTGTCATGAAGAGAGCCAACCTACTGATGAGTTTGAAAGGAAGCCAAGTGATTTCAAAATATTTCTACCATCTAGAGGAACTAGAGAAAATAGCTAATGATTTTTTACTTGTGCTCTTCCATGGGAAATTGAAGGGTAATTATGAGGATATCATTTCTCATATTCTAGCATTCTTTGTCACTAAGAGAGTCAACCTACTGATGAGTTTGAAGAGAAGCAACATGATAACAATGAATATATTGTTTTATTAAAGACCATTTTTTCATAGTACATTATATATGAGTGAATATCAAACCTTAGATGAGTCCTAATTTCAAAGAGAAGTGGGTTCATGTAGACTTGGAAAATGTATCGATGGAACAATACTATGACATTGTTGTGATAAATATACATTATTTATGTTCACTATAGAATAAAAATTACTTTGGAACTCTTAGGGACATCTTTATCTCATTAAGAAAGTGTTACAGCCGCCCTTCTATTGTGGATGTTTCATTGAAATGTTTGCAATTAAGAAAGGGCCTTTCAGAAGTTGAATTCCTTGATGTTGATATAAATGTAAGAAGAAAGTTACAACGATTGGACAATGTATTACCAAACCTAAAGGCCAAATTCCAACAAGTGTTCATTTATAGATGATTTAATAATCCAAATGATTGGATGAATCTATAAAAGATTTTTATGGAAAGCATGCAAATCTCACACGTAAGAATTCATCCACATATGTTCTCTATAAGAAACATCTTAGCTCGTGCTCAGGTTCCCGTGATGTTGATATCGAACTTGTGGGATTTGATTTTCATACCATCAATGGTAAATCATCCATGGAAACACATAATGGAGGATATAAACACTCTTTATTAGTTGCAAACGATGCTTTCATAATTAAGGAACACAACCATTATCGATAGGGCATCTAAATGGGTATGCACAACCTAGTGACTAAATTCACTTTCTAGGAATGAAACTTCCTACCATAACATCTAAAGGTATGTTTCCAATGCATTTAAAAGTTATAATCTTTTCACAGAAAAATATAACTTACTATTAATATGCGAAATAGTAAAATATGTCCAACTGTCAGTCCATGACCAAAACATACAAATCTGCCAGTAGTAATCCCCGAAACAAACCGGTTATATCATCAACATGAAAACATGAAGGCTGTCTAAAACAGTCAACAAATACTACCAACGCCCATAAGGCAAACTTCTATGTATCCAATAATATCAGAAATACAAATGCCACATCATCAAAAGTATAAGCGTCTCCTAAAGAGTCCAAAATATAAATATCCACATACAACAAATATCAAAGTCACCCCAGCAAGGAGGGGTGAAATACGGATATTACACCCAATCTAAGCTACAGCATCTGCAAGAAGGTGATATAAGGCCGCAAAAATATAAGAGTATATATAGCTATGCCCAACAAGTAATTGGACGCAGCATAATCAAGAATATGCACATATAAACTACAAGTCATATAAGTAACAAGCCGCATAAATCCCATATGGAAAGACAAAAAGTATGAGCAAAAAAGACAAACAGCCTCAAGTCCAATGTAACAAATGGGAACCATGTGAAAATAGAAAATCATCCCGCCATTCCTGCCACATGATGACCCCAGGCAGGGAGTTGAGAGCCCGCTTAGAGAGCATATCCGCCTCCAGATTCACCTCCCTGAAGATATGTTCAAAGTGAATGTGCTCAAATTAAAGAATGAGATTTCGAGCCACTTCCAACCAATGTTTGAGCAGGAGAACATTCAAGGAAGAAGCACCATTATCCCAAGAGATAATAGCCTGTGAGTCGCCATAAGTTATAATCTTATGTGGCCTTTATCCTCTTTATAGTTCTCTATGAATTTGCAATACAATAATTCTAAGCAGATTCCAATTGATCCCAATTTTTATATCAAACCATCTATGAAGTTCATATAATTTTTTCTTCGTGAGAAAATTTATGCTAAAGGAAATCCATTCCATCCTAAAGTGAGGCCAAATATATTTCCTAACCAAAGCCTTAATCTTTATCCACCTAGAAAAGGTAATTTACATTCATGGACAACATTCTCCTATAGATGGGAAACTTCTCTTTGAACTAAGGGATTAATGTTTTGTAATAAAATTAGAATGTGCAAGATGTATACTCTATTTCAAATCAAATGCATCAAAGAATTTGTCTAGAATGGTAACCAACATATCTAGGAAATTTAAACATAAGCACCTCTACTTAGGTGCATTCAATAGGAAAATGAGTTCTACATCCAGAGTATAGTGATACTAGGTATCAAATAAGGATTATTTTGTAGGCCACAGAGACACTGAAATAGAATATGATGTTATATTTAGAAGGTAATATCGAATATTACATTAAATATGAAGATATGTGTATTTCCAATTTCAACATATGTGATTTATTGGGAAGGTTGTTGAGGAAAAAAATAATAGTAGTAATGAGGGCGGGGTGAGCATCCCCATTATATATTCTATGTGCTACTACTCTTTGGAAATGTGTGGATCCTTATAATATGGATGATAGATATCCAAAGGAAACCTGAGAGGAATTTTAAAAATATCTCTTACATTTTGAAGCACATGACACAATGTTGAAATTAGTGAGGTGGTAAGTCTAATTTTTTATCACTAGCTTGCAAACTAATTTGTTAACCCTTGTACTTTTGTAATTTTTGGTTTAAATTATAATTTAAATTTGAAATGAAATGAAACATTTGAATTTTATTATTGATTATGTGGACATGTATCATGTAGATTTAATTGAAATCATATTACATGAAAAAACTTAAACTAGGAGAAATTATATTCTATGCTATAGCTAGCAATAGATAGTAGAAAATGGCTACTATCTCATCATTGATCAAGGTTGCAACTTATCCCTAATCTGTGGTACACACATAGATATCATTATAACTTTGACCCATAAATTTATTTCATTTTAATTCAAATAATGATGCTAGAATGGTATGCTGACATATTTTTTCCTATCCAACTTTCAAAAATAGGCATATCTTCTTGTTCCAATCTTTTAAACCCTAGAGTCTTTGCTATACTAGTATATCTATAGACTTGACAATCCAAAGATTGTCAATATAAGAAAACGACAGTATAAATCATTTTAGATTAGTTTATGTCAATTCCCGCTAGCTCACGTAGTTAAGGTGTGGGTCTCGTCAAGGCGACTCGAATTCAATTCCCCTTAGGGGTGACTTAGGGAGGCGACACCCAAAAACCCAGTCAAGTTGAGGCTGGTACGGTCCAAGTCGGGTGCAATCCATGGGTGATTTTGATGGATTAGATGCCCTTGGGTCATTGTTTCTCAGACCAAATGCCACTCCCGCAAGTCAGGGAGATTTGAGCAAACAAACAAAAAATAGATTAGTTGATTAACATATCATATTCATAATTGAAAGTAGAACATCGAAGATGCAAAGTCAACATTGGATGTTGACAACTGATGAATACCATGAATGTGACGAGAATATAAATGATGAGAAGGGCTTGGAGAGATATCAATTTTGTTGAGATATTGTAACTTCAAAGAATATTATATTTGTACTTTATTATTCCGGAGATGTTTCATTCCTCCGTGAAGATCTTATTGTATATCCGGAGATGTTTATTCCTCCGTCGGAATGTGGTAACTCGGGTTATTAGACTTCCCTAGTGGGGGTCGGCCCTGTATATGTTATGTGGGTCAAAGGGTTATTAGACCACCCTAGAGGGGTCGGCCCAATCAGTTGTAGTGGGGTATTTAACCCATTGGTTAAATATGAGCCTACGTGTACCTGTGTAAAATACATGTCAGTGTAGTGTATAAATAGAGGAGGTGTGTTCCTCATTTGACACACACACTCACTTGAGAAAGGCGCACTTGTGGAGGAGAGGTCTGCTATGGTGGAGGAGGAGATCATATCTTTGGTTTGCATCTTTGTGTATTGCTGGTCATCTATATTGAGGAAGCTTTACTGGGTTTTCTACCCCATGAGGGTTTCCCAGGATAAATCTGTGTCTCTTGTGTTTATGCTATGCTTGTTGTTTCTTCAGTGATCCTGTATATGCTATTATTGTGAAATGGAATGTAATGCTTCTATTTTCAGTCTTATCATATTAAATATTAACATGGTATCAGAGCTAACCTGAAGGAAGGCAAGGTATGGCACTTACGACACTTGCTTTACTTACGACAATTTGAAGGTTAGGGTTTTACATAGCAAAAACCAGTCATCGTGGAACTTTCGCTATAAATCCATTTATGCGAAGTTTCAGGGTCTGAAAAGTTTACAGGTCGAATATAACATCCCCAGGTACCTTGTGTCCAAAGGGAACCCTCAGATTCGTTGTACTTTATGAGTTATGATCAGTACAAGTTAGGGTTTCTGCCTCTTCCAGATCTCAGTCAAAATCAGGTAACCTTGGCAAAAAGGTCATAACTTGGGCTAGGAAGCTCCAAATAAAATTTCGTAAAAAGTGACAAGTATAAAACAGACTGTACTATCTCAGGAAACTTTTTCAGAGGCCGAAGGTGAACCATTGACACGTGGCACACCGTACAAGTTTGCTCTCCTGTTTTATCCCATAAACAGGTGACGTTGCGACACTTGGCATAACTCTCTCTCAGAGAGTCCAATTGAGGTCAGACCAGTCAGGATAGAAATATAACAGGGCGAGCTATCTCAGGAAAGGTTTTCAGAGGCCGAAGGTCAAACAATGACACGTGGCATGCCGTACAAGTTCGCTCTCCTGTTTTATCCCATAAACAGGTCACGTTGCGACACTTGGCATAACTCTCTCTTAGAAAATCCAATTGAGGTCAGACCTGTCAGGATGGAAAGATGACAGGTCAGGCTACTACAGAAAACGTTTTCAGACCCTGTGGAGCAAAAATTTCAGAGTTATAGCAGAAACAATCAGGTGCATATTTCTGTCAAAACGGAATTATTTTTGGAGCACCTTTATTCATGGCTTCCGGAATTTAGGGTTTCGGAGAAAGTTAGAATTTTTGGAATCGGAATCCACGGCTGGAAGCTCCTCAGAAAAATAAGTGTTTAGAGCCTTGGATCAAACCTTTTTATTGAGCAAAAGGGTGGGCTTCATCAAACCCTAGTTCGGGATCCTGTCAAGAATATCTAGAAGTTTGAAAGACAATTTTGAGGGGTCAATTTTTGGAGATTTCAAAATTGAAGTATGCTAGTTTGATCAGCTCAACAAGACACATCCTTCCATTCATTCGGAAGTGTGAAAGTCAAAGATTGAATTTTTAGGGTTTCTCTAGCAAACCCTAATCAAGCTCTAGATCAAGTTTCAGGGGGAGTTGAGGCTAATGCCTTACATAAGAAGACTACAAGAAGTCTCGACAGGTATGACTTGAGGTTCAGGTATGTCTTGAAATCTGATTCTTGATTAAGTTCATAATGTGTTTGTCTTCATGTTATCTATTAGTACAATCTTGATTAATTTTAGAATTGTCTTATCACCCTAGTAATAGTATGAATGCATGTGAATGATCGAAGACATTCATTGATTAGGGCTATATGATTGTACTAATGCATTATGGTGTTGTATGAGGTTGATGTCGTTTGCTAACAAGATACAGGTACATCACAAAAGACAAATCAAGCTCCTTAAAACATGACAACATGAAGACAAAGACTCATCCATAATCTTTGTTCTACTTACGAGGTATGTATGACTTTGTTATATTATGCTTAACCTATGAGACATGAAGGTTCTAGCTCAGTATCTCTAAATCATTGAAGAGATTGTTTAGGTATGTTGTACATAGCTAAGCAGATATACTAATCCAGGTATGTTTTCCTATGACAAGTAAGAATCTTACCTTAGGATCCCTTATATAAGTATACTTGGTATGATTGGTTATGCTTATTCATAAAGTTAGTAATCAAGGGTTTATGCATATTATGTCTCTTATCTTGATGATCTAATTAACCAGAAGAGTACTATGATCAAACAAGAATATGCAGAAGTAAAAGAAGACTTCCTTGAAACCTTGAATATTATCTATAATCATGACTATACATTTTCAAAGATTATTTAGAACTAGAATGTTTTGATAATATTGAGAATATACTAATGAATGTATGTCTATGTATGAGGATGACACTAGTGCACACTTGAGCATGCACAGTGGTACAGAATGAATAGAAGTTCAAAAGACATATAGAAGATCAAGCGGGAGGAAACCACACAAACATAAAAGATAAGTATTTGAGTTGTTATTTGAAATAGTAAATGATATTGCTTGTATGCATATATGTATTCCTAGAATATATCATGCTGAGTGTAAACATTCATAGAGCATTGAACAGTATACTACTAATATGCATATGATTGGTAAGTTGGACAAACATTCCATTGTTGCTTGTCTAGAATGAAACCTCTTTGCTGACATGCTGAGAGCTGTGCACACTCTCGATAGTATGTTCTGGTAGAGATGGAAGGCATCTAGATAACCACTGTATGCATACAGGATATGGGAAAGTGTTGTGCCAAAGTATTGGTCAAAATAGTTACATAACTATATAAATGATATCTGTATGCATAATAGGTTATCATGTCAATATGATTTGATGATTATGAAGTATTACTAATCATGTACTTAATTTTTATTTGTAGGAAAGATCATGATGAATGATGAACATTGAACAAGCGATGGATGTTCAAACAAAAGGATTTACAAATCAAACACACTATAGAAGGCTTGTGGCTAGAAAATTCTCTTAGAAAGAGGAAGAGAATCATGATAAGATGTTTGCTCCAAGTGGCTAGATAAGACCATTCTCTTAATGGTGTAATTAAAGAAGAAGTGTGAATCAGGTTCTGTATGGGTACCCAGGATCGATAATCAATTGATGAGCTTAATGATCACCATGGGTGATGAGGATCTCAACCTTTGCTACAAGGTTGAATATTGTTTCTATACACAGACGATATGGTGTAGAAAGGAACCAAAAGTTTGAATTTGTAACAATGTACTAACCAAACCTCTACTGATCCAATGTACTAACCAAACCTCTACCACAAGTAAAGTTTTCTGAGACAAACTTAATATAGTTCAGAAGGACCCTCCTCGAAAGGGGGAGTGATGTGATAACTCATGATGAGATTGCCTGCATCGACAGTGAGGTCGATAATGAGGATACCTATATTAGTGATGCCGACAAAGAGGTTGGTGGATGGTCCTTAGATAGGGTCAAAGGTGACAAGGGGATTGCATCATCCTTGAACATATGTTCTAAAGAGAGCCATAGACATATGTCTTCGAGAATGAAGTCCTTGGTGGACATGATAGGATTGCATCATCCTCAAGAGAGCCGTAGACGTATGTCTTCGAGAATGAAGTTCTTGGTGAACATGTGAGGGGATTGGATCATCCCTGGACTTCAGTCCTAAAGAAGAGCCGTAGACATATGTCTTCGAGAATGAAGTCCTTGGTGGACATGATAGGATTGCATCATCCTCAAGAGAGTCATAGACGTATGTCTTCGAGAATGAAGTTCTTGGTGAACATGTGAGGGGATTGGATCATCCCTGGACTTCAGTCCTAAAGAAGAGCCGTAGACGTATGTCTTCGAGAATGAAGTCCTTGGTGGACATGATAGGATTGCATCATCCTCAAGAGAGCCGTAGACGTATGTCTTCGAGAATGAAGTTCTTGGTGAACATGTGAGGGGATTGGATCATCCCTGGACTTCAGTCCTAAAGAAGAGCCGTAGACGTATGGCTTCGAGAATGAAGTTTTTGGTGAACATGTGAGGGGATTGGATCATCCCTGGACTTCAGTCCGAAAGAAGAACCGTAGACGTATGTCTTCGAGAATGAAGTTCTTGGTGAACATGTGAGGGGATTGGATCATCCCTGGACTTCAGTCCGAAAGAAGAGCCGTAGATGTATGTCTTCGAGAATGAAGTCCTTGGTGGACGGTTGAGGATTAAGTCATCCTTGGATGTGGTCCTAAATGTACGGTTGAGGATTAAGTCATCCTTGGACGTAGGTCCTAAATGTAAGGTTGAGGATTAAGTCATCCTTGGACGTAGGTCCTAAATGTACGGTTGAGGATTAAGTCATCCTTGGACGTGGTCCTAAATGTACGGTTGAGGATTAAGTCATCCTTGGACGTAGGTCCTAAATGTACGGTTGAGGATTAAGTCATCCTTGGACGTAGGTCCTAAATGTACGGTTGAGGATTAAGTCATCCTTGGACGTAGGTCCTAAATGTACGGTTGAGGATTAAGTCATCCTTGGACGTTGGTCCTAAATGTACGGTTGTGGATTAAATCATCCTTGGATAGTAAATCCAGTAATTCTGAAAGGAAGGATAGTCCTAAATGAATTGAGTGGATTAAATCATCCTTGGACAGTAAATCTAGTAATTCCAAAAGGAAGGATAGTCCTAAATGAATTGAGTGGATTAAATCATCCTTGGATAGTAAATCCAGTAATTCCGAAAGGAAGGATAGTCCTAAATGAATTGAGTGGATTAAATCATCCTTGGACAGTAAATCCAGTAATTCCGAAAGGAAGGATAGTCCTAAATGAATTGAGTGGATTAAATCATCCTTGGACAGTAAATCCAGTAATTCCGAAAGGAAGGATAGTCCTAAATGAATTGAGTGGATTAAATCATCCTTGGACAGTAAATCCAGTAATTCCGAAAGGAAGGATAGTCCTAAATGAATTGAGTGGATTAAATCATCCTTGGACAGTAAATCCAGTAATTCCGAAAGGAAGGATAGTCCTAAATGAATTGAGTGGATTAAATCATTTTTGGACAGTAAATCCAGTAATTTTGAAAGGAAGGATAGTCCTAAATGAGATTGAGTGGACTAATCATCCTGTAAATAGATTGGGATTGCCTCATCCCTAGACATGGTGAGATGTCTTAAACTGATAAGGACTAATCATCCAGTAAATAGATTGGGATTGCCTCGTCCCTAGACATGGTGAGGTGTCTTAAAGTGATAAGGATTGATCATCCTGTAAGTTGATCTGGATTGCATCATCCATGGACATGAGAGTTGTCTTAAACCGAGAGGGACTGATCATCCCATAAGCGGATCGGGATTGTATCATCCTTGGACCTATGTCCTAAAGTGAGAGGGATTGATCATCCCGTAATTGGATCTTGTGTGTTGCAGGGTATGCTGCTATTGTGTATACTTGTATTGATGAGGATACTTGTATTGATGATATGTATACTTGTATTGATGAGGATACTTGTATTGATGATGTGTATACTTGTATTGATGAGGATACTTGTATTGATGATGTGTATACTTGTATTGATGAGGATACTTGTATTGATGATGTGTATACTTGTATTGATGAGGATACTTGTATTAATGATATTTATACTTGTATTGATGATGTTGTTGATCGTGATGATCTAGATGACGATGTTGTTGATCGTGATGATCTAGATGACGATGCTGTTGATCGTGATGATCTAGATGACGATGCTGTTGATCGTGATGATATAGATGACGATGTTGTTGATCGTGTGATGATGATGCTGATGATCGTGTGATGACGATGCCGATGATCGTGTGATGACGATGCTGATGATCGTGTGATGACGATGTTGATGATCGTGAGATGACGATGCTGATGATAGTGAGATGACGATGCTGATGATCGTGTGATGACGATACCGATGATCGTGTGATGACGATGCTGATGATCGTGTGATGACGATGCTGATGATCATGTGATGAAGATGCTGATGATCGTGAGATGACAATGCTGATGATCGTGAGATGACGATGTTGATGATCGTGAGATGACGATGCTGATGATCGTGTGATGACGATAATCGTGAGGATCCAGATGATGATATTGTTGTAGCTGTTCAAGTGATACAGAAGATAAAGACTCAATACTGAAGATGTCGATGTTCCAGTATTGAAGATGTTCCAGTAACTGCTTGAGTTACTGATGATGTTGAGAAAGCTTCCAATGATTTATAGATGTATCATGTATGATGTTGATGACTCCTTGCTCGTGCAGATGTTGTTATAATATCCTTCTCGTTAAGGGGGAGTGTTGAGATATTGTAACTTCAAAGAATATTATATTTGTACTTTATTATTCCGGAGATGTTTCATTCCTCCGTGAAGATCTTATTGTATATCCGGAGATGTTTATTCCTCCGTCGGAATGTGGTAACTCGGGTTATTAGACTTCCCTAGTGGGGGTCGGCCCTGTATATGTTATGTGGGTCAAAGGGTTATTAGACCACCCTAGAGGGGTCGGCCCAATCAGTTTTAGTGGGGTATTTAACCCATTGGTTAAATACGAGCCTACGTGTACCTGTGTAAAATACATGTCAGTGTAGTGTATAAATAGAGGAGGTGTGTTCCTCATTTGACACACACACTCACTTGAGAAAGGCGCACTTGTGGAGGAGAGGTCTGCTATGGTGGAGGAGGAGATCATATCTTTGGTTTGCATCTTTTTGTATTGCTGGTCATCTATATTGAGGAAGCTTTACTGGGTTTTCTACCCCATGAGGGTTTCCCAGGATAAATCTGTGTCTCTTGTGTTTATGCTATGCTTGTTGTTTCTTCAGTGATCCTGTATATGCTATTATTGTGAAATGGAATGTAATGCTGCTATTTTTCAGTCTTATCATATTAAATATTAACAAATTTCCATGTAAATGTTGCGATGGTGGACAGATGAAAAAAAAGAACTATGATTTATCGACATATGATCAGGTATGGGCATAGTGGTATAAGCCCTTGGGCTGAAAATAATTATCTAGATATGATTGTATTGCATGCACAAGAGATGAAGAAGCTCCAAACGTAGATGAAGAGGCACCAAATAGAGCACCAAACATAAATGAAGAGGCAACAATCTTAGACAAACGGTTTGAAGTTAATAAAATGTTGAATGAGGGGCTCACCGGTGGTTGGAACAAGTTGATGGACGATGCTTTAAAACCTATGTACAATACTTGTAAGTTAATTCATTTGACAACAATCCTTCAAATTCTTAATTTGCAAGTCGTACATTGTTGGACAAATGAAAGTGTAGACGAGGTATTAGCATAGTTACGTTGGTTGTTACCACCCGACTTGACATTTCCAACAAAATGAAGTCAATGTAAAACACAAAGCACTAACGTAGGATTAGGGTATGAAAACATCCACACATGTTTTAATGGTTGTGTATTATTTCACAAAAATCTAGTAAGTGAGACTAAATGTTTAAAATGTCAAAAAGGGAGGTATAGATTAAGGTTGAAATCAACTATGGCTCGTACAAATATTCTTCGTCACTTTCCACTAATCCCACAATTACTCCGAATGTATAGGGATGAGACATCGTTGAACTTATGCAATGGCATGCCCAAAATAAAAGCGTTGATGGAAAACAACGACATGTACCCGATTCTATGGAATTTGACAAAAGGTGGCCCGATTTTGCCCAAGATCCTTGTAATATAAGGTTGGTTTTATCTCTAGATGGGGTGAACCCATTTTTCCTAGATCAAAGCACTGAATGGTCAACTTGGCCAAAGTTTTTATTAACTTATAACTTGCCAAGGGATATTCAATGTAAGAGGCCCTGGGATTTTGCACGGGATATATTAGATCTTCAATCTCATTTTATGATTTATCATTTTTGGTCTATGTGAAATTTTGGATGTAAGGATATGAAGAAAAAGGGCATGAAGTGCAAAGTTAACAGTGATTATTCTAACCCCTTGACAGATTATGCAAAGTTAACAGTGATTATTCTAACCTCTTGACAGATTATGGGTGTCTTCATAAGGAACGGATGACCACGAGTGTTGAATATTTGTCATCTCTTGGTCTAACAAAAAGGTAATTAGTTAATCCACTTAATTTTTTTACTTCTGGCCATATTTCATTAAATTAGTAGTATATAATTTGTTTAACGAGGTAGGCCATGTATGCTTTCAATGTTAATTATATGATATGTTTTATTTTTGTAGAGAAGAACTATATTTTTTTTGTAAAATTCGAAAATTAAATTAAGCTAAAAGAGATATGTACAGAGTAGCATCAATATCAGACAGATTGTTGTTTGAGTCCTCATGACAATGATTGATCTGTTTACGACTAGTACTACAACTACTATCAACAAAATGTAAAAGTTTGTAGAGAAGAACTAGATTGCAAAGAAAAATCTGAGTAAAAACAAAGGGCAAGTAAATACATATTATTTCCAACTCATAGAATCCTATGCATTAATAGTGATTCAACACATCTAGTTGATGATGAAGATGATACTTGTGATGATCATTATCAGCCTTATATCATAGCATCAACATGAGGTTGATATCAGAAGTCTATAATAGATTAATAAGGAAATAAGGAAAAAGGAGAACTAAGTTTGAAGTGTCTTTATTCAAAATTAAAGGAATGCTTTAAGACACATATGTGGTGATTGGTGGGATACCTAGTGCCACACTTGTTGTGACCAAGGAGCAAGCAATTCATCCCAATGCAACTAAACATGCATTGATTACATTTTTTCCAAGCAACGTGCCTCAAAATATACCTACTACATCAAAACAAATTGATGCAATAGGACCACCCAATATTTCTGGTAATTCGGAAGATGTATCGGTTGTTGTTAAAAGACTAAGAGTGAGCCGATATTGGTATAGGAGTATGAAAGTACTCCTCTCTAAATACAAAATAGTGGGAATCTTTGAAGGAAACTATGTGTTCCATGTATTTTTTGGCAAAGACTACACGAGGTGAGAGAGCTATAAATAATGTGAAGGTTCCATATGTTGGCCGAGGTGGGTTTCAAGGCAAAAAGACAAATTTGCAGTAAGTGTATATATTTTTGTTTGAATGTAGATTGTGCTATATATATTTTTTATTTATTTACTAAACTCGTTATGTGTTAAAACTTGACATTGACTTGTAGGTGGGAAACAATAATAAAGAACCCGGGGCAAAGGATATTATTCAATGTATGGTAGACTTAGACTACATACGAAAGAATAGTCTAAAGACATCAAGATCTAAAACAAAAAGTCACTTTCCATCTATCGAAATTCAAAGAATCCCAATAGGATCCACTTCAAAAGTCAAAAACCCAAAAGATGATTATCGACATGAAATGAATTGCACATATGAGTTGACAAAGATAGTTTAGCAATTGGTTGCCTCCCTTAAACCTATTGTTGTTGCATGGGACAATCATGTATTTATCATTTCATATCATTCATATGAGCTAATTACCTGAGTTTAATTCCTCTACAATATTTTTTTGGCTTCAATTTTAAATTTTATCAAATACTTTTTCCATTTGTGTTCATTCATGAACCCTCTTTTTTCTTGAATGGAAATGAATGCTTGTCAATATTAGGAAAAAAATATAGATCTGGGTGGTGAAGAATTGGTGGAAGAGTCTAGAAAGGGGCGTGAAGTTAATTCAACCCCCACTGTTAAAAATGTTCCTAAACCAAAACATGCAAGGGTAATTTTGATGTGAAATTTTGATTCCAAGACATAATTTTGATGTAAAGCAATTTGTCCAAAATGTTGTTAGTTTATGTGTAGACTTGTAGACCTACTACCTAGTGTGTACCATATTTTCTATTACTACATGATATGATGTTTTTTTAGCGTGAGGCGTAGTCCTAAGTCTTGATATAAGTTGAAATTTATGAGTCGTGTGGAAAGAGTGTTGAATGACATTTGTGGGATGACAATATTGAACACTTTTCCTACAGATTTATTCATTTGGTAAAATTGACGATTTGGTTAGCATTGGATAACTTGGGCGTAGAAACGATATGTTATAGTTTCATAGGATAACAAGTCAAGTTCCTACTACAAATTGAGGTATCATGTTGCAAATTCGTTGTTTAGCAAGTTGTGTGCTTTGTCCCTTGATACATGATTGATAAATTTGTATGGTTACTATATTATGATATTGATATGAAAATGGACGCTATCTCATATTGCAACCTCAACCATCAATTGCCAATAATCTTTATAAGATCAATACAAATGTTTACCTTGAGATAATTTGAACCTAATGTTCAGTCCAATAGAAGCATTTCCACCAATTTAATATGAATGGAAAAAATATAATTTGAACCTAAAGTGAAACCCAACATATTCATTTTCATCAATCTAATATGAATGGTCAAGCATGTTGGGTGAGCAAGAACACTCGTTATTTATTTGAGTGTACAATGTGTTGTGAGTGCTTTATTTTTTGTGCAATTGTTCAGAATATAAATAAGATAGTTACACGTTATTTCGTTGTTTTCTTATGTCATGGTAGATTTATGATTCACTGCATACACAGTGTGTATTTTTTTTTTCTAGGCATTCTATCCTCTGTTATTGGTTGATTATGTTTTCAAGCTAGTGTTATAGTTAAGCCACTCGCCTTGTAATCTTTGTGAATAAGTATGTAACTTACCATACTGATAATAAAGGTGAACTTTGTATATCCTTATGCATATGAACGAGGTAAGTATAGGCGATCCATTACCCATTCTCAAATGGCTTATAAAGAGATAAAAGGTTGATGTAAGTTGAGTAATTTATTTTGGTTGCATATATTTTCCAATTTGCAAATTTTATTTTTTCCCTCACAACGAATACACCCATTTAGAAGTTGGAATTGGAGAGTTCATAAACATTGCATATCGGTCCTTGTTGTTTAGTCCAATTATCATTTTAAGCAATGACAAGTTGCTTTCAGCCCCAACGTGTCTTGGTCCTCTCTGATCAACATCAACACCAACGTTTTCCATATTCTTTTTCAAATTCGCCTAGTATTAGTGTGGTAGCATGTAGTACATGGTTCAATTTCTAGCTCGGTTGCTCTGACTATGTTATTATATAAGATTGGTTAAGAAATATAGGTTTAAGATGGATAAATGTTCATTTGATCGGTTTACTTTCAAATATTGTTGTTTAACAATATTGCTATCAAAATTTCCTTGATTTTTGTATTATGAAACCGCATGATGTAGGGACTAAATGTCGGAAAAGGCATCAACACAATAATTGAACTCTTAAATGATGACATTACTTATAGTTAAGATTAGCTTGAGTCAATAATGGAATTAGGCAATGATATTTCATATGTATTTTTATTTTTCTTCTAAGCATTATACCATCCGTTATTGGTTGATTTTGTTTTCAAGCCAACGTGATAAGCCACTCACCTTGTTATATTTGTGAATGAGTATGGAACTTACCATACTAATAATAAAGGTGAAATTTGTATATTCTTAAGCATATGAACGAGGTAAGTGCAGGAGATACATGTCCCATTCTAAAATTATTTATATAACCATAAAAGTATGAGGTGTGTCAAGTAATTTATTGTGGTTGCATATAGTTTTGCAATTTCCATTTTTTGTTTTCCCTCGTGAAGAATACACCTAGTATTTGGAAATTGGAACAGGAGAGTTCATGAACATTGTGAGTCATTGTGAGTGTTAAATATTGGTCCTTGTTGTTTATTCCAATGAGCATTTGGAGAAATGACAAGTTGCTTTGAGCCTTAAGGTCTCTTGGTCCTATGCAAACAATATTGTGACCAATGTTTTACATATTCTTCTTCAAATATTCCTAGTCTTAGTGTGGTAGCATGTAGTACATGCCTGGATTTATGGCTTGGTTGATCTGAATATAGTATTAAATAAGATCAGTTAATAAAGATAGGTTTATGATGGATAATGTTAATTTGATTGGTGTAATTTTGAATTATGTTGTTCAACAATATTGCCATCGAAATTCATTTGATTTTTGCATTATAAAACCACATGATGCAGGGCATAAATGCTGGAAAAGATATCATCATAATCGATGAACTCTTAAATGATGATATCAATTACAATGAAGTTGAGCTTGATATTGTGTAGTTAGTAATGGAATTAGGCAATGATATCTCAATGAAGGAGATTTTGTGGGATTTCGATGGATTCATTCAATTTCTATATTCCATGGACTGGAATTGAGCCTAGAAGATGCAAATGCGAATATTATAAAGGTCACAAGCAACATCCCCCTTCCATATGAGGATAAACATGAAGGTTGTAGTCATTTGAAAGAGAAAGAGGGAAGTTTCACATAGTGGCCTTTAAAATATATATAAAATATGGCATAGCTTACCGCATCCCTTCATATTTCATTAAATTATATTGCATGGATAAGGGATCTGTACTAGTGGAGAATCAATTGAAAATCATTAGCTTTGTTAGTGAACTTCACTTTTCAATTTGGTCATTGAATCTTAGTGACATTGTATTTTAACTTCACACACACACACACACATGAACGTGTTTAGATTATGTGTATTGTAATGTTTGTATTTGGTTTATGTATAATATTGTGCATGTTTCCTTAATTGATATTGGATGAACATCAATACTATGTAATGACAATATACAATTTCATGATATTTACTAAATTATTTATATCATATAAATTTCTATTAACAAAAATAAAACGAATGTGAAACTACAACTACATGAATAAATGAATATGAACCGTATATCGATATAATAATCACACAACTACTAAATTAGTAATAAAATACACCACAATAATGACTATTATCACTAAATATACTACCAATTGACATCAATTAATGATTCATTAAACAAGCAAATATACTACCAACTAACGACAATCAAACACTTATTGCACAAGCAAATATACTAACAGCTGACGAAACTTAATGACTAATTGAATGATCCGATCTACTACCAATTGACATCAATTCATGATTAATTAAACAACTAAATATACTATGAGTTAATGACTCAAATCAACCAATAAATCACTAATATAATAACAACTAATGTTAGCTGCATTATAAAGGACTGTAAATATAACACTCGTAGTCACCTCCCTCAAATTAGTCATTTATATAGATGTTTTAGTCATAAATTTTTCATTTTGTACTAGTGATGTGATGTATTGGACAATATATTGAGAGGACATGCCACCAAGTATGACTTTCAAATGCACCAAATGAAAACAACAAATTGGAAAGACCCTCTATTCAATACTCATTGAAAATCAATGATAGAGGCAAGGCAATCCATCGTCAAAGAAAATCAAATCCAAGGTACAATAAGAATCCCACTATGTGAGTAAAGGTCTTGTTGTTGAATGTCATAGGCCACTTAATCAACGAGTATTTATGAATGTCATATGTTGAGTGCAAGACAACTTGCAAATGATGAAAGTAAGTTCCAAGGTGTTATTGATCTCTAGGTCAAGTTCTCAAAACAAGGTGTTGCAATCAATGGGAGTAAACTGGCATGTCGTGTGTTTTAATAACCTATGACTGGGAAACGGAGGTCACCAATGTACATCAAATTTTATTGCAGAAACAGAAAAGAAAGCACATGTAACATTCAACACTTCTTTCCATTCATAAAATAAATAGGATTCAAGATGAAGTTCATACCCGGATAATCGACAGTTGATCCAAGCTTTCGAATTCCAATCTTCTCAATCCACTGCTACACTGCTCCAACTGATGGACCTGCAAACAAACAAACTACCTTTCTCAAAGCAATTTTACCAAATAAATATAAACAATTGAAATTGAAACTCATATATAAATTCATATGACAGATTCAAACATCAAGTTTATACAAAGACAAGTGCTATTGGAAGGGAAATCTATGATTTTATTTGCATAAATAACAGCTAGTTATACCTGTCCTGCAACTCGCACTAATGTAATCAGACCCTGGGATCCTGCTCCTCTCTCTTGAGTAAGTATTCCTCCAGCATTTCTTTATCCAAAGTTGGCTCCCCTTTCTCAATCCCCTCCCCTTGTATTTATGGCAAGGCTAGGAGGATAGGCTCAAAAGGCAGCTGGTTTGGGAAGTTGAGGTAGTTTGAATAACTACCCTAACTAATCCACAATTCGTCATTTTATATATATTTTTCGAGATTTTTAAAGATACCCGTGAGTATACCTTTGGACAACCAGCGAGTGAATCGTGACTCTTATGTCTTGCAGTTAGCAGGTGCAACATTTCAGATGATACCCGTGGGTTGTCTGTATAAACACCCGCGTGTTGGCTAATATCAAAGTCGCGTTTATGCTTCAAAATAGTTACAAAAATATGTTTATTGAGGAAAAGGTTGCAAAGTTCAGATCCAAATCATCTAAGGTCAAGGAATATCTTCCATCCATAGTGTCCTTTTGTGTGACAGACAAGGCAATGTGGTCACAGACGGAGAAGTGCTAATTTGACCGATAACAGATGCCCCCTAATGTATGAGGTCAGAGGGAAGACGATGGCCGAAATGCATTAAAATACAGAAAGAGTGTAACGTACCCACCTATGAACCCAATTAGAGTAAGGGAACATGGTGCCAATCTCATGGGGCTTTTACATGATCTCATCCCAATTCATTAGATTCACAACATATTATAAAATAAATGTGCATAAAACATATCAAACAGTCATCAATTTAAACATTGCAGAAGTAAATACATAGACAGAAAAACACTTATCTTCATTATGCAATAGTCCCAAACAACTAGCTATGTCACTGCAACATTCCACCCAACCATAGGCCAGTTGTGTTCATCAATCTCTCAACACAACTGCCACCCCCGAACTGGGCATGATTCTTACAAGGAAAAGGGGACATTCACTCATTCATAGCCAATCAATCATTTCATCTGAGCCAAGCCAATCCACAACTGGGTTTATCAGGCTACATTTGAACCCTGGAGGCTTACACTCAAGCTCAAGCCAAAGCAATGGATTTACCAACAGAATGGCCATGGGTTTGGGCTTTCCCCAAATCGTTTCCATCCAAAAACGAATTGTGGGATGGGGAAAAACATTCACAGGGAGGAAAACGTTTTCTCCCCAACTCTCTAAGCATTTAACAACAAAAACGATCTCTATGGAACCCCAATTCCATTCCCCTTCTTCCCCACTGGTATACAATACAAAAACGCCCTTCTCCCAACTAAGAATGAAGGAAAACACCTCAAAACATGGCTGGAAAACACCCAGGTAGCTCCAAACTCATGAGGAAGAGAAACTGGTTGAGGGATAATGGCTTGGGGAGCAATTCATGGCTCTTTTCTTTCCCAATAAGCAAAACACATTTTTCCATGCAGGGTGGCTTGCTGATACTCGAATTTGGACATCCATACCTCTCATTCCCCAAGGCATAAACTACCTCAACCAACTCTTGGGAGAAATCAATGATTGGGTACAAAAGTCAACATGGGTAGTTGAGGGTTTAATGGGTTCTCTCATTGACACTTGGCTTGACTTGATTGGCTCAAGGGTTTGAATGTTTTCCCTCCCAATTCCTTGTAAAATCATGCCCCCATCTCTTTATTGCATTGCATAGCTAGTTCTGGATATTTTATTAAATGCATATTTACATGATGTTTGAAATTCCAATGTGCCTGGCTAGCACGCAAACCATATGCATCAATAAATCGATGGCGGGGCCTTGGCCTTGAGCTCCTCACCATGATTTTATAACAATATTACATCATTTACATTTTAATGCAATAGGGTCAAGATGGGGACGTTACAAAGACGAGGAGCAAAGAAGCCACAGGATGAGATCACAAATGGTACCTGAAGCATAAACAAGGCCAGCGAGCAATTACAATCTTTATATCAGGATATGTTCAAAATGATAGAACATGATCTCCAATACATAACAGAAAAATATGTATATAGCATGGCCACTGAAATACAAGCATGGATCCATGTCAAAATAGGAGATCATAGCCATAAAAACAAACTGGATATATGTCTCATCAAGAGCAAAAAATGGGTGTGGCTCAGTCTTGCACAACTTGGGCAATAAAAAAATATGATGATGCTATTATAGGCCCAAGGTCTTCATCCAAACCATCTCAAGGTACGAATCCTAACCATGCGAATAAATGAGTTGATGTCAAACATGGAGGACACCGTTTGATTACCGGCCATTGATGTGGACCGTTAATAAAAGCAAGGGAACCCACCAATGATGAAAATGGGGCCCAAAGTACCTAGTACATTCTACCAAGTGTGAATAAAGGGTCTTGAAGTTGAACACCTGAAGAATCCATCGAGTATGAGACATTGATCTATTCCCACTACCCAATAGCGAGGGAAATTGCCACTGATGACTGCAATCCCCAAGGTACTACCAAAACTCTAAACTTCATTCCCAGAGCAAGATGAGTTGGATTCAATGGGAAGAAGTCCATTGGAATGGAGGCCTTAAAACATCCTCCATCATCCAACATGAGAGACAATCAAAGGTTGATCTGATCTGGAGTAGGACTGAGTACATGATGAAACATACTGATATCAAGGAATGGCCGACACATGAGGTCAAGGAAACTCAAGAATAGTCGACATAAGTTGTATCCTTGAACAGTGAGCATGACACAAGAGTGACTTAGGAAGCTTTGGACACAAAGGTACCATGATATAAATCTGCAATGTAGGAGACATTAACAGATTGTTCATATGATTGGAAGAGTAACCAATTGGAGGAGTAAAAACTCTGGGATCGGGTTTATCCGAAGGCCAAAACTAGAACCCATCTTGTTTGATAGACTCAAAATGGTTCTACGTTCAAGGATAGACTGCTGCCATAAATGAAATGAAATAGCGGATATTTCCCTTCCCTTTCTCTTTTTGTTAAAAAATGACTTTTCTTAGTTTTAACAAGCATGAAAAGATTGAAAAGAAAGCTCGATAATATCTTTCTTGTTAATTTTAATGAGTCCAAGAAATCAAACTCAATAGTCCTTCTTCATTTTTAAAACAAGCTCGAAGAGGGGAGAGAAGAATGGTTGGTGTAAGTCCAACCATGTGTAATTTAACGAGTCCATGGGAGGGAAACTCAGGACCTTCTTCACGTTTTAACGAGTTTGAAGAAGAGATAGACTAGTACTCGATAGTTTACGGATCCGTGGATTTTAATATTGAGCCCGGATCTGTTTGTGCTCGCCAGTGTTTTCATATTTAAGGAGTCTGGAAAACTTGAACAAAAACTCCATACACCTACTCAATTTTAATATCGAGCCCGAGTTTGTATGTGCTCGCCGGTGTTTTCATATTTAGGGAGTCTGAAAAACTACAAGAACTTCATACTGTACTTTTTTGTAAAGTTAGCCTCTTCACTCAAAAAAGTGTAAAAGTGTACGAGAGAGGAATCTTCTAATCATCATGACTAGAGTATACCTTTTTCGTAAGTAATCCACAAAGATCTGGAAAAGGGGTAAACTTATATCTAAGTGGATATCTGTTCAAGTCCTTTAATGAGTTTGAAAGAGACAAGCATGCTCGGTAATCTTGTTAATTTTAAAGAGACTAACAAGAGCATGAAAAGACTCCATTGGAACAGGGAACTTAATATTAGGTAAAAATGATGTACAATGTATAAGTTCCTCGATATGTCAAATGACGGACGAACTGTAGATAGAATCAACATCAACGGATTAGTAGAAAATGTTAGTTGAAAGTGAACAAACGAAGTTCAAAATGACATAAAATGACAAAATAGATCTAATGTGTTGAGCTAAACTAGCATGTCAAAAAGAAAACAAACCTTTGTATTAACCACCTTTTGCAACTGATAGTGAGAAAAACATTTTTTAAAGCTTTACCTAGTCAGAACAACTCAAAAGGGTCATTTAAGATTAATTAAAATTAAAAAGGGATTTGAAACTATATAAAGGGGTTAAATATTTGAAAATAATTTGTATAAATAGTGTCAAATTAGAAACATAACTCACAAAACCATTTTACCATTGGAGAAAAGGAGAAAAACCCTCTTACTTCAAATGCTGATTGCAATCAATCCCGGAAGTGAAATCGAAATCCGTCACTTGAAAGTAAGCTATCTCTGCTATCAATTTAATCCATTTCTTTAAGTTTTTAAAGATGTTTTGGGGGTTTTTAAGCAAGTTCTAAAACTAGGGCTTCGTACCCACGAATCTGGCTGAGTAAAAGTCGCGGTCACGTGAAATGTGCGTGATTTTACCACAGGGAGACTCGCGGGTACCCACCTCTGTTGAAAGTCACGGGTACCACAGTTCAAAAGAAAAAACCACAAACTAATGCATGAAATGGAAATGGGTGATGCAGGATGGTTTTAACTTGGAGAGAGAGGGAGCATGAGGTCATGGACAGGAATGCAATGGGGGATCCTCTTACTTTGAATGCGTTAAGGAGGTGTGGGCTCTTAAAAAATTTCCGTACTACAAACATGCGTGCACAAACACATCTGCTCCAAATGCTTGTAGGATATTGGGATGCCGATCATGGCATGTTTAATCTCCAAGGGGAGATGTTGGATGTCACCATTGATGACATATACTTCATAATCGGACTATCTCAACGAGGTGAGGTGGTGAACCTCAAAGGGACATTTAGAGGAGTTGGTGCTTTGTCCATTCAGGATTATATCAATACATACTATGTAGCTGACACCGAAAAAAGCGGGAGCCAAGTTCCAATTGGGAAAATTGCAAGTTTCCCATTAAAAGTGACCTTGAGTACAATAAACAAGATCGGGGGCCACTGATGACACGAAGGGGCGACATCTTCCTGTGTCAGGGTGGCAGTGAAACAAGTTTTTCATATGCTGACAAGGATTATCTGGGTGGTGGAGCCGCCAAGTGTTCGCACTAGAGCAGTTTCTGTATGCAGGCATGGATTTCCGAGGTGATACCGAGCTCATTCTGCCTCCAGGGGAATCCTAGGGAGAGATAGGTACCAAAATGTGTTTTTGTTTTTGAAAAATTGTTTAAAATTTTTATGTTTTTTGTATATGTAATTTTTATGATGAGTATGACTACTGACAATATATAAATTATGCAGATTTTGGGCCAAGGAGACCTACTGGGCATCCTAGAGTATACACACGACCGACCGATCCAGGTGGCGCAGATACCATGCTGAGGAGCATTGAGGGGAAGATGATTCAGTTGACTCACGATATCCCTACATACAATATAGAGCGAATGCTACTCGAGATGCTGGGACATGAAGTAGGGGTGCCCCCAACCTGGATCCGGTTACTTAGGAAAGTAGCCAGGTTATTCATTTGTTATAGAGAGGTCGTAGCAAAGCTAGTTGAGGCTCCTCCCTCTCCATAGGGAGAGGGACATATTATTTTTTGAGAATGTTTATGCCCACTTTGTATATTTTGACAGTAGTTGACTCAAACTCATATGTATTTTTCGGACTAGATATATATATAGATAGTATCGATTATATACATGTTATCTTATGTGTTTTATATGTTATTTTGTATGATACAAATGCCAGTCAAGAACATAATTTGCATATGCATCAGCTAATGTATTGAAATTCCTTGAAATATGTTGATATGGAATGTAATCAAAATGTCTTTCAAGTAATCTAATTCGCAAAAACTGACGTAGCAGAGAAGGATATCTAACCCTATACTCACTCGTCAACTGAAGTACTACTAACTGCGAATCGATTCTTACCTCCAAACATGAAATGTCGTGATGGATAGCATCTCAGAGCAATTCAATAACCGCACTATACTCAGCTACGTTGTTCGTCGTAGGGCCCAAACAAGCACCTCACGAAGAAACAAGTTGGATGGAGGGTGAGTAAATAACCCAAGCCGTTGAAGCCGACTGACGAGTGTGGCGACTAGCGCCATTGGTGAATCCTATGAAGCACTCGGTTGTCATCTGAAACCACAATCCAAAAGACACATAAGACGATAAATCCAAAAGAGAGTAACTCTACAAAGCATGTATAACTATAGTACAAGAAAAATCATGTAGGCCTAAGCGTAATACTTTTTCAAGTAGAGCCCATTTCTAGGATCGAGAAACCTCATAACCATCATAATATGTCAACTCGTAAGATCCCTTCTTCAAAAATTTAGAAACAATATAAGGTCTGAGCCACATGGATTTGAACTTTCCTTCCCCCAAGCGATCCTTGTCTTGGTCGTAGACCAAAACAAGGTCTCCTTCTGAGAAAACCCTTGGTTTTACAGACTTATCATACTGATGTTTGACTCGGCTTTTATGAGCTTCATTTGCAGTGAGCACGTCACGGCGTTTATCATCTAAATGTTGTAAATGAAGCAAACTCTCTTCCAAAGCAGAAGTTTCGGGAAGTAGTTGGATAGCCAAATTCAAAGATGGAATCTCGCATTCAACCGGTGTGACTGCCTCCAACCCGTGAACGAGTTGAAAAGGTGAAAATCCCATAGTAGTATTAACGTTGGATTGATATGCCCAAAGAGCCGGATACAACATGATGTGCCAGTTTGATCTACTGGAATTAATGGTACGTTGAAGAATAGTTTTCAAAGTTTCATTGTTCACTTCAACTTGCCCATTCGCCTGATAAAACAAAGATGATTGTTCTTGTCGAAAACCTAACATAGTGTATAAATCAATCATCATGTTGTTATGGAAATGTCTACCGTGGTCGGTGACGATCTCTTTGGGTATACTGAACCTGGAAATGATTTGATTGAAAACGAAGTAAGCTGTCGTTTCTCCATCTGCTTTCACAGTAGGCATTGCCTCGGCCCACTTCGTAAAGTAATCGACAACAACGATGATATGATGATTCCCTCCAGACGAAACTGGATTACAGGTCATAAAATCAATCCCTTACTTGGTGAAGGGACCTGTTGTGATAGCAGGGTGAAGAGGAGTTGGGTTTGCTTGCATTTTCTTTGTGAAAAACTAACATGGTTGGTAGTGTTTCATGGCTTCCACGCAATCTTTAAAGATGGTGGGCGAAAAATACCCAGCACATAGTATTTTCTGGCTTGTTTCTAACCCAAAAAGATGACCCACTATGGGCATCATTCAATACTAACTCGGCTTCATCCAGAGTTAAACAACGGCGTAATATGGAATCTACCCCACGTCTATAGAGCGTGTTAGAAATAATGAGGTAGTTCTTAGCATGGTGCCTAAGCTTTCGTCGTTAGTCTCTGGAGAAAGTCGGCGGACACTTCAAAGTATGGAGATATATTAAAATGTCTCCATACCATGGGTCAGAGGTCACAATGAGAAAAATATGTTCATTAGGTAATGACGAATCTTCCTCATTGCTCGTTACATCACTAGGAAACTCGGAGATAAGCTCGGCGAACACCAAAGACTTTTTTGATTTAGAAGATTGGAATGTTAGGTCAAATTCTTGCAAAATGACAATCCATTTATTAAATTTCCCTCTAATGATACGTCGGGTTAATACATATTGAAAAGGATTAACATCTTCTATAAATGTGGTGGTCTACAACAAAATATAATGACGTAATCTCTGAATGGCATAGACAACAACTAATTCCAATTTCTCGACGTGAGAGTATTTAAGTTCAGGAGTTACAAGTGTGCGAGAGATATAATAAATGACATGCTCTTGGAGCTTGTCATCCTCCTGAACCAGGACTATGCCGATCGTGGAAACTGACACTTCTAGATATAGAAGGAAATCCTTAGTATAATCTGGCGGGCTCAGCAAGGGGGCTGATAATAATGCTTTTTCCAAAGCGTCAAATGAAGTTTGTGCAGCCTCATCCCAGAAAAAAATGGGTGTCTTGCTTAAGAAATCGCATGAATCCTATAATGATATTTGCATAGTTGATAATAAATCGTCGTAGAAAATTAGACATGCCCTGCAGGCTTTGAAGTTGTCTAATGGTGCAAGGAGGAGGCAATTTGATAATAGCCTCAACTTTCAGAGGATTGACCATAATCCCACGACTAGACACAATGAAACCTAGTAAAGTAAACGTTCAGACTCGATGCAGAATACACATTTGTTAGGGTTTAACCGTATCTGGTAGTCTTTGCATCATTCAAACACAAGTCGTAAATGGTCAGGATGATCTCGTCTCTTACGAGATTGTGCAGGGAGATCATCCAAATACGGTTCGAATACGTGTTTGATGTCATGGAAAGCAAAGTTCATAGCTCGCTGGAAAGTAGCTCCAACATTCTTCAATCCGAACAACATTTTCCTATAGGCAAAGGTACCCTAGGGACAAATCAAAGTCATCTTGTGTTGGTCTCCAAGTTTAATTTGGATTTGGTTATATCCTGAAAAACCATCCATGAAAGAGAAAATTTCATGGCCTGCACACGCATCAATGATTTGATCTATGAATGGTGTGGGATAATTATCTTTTGGACAGGATTTATTAAGGTCCCCAAAGTCCATACATAAGCGTATGGTCCCTTGATTTTTATCGACCGGGACTGGGTTAGAAACCCATTCCGTCATGTCGATAGGATCAATGAAGCCGGCCTTAAGGAGATTTTCGACTTCAGCCTTAATGGCCGCAGCTTTCCTAGGGTTGACTGGACGAATTTTTTGTCGTATTGGTTTCACGTTAGGATAAGTCGTGATGACGTGCTCACCAATAGAGGGGTCAATGCCTCGCATCTCCTCGTAAGACCAAGAAAAAATGTCGCGGAATTCCTTAAATAAGTTGGTGTACAAAGTGATATCTTGTGAAGAACAATTTGCTCCAATGAAAATGTTTTCCACAACGTTAGGTTTGGTGGAAATATCGATCGGTATAGTCGTCAAAATGTTCACCATATTACCTTCAGCATAAATCGTTTGTTTCGTGGAAGGAGTGATGGACAAATCAATATTACCACCAGGTCTCATTGAAAACTCTCCATTCTCAATCTTGTTCAGATCTGGAAGAAAATAAGATATGTGATGCATATGTTCCCATGGATTATCCAGACCTACCATAGCTTCCAGGATGGCTTCGTCAGAAGGAAAAACAATATCTAAACAATCAAAAGAATGTGTGGAGTTAACTGACCATGCAGGTGCATAATCAATATATGACTCTGTTGAGACTGACGGATTCGAGATATAATCTATTGCATCATTTTGTGATGCTTGGTAAGCCACTTCTGCAATGGATAAGGGCGCGATTGGTTCTTGTTGAGTAGGAAGGATCCATGGATCAGTTGTTTGACTAAGCGTAAAAACTTCTCGAGACAATATGTCAGTGGTACTCATTAAACTAATATAGTTTACAGAAGCAGTTAGATCAAATGTGCCCATCAAAGATGAATACATACCTACTCCTAAGCTCTCACTAGGCAGACAAGCTTGATCAATCCAAGGGATGTTCAAATCCGACAAAGTTGTGTTGTTTTTCCGAGCGAAGGATATTTGATCGATTGTGACAATATTACCTTCATGAGGGAACATAAGCACTCGGAAAATGGATGAGGGAATGGATTGCATAGAGTACGTCCAACTTCTTCTCGACAACAGATTGCAGTCGAGAGAATCATCCACAACTTCTACCTCCACTAACACTACTTTACCGGCAAGTTGAATCTCGAATGAGGGTAAGATTCGGTGTGAATGGAAAGATCTTCCATCAAAATCAGTAAGTAATGTAAACTAAGGGTCTAAATCAAGAGAGCCCAAGGCTTGCCAACAAGATACAGACATTACGCATGTTGACACGCCTTCATCTACTACCATTCATCCAATGGTATTTGAACCACATAATACTTCGATCTGGAAGGCCACGTGGTAGGGAAACCAAGGTTTTATATTTCACATATCAAATCTAGCAAGCATATTCGACAAATCCATGCTACCTATTGCCGCTAAAAGTGTGTTTCGATGCGATGGGAATCTTTGCAATACTTCTAGGGCGGACATAGCACACAGCATTTGGGATAGGTCTTCTACAACAGAGTATTTTGGAGAGGCCCGCACATTAGGATTGTGCATTGCCCATTTATAGACACCTTTTGGTATCTTCAACAAAGAATTTATTGGTCTCTCGATGTGGAGAGGAACAAATGACTCAAGAACATATTTGTCTTTCTGCTGCATGTCCGAGGTATAATTCTTGGTTCTCGTCTGCAGTAGAGTGTGTGAGTTAACCATATTAATATAAGACTAATCAGCTGATGTAACACGGTGAGTGCCCCCAGTATTAGAGCTTCCAGAAGCTGGGATTTTTCCTTGGGGAAAAGGATCCTTCAAGATAGTTGGTTTCTTTTCATGTAATAGCTTCTGGGATTAATCTATGAGAGGGAATTGATTAGTGAGGTGGTCTCCTTTGTAAAGTTTGCAAGGAAACTTTACCTTCTTCTTATCTTTTTTTCCCTCCTCGGCATTTTCAGTATTCTTGGATTTTTGTTGGTTCCCCTCCCCTTTCTTACCCTTTTTCTTATTGTTGGGTTTCCGAGGACCCTTTTGATTTGTATGCACATTTTGTACAAATTTTGTTTGTGAAGGGGAGGATGCAACTATAGTTTCTTCCGCAGCATACTGCTTCACTGAAAGTGCATGGACTTGTTCCGTTAAAGCTTCTAGCGTGGATGATTCGTCTTAACCAATGATGTCATCGGCATGTGGTCTAGGTTTAGGCTTACTGATATCTATATTAGACCTAGGTGCGTCAGGAATTATCTCGTAAAGGATCCGAGACTAATCGTAGATCAAGTCGAGTTGTTGGGTCCTTAAAATTGCTTCCTCTTCAGAAGTAACCCCAGAAGTTGAACCATCCTTAGAGATGTAAGGTAGTAGTGATTTTAAATACCACTCCAATAGAAATTATGGGGGGGTCTCAGCTTTAATGAGTCATTTCCATCTTCTCCACTTCCGAATATGATCAGAGAGATGGGTGGCTTTTTTCTGTCTAAAGGTAGTGTTATCTCCCCAAATAATTTTGTCGAGTTGATCAATTTTAGATGATGGGAGGTCATTTGAAAATTCATTTATAAATTTGTTAAGGCCCATTTTTTATATCTTTATACATGTAATAAAGTTTGAAAAACATTTGATTGGGTTTTCATTTCAGAAATTTCAAAAGACAGGTTTCGGTAGCCAAGCGCTTATTTAAAACAGTCCCTAAGCTACCGAAAGCCCTGCTTTCGGCAGCTTAAACGAAATTTTCGAGGCTCTCCTAGCTACCGAAAGTGAAAGGACATACAGCGTGAGTCAGGGGGAAGTTTTCGGTGGCTTGAGAGAATACGATGGTGTTCATTAGCCACAGAAAGGTAAATATTTTCCGCAGTTCGCAGTGCAAGTTTGGAACCTTTCGTATCTGCCGAAAGCAAAGTCATTTTCGTAATACATGTGGCCGTTTCAGGGGCTTGAGAGAACACAATGGTTTTCATTAGCCACCGAAAATGCAGATACTTTTCACAGCTTACCATCCAAAGGCTGGATTGTTTACAGCCATCGAAACAGAGCTTTTGGTAGCTAACAGAAATCAAGCTCAGACCTACTAGCTACCGAAAGCCTAAAAATCACAGGAAATTGTCATTTTCGCACATATCCAAGTTTTATCATTCTAAAGGGTATGAGGATGGTTTCTAAGTGAATTTTTTAATTAATAGGATCTGTTTCAATGTGTTGTTCCAGTTTTGAAGGTGCCAGCAAGATGGAAATAATGAAGAAATGTGGCATTTTTTACTGTCCTGAGTCATCATTTTCAAATGACGATTCTAAGCATATGGAGAATATTTTTGCAAAACTCTCGGAGATTTTTGTTCCTAACATGTCATATAACAATAGCCTCTCCCATTTTTCCTACAGGTATTGCAGATCGAGAGAATTGAACCCATCACTGAGCCCCAATTTGCGGATCCTGGAATCTGCTTGTTTGACACATGTTTTTGAAATGCAGATCTCGGGAAAACCAAAACGAGTTTCAAAGATATGAGAGAGGTTTTTTCTCAAAACAAATAAATGCACAATAACCTCTTTCATTTTATACACAAATGTCACATAGCTGGAGAACTAAACCCATCTCTGAGCCTCTTTTTCAGCAGTTTCAACAAAAGTGGCGTTTTTACTGTGCAGGGTCATCATTTTCAAATGATGATTCTAACTGACTGGAGAATCATTCTGTAAAACGCTCAGAGGTTTGTCTTCCTAAAACGTCAGAGAAAAATAAACTCTCTCATTTTTCCTACAGGTGTCACATATTGGGAGAATCGAATGCATCTCTGAGCCCCATTTTTCAGCAGTCTGGCCAATTAAAAATGATTTTTCCTGGTTTGTTGAAAAACATTTTTGGATTTTCCATCTGGAGTAAATTCGACCCAGCTTCTTAGGATCTAGGGAGATGTTGTAAAGGCTATAAATCCTGGAACTCATGTAGAACAAGAGGGGGACTTTGTAGACTTCTCATTCCTGTAATCTCAGACTTCTCATTACATATCAGTATTATAAGCTTCTTTTGCCATTGATGTTCAGACTTTCTCCTTCTATTTTTCTGTACTTGCACTTGAATATTATGTTCATGTTGTTCATGCTTGTCTTATGCCTGATAATTGTCATCTTATCACTGTATTGATAAGTTAGAATTGCAAGTATTCCTTACCTATTGTAATTGGTCATTCATATATGCTTTGTGTGTATGTTTATGTTGATATAATAGGTTTTCTCCATACATTCAATTTTGATAAACTCTCTGAACAGCAGTGGTTGAAAGCCTTTTCCAACTGAGTGTGTTAATGCATGTTTTGAGCGAGTGAGGTTTCATTAAGTCATCTAACTTGATCCTATTTCCCATACATTATTGATATATTTAAGTTACCAAGCTCGTTCCCTTCACAGTCAGGGAAAGACACCTGGAGTGATAACAGGTAGAGAGAAGATTCTTACTGGCATCATAATGGACGGGAAGCTGGAAATGATTCAATAAAACTGTCGCTAAATCCCAAAAAAAAAATATGTTGCGGCAGGTAATTCGATATACCATTTAGCTGCAACGCTTGTTAAGGTTCTTTCAAAGAGCCTCAATCGAATCGAGTCGTCATTTAACGATTTAGAGGAGCACCAAAGGTGAAAGGTCGTGACATGGTCTCCAAGGTCTTCACCAGTTTTTCCTTCAAATTTTGGAATGTCTGAAGGGAGTTTGGTTGGGACCGGAGGCCAAGAAGGGTTGTGTCGCACCAAGTCATTCATCAGTTTTGAAAGGTTTGGCAATTTAAAGTTTCCAGGAAAGGAAAATGGGGTCGTGTCAATGGTGTGTGATTTGGAGGAGTCTTGTAAGGGGAACCAACCAAACCTTGGATCCTATAAGTTTGGTTGGGGTTTCCCCCAGTCACCGGTTGTGAAGAAAAACATTGTGAAAGTTGCTCCAACCATAAGCTAGCGGATTACTTCCTTATGACCCAGTCCATTGCGACTGGGTATAAGTACCTCTGAATTGAGGGTTAGTATAATTGTTACTTCCCCCTCCACCGAATAGTGAAAAGGGAGTACTCCCCACAGGCACATTAGAGGTTTGTACATTAGAAGAATGTGCATTAAATCCTATAAAGGGGTTAAAACCTGGCATTGATGCAATAGAAGAGGTAGGCATTGAGCCTACAAATGGTGCAGAAGGAGCAATGTGTCCTCCATGCCAAGGTAATCCTTGATTGAAAGGAGTAGAATTAGGATTGACCTGGAACTATTGCACAAAAGGGGAAGATGTAAAGGACACTGAGGGTGTCCCAAAAAAAAGAATACTAGATGGGACAATGGTGGATCCAAAGGGAATAGATTTCATCACAACTTGGGTGTTAGACAAACCTGAAGATCCAACATTGAAACTGAAAGAGGTGCTCGGAGCATAATTGAACTACAATGAACTCAGTATCAATGTGTTTAAGTGTGGGAGAGATAAATCTCCCAGCATGATAGCTGAAGTGGGAGTATGAGGAACTCCCGATGCATCCCCTATGTTATCCATAGCAAGACCAGGTGTAAACCTATATACACTTAACTCAACGAGCCCTAAAGAAACAACTCTTTCTAACAAAGGGTCATTAGGTCAAGTTAGTGGAGGGTTGAAGTGTCTCACTAACTCTTCTATAGGAAAATATTCAACCTCGATGATTTATTGAACCGGTTGAGTTTGAGAGATAAGATGGGGTTCTTTAGGGGGTTCAGTTGTACGAGTGAGTTCAAAAGAACCACGTGAGTTTGTTCTATGCCGCTATGGTGGCAGCGGAGGCTCCACGGTGAGTGGAGGAAGGTTTCTCAACCTTCGTGACCTACGAGGAGGTTGGTCGTCCACAACTGCAACAAAAATATACTAAGTGATCAACCTAGGGGCCATTAGAACAGCAGGAAACAAACAACACACCACTATAAAAGAAATCCTATGGTGATCGAGACCAGGAAAACAAAGATGAACTCTCAAAGGGAAGTCTGGACTGATTAGGGCCCAAAACAAACCATTAGAGTAGCGAAGGACAATTACCCGGGGTCCACAATACAGAGTCTTCGGGTGCAGGCGTTTGAATCACCAACCACCCTCCCAAATAACTGCAAGGGATTTCCTCACACGTCTATCCTAGGTACAGTGGAAATGTCCTTCCACCGTCACCTGTGTAAATCCCTATAGGTCAAAGATACTAAGGCTACCACAATTGCAGAAAGAGTCTAGGGGGACAATCACAGGTTGAACCAACACGTATGGGCAGGGTAACTAGGCTCGAAATCCAAAAGCACATAAGGTAATAATGGATCCCCGTACATGTGTCAGCTCTGGCAGATGCTTGATTGAAAATCAGGGGGGGTATCCCCGACTGATCAACCTCTTTCAACCTTGTTCTTAACTCTGGTTTGAGTGGATCTTCTCGGCACACCTCGACAAAAGTGGATTTACCTAAAGATAGTCTTACTACGATTTTGAGATTTAAACGGTTTTGGAAAGTTTAAGATGCTCTATTCCAAAACCCTAGCCTAAACTAGTTGGTTTGTGTAACCTAAAAAGAAAAGTTACTAAAATTTTAAATTAAGGATTCCTTTTAGGGTTTTTGTTTACTCAAAAGGGTAGTGTGTTTGTGTGTGTAATGGTTACAACTGAAAGCAAAATGTATATATGACAATGCAAATTCTTCACAATTTTCTTGTTGCTTATCTTTCAAAATGTAAAATCGCAAAGTAAACCTAAAACAAACTAAATAAAAAATTAATTTTTCAAAGAAGATAGCATATATGACTATAACTACTTTGAAAAAAGGGAAATTTTCTTATTATAAAGCAAATGTTCTTTTGATTTGATTTTTTCTTTAAAAATGAAAGAAAAGGAAAATAACTATGAACAAACCAAAACAATCAGACGTGTAGGTAAAGGAAAGATGAACCTAGAGCTATAAAAATCAGAACTTTGACCCTAATAAAAAACTGAAAATAACCAACCCAAAAAGTTCCTTCAAATGACCTAGAAGTAACTAAGGTTTGGAAACGAGATACTATAAGAAACAACTGATATGTAAAAAATAGAAATCAATGAATCTATGTAGATATCAGGCTTCTCTCTAAACACCGGTGACTACAAAGGACCAAGTCCAAGCATCCGCCAAACAAACTATGGGTTAGAAAGAGTTAGGTACCTTTAACAAGCACAAAGAACCAACAAGAAATATTGCAAAGGGTTGCAAAAGACTCAGACAACGACTCATAAGCAGTCAAAAGGTCTAAGATCAACAAGAGAACTTTCAAAACCAAATAAACCAACCCTAAAAGAAAAAATAATTCTCTCAGGAAAAAATCGCAACTGTGTCTGCAGAGTCACGCAAGTGACCTGCGAGTACAAATATAAGAAACTAGCGGGTGAGGGAGGATAACTGCGATTATAAGTGAATGCAGCTCGCGGGTAATCTCTGAAAAAATTTAAAAAAGAAAGAAAACTAAAGATCAGACCACAACTAAGTCAAGCACAGGGTTGGAAAATACTCTAGAAACCTTCACAGAGACCTAAAAGTTGATAAAAAACTGAAAGAAAGTATCTCAAGAATCCCCAAACCAGAAACAAGAATTCCCCAGCAGAGTCGCCAATTTTGTTGTGCGGTTTAATAACCTATGACTGGGAAATGGAGGTCACCAACGTACATCAAATTTTATTGAAGAAACAAAAAAGTAAGCACATGTAACATTTAACACTTCTTTCCATTCATAAAATAAATAGGATTCAAGATGAAGTTCATACCCGGATAATCGACAGTTGATCCAAGATTTCGAAGTTCAATCTTCTCGATCCACTGCTACATTGCTCCAATTGATGGACCTGCAAACAAACAGACTACCTTTCTCAAATAAATTTGACCAAATAAAGATAAACAAATTAAATTGAAACTCATATATAAATTCATATGACAGATTCAAACATCAAGTTTATACAAAGACAAGTGTTAGTGGAAGGGAAATCTCTGATTTTATTTGCATAAATAACAGCTAGTTATACGTGTCATGCAACTGGAATTGTTGTAATCAGACCCTGGGCTCCTGCTCCTCTCTCTTGAGTAAGTATTCCTCCAACATTTCTTTATCCAAAGTTGGCTCCCCTTTCTCAAGCCCCTCCCCTTGTATTTATGGCAAGGGATGATAGGCTCGAAAGGCAGTTGGTTTGGGAAGTTAAGGTAGTTTGAATAACTTCCCTAACTAATCCATAATTCGTCATTTTATATATTTTTTCGAGATTTTTAAAGATACCCGCAATTATACGTTTTGACAACCAACGAGTGACTCGCGGCTGTTATGTCTTGCAGTTAGCAGGTGCAACATTTCAGATGATACCCGCAGGATGTCTCTATAAAAACCCGCATGTTGACTAATATAAAAGTTGCGGTTATGCTTCAAAATAGTTACAAAAAATATGCTTATTGAGGAAAATATTCCAAATTTCAGATCTAAATCATCTAAGGTCAAGGAAGCTCTTCCATCCATAGTGTCCTTTTGTGTGACCGACAAGGCAATGTGGTCACGGACGAAGAAGTGCTAATTTGACCGATAACATGGCCAATAAAAAATCAATGATGAGTCCCTCTACACTGGCACGAGAGAAAAGCATTAGATGTAAGTTGAGGAAAAATATACTCGAGGAATGAGTAACATGGGTGGTCGGGACAAATAAGGAATGACCAACACAAGGTAATCAAAGCATAACTTCCCTTAAACAATAGAATGACATAATAATGACTTAGGTAGAAACTAATGCCAAAAGAGATTGTTAGTATAAAACATCAACCCAAGAGGTATTAACATATATAGGTAATTGATTAAAGTAATGATGTTGTAATTGATCAAAGTAATGATGTTGTAAATTCTTGTTGGACAAGGCTATGGACTTGTGTGTGTCAAGTGATGATTCTCATGTCAACCTTTCATATAAAGGTATCCATGGGATGTACCTTCCGTATAGAGGTGGACCTTCTGTATAAGCATCATGCTTTACTTGTTAAAAGCATTTAATGTTGTGTGATGTATTATTAACCATGATCACTAGTTGCTATTAAGTCTCCTTTAGAGATTGATCACCTCTAAAGTGAATTACTTTAGCATATGATCATTTGGTCAGGAATGATATAATATGATCACAACATCCGATAATTCTTCTTAGTATAATGCAATGTGATGGATAATTTAGCACATATTGACCATGCAATAAGAGATAAAGAAATAAAAGATAAAGCATAGAGATCAAGAGAATTCGAATTGCCCGTGTAGACACTTCAACGAATTAAAGAGAACTTGAATTGTTAAAGCTTCAATTAAGTATCAATGTATGCATCAATCAGTGCTTCAGTTAAAGCATCAGTTAAAGATATGCCTCAGTTATCTAAAGAACTCACAGTGATCACTTCAAGTAAATCAATCCGCATGATTTTAGTTAACTAAGTGTTAAATAAGAAGAAATCGTTATCTAAATTGTTTTCACTTCTGTTAAGCTAAAAGATGACACTTCAGTAAATCAAGGAGAATCAGTTAAAGAGAGTTAACTAAGTGACAACAAAGAAGATATAGTTAACTAAGTGACGACGCTTAAGTTAGCCACCTAACTAAGTGAGATAAGAGGCGAGTTCATCCTAAGTGACAGCTTAGTGAGATAAAGCATTGCACGAGAAGTGGGGCGCACCTCTACATGCAAGATTAATACATCCAGCTTGAGGGCGAGTTCATCCTGAAGTTAGAAGATAAAAATAGAAGAGAAGAATGTATAAATATGTTATACGGGTTTGATTAATCCAATGTGAAGCAAATTCTCTTCTCCTTTGAAGGCAAGGTGATTCTCTTTGTGTGCAGTATATTATTATTGAAGGCGGGGTGTTTCTTCGATTGAGCTCTCTTCTCTATTGCTTTTGTATCTTCACCAAGAGTGTTTGGTGATCTCTTATCTTCCGAAAGCAATCTGCTATGTTGTAAAAGAAAGCATTCTCTGCTATCCATTATATTATACTAACAATAATTGTTTGGGTTTTTGTTCTCATAGTTTATGCATATAAAAGAATTGAAGATCAAATCTCAACCAAATATTAACATTGTATTAGAGCTCAGGGCATGAAGGAGATCAATTTTGCATGCCAGCTAGAGCCTAATTAGATCCTAAGAAGTTGAGCACAATATTTGAAGACTATGGCATCAATCTATGTACGACTGGAAAACCGTCTTGAGGTTACCTCAAAATTCAACACTTGGAAGGGTAGGATTCTCAACATCCTATAGGAACATGACTTGGATATCTACATATCCATTGTGGTGAAGGAGCCTACATATAATGAAGGGTGCATAAACTTGAAGAAGAATCAAGCTAAGGCCAAACGGATCATCTATGATTCGGTAAAAGATAACTTGATTCTCGTGATCACACCGTTGAAGACCACGAAAGAATTTTATGATACATTAACTAATCTATATGAGAAGAAGGCCCCGAGTCAAAAGAGGGCATTGAAGAATAAGCTTTTAAACTTAAAGATGGAGACGGATGAGATGGTGGCCTCCTTCTTCTCCAATATCTCTCAAGTAAGATATCAACTTGCTAGTATTGGATTAGTGGTGGATGAATATGATATTCTCCAAACTGTTCATGGGAGACATTATTGGTTGTTGTAAATGGCCACGAGGTACAACCTAACTTCAAAAGGTTATGGCATGATTTCCTCTAAGAGGAGGAAAGAAACCAAAGCAAGTCAATTTGCATCAAAGACGATAACCTAGCACTCACTACAATAATGAAGAAAGGAAAGAAACCTTTCTTCCAAAAGAAGTTCTCTCATCCAAAGAAGAAGGACTTCAACAAAGGCTTTGACAATTCAAAATCTAGATGCTTCAATTGAAACAAGAAAGTCCATTTATCAAGAGAGTGCAAAGCAAAGTGGAAAGAAAAGTTCCATGCGTCTACCGTCATAGAAGATAAACTACTCAAAAGAATTCATCCGAAGAAGAGGAGACAAGAAGGGAGTTTTACATCGTCTCATCCCTTTTGGGATTTGTCATCACAAATGCAGACACACGGTTGATTGACAGTGGTGCATCTAAACATATGAATGATTACAAGAGTGCCATCATTGACCTAAAGAATAAAATGTTCACATGCATGGTAGAGTTGGGGGACACCTCAACATTTTCGATCTAAGGAGTTGGATCCACCTCATTCCAGTTAAGCACCAGTGATAATTTACATGTGGAGGACATTCTATATGTTATGGGCTTGAAGAAGAACCTCCTTTCAGTTTATGTCCTTGAATGCAAAGTCTTTCGGGTTATCTTCATGGATAACAAATCACTTTTATGGCCGAAGAACAAAAGCCTAGAATATGTTGTTGTGATTGGAGTTCGAGAGGGAGGACTCTGCAAGGTACTTGGGAAGTACATTAAAGCTATGATTCACCACAATATCACTCCATGCGATCTATAGCACCGAAGGCTTGGACACCTACCCTACAGAGCACTATCGAGACTTCAAAAGATGATAAAAGGTATTCCCATATTTGATTTTAAGCATGATAGTGTATGTCGGGGTTGTGCACTTGAGAAGAATGTTAAAAAAGGTTTTTCTAGCAGTACTACTAGATCTAAAGGGATTTTAGATTTAATACATATTTATGTATGTGGTCCCAATATATCCCCCTCCCTGAGTGGCTTCTTATTTTATGTATTGTTCATAGATTATTTTTCTAGGAAGTCATGGATTTATTTCATGAAGGCTAAAAGTGAAACTCTTAGTAAATTTAAAGAGTTTAAAGCCCTAGTTGAAAATCGGAAAGAAAATCGCATGCATGCATTAAGGTATGATAATGGAGGTGAATTTGATTCACATGCATTTAATGAGCTATGTAGTGATGTGGGAATATGTAGACAATTAACAATACCATACAACCCTCAGCAAAATGGGGTTTCCAAAAGGAATAATAGAACCATATGTGAGACTACAAAATCCATGATGCATGATCAAGATATGTCTACCTCATTATGGGAAAAAGCCACATGTACAGTTGTGAACATCCAGAATACTAAGCCCGCATGCCATTCCAGATGAGAAGACACCAAAAGAAGGGTTTATCGGTGAGAATCCAAACATCTCACATTGGAGGATATTCAGGAGCCCAGTATACATTCATGTACCAAAAGAAAAGAGAAAAAATATGGATACTTCTGGAAAGAAAGGCACATTTGTGGGTTATAGCGAGTCATCCAAAACATACCGAATATATGTACCTGGTGAAAGACACATTGAAGTCAGCTGATATGTTACCTTCCATGAGGAAGTTGCTTTCAAAATATCGAAATAGATTCAATGTGATTCAGAAATGGAGGATCCCAAGTCTAATTCTCCCCCTTCAGAGTTTGAGTGGGAGAAACCAAAAGATGCCTCAAATTCACTATCTCTTGAAGAACCAGTAGAACTGGCTGAGAGGTCACCTAATGAACCTCCCACTAAAAGAAGATATGCCTGGTGTCGAGACATCTTACAAAATGCAGAGAAACATGGAGCACCAACAGCCTCATCCACAGAGAGCAAAGAAACTTGACATATATTCAGGGTATGTTGCACTAATGAGTCATATCACTGATTCAGAAACATCCTCATATGAGGAAGCTGCAAAGTAGCAATTTTGGAAATATGTGATGACAGAAGAGTACAACTCTATAATGAAGAAGGATGTTTGGGAGTTTGTTCCCAAACCTGATGGAAATTCCATTGTGACTTCCATATGGATTTATAAAATAAAGCATGTTGCGGATGGTAGCATTGAGAATTATAAATCCAGATTTGTTGTCAGAGGTTCTCTTAGAAAGAAGGCATCGATTATGATGGTACCTTTTCCCCGGTGTAAACGTACACCACAATCCGAGCAATGATTGCACTTGCATCTGTTCTAGGATGGAAACTTCACTCAATGAATGTGAAGACAACCTTCCTCATTGGTGAGGTTGAGGAAGAGATTTATATTCAGCAGTTTGAAGGATTTGTGGTACTCCCATGTTTGCAAGCTAAATAAATATCTATATGGGCTTAAGCAATTCCCAAGGGCTTGGTACTCCATAATTTATAGCTACCTTTAGAAATTGGGTTTCTGTAAGAGTAAAGCTGATCCAAATTTGTACTTCAAAATAGTGAAGAACCAACCATTGAAAATCATAGTTGCATCAAGCTTTCTTAAAACCCAATGTTTCATGACAAGTCGAAGCTCACATTTAAATGAAGTATCACTTCATCTGACACATGGTCCAGAAAGGTACAGTGAAACTTCAGTACATTTCTATTGATGAGCAAATTGCAAATGTGTTAACAAACCAGTATTGTGTATCCATTCTCCAAACCAATCTTGTGTAGCCAAGATTGATCCTCCTGTATAGAGGTGAGCACTTTGATTGTCTTCCGTGTAAAGGTTATTCCTCCCATATAGAGGTAATTGATCAAAGTAATGATGTTGTAAATTCTTGTTGGACAAGGCTTCGGACTTGTGTGTGTCAAGTCATGATTCTCATGTGAACCTTCTGTATAAAGGTATCCATGGGCTGGACCTCCCGTATAGAGGTGGACCTTCTGTATAAAGTTCATGTTTTACTTGTTAAAATAATTTAATGTTGTGTGATGTATTATTAACCATGATCACCAGTTGCTATTAAGTCTCCTTTAGAGATTGATCACCTCTAAAGTGAATTGCTTTAGCATATGATCATTTGGTCCAGAATAATATAATATGATCACAACATCTGATAATTCTTCTTAGTATAATGTAATGTGATGGATAAATAAATTTAGCACATATTGACCATGCAGTAAGAGATAAAGAAATAAAAGATAAGCATAGAAATGAAGAGAATTCAAAATTGCCCATGTAGACACTTTAGCTAATTAAAGAGAACTCGAATTGTTAAAGCTTCAGTTAAGTATCAATGTATGCCTCAATCAATGCTTTAGTTAAAGCATCAATTAAAGATATGCCTCAGTTATCTAAAGAACTCATAGTGGTCACTTCAAGTAAATCAATTAGCATGGTTTTAGTTAACCAAGTGTTAAATAAGACGGACTAGTTAACTAAAGTGTTTTCACTTTAGTTATACTAAAAAATGACACTTCAATAAATCAAGGAGAATTAGTTAAAGAGAGGTGACTAAGTGACAACAAAGAATATCTAGTTAACTAAGTGACGACACTTAAGTTAGCCACCTAACTAGGTGGACAAGCTTTCAATTAAGAGGCGAGTTCATCCTAAGTGATAGATCAGTGAGATAAAGCACTGCATGAGAAGTGGGGTGCACCTCTGCATGCAAGATTAATACATCCAGTTTGAGGGCAAGTTAATCTTGAAGTTATAAGATAAAAATAGAAGAGAAGAATGTATAAATATGTTATATGGGATTGATGAATCCATTGTGAAGCGAATTATCTTCTCCTTTGAAGGCAAGGCACTTCTCTTTGTGTGCAAGATATTATTATTGAAGGCAAGGTGTTTCTTTGATTGATCTCTCTTCTCTATTGCTTTTGTATCTTCACCAAGAGTGTTTGGTGATCTCTTATCTTCCGAAAGAAATCTACTATATTGTAAAAGAAAGAATTCTCTGCTATCCATTATATTATATTGAGAAGAATTGTTGGGGTTTTTGTTCTCATAGTTTTGAGGATTTTCCCTAGGGTATCTCTTGGGTTATGGATGTATGAATTTCATGTGATTGAATTGTCTCATTGTTTCAAGTTTCTACATCTAAAAGAATTGAAGATCAAAGCTCAACCAAATATTAACAGTACTCCATGATATCTAACAAATAGTCATGGAATCCATATTTATACAAGGCATCTGTGAAATACACTGCCCCTCCTCTGCTTACTGTCCACTATGTCTACAAGTATGCAATAATATAGCCATGGAATCTAGTTATGATTCATAAGGTTTGGTATCAGTTTGAGAATGATAACAAGTTTATTAGATATTTTATTCACAAATATGTTTAGTATTCTTAGACAACAAACAATCTTCTTAAGAAAAATCATCTAAATAGAATATTACTTCAAACATTATGTAGACGAGAGTTCTTCTTTATAAAAAACAACCATCTACAAAAGGTATGGCTTCGAACTTTCGGAAATAAAACATTATTTGATTCCACTAACCTATATCAACTGTATTTATAAAGAATGCCATTCATTGCTCAAAATTTGAATTAAAATTTTCAAAAATAATAACAATGATCTTTATTAAAATATTACTTCAATTTCAATCTATTTACTTCGTTTGCCAACATCTAATGGTCGAAGACTGGAAAAATCTAAGCAGTCAGAGCACGAGATCAAAAACCCTAGAGCAAAAATTGAAAATTATTTAAACCTTTCAAGAAACAGGGATAAATCAAGAAGCATCATACATTATTAATATCAACACAAGAAAAATGAATGATTCCTCGGCACTTTGGAATTTTCATTAAAATGTAAGAGTTATGCAAGATCAATGAAAGCGTAAAATATTTATAAACTCCATGAATGAATTTTAATTTAAGATACTGAGCATAGGATATAAAATAAGTGGCACAAGACTTGGACACAAGCATTTTTGTTTCATACTTATATGCACATACAACACATTAGCAGAGATGTGTCTTAATCCCAGGGAAGTTGTGACTGGCACCATAACTGAAGAAGAAGAAGAGTCCTTCAATAGGAATTGGAGTAGAGAATCATCTATTGAACGACATTAAATATAATTTAGACTGGGATTATTAATAGGTATAGGCGTGGACCTTCTTCGCCTTGAAGACACAATCCTTAACCGTTGACTGTAAGCATGAATGATGTTGTTTACGCATGAACCCAAATGTTGAATAAATGTGGAACAAATACAGTGTTTGCAAATCATTCTCCCATCATCGCACGTAGTCCTCTCGTCTCTTGGATTCGGTCATTATGAATGGTACTCATGGCATCAATTCCGGATGCACAATGAAAGAACTAAAATTCCAATACTATAATGAATTGCCTTCCAAATGATAGCAGATGAGATGGAAGCATTATTTACAATAGTGAAACATTTCTTTGCCTATTTCTCACATCGTGGGATGACGTGATGACTTTGCATATGAACTGAGAAGGTGTAATGGAATTTGCATATTTTACTGCAGCCATCTATGGTTGCTTCTTCCATTTATATGCAAGAATCTGTACATGAGTGGCCACTAGTTTACATGCCATAATCTTGCATGGACTAGGTGTCACCTGTTGTCAACTGCCATAAGTGTCACCTATTGTAAACTTCCATAACATTTTTAAGAGAAAGTGGTTTTCATCTTCAACCCTTTATTTTCACAAAGATGACAATTTTGTTCGTCCCAATACATTTCTAAAATGGTCAACACCCTATTTCACTATGGAGCTTATTTAGCAATGTTGATTTTCTTCTTTACTAGTTAAAACTTAAATCAGCTTTTGATCTTTTATAATATGGTTGTGTTTGACTACACATGATAATTCCAAAAGACTGAAAACCTAGAGCAATCACTCACACAAACAGATCACATATCAACACATCGATTTTTTCAAGTGGTTTAAACCCTCGAAAGGGAAACACTCCACGGCACCAGCCAAATAGCTACTTGAGGTAGTTTATTATGCAAAATAAAGAAAGTTACAAATGAGCTTCTCATAATCGATCAACTAGCAAGTGACCCTCCATGCTCTTTAAATATATATCATGGACCAATCGGGTGCTAAGCCATGGATCAAAGGTAGTTATGATCTAAGAGAATTTGAACCGTCGGATCACTCTATGTCTAGAACATATCGTGACCGTCGAATTAGATATTTACAAATGCATACTAAAGAAATACACTTTTCCTAACGGATATATTATAACAAGTCGATCTTAACTAACTCCTTAGTGTCTAAATATCATAACATCCCCCCTTAAGAACAACTTGGGATGGGATTGAAGGATTTACAAAAGTGACACGATTAGGAGAAGGAAGGATGCATTAGAGCCTATCCCCCCTTTATGACAAGTTCCCGAACTCTAGGAAATTTTAACTCCAGACTGGAACGGAGAGTGGGTTGGTTTACAATCTTCCATGTGAAAGCGATGAAGAAGTTCACAAGCATACTGTGACTGAGAAATAAATATTCCTTCTTTGGTTTGCAATACTTGGAGGCCAAGAAAATAATGCAAATGTCATAAGTCTGTCATTTCTAATTTTCGCTTAAGACTGGATTTCAAATGGGCTAAAAGCTTAGGGTCGCTACCAGTAAGAATAAGATCAGATCAATATAAAGAACAAGGATTATGATATTGTTTCCTACTTTCTTGGTATGGACATTGGGAAAAGAATGGCATCTAGAAAAGCCAATGTCAAGGAGAAAGCTATCCATTTTGGCATACCAAGCTCGAGGAGCTTGCTTAAGGAAATATAGGGATTGCTGAAGATACTTTAGTAGTATCTTAAAATATTCTAGATCCTCTTTTATATCCATCCCCTTGAGATCCTCTTTACTAGCCATCTCATTTTTCAAGTTAACTAAAACAACCATTTTCACGGTCCCTTTCATCATATCTTCCAACTTGGACACCCTAAAAAATATGTATTCACTTTCATCATAGGTTAGGGATGAATCCTATGGTGGTTTGCGTGGAGTTTGATTTTTTCCACTACCTTTTGGTGGCATTTTGAACAATATAAATAGATATCACACCTTTGGTTCACCTTATATAGATCATTCTACTAAAATTTATTCAAATTTAAAAAGACGTACCTTTTTTCAACCTTGATTTGAAGACTGGTTTGCTAATCGACCTTTCAATTAAGAAAACCTTAAAATATTTGCCCCTTTAAGTCTAAAATCTCGGCATGCGGTATCCTAATATGTCTTCTTTACAATGTTGAGGGTCTCGTTGAATTTGGATGTGCCAAAAAAAAGTTGTGATAATTTTTCCAACATTTGTTAATTTTGGTCTTTTCATAATAGCGAGAGTGTACGGCCTACCATGTGTCCAATTTTTTTAATATTATTTTGAAAATGCTACCATAAATACTATGGTCTGTCATATTTCCGATGTAACTAGTCTCACTCAATTTGGATCTCGCATGCTCCAAATATAACATTTTTCCCTAGAACACATGTTTGAGACTAGATTTTGGGCTAGTTAGAAACCCTAATTTCCCGAGGGTATAATTCGAACCTGTAATGAGTCATGATCTGAAATTTTACCATAGGTACCTCACCTTGTTTTCTATATGGGTTCTGAGTTTTGTTGTCTGAAACCTTATAGAAAAAAAAGATATATCAAAAATACCAAGATGGCTTGTTTTAGGAAGCATCAAAACTCTGATACCAATTGTTATGCAACAAATTTCCAAAAGAGCAAAAATAAACCAAAGAGAGTAATCCATTCCTTAATAATGAATAACAAAGATGAATAGGAGTCCACTTCGAGGGGGCAACCTCCTTATATAATGTATTGATTACACAAGACAAGACAAGACGAGATGCTCAAATAAAAAGATCTCCTTCCTATATATAGAAGCTTAAGAGGTACAATTGCAACTCACTAACCCAAGATGACATAACCCCTATAACCATAGTAATGAAAATTACAACTAAAGGACCAAAGTCGACATCAAAACTAATGTAATGCACCACAATATAGGGGGAATGTGCCCACATTTAGGGGTTAACATAGGTCCTATTTCTCTATCTTCTAACGAAATTGAGGATTTTTTTGTGGGAATGGGTTAGCTTGAGAATCAATCTCTCGCTCATAAACTAGGCATGGCCATGGCCATGAAACCCTAAATCCTAGGTGTGTAACATAGGTACTGGTTCAATATTCTAACGAAATTAATATTTTTTTGGTGGGAAGGGGAAATTGGTCACTTGTGAAGTGGGCACGGCCATGACCATGAAACCATGAACCAATCGTGTGGTGGGTGTATAACGGAGGTATTGGTTCTCGATATTCTAATGAAATTAATCGGTTTTTGGTGGAAAGGGGTAAGCCTGAGAGGAAATTGGTCGCTTATGAAGTGGGCATGGCCATAGCCATGAAAACCTAAACTAGTGATGCGTTGGGTGTGTAACAAAGGTACTGGTTCAATCTTCTAAAGAAATTGAGAATTTTTTTATGGGAAGAGGTCAACCTGAGAGGAAATTGTTCTCTCGTTGGTTCTTTCTGTTGGCTCCTTTGAGGTGAGTGTGATACAAATTATATAAATGGTTGCCATGGATAGAACATGGAGGCTTCTCAAAATGCATATGAAGAATTCGACATTTGAGGGGTTAGAGAATAATTCCCCTTCAATAGCTTGCTCAAACATCAAGGTGTGTTCAATTTCTTTCGCACTATAAGTATTCTATTAGTTGAATCACTTAGTTGAATGTGAGTCTTTTATTATTTCAATTTGTTCTAAATAAGACACATGTTTGATGACAACAGTAATACCACTCACCTTAGAGCCCTACAACTCTATGTATTCGTAGCCCTAAAACTGTAACATAAACTCTGTGTATTTTGACCTTTCATTTTTTCTCATTTATGTTTTAACCATCCTTTCATTTATGTGGTTATTGTCAGGTTGGAATTTGTTTATTTTTTTTACTAGGGGAATCGGCAACTGGAGTTGGGCTAGTAATCGCGTGACACGGGGTCCAAGGATCCAATCTTGCTACCACTATACCCCTAGGTGCATCCACAGGGCCCTAACCATGGTGGACAAGTAAATTTGGGGGGCTTCGAACACATGAACTTCCATTTACAACTGATTACAACTTCTCATCTTTACCACTTGAGCTGCCCCCCACGGGCATAATGTCAAGTTGTAATTTCAACAGGGTCACGACTATGGAAAATAATATTGGAATACACCATATGCTTTAATTTATGGTAATATGTAGGACCTATAAATATCATGTCATTTAACTTTATATCCATGTGACAATTGTACATGGTCTAAAAACCTCTCATCTAGTATCCACGTTTATGAAGTCCCTTGTCGATGTTATCCACTTGGAATATGTCAAAAAGGATTGTAGATTCAAACACAATGAACTCGGAGTCGGAAATTTATTACAAGTCAAGTAAGTGACCAAAAAACAATAATTACACATATAGTTACATCAGTGAAAGGAGTTCCATCTCCCTCTTTTCCTGTGTAGTGACCTTCCCCATGATACAGTCAAGGAATAGGGAAATAGTTCTTTGAGAGGGAATAGCATGTTTATTCACTATAATATCATTTGTAATTCCCTCAATTGTCCCAGGCATATCCTCCTAAGTGTATTCCATACCTACAATTCCCTTGTGACTATGCCTACAACTGAAATTATCCCCAATCCATGGTATACACATAGATATCATTATAACTTCTTTTTTTTAACAAAAACGAGCATAGCTTTTATATTATAAAAGAACCCCAAGTGTAGAAGCATTGGGTAGAGTACATCCAAGCCTTCAATGCAGATAAAATTTTAATTCAAACATCACTACAGAGCTGGTATGTTCCATGTTATCTTTAAGCTGGAAAACAAGAAATCTAAATATGATCCTAATAGCTATAAGTCGAAATATACAGAAAAACTGTCACAAAATCAGACAAAAAAAATCTCCTAAAACTTGATTATTTGCCTAGGGAGGTCCCTGGTCCCGATCCATTAGCAGTGTTCTAGTTGGCTGCCACTTCTTTCCGAACTTGGGCTTCAAATACCATCGTTCCTAGCTGAATTTCAACTTGAATTAGTTTTTCTGAGAGCTCCTGAATGGATTCAGCGTGCTCCTGTCGATGGATTTCCGCAGCTGCCGCATGTTCCATTTGACCCACCCTGGTTTCGTGGCTGATTTCCTCCACTTACACCAGACGTTCTTCCATATCATCAATGAACCGACGCAATTGACGTTTCTGAGCCGTCATTCCTTCCTTTACCCTACACAAACGTCGACCCGGGGCTGCCATTTCATGCTCTGGGCAACAATCACGACTATCAACACTGTAATCCATATCTATTAACCCAAAGACTCCATTCAATATAAACAAAAGGACGCATGCACTAGAATTATTGTCAGTCTCCCAAATCAAGTCACACACTTCCATGATGAGGTTTTTAATCATTGGAGTGTGCTTCAAATCTCCCAAATCCTTGCTTCCCGCAACCAAATCTACCATGGCATCATCAAACCTGTAGAACAAATTACTATTCAGATGGAGGGGTTGTTGCAGGAGCAGAACTTCAGGCGAATCCATCATTTCTGCACGCTCTAAAAGCACCCTCCTTCGTCTAACCCTTTCCATAATTAAACTAAAAGAGTACTGCCACCTTCCCGGGATAAGTCTCCTCGTGCAGGAAAGATCACCTCGCGGAAGGGTAAGGTCATGACTCCCCTTATGGGAGTGGATCCCACTCGAAAACATGTTCATTTAGTAAGAGGGCATTTGGTTCCAAAGACACTGTTGTATTTGCAGCATGATCTTCTTCCCTGTTGTTTCTACGAAGCACATGAAAGAAATGAAGCTTTTGGAATTTAGAAGCTAAATCTTGAATTCTGAGCACAATTTGTTTTAACTAGATATCCTTTGGGAGGGATTTTCTCACCATGAGACCAATGAGACTTTGTGACTCTCCTATGATCCTTGCCTGCATTATTCCTTTTTTCCTGAGTTGTTGGAGTCATTGAAGAAATCCCAAAGCTTCTGCTTGGTTATTAGTAGCACTACCTAATCCCCAAGCATATCATAATTCAATTAAGCCATCGGGACCAGAGATAATCCATCCCCCTCTTGTCACCCCTGATATCATTATAACTTTGACCTGCAAAGTTATTTCATTTTAATTTAGATCATGATGTTGGAATGGCAGTTTTGACACACTGTTCCTTACCTAGTTTACAAAAATATACATATATTTCACTGTTATGAGGAGATTACAATATTCCAATTAGTTGCACATAAAACCCAAATTAAGTAGACAATGTTTAAGCTCCTCCTTTCTTCTTTTTGATCTTTTAGATCATTAAATTCTTTAGTGAACATTCTTGTGGCAATGGCCATGGCCATGTGTTCTTGAAATGATAACATACAAGCATAATTACACATATCAAGTAAGCGGCCAATTCTGCTAGTTTGAGAGAGAGAGAGAGAGAGATTCTCATATTTTCCTCCACTCCATAAAAATTTATTTTAATGGATTTCATAAAGCATTCCCTTACACATAGTATTGCAGTGCACCCCATTTACAACACTTAAGGAAAACCTTGGAGTGGCCAAGAAGGTACATTTAGACTTGAACTTGTGATATAATTCCTATACAATATAAACTTTATACGAGTTGGGAATATTAGTAGTTGTACGTGAAGGTGATTTGGTTACAATTATGAACATATCATGGAAAGGTGGTGTAGCCTTACTACAACTATAGTTTGTATATTACAACATATTTATTTATTTATCTTTCCAATCTCCATTTTCCTTTTTCTTTTTGTAGGTTCCATTTCTCCACCTCTTTTCTTCTCAAACTACATATAGATGATTTACCTTTGTTGTGAAATTCCATAGTTTATTTGATTCTCTAAGAGGAAGCCAAGTGATTTCAAAAGATTTCCACCATCTAGAGGAATTAGATAAAATAGCTAATGATTTTTTACTTGTGCTCTTCCATGTGAAATTGAAGGGTAATTATGAGGATATCATTTCTCATCTTCTAGCATTCTTTGTCACTAAAAAAGACAGTCAACCTATTGATGAGTTTGAAGAGAAGCAACATGATAACAATGAACAGATAGAAGGAATCCCTTCAAGCCTGTAGGGGCTTATCTTTGCAGGATGACATCTCTCAGACCTCCGGCAACTCCACAGCTTACCGGTAGGAAACAACAGGCCATCCTCTTCTCAAAATAAGTATTTTAAGGATGCAATGCAAGCTAGGCTCTCTCCTGCTCAAAGTATGGTCCCGACCCCAAGCCCTGTATTCATTGTGGACAAATCTGAGGAGGTTCCCACAATGGAGGTTTTTCAGCTGGAATTTAATCAGAATCTTCTCCAGCACAAGGAGCGAGCTCTAATCTATAGATTCAATGGATTATGGCCAAAAACAATTGATCTCCTCCAGTGGAATAGCTCAACTTGGCCCACGGGTTGTCAAATATTACTATGCTCTAAAGGGTTTTTTATAGTGATTTTTAATTCTTGCGAAGAACTTCAATCAATTATGATCAAGGGGCCTTGGTTTTGTGGATCTGCGGGGCTATTCCTAACCCCCTAGTTCCTTGACTTTGATCCTTTAACAATGGTAGTGACAAAGGTTCCCATTTGGGTATGTCTTCCAAACTTACCAATCCACTTCTAGACTCATTCGTTTTTTAAAGGAATAGGTAACGTTCTGGGTACCTTCATATCTTCCGATGACACTCGCTCAGAACATGGTCTTTTCACCTTTGCATGCTTATGTGCCAACATTGATATCAGTTCAAGCCTTCCGGACAAGATCAACCTGAAACTAGGCAGCTCCATTTGAACTCAAGCTTTGGATTATGAAAACACAGCTTTCTTATGTCGTATTTTTTTTCCATACGGGCCACCTCCTTAATGCATGCCCGCAAAGAAAGCCCCAACATCAACGGACAATGAAGGAAAACAAAGCCAAAATATGGAAGCCCTGGATACCCCCTCCCGAAGAAGACATTCAAGAAGACCAGCGTGATGAAGACATCCCCCCAACAAAGCAGGAACAGAGCTTCACTCCACCTTCGCATGAGGTGAGTATGCCACTTCAAGAAGACGAAGTTACGAATCTTGGCCCTCCAAAAGGACAAAAACGATATCATGAGCCTCCCTCTTCAGACTCTGATAAGGATCTCCTCCATGACTCCAATGACTTGCTGCAATTGGCCTTAGTGACCCCAGCTTCGGGGGGATGGATACAAGTTAAGAAAAAACAGGGCAAAAAAGGAAAAATCTAAGACTCAGCCCAATTTCAGGGCTTTGATTCCTTTCAGTTGCTCTCTGCCATGATCCTTTATTGGACCTGGCTTTAGTTTTCAGTTTATCCACTCCAATTGAATGTTTTAGTCCCTATTTCACTCTGCTATGGACATAGGTTCTGTGCTCTACAAATTGTCTTTTTGCTCTACATTCTGCCTTTCTGCTCTGTTTTTCTTATCTGAAAGGTTGTTTAATCTTGTATGTAATGCCTCTTCAGGAAAGCCTTTTCCTCCATGCTACTTATAAGCCTATATTTTCTATGCATCTGGGCTGGTGGTTTCACCACCCAAGACTGCCAAGGCTAGAAAATAGCCCTGTAATTTTTGTACTATTAATATAATTTTCTACTGCAGCTTTACAAAAAAAAAAAACATGATAACAATGAATATATTGTTTTATTAAAGACCATTTTTTCATAGTATATTATATATGAGTGAATATCAGACCTTAGATGAGTCCTAATTTCAAAGAGAAGTGGGTTCATGTAGACTTGGAAAATGTATAGGTGGAACAATACTATGATATTGTTATGATAAATATACATTATTTGTGTTCACTATCGAATAAAAATTACTTTGGAACTCTTAGGGACATATTTATCTCATTAAGAAAGTGTTACAGTCATCCTTATATTGTGGATGTTTCATTGAAATGTTCACAATTAAGAAAGGGCCTTTCAGAAGTTTAATTCCTTGATGTTGATATAAATGTAAGAAGAAAGTTACAACTGTTGTACAATGTATTAGCAAAGCTAATGCAGAATTCCAACAGGTGTTCATTTATAGATGATTGAATAATCCAAATGATTGGATTAATCTATAAAAGATGATTATGGAAAGCCTACAAATCTCACACCTAAGAAGTCATCCACATATGTTCTCTATAGGAAACATCTTAGCCCGTTCTCAGGTTTCCGTGATGTTGATATCGAACTTGTGGGATTTGATTGTCAGACCATCAATGGTAAATCATACATGGAAACACATATTGGAGGGTACAAACACTCTTTATTAGTTGCAAAAGATGCTTTCATAATTAAGGAACACAACCATTCTTGATAGGGCATCTAAATGGGCATGCACAACCTAGTGACTAAATTCACTTCCTAGGAATGAAACTTCCTACCATAACATCTAAAGGTATGTTTCCAATACATTTAAAATGTATAATCCTATGTGGCTTTTATACTATTTATAGTTCTATATGAATGTTCAATACAATAATTCTAAGCAGATTCCAGCTGATCCCAATTTTTCTATCAAACCATCTATGAAGTTCATATAGTTTTTTCCATGAGAGAAAATTTATGCTAAAGGAAATCCATTCCATCCTAAAGTGAGGCCAAATATATTTCCTAACCAAAGGCATAATCTTTCTCCACCTAGAAAAGGTAATTTACATTCATGGACAACATTCTCATATGGAGGGGAAACTTCTCTTTGAACTCAGGGACTAATGTTTTGTAATAAAATTAGAATGTGCAAGATGGATATTCTATTTCAAATCAAATGCACCAAAAAATCCCTCCAGAATGGTAACCAACATATCTAGGAAATTTAAACATAAGCACCTCTACTTAGGTGCATCCAACAGTAAAATGAATTCTACATCCAGAGCATAGTGATACTAGGTATCAAATAAGGATTATTTTGTAGGCCACATAGACACTGAAATAGAATATGATGTTATAATTAGAAGGTAATATTGAATATTACATTAAATATGAAGATATGTGTATTTCCAATTTCAAGATATGTGATTTATTGGGAAGGTTGTTGAGGAAAAAAGAATTGTAGTAATGAGGGCGGGGTGAGAATCCCCATTATATATTCTATGTGCTACTACTCTTTAGAAATGTGTGGATCCTTATAAAATATGGATGATGGATATTCAAAGGAAACCTGGGATGAATTTTAAAAATATCTCTTACATTTTGAAGCACATGATACAATGATGAAATTAGTGAGGTGGTAAGTCTAATTTTTTATCACTAGCTTGCAAACTAATTTGTTAACCCTTGTACTTTTGTAATTTTTGGTTTCACTTATAATTTAAATTTTAAATGAAATGAAACATTTGAATTTTTATTATTGATTATGTGGACATGTATGATGTAGATTTAATTGAAATCATATTACATGAAAAATGTAAACTAGGATAAATTATATTATATGCTATAGCTAGCAATAGAACCTTATCTACTACAACTTACAATATACTCGTATGATAAATCTTGGGATTGAGAATGAATCTCGGGAATCATTTTAAAAGCATAATTACATAGGTCAAGTAAGCAACCAAAACAAAAATAATTACATTTATAGTGGAATCAATGAAAGGAGTTTCATCTCCCTCTTTCCCCATGTGTGCAACAACCTTCCCCACAATACATTCAATGAATAGGACAATAGTAATTTGAGAAGGGTATATAATGTGGATTCAATATTATATTAGTTTCAATTCCCTCAACTGTCCAAGGCATATCCTCTTGAGTGTATGTCGTACCTACAATTCCCTTATGAGTATGCCTATTATTGAACTTATCCCCAATCTGTGGTACACACATAGATATTATTATAGCTTTGACCCACAAATTTATTTTATTTTAATTCAAATAATGATGCTAGAATGGTATGTTGACATATTGTTTCCTATTCAATTTACAAAAATAGACATATCTTCTTGTTTCAACCTTCTAAACACTGAAGTCTTTGCTATACTAGTATATCTATAGACTTGACAATCCAAAGATTGTCAATATAAGATAACGACAATATAAATTATTTTAGATTAGTTGATGTCAATTCCCGCTAGCTCACTCGGTTAAGGTGTGGGTCTCGTCAACAAGGTGACTCGAGTTCAATTCCCCTTGTGGGTGACTTAGTTGGGAGGACACAACCTAAAACCCAGTCAAGTTGAGGCTGGTATGGTCCAAGCTGGGTGAAATCCCCAGGTGATTTTGACGGCTTAGATTCCCCTGGGTCACGGTTTCTCAGACCACAAGCCACTCCCGCAAGTCAAGGAAATTCTAGCAAAAAAAAAAAAAATTGGATTAGTTGATTAACATATCATATTCGTAATTGAATGCAGAACATCGAAGATGCAATGTCAACGTTGTATGTTGACCACTGATTAATAGCATGAATGTGACGAGAATATAACCAATGAGAAGGGCTTTGAGAGATATTCATTTCCATGTAAATGTTGCGGTGGTGGACAGATGAAAAAAAAAGAACTATGATTTATCGACATATGATAATATATGGGCATAGTGGTATAAGCCCTTGGGCTAAACATAATTATCTAGATATGATTGTATTGCATGTGCAAGAGATGAGGAAGCACCAAACGTATATGAAGAGGCACCAAATAGAGCACCAAACATAAATGAAGAGGCAACAATATTAGATAAACGGTTTGAAGTTAATAAAATGTTGAATGAGGAGCTCAATTATGGTTGGAACAAGTTGATGGAGGATGCTTTAAAACCTATGTACAATACTTGTAATTTAATTCATTTGACAACAATCCTTCAAATTCTTAACTTGCAAGTGGCACATTGTTGGACAAATGAAAGTGTAGATGAGGTATTAGCCTCGTTACGTTGGTTGTTACCACCTGACTCGACATTGCCAACAAAATGAAGTCAATGTAAAACACAAATCACTAAGCTAGGATTAGGGTATGAAAACATCCACACATGTGTTAATGGTTGTGTATTATTTCACAGAAATCTAGTAAGTGAGACTAAATGTTTGAAATGTCAAGAAGGGAGGTATAGATCAAGGTTGAAATCAACTATGGTTCGTACAAATATTCTTCGCCACTTTCCACTAATCCCACGATTACTTTGAATGTATAGGGTTGATATATCATTGAACTTATGCAATGACATGCCCAAAATAAGAGCATTGATGGAAAACAACGACATGTACCCGATTCTATGGAATTTGACAACAGATGGCCCGATTTTTCCCAAGATCCTTATCATATAAGGTTGGGTTTATCTATAGATGGGGTGAAGCCATTTTTCCAAGATCAAAGCACTAAATGGTCAACTTGGCCAGTATTTTTAATAACTTATAACTTGCCAAGGGATATTCAATGTAAGAGGCCCTGGGATTTTGCACATGATATATTAGATCTTCAATCTCATTTTCTGATTTTTTTTTGGTTTATGTGAAATTTTGGATGTAAGGATATGAAGAAAAAGGGCATGAAGTGAAAATTTAACAGTGATGATTCTAAACCCTTGACAGATTATGGGTGTCTTCATAAGGAACGGATGACCACAAATGTTGAATATTTGTCATCTCTTGATCTAACAAAAAGGTAATTAGTTAATCCACTTTTTTTGTTTACTTCTAGCCATATTTCATTAAATTAGTATTATATAATTTGTTTAACGAGGTAGGCCACACATGCTTTCAGTGTTAATTATATGATATGTTTTATTTTTGTAGAGAAGAACTATATTTTTTTTTGTAAAATTTGAAAATTAAATTAAGCTAAAAGAGATATGTACAGAGTAGCATCAATATCAGACAGATTGTTGTTTGAGTCCTCATGAAAATGATTGATTTGTTTACCACTAGTACTACAACTACTATCAACAAAATGTAAAAGTTTGTAGAAAAGAACTAGATTGCGAAGAAAAAGCTGAGGAAAAACAAAGGGCAAGTAAACACATATTGTTGCCAACTCATAGAATCCTATGCATTAATAGTGATTCAACACATCTAGTTGATGATGAAGATGATTCTTGTGATCATGATTATCAACCTTATATCATAACGGAAACATGAGGTTGATACCAGAGGTCTATAATAGATTATTAATAAAAATAAGGAAAAAGGAGAAACAAGTTTGAAGTGTCTTTATTCAAAATTAAAGGAATGTTTTAAGACACATATGTGGTGATTGGTGGGCTACCTAGTGCCACACTTGTTTTGACCAAGGAGCAAGCAATTCATCCCAATGCAACTGAACAGACATTGATTACATTTTTCCAAGCAACGGGCCTCAAAATATACCTTTTGCGTAAAAAAAAAATTGATGCAATAGGATCACCCAATATTTCTGGTAATTCGGAAGATGTATCGGCTATTGTTAAAAGACTAAGAGTGAGTCAAGATTGGTATAGGAGTATGAATGAAACTAGTGTTCCAAGGATTTTTTGGCAAAGACTACACGAGGCAAGAGAGCTAGAAAAAATGTGAAGGTTCCATATGTTGGTTGAGGTGGGTTTCAAGGCAAAAAGACAAATTTGCAGTAAGTGTATTGATTTTTGTTTGAATATAGATTGTGCTATATATATATTTTGATTTATTTACTGAACTCGTTATGTGTTGAAACTTGACATTGACTTGTAGGTGGGAAACAATAATAAAGAACCGGGGGCAAAGGATATTATTCAATGTATGGCAGACTTAGACTGCATACGAAAGAATAGTCTAAAGACATCAAGATCTAAAACAAAAAGTCACTTTCCATCTATCGAAATTCAAATAATCCTAGTAGGAACCACTTCAAATGTCAAAAACCCAAAAGATGATTATCACTATGAAATGAGTTGCATATATGAGTTGACAAAGATAGTTTAGCAGTCAGTTGCCTCCCTTAAACCTATTGTTGTTGCATGGGACAATCATGAATTTATCAATTCATATCATTCATACGAGCTAATTACCCGACTTTAATTCCCCAACAATATTTTTTTGGCTTCAGTTTTTAATTTTATCAAAGACTTTTTCCATTTTTGTTCACTCATGAACCCTCTCTTTTCTTGAATGGCAATGAATGCTTGTCAATATTAGGAAAAAAATATAGATCTGGGTGGTGAATAATTGATAGGAAGAATCTATAAAGGGGCGTGAAGTTAATTTAACCCCCACTATTAAAAATGTTCCTGAAGCAAAACATGCAAGGGTAATTTTGATGTGAAATTTTGATTCCAAGACATAATTTTGATGTAAAGCGATTTTTCCAAAATGTTGTTAGTTTATGTGTAGACTTGTAGACCTACAACCCACTACCTAGTGTGTATCATATTTGTTATTACTTCATTATATGATGTTTTTCAACGTGAGGCGTAGTCCTAAGTCTTGATATAAGTTGAAATTTATGAGTCGTGTGGAAAGAGTGTTGAATGATATTCATGGGATGACAATTTTGAATGCTTTTCCTACACATTTATTTATTTGGTAAAATTGGCGATTTGGTTAGCATTGGATAACTTGGGTGTGGCGACAATATGTTATAGTTTCATAGGATAATAAGTCAAGTTCCTACTACAAATTGAGGTATCATGTTGCAAATTCATTGTTTAGCAAGTTGTGTGCTTTGTCCTTTGATACATGATTGATAAATTTGTTTGCAATTTCTCCAAAATTTGTATGGTTACTCTATTATGATATTGATATGAAAATGGACGCAATCTCATATTGTAACACCAGCCATCAATTGCCAATAATATTTATAAGATCAATACAAATGTTTACCTCGAGATAATTTGAACCTAATGTTCATCCCAATAGAAGCATTTCCACCAATTTAATACAAATGGAAAAAATATAATTTGAACCTAAAGTGAAACCCAACATGTGCATTTTCAGTAATCTAATATGAATGGTCAAACATGTTGGGTGAGCAAGAACGCTCGTTATTTATTTGAGTGTACAATGCGTCGTGAGTGCTTTATATTTTGTGCAAATGTTCAAAATATAAATAAGATAGTTACACTTTATTTTATTGTTTTCTTATGTCATGGCAGATTTATGGTTCACTACATACACAATGTGTATAAAAAAAAAAAATCCAGGCATTCTATCCTCTGTTATGGGTTGGTTTTGTTTTCAAGCTAGTGTCATAGTTAAGACACTCGCCTTGTAATCTTTGTGAATAAGTATGTAACTTACCATACTGATAATAAGGTGAACTTTGCATATTCTTGTGCATATGAATGAGGTAAGTACAAGCGATACATTACCCATTCTCAAATGGTTTATAAAATGATAAAAGTTTGATGTATGTTGAGTCATTTATTTTGGTTGCATATATTTTTCCAGTTTGCAAATTTTAGTTTTTCCCTCATGACGAATACACTGAGTACTTAGTAGTTTGAATTGGAGAGTTCATAAACATTGTGAGTCATTATGAGAGACACATATTGGTCCTTGTTGTTTAGTCCAATTATCATTTTAAGCAATGATAAGTTGTTTGAGCCTCAACGTGTCTTGGTCCTCTGTGATCAACATCAACACCAACGTTTTCCATATTCTTTTTCAAAGTTGCCTAGTCTTAGTGTGGTAGCATGTAGTACATGGTTGGATTTCTAGCTCGGTTGCTTTGACTATGTTATTATATAATATTGGTCACTAAAGATAGGTTTAAGTTGGATAAATGTTCATTTGATTGGTGTACTTTCAAATTATGGTGTTTAAAAATATTGCTATCAAATTTTCCTTGATTTTTGCATTATGAAACCACGTGATGTAGGGAATCAATGCTGGAAAAGACATCATCACAATAATTGAACTCTTAAATGATGGCATTACTTACATTGAAGATGAGCTTGAGTAAATAATGGCATTAGGTAATGATATTTCATATGTATTTTTATTTTGCTTCTAAGCATTATACCATCTGTTATTGGTTGATTTTGTTTTCAAGCCAGCATGCTAAGTCACTCAGCTTGTTATTTTTGTGAATGAGTATGGAACTTGCCATACTAATAATAAAGGTGAAATTTGTATATTCTTGAGCATATGAACGAGGTAAGTGCAGGAGATCCATGACCCATTCTCAAATGATTTATATAACCATAAAAGTATGAGGTATGTCAAGTAATTTATTGTGGTTGCATATAGTTTTCCAATTTGCAATTTTTGTTTTCCCTCGTGACGAATACACCTAGTATTTGGTAATTAGAACAGGAGAGTTCATGAATAGTGTGAGTCATTGTGAGCGTTAAACATTGGTCCTTGTTGTTCTGTCCAATGAACATTTTGAGAAATGACAAGTTGCTTTGAGCCTTAAGGTGTCTTGGTCCTATGCAAACAATATTACGACCAATGTTTTACATATTCTTCTTCAAATCTGCCTAGTATTATTGTGGTAGCATGTAGTACATGCCTGGCTTTATGGCTTGGTTGCTCTGACTATAGTATTAAATAAGACCAGTTAATAAAGACAGGTTTATGATGGATAATGTTAATTTGATTGGTGTAATTTTGAATTATGTTGTTCAACAATATTGCCATTGAAATTCATTTGATTTTTGCATTATGAAACCACATGATGCAAGGCATAAATGTTGGAAAAGATATCATCATAAGCGATGAACTCTTAAATGATGATATTACTTACAATGAAGTTGATCTTGATATTGTGCAGTCCTTAATGGAATTAGGCAATGATATGTCATATGTTGACAACGGGGTGAGTGCAATGTTCAATTTTATTCCAATAGTGTACTTAGAATGTAATTGTAGTTGTAACATTTATAATAAAAAAACTAAGACCTATATATGTATACTCTTTGTTTTTGTAGAAAGGTCAATATGATAAAATTTGGGAAGGTGACAAAGTAAGAGTGTTAGGTCTATATGAAGGCTATTTTGGGGGATTTGGATGGACTCATTCAATTTCTATATTCCATGGACTGAAAATGAGCCTAGAAGATGCAAATGTGAATATTATAAAGGTCCCAAGCAACATCCCCCTTCCATATGAGGATAAACATGAAGGTTGTAGTCATTTGAAAGAGAAAGAGGGAAGTTTCACATAGTGGCCTTTAAAATATATATATATAATATGACATAGCTTACCGCATCCCTTCATGTTTCATTAAATTATATTGCATGGATAAGGGATCTGTACTAGTGGAGAATCAATTGAAAATCATTAGCTTTGTTAGTGAACTTCACTTTTCAATTTGGACATTGAATCTTAGTGACATTGTATTTTAACTTCATGCACACACACACACACACATGAACGTGTTTAGATTATGTGCATTGTAATGTTTGTATTTGGTTTTATTTATAATATTGTGCATGTTTCCTTAATTGATATTGGATGAACATCAATACTATGCAATGACAATAAACAATTACATGGTATTTAATAAATTATTCATTTCATATAAATCTCTATTAACAAAAATAAAACGAATATCAAACTACAACTACATGAATAAATGAATATGAACCGTATATCGATATAATAGTCACACAACTATTAAATTAGTAATAAAATACACCACAATAATAACTATTATCACGAAATATACTACCAATTGACATCAATTAATGATTCATTAAACAAGCAAATATACTACCAAGTAACGACAATCAAACACTTATTGTACGAGCAAATCTACAACCAACTAACGAAACTTAATGACTAATTAAATGAGTCGATCTACTACCAATTGACATCAATTGATGACTAATTAAACGACTAAAAATACTATGATTTAATGACTCGGATCAACCACTAAATGACTAATCTAATAACGTCTAATGTTAGTTACATTATAAAGGACTGCAAATATAACACTTGTAGTCGCCTCCCTCAAATCAATCATTTATATACATTTTTTAGTCACAAATTTGTCATTTTGTACTAGTGAGTGTTGTATTGGACACTATATTGAGAGGGCATGCCACCAAGTATGACTTTCAATTGCACCAAATGAAAACAACAAATCAAAAAGACCCTCTAATCAATACTCATTGAAAATTAATGATAGAGGCAAGGCATTCCATCATCAAAGGAAATCAAACCCAAGGTACAATAAGAATCCCACTATGTGAGTAAAGGTCTTGTTGTTGAATGTCATAGGCCACTTAATCAACGACCATTTATGAATGTCATATGTTGAGCGCAAGACAACTTGCAAATTATGAAGGTAAGTTCCAAGGTGCTATTGATCTCTAGGTCAAGTTCTCAAAACAAGGTGTTGCAATCAATGGGAGTAAACTCGCCAATAAGAAAGCAATGATGAGCCCCTCTACATTGGCACAAGAGAAAATCATTAGAAAAAATGCGTAGATATCAAATGAAATCATTTAAAAAAATGCGTATCAAATGAGAGCATCCACTAAGACTATCAACTAGAGAGAGACGTAATCCATGTTGCAATGCCATCACCACTGTTATGCAGGACCGCCAAATCATGACAATTCCAGGGAATCGTAGTGTAAAAAATATATGCAGGCATGTAATCATGCCCAAACCTTAGCAATGCAAACATATCATCCACACCTATAAAGACAATTTGAGAGGAGAGGCGCAATTTTGTTTATCATTATGATCTCAGGAAAAGAAAGAATGAGAGAAACGATAGGGATAGCAGCTTACATGCAGAGAACTTGCAGGTGAATAGAGGTCACCACAATTACACACATAATAAAGAATTAGATCCACCCTTCCTTGTGCAGGTGCAGGAGCCGATGGATACTCTATCTGAGCATCATGGAAAAGTTGGGCTGCTACTTTGAAAACAAGCAACTATTTGAATTATATATATCAATAAATTTAAATTTTCTACTTGGGTTCTTAGATTGCTAAACGATGTTAAAGTGGAGGTGAGAACAACATGCTAAACGAGGTGAAACCATGTGGACGCATTGTGCAATGGCTTGGCGGGCTCTCCCGTAGCGCTCTTGACACTTTGACTCTGGCGTTTGTGTTGGAATTTCGTGGTACACTTGTGATCAAACTCGATGAAACCACTTCTATAACAATTAATTTCAATTTATGATTATGATTACCCTAATATATGACTGCCGACACCTACATGAAGACCACCCTGCATGAAGGCCAAGCGGACACCCGCATGAAGCTCACCCTGCATGAAGGTCATGCGGCAATCCTCCACGAGCCCTAAACTGAAGGCAGGTCTACACAAAATATGTCGCCCTTCCTCATCACGTTCATTTTTATACCAATTTCTTTTGCTGTCATCTGGTCCGAGGATTCAATTCTTAGGGTTTTCGCCACAGTTTGGGCCAAAAGCTAGTGAGTGCTTGTTGATAGCAATAGCAATGAATAGAAAGGCCGCATCCACTGAACATAATATCAGGAGGCACCCCTAATGGTAAACGGAACTCTTGGCTGGAAAGATTTACTGTATGTTTCAATAAACAATATACCTAAACAACCATGTGCTTCTAGCCTTTATTTCTTTGCAATAAAGCTACATCGAAAAGATGCATGATGCAGCTCTTCTTGGCTCTCATAAGATCGGCCTTGTCATTCATTGGGTTCTCAGTACTGGTAAAATGGAGATTAATGTTTTTCCATCGTGGATGCAAAGTGCCAGCTTGTTTATGTGATGTAATGTAATCATGTTCATGTCCGTGGTCGTGGTCGCAGTGGAAATCAATCCTGGATCCTGCATTCAGAATAAGAATTCGATATAAGTCTCAATCGAAGTCTTCACATGGAGAATCAGAGGATGAGATGAAAAGAAGGTAAACTTCCTTCCTTGTGGTTGAAATCTAGCATGAATACTCAGTACAACATTCTAAAGAAGAAGCATTCTAAACCAAAGGTAAGCTATCTGGACATCTATATAGGGTTATAACCAAAAATTTGAACAGTTGCTTAAAGCTGCACAAAGAAAATACAATATATGAAGAATAGTTGGAGTCACTCTAAAGAAAATTCTGAAAAAACACAAACCTTATTCACATTTCAGCTTACCTATTATAGTTGCTTAGTAGCAGTCTCTTCATGTATTTATTTCCATTATGTTATGATAATCGAGCACGCAGAGCGTGGTCAAGGAACGCGTTGGAAGACCCATTAACATAAATAATGAATAGATTCAGCAAGCAACTAGTAGAATAATCAGAAAGGCGTCCCGCTTCACTTTGCTGACTGAAACTTTCTGATACCGATAGACAATGCATGAAGATTTCTGGTGCATCTCCACGCTTCATTTATGATAGAATATTTGAATTTTCCTCTATACCAGTGGTCTGGAAACTGTATTTGCAATGAGTTCTGTAGGCACTCAATGACTTGGGGAAGGCTTCATTTACTTGAAGAATCCGGAAACTATGCACACATATGCACATTGCATTCTCTTTGAACATAATCGTACAATTTCCAGGAATTCAAAGTACGATTCCAACTCTATGTATCCATTGGTTATTCATGCAGTTGTTATTTGTGTGACAGACGACCAATGTTCTACTCATTTCAAATGGTACAATTCATTCCATTATTTCCAGGAATTCAGAGCACGACTCCAGCGATATATATCCCTTGGTCTGGGCGGACATTAAAATAGACCTTTAAGAAGTTACCGTTGTTTTGCCGAAAGAAGTCTAGATTCCTCCTCCTCGACCGCTATGTTTACAAAAAAGACGCTCTGAAACAACCATTTGGACAGTGAGGACTCCAAATTCCTCCTCAGTGACAGTTATTGTCACAAAAGCATCTCTGAAAAGGCCATTTGCATAAAAACAACTCCAAATTCCTCCACCGCCACCGCGTTTTTCACAAAAGCCTTTCTGAAACAACCATTTGGATAGAAATAACTCCAAATTCCTCCTCCGCGACCACTACTTTCACAGAAAACCTCTCCAAAACCGCTATCTAGATAGAAAGAAGTCTAAATTTCTCCACTGATGCAAATTTCAACCCCTTATCGTACTCTAAAATTCCTGCCTGCTTTCTTCCTTCTCTGGTCTAAAATTTTCCCTCACACTTGTGAGCTTCCACCCCGTGCCGATCTCACTGGAGTTTCTATGCCTTTGGAGCATTACTCTTCCAGTCTCTTCCTCAAAAATGAAAATACTTCCAAATTTTTCCTTCTCACACGCCATCCGTACCAAAGATGGCACCTTCTCCACGACATCCTGTGCAGAAAAGACAGTAATAGTTCACCGAGATGGCACCTTCTCCACGACAACCTGTGCAAAAAAGACGGTAATAGTTCATTGATGCCTGTCACACATCAAGGTCGAGGCGCGTCACACCAAAGTCGAGGAGCGTTGTACTTTAGGTGGCCACCAACATTAAAAACCTGCACAGTGCAGATTAATGCGAATGCTATGGATTTCTCTTCCATTTGCAAAAACCGAGACATTGCAGGTCCATCACTGTTGCAGGACCAAATCCGAGAGGCAGGATACGCTGAGGTCAGTGCGCCGTCGGCCCTTGGGACGTTGATAACCAGGCAAATGTCACATGTACGGAGCCAATAAAATCATAGAAAAAAAACACTCATTTAATAATAAAAATATTTAACTAAGGTTTCGGCCATAATCTACCAAAAATTTCATCCCAAGGGCTGATTAATCCTGGTGTGTGAAAACATAATGTCAAGGATATAATAAAGTTATTCTAGGCAATAAAGAACTTTATTTTGTTTTCCATGTTATGCTGGGTACACTACATTTTGTACAAATGAATTCAACACTACATTGTGCACTTGTTGCAAAGTGTTATCTGGACTTTTTTTAAATCAGCATAGATCAAAATCCTAGGCTCTATTAAGCACCTAAAGAGATCAAATCTCTCGAGGTGCAAACCTCTCCTTGAATAGCTTCTTGAGTGCAATACTTGAGCCACCTAATCCTAAGCTCTAAAGTCTCTAGTTTAAGTCTCATATTTACTTTTTACTTTGTATTATTTTTTTTGTTTATGGCCGACATAATATTTACTACTTTTTACTTTGTATTATTATTTTCTGTTTACTTTGTATTATTTTGTTACTCCGCATACAAACACTCTAAAATCTCATATTTACATTTGACTTTGTATTATTCTTTTTTATGACAGACATAATATTTATCACCTAATCCTAAGCTCTAAAGTCTTTAGTTTAAGTCTCATATTTACTTTTTACTTTGTATTATTTTTTTGTTTATGGCCGACATAATATTTATTACTTTTTACTTTTTATTATTTTTTTTGTTTACTTTGTATTATTTTATTACTCCCCAAACAAACACTCTAAAATCTCATATTTACTTTTGACTTTGTATTATTCTTTTCTTTTTTTATGACCCACATAATATTTATCACCTAATCCTAAGCTCTAAAGCCTCTAGTTTAAGTCTCATATTTACTTTTTACTTTGTATTATTTTTTTTTGTTTATGGCCGACATAATATTTATTACTTTTTACTTTGTATTATTCTTTTTTGTTTACTTTGTATTATTTTGTTACCCAAAAAACACACTAAAATCTCATATTTACTTTTTACTTTGTATTATTATTTTTTGTTTATGATCGACATAATATTTATCACATAATCCTAAGCTCTAAAGTCTCTAGCTTAAGTCTCATATTTATTTTTTACTTTGTATTATTCTTTTTTGTTTATAGTCGACATAATATTTATTACTTTTTACTTTATATTATTCTTTTTTGTTTACTTTGTATTATTTTGTTTATGGCCTACAATGTCGACAAACACTCAACTTACAAGATCTCCCTTACACAAATGTTATTTATGGCCGGCAATATCCACAAACACTCGACTTACAAGATCTCTCTCATACAAATATTATTTATGGCCAACAATATCGACAAACACTTGACTAACAAGATCTCCCTCATACTGGCCTGTAGAAGGCCACTCAACACAATAAAAAAATTGTCACTGCTCAACAACACAAGATTTACTTACTCTCAATCTATATTTGCAAATGATACGACTACATGCCATATTGTCAAACACAAACTAATTAACTTGTCTAACATCTTTCAAGTGTGACTACATGCCATATTGTCAAACACAAACTAATTAACTTGTCTAACATCTTTCAAGTGTGACTGCTTCTAAGATATTGACAGAAAATTGTGGGGAACTTTTCAATTTGAACCAAGGTCGTCATGGTATTCAATTTGAGCCAAGGTGGTCTTATTTCTATCTTATGTGTATTTTTATTTAATAAAAAACAAAAACCGTCCAACTAAAAACCTCATTCAAGATTTCTTACATGAATGGAGTGGAAAACCAAATAGTCAACGACTGCCACCCTTAGAAAATGAATAATTTAAAAAAATAACTTTACCAACAATAAAAAAAATATTAATATCGACCATTACCCATTCCGTAGTTGCACCCGTTAACTTTCCCAAACTGATCAACCACACCAACGTACATACTCAATTAACTCCTAGTTACAGACTCATAATAGACCTTGCTTTCTACACACGTCACGACATATACAGTTGGGTAATGGTCGATATTAATATTTTTTGTCACGACATACCCAGTTGGAAGAGTCTAACCCTTCGACGTTTTACATAAACGTCCGTCTCCTCCGTCCCCTCCCGTCAACGGCGCCCCAACGGCTGCCTTCTCCGGCGCCCTTCTCCGGTGCTCTCACTCCTCCCCACGACGTTGGGGGTCCCACGCGATGTCTTGGGCTGCCAATCCTCGTCCCCGTCCGGATTCGCTCCTAAACACGCCGACGTCCCATCCATGCATTAATGCATGCTACCAACTTCCGAATTCGAACCTGGTTCCTTCCCTCCCGCTTGTGCTCTGTCTACTGAGAATACTTTTGCAAACTCGGCTCCAGTCAAGTTCCATTCCAGACCGTGCAAGCTCTGTCTACCCAGACGAATTTTGCAAACTCGGCTCCAGTTGTGTTCCATTCCAGACCCTGCAAGCTCTGTCTACTGAATGGAACACAACTGGAGCCGAGTTTGCAAAATTCGTCTGGGTAGACAGAGCTTGCACGGTCTGGAATGGAACTTGACTGGAGCCGAGTTTGCAAAAGTATTCTCAGTAGACAGAGCACAAGCGGGAGGGAAGGAACCAGGTTCGAATTCGGAAGTTGGTAGCATGCATTAATGCATGGACGGGACGTCGGCGTGTTTAGGAGCGAATCCGGACGGGGACGAGGATTGGCAGCCCAAGACATCGCGTGGGACCCCCAACGTCGTGGGGAGGAGTGAGAGCACCGGAGAAGGGCGCCGGAGAAGGAAGCCGTTGGGGCGCCGTTGACGGGAGGGGACGGAGGAGACGGACGTTTATGTAAAATGTCGAAGGGTTAGACTCTTCCGTGCAAGCTCTGTCTACCCAGACGAATTTTGCAAACTCAGCTCCAGTTGTGTTCCATTCCAGACCCTGCAAGCTCTGTCTACTGAGACGAATTTTGCAAACTCGGCTCCAGTCAAGGTAATCACTTGCATGTAACCAATCTCTCTCCTTCTTCCAGAACAGCAAGAAAACTTATTGGGTCGAAGAAATTTAATCAAAAACGTTTTAACAGAGAGGAAGATTCCAGAATCAGTAAGTGACGTTCCAGAATGGCAACTTATCATCCTCAAACCCATTCACATACATACCAGAAGGAAAATTGAGGAGAACAAACTGAACTGCTCCATCCTCCGTTTTCATACCACTAATTGTCTCATCACCATACTGATGTCTCCTAATGAAACCATGTAGAAGGTTTGACTTTTTGTCATGCTTACTCAACTTCAAGGCGGAAGCTAACATCTCAATTGAACCCACCATAACTTCACAGTCCCCAGATGGACATGGTGCCAATAGTTTACAGCTGTTCTTATTTTTATAGTTAATGCAACTTCTACCTTGATTGAGTTCGACATTCAGCATTCCCTTTTTAACAAATAAAAAATCCGACATCTTATTCTTCCCTCTGATTTCATCCCCTGTACCTTCTTTCTGAACTTTGTTTACTGTTCCTGCTCTTTCTTCTATTTGCTGTATCTTGACTGAGTATAAAGGGAAGAGCGGCAAACGTGATGAATGGCTGATTGATGAGGGTCTTATAATATCATCATCAATGGACAACGAAGAAGTACTTGTGGCATTCTGTTTTTCTACAGTATCAACAAACATATTAGTGGCATTGCAATTAGCTTGTTTGGAATATTGTTCTGTTCTCCTTTGCTTATTGAACCTGAGTTCGTCATTGAACTCATCTGTAGACTCAGTTATATGCGATACCAAAGAAGTTCGTCTTTTAATGCCTTTAGGAAGTTTTACTTCCCTCTCCTGTTCAAAATGGGCCTGATCATGCTTAGAAAATACAATATCTGATGATATTGCTGATAAGACCATTGTAGAAGAATGAACTGCTCTGCCATTTTTCCCACCTGCTAGCCTAGAATGGACTTTCTCGGTCATCAATTCATCTATAGATTTTGTTTTTGGCTTCACAGGACAGCCAGCCCAGACGGGATTCATGATTGTTAAAGATCAGAATAGATGTAATATATCACTGACAATCATGACAGTCCTTTTCTTCATTCCATTCCCTACATTTATGCACACATGACATTTCAGTGTTCACCTTTTCAGGGCTTTAGTTTCGAATAAAAAATTTAAAATCACCGCCAAATGGAGGAGATAAAGAACACCCTCATAAAAGCATGCTATTCTCATAGATAACAGAGGGTATTGCATATAAAACACGAGAGGGGTAATGATAGAAAAGTGCAGCCTTACAAAATACTTCATAACAATGGTCAATAAAGGATTTCAAATACAGGGTTATACATAGAAGCCATACAATCTAGTATAATTTTAAAGACAGAATGCCCATTAGATTTTTTATTTCATAAATGTCCAAATTATGATAATATAAAATCTTAACTTTTTCCCTTCCCTCCTGATTTCTTTCTGAACATATTCCAAATTTGCAGTTCTTTTTCCTTCAACATACATTGTGAGGATTTTTGGTGTGCTGTTCATACTTCTATAGCATGTCACATATTTGCAGTTATTTGGGGTTGGCGTACATGCTTTTCAACACTATGTTACTAAAATTCTTAAATAGCCATATTAATGCTAAAACAGACAGATTTGTGAGCCTTTCCTGCTAACATATTGTAAACAAACTCCCCTGCTTCCCAAAAAAGAAAAAAGAATAATAGCATGCTTGCCTGGTCTTGGCAAATGTGATCAAATAACTACCAACCTGTTAGGATCCTTTAAATATCATACATCGTGACAAATCTTAGTAAAAGAGCATGAAACAGATATAGTGGATATTGATTCACACAAATATGCCTAATTGCAAGTTCAGTATTCCCCTCAACACACACACAATCAATAAAGAAAAGGATCACATAGTGACTGTACAATATCAGTAGGACTGACTCACAACAGTGAACATCACTATTCAAACATAAATAATACAAGTATGGTATGTAAACGACTGATCTTCTGCACGAACCAATCTCAAGAAAGAAGGCAAGATATCTAAACAGAATGCAGAGCATGATGTCCAGCCTCATAATATACAAAAATGGAGATTTGAAAGGATTTTATACAGATCCCAAAGCCCTGTATGCTAATGAGCTCATTAATAATATTACTTTATCACAGAGAAGTCAATCTCATTTGAAGTCAAGGCAGTGCGGTCATAAGAACATTTGAGGAGTGTAGAGCTAAGACTGCTCTTTCGTGAATCATCATTATCAAATACTGAGCCAATATTGCAAGTAAATTTTGATCATTTCTTGACAGAAAAATTCAATGGAAGTCCTTAGTTTTTAGACAAGTGGTTGCCATGCTCAAGAGAGAGGAGCATTTAGATGCCACATTGCCTAATCAATATAATATGTAACCATTTTTTTCTATAAATCAACTGACTGAAAATAATGTCATCACTCTACAAGACACTTCTCATCTATGAGAATGCAATTAGTCTAATTTCTGCCACTATCTAGCATAAGGACCAGAGTAACCTCTTCATAAAAGACTTCTAACACAATTATACATTTTCTCATTATCCTATTAGTAGGGAGAAGGTCACCAATATGCAATTCTATTTCTTCTATCCTACTAATAGGGCTACTAGTGTTAATTTGTACTCATTTTCCAACTATATTACTAGCTAGCATGTGGCAATATGCAATGAAATTTGCGGTATCCTATTAAATAGGACCTCAGGCAATCTGTAAAAGGTATTATTGTGCCTTCCCACAGTGGCTAATGACCTGAACCATCTGCCAACATATGCTTTTTATGAAGGCAAGATTCAATAACATCTGTAATATCCTACGTACACTTAGCCTCACGTGGCAGGGTAAACTATTTCTGTTGTAAATTGGTCTGTGCTCAAATAGGAAGGCACATGATGAATCGGCCATAGGACTCAGGTTCAGGGACTTTTCTGTACCACTAGGGTCATTATTATCTATTATTTTGCCTCGAAAACAGCCAGTAAAAATACCATTGTTCCTTAATAAACCCAACTGTTTACATAAATCCTTAATAGACCCAAAATGTTTGCATGTATCTTTATATTTATGGTTTTCAAAATTAAAAGAATCCTGCTATTTAAGTGTAATTCCATCATTGGGCAATGTCGGCTTGTCATGAGACAATGTGCACCTAATTTGTTTTATTTTGTCATGACAGTTTCCAATCATCACTGTGAGTCTTAAATGATAATGCAGCATTTAAATGATCCCTTACTAAGGAAATACGTAGTCAGCTGTTTTCTACTAAATATGCCTTTTTAATATCATCTGTTTTTCAAAAATGCTTCCTTAAAAGTACCCTTCTCCAAGCTGAAAATGATTCCTTAATATCATCTGCTTTTCTTAAAGATGCTCCCTTAAAAGTGCCATTCTCCAGGCTGGGAGCGTTAAAATGAAATGTAGCGGGCTTACCAGACTGAAAGATCTCTTAATGAGGAAATATGTAGTCATCTGGTTTAAGATGCTTCCTTAATATGATCTTATTTTTGTAAGATGTTCCTTTAATCCCCACCCAAACTGAGAGTATTACAATGAAATGTAGTAGGCTTACAAAACTTTGAGAGTATTACAATGAAATGTAGCAGGCATACAAGACTTTCAAAAGATCCTTTACTGAGGAAATATGTAGTTTTCTGGTTAAAAATTAGTCTTTAATATCATCTATTGTGTTTTATTAAGATGCACCTTTAAATCTGCAGTGAGGAGTATCCAACAGCCCCCTTGCAGGTAGGGCGTTAGCCACTGCTTGTGAGGATAGGGCTATAACAGAACATTGCAAAGATCCTTTACTGAGGAAATATGTAGTCATCTGGTTAAAGATTATTCATTAATATCATCTGTCGTGTTTTTAAGATGCACCTTTAAATCTAGTGGGGAGCATCCAACTGCCCCCTTGTAGGTAAGGCCACCTCAGCCACTTCTTGTGAGGATAGGGCTATAACAGGACCTTGCATTGACAGACCCTGCTGGCCTCTCATGGTTATAGTCATCTGGGTATTATAATTTTAAATTTATCCTCCTGCAAGGCGGAATGTGGCAACATATCTTCTTTTTTATATATATTACTACTTGGACAACTCCAGAAACGATAAAAAGGGAATTAGAAGTCTCAGATCCTAACTTCTAAATGCTGCCTGGAAGTTGATTCCAGGCTCTGTCATCTCAAAAATGGGAAGCTTCATCTTTGTTAATGACTCTGTGAACTGCTGCATGCTCTTCATATACATGTCAACTATCTGCTCCTGCACCACAGATTGTTAACTATGTGATTGGTTCGTTTCTCATTTCCAGATTTCAAGCATTTGTCAAGCATTTTAGGGTGTGTTGGTGCTTGCATGTCTCCACATAATCTAAATTTCTAATGCAATTGCATATTGTTTTGTAGACATCCATACAAAATGAGCAGGCGAGTAAAATGGAAGGCAATCATGGATCTTGAGGTGCAGGACCCCAAAAACATGATCACATTTTCAAGTAAAGACCTAGTTTGGTCTGAAATACGCCGAGAAAATAATGAAATTGATCGTGTTGCCCTAGTACCTTCAAATAGAGTTTCTGCTTTCATCAAAGGGGAGGAAACAAACCCTGATGCTCCATGTACATTTGTACGTCGACAAAACAAGAAACCGAGAAAAAGAGACACTGCTGCCTTGCGATATGAACTGTAAGTATTTCAAAAGTGCATTGTATACCTCTTAGCATTGGGACTACATTTGTCATTCATTGTATTTACTAACGGCTAAAAATTTCTTATGTAGTTATCATTGTTCATATGGACCAGAGGATAAAAGAGGAGGAGAGTCAACTAAACGAAGGGCCAAATTTCCAATGAAGAGGGGCTGCCAATGTCGTTTCATTGTGAAGGTTATGGTTAAAAGTCCTCAAATAGCAATACTGACTTACAATATGTGTGAGCATGAAGATTTGCAAGGATTCCCTTGTCATGGCCAACGCGACAGTTCAGGTAATGGCAGGACATTGCAGAAGCCAAAGCTTTCAAAAGACATTGTGGTATATGTGGAGAGTTGTTACTTTTCGGGAGTGTCCATTGACACAACTTATAAAATGCACATCAAGCGACATGTTGACATGGATGCTTCAACCCGAGATAGGGATTTCTTCCTATCCAGGAAAGATATTTTAAACATATACAATCGGTTGTCGAAAGGAAAATATCAACTCCACGAAAAGGATGAAATGAGTGTCAACCTTTGGCATCAAAAGCGACCAGAAGATTTCTTCTTTTATCAAAAGCCCAATGGTAAAGAGGTCCCTTTTATAATTGGAATTCAAACAAAATGGATGTTGGAGAGCATGGTCAAGCTATCCCATAATAGCATAATTGCCATGGATTCAACTTTTAGCACGAATAAATATGGGGTAAGTCGGATGTCAATAATTGAATTAATATGTTTATTCGAGATGTAGTAATTGAATATATTAGATGACTTGAATTTCACATTACATGTTCTTTTCAATATGGCAGTACCAGCTTTACACATTGGTGGCTTTTGATGGTCAACAAAGCGGGGTGCCAGTTGCATGGGTTCTGGCTGAACGAAATACTTCAGCAGATATTGCGCTATGGTTGGAGCAGTTGATGCTTAGGTGTTACAAAATCTGTCCTGATTGGAAAGTGAATGCATTTATGGTAGATGATGCACTGGCTGAAATTTCCGCTTTGAGGTAAGTTGAATTTTGTTATGCAACAATATATCTTGCATTTAATATAATAATGTCACACTAAAATGTTCTAGATATGGCAGGAGGATCACAGGCTGTGATGTGATCTTGTGCGTTTGGCATGTGCGGAGGGCGTGGAAAAAAAATGTGTATCGGTTGGCTAAAAAAAAGCAAGCAGATAAGATGTACGAAGAGTTGGGTTTCATTATGAAACACACTTCAAATGATGATGTGGACGATGCAATCCATGGTTTTTTAAGCAAATGGAAAGATGAAGAGAAGTTCTTGGACTATTTCCGCAAGAATTGGGTTGCGGGTGATAAATTCCGTAAGTGCACAAACTGTTGTTGATGTTTCAATATTGTGTTTCATTGATATGACATGCTTTTACTAACCTAGTTCTTTACATTTAGGGATGTGGGTGAAAGGTTGTCGAGAGTTTCCCCATGCAAATCAAGATACCAACAATGCCGTTGAGTCTTACCATTGTTATTTGAAGACAAACTTCCTATCTGATAAAAGGAAGAAATGTGCACGCATGATGGACTGGTTGCTGTACATGCTTCTATGTAGTGTTGAACCTTGTTATCGCTACAAGGAAATTTTGAAAGAAGAAGGATACCTAAATAACTACAGGAAAGAAAAACAAATGGAAAATTCAGTGGAAAAGGCTAGAAGAATTCCGGACAGTGATTGTTGCCCTCACGAGAGCACACCACATGCTTACTGGGTGAGGAGCCAAACAGATGGTGATAAAAATTACCTTGTCAAGCGGTATAGCACAAATTTTGTAGTTTGCGAATGCCCATGGTCTATTCGTGGAAATATTTGCAAACATGCCATTAAAGTCAATTGGTTATTCTACCACTCAGGTGATTCATATCCATTACTTCATCAGGATGCAATGCCTACCACATTCAATGACCCCCCTGAAATAAGTATGGAGCCTCGGAACCTCAACGTAGATATCCACACCACACCTGTGGCTACCGATAGTGTGGATGCAGATGTTGAGGCTCTTCAGTTGGCCAGAGAGGAGTTGTACAGCTACTTGCAGTTGATTAAAGACAGCCCCCCCGCTACTCTGAGCAAGACCAACCAATTGATCGATATGGTTAAAAAAATGTTGAATGAGGCCAACAATTTGCACGTTATGGATTTTGACTTCACAGTTGGCTTGGATGCTCTTGACTCGTCTTTGAAGAGGAAGAAGAGTTTCCTTAGCCCTACAAAGAAACGAAGGAGGAGAAAACAAAACAATCGTCTGGAAATAGATTTGAATATCCATGCATCTGAATATGAACCGTTTCAGTTTCAATACCTCAAAGAGCGGGGACGTCTTCCAGCAAACAAGGCATTGCCTATGGTCTCAGGTTAGTTTCATAGATTCTATATATTATGGTGTGTTGTTATTATGGTTAGTTTCGTCTACGTGCTTATAGATTTATAGGTACATCCATGGAAGATTCATTCACCATCAAAAATGAGTCCCACAATTCAAAATCATACATAATAATATTAACTTATTGTTTCCTAAGGAGCTTGAAGGAAACTTCATGTGTCATGGTTTCCTCATTAAATGCAGAAATCCCTCTAATAAAGGATGTGTTACATGAATTCATCACATCTAACTCGCAAGTAGAAATTGAGATGTGGCTTTCCAATGCTTTGGAGTGATCCTTAGCAATTTTGAAAATTGGAAACTTCCCAACAACTGGCTTTGCTGCAGCAGCTGTCGAACTCAAGAATATATTTACTGATTGCAAAAAAGTTCAGATCTGGAACATGGTGCTTATTCCCCAGTCAAATGGATGCAATTTTTTCCTCACATCTGCTCAGCCAATGACTATGGAATTTCGACAAACACTGGGTTTCAGACTGCTGTAATTCACTGTAGAGAAAATCTGATCTAATGTGAACTGAAGCATAATGTTTGGTTGTGGTATTTTGACAAACATTTAGTGGTCTTACTGCTGTAACTTCAATTCTGAACTTAATTAACAGGTCTGATTGTTCATTGTGGTTTAGTTCTTGGCATTTTGTTCCAGATAGCCCACAATATATAATATTCAAATATTTAACTTCAAATATCAAGAATAATACTGTGTATATAATCCTATTTCCAACAGTAGTGCATTCAACAAGGCAAATCTGATATTAATTTAAATAAACTGATTTCTTCATGCCTGGAATAAGATGGGACAGATCTGGATTGACAAGTATTCGATTCAGATCTGACAGATTTAATACAGTGAAGTCTTTACAAATTATGAATCCCAAATTGTTGGAGAAGATTTGTCATTTGGTACTGTTTTTTTGCTAAATAAACAAACCACAATTACATGATTTCCACGGAAAATGGTAAGATCCAAAATCTAGGTTTTAAGAAAGTACTAGGTTCCATTTAATTAGAAATTGCCCAGCTAGATCTAGAAGGTTGATACATTGAATACATGCATAGTAACATACAAAACGCTTCACACTGTAGCAGGTGTCACGGATCATCCTAAGATACCTAACAAACTAGATCCGTACATTGAATTGCCATGCCATTCTTCACACTGAAGTATTTTTGTTTCATTTGGTGCCCTTCACACTGAAGAAGTTTAATTACATTTTTTAATTCTGCTGTGTGGAAAAAAACTGTTTGTTTGTTTGTCAGACTTCATGTGTATAACTGCAAATGCTGTGAGAGTATTCTATAATCATTTGTTTCCAATCTGATTGCTACTCTTAATAGACACACTAATGATAATGCTTGCATCAAAATAATGCTTTCATCAAAATACTGAACGCTTAGCTATGGTAGGGTTTAGAGAGAAACCAGAATTGACAAAGGGGCAGTTTAAACTAAACTAGACAAACTAGAATTGACAGAGACCTGGAAGCTAGGTAGGCCATATTAAAGATTAATGAAATTCATTTTTGTATTAGTCAATATCATAGTATGACCTAATAAGGTTTTATTATTTTTATTATTTATGTGTAATTGGGTCTAGAGGCCCTTTCTACAGTATGACAGATCTGGAATAAGATGGGACAGATCTGGATTCATTTCTATTATGTACTTTGTTTTGTGTCATTGTATATGTCTGAATTTTATTTATTCGTGTTGTTTTTTTTGTTATTTGCAGAGGTGCAACACTCCACAACGGTGGCATCTAGCCAAAGCCAAAGGGAGATGTCTAGCCAAAGCCATGGGGAGTTCCAACATGACCACTTAATGGACGATTCTCCAATTGCTGATCTACGAGGTTTGGAAAAGGCTATGTTATCAATTGTTTGTCAATTACCCTTTTTTACGGCATTGACCTGCTTTAATGTGTATTTTGTTGATGTGTTCAGAGGTGCAACCCTCCACAACCGTGGTACCAATCCAAGGCCATAGGGAGATGCAATATTGGCGTCCAACCTTTACTGTTGTGCCAGGTACGTTTGATGAGACTTTCATATTTTGTAATCAATGTTTGCATGCCTGTATTTCTTTAAATGCATTTCATAATGACTCTTTCATTTTTTAATTACAGATTATAGAAATTGTCCAAGGGATCGTCCTCCTTTCAAACATGCCCAATTAATTGACAAGTCTCCAGTTGGTGACCTACAAGGTTGGTGATTTGCTTTGCATTTTCCTTTATTGGTGTGTTGGATGTTCTATTAGTCTTTCCATTGTGCTGACTCACGACACGCTGCCAGGTGACTACAGACGAAGGGGAGGAGCATCATCTTCTGCTATGAGAAATCCACCATGCAAGGGCTTCAGCTTTAACGATGACCAATGAGCCAAGCACATTTTTATGAAGGAAGATTCCATGAATATTGAGAAGGGATCAAGGCTTGTGATAATTATCTATATAGTTAATTGCTTTGAAGTTGCTGCACAAATGTCTTGGATCCCGCTTTCAACGCTTGTTCCAGTGATATGGGGTCTATAATTGGAGATTCTGCAATCTGTTATTGTAAATCATCTTTAGGGGAAGGGCTTATTTCTACAATATCTGGTGCTCCAAGATGTAGAGCTAGAACATAATTTGCAGAAAGAGGCTCAAAAACTCTTGTCCAAATTTTGTTGGCCTGAAACAAAGTTAGTTTAGGGATGCAAAATGGCCTTTATGGCCTAGTGCAGAGAGATTGAAGATGGGCCTGTGAAACTTTATATTCTGCAACACAGATTGAAGATGGACCTGAATATGATGGCAAAAATCTTTATCTTCTAAGTTAGATTTGTCTCCACCATAAATGCACTGTGGAATTCATCCGATACAAAGTTTAAATGGATCACCATGTAAGCAAGGTGGGATTCTACAAAGCTTTCGTATAAACTCAGAGTTGTGGTTGATCTTGTATCAGAAACTACCCTATAAACTCAGAGTTGTGGTTTATTCTGGTATTCACACTGCATAATTTCCTTTTTTGAAGATCTATGGCAATGCATTCTGGATGCAGTTTCTGCATGGATTGGAGAGTACAGATGGTATAACTATAACAGTAACTCCTGCAATGGCTATCAACAATGCGGTCACTACACTCAGATCGTCTGGAAAAAATCAAGAAGTGTTGGGTGTGCCAGAGTTGTGTGCTACAATGGGGATGTGTTCATGACTTGCAACTATTTCCCTCCTGGCAACTATGTAGGACAGAAGCCATACTGATTTATATGGCTTTGTGTTTTGCTACTTGTGTGCTGAGTGCTCTCACTTTTGCTGTCATTTCTAATTATTGTACAGTGATATAAATATAATATATACTAAAGAAACTTGGTGGTGGATTTGGTTCTTTTGTGAAACTGTTTACAGGTTATACACATTTAGATCGGTTATGTTCTTTCACAACGTTAGTGTTTTCCAAATCTTTGCCAGTATTTTGGAGATTGTGTGGGTTTATTTTTTATACTATTTTTATTAAATTTAAGTATTGGAGAGGAATTTTTTATGAGATTGTTTGGAAATATGACCAAGAGTGATGAAATTATAAAAAAAGGGTACAGTTTCATTGTTATGTTCTATTTAGTTCCAAAAAAATCTGTACACTTTCATGATAAAAACAAACTTATCTTAAATACATGATATGGAATTTTGACATAATATATATTTCTTTAAAGAAAACACTAATTACAGAAATCCAAAGTCTGTAGCTTAACTTCCATGCAAGGACTCTGAAGAAAGCTTATCTGATGGTTATTGAGAAAGCCGGGAAGGTAATAGATGTCCTCCACAACTAAAATGGAAGAGAACAGCCATTTTGATGTTAAATCACAAGCTTCTCTGACAGTCTTAAAAATGCATTGATAATGTTAATTTATTGAAAGAGAGCATATTCAAATCTGATGAACAAGGCCTCCGACATGAGGCAAAAATGACACAACTTCCACACAGGAACTTTGTCTATTAGGTGCTGGCTATGACATAGCATTTACAACATATTTGGTTTGAGGTTTTTTTTTGGATGGAAGACTAAGGTGAGATCATTGGCCAAGCCAGGCAGGGAGCTTGTTCACTATATTTTTGGGAAAAAAAAGTGGTATAAAGTATTTGTTCTTGAAGATGGTAAAACTTATCATAATTCAATTGTTCAATTGACAATGAGAACAACTATTATTGAGTGTTATTAGCAAAGACTAGTTGATTACTAAATGTTATTTGTTCTTGAAGATGGTAAAACTGATCATAATTCAATTGTTCAATTGACAATGAGAACAACTAGTGTTATTAGCAAAGGCAAGTTGATTACTAAGTGTTATCAGCAAAAGCCAGTTGATTCAGCATCCTTAAGAAAACCAGGTTAAACCAGGTTACTGAAATAATTCACTCATGTCTGTAAAAATGGACTTCCCTTCCATATGCCTTTGACTATATTGAACTGATAAACCTGCTGCCTTCTTTACATTCTGGAAAGACTAATTCTTAACTAATAAAAAATAACTTTAAATACTACTCCAAAACAGTTAATATAATCTAAATTTCGTACATAAGATACAAAATACGATCCACATCTTTACTTAAAAGTTTGATCAAATATGATAATAAAGTAGATGGAACCCAACACATTTATAAAGTTTTAAATGGATTAGGTTTTACATGAAATATAATAAATATTTTATAAAGTCTTAAATGTTGTATTTTTTTGCATGAATGCAATAAATATTCCCATTTAAAAAGGAATAAGTTGAACGTGTATCAAAATAATAAATTTGTATTTTTTTCATTAATGTAATAAATACATTTCAAAAAGAACAAGTTTAACGTGTATCAAAATAATAAATTTGTGTTAAATTTAACGCAAACCTGTTTCAAAATAGACCATCGTTTTATTTAATGATAAATTTGAGTTGGATTTAACATTATTTTCTGGGAATTGGTTCTCAGGCAGTCCTTCTGCTTTGCAATTATCTCTCTTCAATTCATCTTGTGAGTCTCTTGAATGTAATTAGCCACCATGTTGCAAGAGTGGGTGTATTGATGCTCCAACAATGGGGTATTTGCATAATAAACTGTAAAAATATCTACAAATACAAAATACTCAAAAATATATACAAATAACATTTTAACATAAATGCATAAATGAGATCCCATATAGTATAATCAAAAGCTCATAATACTGGGTACCCAAATATCACATACTATTTATCATTGATAATTCCAACTTGTCCAACAAAAATGTCACTTTCAGGTGAAAGTATTAAATGTATGGGTTTCAACGAAACAACCATGACATTAGAAACACCGCAAGGATCATAACAAGAATACTAATTTTACATATTGCAGGTCTATATCGATTTCCATCGACAACTTTTGTTGGAATAGACATTGATAATAATTCCTCTTCACCACCCGCATATATTTTCGAAATGGAGCTCTCTTTTGAAACTTCTCCAAACACAAGACCGGTGGACAGCTTATGAATCTCTGCATGGTAATTTATGTTAAATGACTGAAATCGGGCAGCTTGGATTGTTGCTTCTTTATGAAGAGGCTTCAGATTGATTGCCCGAACTTGATAGAGGCCTTTCATTTGGTTACATATCAGTTCAGAATTTGTGTAAACTACAATATCCTTGGCACCTTACTTTTTTGCTTCTTTCAATCCTTCAACAAGGGCAATATAGTATGCCTCATTATTAGTAGTTCTACCATAGACATCTCTTGTTCTTTGGACGACCTGATTAGAGGCATTGTTGTAAATAACATATTTAATCTTTGCTCGACCAGGATTCGGACAGCAAGACACTTCTAAGCATAACGTCCACTTGTGCACCATTTTTTATTTTTAGACTATTTGTGCTTCGAAAGACCTGTCAAAGTATAAAACAACAAATTTTGATCAGAAAAACTGAAGGTATGGTTGTGCCTCGAAAAATCACAAAAATTAAGAAAAAACAGAAAAATTAGTTTAACGGAAATATTGGGAAAATATTAGAAAACAGTAGCATTATGAAACTTGAAAACTACTTTGTGAATGATAGAAATCAACTAGATAATGTAAAATGGTTGTTTGTGAGAAAAGGAATGTCAAGGACACATGACGACTCTGCTTTGCTGAACATAGAGACAGTCTTAGATAGTATCAGAAGCTAGGGTTAATACTCATGTCATAATAAAGTAAAATATGTTCCTAAACCTTCATAGAAGCTAGGGTGTTACAAAATCAACCCAATTGTATATTTAATTAATATGTATCATTAGCAATGTCTGTCATTAGCTGGGTGCAAACAAAATCAATGCTTTATGTAGAAAAGTAGGGTTCAATCCTATTTAACATTCACCAAACAATTAGCATCAAATATATAGATAATCAATACCATAAGAACATCACTCATGACAATGCAAATAGATATCACTAATTAAGTACGCAGAGGTCACAAGCATGTATTAGGGCAAGGTATAACTAGTAATGAGCTAGATTTATTTACCATTCAAAATTAACCAATCAGATGTAGCAATTATGTTAGGCCTTCAATAACTGAGTTCACCAAAAGACTTGCAAATGTATGTATGTTAATATCGCTAACAATGAATTCTGGCCAATAACCAACAGTCATCCATATGTAATTCAATCAAAAAGGAAGTACAAAGAAGATGATTATAAAGGACAAAAAGAAACTGATGCATGTGATATCATTCACTACTCATTAGATAACCAAATTTCCAGTATAGTGACATTTTAGCATTCAGCAGGCAACTAGGTATTTCAATACAATAAATGCACTTTCCATATCTGAAATAAACTTCAGAGTTGTGTTTATAGGGTGGATAAAAAGAAACTCCTAAATTAATTAACTCAATATCTTCTTGTTTTGTATTTACAATTATAGCAGCAGTTCACATGAAAATAGTATAGAATCAGACCTCAGAATATGCTAAATGAAACACTAACCCAACTCTGATTTTGTTTGTTTTCTGTGTGGATATTGCAGGTATTAGGGTAGAACACACAGGGTCCACAATCTTTGATTTTGTAGGGATTGAACTGTTCCCTAATTATTGGCAAATGCCACCCTATAACGACTAGAATGCACTTGGTTAAAAATAGGAATCATATAGATTCGACTGGGAATGTTGTCAAATGAAAAATGAAACTATGGTAAGCCCAACCATGTGACAAGTTGGTGCACTTGATGCAATGATGATCCAGGATAAAAAAATCTGGCAAATGCACTCTGTCATTTTACTCTCCTTTTACTCTTTGTCATCCTGAAATGGTCTTCAAAATTATCAATTATCAATGATGGTGTTAACTTATCAAATTATCAGTTATGGTACATGGATGGGAAGGTAATATGCATCAGAACTCTCTTTTTGTTGTTATAACTTAGAGTTCTACTCATAGTTCCTGAATGATTTTAATTCTTAACTCTATTATTTTATTTATTATAAAAATATTTTCATATTTATTTGTACTTTCCATCTCCCAGCCATATCTGAATTCTGGCTTTTGAAAAATCTGCCGAATCCGTATCCAGATCCAAATCCATATCCTGACAACTTAGATAAAAACCTTGATAAAATTACAATGCAAGTAAGCTTTCCCCCATTTGGTGAAGAGTTAGACTAAGAACACTAATATTTGGAAGAGGATAAATATAGTTTACCTAGGCCTGAAGCAGCCGGAGATTTATCCACTGGGGGTACAGCTGTACCTCGCAGTGCAGTATAGCACCCCTGTATAATGCCAGCATAGCAGTATGACTGGCATCACTGTGTCATTCCAGCATGTTAGCTTGGCTTGTATGCAAGACTGTACACCATCTCCAGGTATATGGCATACACCCTGTATAGAAAGTATAATGCCAGAATAGCAGTATGAATCATGACTGGCATCAGTGTCACACTGGCTTTATAGCTTGGCCCACAAACAAGATGGTACACCCTCTAGGCATACAGTGTATGACCGTGTGCTATTTCTCCTGCGGGTCCATATGCAGGAAAAACTATATCTATCCTCGGCACTAATGTGTAGGGTTCCAGCAAAAATACCAAAAAAAGCAATTCTCCTTCAAAAAATCATTATTTTGCAACCATGGTTGGGTGTAACCTTGGAATAATCGAAACAGGATTACAGGAGCACCAATTCAGATTACAACAATGCTGCACTGCAATTCTGCAACGTACAGAAATAATGGACAATATCTCCATAATGAAAGGAAACTATATTATGAAAAGGATACATTCAGTGGTATATCCATGAAGGGAGTTCATCTGCTGTATATATATTTATTATCTAATTCTCAGGTAGGCCCCAGGCTGAGGAAGCACCCATGGAACCATAGCCATATGTTTGGGAGTTAAGAACGGAACACTACATTCTCCCACCCTCCTTAAGAGCAAACATTATGCACCAAACAGGCTGGGATATACACATCCCAGCCTATACAGCATTTATGACTCTACTAGATGCATATTGATTGCCCTCCTCTTAAGATGCTTCATCTTTAGAGCATTAGATGAGACAAAATAATCAGATTTAAGGCCATTAGGTGTATTGACTCAATTGCTTCCAAGACCTCGGTTGATCCTTCAAAGGTTGATTGGTCCTTCACTTACACAAGAGCGAAGTTAGTAAATGGCCAACCTTGTGTACGAAACAGTAATAGTCCTCCATGGAATGGAATCCAAAATTCCAAACATCGGTATGTTCCAAAAGATTGGTGGATTGAGGACATTTGTGAACTGGATATTGATTTGTATGAGCGAGTAATAGTTGCTATTAAATCCAAGGGAATGAAGTAGAATCAAAGGAAGCCTTTACCACCAGGATATTAAACCCAGGCTTACATTTGTTTATTTTGTTTATTTAAATTTAAGTCTGATATATAGATTAGAGGTTGCACATTAAACCAGATTGAAATGAATGTACTTAAATCTAGATCTAGCTTAGAGAATATGCAACTTTTATCTTCACAACCGCTGGGTGCATAGCATACCCAGATTTTAAACGAGTCTTTGATATGTAGCCTTTATCTTCACAACTGTCAGGTGCATATTAGATCCAGACTTAACTTTGTTTATTTAAACTTCGGTTTGATATATAGCTTAGAGGATATGCAACCTCTAACTTCACACCTAATCCCAAGCAAAGATATAATCTCTGATTTCACACCCTCTAGGTGCTCATTAAGCGCAAACAACCTCTGAGTAAGTGAGTACATACGAATCCCAAATTTAAATTAATCTGGTTAAAGATAGGTATGATATGTAGCTTAGAAGATACCACCTCATTATCTTCCCAACCTGGAAGTGTATAAGAGGATGGTTAAACCAAGTTTTGAAATGTTCATTAAACTTGAATGAGAGATTTTAAAATATTATAACTATTTTAAGATTTTAAATATGTAGTATGTGGGATTGTGTTAATGTTGTGGGGTATCTAGTTAATTTTATGCCACTACATATCCAATTAGAATTCCCTGAACAGAGCATTCATGGATATGAGAAAGCATCTCTTAAATTAATCACGATGGAATCCAGATGGAATCTTCAGAATCCTATGCCTGCAAAATTCTAGAATCAGCTCGGCCATATCCAAAACACAGAGCTGATTTTGTTTTGATCAAACACTTGCACTGGGTTATTTTATTTGATAGAACACTTTCCTTTGGTTTCATTTTCTGGTATTGCAAGACTTGTTTGTCACGATCTTTCGAATTTCCACTAGCTATTGTGCTTTCTGACCAGGTCTATCACTGAGAACAAATATATTGTCAGAGCTGAAAGGATCAACAGACCCACTGTGATGGGATGTAATGGCCATGTCATCCGGCAGGTGATGGAATTGGCAGTATACATATTTGGAATCATTCTTTATTTCAGGTGCAGAACTCCCAAACTGCACTTGAATGTGGGTGCCTAATATACAAATTTGAAAGAAAAACCAACTTTGTATCCTCTATTATTAGAGTAAATCAAAATATACATTGTCATTGGCTCTGGCTCAAAAAGATACCTTAAAAATTACTTCAGTCTACCCTAGAGGCCATGCCTAATATGCATACAACACATAAGAACATGTCATTCCTTACAAGACTCACATAATTTGACGGCAACTGTAACTTCCGAATTATAATTTCTCGACTGCATTTAACATTCAGGTTTATAATAATATGCACAATTAAATTAATTCCCATTAAAATTACATTCTATAAAACGTATGAATGAACTATTCATTAAAGGACTCAGTGTTAAATAGTTTTAATATGTAGAGTATCCATTCACTGAAATGAATATGCAGAGGATTCGTTTATTGCAATAAATATGCAGAGAATCTGTTCATTGAAGTAAATATGTAGAGGAAGTTGACATTGGTCTACACACGAACTAATTTCCCTCTAGATGCGTTTCAGACGGTTGATTATTGCCAGCACCGTTGAGCATGGTGGGAAAGCGACCGGGACCGTTTCTAACTAAGGGTATTTTAAGATTTTAAATATGTAGTATGTGGGATTGTGTTAATGTTGTGGGGTATCTAGTTAATTTTATGCCACTACATATCCAATTAGAATTCCCTGAACAGAGCATTCATGGATATGAGAAAGCATCTCTTAAATTAATCACGATGGAATCCAGATGGAATCTTCAGAAGGTATTGATGCCTTCCAGAAAGAAAACATTAACATTGATGAAGAATTACAAGATGAGATAAGAAAATATCAAAAGCTTCAGATGGCAATTGAAGATTTGCACAAAAAGTTGGTTACCTCGGAAGAAGAGAACAAGGCTCTCAAAACGGAATTGCAAAGGTCTGTTCAGAATAATGATGGGGTCAAAAAGGTAGTATGTGACATGGAAAATAATGGTGCATGTGGTGGTGTTTCCACACTTGAAACCGATAAAATGAAATGTAAATCATCAGAGCAGGGGCAGAGTCCTATGGTGGGCACACAGAATGATAGAAATGTTCAGAAAGAATGAAACAATGTGCAAGAAGAACTGCTATTGCAGGAAAGAAAGAGCAGCCTTAGAACTGAAGCATCCTGTGAGCTGCAGGGGATGAGGAGTTCTAGAGATGGAAGCTCTAATTTATTGATGGAATTGGCAGTATACATATTTGGAATCATTCTTTATTTTGGGTGCAGAACTCCCAAACTGCACTTGAATGTGGGTGCCTAATATACATATTTGAAAGAAAAACCAACTTTGTATCCTCTATTATTAGAGTAAATCAAAATATACATTGTCATTGGCTCTGGCTCAAAAAGATACCTTAAAACTTACTTCAGTCTACCCTAGAGGCCATGCCTAATATGCATACTTACAGTTGAAGCCTGGCTTTCACTAATTGAAAACTAAGTTTCACTAGTTGAAATATCAAAATCAAATTTATTACGTGTGCAGCCTTATCACCATAGCGTTTATTTATTTGCTCTTGCAGGAGTGTGGCTATCGCCCTAATTGGGTTTTTACTCTCCTTAATGTGGTCAAATCAATCGGCTTTAACCTCATAGAAATGTTCAGATAGAATGTAACAATGTGCAAGAAGAACTGCTATTGCAGGAAAGAAAGAGCAGCCTTAGAACTGAAGCATCCTGTGAGCTGCAGGGGATGAGGAGTTCTAGAGATGGAAGCTCTAATTTATTGATGGAAATTGAGGAGTTCTAGCAGGTGGGAAAAATGGCAGAGCAGTTCATTCTTCTACAATGGTCTTATCAGCAATATCATCAGATATTGTATTTTCTAAGCATGATCAGGCCCATTTTGAACAGGAGAGGGAAGTAAAACTTCCTAAAGGCATTAAAAGACGAACTTCTTTGGTATCGCATATAACTGAGTCTACAGATGAGTTCAATGACGAACTCAGGTTCAATAAGCAAAGGAGAACAGAACAATATTCCAAACAAGCTAATTGCAATGCCACTAATATGTTTGTTGATACTGTAGAAAAACAGAATGCCACAAGTACTTCTTCGTTGTCCATTGATGATGATATTATAAGACCCTCATCAATCAGCCATTCATCACGTTTGCCGCTCTTCCCTTTATACTCAGTCAAGATACAACAAATAGAAGAAAGAGCAGGAACAGTAAACAAAGTTCAGAAAGAAGGTACAGGGGATGAAATCAGAGGGAAGAATAAGATGTCGGATTTTTTATTTGCTAAAAAGGGAATGCTGAATGTCGAACTCAATCAAGGTAGAAGTTGCATTAACTATAAAAATAAGAACAGCTGTAAACTATTGGCACCATGTCCATCTGGGGACTGTGAAGTTATGGTGGGTTCAATTGAGATGTTAGCTTCCGCCTTGAAGTTGAGTAAGCATGACAAAAAGTCAAACCTTCTACATGGTTTCATTAGGAGACATCAGTATGGTGATGAGACAATTAGTGGTATGAAAACGGAGGATGGAGCAGTTCAGTTTGTTCTCCTCAATTTTCCTTCTGGTATGTATGTGAATGGGTTTGAGGATGATAAGTTGCCATTCTGGAACGTCACTTACTGATTCTGGAATCTTCCTCTCTGTTAAAACGTTTTTGATTAAATTTCTTCGACCCAATAAGTTTTCTTGTTGTTCTGGAAGAAGGAGAGAGATTGGTTACATGCAAGTGATTACCTTGACTGGAGCCGAGTTTGCAAAATTCGTCTCAGTAGACAGAGCTTGCAGGGTCTGGAATGGAACACAACTGGAGCCGAGTTTGCAAAATTCGTCTGGGTAGACAGAGCTTGCACGGTCTGGAATGGAACTTGACTGGAGCCAAGTTTGCAAAAGTATTCTCAGTAGACAGAGCACAAGCGGGAGGGAAGGAACCAGGTTCGAATTCGGAAGTTGGTAGCATGCATTAATGCATGGACGGGACGTCGGCGTGTTTAGGAGCGAATCCGGACGGGGACGAGGATTGGCAGCCCAAGACATCGCGTGGGACCCCCAACGTCGTGGGGAGGAGTGAGAGCACCGGAGAAGGGCGCCGGAGAAGGCAGCCGTTGGGGCGCCGTTGACGGGAGGGGACGGAGGAGACGGACGTTTATGTAAAACGTCGAAGGGTTAGACTCTTCCGTGCAACTACAACTCTGCAATTTAGGTGGTTCTTGTTCAAGATTCGTCAACTTCTGGTATTAAGCGCTCCTATAAAATGGCCAGATACTAGATACCCAGCACTCAGCTTCTGCGTCAGCCATCCAATATTGCTAAGAGAGCTTCTATTAGAGGGTATGAGAAAATGGTCAAACATCAGATATTCTTCTTTGGTAGCCATTTCCGCTTTTCTTACATAATTACACCTCAACATATTGAATCCCTTTGGATACCTAATAAATCTAAACCGATTTAAGATAAATCTATACTGGAATAAAAAATTACTAAATAAATAAATAAAAAATTAAATTAATATAATTCTATAACTTTATATTTTTTAAATGCTTTTCTGAAAACAAGAGCAACTAACATTCCATTACCAACAAATTTGAAACTATACTTGTATTAGCCAAAGGAAGGAATTATAATGGATACTTATGAAACTCATAGTGGAAGGAATTATATAATGTATACTAAATTGTAATGTATATTGGTGAACTTTAAAAGGAAAATAAATTGTAATGTATATAGGTGAATTTTAAGAAGTACAAGTTAAGGAAAAAATTATTATATGAATTTGGGAAAAATATAAAAGAAGATAGAAAATAATCAATTCATAATAACAATGATAGAAAAACAAAATAGTAGTTATGTTTTGTTTCTCAATATTGTTGGTCTTTGATACAATATTGTGATTATATGAAAATGTTATTGCATAATTGGTACTATCAATAGTAATATTGGAGAGAAGGTTATGTGTTTTCACTGTTTGTTAGTCAGTGTCGTAAGGAGAGACTTTTTGTTCGGTATTTTCCTATTAGTTAGATATCAATCCATTGAAAAACATTATATTTACCAAAGTGAACCAAAAAATATGATTTTCTAATTTATTTTATTACTTATTTTCTAAATTTCTATTGGATCGATGGGACATTTTTTTATCATTGTTCAGGATTAGTTAAAATTCCCAAAAAATAAAAATACAATACATTGTATTACATACCAACTACATGTAAATATTTCAGTGATTTGACATGGTTTGCCATTTGCAGCAAACATTTTTTTTTTTTGTAAATAAAACACTACTATATATTACTGTTGTGTCAACAAGTACAGAGATCTGCTTACAGTTTCATCCGTGCCATTATCATTCCCGGCCAGAACTCGGCCAAACAGGAAGAGGGAGATAAAAAGACTGCTCAAAAGCCTATCTATGCATATAAACCCAAAACAGAGCCCCATAATTCCCAGCAACCCAACCAAAAGATAACTAGACTGAGCAAACCCTTTGAGGGACAAAAAACAAGGATAAAAAACTTGTTGATCCAACATTATGTTGGGTTCATGAACCCAGCACCTCCGCTACCACCCGTGGTGTTCTGCGCCTTGTCTTTGTCGGTCGTATTAGCCTTCGCTGCCGCTGGCACCGATGCCATAGGGTTCTTCCTGGTCCTTCGACTGGTTCCAATTCGCTCCACATCCTCCATCCCTTCATAGTAAAAGTTCACCCCCAGCTTTGATGCAATTGCATCGATCTTCATGTGCATAAGCCTACTGTCGGCATTGTGCTCTTTCCATGAGCGAACCGGCTCCTCATAACCATGTTTCTTGTTGACAGTATCCATAAGGACATGCGCAAGCATGTTCTTCATAACCCAGTAATGCATAATCATGCGCTCGTAAGCATATGCCCTCCCCGCCGTAGTACCAAGATCAACGACCTAGTTCTCCACCTCGCTGCGGATATCCTTGATAGGAGTGGAATGCACCTCCTTCCACAAATCTTTCTCCACCGCATCAATATCCTCCCGAATTACAAAGGGGATACGTTGGAAAAAGGTCGCAGCCTCCTGAGTCCGGGAACTAGTCTTAGCCCGGGGAATGCAACCTTTACCATCATCCAACTTCTTCGTAGCTTCGCACTTCCCCTTCCTGTCCATTCCCTCAGGGGTTTGCAAATCCTCAAAGCAGACTCGACGTTTGGGTGCCAACTTGTTCATCCTGAAACACTCCGGAGGCCTCCCGAGATATTGCCACGCCCAAGGCAGCTTCCAGGCATAATTACTGCTGACAAAGAAAAGGAGGACGCCCGGAGGATGAACAATGCAAATGAAAAAACTCAAATCACCACCGGCATAAATCTCCCAAATCTTAATAATCAAATTGTTATAGGTACTGCATACCCCCGTCAATTGGTACACAATAGTATTCATTACCCAGAGCCTTCCACTCAAAAGAATTAAAACATGCTGATGGATAGAGAAGAAAGCACGTGTGAAACCTTACGATCATTCTTCCCAAGCCATGGCTTGTATTGTCTTATAATCATTTTGAAAGGTGAGGCGAGCGAGGAGCCAACAAACGTCATTCTTCTCATCATTACACATGGGTACGAGATGTCACAGGAGCCATCTCCTTCCAACCCCTTTCACCCTCCTGACATGAGTGATCTCCAGCGTCCACCTATCGGCTTTTTTCCATGTCTAGATCTGCCAAGTGGTGGCAGTTCATGATCCACTCCTCGTAGCGGAAGTCCTCCATGGATCCCACTGTGAGGGCCCTACCTCCTTCAATACCATGGTTAGCCATAAGATCCGCCACCTTATTAGCATCCCTTTTGACGTGGGAGAAAGATATGGCGCAATTATTGGCCATGAGGGATTTCAAGAGCTCCAATCTATCCAAGAGGCGTCAACTAGATGAGATCTTGTCCGACGTTTGGCCACTTAACAACTTCTTGGCCATGTGGATCACAATTTGAGAGTCACCTTCCAATACGGTCGGGAACTAGGCTTCCCTGATCACCAAGCGCAAGCCCTGAAGTAAACCTTCCAATTTGGCTAAGTTGTTTGAGTCATGGTCAATGGAGCCGAAAAAAAATTTAGGATAATCCCAGAACCATTCCTGCACACACCCCCAAAGCCAGCGGCGCCAAGATTTCCACAAGAAGCCCCATCAAAATTAATTTTGAACTTAGAATGAAGAGGTGGAGACCAAAACATCGGACTGTCGGGGTGACAGACCCTGTCTTTCCTCCGAAGACCATTCAAGTCATCTTTTCCCAGACCCCATCCCGCTGCTATGCGAAGTTCCCCTTCCTATAAGTCTTTATCTAAATCCAGCCATTGAGTGTTCCTTATTGTTTCCTGCATATTTCTGACCATATTTTCCCACACCTCCTCTTCCTTGTGAACCTTGTCCCGAAAAATACACCCATTTCTTTCCTTCCAAGTTGTCCATAACACCATACCTGGAAACAACTGCCACAAGGTTCCAATGATTGGATTCTTAAAAGCTTTAAGATTCCACGTTTTGAGCATTTGGTCCGGATTTCCCCTAACCCTGTCACTTCTTCTCAAGATTGAAGCACCCCTATCCCATAGAGATGAAGAAAAGGGACAAAAGTCCAGCAAATGCTCCAAAGTTTCTTCCAAGTTGAGGCAAAGGGGGCATCGAGAGGGACCTAGGATCCCTCGCTTCCGAAGATTATCACTGGTTAAAATTCTCCTCCTAACCACCAACCAGCAAAAGAGAGCTATTTTTGGCCACAGGTTCATCCCCCATATCTTTTTCCAGGCATTGTCTTCCCCTTCTTCACCCACAGTCCTGATTTCGTAAGCTTCCTTAATGCTGAAAATTCCTCTCTGCTTATAGCCCCATCTAAGCTTGTCGGGACCATTATGAACCCTGATGTAGCGATCCTTAAGAGTAGATTCAAACGCGCCCAAATCCTCCTCGGGAATTAAGCCTTCCCAGCATCTCCTATCTAACCATTTTCTATGCCTGTCATGTGCAGTAACCTCCAAGTAGTTAGATACTTTGTAGTTGCCTTCCGCTAGCCCTCTTTCTCTGATATCTTGCCAATGAGGGTCATCCCTCAATTTGGGGAACTAGTTCCATGAGTCATCCCAGAAGTTGGCCAGATTACCATCATGGATTTCCCAAAAGCAATGGTTTTGAACCAACTTTCGACCACAAAGGGCCTTTGTCCAAATGTGAGAGCCATTCCTTTCTTCATTGTATCTGATCAGTTGTTCCTGCGGTCTGTCTCTAGCATATTTTATATGCCAAAGACGTGCCCAAGGCTCCATAGTGTAGTTACTCCACTGCCACCAAATTTTTGACCCATAAACTTCACTAAGAATTTCCAGGTATCGGATACCAAGGCCTCCACTTTCCTTGGGTTTGCAAATTTTATCCCAACCAACCAAAGCAAATTTGGATTTAGTTTCCCTACCACCCCAAAGAAAATTTCTTTGAATACTACAAATCTCTTTCAGGATGGCCTTGGGGGCTGAGAGCATCGAAAAAAGATAGACTGGCATAGCTTGAAGAATAGTTTTAACTAGAATCAAACGACTGGGAATATTTAGCGGTCGAAGAGTCCAATTGGCTAATTTTCGTCGCATTCTATCCAGCAGATCTTGCTAGGAAACCATATGAATGGTTCCCTCAGTAAGAGGAACACCCAGATACTTGGAAGGGAAGGATCCCTTTGAGAAACCAAAAATCCTTAAAATGTTACGTTGGGTAGTACCTGGTGTATTAAAGAAAACACATGATATTTTTTTCGGATTAACTTCGAGACCCAAAGCTTTGGAAAAGAGCACAAGGATTTTTTTTGAAAGCTCGGGCCTCTTGGACTGAAGGGTGCCCCATAATCATGGTATCATCCACGAATTGTTGATGTTTTTTCTTTTCCATGCCAGCATGGAGTTGAAGACCACGAATCCCACCTTCAACAGCTTGATGCTTGAGAAGTTTGTTGAGACCTTCTGCCATTAAAATAAAAAGGAAATGAGAAAGGGGGTCTCCTTGGCGAATACCCCGAGACACCTGCAGAAGTTTGGTTGGCGCTCCATTGAGTAAGATGGAGAAAAAGGGAGTTGACACCAGATTCATTATCCATTCCACCCACATCCTGTCAAAACCATACGCTTCAAGGATACTGCGCATTTATTGCCAACTGATTTTGTCGTAAGCTTTACCTATATCCAGTTTGATAAGCATTCCAGGTTTCTGAGTGATCTTCAAAGAGTGAATGGTTTCCTATACCAGGATGATACCATCCACTATTTTCCTCCCTTCCACAAAACCGAATTACTCCGGACTGATCAGAATAGGGAGAAGAGGCTTGAGCGTATTGGCCATGACCTTAGTGATAATCTTATAAATGAAATTACAGAGGGTAATAGGTCTGAACTTACCAGGGGTCTCTGCACCGTCTTCCTTCGGGATGAGGGAAAGAAAAGTAGCATTGAACGCCTTTAGGACCCCACGACAACTTTGAGATTCTCTAACTATCTGAAAAACCTCTTGTTTAATCAAATCCCAAAAGAAGTGGAAGAATTTAGTGGTGAATCCATCGAGGCCAGGGGCTTTCCCCAAGGCCATCTAATCCATAGCCTCCACTTCCTGCATGGAAACAGGTTTACCAAGCATTTCATTATGCTCCCTGTACACCAACCTGGGGATCAAGTTAGTAATTTTGGCAATATCCTAGCTACGATCAAGTTGGTCTTCTTTAAGAATAGTCTCAAAGTGATGAACCAATTCCTCCTCGATCTCTGCTCTAGTTTCCATCTAGCCCCCATCCTGTTTCCTTAGCTTAAATATTTTAGATCTGTGGCGATTTTGAATAACCGAATTATGGAAGAATTTGGTATTCTTCTCCCCTTCCTCGAGCCATTGGTTTCAGGATTTTTGTTTCTAGTAGATATCCTCTTGCCTTTCCCTTGCTTCGAGTTGCTCCAGAAGAAGTTGGTCCTGCTCTCACATCCCCTCATCCCAGCCTTCATCCATAACTCTTCGTTGAATAAGCCCTATGTCAGCAATCAGTTTTTCCTTGTCCTGGAAGATATTACCAAAGTATTCCCTATTCTATATGCGGATCTTAGCTTTCAGAGCCTTGAGTTTTTGTTGAAATTGGCACATCCCTGAACCCACCGGGGGGACCAACTCCTGCCACCACCGGCCCACCAAATCTTTGAAGTCTTTATGCTCCAACCATAACTGCTCAAATCTAAACGGTCTATTAGAAAGGGCCTGCGACCAATCTCAATGTAAGCTAATGGGCCAGTGTTCAGAGCCAGCCGACGGAAGTACACTAGCATTGACCTCCCCCGGCCCACATGCAATATCTTATGTCACTAAGAATCTGTCAAGTCTAGAAGCGACCAGATTGGTTCCTTCCCGTTTATTATTCCAAGTGAACCATCCATTGCCAGTTTCGATGTCAAGGAAAGGACTATGATTCAAGATATCCCGAAAATATTCTTGAAATATGTCCAAGACCCTTCTACCTCCCTTTTTCTCATTGAGTGACGTTATCAGATTAAAGTCTCCTCCCACAATCCATGAACCAGTGATTGCCTTCTCTGATAGCCAAGCCACAAAACTTAGGAATGCTCCCTTTTGCGGGAAAGCACTAGGACCATAGACGTTCACCAGTGTACCCTTAGCCCCCGTATTTAAAATAGAGAATTCGGAGGTCAAGGAAAACTTATTATCCCGCCAGTTAGAAAAGAAAATAGATTATGGTTGCCACAGAATAGCCAACCCACCAGCCATTCCTTTGGCATCAATCGACATTACCTTGCTACCTTTCCAAATATTTTGACCTACTTCTCCATTGTTTCATAATTGCATTTTGTTTCCTATAATAGTAAAACATCAGTTTTATCCTGCTTCACCTTTCTTGCTAGGGTTTTGAGTTTTCGGGGATGGTTACACCCCCGGATATTCCATGACATAATCTTCATTGGGAAACTTTGTTAACTCAGAGAAGGCTTCCCTAATCGTCGGATACTGACCAGATTAAATGAGTTTAACTCTGATCTCTGTTATTCTTTGTTTATTCGACTTCCTTCCTCGCTTCAATTTCTCCCCTAGGGATTTCCTTTTATTCCCAGAGTGCGGATCAGCGGCTATGCCTAATTGTTGGTTTACCTTGGACTTAATAATTGCTTCCTGGAGAAGTTCGATCTGCCTTCTGGTAACATATCCTTTCCCCCTTTTCTCGCATTCCTTTTCAATCTCATCCAAGTCTAATTCCCCCGGATCCATCTCTTCATCACAATCCTCCTCCATAGCCATGGTTTGATCCCCGAGAGGCGTTTCCTGGATCGTTGCTTCCTCGCCTACCACAACCGTCTTCTCCTAGTGATCCTTTTCATCCTTACGCACTTCTCCATTATCTTCAATTTCCTCCAGAATTTGGAACGGGTTTTTACTGGTAGTGCCCATGTCCATCTTCTCCTTCCCTTTTCTCTGTTGCTCCCCGGATCTATTCTTTCTGTTATTCCGAACTTGGTTAAAACCCTCCTTGTCCTTGTTACCAGCTTGATCAGTTCCAGAAGTGGGTTTCGATTGAGCTTGCTTGGGGCAATTTCGGCCAAAGTGACCATATTCGTGGCATAATCTGCACCCAAAAGGGATTTGTTCATAATCAATTGGCTTTATCCATGGGCCTCATCCTCCCAATTTAAACTAATGGCTTCAGGTAAATATTTTGAGAGGTCCATATACACACAGATCCTAGCACAAGCTGTGTACCTCTGTTGTTTTGTTTGCTCTGCAACTTTAACAAATTTTCCCAAGGTATTACTAATATCTTGAAGAATTTCTAGATCCCAGTATTCACAGGGGAGAGAGAAAATTCTAATCCACACAGGGGTTACTTTCATATCCTTCGTCTCAGGATTAAATCGTTCTTTCCAGGGTCTAAGGTACAGACCATCATAAAAGTAAAAGTAAGGACCTCCCTCAAGCAATATATCTATGTCTTCCTTATTGAAGAAAATGATGGTAATGAAACCCTTGGACCCTAGATGGAGATCATAATGACCTTTAGGGTTCCAGTTACTCTTGATACATCTAACCAGGTCTTTCTCACGAGGCCAGATACCTACAAACTTACCAATCAAGGCCTTCTCCTTCCATAGATTGACCTTCTCTCTAATTTTTCCTGATCGGATCTTAATAGCCGGTATGGCTAGGGTTTTTGGAAAACACCCCCCAGGGCCATCCTCCGCTTGACCCCATTCGACAATCCACTGACCTCATCGATCTTTGCATCACCTTCCATTCCCCCAAACATCATAGTTCGGGGAGGCCCGCGCAATGGCCATTGGGGATGCGACCCCTCCTGCAACACTTTGACCACCAAATCGTAGTCGTCCTCGCTGTATCGCCTCTCCAGCTACGCTCTCGCTAACAAGTTCTCATCCGGGAAAAAAATATTCTAAAACCAATCTCCATTTGCAGCAAATATTTAAAACCAACATGACATCTGATTTTTAGTTGTCATTGAGTTTTTTTATACACCAAATTATTTTCCATGTTTACGTGTAGGCGGGGTATCCTGCCACACTTCTTGAATTTGGGTTCTGGAACCTTCATTGCTTGCTAATGTTCTTCATAGCATTTAATTTTCTGTGTTTAATTTCACTTGGTATGTTTGTGGCTTTCCATACTCCTTCAATGGGTTCTGGAACCTTCACTTATTTTGTTTGTAGCCTGCCACACTCCTTCAATGGAGTTATGGAACCTTCATCCAGTGCAGCTACTAGGCTTCGTGACAGACCATCAATTCAACCAAATCCCAGGGAAATGGATAATGAAACTATATGAGTTCCCCTCCACTGCATTTTGTGTTATTCTCTCAGCTGTGTTCTTGTGTTTTTGGCATATCTTTGGTAGATATTTTTTAATATTGAAGCCTCTATCAATTATTATGCATATCTGATCCGCTTGTGTGTTTCTACTAATGATTATTTGAAGCTAGACGTTTGGCCCTATTTACATTGTGATTTTTTCTCCTTCCAAAAAGATTAAACGCCCTTGCTTATTGTTAATTTGGCTTTTCAGAGATTTCTTGAATTTGCGGGTTTTGGCCCTATTTACAATGTGAATTTGATCTCCTTTCAACAATGACAAGGATCTAATATATCTTTTTCCGTAATCGTTGTTGTTATTATTAATTTGGCTTTTGAGATATTTCTTGAATTTGTGGGTGTTTTGAGGTTGCGGGATTGTGTTCAGTGTTGTTTATGTTCTTACCACTGTGTTATTGTTTGTTTGACATAACGTTGAGATATTTCAGAATTTCAGGGTTTCATATTTTGGGATTCATTTTGCGTCAGTGGATTTATGTTCATTAAGTCCTAACAAATTAATATAACAAGCCATTTGTTTACCGTGTTGAATTGAAATCTTCCTTAAAATTAAATTATATATTGTTAACTTATTATTGGTTTGAACTTCTTGACAAATTAGGAAAAAAATTTGAAATGTTTTCTCCCAAATGTTTTTGACATAGTGTTTGTAATGCAAGATCGTAGTGTGGTTAACAGTGGTGAAACATACTATTTTCGGGGTACATTTTATTTTCCCTCTTGGAATTTTGAGGCAATCACTAGTCATTTGTAGCTTTTTTCTTGTTTCTTCGTGATGCAGTTATTTGATATTTCAAATTCACACCTAGACTATCACAAGAAAAGGATGGCAATTGTTGGGTAAAATCACTTGTATCTATGTTTTATTTTAATAAAGGAGGCTTAACTTTATCTTTGAGCCTCACTGAGTTGCCCTCTTGGTGATACACTTTACAATAGTTGATTGCATAAAAAATTTCAGAAACAATGACATGTCTCCAACGGGATGCTCCTTATGTTTATGAGGTCTAATTTTTGGTTGGTTGTTGGGCTTCTCATTGGTTTATCATTGGTTTACCAGGAATCAATTGTATTTTAATTCATTCTCACACCTCTTAAGTGCATTCTATAACTATGGTCAAGTTCCTCTCAGTTCTAATTAGATTCGAATTAAGTCTATCTCAAAAGTAATACATTTAATCTTCATGCCTATTTGTCAAGCATTCCAAGAAAATGGGTTCACACGAAGACATCAGTACAACAAAGTCACATTGTCTTGGTTTTCCATGCCCAGGTCTGTTGTTTTTGGACTATTCTAATTCGTTGTCCAATGGTTTGCAGAGGTATTGTGTTTCCATATATTAAGGATGGTTGCTCCTAAAAAATTATTGTTATGGTGGGAGTGGAACAATCAATTGCATTAAGTGATTGAAAGATAATCCTAAACTAACAATATATATGTAATTAAAATTAGATATCACAGTAATATATGCAATCTTTATGTATGGTAGTTAGAGATAAATCTGTAAGGTGGGAGTGGAACAATAAATTGCATGAAGTTATTGAAAGGTAATTCCAAACTAACATATGCACAGTAATATGTATGCAATCTTTGTTTGGTAGTCAAATATTCCAAGAAAATGGGTTCACATAAAGACATAAGTACAATTATATCATGTTCTGTTTCGATTTTTCATATTCAAGGTTGTTGTGTTTGGACTAATTTATTTGCTATTCACTAGTTTACAGAGGTATTGTCTTATCCGTACATAAAGGATGTTGGCCTGAAACAACTCTTGTTATTCCTAAATCTGTAGGGTGGGTGTGAAACAATAAATGGCAAGAGGTTATTTTTTTTAATAGCAATAGATATAAATTGGTATTAAAAAGGCCGCAAATAAATTGTACATCGGAGTTATACAAAAGTAAAAGTTTTCTTGGGTATAGTCACCAGTATATCCAAAACAAGAAGTTATCAAAATAAACAATTATCCTTCTCCAAGAAGTCCTTAATACTAATGAAAGAATGCGACCAATAGAAGTTACCCAAAGCAAAAACTGATTTATGAAGCATTACATAAATTCATTAAAAGAACTGTTGGATGTGAACTTCTTTCTCCCCAATGGTCTAATGCATTCCAGGGTTCTCTAGCTCCATGTCATCTAACAATTTTGAGACTGTATCTTCTTGCTTGGTATGTACTGGGGAGGAGCTCAAGGATTATCAAGGAATTGAAATTGTTGAATGAGTTCTTTTGTTGATGTTTTCAATGGAGTCTTTGAGTGTCAATTATTATGCATGCCTCTAATGCTTGGATTGGCCTTCTTTATTGTATCTCAATGTCAATGACCTCAGATTTTTGTGACCCAAAAATATTATGATTTCTTTGAATTGTATTAGCAAGGGAGAGGATGGCGGTTATGTTCTCGGTTACATGTCCTTCTTGTCTCTGGAGAATCTTTTTGTTTCTCATTACATCCTGGGAATTCCATGGTTCTATATGAACAGAAGAGAACTAGAGATATTGAATTATCACGACATAACACTAGAGATCAATCCCAGATTCCCCAAGGAGCCTAGAGATCAACCTTCAAACGATTCTCTTCAACAAATCAAACCAAACTGGAATCTTAACCAGATAGTTCTGAGCTGACACAACTCATTGAGACTGAGCCTGATGAAACTATCAGCGCTGATCTCTGTGATATCCTCAAGCTCGAGCTAAGAGTGGATTAATTGAGCTTTAATAACTGACCAAATTATTGTCAACAAAAAAAAAATGGCAAAAGTAAGATGGCATTTAGTCGTGCTCTGTTTAGCTTTTGGATGTCCACGGAAGTTCCAATCTTTTTATTTGTGATTGTTGTTAAAATTAGGGTTTTTTGTATATTTAGTGTCTGTATTTTTTTTTTTTGTTTTCTTCTTCTAATTGAAAGAGCTTTTTTATTTTCACCAGTTCTTGTCTTTCATTGTAAAGGGTTGTGTGTTGATTTTCATGGCTTACTGGAATTTTAGAGAGTGAGGATCTGTGGCTGGTGATGAAGAAATTGTCCATACCACCTGAGAAAATATGTTGTTGAGGATTAACCTCTAGCTTCTTGAGGCCACAAATGTATCATATAAGCTATTTTTATTATTATCGTGAGGTATATGTTTGTATATATGCAAGGATCTTACGAACTGCACTAGGCATTAAGCCTGTTGGCTCCCATGAATGATACACATGGCCTGAAAAATCATATCTGACTTGCTAAACCATATCATGTTTATTTGTCTAGTTTTATTTGAGATTGGGAGTAGATGTTACCATTTTTTTCAAGATAAATAAATATTTTAATAGACTCTCATATTAGATATGCGGGATCGTTAATTTGAGAATTTATTTAATGAATGAAATAATTTATTTACAAGGTATCTATTTAGAGATATATATTTACTTTAGTTTTCTTATTTAATAATGATTTTCAATGAGATATTGGTTTATTGTGGACTTTTAATATAGTATTTTGAAGAGAACCATATGTTAGTAAAAAAGGAAACCTGAAGAGAACCATCTGTTAGCGTTAAAGGGAACCCTGATTTGAAGAGTTGGTATGAATTTTTATAGGAAATTCAATCAGCATTTCTCTCACATTGTCAAGCACTTACCCATTGTCCAATTAGAATCATTGCTCATGGAATGCTACAACAACTAAGGTATGGTATTTTGATAGATCAAGGATGCCCTTTGCTTAGCACCAATGCTTGATCTTCCTAATTTCTTTGAGATAGCTATTGACGCCTAGGATTATGCCATAGAGATTGTTCTCAATCATGGAGGCCTCCTATTTGCAAATCACTTTATGCAGTTGAACAAAACAAAACAAAACTATAATATATATCATAAAGAGTTTTATGCAATGACTCAAGCATTTAAACATTGTAGGTACTACATCCTTGGTAAAAAGAACAATCCTTCACTCAGTTTTTCAATTTTCATTGCATTATGTTTTTGAATTCTCATTGTAATATTTAGGAACAAAGACACCCTAAAAGAGATTCTTATCTTCACCAGTTTCATCTCATTATTAAGTACAAAAAGGAGACTACTAGTCAAGTTGACAAGTAGACCTCCTTCCAGGGTTTAACATATTATAAATACCATATTTTCTGCCTATGAAGAGTGGAACTCACTCTATTTTCAAATCCACACTTGGGACCAATTCTCACATCTTTACAGTTACAACTTATAGTGGTAAATCAAACTCCTTTTCTCTTGATTATACATTAAACATTAAGGAATCATTTGTTGTACAAATTAGGTTAGTGTTTTGTTCCATATGGTTCACCGTGGCTCAAACTCATTTGAGAGACACACTCATCATATGGTAGTAATTTTGGTACACTCAAGACTTTCAAGACTTTGCAGTATTTAGAGAGATATTTCCCCTTCCCATTTATGAGATTTTAGCTTGAACTTACAGATTATATGAAGATTTTATTTTTAAGAATTGTAAAGGATCAGAAATTGTTAGGTTCCCTTGAGTATTGCTTTTTTAATCATGGATTTTGTAGCTAATGAAGATTATTTAATCCATATTTCCCAAGTTTTCAATGTCTCAAGGAAACATATTATATCTTATTAAGAAAACAAGTATATTGAGAAAGCAACCCAGGCACTAAGATATTTGACAACAACTGTAGGTGTGACAAATGTGTATTAGATGTGGCTACTTTTCTCTATCTGTTTATGATTAATATCTCTGGCTAAAGGTTTGGATTGCTAAAGGTTTGGGCATTCCAATTGCTTAACATGAGACCAGGTTGATCATGAGCCGGATCACTTTTTCAAAAAATCATTGCCCCTTTATCCTAGAGGAAAGAAGAGAACTCACACTCATCTAACAAGTGGCTGAGAGTTTCCTCACTGCTCATGCACAAGGGACAACAAGAGGGACCTTGAATTCCCCGTTTCTTAAGGTTATCCCCTGTCAAGACTCGTTGCCACATAATCAGCCGACAGAAAATGGCCGTTTTTGGCCAGGGGTTGATTTTCCATAATTTACTCCAGGGGGCTTCACCATCAACCTCCTTATTCGTATGCAAATCATACGCTTCCTTTATGCTAAAAATCCCTTTCTGCTGATATCCCCAGTGGATCTTGTCGGGACCAGTTCTTTTGCAGATGTATATTTCTTGGAGGAGTTCCCCAAAAGCTTGGCCATCATCTTCATTAATAATACCATCCCACCAGTGTTGGTCCAGCCAAGATATGCTATTTTCCCCGGGCTGATTGGACCATAAGTGACAAACCTTAGTTTTTCCTTCAGACATACTATGATTTCTGATATTCTTCCACCTGTGATCATTCCCTAGTATAGGAAATTGATTCCATGAATCGTCCTAGAAATTGGCCAGCTCACCATCACCAATTTCCCAAAAGTTGTGGTCCTGAACCAACTTTCTTCCTTTAAGAGCCTTCATCCAGATGTGAGAGCCAACAGTATCAGCATTATACCTGATCAGCTGGCTGGCTTGATGGTTCCTGGCACACTTGACTTGCCAAAGTTTCACCCAAGGCTCATTATTGTGGTTGCACCAGCGCCACCACAACTTGGAGCCCTGAATCTCACTGAAAACTACTGGGTCTCTGAGCCCCAGGCCTCCCTGTTCCTTAGGCTGGCATAAGGTATCCCATTTGATCAGGGCAAATTTGGACTTGGATTCCCTGCCACCCCATAAGAAGTTGCGTTGGATACCTCTAATCTCTCTGAGAACTGATTTAGATGCTGATAACAGGGAAAATAGATATATTGGCATAGGTTGAAGGATGGATTTGACCAACGTTAGCTGACTAGGAAAGTTTAGAGGTCTGTTAATCCAATTGTGAAGTCTGCTCTTAATACAGTTTAGAAGGTCCTGCTAAGAGATCCCCCTAAGGTTTGCCTCAGAAAGCGGAGCACCCAGGAATTTGGTAGGAAGGGAACCTTTGGAGAAGTTGAGGATGCGGAGAATGTTAAGCTGAGTAACAATGGGAGTATTGAAAAAGAAAACATCGGATTTATCAGAGTTGACTTCAAGCCCAGAGGCCTTAGCAAAAAGATTTAGGATTTTTTTAAAGGCATGGGCTTCTTGGACTGAAGGGTGCCCCATTAACATAGTATCATCAACAAGTTGCTGGTGGGTCTGCTTCATCATGCCATCATGGAGTTTCAGACCACGGATTTCTCCTTCCTCAGATAAAGACTGAATGAGGCGACCAAGCCCTTTTGCCATAAGAATGAAGAGAAAAGGGGAAAGGGGATCCCCTTGCCTGATGCCCCGGGATGATTGTACGATCCTGGTAGGAGAACCACTAAGCAGGATAGAAAAGAAAGCAGTAGTCACCAAATTCATTACCCAACAAACCCAATCCGATCCAAAGCCATAGGCCTCCAACATGCCTTGCATGTATTGCCAGTTTAGTTTATAATAAGCTTTTGCAATGTTAAGTTTGGTCATCATACCCATTTTTTTGGTAGATTTCAAGGAGTGAATGGTTTCATGAGCTAAGATAATACCATCAAGGATCTTCCTTCCTTCCACAAAGCTAGATTGCTTCGGGCTGATCAGAAGTGGAAGCAAAGGCTTCAAACGATTAGCAACCACCTTAGTACTAATTTTGTAGATGACATTGCATAAGGCAATTAGGAAAAACTTACTGGGCACCTCAACCCCCTCTTCCTTGGGAATTAAGGCCAAGAAAGTGGCATTAAAGGCCTTCAGAACACCCCCACATCTACGGGACTCTTCCACAATGTCAGCGACCTCCTGTTTAATCAAATCCCAGAAGAAATGGAAAAATTAGTGGTGAACCCATTATGGCTAGGGGATTTTCCCAAAGCCATCTGCTGCACAGCTTTCTCAACCTCCTGCAGGGTAACAGGTTTGTTCAGGAGCTCATTGTACTCATTGGGGACTAGTATGGGAATGTGTCTGGTGATCCTAGCAATAGCAGAGCTTCGATCCACCCGGTCCTCTTTGAGAATATCTTCAAAGTGGTGGACAAATTCGTCTTCAATTTCCTGTCGAGAATCAGCCTGGCTTCCATCAGCTTTACGGAGCTTATAAATTTCGGATTTGTGACGATTGTGGACCACAACAATGTGGAAGAATTTTGTGTTCCTATCCCCCTCCTGGAGCCACTGATTTCTAGATTTTTGCTTCCAGAAAATTTCTTCCTGCTTTTTCCTGGCTTCCAGTTGGGTCATCAGATTAAATTCATGTTCCTTGAGCTCATCTGTCCACCCCTCTTCCATTCCCCTTCTGTGCACCAACTCCAGATCTGCTATCACTCTTGCTTTGTCCTAAAAGATATTCTCGAAATCTGATTTGTTCCAAGCTTTTATTTTAACTTTGAGAGCCTTTAGTTTCTGTTGAAACTAATACATCCCGGTCCCCGTAGGAGGAACAATCTCCTGCCACCACTGGCCCACCAACTCCTTTAAATCCTTATGTTCTAACCAAAATTGTTCGAACCTAAAAGGTTTGAAAAGAGAGGCATTGGACCACTCCCATTGGAGGCAAATAGGCCAATGATCAGAGCCAGCTGTCGGAAGGAAAACAGCATGGGCATCTGCCCCATCTCTTACCAAGTCTTCCGTAGTCAGGAAACGATCAATTTTGGAGGCCACCAGATGAGTGCCCCCCCATTTATTGTTCCATGTGTACAACCCATTGTCAGTCTCAATATCAATGAAGGGGCTTTGGGTTATGAAGTCATTAAAGGATTCCTGGTATTTATCCAAGATCCTCCTACCCCCTTTTTTTTCCTCCAGAGACGTGATTAGATTAAAATCTCCCCTATAATCCAAGACCCACTGGAAGCTTCGTCTCTCAGCCACGAAAGTTGTTGAAGAAAAGCCTCTTTCTGAGGAAAAGTGCTCGGCCCATAGATATTCACCAGCTTGCCAAAAGAGTCAGACACCTGATCAGTGAAATGAGCACTCAGGGAGAAGCAATTAGCCCACAAATCCCAAAGACACACAGAACCAGGTTACCAGAAGATCGCCATTCCCCCAGGAAAGCCTGAAGCATCAATGGCCATAAATTCACTGCCTCTCCAAATTTTATGTTTCACTTGCTCCAGATAATGAGAACTACACTTTGTTTCTTGGATAAAGAGGATATCTGATTTTTCCTATTTAATCTTTCTAGCCAAATTTTTAATCTTCCTAGGGTGATTACACCCTCTAATGTTCCAATATATCAGCTTCATTGAGTAACCTTGTTGACTTCAGAGAAAGCTTCCAGTATTGTAGGATACTGGCCAGACTCAAATAGCTTCACTCCTATCTCTGCAATCCTTTGCTTGTTTGTCTTCCTGCCTCTTTTCAGATCTTCCTCAAGAGATTTCCTCTTACTTCCTTTTTGAGAATCAGCAGCTATGCCTAACTATCTAGGGACTTTATCACTAATTATCGCCGCCTGGAGAAGCTCGATTTGCTGGTGAGAGACATACCCTTTTCCTTTCTTGTCGCATTCTCTCTCGATCTCATCCAAATTGAGCTCTCCTAACTCCGTGTCCTCCTCATAATCCTCTACCATAGGTTCCAACTGGTTAACCCCTTCTTTCTCAACTTCCTTGATTACGCCCTCCATGTGGTCTAATTTATCTTTACCCTTACTCTTGTCATTCTCCCTTTCTTCCTATGGATCTTCCAAGATCTGGAAAGGATTGGAAGTTCCAATCCCTTTCCCATGATTCTCCTTAACTGCCTTATTCTTCCCTGTTGTTTTATTTCTTCTTCTGTTGCGAACTTGAGTAAACCCCTCATTAACCGTCTCACCGACCTGGCCACTTTTGGGAGAATAAGGGAGTGTTTTTACCTGAGGGCAGTTTCTGCCCAGATGACCATACTTGTGACACTAGCGACAGCGAAAAGGAAGTTGCTCGTAGTCCAGAGGTTGAATCCAGTCCTCATCATCCCAATTTAGGTTAATCGCCTCAGGAAGCTCCTTCGACATATCCATGTATACACATATACGAGCATATGCAATATATCTTTGTTATTTAGTCTGATCTGCAATTTTGACAAATTCGCTAAGATTGTTGCCAATATCCTGAAGAATCTCTAGATCCCAGTATTGACAAGGCAGAGAAAAGAGCCTGATCCAGACCGGGGCGACTGTCACATCCTCAGTCTCTGGATTAAACCTTTCCTTCCATGGTCGAAGGTACAGACCATCCAAGAAAAAGAAATAGAGGCCACCTTCCAAAACTCTGTCCCGATCTGCAATATTGAAGAAGATAATGGTGAAAAAACCCTTAGCTCCCAATAGTAAATCGTAATGGCCTTTGGATTTCCAGGTAGTGTTGATCCAGTTCACCAAATCCCTTTCTTTGGGCCATACCCCCACAAACTTACCTATTAGGGATTTTTCATGCCATTCCTCAATCCACTCACAGATCTTCTCCAATTTAATCTGCATGGCTGGAATTTTCAGGCTCTTGGGAAGACAGCCGCCCAATCCCATTCTCTGTTTGGCCCCTTTCTCCATTTCAGTCTAATCCCCATTAGACGCACCTGCTCGATCATTTGTCGGCAGTGGCCACTTGGGATTGCTCGTCCTCATTTGGGATCCTGGGGAGAGGGCCCCTGCCCAGATCCGACAAATCTGTCAGAGCCCAGATCCACGCGCTTCCACCATAACCAATCCCAACACCTGGGATCCCTGTAGCACCGTATTCGCCAACCTTCGCACCTACAGTTTCATCCAGAGCAATAGCCCTGATTTCTCTGCCTATTTGTCACCTACCCAATTTTTGAGAATAATTATTTTCTACTATTATCCTTTTTGTAAAAAATACTTTGTGTTAAATTATAATTACAAGTTTGTAATTATGACCAAGTAGGTCAAAAATGAATTTAATGACTCATTATTATTATTTAATAAATGAAAATGGGAGACAAACACTCAAGAAAGCTGTTACAAGAGTTTCCACTGGCCCACTAGGAGGAATGGAAGCTGCTGGAAGGATTGGGACAGATGGCAGCATTTGCACTCTACCATTAGCTGTTGGTATGGAAAAACTCCCCCTAATTTTGTGGCATTTCCCTCTCCAGGTGGAGAGAGGTGAGCAGGCAGCTCACTAATGACCGGTTAATTGCAAAAGACCTAGGCAGCCTATAAAGGGCAATTCGAATTGAGCAAGCAGCTCTTACAATGTTTTCTGCAGAAACATTCCTCATGCTCATCAGGTGATGGCTGAGAGATTCAAATAGGGGAGGTTGTGGAGAGTGCAAGTATAAGTCTGCAAATGTTATGAGAAGGACAGACCAGAGGTGCTGGTGCTGATCCCATTGATTACTAAGCCTGTAAGGCTGGATATATAAATTTTCTTGTTGCTGCAAGCAGAAGTCCTAAGCTGCATAACCTTCTTCCTCCTGGTGGATCAGTGGATAGGCTCGGGGGTCCTAAGGCAGACATCTTGGCTGTTTGGGAGCAGGTTGGGTGGAACAGGTTTCTTGAGTGCTTTGTTCCTCCCATTACACTCAGGTTCTATTCTGCTGTGTTTTATTTTTTCAAATCATATGAATGCTCTCAAAAAATGGCTTGGTATTGTTATTTAATAATCAATAGTAGAAAATGTCAGATCCTAATTAATTTAGATTTGCTGAACTGATAAAATGACTCCTCTGCATTTTTCCCCATGCGTGGAGCTATATCGTACTCCAGTACAGAGAGGTAGCATTAAATCTGCCCAGCTAAAAAAAATGAAACCTAGCATGCATCTAAATATATAAACCAAAAGACCACCCATGCACAGACTATGTTATCATGCATCTTATATTTTAGCAGTTGTAGATTAGATCTATGCATGTATTGTTTTACTGTTCAATTATGTATGCTGAAACAACCTAACAGAAACCAATTATAGCAGTAGGTTATTTTCTGATTTCTGGAGGTGAACATTATGTTAACAACTAGGGCACGGATCCTTACTAATTACTTCAAAGAAAAACAATACCATGCATTATGTTTAACCATATTCCTTTTTTTTCCTATCCTCTTATTGTTTTTAGAATCTGATTGATCTTATATAAATATTGTCTTCACTGTATTATATTGTACAGAAAGAAAGAAAGCTACTGTATTATTTTTTTCATCTGAGGTCCAAAATGGACGAATACAGGAATATATAGTTAGAATAGAAAAACTGTATATTCATAAGCAATCAAATTATCTGACGATTGCACTGTTATTTTCTTTGTTCTTTTTTTCCTGAATTATCAATTGCATGTGATAGAACTTACATCGCAGAATACCTAGTTATTAACAGCTAGGACAAACATAGATTTATTAAATTGACAGATTGAATTACAGTATCTCTACACCCAAACTGGGGTCAACATATTCTCATTACATCATTATTTATAAACAATTAAATCGTTTCCAATCGAAGGTTTCATTACCATAGACAATTTAATTGTAGAATCAAGAGTTGGTATTCTTGTTCTTTTAAAACATAATTATAGACAAGCAGATTTCATTCACATCGACAGCTAAGGTTTAACATTATCACTTATGCTTTCAAAACGAAACCTTTTCCTTTTCCATTCTAGCTTAAACCATACAAGCTCAAACACAGTATAAGTCAGGAAGATCGCTCTCAGCTTATAGCCACCTTTTTAATTAAACAAACATGCCTTTCGTTCCTTGAATCAGACTTCAAGAATGAGTAGATCGAAAACACCATACACAGACATGAAACCTAAAATATCTTAAACATGCTTCTTAGATTTAGATACAAAAACGAGAAGTTCAATTCACCAAACGAAACATTAGACCCTAAATAGTAATCGTTTCCATTTAAATTAACAGTGGTTACACCCTACGGTTGCCACATTTTGTTTCCGGAGGTTCCATTCGAAACCCCATGCGATTTATACACACAGCAAATGCTGAAACAAAGTTACAGTCAACGTATCTCCTCATGCATCAACCCAGAAGTACTCAAAACAATAAGACATAAAACGTAAAGATGCAAGACTATTTGCAAACACAAGGGTTCAACCCTACTAAACTCGCCAATGCCAGGAATGGCCGGCCGTATATTTTAAACATTTACATCACCTACTCCATCGACAAAACTCAAAAACTGAAGGTTGCCCAAATGCTGCATGCGAGACAAAAGCCACTGCCGCGAAGGCATGCTACCAGCACTTGCTCATCAAGTCTAATTCCAGGAGAACCACTAAGGAGGGATACCACCGAAGCTTACCGGTGGGTTCGCTCAAGTTCTTTTCCCCTTCAACTATTCCAACACCCTGTCATTCGCCGAGGGTTACCTGCCAACAACCATACATTAAATTGAGCATTGGATCATGAGGTAGAAACGCATGCAACAAAGAATAGTATGAAAACCTTTGCAATGTTACATTACCTGAGTTGTGACAAAGTTTTCGACGTAGCCAACATCCATCCACTGCGAAGGAGGTGCACCCAGCTCAAAGACCACGATGAGGGATACCTCCCGAAAACTTCCAACTCAATTGAAAAACCCAGACTTGCAAGCTACGCCACAGCTGCACTCATCCCACCTATAGATTACCACACAATCGTTCCAGACTTGGCTTCCACGGATAACATTTACTCACAGACCAAGGTTGCTACCGGTCTCAGGATCGAGCCCAAGGGAGGCTAGAAAAACCAGCAAACCCTAAGTGCCTCTTGACTGGTTGGCCTCACCTCCCAAACCCTACCACCGAACAATGACCAAGAAACGTTACAAAACCCATAGGTTACGCTAGGGTTCAGCTCATCCCAATACACAATGATCAACGGCGGAGATCCATCCTCATCAAGCCACGCTGGAAGGTGGCAGGAGTAGCATTAAATTGCTCATCTACCACCCAAGCCACAGAGTTTCCATTTCTATTGACACCAGGGCAGGAGGCCGTCACAAATCAGCATTTGCCAAACCTTGCCACACGCCAAAACATCCACATAGACGTGCACGCAACACTATACCTAACACGATGGCCGGGTAATTTAATTACAAACGTAATCATTTAATACACCCTCGATTCGTACACAGGATTTGGCAGGGCCATCATTCCACCCGCCAATCCATACGAATCAACGTTAAAAGCATTAACATGTAAATATTATCAAGGTATAACGACCTCCGATAGCATATCACAAAGGTCTCATACGATCCATTTAATCAATTGCGAAACACATTCATAGCATATGAATATCCACTAAGGTCGCGAGCAATCATAGGGCATGGTTTGACTCCGCCCATCACTTTAAGTCAACTATAAAGTTCATCTTTGGATCATCATAAAACTCCTAAAGCTTTGTTCACATTACAAGTTATTGAAACACACCCTTAGGGTATGGTGTCACCCTAGGACCCATCGCATACATTGCATGGTAGGGTATCAATGTTTAATGCACCACCATTTTAACTACCCTGGAAATAGAGATTTAAACCAACTTATCAAACTCTCCATGGTATGACTTAAGACCATGCGCCCTTGCCATCAACCTGTCACCGTCAATTTTATAAAAGGATTACTTTAACAGCCGCAAGGCATTTATGGAATGACCATACATAATTTCATCAACACTTAATGGAAACATTCATAACAAACACAACCTGAAATAGACGTTATCTGTGGTCTTGAGATAGATAGGTTCATCTTACAGAATTGGAAGGAGACCACACCTGTAGCATCGAAATTCACAAGCAGTTTCGACTTATATCACGGTTATTAAACACTCTAAATTTTATCGCTATCTCTTACCTGCGAATCTGCGCATGAAGGACGAGTGCAATGCTTTAGCGGAGTAGCTAAGTAAGCCTCAGGGCACTTCGTGGGACCCCTTTCATCATCATCCAGAAAAGTTAATATGTCAACACTTGTCAAAAGAATTATGTTTTCCAATGCATCATAATTTTCAATCATTCCAACATATGAATAAAGTACAAATTCATTAATTGATTTTCATGACATCATTAAAAGACAAAAGACACAACTATTAAATTGTTCCTACCAAGCGACACTTTTATTAATTGCTGAATATAGATTATTATTATTTCCGCATTTTACAATATTAGCCTTTTATGGCGATTTAAATTTTTTAAAATTTTATGAAATTATCGGGATGTTACACTATTCACTTGTCTATTTTATGTTGTATTTGTCAAGTCTCTCCATTGTGAATTGTTCTTTTAATCAACATAATGTTTTTTGATTAATCAAAACAAAACTTTTTAAATTCAATTTTAAGTTTCTAATTCTGTGTATATATTCATTAACTCATATTTTCAATTAACATAGTGATTTTAAATTTATTGAAATAAAACTTTTCTCATTCACTATCATTTTTTTTATAATAAAAATGATTACTTATATATTAATATGAAAAAGATAGGATGCGGCCTAATCGGTCATCCTAAATACAACGAGTCTGATATAGATCTTTATACACAACTTTACAAGTTCACAACTGGAAATGACTATCCAAATTATGACAAAAATAATTCCTCTAAACTATCTATATGTCCTTTTGAAATATACTCTACAAAATTTTCCATAAAGGAAAATACATTTATGTTGCATATCAAAAAGAAAAAAGGTTTACAACTAACATCTCAAGATCTTCAGTCCTTTCTTCCCTTGGAATGTTGAAGTTGTCTAGCTGAGGAATTTTGACATGAATTTCCTACTTTGTGTATTCCACAGGGGCACCATCTGATTCCTTGGTTGGCATGCTGCTTACTTTGATTCTTGGAATGCAAATTGAAGATGAGGATATCATATTTATAATAACTTTGATAACTCTATTCTCTTTCTCAAGCTTCTTATCCTTTTTTCATAAACGACAAATTGAATCTTTTGCATTGGCATCATCAGCAATGCGAACAACTTCCTCAACCACCCCTTTGTTGCCCAGATTGTACCTATTCCTGAAATTCCATACAAATTTCTTCTACTTTTTTTGCCTCCCAGTGTCTAATAAGGGTCTGTATCTACCTCCTTTCAGAGAAGGCAACAAAGTATCCACAAAACCACCATAACATACAAAATACTCACCCGTAGTCTCCTGCAAATCCGAGGAGTTATAAAAATTTCAATTCTTTCTCTTATAATTCAAGCTCCAAATTAGAAATTCATGAACTCCAAACCCAAAGAAAAGGGTTTCAACTTCAAGAAAAAACAAAATCATTCACTTGCTAAGAACAGAGAGAAATAATCTCATCAACATGCACAAGATTTCCCCAAAAGAACTGCATGCCTCTATCCACCTCGTGAAAGAAAAAACACCACAACTTAAAGATATTCTTCCTACCTTTTTCTCATTTATCAAACTTGAAGCTTGGACCTGCACGTCTACTGTTGAGGATGTCCCATCCCCAATAACACGTATTAGAGGAGTCCTTCCATTGCTCAAAAGTCTCCAGGATGATCCAGATCATGTCACAATTGTATTTTTTTATAATGAACTCCTTCATTTATGAGCCAGAGCATTGGACACGAATCTTACACGCAGAAATATTCCTCCTCCTACATGAATTTAAATGCTTCCAATGAATGGAAAAACTGAAGTTCTCAATCAAATTAAAAATTCTAGGATGAGTAGTGAGATATTTGTGCCACCTGTCATTTCCAAAACCGATCACAAGAGCATAGTTTTATAGAATGAAATGCATTGTGCTAAGGTATAGGATCAATAGATTCCCTTTCATTGATTTTTATTGTTCCTTGGAGAAAGGATACAGTTATATTAACTTGAGCATATGCAACAACATTGGAATTCCTTAGCACATGAAAAACTATGTACTCATGAATCTTTGCTAACATTTGTTTAACTCTCCCCATGATTTGATTGAGAGGTCCTTCTGAGGGAAACTTGTTTAAAGCCACACTACAAGTAATGATAATTGAGTCCCCCACTAGTATCATCTTCTGCATATGATTGTTTTTGGAAATTTGCAATCCCTTCCAAAGCGCTAAGGCCTCTGCCTGATTATTAAACAAATTACCAAAGCTCCATGCATACTTAAACTTTTGTTTTCCATCAGGGTCATAGATAACCCCTCCTGCTCCTACCACCCCTGGATTGTTCTTAGAAGCACCATAAAAATATATATATATATGTTGATTTTTTTGGGTTATCCATTTTGTCATTTCCGAGGACTCGACTCTCAAAATCCATGGAGACCCTCTCTTTTGAATTTTTTTTTGCTTTGTAAGATTAGAATAAGGGTCATTGAGCAATCTTCTAATCCAAATTCTTTCTTCCCTAGTGAGATCTAACACAATTTTCTTGACACGTCCTTTAGCTAGTAGAATCCCAATAATCAAATCCCAAGCCTGAGTTGCCACCCATCTGGCTGTAACCTTGAGATTATTAAAACAGAATGAGTTTCTAGCAAGACAAATTTTTCCAAAGAATTGCATATGGAAGAAGACTCCACACCTGCTTTAGAAGAGACTTGTTTTTAAATTTCCTTTGGTAAGCTTTATGCCATGTGACAAAAGCATCCCTCCAGTTAGCTGGGATAACAATGCCAAAATTCAGACGTACCATAATTATACTCCAAACCTTCACATAAAATTTGCACTTCAAAAAGAGATGATTCGTTGTCTCCTCACTTTGACTACATAAATAACAATGAGAAGGGCCTTGAATACTCCTTTGAAGATTATTAAAAGTAAGGATTCTACCATGACTTAAAATCCAGTTGAATTTTTATTTTATTTTAGGGAGAGATTTACTTTTCCAAATAGAATTCCATAATGAATCCTTAGGATAGTCACATCTACTATTTATTTGAGTGTTATACCCCTCTTTAACTGTGTATCTTCCAAAATGATTACCCCATTCCCTCCTATCAACGCCACTGTTATCTATAGGAGCTAGACCATTAAAAAACATCAGTAGATCCTTCCATTGTCCTTTCAAATGATATGGTATATTAATGTCCATCCAACCCTCCCACTTCCCTTTTGCATTCTAGACTGAGATATCCGAAAGGAAAGTGAGCTTTTCAACTCTCATCCAATTTTGAAGTTAAATGTTGATAAGAACTTAACTCCTTTCTTCCCAATATCATATCATCGCATATTTTGATACTTTTTCCATTCCTAGGCATCCAAGATACATTATCCTTGAAAATACAATTTGAACTTTTACACAAATTCCATATGTTAGTGCAAGGAAGTTTATCAAACTATCGGTCCATGATTCTTGTTCGTGTAGATCCATTATATTTCTTATTTATTGCTTCTTTCCATCGGACACTCTCTCTTGTCACTATATTCCATGTGATTTTAGCCCCCAAATCCTTATTTAACATTGTTGTATCTTTGATTGCCAAACATCCCTTATTGATAGGAGCTATCACTTGCTTCCAGCTTATTAAATGATATATATATATATATTATTTTTTCTAATTATTTTCCCTCCCTTACCACAATAATTTACGTTGAAGTTGATCAATTTGATTAGAGATACCTGATGGGGCCAACAAAATAGAGTTTTGGTCAATAGCTAAAGAAGATAACACAACTTTTATCAACACCAACCTCCCTACCGGATTCAACCCCTGTGTTCCCCACCGTTCCATCGTTTTCCTGATTTTATCAATAACATTTCTCTATTCTTTCGAGACAAGATTCCTTCCAAAAATTGGAATCCCCGGTTAAGTGAAAGAATTCCATTATCGTTTGGCATGAAACCTAAAACAAGAGAAATTTTGCGAATTGTTTTTGAATTCCATCCATAACACAACACTTATGCTTATTGATCTCCCCTCGTGAAGTTGAAAGATATTTATCCAATGTTGACTTAAATCTGGTAGCTATAACTACTGAGGCTCCATCCAACAAAAAAGTATCACTAGTGAACTGTGAATGATTTATTTCTTTAACCCCTCTTAGGATGTTAATACCAGGTAAGAGCCCATTCCTTATTTCCACTTCAAGTTTCCTGCTTAGAGTGTCTGCCATCAAAATATACAAAATAGGGGATAACAGACACCCTTGCCTCAATCCTCTTTCCCCTTGAAAGAACTCAGTTGGCCTACCATTGACTAATGGAGCTATCTAGGGTTTTGAAATACAAGCTTGAATCCAACTAATAAAAGGGCCAGAAAACACAAATTTGCTTAAGACATTAAAAAGGAAAGAATGTCTTACCTGATCAAATGCATTTGCCATGTCCATTTTTATCACCATACCTCTTTTGTCCTTGTTTTACTTGAATGAATAGCCTCCTGGACTATAATGAAATTATCCAGGACATGTCTCTTGGGAATGAAGCCACCTTGGTTTTCTGATATAATCCTCCCTTATAGCAATTTGACTCTTGTAGCTATTATATTTGTAATAATTTTATAAGATGAGTTGCACAAGGATATTGGTTTGAATCTAGAAAAGTTTCTAGGCATTTAACCTTTGGAATGAGTGCAAGAAAAGAAGAGTTTGTGTTGCCCCCGACATTCCTTTTTTTAAGAGACCAATTAACCATTTTACAAAGATCCCTTTAATAAGGCCCCATAATTTGCGAAAAAAGAAATGGAAAAGCCATCCATGCCAGGGGCTTTGTCTAGGTCATGGTTCCAAACGGCACTTGAGACTTCGCTTTCCTCCACTTCTTTAATCAATTCCAAATTTTCCTTAATGGGAACAAGGTTTATAATATTTCCAAGCATTTCCTCAGTTGTTGCAGGATCCGAATCCTTTAGACTAGATAGGAGATGCTTGAAATGCCGCCTAAACACTTCTTGCTTTACCTCTTAATATTCTGTTAACATAACTCCCTTGTAATTTTGAATTTCCTTAACATTATTCCTGCACTGTCTTTCTTTATCTTGGTTGTGGAAAAAATAAGTGTTCCTATCTCCTGCTTTCGGCAATAAACTTCTCGACTTGAGCCTCCAATGCTCCTCCTCCAATCTATTTATAGAGTGCAGATGTTCGTTTGTTTCTATTTCTTCCATTTTTAGTTGAATAGTTGGCTCACCCCTTTCCTATTGAGTTTTAATTTTCGCCAAATGGGATTGAATTTGTTGTTTTTCTATATTGGGCTCCCTATACTTATTTTTAGACCAACATTTCAACTCCTACTTAACAATTTTCAACTTGGATTCCCATATGTAACTTGGGGAACCCTCCCATCTCTTTTTCCATGTTTTGTTAATAATCTCTATTGCTTCTAAATGTTTTAACCATAGGGGTTTATATCTAAATGGCAGGCCATAATTGATTTTTTTTCTATCAAAAGACTGATGGGTCTATGGTCTGAGGTAGCCGAGGGAATAATTTTGGACTGAATTATCAAATCTTTTTCAAATATATTACTGCTAACTACGAATTTTTCTAGCCTTGCTATAGTGAAATCTACCCCTATTCTTCTATTCAACCAAGTATATCTCCCATCTTTTGGTTTAATATCAATTAAGTCCGAGTCTAAGATCAATTCATCCAATTGTTCTCTAGAATGATCTTCGACTCTCGATCCTTCTATTTTTTCTTCACGAGACAAAATTGTATTGAAGTCACCAACAAAAATGTAATTTTATTTCCCAACTTCTTCCCTTGTGTTGTGTAAATACTACCAGCATTCTTGTTTTTATTTGTAATGAATATGAGCATATATATTGAAAATTTTGAAAAAAAACACTAGATGAGTAAAAATCCATTGTTAAATTTGCTTGGAATCAAGAAGATTGAATCCATCTTTGTCCCAACTTGTACTAATCCCCCCCAGGCAACTCTCAAACTAATTGAAAGGCCTTCATTGTTTTTTCACTGCCTTTTCCCTAGAACTTGCATTTCCTTTTCTTGTAGTTTAGCCTCCTCGAGAAGAAGGAGAGCAGGATTTTCCATCTTGATTAGACATCTTACTACTTCTTTTGTTCTACTTCTCGTACCTATGTTGTTTCAGGAGACTAGCTGCATTATTTAATTTATTTTGATTTCCCTCCCTTGAGATTGATAATAGTTATTGGAGTCGTTGTTCCCTTATTTTTCAATATTCTTTGGTTGAGCACAATATTTCTGTCAATAGTGGATTGCAGACCCATCATCTTTTCTTTATTTGCTATCTCTTCTCTTAATTCCTTCGGTCATTAGAGCCTTCACTCAAGTTAGCGTTGGTACCTGGACATCCTTCCCTCCCCGACGCGAATTAATGGCCTTTGCAGGCACTGGTTTAAGGCCTTCGGGGTGGCATTACTTCTACATTCGACCTCTGAGCAGTTGGAATGTCCGTAAGGTTTATTATCAACTTTTTGATGAATGTTTGTTGACGGTTTGGATTTGTGCTCTCACATTCACACTCTCTTCCGAGACCCATCGAAATTCAAGGGTGACATCTCAACTTGAAAAGATGTCCTTAAGGCTTCGTGGTGTCCCTTGCTAATGTGGTGGAGGTCATGGAAACCATGGAAATCATGGGGGTGGAAGAGTTAGTCTCAATGGGTATAAAAATTCAATCCTTGAGCATTTGAGAATGATGATAAACGATTGGGAAGAGGACTTGTTTCTGCAACATCTGGTCACTCAAAGAACTCGTGTCAGGCGTAGGCACTTCTGGATGGTTCAAAATATGTTGGCTAACATTCTCATACAAGTTTAGGAGCCCCAACAGTGGATTCAACCCCCTCCTCCACCTCCTACTCCAGCCCCTATTGAGCATTCAACCTCCTCTCCTGCTTCTTCATAGATTTCAAAGCCAATGGACCCCAAGAATTCTCAACTTGATAATTGTCCAGCGCAACATGTGGATTTCACCAATGTGGCATCCACCAATGGCCACAAGTGTAAAAGGGTGGAACATATTGGTTCTTCCATCCTGACTGGCCCCAAAAAGACTGAACCATTACCGGTTAAGAAGGCCACTGATAATTCCTCAAGCTCTGAAGCTAAGGAGGCCATTAACACCTCCACGAGCTCCAGCAACAAGAACAACCATGGTAGCTCTTCGAGCTCTGAGAGTATCACTACCCCATAGTGGAGGAGAAGGTGGACGAGGCTAATTCCAATGGCATCCCCAAGTAATCATGTGGTTTCCTTTCTCTAGTTTTTTACAACTATGATGGACGAGTCTCTGTTTTGGGTCAACAAGTATTTTTGTTCTTTCGCTCATGCTTATATTATAAGCCTTTACAAGCTCTTTTGTAGCAGGTCTAGTCCTATGTTTTTAGCTATTGTTTGCAATTCTATCTATCACATACATATCAATGAAAGATCAAACTCTCAGCCCATATGTGGGCAGGTCTACAAGGGCCATACTTTGAACTACAGACTATCCTATGCATGTAATATTTTTTGTACTTTAATATAATTTCTCTCTGCAGTTTACAAACAAAAAAAACTCCCTTTTATTAAACATATCCATTTTTTTTGTAACCAGGTCTCCATAAATCTAGGAGAAGGCCATATGCTTGTAAATTGTCCAATCAAACCCCTTTCTGCCATTGCTATTGCCTTATGGCGCACAACTACCACTGGGATATTAACTCTTGGAATTTTATCAGATTTCTTTGTGAAATGAGAGGTCTCTACCCTAGCATCTGCTTTATGAAATTGATTCATAGATCTAAAGATCACTTCATCGGGGGCCATAGGTGGCTGAGCCCATCATAGATCCGCGTCCATTAAATCAGAATACTCACGTTTTGCAACCTTTGCAAAACTCGGCTCCAGATACCTTCAAATTTCAAAAATTTGTGTGTGCACGCATCATTCAATATCAAATTCAATGAAATATGTATGTGTTAATTAGCCATACTTTCAATCAACATAGTATTCTTTAATTAATTTACAAAAAAGAAAAAAAAATTTAAAATAGATTTTATTTTACAAATTCAAATAAAACATTTACACTTCTACTAAAAAACTTTTATAATAATTTACAAAATAAATAAAATGATCGATATCCACACCAATATAATTTGTACACTTACCCTTTCATATTATTTTAATTAAATATTCCCTAGAAAAACAATTCATGGTTAATATGGAGTTTGAAATTGACAACTTGCATGCACATAGATGCATACTTATAGTGATCTTAACAATTTCAAAATAATCTCAAATTATCTCAATTTGACGACAGGGACATCGCCACTATAGTATGCAGTGGCACTTTTTTTCACCTCGAAGAAAAACATACGTTTTATTGAACCGAGAGGAGCGAGGTGCTCTACATCCCAGTATGGAGGAGATGTTGTAATGTAACGTAGCGTTACCAAAAATAAAAATAAAAATAATTAAAAAAATACATGTCGGCTCATAAATTAAAAAAAAAAGTTATAAAGAATAATTAAAAAAATCTACCGTGGGTAAAAAATAAAAATATGAAAACTTAAACCCAAATCTATCAAACAAGATGAGATCAAATTTCTTGAATTTAAGATTTAAAAAAATTACACCTCAAGAATTTGGATCCCTCTCGGTGCTTGATAGATATGGATTTAAGATGGATCCATGTTGGTTCAAACATAATCAAAGTATATAATGTGACTACTAACTCTAGAGTCCTTTACATCAAAACCACAAAAACAAATAAAACTAGTGAATCAGATCACATCCGCCCTCCATAGGGAATCACCATCGCCAGCATATATTAACTCTATACCTCATATGTAGAAATATAGGAATAAACGTGGGGCCTATGGGATATCCCGTGGACACCAAAAGAATTGCCTGGTCAAAATTTTGCTTCCGTTTTTTTATGCAACAGAGAAAAACAAATTGGACCAAAAAAAAAGCTAGCAGAGAACCATAACGATATGCTCCAGATGGGAGAGAGACGGACTCAAAATAAGTTCAAGTGAGTAAGACACGTCCTGCTACCTTGCTAAAACTCCTCAACAAAAATGATACTAGTCGACCAGTCCAAATCCATCTTGCACAAAAGATCTGCCTCCGAGTTATATTGTTGATGGATGTGCTTGAAACTTAAAGCTGCAAAGGACCCATGAAGGGCTATGATCCTAGCTTTCCACCACTCCAACTGCGATATCTAGAGACAACACTTTGATGAAACCCAATCGACAATAACCTTGGAGTCCCCCATCACCTGCAAATGAGTAATTTGCTTCCTCTGCGCCATAGATAACAGCCCCCACAACACCAGTAACTTCGCCTTAGTATTGGAGCAAGAACCACATCACATCCACATATTTTACCTGATCCCCTCATCCATCAATAATACCATTTTAGCCTCACCTATAGCCTAGTTATCCTGGGAAGCACCATCAAGCAAGTTTAGATCGAAAATTGAGGCCTTAACAACTTTGGAATTAATGGAATTAGATCCTTCCTTCCATCTCTTGTAGGCCCCAACAATGTTTGAAATAACGTTGAGAACACTAGGGGAAACATTGTCGAATAACATCTGGTTTCTATGGGTCCAGATACCCCAACAGACAAAACAAGGAGGGAATTTAGAGGAGGGGACCGCAACTATCCAAACACTAAAATAAGTGACAAGGGACTCAACATCCCAAATCCTCACAATCTTCAAAATGGATGTCCCCTCATTCTAGACAGATTTAGAAAAAAGCACAGTGGATGAACATGTGATCTATAGATTTAGTATCATTGAAACACAATACACCGATACATGGGGCCCGCACCTCCCCTCCCCCCCCCCTCTTCCTAAAATGATCCCAAGTGAGAACTTTATTCTCAGGGGCCAACCAGTAGAACAACTTAATCTTCGAAGGGACTCTCCACTTCCACAGACAATGGTAACACCACTTAAAACAACTATTTGTAGGAGGTGAAGTCAACAAATCATAAGCTAATTTGGTTATGACTTCCCCATAGGGACATTCCAACTCAAATCCAACGTATCCTCCTCGTCCAACAGGAAAATTCCACCACTATGAAGTCCCTTGATGTACAAAGTCCATTCATCTTCTAGTGGCCCCAGAAGGACAAGGTCACTAGACTGCTTCTAGGCCTGCAAAGAATGGGCATTCATGACTTGAAATCTCGCCAGATGTAGAAACATAATACCAAATTCCTTGAGCTTTCTAACCAAATCCTCAGAGAGCCTATGGGAACCCCCTCCTCCTATGAAAGGGTCTAACCCTGCCAACATTTTTTTGCCATTCCCGATGCACCATGGCATCCAAGGCCCGATCTCTAAGAAATCCCCAACCACCCAACTCCAAATGTTAGAACACCTCCTCACCAAGAGTCCACCTTCTTTGCACCAGTCTTCCAGAGTTCTATGCTCTAAGTACTTGTCTTTGATAATATCCCCCCACAGACCACTTGAAAAAAGGCACCTCCACAAACTTTTTGTCACTAAGGCACGACCAAAGGTGAACTTTTTTATGTAAGGAATCACGAACCCAAAGCATTTACACTTTTACTTTAAAGAACTTTTGTAATGATTTACAAAATTAAATAAAATGATGTAACGCCCACACCAATATAATATGCACACTTACCCTTTCATGTAATTTTAATAATTATATATTCATTAAAAAAACAGTTCATGGCCAATATGGAGTTTGAATTGACAATTTACATGCATATATGTACATACTTGTAATAGTCTTGACAATTTCAAAACAATCTCAATTTGACAATAGGGACATCGCCACCATAGTGGTACTTTTTTATGTAAGGAATCATGAACCCTTGGAATAATCTTGACTCTTTGAAAGAAAGACAATGTTTTAGGAAAGTTAATTTTTGAGTCAAATTATGGTTTTAAGATTTCAACAAGCCATGTGAGATTGCTAAATTTATTTCTCTTAAACGGATTCCACAAGTTCGAGAAAGAATTGATAGGATTCCACAAGTTCGATAATTTTTTTAAATCTTACATAAACCAAGTTTAAAAGGGAATCATTATCTATGCCTAAATGTATGTAAAGCATGCTCAAGACTAGGTTTAGTAGATATAATATGTATACAATGTAATGATTCTTGATGGTTCCAAGCATTGGATTATGAAAACACATTTTTCAAGGATAGAGTTTGTCAATAGATTGTCTCTAAACGATTATTTCCCAAAGGCTAATGTCTCTTGAAGGAAAAATGGAAAATACCCAAACATTGGAATCACAACCAAATGAATCCCCATAGGGAAACTCTAAAACAAATAGTTCAATAGGACCTATGAACTTTGACTAAGGTACAAAATCCTCCATTTGAAGCAGGTGGCATATACATGAATTAGTTATGTGTCAATGGATCCAATGGCTCATATGGATGTAATTACAAATTAAAACCCTTGAAGGATACAAATAAGTCGTGATACAAATCACACAACTCACACCCTAAAAGGAAAACAAGGTCTTTTGCTGAATTGGAACACATGCAATTGGTTTTACTTGAGCCTGTAATAATTTCAATCCTTTGAACTTAGTAAAAGGACATATGGAAAAAAAAAACATAAATGATAAGAGATAAACATGGTTTTTTTGTTTGTAAGCTATATTGGGACTTTTGTATTACTGAGAAAAGCAATCAGAAATTACAACATCAATAATGGCTAACCTGCCACCAAGGAAACCAAGTTCGCCAAAGAAGCTAAAAGTCAAATGGGTAATAGTTTGAGTAACCATAGAAGTACAAAAATATCCTGAAGAGGTAAGGCATGCCCGAAATAATTGGGAAACCGAATCCTATTATGTTATTCAAAGATAATATTTATGACAAAACCCAAGACTCTACAAAAAAAACTACTATACTTAAAAAAACATAGCTTCCATTGTTGTGTTGAGAGAAAAACAAAAAAATTGATTGAATTAACTACGACTATCATTGGTTGAGACTGGGGAAAGAGTGGAAGGGATTCCACCTTGCTTTTGTGCAATTATCTAGAGGGGATTGTTTGTCGTGTTTGTAAGGATGTCCAGTTTGTTGCGAATAGTATTGATGTCCTCCCGCATATCGTTGATGACTAGTCAAATGTCAGATTGAGCTTGTTTGTGATCCAAGAGTGCTTTGCCAAGAAGAAACTTCACAATCCAATATGGGTCCATGCTCGTGACTACCCTTGCCGGGAGGGTCTCGGTTTGGGAAGTCTCTGTCACCTGAACCTCTGTATCCACTCTTGCTTGGGTCTTAAGATCCATTACAGGAGCCACCTTTGCTTGATCAATTTCTTGGCATATGTGCTAGGGGATTTCCTTACAGAAACGGACCTCCATCAGTTGTCGCTTGATGCCTCCACCTCAACGAATCCAATCCCTTTGTCGTGGCATGTAGATTCCCCAAATAGGAATACTAACACAAATATAGAGTTGAAGGTCGTGCCCCCATGGAGCCGTGAATGAAAACTGGAGGATACTGGTGATACCAAGGTGCAGAGATTTCCATCTCTATTCCTTTCCCAACCCATAAAAGCCTCGATTTTTCATGTTGCATGATTTAATGTCCACATGCTGGAGCAAAGATCTGACTGATAGTTGGGATCGAGGTTGCATGCGCCTCTTTCTTGTTTCCATAACCATCATGGTCTGCAATAGAAGGATGGTCTTGAGCTTCTTTGAGAGGAATCCCATGTTAAGGCATGGGTTGGGCCTCTAACACGTGCCTTCCCCTTCTCACCATTGGCGCATGTTGGTGACACATGTTGTGCACGAGGGGCAGTAGGGATACCTTCCCTTCCCATCTCCTCCGGGGAAAAAGATAAGCATGTGAATGTTAAAACTCCTAACTAGAATTACTAACAAGTTAATGCATATATTTACAAATTATAAAGTAATAATGCTAAAACACGAGCATGTGGAATTAGATATTTAGGCTAAGCTAGTACGTGAAAAAAGTATTGATTTAAGCATGCAATAATAAAAAATTAATAGATAGAATAAATAAGGGATAAGTGCACGATGTTCCTTGATCCATAAACAAGCGGTCTCGTGCATCAATTTGATGTTATCCTAGACGTGACCTTAAAAATAGATATTATTATTAAATGTTAGGGAGTGTTGACCACCAAAACCGACTTGGTGGACAACGTGTACCATGCGCATGTTGAATGTGCCTTGAAGATGAGAAAAAATACTTAATGATTTATTCAAGCAAGGCAACTCTTTTTCTTATCTTCTCTCCATGAAATTTTCGCACCCCTGCAGGAGATTTTGTAAGGATATGTCAGCATGAAGATCTATTTTTGTGTAACTTGGTCACTTAAGACTTTATCATCAAGGAAGTCCTTTCATCGAGTGTTTTTTCACTTGGATAATTAAAATTCATTTTTAGTGATTTAAATTATTTGAGTTTTTTACTCAAAAATATCTTCAAAGTGGTGAAAGGTGTTCTAATGATCGATTCCATGGGGTGATTGGGGCCTAGGAATGTTTTATATTACCATGCTAGACATTATCCAGATTCTTGCGGAATTTCATTAAGTTTTACATAGGATTTTTTATTTTTTGGTGATTAAAAAATGTTCCTCAGCATAAAAAATTGTAATGTAAAAGAGGGATAAGTGACACTTAATTCCCATAAATAGGGGTATTGGTACTCAGAATCAATGGCATGAGACCCCCTACACCCTTGGACAAAGTTTGAAGTCATTCAGACTAGTCTTGCTAAGGTTTTGGACACATTTTCCTAAGTCAGTCAAGGAAATCATGAAAATTAGCAAATAATTAGTAAGACAAATTTTGGAAAAGTGCCTAAAGTCACTTGGGGTGGCCACGTTAAGTTTATAAAGTTTATATTATGTGCCTAAGGTAAAATTAAAGGCCAAAAGGCTTCCCCAAGCAAATGTTTTTCAAGTTTGAAGATTCTCCCTAAGGGGGAAACCCTCTCTCACCATGGGAAATGAGATAAATTGAAATAAGCTAAAAGGGGGGTCCACCTTCATGATTCTCTCCCCTTGGCCTAGCAATGGAATATAAAACATGAGTGGGGGGTTCCCCCCCCATTGTTTGTTATTTTTAACCTATGGAAGTGCACCCCCCTCCATGGGCCCCCTTTCTCTCCAAGTGACAAATGTCATTCATGCAAAGAAACTCTCCACTCTCTCTTTTCCTATTTAAGGAGGCTCTTCCTCCTCATTGTGGTTACAATCACTCATGTTCTTGCTCTCTTTCATTTTTCTCTCTTTCTCTTGCTCTCTTGCTCTCTTGCTTCCAATCTTGTCCAAGAAGAGAGCCATTGTAATTTCCAGCTTTGTGAAGTTAATGAAGAAAATGTTTAGAGGAAATATTGTCCTTGGCATTGTGTGAGGTAATATTGTTTCATTCTTTGTTTCTTCTCGCATCTGTGGATCTCAAGCAAAGTGTTTTGCTTGAGAATAACATTGTGGTAGTGTTGCTTACATGTTATGTGGGTTATCATCTTAGTATTTGAGAAGTTCATTGACTTCTAGTTTGAATATATGATTTCTCAAGTCTTTGTTTGATCTCTCACCCCCATTTGTATGTTGAAGTGAGTTTGTTACGGGTTGCTTAAACTTGGAAAGTGGGATCCCCGGGTGGGATACCCCATTGTTCAACAACTTTTGAAGGATTTGGTATCTTCAACTAACATTTTTGTTTTGTAGATTTTTATAAGCTTCTTTTGCACTCTTAAATCATATTTTTTCAAGTTTTTACATACTACATTTCACTAGCAAAATTTTTTGAAATTTATATGCAAAGTTTTAAGTTGACTCTAAACTCATTTTTATCACATCTGTATGATATTAGCTTGATGTTTTGTGCAGATTTTTGATGTTACAAGGGGAGGGAATGTCCAAATTTGGTCATTAGCAAACACAAAGAACACCCAAAAGTGGCCACTTCAAGTCCCTCACCAAAAAATGGTAAAATCTCTCATTTTTGACCTCTTATTCTTGTATATAATAAGGCTAAAATCTATCTTTGTTGTAACAAGCCCAAGAGAGTTTATTGGGCTTGGTTCTTTACTTCCTTATTTATAGCAATAGCTCTTTGAATTTTCAGCCATCCCTTGCATGCATTAGAAGTTGGGCTTGCCCACTTTTGCATTTCAAGTGTATAGAGGGGCTAGGTTTGGTTTTTGCTTTCATTTGCATTTGTTAATTTTGTTTTCCCACACCTTGCATGAGAAGAGGCTCTGCCCATCCATGCAAAATCGTTGAGGCTTGTATTTATTTCCTTAAGTTTTTGTTTAAGTTATTTTCCCCGCACCTCACAAGTGAGAAGGCTTTGCCTCCCTTGTGAAATCGCGTTGGCTTGCACTCTTTATTTTCGTCCACACCTTGCATGAGAAGAGGCTCTACCCATCCATGCAAAATCGTTGAGGTTTGTCATTTATTTCTTTAAAGTTTTTGTTTAAGTTATTTTGCCCGCACCTCACAAGTGAGAAGGCTCTGCCTCCCTTGTGAAATCGCGTTGGCTTGTTTTGCTTTTTGCTTAAAGGATAAAAAATAACTTAAGCCCCGATTCTTGCCCCGTATTCTCTCCCTTCACCGGTTTGACCGATATTGGGTGACAAGAAAGGACAAGGATTAGAGTTGGCTAGACTAATAGACACTCAGAAACATATCCTCATTAGAGACGAGAAAACGAGACTTGACCTGTGGAGTTAGTGGGGTAGAGGTTGTTGGGAGCTTCGTGGCACTTTGTGTCCTCTAGTTGAGCACCCAACAAGTTTTGGGATTGACCCGCGAAGCTAGTTGAGAACCTTGTGTTCTCATGTTGAGCACCCGACAATCTCTCTCAAATCAAAGGAGATAATCTCTCGGGGTAGACATATAGACTAGTTTATTTTTTTTGCAACAAAACCTTAATCCCCTAAGTTGAAGAGAAACTTAAAATACATAAAACTTACAGGACCACTTGCACACCATTGTTACAATCATTTACGATTCTTTAACTTTGTAAGCATTTCACTTTTGAGCTTAATCTTATGTACACTTCTTTGGTCCAGAAATTTGTTTATTTACTGCAAGTGAATGTTAATGTGATGCGTTGATATGTGAATGATTTAATTCTATTGGAAAGTATTCGACATATTGATTATTGTGACTCCATATCCCGAGTAGAGACGACATTGGTCTTGTTGTTTAGTTGTTCATTTTCTCTCTTGCAATCATCATTGCTTATTTGTTGAGAAGGTTTTGCTTGTCATAGAAATTGTTGCACTACTGCACGTTTGACTGTCATGTTAATTTTTAATTTACAATTCCTGAAAACAAACTCTAAAAAATAAACTTAGTAAGTAGGGACAACCCCCCTTGACCTTTAGGAGTTATGGTCTAAACGAAGGAGTTTAGGACCGAGGTGACATTGGGTTCTTAAACTCATAGTTTCCCTCAGGAACACACATAACGGTTGGGAGACTTCCCCGCGACCAAGTGCGTTTTAGGTGACAACAGGGAGAATTACCTTTAAATCACACGATTCATTAAGTTGTATATTCTAAACAAATACTATTTATCAACGTTTTTTTGTTTTGAATTTGCTAATTTAATATTTTGAATTCCTAGATTTTAATTTGACATATGAGTAAAAAAAATAGAGAGTAAACTAATAAATTAATTTGACATTAACATATAGAAGTAACTAAATTTTGTTAGTTTGATGGGTTAACTCAAATGGTTGAGTGTTGGAAATCTCAAGTAGGAGGTTTAAGGGTCAAGTCCTTAGGTAGGTTGCCTTTGTGAAATTGTACGAGCCTCACTTAATGTCCTTGCCAAATTAGGCACCGAAATTTAGTTTACCTTAGGTTTCCTTGGGGAATGTATTTCATTGCAAAAAAGTGACTAAACTTGATTGACTTGAGTTAGGAAACAAGATACACAAAAAGGAAGAGTGAGCATCTAAAGAAAAATCGAAAAGAGGGAGGTAAGTACACGAAGGAATGGGTTTAAAAGTCACTAGAGAAAGATGATGAGACAAGATCAGATAAGAGAGTTTCATTTATGTCCAACAAGTGACCACGAGATTAAGTCAATGGCATAAAAAGTTATGTCTATTGTGAGTACAACATGGGAATTTGGAAGTAGACTCTCTATCAAAGCTGGGATTGGAAATGAGCATGGGAGAATGGTATATCACATAAGAGGAAAATGGGTTCTCGATAGGTTTTTTCCATCCGCCTATATATGAACTGCCTTGAAGGATAAGGGTTTATCAATCAAAGAGAAGGAAATTGATTATATTCTTGTTTTTTAACTTATCTTTTTGTTACTGAAACTAAACTCAATAATGTTGATTACTTGTATGGTTCTGATGCCATGTCAGGTTGCATGAATTATAGCAAATACATGAATGAAATGTGTTGGACTTTATATGCACTAATTTGCTTGGTGCAAACAAATTTTTTGAATACAGTCAGCTCGTGGCATGGACAGGAAATCCAGGAAAGAAATGGTTTGGATTTTCTATGCACTAATTTTGCTTGGTGAGGGCAATTTTTTGAATATAGTCAGCTCGTGGCGAGTGGACATGTTATGCGCATTTTCAGGAGCACTGAATTGGTTGATGAGGAGAAATACAATCATCCCGAGGAGAGCTTGCAAGAATTTAAAGCATCCACAAGTTGGTGCTATTGCAGGATTGAACAAACAAACATATTGGCCGGAGAGGCCAAATGAAAAAGCTTTTTGCTGACAGTTTATGAGAAAAAAGTACATAAATGTTTCTTTTTAGAATATAATATGAACTAAAATATGATATTGTTTTTAGAATATAATATGGACTAAAATATGATATTGAATATAAAATTTGCATCTTTTCTTTCTGTTAGGTGCTATTGCCAGGTGTAGCAAAAGAACAATTCACAATGAGACTATATAGTCATGATAGTCTTGTGGGACTAGTGATGGAAACTACAAAGAATGTAATCCTTTATGATAAATAAAAGTTTACAATTTTTTTCAAGGAAAAAAGAGAGTCCAACATGGGAATTCAAAAGCAACTTTTTATAAATGATGAGAAAATAACCCAAAAGGTATAATCGTGGTTTAAGTGCAAAAATACATAAGGAGGGTTCGACACTGGATATCTCAGTGCCAACCAAGAGAAAGAGAGATGTAGATGATGTTAGTGCCTCCTAGTCTTTATGAGTGAGGGCGAGTTTGGTGATTGGGGTATGTACTTACTATTGGAGTCCTTTAGTGCCCTGAAGATATCCAATTACATAATCTAGGGGACATAGGAACACAAATATATATAAAAACACAGTATGGAATTCAATGAAAGGTCTACAAGGAAATATGAGAAAAAAGTGATTAAATATGTTGATTTAAGCTTTTTCCTGAAATAGAACTCATACACATACTCTATAGAGTAGAAGAAATCTATTTCCAAAATTTTCTAATATTGCAAGAGTCCATAATGACTACACATTTGACAATATGTAGCAACTCTAAAGATTTAGACAAAGTCTCTAATAAAAGGAAAACATATTATTAATTTTCATAATAGCTTTGTGAACTTAAAATATGCAATATTTAAATAAACAACAATATTTACAATATATATATATATATTAGGATATTAAACAATATTTACAATATATATATATATATTAGGATATTAAACAATATTTACAATATATATATATAAGGATATTAAACAATATTTACAATATATATATATATATAAGGATATTAAACCATATTTACAAAATATATATATATATATATATATATATTTATTGGGATATTAATGCTTTAATAAGAGAGATAAAATACTTATTTGTTATATAACTTATCACATGTTATATAAATATGACTATTACTTTCTAATTTAAGTTCTTGAGAATAAATTTTGAATTATTTAAAATACAAAAAATTCCTAAGCCACAACTTTGACAAATAATATTATGATTGTCAATCTACATATAAATAATAAATAATAAAACGAAAAGTCAATTTTGGATTTTTTTATACCATATTATCAAAACTTAGAGATGATAATGTGATAAACATCTAAATATATACCTATCAACGGGGTGCATAATGTTACCCACCGAACAACAAAGATTACGCAAAACCAAACAGCCTTTTTAAAAGACGGGGGCTCCTCCCGCCTACATAACAAGTTTGAAAAATATATGGTAAAATAATTTTAGTAAATACACTGTAACCGTCCCCTAGAAATAGTTGGTAAAATTGTTACGATTTATGATTTACTATGCAGGACGCCCACAATCTTCTTCTTCTTCTTTTCATGGAAACGGGCGCATAAATTTATCCACTTCAATAGAGATATATATGGTTTCATTGTACAATCGGTGATCGGACTCTGAATATCCGCGAGACTTGAAAGGGCTAAATTCCTCAAACACCGGCTATAGTAGAAATTGCTTACAGGGCGGTGCCATCGCACTCGCAGGATTTGGAGTTGAAGAGTTCCAGAGAGTCAGTGCAACTCGAACTTGAGACCTTTTGATGTAGCGGGGAATAATAATCCGTTCGCTGTGAATGGGAGCGAGAAATTGTTGTATTTTGTTATGGGATTGGGAGATACAATGGGTGCCCTAACGGACCAGCGCAGAACCTCCACTAAGTCCCCATCACTATCGCCCTATTCTTTTTCAAATATCGGAAGCAAGAGAAAGAGTAGGCTCTTCTCTCAGCCCCTGGAAACGGAGGAGAGGAGTGGGCACAAGCGAAGCGCGACTGCGCTGTGCACCCCAAATCAAATTGCATGGTCTCAGGAGAAGAAGCAGCGCCTGGGTTCTCCTCCTTTTCATAGGTCTCACCAAAGTTTGCTTCTGCCGCGATCCGAACCCTCGACCAAAGCGGCAAATCTCAATAATTCTCAGTGGCAGATCTTTCCAGTCACCGTGATCAGGACGTTGGAATCGTTTCCTCCCCCTTCTCCTTTGACGAGGGCCGTGCAGGGTCCCCAGCGTCCGCAGCAGCACTCCAGGATGTTTTCCGCGCGAAAACAGTTGGGGGAAAGGGTTTCAGAAGCCCAACATTTGGAGGATGAGAGTCGGGTTTGGTCCAAGCTAGAGGATCAATGGAATAGCATGCCAGGGTGCTGTGAAGAGTCATCTAATCCCAAAGCCCTGGAAGATTACAGGAGGAGAGTTGCTGTTTTGCAGCGAACATTTAACTATCCCCAAAGGAATGATAATGGTGGAAATGGACGTCTCACTCGGCAGAGGGAGCTTGAGATCAACTCATTCTCATCGTCTACAATCACAGCTCATGTTGATGCAGGGAGGAGCACAGAGGCTAGGCAGAGGGAGCTTGAGATCAATTCATTCTCATCGTCTACAATCACAGCTCATGTTGATGCAGGGAGGAGCACAGAGGCTAGGCATGACAGAGAAGCAAAGCCCGGTGATAGCAACGAAGCGAAGGTGGGGAACAGTCAGCCTCCGTACAAGGAGTTATATGAAAAGGCTCACGGGAGGGATTTCAAATTGAAGTGCCTAGAATTGGAGCTTGAGTTGACTGCCGCGAAGTTTGCCGCATTGAAGTTTACATCGAACGAACTGTTCAAAAATAAGGAAAAGGAAGCAGAAGTTGCAGAACAAAAATCAGTAAGTAAACTCTTTTGCAGCCGACAGGTTTGACTAATTACTGCTGAATATAGTTCTAGGGTTTGCTGGAAATTCATTCATTTGACATGCTCGGAGCATACTCTTAAGATCATTTTTTGCCTCCTTGAAATAATTGGTTTAATTGATTAGTCAAGGCTATTGGCTTTCAACTCCTCGTGAGTTGGTAATGAATCATCCGTATTTAAATGTTTATAGTAATTGTCACAGCACATAGTTGATGATGATTAGGTTCAATCTAAGTTGCCAGGAAACTTGGTTACGGGTATGTGGGATGCCACTTTTTGAAACATCGTATAGTAATTGTCACAGCACATAGTTGATGATGATTAGGTTCAATCTAAGTTGCCAGGAAACTTGGTTACGGGTTCGTGGGACGCCACTTTTTGAAACATGGTACTTGAGTACGTCCAGGGTATTGTGTGTGTGTATATATATATATATATCACAGTCCCATCATATTTCAGATTTCTTTATAAATTATGAATCATGATTCATAATTTTAAATTCAATGATTCATTGAACAATGAACATTCACATTGAAAATTTGAAACATAAAATTTGATAAATCATAGACTCAGTGGATATCAATTGGAATACTGGAAATTACATAAAATTTGATAAATCATTGTACCAAGCAGCTGTAACAAACAGTCAAACTTTGACCTGAAAATAAAAAATAAAAAATTGCAAATATATTCCTGGATTGATGCGAGTGTATTTCTCACTATTAAATACATATGTATAATTTTTATGTGCACATTTGGTAGTCAAATTATGTACCATGAGTGCTGAACATAAAACGATAAAAACATTCATTGTAAATCAATGCAAAATCAGTCTACCAGATATGGACAATATTCAGTGGAATTTGAACAGTGTTGCAAAGTGTTTGACATGAGTCTTGAACCAGACTCCTTATGCAGTTAGTGAAAAATTAGTTCAGATTTAGTTGGGGGTCATTACATTTTCCCCAGTAGATTGCATTTTATTGAGTCGGTTGTACCCCTGGAGTACCCAAACACGGGGTACGAGGTACCATTTTGCCTATAAGTACCCCTTTTTTTATAATGGCATCTCGGGTACGTGGAGCCAGTATGGGGTACATCAGGGTATGGAAGGAGATGTACCTTACGAGTACCCAAGTACCTAGTACGGGTACGTGTACCCTACCCCTGGGTACGGGTACCCTGGCAACTTAGGGTTTAATTGTTGGCTTTCAACTCTTCGTGAGCTTGTAATGAATTAGTCTAAAAATTCAAAGATTTCGAACGCAATCCGACAGACATTTTTAAAAATCCTGGTTATAAGTGTCAAAATCTGAAATTTTGGGTGCCCCAGGGGTTTTTGATGGTGTTTAATTTGTTTCTACCCTCAAAATCGCCATTAAAACATAGATTTTGCAAAATAAAAAACGCTGGATTCATTTTTTTGCCTCCTTGAAATAAATGGTTTAATTGATTAGTCAAGGCTATTGGCTTTCAACTCTTCGTGATCTAATAATGAATCAACCGTATTTAAATGGTTTTAATAATTGTCACAGCACATAGTAGATGATGACTAGGTGTAATTGATTACTCAAGGCCTTTCAACTCTTCGTGAACTAGTAATGAATCATCCGTATTTAAATGCTTTTAGTACTTGTCACAGCACATGGTAGATGATAACTATAGAAGCTATTCATATGACAACGCAAAACGTGGAAAATAAATACTTATGGCAAATGGTAATTACTAAAGGCTAGGCAACAGTTGTAGTATAGACATGGATGCAAATAATGAAGATATAATGCGTACACAAGCACTTGCCCATAGGTTGCCTTGAAAAGAACCCGCAGGTCATCACTACCAGCCTTGCCTATAGGTTATGACATTTAAGGCAACTGTTCTTGTCAATGTATCACAAATTGCATATACAATGGGAACAAAAGTCCTTCAGGTAGTGACAGCCTTGTGCATTTATCTTCCTCCACTTCTTGTACTTCTATTTCTCTTATTACTTAAGCTCTCCTAAATCTATGAATTATTTACCGGTTTAAGATAAAATCTCTTCACCTTTATGGTCTTTCCTTCTCTTTGAAAAAATCCTCTACTCATGTCAATGCAAAGCTTTATGTAATCCGACATAAGGTGGGCTGCTGCTTCCTTTCCCAAAATGAACAAATTTTCAGTAATGCTTTTCCAATGCTTGACCGATTGTTTATGGCACTTACCTCTATCATAGACAGTCACTTCAACCCTCTGATCAAAACCGTGATTTTTCCCAATGAAAGGTGAAATCATATCTCATGTTGTAGTCAAAGGATATAGCATATACTGCCTTACAATTTTGAGTTTACCGAGTTTACTTTATGGGTTTTTTTGACATCCTTGGGTCTAAACTGCATAGTTATTTCATCATCATGTTCATGACTTTATTTTAACAATTATCAATAAAACCAAAGTTCTATTCAACATTCCATTCAAGATTTTAGGAAAAATAAGCAACTTGTGAAATAATGGGTAATGTTGTAAATAACCAAGAAAATCATCTGTTAGTACAAAAGGTAAAGATGTATTAATAGTAATATTGGTGTAAAAAACTAAGCAGGTTGACATAAGATAAGATAGATAATTGTATTAATGTCCACCAAATGACCACAAAAGTAGGTCAATGGTACTAGAGGATACATCCAGTAAAATTACAATGTGGGAGTGCCAAAGCAGCTCCTAGAGAATGTTGAAAGCAAGATAAAGTAAGATACATGAAGTAAAAGAACTGCCTATATAAGTATTTGACTAAGCTAATCACTAGGCCTAGCCAACGACAAAAGAAAAATAGGCGCTGTAGTACAAAGCGAGTGTCTCAGACCTACGCTGCTGGGAATCGCTCTGCCCCCGGCCCCCCCCTCGAATCGCTCCCAATTCGCAATCCAGAAGGAATCGATTCTGGAATCGTGATTCCTCATCGATTCCTCATCGATCCCTGATCAATTCCGGGATTAAAAATCGCTCCCGAAAACACTCCCATGGGATTGGCGGACTCAACCACGAAAATTTTGATTTTTGCATTTTTTTTTGGGATGGGCTAGGGTTAGTTTGGGCCAATAAAGGGTGTTGGAGTCCATTTGGACTCATTCCATTACTCATTTCATTGATTGGGAAGAGCTTTGAGGTTTGAGTGAGTTTGCTAGTTGTTTGAGAGCTTTGAGCTTTGAGTGGGAGAGCTTGCAAGGGAGATTGAAGCTTCCATAGAGACATTCAACCACCATTGAAGAGCTAAAAGGTAGGCTCTAAAAACTCATCTTTGTTTGTTTTTGAAATTTTTTTTCACCATGTTAAAAAATGTAAACCTTGCAATGTTCTCTTCTCCTACTCTTTCCAATTTCTTCTTCTCCATCAATCTATTGTAGGCAACAAGTGACTCTCATCTTGAATCAAGAAACATGATGGGTATGTGGTTTTGGCTTTTCATTCTACTTCTTCTCATTATGATGGTGTTGGGAAGTAGATATGGTGGTGGTAGTGATGAGGGGGAAGAGGTAGAGAGTGACACATACCATGGAGAAGAGGAGGAAGGGGAAGAGGGTGATGGTGATGAGAATGAGAGTGATGTAGGGAAAAAACAAAAAGACACAACACCTTTGTGGAAGTATGTGACAAGGCTTGGGGGAGGGAGAGGGGGTGGAACCACGAAGTTTATATGCCCCCATTGTAATAAAACTTAAACAGGTTCATATACCCGAGTGAGAAAGCATTTGTGTGGGATTATGCCATGTGATGAAGGTAAGTCTCATGGAGTCAAAACTTGTGACAAAGTGGGAGCTAAAGAGAGAAGCAAATACAAGATGGAAGAAGAGGCTGCTCAAAACAACTCCAATCAAGGGTTAAATCTGAATCCTCACAGAGAATGTTTGGTAGTGGAGTTGGATCATCATCGGCTTGATCGGGACCCTCATCTCCCCATGGAATCTTGCCTATGCGAAGAACATTATCCGATTTCCTTGACCAAGGTTGTAGAGATGATGTGGATTCAAAAGTTTATAGGTTTCTCTATGCATGTGGTGTGCCATTCAATGTTCTTCGCTCACCCTATTGGCATGAAATGGTACAAGCCATCAATGGTGCCCCTCAAGGATACAAAAGCCCTGGGTATGACAAAGCTAGAACCGTGGGACTTGACAGGGAAAGAGCCAAAATCAATGGTGCTCTTGGAAAGTTCACAAATGATTGGTCCAACTATGGGGTATCCATTGTATCTAATGGGTGGACAAATTTTAAAGGCAAGCCATTGATAAATATTCTTGGCATTTCTGCTAGCGGTGCGGTCTTCCTTTTAGCCCATGACTACTCAGATCGCTACAAGACCGATATTAATATTGCACAACCTTTACTTAAAACCATTCAGGAGATTGGGCCATATAATGTCATTCAAGTCATCACTGATAATGCTGCTAATTGTAAGGCAGCAGGAGCAATTATTGAGGATAATATCCCAACATATTTTGGTCAGGGTGTTTGGTTCACACATTGAACCTTTTGATGCATGATATTGTTAAGATGAAGGACCCTAATTACCGATGGATTGGTGCCTTGTACAAGAGTGGTAAGAAAATGATAAAATTTATTAGCAATCATAGCATGGCCCACCACATTTTTCGCAATCACTCTAAGTTGGAGCTATTGAAGATTGCAAAGACTAGATTTGCTAGTTACTACCTCACCTTCAGGAGGCTTTTGAAGGTAAGAGAGGCATTGGCTAGTATGGTCTCAAGTGATCCATGGCAAGAATTAAAAGATAGATGTGCAAGCACAACTGATAGACATGACTTTCAGGAGGTGGATGACACCGTTCTTGAAGGTCATTTTTGGTCACAGGTTAAGCATGTTCTGCAATTCACCAAGCCAGTTTATAACATGATTTGTTTTGCAGATACAGATCAGCCGGTGATTGGGGAGGTATATGAGCAGATGGATAACATGCTTGGTCAAATCAAAGACATTGTTAAGCAAAGAGATGCAATCTTGTATGACCATATTCATAAACATGTGGTCAAAAGGTGGGATAATCTAAATGTTCCACTCCATGCCCTTGCATATGTCCTTACCCCAAAATATTATTCTCCAATTTGGTTGGCCCAACCTGCACCTGGGGGTGGAGTTAGGAAAAAACCCCACACAGATCCAGAGGTGCAAACTGGGTATATGCTTGCATTAGACAAGTTGGTCCTTGATGAGGATGAGTGTGCTCAAGTACGGAGTGAATTGAGCGAATACATTAGTGAGCATGGAGCCTTTGGTTCCCTGTATGCAACCAAAGATCGAGACAGATTGGATCCTATCCGTTGGTGGAACATGCATGGCTCTGGAGCCACATATTTGCATAAATTGGCGGTGAGGGTGCTATCACAGGTTGTTAATAGCTCTTCTGCAGAGAGGTGTTGGAGCACCTACAACTTCATCCACAGTGTAAAGAGAAACAGTCTGAATGTAGGTCGCGCAGAAAGTTTGATTTATGTGCACTACAACTTGAGGTTGTTGTCCCATTATTGTGAGGCGACCAAGAATGATAGAACATATTTGACTTGGGACAACAATCCAGAGGAGGCTAATATGGAGGATGGAGCCATAGCATTAGAGCGCTTGGAGGCTGAACTATTGGGTGATCATGATGATCCAATTCATACTACAGGTACCCGTACAGAGATGCCACCCCCGATCAGCAGCAACTTTTCGGATGCAGGAGTTTTGCCTTTAGCTTCACAACGTCCAAGTTCAGCTCGTGGGGGCCATTCATCTTCTTCTCATGTTCCACAATCACTTCCAGCAACACCTATTCCACCTAGACGACGAGAAAAAAATTGGAAGTTTCTTGTGGCAAGCGGAAAGCTTAGTAGATAGTATCATAGATTCAGAGTACTTTGTATTTCATTTTTATGTTTATTTTGGCCTATTTTGTAAACATTATGGCCTAGTTTGATGGCAAATATTATATGTTGAAATTTGAAGGTTGATGTTGTTGATGATTGATGATTTGATGACGATCATTTAATGACAATGTTATAAGTTATAGCTCCTAGATGATTAATGTTATATCAATGTGTACTAAATGGTTATATGAATATCTATGTTTTCATGTTTTCTATAGCTAATTTGGCATAATACATGTTTTTATTAATATATATGCATCAAAATATATTAAAATATATATTATATAAAAAACGCTCCCGAAACGGAAGCTTTTGAAAATTTCCCTTTTCGCTCCCGCTCCCGCTCCTGAAATGGAAGCTTTTGAACGTCCTGTTGATCTCATAGTATAAGGGGCTCCTAAAAATGAGGTGCGTCTTTGTCTCTGGCTTCTATGTGTGGCACACTTGACAGATCCTATCAGATTGGGGAATATGGTGATCAATCTTTACTTGCAGTCGATGAGAATTGACTCGAAGCTGTCCTAGAGGGATCCTGAGCAATGCATCCAATGTCTGTATGTGTATGGGGAGCAGACAATGATACCATCCTGCAACTCCAAAAAGTGCTCATGTAGAAAGACATCTTTAGGCCCAAGCTTGTCAGAGGTGAGGTCTAGGTGACCTGAATGTACAATTTGTATATGTTCTCTTTGACATCCCAGTACATAGAAATCAATTTTAGGTTGACTTAGTGCTTGTGAACAAACTCGAAGGAAAAAATGAATGATTTGACATTGGGCATTTAAAGAAAACATGTGGAAATGAGACAATGAAAGTGGGGGAAGAAAGTACACATGGCATTTTGTTGGTAATGGGGTAGTTATAAAGGAACTGTGTTACTTTTAAAATTTAAATAGGTCAAGAGGACAGGTATGAGTAGGATGGAAGACTGTGAAGGGAAACATGATAAGCAACAGTGAAATGTGAGTTGCAAAAAAGAAGAGAACAAAGCCTACACACGGAATTTAGTTAAGAAGTTTGTTTTTGTCCTCAAATGATGATCTTGCTATAACTAATTGGAAATATTGGCTAACAAATTTGCAGGGAAAAGGAATGACTGACATTGGCCACCCAAAGAAAACACAGGGAAATGAGATAATGAAATTGGGGAATGAAAGTACACATAGCATTTTGTTGGTAATGGGGCAGTTATAAAGGATCTGTGTTATTTTAAAAATTAAATAGGTCAATAGGATGAGTATGCGCAGAATGGAAGATTATAAAGGGAAATATCAAATATGATATGCCACATTGAAATGTGGATTGCAACAAAGAAGAGAACGAAGCCTAATTTGCTTGGAATTTAGTTAAGAAGTTTTTTTTTTTTTGTAATGATGATCTTACTAGCAGATTGAAAATATTGGCTTGAAAATCTAGGTTGGCCTATAATAATTTGTTTTGAAATTTTCAACAATAATCATAGATAATATCATATTTCAGCTCCCCAAGAAAATATTATGATATTTCCTGGCAAAGTTTTTCCCAAGAACAACTTGTAAAAGATATTTTTTTTCAAAATACTCCATAGATTTGCTCTTATTGCATTGTTATCATAGGTCCAACTTGGGGCCTAGCAGATAAGAATTAGAATAAACAATAATTTACAGGAATGCTGAAATCTTACCAAGATTTATCAGCGCATTTAAAAAGGCACTTGAAGCAACATACAATTATGATGTCTATTTGGGGTCTTATTAAATTGAAGGGTAGGATGTTATTGTGAGTGTTCTTTCCACAAATGTAGTGAATTAAGGAGCTATTACTTTTATAATTTATTGTTTTCCTCATCTCAAGTCTAGTCTACCAACAATTATAAAGAAATCTCTACATTTTGGTCAGTACCAAGTAGTGTTACCTCTTGGATCTGCACACAAGGTAAGTCCAAATCATCCAAATACAAACCCTAGTGCAACTTAGAAGTGCCACCCAATGTGTTACTTTTATAATTTATTGTTTTCCTCATCTCAAGTCTAGTCTACCCACAATTATAAAGAAATCTCTACATTTTGGTCAGTACCAAGTAGTGTTACCTCTTGGATCTGCACACAAGGTAAGTCCAAATCATCCAAAGACAAACCCTAGTGCAACTTAGAAGTGCCACCCAATGTCATCCAGTGGCAACTTCTCTCACTTCAGGTTGGCTCTCCTTTGTCACAAGGGGGGTTTCCCTAAATAAGATTGATAAATTACCCTTGTTGTTGAAGATTGTAGCTTGGAAAGGAACCTCCACTTAAGTTTAGTATCAAATGTGCTAGACGAAGTTTTAGTCAAATGAAAATCTATTTTGTAATTCACTTTAGTAATAAAGTGGAAGCCTTATATTTAGTTGTTGAGTCTAATAAAGTGTATTTTTATCAGTGTAACAGGAATCGCGAGTCAAACCGGATTAATCGTGAGTTTGACTCGGCTCGGCAGCAGAACGATCCGATTCGGATCGGGCCAACTTAAACTCGCGCTGAACGACTTCAAACTGTTTGACCACAAAAAATCTGCGAGTTTTACTAAGCTCTACGACTTTAACTCGTGAGTCAACGCCTGGGTTTCCGGTTTTTTCTGTTAGTTTTGTACCTTGGGATGTGTTCCCCTAGTGACTCCTAGCCTAAGTCACTAAAGAGGGGGAAAAGTGACCCAACCTCCACTTAAGTTTAGTATCAAATGTGCTAGACGAAGTTTTAGTCAAATGAAAATCTATTTTGTAATTCACTTTAGTAATAAAGTGGAAGCCTTATATTTAGTTGTTGAGTCTAATAAAGTGTATTTTTATCAGTGTAACAGGAATCGCGAGTCAAACCGGATTAATCGTGAGTTTGACTCGGCTCGGCAGCAGAACGATCCGATTCGGATCGGGCCAACTTAAACTCGCGCTGAACGACTTCAAACTGTTTGACCACAAAAAATCTGCGAGTTTTACTAAGCTCTACGACTTTAACTCGTGAGTCAACGCCTGGGTTTCCGGTTTTTTCTGTTAGTTTTGTACCTTGGGATGTGTTCCCCTAGTGACTCCTAGCCTAAGTCACTAAAGAGGGGGAAAAGTGACCCTCACATTAATGAGACTTTATGTTTTAAAGTCACTTTTTGTCTAAAGTTAAAGTGGGTGAGCAATAATTAATTAAGTGATTTAATTAATGTGACTTTTGCTCACATCTAATCCTAGCCATTGGATTGGGAGATTCACCACCATTGGATTAGAATCACTTTTAGGGATTGAACAAAAAGGGAGGGAGGCTCCAAACCTAATTCATTATTGAGTGAATGAAGGTGAATGAGAGAAAGGTCGAAGAAGAGAAGCTAGGGCACCAGCGAAAATCGAGTTTGTCCTTCCATTGGCACGAGTTTCAAGCACGGGTTCCCAGGCAGAGTTCAGCTTTATTACTGGCTCAGATTTCGAGGCATGTGAGTTGCCATTTATTATCAGCACAGGTTTCCAGTTAGCAGCTGCCATCTTCAGCACCAAACCCGTGATTATTCAGTACAACAGTATTCTCTTTGCACACAGTTCGAGGATGATTGTGGGCTCAGTCTTCGAGGAAGCTTCATTCTGTTGAGGCACAAATATCAAGACTTAAATCCCAGGCACATATCTCGAGACCAACTGGCACGCAGGTTGAGAATAACAGGTTGCACGGTTTTCTAGAGAGTGACTGGTACAGTGGACCGTACAGCAGTCATTCTCTGTCACGGTTTTTGAGGTTGGCAAAAGCACAAATTCGGGTAACAGCAGCAACAGCATATTCAGGTTATTATGCACAAAAATAGAGGAAGGTACAGCAAGTACCAATGCCATTAATTGCACAGAAATCGAGAGGCTTCAACACACATTTCTAGACACCTGTTATGCACAGAAATCGAGGCAATCTGGAGTGCATTTAATGGAGATAAGTTGTATTTGTTTTTGTACTGTTGTTACATTACCTTGCTGAAGAAATAATAAACATCTCTCTCTCTCAATTGGTTTTCCCCGTGGGGGTTTTTCCAGGGCTCGATTTGGTCAAAAATCTCTCAGTCATTTTTCATGTGTGAATGTTGTTAAATTTGTTTGCAGCCTGTAAGTAGCATTTAATTGCGTGTTTGACTGTTATGGAAAAATTCATAAGTACCCTACAGCCAATGCAAAACCGGCTGTAGGTGAAAATCACATTTGTTAACACAAACCAGCAGGCAGTTAAAGGGCATAAAATCTTCATGGTATCAGAGCAAAGGGGGCAGAAAACAAGTTGATTTGCAGACACACATAAAAATTGCAGATCTCAGAAAGTTCAGTATTCTTACCTTTTGTTAGTGGGCAGCGTTCTATTGGATTGATTTTCAGATGGCTACAGGTTTGAGGATTGAAGACAGGTTGAATGGGACAGAAAATTTTGTGCCGTGGAAGGCCATAATTTTGTTGCTTTTGGAGGAGAATGAGTTATGGGTGGAGGTGGTGAGGAAGACCACCACCAACCCCATCACCATTCCAGATGGCTCAGATGCTACAACTCTTTCAACCTTCAACAAGAAAGACTGTAAGGCTAGGAGAATCATACTAGATGCAGTAAAAGACCACATCATCCCTCACATTTCCGGGAAGACCAAGGCACATGAGATGTGGAGTGCCTTGATCAGCTTGTATGAGAGCTCCAACGAGAACAGGAAGATGGTTCTCAAGGAGAAGCTCAAGAGTATCAGGATGATTGGAGGAGAGGGAGTCACAACTTACCTCACTAGGATTTCTGCAGTTCGGGATGAACTGGCAGCGGTTGGTGAAGTAGTATCCCCTATAGAGCTAGTATGCACAGCAGTGAATGGGGCTTCAAGGCCCTGGAGTGCATTTGTGCAGGCCATTGTGGGCAGGGAGAACCTACCATCATGGGAGAGGCTGTGGGATGACTTTGTGCAGGAGGAGACCAGGAGGGGTCTCGTACAAGGCAGTTCATCAGGTGGTGGGGCAGATAAGGAGAACGTGGCACTGACAGCCAAGGGGAAGAAGAAGAAGGGTCCCAAGAAGAATGGGGCAAAGGGGCAGCAACGGCAGCAGCAGCATCCACAGGGTGGGCAGAAGAAGGACTTGAGTAAAATCAAGTGCTACTGTTGTCAGGGTGGGCAGAAGAAGGACTTGAGTAAAATCAAGTGCTACTGTTGTCAGGCGTTTGGGCACTATGCATCTCAGTGTCCAAACAAGAAGAGGAAGAAGGGACAGCAGACAGCAGCCTCAGCAGAGATTGAGGAGTTTGGTGACAGGTTTCAGAGGGAGTTTTCCCTATATGCTGGATAGAGTGAGAGAGAGAGAGTCTCCTTAGCCACCAGCATTGACATGGATTTGGAGATTGAGCACTCATTATTGACAGGGCATCAGACAGGTCCATCCACCACTGGTATGTGGTATATTGACAGCGGAGCCTCGAGACACATGACAGGTACTCGGGAGTTCTTCTCCGAGTTATCACGGACAGAGAGAGAGGTGGAGGTTGTACTTGGTGATAACACCATTGTTAGAGCAGTGGGTCAGGGGACAGTTATATTTGAGAGGGAGTCCATGAGTCCCATGACTTTGAGGGATGTGTTGTACGTCCCTGGGCTGAAAAAGAACCTTGTTTCAGTTTCCACGATTGAGGACAGGGGTCTTGGGGTGTGCTTCTCAGATGGGAGAGTGCAGGTGTTCCCCAGGACCACAGGTGTATCTACTCCCATGGATATTGGGGTTAGATGTGGACGACTGTACAAGTTATTGTTTCAGCCACAACATGCTCTAGCACACAGTAGCAGTAGCAGTGAGCTATGTGAGTTATGGCACAGGAGGATGGCCCATTTACATCACCCTGTTTTGAGAGTGTTGAGGAGCATGGTCATAGGTTTACCTGAGTTTGACAGTGAGCAGAGTGATGTGTGCAGAGGGTGTGCTTTAGGAATGTACACCAAGACCGTGTTTCCTAGCAGTGACACGAGAGCAGCAGGAGTGCTCGACCTGATTCATTCTGACATTTGTGGTCCTATGTCCTCAGTATCTTTGACTGGCCATGAGTACTATATCAGCTTCATTGATGACTACTCTAGGAAGACCCGGATCTACTTCTTGAGGAGCAAGAAGTCCCCACTTGTATTGAGTGTCTTCCAAGGGTTTAAAGCCCTTGTGGAGAAGCAGACGGGGAGGAAGATCAGGATGTTGAGGTCAGACAATGGGGGTGAGTATACCTCCAAGGAGTTCAGCGCTTTCTGCAAGCAGGAGGGTATACAGCGACAGTTGACAGTTCCCTACACTCCTGAGCAGAATGGAGTAGCAGAGAGAAAGAACAGGTCGATCATTGGAGCAGCGAGAGCCATGCTTCATGATCAGGGGTTACTGTTCTTTCTATGGGCAGAGGCTTGCAACACTGCAGTGTATTTGCAGAACAGGAGTCCCCATCGTGCCTTGGGGAGGATGACTCCAGAGGAGATGTATTCAGGCAAGAAGCCTGAGGTGAGCCATTTTCGAATATTTGGCTCTTTGACTTACTCTCACGTCCCCTCTGAGAGGAGGACGAAGTTCGAGCCCACCGCAGAGAGAGGTATCTTTGTGGGTTACGACGAGACTTTGAAGGCATATCGGCTTTACATTCCTGGCCAGAGGCGAGTTGTAGTTAGGCGGGAAGTAAAGTTTGATGAGGAGAGGGCCTTCAGGATGTCGAGAGAGATGGATCAGGGGGAGACACCAGCTCCCACACCTCAGTTGGTACAGGCTTCTTCGATACAGGTTACAGGTCCGCAGGTTTCTGGGGGGACTGGATCACAGGTTCTACAGGGTCAGTGGTTCAGATTGCAGGGTCTTCAGGGACTAGTTCATCAGCTACAGGTCCTAGGGGTGTTAGACCTCATGCTTCTGGCACTTCCTCAGATGAGGACACACCAGTTTGGGAGGAGCCTTCAAGGAAGAAGAAGCCTAAGTGGCTTCAGGACACCTTGAAGGAAGCAGAGGCATTTGGCAGACCTCAGGAGCAGATCATGACGATTGTTGAGCCAGACAGATATGGGATGGCCCTTGTTGCGAGTCTTCGTGACTCTGCACCTTCTACATTTGAGGAGGCTTCTCAGCATCAGGTATGGAGAGATGCCATGATGGAAGATTACCATTCCATCATGAAGAATGATGCTTGGGAGATTGTGTCGAGACCTGAGGGGAAGTCAGTGTTGACTTCCAAGTGGATCTACAAGGTCAAGCATGCTGCAGATGGCAGTGTAGAGAAATTCAAGGCTCGGTTTGTGGCTAGGGGGTTCTCACAGGTTGAGGGAGTCGACTATGATGAGACTTTTGCTCCAGTGGCTCGGTATTCTTCTATCAGGGCAGTGATATCGATTGCAGCAGAGATGGGTTGGAAGATCCACCAGATGGATATGAAGACCGCATTTCTCAATGGTCTTCTGCAGGAGGAGGTATATTTGGAGCAGCCACAGGGTTTCGAGATACATGGGAGAGACTCTCATGTGTGCAGGCTTAGGAAAGCCTTATACGGTCTGAAGCAAGCTCCCAGAGCTTGGTACTCCAGGATAGATGCATATCTGATTTCGATGGGATTCCAGAAGAGTGAGGCTGATACCAACCTATACTACATCGTGGTTGGTGGAGATCCGCTCATTCTCCTGCTATATGTTGATGATTTATTTATCACTGGAGATGAGCGTCTTATTGCACAGTGCAAGAGAGATCTTGCTACTGAGTATGAGATGACAGATATTGGGCTGATGCATTACTATTTGGGGATGGAGGTTTGGCAGGAGCCAGGACATATTTTCCTAGGACAGGGGAAGTATGCTGCAGAGATTCTGAAGACTTTTCGGATGGACGACTGCAGGCCTATGTCTACACCTATGATCACCAACTTGAAGCAACTTCATGCTTCAGACGGTAAGTTGGTGGATCCCACACTATATCGTCAGCTCATCGGATCGTTGATGTATCTGGTCAACACCAGGCCAGACTTGTGCTTTGCAGTCAACACTCTTAGCCAGTTCATGGTGCAGCCTAGGAGTGTACACTGGAGTGCTGCAAAGCACATCTTGAGATACCTAGCAGGGACGGTGGATTATGGTCTGGACTACAGGGGTTCAGGTGGAGTCAGCTTGGTTGGGTTCACAGATTCAGACTGGGCAGGTTGTGTGAGGGACCGGAAGAGCACTTCCGGTTGCTGTTTCAGCTTGGGCTCGGCAGTAGTGTCGTGGTTCAGCAGGAAACAGAAGTTCGTTGCATTGAGTTCTGCTGAGGCTGAGTATATGGCAGCCAGTCATGCGACTTGCGAAGCACTGTGGCTTTGTAAGTTATTGGTAGATTTATTTGATCAGCAGCTGAGGCCTACGGTGATTTACTGCGACAATCAGAGTTGCATTCAGCTCTCTGAGAATCCAGTTTTTCATGACAGGTCAAAGCACATTGAGATCAGGTACCACTTCATTCGGGACTACGTTCAGAGAGGAGCAGTTGAGCTACAGTATATATCCACTGATCAGCAGGTTGCAGATGTCTTGATGAAATCTTTGGGGAGGGGGAAGTTTGTCTTCTTCAGAGATAAGTTGGGAGTGGTGCGGAACACCTTCCTCGGTAAGAGGGAGTGTTAGTTTTGTACCTTGGGATGTGTTCCCCTAGTGACTCGTAGCCTAAGTCACCAAAGAGGGGGAAAAGTGACCCTCACATTAATGAGACTTTATGTTTTAAAGTCACTTTTTGTCTAAAGTTAAAGTGGGTGAGCAATAATTAATTAAGTGATTTAATTAATGTGACTTTTGCTCACATCTAATCCTAGCCATTGGATTGGGAGATTCACCACCATTGGATTAGAATCACTTTTAGGGATTGAACAAAAAGGGAGGGAGGCTCCAAACCTAATTCATTATTGAGTGAATGAAGGTGAATGAGAGAGAGGTCGAAGAAGAGAAGCTAGGGCACCAGCGAAAATCGAGTTTGTCCTTCCATTGGCACGAGTTTCAGGCACGGGTTCCCAGGCAGAGTTCAGCTTTATTACTGGCTCAGATTTCGAGGCATGTGAGTTGCCATTTATTATCAGCACAGGTTTCCAGTTAGCAGCTGCCATCTTCAGCACCAAACCCGTGATTATTCAGTACAACAGTATTCTCTTTGCACACAGTTCGAGGATGATTGTGGGCTCAGTCTTCGAGGAAGCTTCATTCTGTTGAGGCACAGATATCAAGACTTAAATCCCAGGCACATATCCCGAGACCAACTGGCACGCAGGTTGAGAATAACAGGTTGCACGGTTTTCTAGAGAGTGACTGGTACAGTGGACCGTATAGCAGTCATTCTCTGTCACGGTTTTTGAGGTTGGCAAAAGCACAAATTCGGGTAATAGCAGCAACAACATATTCAGGGTATTATGCACAAAAATAGAGGAAGGTACAGCAAGTACCAATGCCATTAATTGCACAGAAATCGAGAGGCTTCAACACACATTTCTAGACACCTGTTATGCACAGAAATCGAGGCAATCTGGAGTGCATTTAATGGAGATAAGTTGTATTTGTTTTTGTACTGTTGTTACATTACCTTGCTGAAGAAATAATAAACATCTCTCTCTCTCAACTGGTTTTCCCCGTGGGGGTTTTTCCAGGGCTCGATTTGGCCAAAAATCTCTGAGTCATTTTTCATGTGTGAATGTTGTTAAATTTGTTTGCAGCCTGTAAGTAGCATTTAATTGCGTGTTTGACTGTTATGGAAAAATTCATAAGTAACCTACAGCCAATGCAAAACCGACTGTAGGTGAAAATCACATTTGTTTTCACAAACCAGTAGGCAGTTAAAGGGCAGAAAATCTTCATGGTATCAGAGCAAAGGGGGCAAAAAACAAGTTGATTTGCAGACACACATAAAAATTGCAGATCTCAGAAAGTTCAGTATTCTTACCTTCTCGTAGTGGGCAACGTTCTATTGGATTGATTTTCAGATGGCTACAGGTTTGAGGATTGAAGACAGGTTGAATGGGACAGAAAATTTTGTGCCGTGGAAGGCCAGAATTTTGTTGCTTTTGGAGGAGAATGAGTTATGGGTGGAGGTGGTGAGGAACACCACCACCAACCCCATCACCATTCCAGATGGCTCAGATGCTACAGCTCTTTCAACCTTCAACAAGAAAGACTGTAAGGCAAGGAGAATCATACTAGATGCAGTAAAAGACCATATCATCCCTCACATTTTCGGGAAGACCAAGGCACATGAGATGTGGAGTGCCTTGATCAGCTTGTATGAGAGCTCCAACGAGAACAGGAAGATGGTTCTCAAGGAGAAGCTCAAGAGTATCAGGATGACTGGAGGAGAGGGAGTCATAGCTTACCTCACTAGGATTTTTGCAGTTCGGGATGAACTGGCAGCGGTTGGTGAAGTAGTATCCCTTATAGAGCTAGTACGCACAGCAGTGAATGGGGCTTCAAGGCCCTGGAGTGCATTTGTGCAGGCCATTGTGGGCAGGGAGAACCTACCATCATGGGAGAGGCTGTGGGATGACTTTGTGCAGGAGGAGACCAGGAGGGGTCTCGTACAGGGCAGTTCATCAGGTGGTGGGGCAGATGAGGAGAACGTGGCACTGACAGCCAAGGGGAAGAAGAAGAAGGGTCCCAAGAAGAATGGGGCAAAGGGGCAGCAGCGGCAGCATCCACAGGGTGGGCAGAAGAAGGACTTGAGTAAAATCAAGTGCTACTGTTGTCAGGTGTTTGGGCACTATGCATCTCAGTGTCCAAACAAGAAGAGGAAGAAGGGACAGCAGACAGCAGCCTCAACAGAGATTGAGGAGTTTGGTGACAGGTTTCGGAGGGAGTTTTCCCTATATGCTGGACAGAGTGAGAGAGAGAGAGTCTCCTTAGCCACTAGCATTGACATGGATTTGGAGATTGAGCACTCATTATTGACAGGGCATCAGACAGGTCCATCCACCACTGGTACGTGGTATATTGACAGCGGAGCCTCGAGACACATGACAGGTACTCGGGAGTTCTTCTCCGAGTTATCACGGACAGAGAGAGAGGTGGAGGTTGTACTTGGTGACAACACCATTGTTAGAGCAGTGGGTCAGGGGACAGTTATATTTGAGAGGGAGTCCATGAGTCCCATGACTTTGAGGGATGTGTTGTACGTCCCTGGGCTGAAAAAGAACCTTGTTTCAGTTTACACGATTGAGGACAGGGGTCTTGGGGTGTGCTTCTCAGATGGGAGAGTGCAGGTGTTCCCCAGGACCACAGGTGTATCTACTCCCATGGATATTGGGGTTAGATGTGGACGACTGTACAAGTTATTGTTTCAGCCACAGCATGCTCTAGCACACAGTAGCAGCAGCAGCAGCAGTGAGCTATGTGAGTTATGTGTGATTACTGCTATGTGAAGAATTTCATTTCTGCAGTTAAATAACAGCTTTGTTTAGTGGAGAACATAAGGACAGTAGTCACCTAGGGTTTGGAAAATTCACAATAATATTCTTCAATAAACCAGATTCAGCAATTCAAAATGTTCTAATTTAAAATGGATATCATTGTGGTGAATTGAAGTAGATTAGTGCCTATCCTTGGGCTAAATGGAGTCAAACTTCTTTTAAGCTTGAAAGAATTAATAAGAAGCAATACTAAACCCAATAAGATGCTTGAAACAGCAATCAGTCTTAGTTATAATAGTGCTGGAAAATCATATTCCAGCCAACCATGCCAAGGTCATAAAGATACACTAGTATTTTAACTGCTTTCTTGCCTCTTCACATAAAATCGGAATCTGAAAAATGAAGTAGAACTGTAGAAGACAATCTTTTATTAAAGAGAACAGCCAAGGTACATAGTATAAACAATATCTGAAGTTAGTGTTAAAAATCATACTTAACTCAGCCCACAATACTCAGTAGAACTCTGATATCAGGCTTCTAAAGGCATGGAAAACAACCACATTTCACTGGCATACATTTTCATGAACAGTAAGCTGATATACAGTACTGAGTATACTTTTAGGAAATAAACTCGAAACAGCAGACTGTTATAAACCATTAAGACAGGTAATTGGTCCAAGACCCTGGAAAATTCCCCCCAGGGGGAAAACCAGTCACAAGAGAAATTTTATTGAGGTTCAAGAGAGAAATTTCAAAGAGTACAACAGTAAACATTACAGCATTAAATGCTCAGAACAGAACCTTGAAATCTGTGCCCTTCTTCTAGATCGAAATACATGCCAAGTAATACACAGTCTGCTACAGGAATTCTGTCTTCTATGACTTCTCTGGACAGACATCACATGCAGCATTAAACCCTTGGTTTGCATGCACAAACACACTTCATTTCTGTACTGAAATTACAGGCTGTTACAGTGTATTGGAAAACATGCTAACAGCAGCAAATCTCCTGCTGTACGCCCCCTCTTCTGCTGTACAGCTCTCTGTTGCTGTAGCTACCTCGAACTTTGTGCCACTTTTCTGCCTCAATAATCGTGTCTAAACATTGCTGCACAGTCTGCAACCAATTCTCAGGCAGCTTGTTCTGGGAATGTGTGCTGACTCTCTCAGCTGGTGCACCCCTCCCCTAAAAAATTGCGCTCTCTTGGAATTTGAGCCCTCTCCTCGGGCTTCCCTTGTTTCTCTCCTTCTCACAGCTCAATCTCTTGCTTTCTCTTGTAGATGTGCTTCTCACACTTCTCACCAAGCTCCTTCTTGGAATTTGAGCCACTCCAAAATACTCTCTTTGTAATACATGCCAATGATCTCATGAAGCTCCTTTTATTATTTACCTTAGGGTTACTGCCTTGACTCTTCATCTTCTACAGTCAAGATTCAATCTAGGCCCACAAGATCAAGGGCTGTGATTTAATCTTAAGTTCACTTAAATCTCTTAAGTTATGAACTATATAAAATCACCTTTTCTCTCAAAAAGTCATTTAACCCTAAAAATAATAAAAAATGCAATTTAACTTTATAAAGTACAATTCACTTTAACTTTATAAAGTCACTTTCATAAAGGTACTTTACAAAAGCATATTATAAAGTCACTTGTCACTTAATGATACCCCCTTGTGCTTGGACCCCTACACCTAGGCACATGGTACAGAAGTACCTCCAAGCTACCAAATATAACACTCCCTCTTAGTGAGGGGGGTACTGTTGGCACCCTCACTTGGATCTGTCTTCGACCTCTTCTCTCCAATTACTGATATTGCTCCCTCTAAAACTGAAGGTCTCTCTGCTACCTGCTCTGGATCATGCGCTGAAGACTTGTGCTAGACCACTTTGAACTAAGAGTTCTCCCGACTCATGTCATCCTCAAGAGTCATCTCGTACCAGCTTGGTCTCCTCATTGAGATGGAAGAAGCCTCTCCACCGACTGGCTTCGATACTGCCACTGAGTCCAAAATCCCTTTGGACTCACCATCAACATGATGAACCAATACCCGGTGCATCCTGTCATCTTTGATGCCTAGCACCTTCGCCGCACCCACGCTCTCACCTATTGGATATAAAATAACTTGTCCATAGGACCGCATATCCGTCATCCTCCAAATCTAAGAAAGAGAGCAAGTTCTTTCTTTACTCAAGTACAAACAACACTCCACCCACCTCTAGATAACCACTGGACTTGAGCTGGAATCTGACACATCCAACTCCTTCTACTGCATGGGTGACGTCAAACCCATATTCTGCAAGTATAACTTTGTCAATATTTGTCAATTGTAGGAACATAGCTCGTGTTCCTATCATGTGGCGTGTTGCCCCACTGTCCACATACCATACTCCTATGTCCGCATTCTCTGTCACACTGCTTCTCGAAAGAATCGAGACCAATGAGAATTCATTCTCAAAATTCTAGGCGTACTCTTCCACTTCAACTGAAGTGGCAACTTCCGTCTCTTCTTTCTTCTTGCTTTCTTCTTGTTGGGACACTGGCCTGCATAGTAGCCATACTTCTGACAAGCAAAGCATCTCACCTTGCTCATGTCTTTCTCTGATGATGCTCCACTGCTTGAGCCCTTCTTCTTCTTGTCCTTTGCTGAAAGGGCCATGTCCTGCTCATCGTTACCATGCTTTGACTTCTCTTGAGACCCCTCTCGGATCTCCTCCTGCGTGAAATCATCCCATAATCTTTCCCAAGAGGGAAAGTTCTCCCTTCCAACCACACATTTCACAAACACATCCCAATCCTTGGTGAAGCCCTTCAGGGCTATCTGCACCAACTTAGAATCAAGAATGATCTCACCAAGTGCGCCCAGCTAATCCTTCACTTGTCTGAGCCTAGTGGGATATGAGGCCACATTTTCACCTTTGGCCATCTTCGTGCTGTGAAACTTATCTTTCAAAGCCATCTTGTGGTTCTCATTCTTGTTTTCATACAAACTCTTCAAATTGTCTCATATCTTCTTGGCAGTTTGTTTCTCAGCCAAATGTGGGATGAGGTGATCCTTTACTCCATGTAGGAGTATTCTCTGTGTTCTTGCCTCTTGCACCTCATGAATATCCAAGGCAATGGGATCTGTTGACGAAGGCGCTACTACAGTGGTACTGACAAACAACCATATCTTGTTCTCCTTGAGAACAACAGTCATCCCGGTTTTCCATTGCAAGTAGTTGGAAATACCCTCCTACCAATCTTCATACCCGATGTTCTCCCTTCCAACCACACATTTGACAAACACATCCCCATCCTTGGTGAAGCCCTTCAGGGCTATCTGCTCCAACTTAGAATCAAGAATGATCTCACCAAGTGCGCCCAGCTAATCCTTCACTTGTCTGAGCCTAGTGGGATATGAGGCCACATTTTCACCTTTGGCCATCTTCGTGCTGTGAAACTTATCTTTCAAAGCCATCTTGCGGTTCTCATTCTTGTTTTCATACAAACTCTTCAAATTGTCTCATATCTTCTTGGCAGTTTGTTTCTCAGCCAAATGTGGGATGAGGTGATCCTTTACTCCATGTAGGAGTATTCTCTGTGTTCTTGCTTCTTGCACCTCATGAATATCCAAGGCAATGGGATCTGTTGACGAAGGCGCTACTACAGTGGTACTGACAAACAACCATATCTTGTTCTCCTTGAGAACAACAGTCATCCGGGTTTTCCATTGCAAGTAGTTGGAAATACCCTCCTACCAATCTTCATACCCGATGTTGGTCATCTTCCCCCTCTTCTGCTCTTTTTCCAATCATAAGACCAAACAAACTCTACTAACAGTGCCAAAACTCAACACACAGCTGTACTAACGAGCAATACTCTTGCATACACAACTGCACCAAAACAATCCACTGAACCACTCAGACCCCTAGCTCTGATACCATGTTAAAAGTCAAACTTAACTCAACCCACAATACTCAGTACAACTCTGATATTAGACTTGTAAAGGCATGGAAAACAACCACATTTCAGTGGCATACATTTTCATGAACAATAAGCTGATATACAATACTAAGTATACTTTTAGCAGCAGAATTAAACTTGAAACATCAGACTGTAATAAACCATTAAGACACAGGAAATTGGTCGAAGACCCTGGAAAAACCTCTCTAGGGGGAAAACCAGTCATAAGAGAAATTTTATTGAGCTTCAAGAGAGAAATTTCAGAGAGTACAACATTAAATGCTCAGAACAAAACCTTGAAATTTGTGCCCTTCCTCAATCTCGAAATGTGTGCCAAGTAATACAAAGTTTGCTACAGGAATTTTGTTTTTTTCGATTTCGCTGGACAGACATCACAGGGAGCATTGAACCCTTGGTTTCTGTGCACAAACACACTTCATTTATGTACTGAAATCATAGGCAGTAACAGTGCATTGGAAACCGTGCTAACATCAACAAATCTCTTGCTGTATGGCCCCTCCTCCTTTGTTGTATATGCTTCTGTTCAATGCTGTAGCTACCTCGAACTTTGTGCCACTTTTCTGCCTAAAAAAGTGTGCCTAAACACTGTTGTACGGTCTGCAACCAATTCTTAGGTAGCTTCTTATTGGAATGCAGTATGCTTCTGTTCAATGGTGTAGCTACCTCGAACTTTGTGCCATTTTTCTGCCTAAAAAAGTGTGCCTAAACACTGTTTTACAGTCTGCAACCAATTCTTAGGTAGCTTCTTATGGGAATGCATGTTGACTCTCTCAGCTGGTGCACCCCTCCTAGAAAATCGTGCCCTCTCTTGGAATTCGAGCCCTCTCCTTGGGTTGCCCTCTCCTCTCTCTTTCTCACAGCTCATTCTCTTGCTTTCTCTTGCAGATGTGCTTCTCACACTTCTCACCAAGCTCCTCTCTTGGAATTCAAGCCACTCCAAAAATACTCTCTTTGGAATATATGCCAATGGTCTCACGAAGCTCCTTTTATTATTTACTTTAGGGTAACTACCTTGACTCTTTGCCTTCTACGACCAAGATTCGATCTTGGCCCAAAAGATCAAGGGCTGTGATTTATTCTCAAGTTCCCTTAAATCTCTTAAGTTATGAACTATATAAAATCACCTTTTCTCTTAAAAAGTCACTTAACCCTAAAAATAATAAAAAGTACAACTCAACTTTATAAAGTACAATTCACTTTAACTTTATAAAGTCACTTTCATAAGGGTACTTTACAAAAACATATTATAAAGTCTTGTGTCACTTAATGAGAGTCGAGACCCCTTTGTGCTTAGACTCCTGCACCTAGGCACTTGGTACAGAAGTACCTCCGAGCTAACAAATCTAGCAGTTGGGTCTAGAAAAGGACAAGGTACAATGACAGCCTTACAAATAATGGTGACAGCCCTAAATATTTCCTCAAGAAAAACATGAGTTGCAACTACAGCCCAACTGGTCTAGGGATTTGTCCACAAGAAAAACATGAGTTGCAAGTGAGGGAGGGCACTTCCTTTCATAGTATCATTTTTAGCCAATAGAGCTCTCTAGAAACTCCAAGGCTGCCCTCTTCTAAATACTTCTATATAGTGTGCTCTTCTTAATATTGAGAAATGAATATTACATTAGCCTCTAGATTATTCCAGCTAGTGTTTTTTTACCTTTGAGGCCATATTACATGCACAAGACCTTTATAGAAGACCTTCTAGCTTGAGTGTCCCTCTAAATATGTGCATGAAATGGAACCTTCAAGAAGATCTTCTATCACATTCTAAGCTGGGTGTTTCCACCAAGAGTGACATGTAGATGCTTTTGGGACCTTCTAAGTGCAATGCTTCCTCTAGAACTTTCCTTCTTTGTCCTTGGACTCTTATGGAATGTTTTACATGTTTCTAGAACCTTCTAGAGCCTTCTAGAGCCTTCTTGGTACTTCCAAAGCCTTATAGAGACTTATAAATCCTTTTAAATGCTTCCAGAGATTTTAGAACCTTCTAGATGCTTCCAAAACTTTCCAAAATCTTCAATGGGCTCTTCTAGGATGTTCTACACCAAGTGCTCCCTTGAAGAAGTGGAGAGAGATATCATCATTACATTTTTTATTTGAAGAATTGAGGTAAGGTTTCCATGGGGCCTTGGTGAAATGTTGCCAAGATGCTGATTTTGAAAATGCAAATTAAACCTTGCACTTTCAGGTGGTAACAAGTAGGACGATATTAGTTCAAAACATTGGCATCTTTGCAATAAATGTATTTAACTTAAAATTTTATTAATTAGATTATCATATTTTTCTCGATGCGAAAAGCATGCCAAATGTATCATTGAGCTTGTATGTTAGCAAATGATTTTTTTTTCCATGTGGTTCACGGCACCGGATATCGTGTGCTCGCTACATCCATGGATAACCTCTCTGAAATCTGCAAGAGAACATGGGGTGGCCGAGCATTTTCGGTATAGTGGGGGCTCAACAACAAGAACATCTTATAGACTCATTTAAGGGCTCAAGTTTCAACATGTCACTTACAAGGAATTGAACCTGGGTGGGGAGGGTAACAATCATTCCTCCCAACCACCCCAAGCTACATCCAATGGAAATTCTAAACAAATGATTATTTCAACATATATTTGAATTTGAATTGGGGATGTGTTCGAATCTAACTCACATGACATGGGGGATATAGGGATTTGAGTATCCGATATGCATGCATAGACCCTATATATATTATATGTTCGAATATATGTCACATGCTGGACACATCCAACATGTGTCAAACAAACAAGGCTCATGTGTCCAACAAGTGGGTGCTAAAAACAACACACAAAAGCACATTTTGACAGTTAGATACTGCTATAAAATTATAAATGCACAGTTAGGCCCATTTGATCGAGGAGGCAAATATTATGTGGAGGTTAACTTATCTCTTGAGATTTTTGGTGGTAACCGTTAGAGAAATTGAAATATAGACATACGGTTAACACCCAAAATTCTCAAGAGATAAGTTAACCTCCACATTAATATATGTATGTATGTATACAAAAAAAAGTAGAGAAATGAAATATAGACATACGGTTAACACCAAAAATCTCAAGAGATAAGTTAACCTCCACATAATATTTGCCTCCTCGATCAAATGGGCCTAACTGTGCATTTATAATTTTATAGCAGTATCTAACTGTAAAAAATGTGCTTTTGTGTGTTGTTTTTAGCACCCACGTGTTGGACACATGAGCCTTGTTTGTTTGACACATGTTGGATGTGTCCAGCATGTGACATATATTCGAACTGTGTTGGACATGTGGAACCACCATACATCTTGCATAACCGCATGGATATGGGATACAATGGGTTCTGTATATAATTCAAAATAAGAAATTCAAATCTTTCAATTCATGCGTTATTTGAACTGTTGTCTGTTTTTCATTTACGGATTTGTTTTCAAGTTCATTTTTTTTCCTCAAAAATATTGATTACTGTTGGTTGATGTTTCATAGAAACATAGCTTATCTGAATATGATGTTAATTTTTTCCTAACTAGACACTTCTTGTTAAGTTGATACAGCAAGCATTGAAGGATGCATTTGCACCGCTTAATGATGATGAGGAAGCAGATGTATCACGTGCTTTAAATGGCCGGAATAGGTACTAATATCCTGGAAAGATTCATATGTTCTGATAAGATCAAGGATTATGTGAGAAATGCTGTATTATTTTCTAATTAGTAGTTGACATCCTTTAATTTTTTCTTGAGACTGAATTTTGTATTTGCAGGAGAGAAGTGTTGGTGATGCATGAAAATTCTAATATTGAAATAACAAGAGAAAAATTGCAATGCCTGGTGCCTGGTGGCTGGTTGAATGATGAAGTAAGTCGCTGGTTGAATGATGAAGTAAGTCCGTAAAAATGTGCATTTATACTGTTACTAAATGCAAGTTGATATTGTGTTCCTGAAACTTTCTGTCATTTTATATATTTGCTTATTCTCTCATGTGGAATGTTTTCTGTATAACTATAGGTCATAAACTTATACCTAGAATTGTTAAAGGAGAGGGAGAAACGAGAACCAGATAAATTTTTGAAATGTCACTTCTTCAATACATTTTTCTACAAAAAGGTGTGTTACTCGTGCATATCTGTATCAATTTTTGTTAAAGTTCTCTTTTTACTCAGTATATGCATGCCGATAATATTGTTACATGTATTATTAATTCTTTAGGTTTTCTTGCACTGGGGAAAAGTAACAGTATTATTAGCATCAGAAAGTTTCTTTATAAATATTAAATAAATGTATGGCCTCGTTAAATAGTCAGTGCCATTGATATGAGCATGTATAATTTTTTTTCTCTAATAGGTTTGTGTTGTTTATGTTAAATTTTAGGGTTAGGGTTTGATGTAGAAAAATCAAAACTTATATACTTTAATGCAAAATTCAATATAACAAATTTATACTGAAGCATAATAGTACAGCAGTAGCTAAACACAGTAATCAGACAGTATATTTTAAAACATAATTTTCATCTCTTTCACCTTTAACACTACCAAGAGGTCCTTGTGTTAAAGTAATCTTCAGTAACATGTAATCAATAATAACACATCTAATTCATAAAAGATCAAGTTAGGATACTTACCTGGAGTGTGGACCCTCCCTCTTTATACTCAGAAGAAGTTTACTTTCAGAAAAGACTGTGCCTCTCAGAGGCCAGTCAGTCACTAGGAACCAGCTGACCCTGCTAGAGGGTAAGTACAAACCAGAGAGAGAGAGATGACAGGATGAGGTACAGTCAAGTAGTGATAGACAGTGACAGTCAAAACACAGTGACAATCTCAGAGAAGTCCCAGCATAAAGAAGTCCAAAAGATATAAGCACAAGAGGTCTGAACCCTAGTAAAAAATATGACCTCAATTAGATCAGATTAAGTCTCAGCAATATGGATATGGTCAAGGTAAATCTCAACAATATAGATCTGGTAGAAGAGTAAGGCTCAGCAAATTAAACATGATCTGATCACTCTAGATCTGTCCACTTACACTCATGGCTTCGACAGATATACACGTAGCAGAGTAGGACAAATCCTAGGGCCTTACAGCCTCCAAAGTTTTACACTTGCAGACTGGATCAGACCCTAAGGCCTCACGGCCTCCACAAATAAACAACCTGCAGACAGATTGAAGACAAAACAGGGTCACGGCTGAGCTTCAGAGGTAACATAGGGTCACGGCCATCTCAGCAGGCAGACAGAAAACAGATCGGATCCCTTAATGGTCAGATCAGACTCCAAGCAGAACATAAACAGAAGATCGGGTATCAGGTAAACCACAAAGCAGCAGATCGAGTCTCAATCAGAGCAGATTGGTCCTCTACATACCAGATCGGACTTGGTTCAAGACTCAGTCAAGCAGAACAGACTTCAAACAAGCAGATCAGACTTCCAAGAGACCCTAACAGTCCTCACGGTTAGCAGAAAAGGGGCCCAACAAGCCTTCGATAGACCCTTAGTATAAGTAGCAGCATCATATAGGCCTTGACGTCAGCCCTAACAGTCAATAACTTCAGATCTGAGGTGTGTGGTGAACTTCAATAGGTGGGCAACCTCAATCAGGTGAGCAAGCAGCAGAAAACCCCTTGACGTCAAGCATAAAGATCAGAGCTGAGATGTTATGTTATCATCTTATCAAATGAGGAACAAAAGACTTCAATATATAGTATCATAAACTTCTAGAAAGATCATTAATTAAATTATTTATTTAAGTTTGGGTTCCACTAATCAAGGAAGGTACCAATAAGTAAGACATCACACCACTTATAACATAATTAATGTGTCTTAGGTGGGTGTCAACACATAAGGGTTAAGGCACAAAAATAACATAACATAAAATATAAGTAGGGTAACTTAGGTGGGTACTAGGGTCATGTTACCACACATATAATTAATTAGGTGAGGGTACAAGAACCAACACAAGGTATGAGTCAAAACATAAAATAAGGATGGGTACATGACTCACAACCCCTAGGACCACAGGGTGTACCACAAAGGTGGGAAAACAACCCTAATACCCATAAGACCAAAACATCAAGGTGGTACAAATCAAGACAACTCAAGGTGGGTGGATGACCCTACTAACCACAAGACCAATAATCAACAAGGTGTAAAGACCAAGGGTGAGCAACCAAGGTGGGGTACAACCAATCATCTCTCTCTCAAATGTACGAGTGTTCCATACACAACCTGAAAGTTCATCATCAATGTATAAGGAGTGTCCACACTGGATGATGTGATCTTGTGGTCCTCCAGACTACTCCTTAGGTCAATTGCTAGTGGCTCCATTAAGGGGTGGCCAGTCCCTTGAGAAGACCATCTAACTCAACCACCCAGGAGAGGAGGACATCACACATCATCATCTTGGTTAATTTGAGGAACCCTACTTAAATGACTAGGGTACCATCCTCTCTAAGAATGGGTCTCGCAGCTGCACTAACTTTAGCAGTTTATTATTGTTGGGCACCAATATAGAGATTTTTAATTCAGGCATTGCCTTGTGAGCCTTACAAGTCATATTTAGCTAAATATTAAAAAACGTAAAAATTACAATGATTATGTATCACACATTATTTTTTGCATTTTTGCATATCTTTCTTTTTATCTTTTGTTCTTTTATAGAACCAGGTTACACAATTTGTGGGTTTGGGTCAGAATTAGTGGAAGGATTATGTGGGGTGCAACATTCTTCTCAAATTTAGGAATGGGGTTGTTGATGTTTGTAGCTTGGTGAGGTATCCTCACTAATGTCACATTAAAGAAATTCTAATAAATTGTATTTTATTATTCCTAAAGACAAGCCAGCCCCATCACAAGAAGCAATTCGACCCCATAGTGAAAAAGGGCAGTTACAAGATTAGTATAAATAAAGGTGAAGTCCCATTCTTTTCTTACTCAAGCAAGTTCGTTCAAGCTCAAGGAGGAGTTCGCTCAAGCAAAGAGAAGGTTGTTTCTAGGGTTTCTATATTTGGGTTTATTCTTCTATGTGGTCTCTTGTACTAGATCACTCTTATATTAAATGTACTCTTGTATCTTGAACTACATCTTTGAATAAGAAAGGTTGGCTGGGTTTTTCCCAAGTTTGGGTTTTCAGAGGATAAATTCTTTGTGTTATTGTGTTTCTGTGCATGGTTGTTCTTTCAGTGATCATATTTTTGTTTTTGCTATAATCATGAAAGTTATACTGCTATATTAAAAATCTAACATGGTTTCAGAGCGATGCTGAATAGATGCCATTGTCGAAAACTAGGGCATCCAAGTTTGGACCCTTCTCTCCATAGATTGTCTTGAAAAGAGTTCTTGGGAAACTCGCCCTAGGACGACGCATCTTTCTTTGGAGGAAAATTCCAGATTGGTGAAGTTTCAGCTTTGACCTAAACTCTATAGAAATTGCAGAAATTAGGGTTTCAGTTTTTGAGTTGTTCTGTCGACATATCCATAAGAAAAGGGGGACACTCATCCTAGGAGGGTGCATCTATCCATGGAAGCAGATTTCAAATATGAGAATTTTCAATTTTAACCTATTCCAGTTTTGAGCTGTTTTGTCCACATAGTTGATTGAAAAAGTGTTTTGGAAATCTCCTTAGGGCGGTGCATCTTTCCTTGGGATCAGATTTTTCATTTGACAAACTTCAATCTTGACGTAGATCCCGCTAGGGTTTCTGGACCAGATCTCAGATTTGAGCATTTGACAAGTTTGTTTCAAAAAGGAAGACATGTTGAATGGTGTGCAGAAGAAGAAGAATATTTCAAAGATAAAGTGTTACAATTGTCACACATTTGGTCACCTTGCTTATCAATGTCCTCAAAGAAGAAGAAGAAGGGGAAAGAAGATTCATGGCAGAAAAGATAAAGGTGAAAGATCAGGTCCTGTTCCAGAACAGGAAAAGAAGAGAAGGACCTTTCACATACTCAGTGCTTCAAATGTGAGAAGTATGGTCTCTTTGCCAAACAATGTCCCTTGTTGAGGAAGAGAAAGCAACATGCATCGATAGCCAGTATTGATGAGCCTCCATCGAAGAAGACAAAAGAAGATGATCTTGAGGCATGTGCAAAAGATCGTTGAAAGGAGTTGTTATCACACAACTTTTAGTTGTCCCTAATGGTATCCCATCCGGGATGGTAGAGGAGATGGACAACTAAAGAGGTGACCCAAGAGATGCCATGGTTCCCAATGCAAGTTGGGAGTCACGACAACCGAGGCACTCTTCAGTTTAGATCTAGATAGGATAAGATCAAGGGGGAGACCCTATAGCCAATCAACAGAAGATTCGCTAAAACAATGGTTCCTAGGGATATGTGAAAGTTGAGTTACGGAAACCAATGCAAGCTTAGGTGGACCCAAGGGTTTAAGTATGTAGTTGAAGAGGCCTAAGAAGTGACAATTGCTTCAACCAATGTATGAGTTGAGCCACCTAGGGGAATCAAAAGATAGATCTAGTACCATGAAATACACAAGTGGGGCCCACTTCCTTAAAATAGGGAAAATGGTCCAAGATGGGTCCACTTGGTCAAAATTAATGGGAGATGGTACTATAGGGGCTCTACGACATGGATCTATGGATTGACCAAGAATTGAGAGCACCCGAGTGTGGGATCTAGGAAAAGCCACTAACCCCAAGAAGTGCAAATTGCCCCAAGGAGGACTAGTGCCTTAGATCAAGGGCCAAATGGAGTCGGATGCCCACCAAAATGTAGATCGGGGTGATCAAGGAGCAAAACAAGGTGGGTTTTGAAAATCAAAGGCATCCAATGGCTAGATCTCAGTAGATCTGAGATTCAAAATGCATCACTCAATGACCCAAGTTATCAAGTGAGAGGAATGCAAATCAAGCGGGATCTCACCTACCCATGTGTTGGAACTAGCTTAACTCACCTACCCAAGGAGGACGACCTCACTCAAGGAAGGCTAGGTGCTTTGGGGGAAGGGTCAAATGAAGTCCAAATGCCACCAAACTATAGATCCGAATTGCCGTGGATATTATAGAGGTGGGTTCCTTTTATTATACCCAAAGCCAAGCTAGATCTTAGTAGATCTGAGAAAAACAAAAAATGAGGGTTTTAATCAATTAGGGTTTTATGATCTAGAATTCATGGGTAAGCCAAGGAAGAGGAAGACCATATCTTTGGAGCACACCTGGATGAAGAGATGGATGCTAGTTGAGATGAGGATTACTTTGCCAAAGCTCAAATGAAGAATTTTGAAGCCCTCTTGCCAAAACGTCCTTCTCCAAGCCACACATGTGTCCCTCTAACTTGTCAAAACCAAGGAGCAAAGCATCAATCAGTTTATCATGTTGAGGGTAGATACAAGCAAGAAATAGATAAGCAAAGAATAGTTGGTACAAAGACAAAACCACTCCCTGTTTGATCCACGAATTGGAATGAAGTTGTAGGGCAAGCCTCCCCACCAATACACATTCCTCCCAAGACGTCTTCTTCACCTGTAAATCAAAAGTATGGCAAAATATGCAAGATAGCTACAAGAGATCCTCCAGTGCAATGGACAAAAGCATTTACAATCAAAGCAACCAACATCCACTCCAAGATCCAAGCATGTACTCCAAAAGATAGAATTTTATTCCAAGAGCCAAGAGCCAAATTCTCTAGATGATTTTACAATGAGGGGGTCTCCTCCTTTTATAGGATAATAAAGACCAAAACCCTAGATTTGAAACCACTTTATGAAATGAGTGGTTGAGATTAAAAGATCTCACAACATAATCAATGGCTAAGATGAGCCATAACATAATATCACATGGATCACTCAAAATAGAGGTGACGTCATAGCTAAAAGTGACTAAGTGAGGGTGACGTCATCCTCTAGAGGGGGCTAAGACACATGGGCCCACCTAATATGACATGGACATGACTCATAAAGCTCATGGTGGGGCTAGGAGGCATCAATCCTTACTAGCTCATCCCCATGGCACAATAATAATAAAATTATATGTCCAAATAATACAAATGATCAAAATCTGTGAGAGACATACAGTAGAAGTCCTCTTGTGGCCTTTGTGGACCCCACTGACTGATGAAAATTGGCTAGAAGATGGGGGGTTCACCCTGGAAGACCTCTGTGAAGACCAAGTGCCAAAACCTTGCCTCAATAGCCCAAATCGAATTCCTCAATGACCCTTTTATTCCATTTTTATCCTGCCTCGGTAACTGTGAAGCTACTGAAACTGCCTCCTAGGGCACTTGCGTTGTCAAACTGAGCTGACCAGGCTCTCCAGAAGGGGGAATAAATGGTAACATCAAGTGGCTGGACCACCCCCTCCTCATACAATGCCCTAGGTGAACTGGCCTCTCATGGCCCTTGTTGGTCAGCCTGGGAAAACAACCCCAAATCTGGTCAACAAGTGAAAAACTGCATCTATCACTGTCAGAAGTGCCCGAAACTGAATGATAAGTGTCTCATTGGATCCAGAAGACCCAAAACTACTAAGAATGTGTACTTATACACCATGGGTTGCCCTGATAGTCCAATTGTAGGGTCCAACATATATGGACAGTGCATAATCTGATGATCTGAAATAATAATAAATCCTGCTGAACTGCATCAATCACCATCTGAATCATATGTACATCATATAGCATCATCATCAAGAGTATGTGGGGCCATCAATCATCGTCAATAAGCATACATGGCCCACAACATCACGGATCCCAAGAAATGACCATAATCAAACTAGGTTTGACTAGGTCAATATACAGCCAAGGATAAATCGTATCAATAGACTAAGACATGTTCCTCTAATCATACTCATAGCATAACTTAAAGTATAACATCATTTAGTGGCATTAATCATGTTTGCATATTTCATTGTTATTTATAGTTACTTGCACAATAGCTTAAATAACAAACTCACGCATTGGACATGGTCTAATTGCTAGCTAAGGATGAAGGGTAGGAACAAGGCTGGGAAAAAGGGATGACTTGTCTAAATTCAACTAAAAGACACTTTGGACTGGGAGAGGGGGAAGCTACACTCTGTGCTGGACAAATAACACGGGGAAGGGCTGTGCCTCACAAATGGATGAGTTGTTTAGAGAGTGCTTATTCAACTTAGGCATCATGTCTACATCAAGCTGATCCAAGTTCATTAGGATCATTCAATGTCATTTCTTGGCCTACATAACCCTTCGGATCTCAAGTGTGCTAAGAAGCACAACTAATCGCAGCTTGCATCCAGGGCATGTTTATATATATATATAAGGTTAGCAATTGTTTAGATATAGAGTTTAAGAACCATTGCTTTTTTGGACCTTTTTTATACTCTTCGAGGAGTATTTTTAGCAGTTCATCGCTCTTACCCTTTACTCACGTGTATTAAGAAACACATTCTAGAGTTTATAATTTCCATGGGCGAATTTACACAAGTTTTCATAAGTAGTACATGAGCTTTCAGTTTTAGCCAACAACATCTCAAGTGACTAGGGGGACTTCGTGCCAGTGCCAAACATCGGGACAACCGACCATAATGATTTACGACTACAATCCAACTTACCAAAGGCAAGTTCTGTCACCAACTCAGAGCCGAGACACTAAACAAACATGGATGCGATCCAACACAGAGGTAGTAAGAAGGGAAGTCCTCAATATCAGAAAGTCAAGCAAGACAAGTCAAGGGTAAAAGCCAAATAAGGAAAGTCATGGATGGATGGAGTCAAGTGAAAGTGGTGCGTAAGCTAGCGAGCAAATGATGTCAAGAAAGACCATATCTATGTAAGGTAGTAAACCAGTGAGTCTTGTCAAGAAACCTAAATGTGCAAGTAATATGTCCATTTTATAACATCATTAAGATAATTCATTTTCATTTTACAAAGTTTGCCACATCATGAATCATATACCAAGCTAATGCTGTGAACATTACTAAAGCAACAAGATAATAATCCATAATCAATGATCAGGAATCCATAGGTCATATCATATCATCATAAACCATTTGAAACATTGCTACAATAACATCTCTAGGAACTGGATTGAAACTGTATGGAATAAAGGGACACATCGGTCATCAAATCTGAACTCTCAAGGCTCAGCCTTGGCACAAGGTCTAACATAAGTATGATAAAATACATTGCTCTGATCATAAGTGATCCAAAAATATAAACTCATCATAACCAAGCTCTGAAAAGTGCAGATATCTGCTAAGCAAGAATAGTAGCCCTGTTACTATGGTGTGATAACATCTGGCTCCAGCTGGGACAAGTGCTCTAAGGGAGAGAGCACTTGAGAACCTCTGAATCTCTGGTCTCGAACTGCTCTGCATCAATCTTCAATCCAACACTACATCATCCTTGCTTTCAGCTTTTATTTTGCACCTGTATTTGCGCTCACAAACACTAGAATACCTCATGGAGCATGTGTGGGAGATATATAAAATAAAGCTGAAAATGAAATCTACTCTAAAACAGAAACTAAAATGCATAAAAGAAATTCTAATCTAACATGGCATATAACTTTTATTCATTTTACTGTGCAAGAAAAAAAGAAAACTTTTTCAAACAGGCATATTCAACTCAACTTGCACAGGAAGAAAACTCAAGAAAACTAACCACTTTTCAATGCATGCAGGAGGTGAGACAAACTTAGGAAGGAGCAAGATTCAACTCAATCAACAACTCATCAGACAGATAATCAAGCAAACAAAAAGAAAAAGAAAAATCGCAATACTCATCACATAGAAAAAACAAAAAGGTACACAAATCCTATTGCTCAAATGAGCTTATTCAAAGACCTACCTACTCTAACCAGTCAACACAAATGCTAGGTAAAATCATAAATCCAGTACAACCATTCATCAAACAAGTTAATGATTCTTCTTTGATTTTTGCTTAGAAAACGAGTCAGGATTGGATTAAGGATTAAAGGAATTGATAGCACAACTTTCCTGACTTGTTTAAAAATTGAAAAAGGAGTGGAATGTGCAAAATGAAATCATGCCAAAGGAAAGATTGATTGATGCAAGTATCCTCCATCCAAGAACTGTTAGGATCATAAAATTCATGCAAGCTAGTCTTTGAGATGGATGGAGGTAAAATATAAGGCATGCGACTCAATTCTTTTTCACACAAATTACCCTCCTCATTTACTTCTCTCACATATTCAATTTGATTCTCCTTGGGACTGATGATCAAATAGAAACCAAGTGGGGACAAATTAAAACTTAGAAGATGAAAAATCAAAATCAAACCCACTTGATGCTCAAAAATGGAGAAAAGATGAAATTGATCTTTAAACACCTTTTCTAGCCACCAAGAATGATTGATAACTTGACAACAAGCATTTTGGTTCCAAAGTGACTGAAAAGGGAAATAAAGTGCTTTTTCTCCAAACATGTAATCATGCTTATACTTCCTATTGAAAATTTCCAAGGCAGAAGATCGACTGGAGCACCAACCCAAAGATGATTGAAAGAGTTGGGAAGGGAGGGTGGATTGCAAATATGAAAATTCTCCCAAATGGATAAACAAGTTTGACCTTGGATTTTGACAAAAGAAAACACTCTTTACTCTAGGAATAATTTCAAGCTTTTGATCAAGTTTAATATTTACAATCTGAGGACAAGATTGACCATAACTATCTAACTCTAAGTTATCTTGATTAAAGATGAAAAAATGAAAATTTAAAGATTCATTATAAGAAGTGGAACAAAGATTAGAACACCTAGTGTGATTCACTAATTCATCCTCATCTTGAGATTGACCTTCTATTGATTCATCATTAAATTCATATGAGGATAAATGATCATTTTCATTTAACTTGTTAGGGAGAAAATTAACAAGTTTTTTAAAAACATCCTGATTATTTGCACAATGATCATGTGAAAGCAATACTAAAGGATCTTGGTCAATGTCCCCACTTTCTTCTTCTTCAATAAGGCGTTAAGGAAATGAATGATCACTAAAGATAGAATGACTAATGAGTTTCTCTGAGGAAGGAACTTCAATAGACTGACTGACTAAAGGCTCACCCTCAGAAATTTCCTCAGGATCAGGACTAAAGCTACCTAAAAAGAATTTTGAAAACTTATGATTTATACAATGATTATGGACTCGACTCTCGATTGACTCAGAAGTGGAAGACTTATCCTCAAAAGAAATTGGGCAGGAGGGGTCATCTCCGGATGTTGACAGTTCATTTGATATTTGATTATTGATTGATTCAACGATAGGATCGGAAAGGGGAAGGTTTTGATCTTGGATTTGAATTGAAGAATAAATATCATCGAGTTCACTTCCCCTTTTTTCTAAGAATTTACTTTCAAACATGTCATATCCAGAAATGCTATTGGTCTTTAAATTTAGGAACCAGAGCTCAGCTCTTCCTTGGAAAGATGAGGCCAATAGTTTCATATATACATCCTCATGGGTTATAGACAATTCATTAAAAATCTCCCTACAGGTGAGAAGGTGCCTTTAGCAGATTTATCATAACTTTCATTGAATTTATGCAACCTTTCATGGGCTTGATGAGGAATATGATGAGGATACCCAACAATTTTTGAGAAGTCAAAAACTTTTAATCGACTGAAAGTCCTAGGCCGCTCAGAAGCAGCCATGGATGGCAAAGAAATTTTATTTATTATTATTATTATTTATTTTAATTTATTTTTTAATTTTTTATATTTTTTCAAAATTCAAGAACCTAAATACAGAATGATGCATCCCATGGGTTCTAGATAATGATAGGATCGATCACCAGTGGAGTCGCCAGCTAGACTTTAAAACTCTTCTACCAAGATGTATGTCGTTAATAAGCGGGGAGAAGATGAGCGACAAATAGATGGCTATGCTTAAATTAAGGATTGAAATGATAACCATCTAGATTAATCCGGATGCGATAAGATATGAATTATGCATGGATACTCACAGACACCTAAGGTAAGCCTCTACCTCCCCAGCGTCGTTGCCGGGGAGGTAAAGGCTTACCTTAGGTGTTCCTTAAAACAAGGAAAATGGTCCAAAGTGGGCCCCACTTGTGTACATTTCATGGTACTAGATCTATCTTTTGATTCCCCTAAGTGGCCCAACTCATACATTGGTTGAAGCAACTGTCATTTCTTAAGCCTCTTCAACTACATACTTAAACCCTTGGGTCCACCTAAGCTTGCATTGGTTTCCGTAACTCAACTTTCACACCCCCCTAGGAACCTTTGCTTTGGCTAATCTTCTGTCGATTGGCTATAGGGTCTCCCCCTTGATCTTATCCTATCTAGATCTAAAGTGAAGAGTGCCTCAGTTGTCGTGACTCCCAGCTTGCATTGGGAACCGTGGCATCTCTTGGGTCACCTCTTTAGTTGTCCATCTCCTCTACCATCACGGATGGGATACCATTAGGGACAACTACAAGTTGTGTGATAACAGGAGTACTTCTTATAGTACACTCTATGTGTGCACCAGTGATTGCAATATCAAGATGATGTGATTATCATTGGTTATGCATGAAGATCCAGGCTACAGAAAGAAGATGAGGATTTGAGGACTCCCGTGATTTATGCAAGGAAGTAGAGATCAAGAGGGAGCCAACAAAAAAAAACATAAGTATTTGTACTATCATCTTTGAATAATGTTCATAAGAGTTATATGTAGATATGTGGTACAATTTTCCTTCATGCACTTATATATGACTGAGATTGACGAGTAGTAGGCTCATGTAGTGCACACTCTTGATAGTATGTTCTGGTGGAGATGGAAGGCATCCGGATAGTCACCACGTGTGCTTGGGATATGGATAGGTGTTGCGCTGAAGCATTGGCTAAGATGCTTACATAATTGTGTGAACTATTGCATTGAAATGTCCACATGATTTGATTTGAATTTCATGATTATGCAATGTTGGTAACTAATTAGCTGAATTTGACTTGTAGGAAAGATCATGTGCGATAACCTACAAGAGACTTGTTTCGAAGAACAAGTGATAATTGTTCAACAAGAGGACAAGTGATGGATGTGGAGATCCTGTTGATACTCTGTATTTTAGAGGGAGCAAGGTGCTGTAGCACATAGGAAGATGTGATGAGCTTGGAGACAAATGTTTGCAGTATCGGGAAGACATTTCCCTGGTATTAGCCATGTGACTTGCCTAAGGGGTGAATGGCCCGGAGATAGAGTTGTATCTTCTCCCGGACACCCTGTGACAGGGTGGGGAGATTGGTCCTTGCATGATGAGTAGTGTTGTGGGATCAGATTTTCCCTCAGTATTAGCCATGTGACTTGGGCTAGAGGTGAATAGCTCAAATTAGAGCAGTTCTTTTTTCTGGACATCCTGTGACAGGTGGGAAGATTAGTCCTCAGTTGCACACACTATCCTCCTAGAGGTTGAGCATCGAGCATTTCCCAGTATTGGTCATGAGACTTGGCTAGGGATGAGTCAAGTGTGGACCTAGTACATTTAGTCATATAACCAACAGGTCCAAAGGATCTCATATGGAGATTAAAGATTAGAAGCAAGATGCTCCAACAAATGTTGGTCTCTATCTACTATAGATGTTCATCCTTCCGATGATCATGAGGAATTGCAGTTAGTAGCATCTAATGAGTCCTCCGAAGTTCCTTAGTTACTTCAGCATGCTACTTGAGACATGGGGTCCACATGAAGAGCAGTTGGCTTCCAGTTGGAATCATGGCAGACTCTAGAAGTGGTTAGAGCATTACTTCTATCAAGAATGCTCTAGGACGCGAACTACTCATTTGCCCTCGGAGGAGGTGCAGTATACATACGTTCAATTAGAGCAGTGGCCTAGGATTCAGCATGTGCATGTGGCACACATTGCTGATATTGATTCCTTAATCATGATATTGTTCCCCACTGAGACATAGAGATTCATTGATAGATACAGAGGGAGTTAGCCTTTGAGTTCGAGATGAAGGACCTTGACTTGATACATTATTACTTGGGATTAGAGGTGTGGTAGAGACTTGATGAGATCTTCCTGAGTAAAGGGAAGTATACTATTGATGTCTTGAGGAGATTTGGGATGATGGACTATAAGTCCATGGCTACACCTATGGTGACAAATTTGAAGAAATTGAATGACTCGACTTCGGACTCAGAGTTGGTAGATCCTACCATGAACATACAGTTGATCAGGTCATTGATATATCTGGATAACAATAGACTTGATATTTGCATTACACTCTTGTAAGACGCTGTGCAAAGCCAATGTTCATGATGCATCCATGATGACACCTCGTATAGGTTGATGGACTAGCCAGTTAGCAACTCTAGAGGGAGTGTATGATGTAGAGTTCCAGAGGGAGTCTGGAATGATATCCAGTGACATAGAGAGAGCAAGAGGATTATTTCAATAAACTCACTGATAGATGAGCAACAGTGTCCAATAGTGTAGCTTGCAGTGGTATGCTATGGTGCAGAGGCGAGTAGTCCAACTCCTGTATATTCCTACAGATAATCAAATTGTTGACATTCTCACCTAGCCTCTTCCCAAGGTGAAGTTTGTGTATTTCCGTGACAAGCTCAGAGTGGTGGAGAATGCCTCCCTCATTGAGAGGGAGTGTTGATGGTTGTAGCATTGGTGTGACATTCTCCCTGGGACTAGGAGAATGCTGTGTCTCTCCTTGAATAGAAGAGAGATGTGGCTGATTGTCCTGAGTTCTATGTGGACTCCTTGTTTCATGTAGAATGTGGTTCTGTATGGATCAATATGAGTTATGTGTTGATTTCTTGTCCTGTGTGGATTGTGGTTCTGTGTGGAATGATATGAATTCTATGTGGACTCCTTGTCTTGTGTGGACTGTGGTTCTGTGTGGACCGTATGAGTTCTGTGTGGACTCCTTGTCCTGTTTGGATTGTGGTTCTGTGTGGACCGATATGACTTCTGTGTGGACTCCTTGTCCTGTGTGGATCGTGGTTTTGTGTGAACCGATATGAATTTTGTGTGGACTCCTGAGTTTTGTGTGAACTGCTCGATTGTCCTGTGTGGACCGATCTGAGTTTTGTGTGGACTCCTAGAGTTCTATGTGAACTCCTCGATTGTTCTGTGTGGATTGATATGAGTTTTGTGTGAACACTTGAGTTCTGTGTGGACTCCTTGAGTTCTTTGTGGACTCTTGCGTTATGTGTGGACTCCTCGATTTCCGTGTGAACTCCTCAATGTTCTGTGTGGACTAATGTGAGTTGAATTGATCATGTGTTCCGTGTGATCTGAATTGAGTTACACTTCTTGATGGATTGAGTTGTGTGTTGTACTACTCGCCGGACTGGGTTGATGTCCGTGTCATCATCTACATCCTCAAAATGACTAGAGCAACCATGGGGATTCTGGGCTTGGGTTGCCTGGCTTGATTCCCCTGCTCCTGAAGGCACCTGCCCAACATCAATATTCACATCCTGTTGATGTCGAAGTGGGTCGAAATCCATCCAAGAAAGGTCTTCATTGTCAAATGCTGTTGGCTTAGTCTCGACAACCCAATTCGATGAGGGATCAACTTCATCCAAGTGTATGGTGTTGGATTCAATTTTTATTTATTTATTTTTTATATAAATTTAAAAAAAGTCTTCAAATGCACTACTCTACGGTTTCGTACGGAACCAACCGGTTTTGGCAAAAAAGGTCGGTTCCGTATGGAACTGGTCATTTTCGGATTGACAGTCTGATTTGGACCGGTGTGTGGTTAAAACTGGTCGGACCAATCGGTTTTACCGGTTCTGGTCTGGTTTTGGTAACCTTGATTGCAACACAATGAAATAGGCGTGAAGTCATCAAATGAAGCTACCTTGTTCTTTTTAGGAATTATAGCAAGAAAAGTGGAATTGAAGGTTGCCAGAACCTTTCAAGTCTTCCTTGTTTCCTCCACCACTCTAAATAATTCCTCTTCAATCATATCATAGAATCCTATAAAAAAATGAATAGTCCAACCATTCGTCCCCGGCTCTTATCCCTCTCAAAAGAAGATAGCAAGAAAAGTGGAATTGAAGGTTGCTAGAACCTTTCAAGTCTTCCTTGTTTCCTCCACCACTCTAAATAATTCCTCTTCAATCATATCATAGAATCCTATAAAAAATTGAATAGTCCAACCATCTGTCCCAGGCTCTTATCCCTCTCAAAAGAAGGTGAGACATATTTTAGTTCTTCCTTTGTCACTTCCTCCGCCAAGGTCTTATTTGTTAAATTATTGCTTCAGAAGCTATTTTTCATTTTACAAATTACCATGTAAACTTGTGTCAAGTGTCAACATTGGAGGGCAACTTGCGCTGCTTAGTTGGAGGGCAGCTTGAGCTGCTTAGCTGGAGGGCAACTTAGGGCGGCAAGCTCAGGGGCAACTTGAGTTGCTTAGTTGAAGGTTAGCTTGAGCTGCTTAGCGGGAGGGTAGCTTGAGCTGCTTAGAGTGGCAAGCTGAGGTGTAGCTTGAGCTGCTTAGGACGGTGGAGTTGACCAGCTAAGGTGGTGGAAAGGGGAAACCTTTGACTGCCCCAAAGGCCAATCTTTAGGGGGCCAGCCCTTGGCTGCCACATGGGCCAACCTTTAGGGTGGCCTTTGGGGGCTGCTTAGGGCAACCACCCATGCTATTTAAACAGGCCCTCACTCCCCCATGTAATTCATTCATTTTCATTGAGTTATGAGAGCTAAGGCAAGGAAGATTTCTGCTTGAATTAAAACTTCACATGGTATTAGATCTCAGGGTGTGAACAAAGCTCATCTCTTTAGCTTGTGAGCCTACATAGGTCCAAGGATTCTTGTTTTTTCAAGCTCAGTTCTAAGTTTTCGGTTCAAACATGTCTTCTTCTATTTTAGTTTGTCTTGAAGACAGGCCAGAGGGGGAGCTTCAAACTTTAATGTTTGGAAGCTCAGGATTATGAATATTCTCCGAGAGTTGGAACTAGATCATTTTGTGACTATGGTGGTGGAAGAACCAGCTCTAGTGCTGGCAAGACAACTTTCAGAAGGAATCAAGCTAAGGCAAAGAGAGTTATTTTTGATTCAGTAAAAGATAGTATCATGCCAGTACTAACTTCTGTTATGACAGCTAAAGACTGTTATGACACTCGTGAAATTGTATGAGAAGACTACGCCTAGTCAGAAGAGAAATTTGAAGAACAAGTTAAAGTTTTTAAATATGGAGAAAGGTGAGTATGTTGCATCCTTTTGTTCTGAAATTGCTCAGATTCGTGATCAGTTACTTGTCACAGGGGTAACTCTTGATGATGACGATCTTGTTCAAACCATATTTGATGGCCTTCCATCTTCATGGAGTACTTTCCTTTCCAGTGTGAATGGTAGAGAGATTCAACCTACTTTCGAGCGTTTATGGCATGACTTCCTTCAGGAGGAAAGTCGCATGACTTCAAGAAATCATGTTGCTAATGATGACAATGTTGCTTTGATTGCAAAAGCAAGGAGAGTTAACAAGCCTTCCTTTAAAAGGCATTTCCAGGAAAATAAGTTCGATGGTAACTTCAAAGGTAAAAATTTTGATATGTCTAAAATTACATGCAATAATTGTGATAAAATAGGACATTTTGCTAAAAGAAGCATCATGCATCTACTGCTGAAGAAAGAAAATCAAGTAAAAGGGTAAGTGAATCTCCTAAGAGACATGAGAAAAGGAAAGAATACTACTTAGTGTCTGCTCTTTTTGGTCATCTAACTACTGACCATAACACTTGGCTGGTTGATAGTGGAGCATCAAAGCATATGACTAGTTACACAAATATCCTTTCAGATTACAAGGAGAAAAACTACTCAGTGCAGGTACAACTTGGTGACAACACATGTTATGATATCAAATGGTTCGATTCCATAACCCTTCAGTTAAAGTCTGGATCTATCATTCATATTGATGAAGTCTTATTTGTTCCTGGCATGAATAAGAACCTGTTGTCAGTCTCTTCACTTGAAGATAAAGGCTACAAGGTGGCCTTCATGGATGGTAAAGCTGTTCTTTGGCCAAAAGATGGTAAGCTAAGTTTAGTTGAAGTTATTGGAATTCGAGAAGGAGGTCTCTACAAGGTATCAAATCATCCTGCTCATGCTTTTGTTCATTCTATAGTCAGTCCTAACGAGTTATGGCACAAAAGATTCGGTTATCTTCACTTCAAAGCTCTTTGTGGACTTCAATCTATGGTAAGTGGTGTGCTTTCTATTTCTTCTGATAAAGTTGAAGTATGCAAAGGTTTTTTACTTGGAAAAAATGCAAAGAAGTCTTTTCCACACAGTAGTAGAAAAATCTGAAAAGATCTTAGAGCTTATTCATTTTGATATTTGTGGACCAATTGTCTTCTCCTTCTTTGAATGGTTTTCTGTATTATGTCATATTCATTGATGATCTTTCTAGAAAATGTTGGATTTATTTTTTGAAGTTGAAAAGTGAGGCTTTTGCCAAATTTAAAGAATTCAAAGCTTTAGTAGAAAACCAGACAAGAAAACACATTCAGATCCTAAGATCTGATAATGGAGGGGAATATGAATCTCATGAGTTCGAAAGCTTTTGTAAGGAAGTTGGTATCAAACGTCAGTTGATTGTTCCTTACAATCCTCAGCAAAATGGCGTCGCTGAAAGAAAGAACAGAACTATATGTGAAGCTACAAAAGCTATGATGTTTGATCAAGATCTGCCCAATTCTCTTTGGGTAGAAGCTACAACTACAGTTGTTTACATTTAGAATAGATGGCCGCATGCAATCCCAGAGGATAAAAATCTTGAGGAAGCTTTCTCAGGTAAGAAACAAGAAGTAAGACACTTGAGATTGTTTGGGTGTCCAGTTTACATCCATGTGCCTAAAGAGAATAGAACTAAGATGGAACCCTCAAGTAAGAAAGGTATCTTTGTTGGATATAGCGAATCTTCTAAGGCTTATAGAATCTATATCCTAGGTTAGAAATAGATCGAGGTCAGTCGAGATGTAACTTTCCATGAGGAAGTTGTTTTTAAACGATCTAGAGAGCTTCAGATCGATGATGAGCCAGACTCTCCTCCAGTCGAGACTTCTGGTTCTGACTTTCAGAGGGAGAAAAGTCATGATGATCCAATGGATCAAGATTCAATGTTGGAACCCGGTGAGGTGTTAAAAAGGTCTCTTGAAGAACCGCCTATCAAGAGAAGACCTGCTTGGTTCAAAGAAACTCTGCAAGAAGCAAAGAAACATATAGCCCCTTCAGGAACCTTTAGAGAAAGCAAAAGGCCTCAAAGATTTACAGGTTATGTTGCTTTGGTGAGTAACATTAGTGATGCTGAACCTTCTTTGTTAATGAAGCTAACAAGTTGCAGGTTTGGAAAGATGCCATGTTGGAGGAATACAAGTGCATCACAAAGAACAATGATGGGACATAATTCCTAGGCCTAAAGATAAGTTAGTTGTCTCATCCAAATGGCTGTATAAGATAAAGCATGCAGCTGATGAAGTGTTGAAAAGTACAAAGCAAGATTCGTTGCCAGAGGCTTCTCCCAGAAAGAAGGTATAGACTATGATGAGTTGATATCTTCTGGGTTTGATGCTGTCCTGTACCTGAGTTTACTTCTTTAGTGAAGATTGAAGAAGGTAGTCCTAGATTCCAAGTTTGCTGGTCATACAGTCAGGTATTTATTTTCTTGGCCAAACTCATTGAAGAGCATAGTTCATGGTGATTTTGTAATCTGGGCCTGATATACTATTTATATAAGGAAGATTGTTTGCTGGAGTTTTTATCCCTTCTAAGGGTTTCTCTAGGGTAAAACTACTGTGTTCATGTGGAATAAATTTGTGCACTTTGATTATGACATATAATTGATGAAAACATAAATTTGAATACTGTATTTCTGCTTGAATTAAAACTTCACATTATTTGTCTCGTCAGTTACAAATCTTGAAAAAAAGGATGCAATCTTCACTATTTCAGTAATATTTACTCTGTTCTGTTCCTTGTATAGTTTCTTAAAGTAGTATACGCACATTTTTGCAATTTCACTAAAGTTCCAGGCTTTACTGCCATACTCTTTCAGCATCTCCCATATGGTATTGATTTGTTTCTGCTAGCAGATTTCTTTGGGATTGTTCTAGGTTCTTTAATCTGTCTCTAGAGTCTTCATAAAAATCGTCTCAACTTCCATTGCATAGATATCTGCAATCTGGGTCTCTACATTGATTAGATCCTACTCATCCCTTCTATGCTCATTAAATGCCCAATTTGAAACTGCTTATTAGACTTTTTTAAGATTAGCCACAGACTGAAGACTTGCAGACTCCCTTGAAGATGCATCAGATCTTATCCATTTTGCCTTAAATATATTGACGTATTCCTCATCCTCAAAGTAGTTTTACTTGAACTTGAATGGGCATGAAGTTTTTTTGTCTTCCTTTCCAATTTGTAGCAGTATTGAAAGACGGTCCGAGTCATCTCCCACCTCTACCCAAGATCTGATCCTTGCCAAGTCACTCATTATAGGTTAAAAACCAAGAGATCTATCCAGTACTTTAGCAATTTTTCCTTTCCTTGTCCTCATATTTCTCAAGGATGGTGTCCGCTTAAATGGCTCCTAAGTCACTTGGTTCGAGTTCGTGTTCAAATTCAACGACCTTGAAGTTCGTCCAAAAATCGGCACTTGAAATTTTGGCGATAAAAATCGGCATAAAAATATATGAAAATTTTCAATAAATTTCATTATGCTCATTAAACTATGAACACTGATTACATCAACAATCAACATGATAGTCATAGAATCATAGAAATAATGAAAACATCAACATTGAATGAAGTATGGACATGATATTCATTGAAACATAGAAATAAAAATATGGCAACAAGAATGATTAAACACATATTTTGAAAACATTAGAGTCTGCATGACTACATCTTGACTGAAATTTAAAAACATGTTCATAAAGTGATAAAACATAATATAAAAATGTCATCAATATTTATGCTAGCCACCTAAGTCACCTGACACGGGGACACGGGACACGTAGGACACGAAAATACGAGAGTCCGACACGGACACGGTGACCCTCGAAATCAGGACACGTAGGATACGTTTTATATACATATATATATTTTTTAAAAATATAGACATATAGATCCAAAAATATTTAGGAACTAGAACATTTACAAATATTCAATAGAAATTAGAATAAAAACACATTAATGATTACACATTTGTCATTCACAAATCACGATTCACAACACATTTGTCATTCACAAATCACAATGAGACACAGATGCATGTCGGAACCATATTTCTCATTAAGTCATCAAAATCAAAATGTATATACTATACATATATGTCGGAATGCCACTGGGCACTGGGCCACTGGCAAATGCCAAATAGACTAATGCTTATTGTTGAAGCTGCCCAAAACACTTCAAAATGCTTATTGTAGCTGTGCAAAAGACCAAATTGCTTGCTGCTCACTTAAACATGCATGAGATGATGGTTGTAGCTGCACAAAACACCACTCAATGTTGGCTGTGGCTGCCAAAAAGATTAGAATTCCCCTTGCTAGAACAGTCTTTGCTCAAGCTGCCCAAAAAAGTGAAAATCTTCTTGCTGGAATCACCCTTGCTCACACTGTGTGAGGAAAAAATGAGAGGGAAACCCTCTTTATTAAAAGATCTATTGTTAGAGGATTTTAGGAGTGTTATTAATGCTTAATTAACCTTGAATCAGGGCTTAGAGTTGCCAAGGTGGGTCTCTGTGGTCCAACCAAGTCAAAATCTTCCAAATCGGATGGGAAAACACGTCATACCAATCTTGTTATGGCCTTGAAATGCGAGTTGGTGTCCATGCATAGCATGTTGCAGGGCCATACAGAACAAAGTTACACGTTTCTGGCTGTTTCTGTATGTGTGTACCCTCATGTCACATTTCCCACAACTTAGCAAAGATGAATCTCCTCCAACACATTTATAGGCAACACTTCCAATATGCAAAGTTGGAAGCATTGCCTAGATGGTCACACTCTCCAAGATCGAGACTAGTTATCTTACAAACTTAGAACACTCTTCAACAAATGGATCATCCAATGAAATCGAATCAACAACCTATTGCAAGTTATGAAACACCACTATTGGGGCATATGTCACACTCCAATCTCTGGCATAGATCATTTCAATATTTGGAGTCTAAGAATTTTTATCATAATATATGCCAATCAATACCCCCATGTTCGAAGATATTTATCAAACTATTTTCTGTTCTCACTGCTCAAAAAGTATTTGATGTGGCAATAGTGATTTATTAAGTAAGCTCCATTGCTATCTACTTGACCATTACTTTAGCAATTATTTACCACTTCATGAGAAATAATATTCGAAGCCAAAACATTACTGTTTAACCCGTTGCCTTATCTCACTTAGAAGAATCCTATGGGGAAGCAGGTAAAAGCCAAGATATAGCATAGTATTGAGTCAAAATCTTCTTACATGAAACATGGTTAGATGTATTCTTGGTTAGACTAATGCTTATTGTTGAAGCTGACCCCCGAAATCCGCCAAAAACGTGTCCTGTTTTTCGGCTACGTGTCCGACAGTCGGGACACGTTGTAAATTCGTGTCCGATTCATTTTTAGGACGTGTCCCGATTTCGGATTCGAACTAAGGTCGAATCGGACACGAATTCCAATCGAATCGTGTCCGATTCGACCGATTCGGGACACGGCTGGGGTTTCAAACGAATCCGGTTTCTGAGCTAGCCACTATTTTGCAAAATAGCATCCCAAAAAGAGACTAGAAGTCTAGAGACTAGAATGAGAATACAAGCTTTATTCTTGTTGTTCTCGTGGCCTACTTGTTACATCAAAAAGCTCTAAATCATCAAGAGCACTCGGGGGAGTGAAACCACTATAATCACGATCAACATTGGATACATCACTCTCATTTTCAAGATCATCTTGATCCCTTAATGCATCTGGAACAGGCTCCAACCATGGACTAGAATAATTTGAGTCATCTTCAGCCATATTTCTTAAAGCCAATTGCAAGTTACTGCGAACATAAACAAGATCTCCTAATTTTCTTGATAACAACCTGTTTCTTCTCTTGGATTGAATATGTTTAAAAGCATTCCAGTTCCTTTTACAAGTTGATGCACTTGATGTCTGGCTCAAGATACAAATTGCAAATTTTTGCAATTCTGGGGCTCCTGATGCATAAAACTCCCACCACACTGCTGTTGCAGCCAAAGCCTTGTCTCTCTTTGCTGCTGCGGTTCCAAATAGGCCTTCTTGTAACTTGTATGCTATAATCTGGGATCTAACCAAAGTTGCAATAGACTCATCTGGATGCATCCTGTCAATGGCCTCATAAAGTCCACTCATGACCTCCTCATCTTGATGTCTTTGTATCCCAAACAATGTCGGGTACAAATAAATAACATGTTGCTGCATGTAATGGGCTATGCATCATCTTCCATCTCTGATCAACCACCTCCCATATCTCTTTATAATCAACTTCCACATTATCCAAAGCACTTGCAATCTTTTCCTTGCAACGATCCATGGCCTCATAAATAAAGGCCATAGAAGGCGTATCACCATCAACCATGCGGAGCACATCAACAATTGGATCACACATTTTTAGGAGTTTCTGAGCATTTTCCCAAAAGCTATTGTTGCTTAGCATTATCTGTTCAACATGCTTTCTCTTCGAATCTTTTGAAAGGTGAGATCTCTCCCACTCAGTAGTGCAAAAGATACGTCTTATGCTTGTTTTTTCCTCAACAATTCTTTTCAGAGTGATGTAAAAAGGGGCAAACCTTGTATCGCAAGGCCTCAACAACTCTTTAGATGCATTTTTCCTGTATAAGCTCAAACTGAGACGATGATTAATGACAAAGTTTGCAGTAGTTTTTTCTCTTCGGATTGTCTCATTAACCCATGGAAATTTGGCTAAATCATGCAGCAATAAATCCAAGCATTGAGCTGCACATGGGGTCCAATAAATAGTTCTATACTTCTCCATAATCAACTTTCCTGCACCAATACAATTTGAGGCATTGTCGGTGACAACTTGGACCACATTTTGCTCCCCAACTTCTTGAATTGCTTCATCCAAAATGCTGAAAATAAATTCTGATGTTTTCACCTCATTCATTGCATCAATTGCCTTCAAAAAATATACCCCTTGAGGACAATAAACAAGAACATTAATAAGTGGTCGATGGCATGAATCTGACCAACCATCACTCAAAATGGTGCAACCTGTAGTACCCCAAGACTCTTTAATTTCAGCCAACCTGTTTGTCACTCTATCCTTGGTTTTTTTTAATAGTGTGGTCCTTAAAGCTTCAGATCTAGGAGCAACATACCCCTTGCCAACCCAACAATCTTTTTAACTGCATTTTTAAAATATGGACTTCTTGCCACATTAAATGGAATGGCACATGCATAAAACATTTCTGCAACAGCATCATCAATTTGATGTTTCTCTACAGGTTTCCAAAATGTGTTTAGTGTAGCTGTTCCACCTGTGGCTGTATTTGATGGGGTGGAACTTGAGCCACCAAATTTTGAGGTGTGAAGTAATTTTGGGTGATGAAGAGACATCAATCTCCCTCATAATTCTCTGTCTTTTTACTTCCTGTCTTCCCCTTTCTGCCTTTGATTTCTCATAGTCTTTTCGCACTACATCTTTCTACTCATTAGATATTCCTTTGCAGCCTTCCACACCACCTCCACTTCCATTATTGTTACTAAGAAGGTGGTCCATTACCCGAGTTAAGGTGCCACAAAACTTGTGCCCGCAAAGCTGACAGGTAACATATAATCCTTCTCTCTTGACGTATTTCCATGCCTCTGCCGAAGATTTATGGGGTGCCATTGATTAAAGTGTCTGCAGAACGAGTGGCCAAGTTTGTATTTAATGGATCATTAAATTTCATACAAATTATAATTAGAAAATTTTAATTTTATAATTTATTTGATGAAATTGTTAGCTGTCCAATGTCTACTTTGATAGTCTAATGTCTGATATAATTATTTTTCTAAATGATGGAGGATACTGAAGTCTGCAATACCAAACAGTTTACATATTATACTAAGTTACTAAAAAATTTACAACTTATAGACTTAGCTACAGCGTACAGTCTGTCCACGGATGATACAAACTTGAAACTGCAGTCTACAAACTACAATTACTGTCTTGTATCTTAAGACTTGCAGTCACAAAGGCAATCAATAATAAATATTGCTGTAAAATAAATAATGAGAAAAAAATTCAAACCTGGGCTGTTTGGACTCTCCGAGCGTTGGTCAAGACTTGATGGCACTCAGCAGAAATTGAATCCCAGATCGTATTCGTGCCTGGGCAGTGGGATCCAATGTTCGTGCAGACTGCAGTTGAAGAGGAGTCTGAGACTGAGCCGCGTCCCGCCACTACAGTCTACCAGCAGAGGCCACGGGTTGAAGCTCACTGGACCAGTCGACGAATCTATGAGGGACAGCCATGGCCCACGGGTTGAGTTCGCTGCGTGATTGGCGGAGGTCATGCATAGTGCAACTGCACTCACGGCCTGCTGGAGCAATGGAGCCTGATGGCCTGCTGGAGCAATGGAGCCTGATGGCCGTTGCAAAGCCCGAGTCGGGAGTCGTGGAGCTTGGCGGCAAGCTGCAGCCAAATGAAATTGGTGAACAACGCCACCACGGGAGAAGCACTGCGTGATGGGCAGTGAAAACGAGAGCAGAAGCAAGCACTGACTAGTGATCATGGGAGCCGAAGCACTGAGCAGTGTACTCAAGTCACAACAAGAGTTTCGACGGCGGCACGGGAAGTGGAGATGGCTCGCAATGAAATGAAAACAAAACAGAAAACTCGCGTGCAGAGATAGGAAAGTAGGTCTAGGGTTTCGCTTTGCCTGCGGGCCCCGAAAAGGGGGAAATGATTTTTTATTTCGAATTTAATTGATTTTAAAACGAATTTTAAATGATTCAGATTGAACTAGTTCGCGATTCGATTCGGGGAAGAAATCCGCCAATGAAAATCAGCGAATTTAAATGTTTGAAATCGACATTGTCAGAAGTTCACCGATTTTCGATTTTCAAGGCAAAAAATCGGTGAACCCAAGGACTTAGAATGGCTCTACATTCACGAACCCTGCCTCCTCAAATCTCAGCTCTTTTGAGGGTCGTCTACCTCCAGAATGACTACATCAGATTTTAGAAAGTTTTGGGCTATTAGGATCTCCTAGAAATTTACCCTACCATCGTAAGGCCCATAAACATTCACAACAGAATACGCATTCCCCACCTCCATGGAATAGAGATCTGCTACGATCCCTAAATCAAAGAAAATAGAGTTAACCAGCCTCTGGTCTTTTTCTCCAGCAAGTTAGCAAACTCCCAGACTATTGAATCTACTGCTAGAACTCCTAGTCCTTGAAAACAATAGAAAGGGCTTTAGCAACCTTTTCCCCCTTTCCCCTCGTCTCTGAGATCAAAATAATGTCAGGTTCATGCAGGTGCACTAATCTAGCTAAGGAAACTTTTTTAGGGGGATTGCCCATCCTCTTATTGAAGGGAGAGAATACGAATAAAGTAAATCTCTCTTGGGAATTCCCTGCTCTAAGGACCCTTTTTAGTGTTTGATGCTTCCCTTGCTTAATTTCCGTAATGGCTTGGGTTTGGGCTAAGGAAACATGAGATTTCCTTCCCCTAGCATTGTGAGAACCTACCTCTCCCAGTATCCATTCTGAGACCACCTTCAACTCCAATATCTTCTACAATTTTATTCCCCTTGATCTTTAAAGGATAGCAAAATTCTTTAGAACCAAAGGACTCTTTACTATTGAAGAAGAAGGTTTTTCTGTATCCCCTTGAATAGTGTCCCGAGGAACCAGAGATATAACTTATTCCCTGTTATCTTGCAAATCTGCATAGGCAGACCTACTCAATAAATGTAAGCATATAACAACCCTTGTCATGGTTTGATGCTTCTCCATTTGGACTGGTGCTTTTCCAGTCTCAGGGGGGTGTCCCTAGGGGGCTGTATGCAGACCTACTCAATAATGTAAATGCTGACCTACTCAATAAATGTAAAGCATGCAACAACCCTTGTCATGGTTGAATGCTTCTCCATTTGGACTGGTGCTTTTCCAGTCTCAGGGGGGTGTCCCTAGGGGGCTGTATGCTGCTATCAAACCTATAAATCTACTTAAAAGTCATCTGATCAGCATACTTTAACTCACTTGGTTTTGCCAATGAGCAATCTAAAGTAAGAGAAAAACAAAATGAAAGCGATAATGTTTGAGCTCAGGTCAGATCAGAGAAGTAAGTCGTAGCAACGGAATATGAAAAGAAAAGAGGGTGAATATGTGCCTTGAAAGAAAGGTAAATGGAGACAAGTGCATACATAACTAAACATAGAAAGGGCTTTAGTAGCCTTTTCCCCCTTTCCCCTCGTCTCTTAGATCAAAATAATGTCAGGTTCATGCAGGTACACTAATCTAGCTAAGGCAACTTTTTTAGGGGGATTGCCCATCCTCTTATTTAAGGGAGAGAATACGAATAAAGTAGATCTCTCTTGGGAATTCCCTACTCTAGGACCCTTTTTAGGGTTTGATGCTTCCCTTGCTCAATTTCCGTAATGGCTTGGGTTTGGGCTAAGGAAATATGAGATTTCCTTCCCCTAGCATTGTGAGAAATACCTCTCCCAGTATCCATTCTGAGACCACCTTCAACTCCAATATCTTCTACAATTTTATTCCCCTTGATCTTTAAAGGATAGCAAAATTCTTTAGAACCAAAGGACTCTTTACTATTGAAGAAGGTTTTTTTGTATCCCCTTGAATAGTGTCCTGAGGAACCAGAGATATAACTGATTCCCTATTATCTCGCAAATCTGCATAGGCAGACCTACTCAATAAATGTAAGCATATAACAACCCTTGTCATGGTTTGATGCTTCTCCATTTGGACTGGTGCTTTTCCAGTCTCAGGGGGGTGTCCCTAGGGGGCTGTATGCAGACCTACTCAATAAATGTAAATGCAGACCTACTCAATAAATGTAAGCATATAACAACCCTTGTCATGGTTGAATGCTTCTCCATTTGGACTGGTGCTTTTCCAGTCTCAGAGGGGGTGTCCCTAGGGGGCTGTATGCTGCTATCAAACCTATAAATCTACTTAAAAGTCATCTAATCAGCATACTTTAACTCACTTGGTTTTGCCAATGAGCAATCCAAAGTAAGAGAAAAACGTAATGAGAGTGATGATGTTTGAGCTCAGGTTAGATCAGAGAAGTAAGTCGTAGCAACGGAATATGAAAAGAAAAGAGGGTGAATATGTGCCTTGAAAGAAAGGTAAATGAAGACAAGTGCATAAATAACTAAACATACACTGCAAATCCTACTTAGCCAAATGCTAACCAATGAATCCAAGGAGCTGGATGCGAGGTATAAATGGACTGAATTATACTGTATTTTTGTAATACCCCAATTTTGGACTTTGAACCCCTATTATATTTTTGCTAAGTATTATTTCATTTTACTTAGGTGATTTTAGAAATCTGATAAATTGATTTCTAATGACCATGTGGACCAACACATTAATGAGATGGGAGTCATAGTTCCCTAAGGGTTGGAGGGAAAATGCCACTTAATGATAATAACAAGAAATTATTATTGGAGAAAAATGGCAAACCCTAAAGAAAAGATTTGAGAGACAAATGAATTAAAAGAATTCATAATATGAGGAATTTCACACCTAAGAGAATAAAAAGTGAAACTCATTGAAAACACTCTTTCATTCATTCATTATTCACATTCTCATGATCCTGAACACACAAGGGAAATGGGTGCTGAGATAAACACTAACCTGAGACAAATGAGGATAGATTTGGGAGAACCAAACTGGTCTTGAAGACAAGTGAATGAGGACAGATTTGGGAGAACCAAACTGGTCCTGAAGACAAGTGAATGAGGACAGATTTGGGAGAACCAAACTGGTCCTGAAGACAAGTGAATGAGGACAGATTTGGGAGAACCAAACTGATCCAGATTAAGAGGAATCATACATTTGGCTATTGGCTTGGCCACTTAATTGTGTGCAGGTAGGAGAACTACCCTAAGCTTGCAGGAGTACTGCATTATACTCTGAATAGGTTGTGATTGACTGATTCTCTTAATGGCTAAGGCTTAAAAGCCCCTGGAGCACCTTGGAGCTCAGGAGTACTGAGTTGGGTGTTGGGTTGCCTACTGCCTTTGAAATATCCTGAATAACTTGGGGAAAACAAGTTAAGGGTAATTTAAATTCTACACTCTACCTGGGTGACTGTGAACTCAGCTCAGGGGTGACCTGAAAGCAAGGAGAATTTGCTGGTCAAAGGTTGGGAGGTGGAAGAGATTACATTACCTTGAGTGGAGTGGAGTCACAGCTCAACTCAGCCCCGTCTGCACCACATAGACAACACGACGAGGGTTAAAATGTTGGCAACCAAACCTATTATAAACAACCTGTCAACGATGTATTACATTAAAGTATAGACTTTGCAGAGGAGTCAAGTTATGCTTACCATCGCAGCTATGGTGAATGCCAAGGGTATGCTTTACGTTGGTTTAGTGATGCACCAGGGCGACAAATCCATCACACGGTTGTTCTTCTTACATCCACCTCCTGCATAGAGCATAAGCTTTCTCCGCAGAGCCTGAACGACCAACAACAAAGACTGTCGTAGCTCGACCTCTTTCAACGTTGTGCACCAGGTAGAGAAGGTTGGTAACCTTTGCAACCGGTGAGAGAGAAAGTTAATGCCAAAATGTAGAAGTTGCTGGGCGCGAAGTTCATCAACCCAGATCAACGGTGTAGATCTTTTCCCGTTTTCCCATGAGCTGGTTGGGATCGACATCAATGGACCAGAGCAGTTGAGCCTTTAATGGAGTTCGACTGAGGGTACGAGGTACGTCTTGGGCGTGGCACTTCAATGTCAGGGCACAACTGGTTGAGGGAGCTTCATTAATGGAGCGGCCCACTCCTCACCATGTCGACGAAACCAAAACGCAGCAAGTGTTAAACCTTTTCCACGCGACGAATGTTTGTGCAAACCTGCCATCATGGCAACACGAGTTGGGTTTAAAACAAGGCTTGGGGTTGGTCAAGCCTGCGTGGCGCAAGCCACATCACCACTCACTCCACCTATTGGGTCGAGTCAACCTTGGACCAACCACGTAACGTCAAATTAATCCATGCTTACTGTGCAAGTTATGTGGTATGTTATTTCATAGCTCCATGTCATTATTTAGTGGCTTATGGCCACCGATGGTTTCCTTTGTTTAACAAATCGGTTTTCATATAAGTTAAGTGTTGGGTTAACCCTTTGTTTGTTATGGGGTCGGCTTTCACTAGCGCCCACACTTTATAAACATTACATGCATCGTTATGTTGGCTACCCAAGCCATGGTTTTAACGTTGAACTATATAGATGTATAAATATAATCATATCATATATATATATATATATATATATAGCCTTTGTTTTTATATGTTGGGTTCAAGAAATCATTTCCTATGTTTAGTTTAATAATTAAATTCTCATGTTGATTAATATGTATATAGTATTATATACATGTATGCCTATGCATTAATTTATGGCTTTTGATAATGTTAATGTATGGCTTATCAAATTATTATTATATTGCAATTTATTTCTAACACATTATTTAATAATATATATATCAAGGTTAAAAGAAACCAAGACCTATAATGATAGTTGATATAGTACATTCATATGTACAAGTATTTAATTTACAAGTATTTAATTTAAGTGTTAAGTGCATGTGGTTAGGTATGTAAATAAATGTATATACACTTGGTACAGGTTAGATAGTACGTTATTCCTGTCGCAGTTTATAGAGGCTAGGATGTTTCCTAACGTCGACTTAAGGGGCCTCCATTGCGTTCATACCTGTTCAAGTGAAGTCTATCGTATAAGTCGTAAGACGTAAGGGTGTGTATAGTCTGCAAGACTATAGCACTTTAGTACGGGTCACGACGGGTATTCCGTCGGAAGTTTGACATGCATACTTTTATAGTGTTATGCGTAGGACCTGTTTCTAAGTAAAGTTCATATCTTGTGGCGTAATATTTGGTCATTAGACCCGTGCAAAAAAAAAAATTGGATAAGAGGAGACATGACAATTTAAGAGATTCTTTGCATCTTAATAAACAAGAATATAATGGGTTACACTCAGCTCTGTGGGGTAGCAGTGATGGAAGTGGTGACAGGTCTCAGAAGATGGAAGAAAAGTGCCTCTTGCTGCTGCAGAAAGTCCTCCAAAATCTGTTCTAACCTTGCACAATGATCTCAGTCCTGTTCTTATAGAAGTTCAGGAAAACACTAAACAAGTATTTGCCTCTGCATGTGTGCTAAGTTGCTAACTGATGGATGACTGCTTGCATGCTGTCCTTGTGGTTGTAATTAAGATATTGACCTCCCTTACTGCCTATAGCTGCTAATAATAAAGATGGCTCACTGCTAGTATGCCGTCAACTCACTGTTAGTATGCTGTCAACTCACTGTTGACTGCTGAAAACTAATAAGGTTATTATGATAAAACCTAGCAAAATAGCTTGACTTCAGGATTGCCCTGTCTAGATCTTACCCCCTTGTCTGCTAAATAATGCTGTCCTTTAAACACTAGGTCAATTATCCTCACAAATCTGCTATAATTGATTGCAAAGTAAAAAATTACCCAAAAATATGTCGCTGCTGTCACTTCCAGCTTCGTTTCCTGTAGAAGACTGCAGTTATCTCACTGCGGAGTTCAAAATCTGCTCAAAGCAGGCCCTACAGCAACCTAATCAAGTCAGACGTGTGACTGTATGCTAAACCAAACATTCACCCTCCCTTCAATCACCACAAGTTTCCCGTTGAAGACTGAAATTGTAAGTGTGTAAGCATAGATGAAGTCAAACAAAGGTTTCACTTGGCATTTGCCATTTATTAGCAAAATACTAATGGTAAAGCGGATTAGGATTTGAGAAAAATAGGAAGGTATTTTCAAAATATAGTAGACATGCAAAAGGGGTCAAATTAGGGTTTTGCACTGCTAATATATAGCATGCATGTCAACTTCAAAGAAGAGGTTGATCTAGGGTTTTGGAACTGCTTCCTAAGGCGCCTAGGATTTGGATAAGATTTTAGGTTTAGCAAGACCTTATGCAATGTTGATAAGGCATGCAAATTAGGGTTTTGATTCAACAATAATTGCATATTCGAATTAGGGTTTTGGGCCTTGGCCCACATTCAAACAAAAGTTTTGGCAAGATTTCATAAAATAAACCATGCTCAAATAGCTTCTACATGTCACTCGGAAACCTCATCCACTTGCTAACTTCTGTACTTAACTCACTATTTTTAATCCATAGAGACCTAGACCATTACACCACTGTACCTACCAAATGTAGACCTATTAAAAATAGACATACCGAAATAGCTGTCAAAATGGAAAAAAAACCAATCGTGAAGAGAAATGCTAGGAGACCCCTGCTACATATACCACGTCTAAAAATAGGCACTACTAAAAATAGCAAGTTCTCACATGTACATGAAAATAGTCTCATCAAACTCGTTTCTCGGCAAGTAAGTCGAAAATGTGTTCAGTATCGACATGCAAGCCCTGAAAACCCAACCGATAAAAATAGCAGTGTCTTGAAACTGTTTGCATGTCGCTTGAAAAAAGCTCATTGGCATCGTGATGTCATAAGGATCAACAATATGGAAACATTGTTGACATGTGATCCTTGAAACTATGGCTCAGAACAAAAATGAAACTGCTAAAATAGCAATTTCCTAGGACCTGATAGAAATGACTGCAAACAATCTCTGGTCCTTGTAATACCTCAGATATACCTGAAATAAAGCCAGCCCGATAGGCATAAGGATCAACAATATGGAAACATCGTTGACATGTGATCTTTGAAACTATGGCTCCGAACAAAAATGAAACTGCTAAAATAGCAATTTCCTAGGACCTGATAGAAATGACTGCAAACAATCTCTGGTCCTTGTAATACCTCAGATATACCTGAAATAAAGCCAGCCCGATAGGTTCTCGCTGAAGCTTGACCTATAGTTGTGCAAGCAAACTTGGGTTTTAACATTCCCTTTCTAAGAAATTATACTCTCCACCCCCTCGATAATCGCTGGACAACATCCCTTCCTCTCTTTCCTTTTCAATCCCTTGCTAGTTTTTTTTACAAATTCTTCATTGTAAACTTCTAGTCCCAATCTCAGTTCTTGAGACATTAATTGATTCATTTTCTAATAAAGCAGAGGGTGGGCAGTTTAACTCACCCTTTTAAGCAGGTGACTAAGGGTTGCTAGGTTCCAGTCTCATAATGTCTTTGGAAGCAGGTTTTTGAAGAGTGTTATTCAGTTTTAGAGGCAGAGGCCTAATAACAGTAATGAGTTCCTCCTCCCATGGCAAGGATATTGGTTCCTTCAATTTTTTGGTTACTTTTGAAGTCTAAGCACCTCAGATTTCCTTTTGTTTCTCCTAGGGTTTGACACTTTTATCCTTCAACTTTATCATCTCTAGCCTTCGATGATGACATTGCATTTTCACCTAGAGGATCAGAACCACCATCGATTTTCCTTCTCCATTCTCTTCTTGTAAATTTAAGGATGCATTGGTTTCCTAGATGCCCATATACATGACAGTTGGTGCATTTGAAAAGATTGCCCACATAATTAAGCATTTGAACATAGTGGCATTGCCCTATCTCAATTTCAATATCCTCCACCAATCCTTCCTTCAAATCTAGCTCCACCAGGATATGAGCCACTATTTTGGATGCTTCCTTTTTATAATGTTCCCCTGCTTCTAAAAAGGACTCTAAATTGTTCCCTGTGGCCTTAAAGACATCCACAGTCCAGAGTTCCAGAGGCAAGCTCAACATTTTAACCCATACAAGGTAAGACATAAGCCTCTCCTAATGGGGCTTGAAACACAACGGTCACTTTTTCAGGGTTATTGGTGCAGAGCCCTAGAACCATCTTGACCCAGAGATCCTTACCTTACTCGGTGTGGAAATGGAAGCCTAACCATCCTCTCACTAGCATATTGAAACCAGGCGAATAACCTAGCAAGTCACTCCAGACCCTATCTATCCATAGCCCAGGTTTCCACTTTAAGATAGGTCTTCCATAAGACTGTCTCATCAGTGTTTTGCTAGTCATTACATGTGCCATTTATGATTTATTATATATGTACTGATGCATGTTATTGGCACATTGTTAGGTATAAGATTTCAATGGTTTATGTTCTACTTTTCAAATATTTTATTTTAATTTTTTAGCATTTTAGGTGGGGTCCCTTGTGTCGGAGACCCCGATATCCCCTATGACCCCTGCTAGAATTTGGGGCATTGTTTCCACCTGTCCCATGGATGTGTTTCCCTGCTCTGTCGTCCTCACTTCCTGGAAACTTGGTGGAACATTGCTATTTTTGTTCAGTGCATGCATGCACATGAATTATTGCTGGAGATGATGCTGTTCATTATGTTCTCAATTATTATATGTTTATTATGTTAGTTGAACTTATTGTGGTTTAACTATCAAAATGTGCATAAATGATTTGGGCTTAAGAGTCCTTGTTTCTAAAACAATTATTTCATTTACTTTTAGCTTTACAATCCAAACGCGAAATATGATTACAAAGCTGTCAGGAGATGGACCACTCAAAGGAAGATTGGATACAGCCTTATAGATTGTGAGAAGGTAATTTGAAATTGTCTTCATTCAATTCTGTGTTTGTAGCATCTCTTTTTCATGAAGGGAGTCTAGGAGTTTTATAATTTTGGCATTGCTTGTGCAGATTTTTGTTCCCATTCACAAGGAAATCCATTGGTGTTTGGCTGTCATTGATATGAAGGCAAATAAGTTCCAATATCTTGACTCACTTGGAGGAAGTGATGCACATGCCTTGGATGTTTTGGTAAACTGAAATTTTCTGTTCTCAGCAAGCTATTGTTTTTGGAGTGGGTGTGGTGCTCTTGACAACTAGCATAACAACTATTTTCATTGTGTTTGTTTCAGGCCAGATATATTACAGATGAAGCAAAGGATAAAATTGGCAAGGATATAGATGTAAGCTCTTGGGAGATAGAATTGGTTGAAGACCTTCCTCGACAGCAAAATGGGTATGTTTGGGTTGATTTCAAGAATTCAAGGGATTTAGTTTTATTTGTCAATTTGCTGTGTTTTCATGTGCTTGTTTAGCTAAATGAGATAGGAATACAACAACAATGGATTGAATTTAAATATTTTATTGTTCTTTGAAGGCCCTCATTACTGAAATTAAGAGGTCTGTGAATATTTTTGTTATTCAGTAGAATGGGTGTATTAAAGCTTTTTGCTTGTCTATATAGGATAGTGTTTTGGTTGATAGTTTATTGGGTTAGTTTCTACTAGCTTTGAAGTGGAATGCCAGAACCAACCTTGCAAGACAAGCTACTTTCCAAATATCCCTTCACATTAAAGAAAGGGAGACTGGATTTTCAAATCTCATCCATGGATGCAAATTGACAGTTTATGAAGTCGCTATCAATGAAGGATAATGGATTTTTGGATTTTTGCATGACAGGTCGGATTGTGGAATGTTCATGATCAAGTATGCAGATTTCTATAGTCGGGGGTTGTCCCTAAGTTTTTCCCAGGTGAGCAACTGTCTGAAATTAATTTTAGTTTCTCGTTACTTTTAATTCTGAAATGCAATAAAGAGCATTGCCCTTTTTTGATTTGAGGCAATGATTTATTCCAGGCACACATGCCCTACTTCCGCAAGAGGACTGCAAAGGAGATTTTAAGACTCAAGGCAGATTGAATTTTTAATGTTCAAATGAAAGGAGGTACTTATTGGTTTGTTGATGTAGCTTTTGAGCTCCATGGTTTGGTTCTTTCTGCATTCTACTTGGTACAGTTTTCCTTAGAGGTTGTCATATTTACTGACATCCTTCCAGAGTTACGGCTCTCATTTTAGGAGGTCAAGTATGCATTTTACAACGCTAAGAATTGCACCACTTCTATTCCAGCCCTTTGTGCAGGTTATTGCATTTTAGATTTAATACCTGCAATATGAGTGGCCATTGGAGATGATGTGATTTGCAGACACCCAAGAGCCATTTTTAGATTCCATATAAAAGCCAATAAATAGGCTGACTTAAGATTGCTGTTTCATAACCAAGGGTCCATTTCTTGTCAACTTTATAGGATTCTGGTACATTTTTTGTTTGTTTCTGTGGACACAGTCTACGTGATTGTTTTCTGCCACTAACAAATTTCTTCACTAGCAAACTGAGGGTTTGAGCTTTTCATGTTTGTGCCTGGAACAACGCTGTTACAGATTTATACTTGTGGAGTATAAAGAAATATTTCATCCTGAAGGAATGTAGCATTCTGAATGCATGACAGTATAGAGTAGAGAATGTAGAATACAGTGTTGTTGAAGTTCATGTACGTAACTCGAAGATGTATAAGCTTTGTACAATGATGACGGAGACCTCCTTTCTATCATCAATGATAATGAGTAACAATATTGCCATATTTTTCTATAGCTGAGAAATAAATGCTTTATACAAGCATAGATGAGACCATCCTTATCTTGTCAATGCTAAGCAGTAACAATATTGCTGTATTTTCTTATAGCTGTAGAAATTTTCTTATCTTCTTATGAGTGATGCAAACCTGTGGTCCAACTTCCTTTCTTGGGTGATCAGTTTCAAACTTAATTAACAAGTTTTAGTTATACATTGAAAACATTGAGGCCAGATTGTGTGTTTATGAACTAAAATGTAGGTTCAGAAGACGACGCTCACTACACTAACTGGTATGTCTCACTACACTAACCGGTATGTTTGTTACAGTAGTATCTCTTAATAAGCATAATTAGGCGTGGAGTTAATCTCTAGGGATTATTCATTTTGAGTTCTGACAGCATGATCCTATGTTGGATGCTGGAGTGGAGAGGCATATTCTTGGCTTGGCTAAATTTGTGATTACGTTAAAAGACAACTGTATTTTTTGTTGGGGATATTTAAGAGCAGAAGGTTTCCTCTACTTCCCTGTATGGTGATTGCAAATTGCATTTTGAATAAATGCAGAATATGAAGGCTAGAGAGGTAAGGCGCACATCACTTTAGATTGGGTGTAGGTAATAAAAAATTCTCAATGTGGATGACAGTTATTTTAGGGAGGAGGTGATTATGAGTGCTAGAGTGGGCCGAGCTTGAAAACCTCAAATTTTACCTGGAAAATAAAGAAAATCAGTGTAGAAACTTTAGAGCACTAATTCTTGATTTTAGTTGAAATACCATGGAAGCCTCCTAATCATCAATTGCAGAAATATCTCTTATGCTTTAATTCATTTTTATTTCTTCAATATTCAATTTCCTACCACAGTAGCAAGATTTGAGTACAAATAGAGATATGAATACGATTTGGTGTGGAAAAATTACACAACGATACCAAAAAGTAGACATCTCGTAGGTATAAAAACATTCATTTTTAAACTTTTATAAAATTTTAGAATATACATAAACTGATTCAAAATTTTAAAATAACATTCCTTCTTCATTGTAAGCAACTTAAAGCATATCTAAAATTTAAGACATAAAATATGATATAAAGTGTGCACACACACCATGTGATAATTTCCTCACCAGTCCCATCAAAATTGCTAGTACAAATGAAACATGATATAAATAAATTTTAAATTGTAAGTTAAAAGTCTGGGCTGATCGCTTGTGTATAAGGTTGATTAAGTAATGCGTACGATTTAATTTTTATTCAAAAGATTACATGGAATAACAAAAACAAATTTGTTTGAAATGATTCTAGTGTTTTTGTTTGACATTCTTTACTTCCTAAATAGTTATTGCTTACCATTTGAGCTTATATTTATTTATATGAAAATACATATGGGCTAAAGCTTCATGAATATGACCATCTTTCATACCAATAATATGAAATATCATTAGATAGATTGTTATTCTATGTCGCCTCTTATATTAACAATTAATGAATTACATTACAATTTAACAAACAATATACAGTTCAAACATTTAAATATATTTGAATATACATAATAACATTCATTCAATCTTTAGAAGTTTAAAATTGGAAATATATTTTAGCATTCAGTTAACTTTACAATATTTATTTCTTGAATTTTGGATTCTGTGCAAACATGAAAGTAAAATATGATTGAATCTTTTCTACAATGTAAGGAATTTTAGAAATTTTACAATATTTATTTGTTGAATTTTGGATTCTGTGCAAACACCAAAGTAAAGTAAAATATGATTGAATCTTTGCTACTCTGTTTCTTACATGAAGAACTTTGGAAGCTCCAAGGAATCCTCAATTTTTTGGTAAGCAGTTTTGACCCTGCTCATTGTTTAATTGCTCTTTTCATGGTTTAGATTCCCATTAGATTGGTCCTTGCATGGTCTTGATTGCTCTAAATTTGGGCATATTTGGTGTTGATGTACTGTTTTTTTTACCTTTTTCAGTTCAGGTAAGGGTAGACAAACTTTGATGTAATGAACCCCCGGGAGTTGGGAAAGCACAATATAACTGGCTAAAAGCTTTCTGGCCTCCGGGTTTCCGCTATTAGTCGCCATGAGATCTGCAAGCGGTTGTTGTTTACTCCCACCCCCAGAATCTATGCAATTTTAAAAACAAGTATATTCACAACGTGGTTTTACCTTATTATCCCTTCGGTAAGAACCACCAACCCGCGTGACCAGGAAAAGGACTTCTCGTATTTCATTTCCGCTCCCATAGGAATGAATACTATAATTCCGGCAAAGACGACAGAAAGTAAGGCATAACGTCTTTAGATGTAATTGAAAGGCTTAGCTGGGCTTCGTCTGAGCATTAAAGCCATAGCTGTAAACAACCCTCATCTTACGAAACATAACAAGCCCCGGAATAAAACGGATCCTGCCCCAGCAGACGAAGCGAGACAAGCCCAATAAGAAGCAATAGCTCCCACTCCTAACGTAAAGCAAGCCTTTCCTTTTGAGCTCGGTCAAAACTTTAATTGGGACCGGAAATGGCTCAGATGCTTCCGTGGGCTGGATTATCTGTAGGGCTTGCTTCCATTGGACCCGGTGTTGGTCAGGGCACTGCTGCTGGACGGCTAGAGTGAAACTACGACCAAGTCAGCTGCTTGATGAAACAGGCAGGCCTAGACCATGGCTAGACGTTTTGTTGCTAGGGTTAGTTGACGCCTAGCTCGTGAGTGGGGCAAGAGGACCATGGGCTGTGAACGACTACTATGTGCAGGTTTTATGAATCATTATGAATCGTTATTACGTATATAATATCAATACTAATGAGTCGAGGTCTATTAGCAGCAGCAAGAGATCCCCTTTCATTTCGTGCACCCATTCCGAAGTTTTTTTAAAAACATAAAAATGATACTTTTTCTCTAAATAAGCTGTACATGTTTATTGGTTAATTTGATATCCTTTTAATAAATTAGAATCTTAGTAATATATAGTAATATATAGAAACAATGAAATCAAGTATTTAGTTCAGGTTAATTTGATATTTTTACCATCTTAGTAATATATGGAAATATTAAAGTTGAATTAAAGAAGAGCACAACCTATAGATTAAAACAAAGCTGAAATGTATATTTATGAAATGAAAAAGCTGCATATACATTAGAGGAAGAATTTGACATTCAAAAAAGTTATTGTGTGTATGTTTTTAAAATTTGCTAAAAATTTGTTTGTTAGACAAGTTAGAAGTAGTATAATGACATTAATGTCTCAAATTAGTTAAGAAAATGATAATTATAGTGTCTGATTTCAATGTTGTATTAAAAGATTATTGGAGAATGAACCAATAATTTGTTAGAATTTTAATACTATAAAATGGTTATGTTAGATCTTCAATCAATTTGCATTATATCATAATAACTATAAACAATAGGATAACTGAAAGATAGACAAGCACAACATAAACAAGAGTCCACAACAATTTATCTTGGGAAACTCTCTCGGAGCAGAAAACCCAATAAAACTTCTCCAGTATAGATTCGTTAGCAAGTACAATGTCAATCTTGTACAATAACTTGAGAACAAAGAAACCCAAGAATAAGATGTCTTCAATGCATCTATTTCGCCGAAGGGAACTTGTCTCTCTCTCGACTAATGCGAACTATCTTGAGTGAGTGATGTGCCAAATGAGCTAGGCATCACCCTTATTTATACTAGTTATAACATGACCTTTTTACCTAACTGGGCCGACTTGACTAGGGCAGATTTTTTGCCCATTGTTTGGGGCAATTCACCCACCGGGTTGACTTGTCGATTTTACTTGATTTCTTTTAGGCTTTTTGCATGATCAAATAAAAAATGAATATTCCTCGAAGAAAGTACAATAAAAATACAATAAGAATATCTTCCGAAGTTATATTCTTCAACACTCCCTCTTAACAAGGAAGGTATTCTTCCAATGCCATCATCATCATTGTTGCTGCAACTTTGTACTTTGACCATTGACTAAAGACATCTCTTGAATCTATACATCACTAGAAGTTTTGTACTTGCAAGCCATTAAGTGGGTCCACCCCAGGATCCCTCATTATGTTGCCACACACTACCACCTATGTTACCACATACTACGTGTCCAGATCATCTCTTGAGTGTAGCCTAGGAGCACAAATTACGTCACCGAAGTGACTACTCGCTAACACGTCACATCTCATCATATGGAGACCAACATAGGACCATGAATTATGTCACCCAGTGACCACCTACCTCTTTGCACATCTTGGCAATACGAACCTTGTGAGTATAGCCTAGGAGCACAAATTACGTCATCGAAGTGACTACCTGCTATCACGTCACATCACGTGGAGAACAACCCAGGATCACGAATTACGTCACCCAGGGACCACCCGCGTCTTTGCACATGTGTATACCCAACATAGCACTCGTAGTCAAGATACTCAATTAAGTCACCTGCATCCTCGTGAGTATAATCTGGGAGCCCACATTACGTCACCGAAGTGACCGACCACTACCACATCACATCAAGTGGAGACCTGCCCAGGAGCACAAATTACATCACTATGTGACTACTTGCATCTCACACGTGCTATGTTGCTCATTCCTCCATCTTTCGAGAATCATCGATCTGGACAGCTCCAAGCTTGTCCCTGAAGTACTCAAACTTCACTCTCGATAGAGGCTTGGTCAACACATGGGCTATTTGCTCGTTTGTCGCCACATACTGGAGCCTCATTGCTCCTTTTTGCACCATATCCCTGATATAGTGGCACTTGATCTCGATGTGCTTCGACTTGTCATGAAACACTAGGTTCTCGGATAACTTCACACAACTCTGGTTGTCGCAGAAAATACGAGTCGCCTCTAACTCGAGATCAAACAATCCTGCAAGTAACTTCCGAATCCACACTACTTCAGAGCGAGCTGAACAAGCTGCCATGTACTCTGCTTTGGTTGTACTGAGTGCCACAGTTGTCTGCTTCCTAATGAGCCATGAGATCATACCTGATCCCAAACTGAAGCAACATCCTGAAGTGCTCTTCCTGTCTATGACCCTACCAGCCCAATCCGCATCAACATAACCTTGCAGGTTAATCTTTTGACCTGTCGCATATATGAGCCCATAATCAATCGTACCCCTCAGATACCTCAACACACACTTTGCCGTAATCAGGTGAACACATCTTGGCTCTACCACGTACTGACTCAATGTGTTTACCACAAAACATATATCCGGCTTTGTGTTCGTTAAGTACATCAATGAACCAATCATATGCTGTATACTATGACATCCATTGTCTCTGAAGAAGTATCACACAACAACTTCAATTTTGATGCTATTGGTGTGGCCAAGGCCTTACAATTCATCGCCCTGAATCTCTTCAGGATCTCTACTGCTAGTTTTCCTTGGCTAAGAAAAATCTCTTATGAATTCTGCCACACCTCAAGACCTGAGAAGTAGTGCATCATATCCAGGTCTTTCATCTCAATTTCTGCGGCAAGTTTCTTTTTTGTTTCTGCAATGAGCTTCTCCTCACATGTCATGAACATGTCATCTACATACAAAAGTATTATCACTAGTTTTCCATCCGAAACCTTGAAGTAAAAGTTGGAATATGCTTTACTCTTGGTAAAGCCCAAGCTCGTAAAAAACCCATCAATCATGTCGTACCACGTCTTGGGTGTCTGTCTTAATCCATACAAGACTTTCTTCAACTTGCACACGTGTCTTCCTGTCATGTGTCTCGAATCCTTGTGGTTGCTCTACATACACTTCTTCTACTACACCATTCAGGAAAGTTGTCTTCACGTCCACTTGGTGTACCTTCCACTTCATCACTGCAATTATCGCAAGTATAGCTCTCTTCGAAGTGTATCTTGCTACATGAGCACACATCTCGTCATAATCGACTCCCTCTTTCTGAGAGAAACCATGAACATTGCCTTGTACTTCTGTAGTATGCTTGAATTTGTAAATCTTTTTCTTGAAGGTCGCAACTAATCAGTCATCACTTGTTCTAAGTCTTATCATCCTTCTCTTGTAGGTCAAAGCACACGATTTTTTTACAAGTCAAATTTAGTCATGTGATTAGTAATATTCCATGTAATGACAACTTATGCATAATGTATACATTTATGTAGCCAATACATTTTAGCCAATGCCTCAACACAACACTAATCCATATCTCGTATACAAACGATAACTATCTAGATGCCTTCCATCTCTACCACAACATACTATTAAGAGCGTGCATTGCTCTCAACATGTTAGCAAAGATGTTTCATCTTAGACTAGCTCCATTAAGGGCTCATGGGATGTTGTGCAACACTATAGGCCACTTACCCATAACATGCACTACATGAACCTATTGCTAGTTAATCTTAGTCATATATAAATGCATAAAAAAACTGTATCACAGATCTACATGTAACTGTTATGAGAATATCCTTAACAAATTCTCAGGAATTCAAATGACAGTAAATACTTATCTTTCATGTGTTTTGTAAGCTCCCTCTTGGTTTCTATCTCAATGCAGAAATCACTAGAGTTTCTGGAAGCGTGCTCTGTTCCATCATCTGATTCTGAAGACCTTGATCTTCTTCTTCGTCTAGTCCGGAACTTTCTGAAGTCTTCATCCTTGATCTTCATGTACTGGATTCAAGATCTCCTTTTGCTTGGAAACAAATTCTTCACATACACCATCATGTTTTGTTTGGATCTCGGGTAGACCAATCACCATTTTGCTTATGATCGGTAAATCCTTGTAGTATATATATATATGTATGCAAGCCTTTTGTGCCATAATTCACTTGGTTCCATAATGTCATGAACCAATGCTTGATCTGGTTGGCCTTTTAATTTGTACAAGCCCCCCTCTTGCTCTCCAATTACTATTGTATCATCAAAAGTTCAAGACATATTCTTCATCACATGAGGAATCTTCCCTTGCTCTCTCCTTAACTGGTTCATCATCTTCTGCAGCATGAGCATGATGCCTCTTCTTTTTTCCTTTTTTGTTGTTTCCTTTGTTTTTGGGGCAATCTCTTGCAAGGTGTCCTTTTTCATCACAAGTGTAACATCTGTAGTTTGAGTAGTCCTTATGAGGTCTATGATTCTTTTGGAATATTCTAGACTTCTTCTGAGAGTGTTATTCTTTCTTGCTCTTTTCCTTCTTTGCATGAGCTGTTAAGGCTTGATTATCATCTTCACCATCTTTTCTTCTCTAGTTTCAATTATGGATTCCTCTTGATTACAATCTCCCCATAGCCTACTGAATTTGGTGAGCTTCCTTCTAGAACAAATCATTTGGATGAATGATTCCTATGATCTTGGGAGAGCATTTAATGTAGTCATCACCAATTTTACTTCTTCAACATGGTCTCCAATAGCTTCTAATTGTTGTTTGATTTGGGAGACCCTTGTGAAATAGGATTGGATACTTTCTGATTTCTGCATCTTCACACTCTTGAGTTGAGTTCTCAAGGTCATCTTCCTATTAATACTCTTTCCTTCATATAGTCTCTTCAATGCATCAAACAACTCCTTAGGAGTCTTCAATGATGAGATGTGGGGGATCAAGTGATCTTTGATGGAGTTAGCAATGATCCTCTTGGCCTTAATCAAATTCTTCTTGTGATTAGCCTTGTCTTCATTTCCCTTTGGCTCCGCAACTTCCTCCTTAACATAGTTGTCCAAATCATTCTCGTCGAGAATGAGCAATACTCTATACTTCTAGGCTCGGAAGTTATTGTCTCCCTCAAGCTTTTCCTCAAGCTTGGTATTGTTTGTCATCTTGATAAAATGAGAACCTCAAATGGAAATAAAGATAATAGTACTTACCAATAGAGATGCTCCAACCAATTGCTTGCTTTAATGCCTTCTGGAATCTGCTTCCTCGTTGACTTAGGGTTTGATAGAGAAGCCCTAATTTTCCAACTTTGGGATTTTGCAAATCTAAGTTGAGAGAAAGATGCGCCTCCCTAAGGCGAGTTGATCAAACCCTTCCTTCAGCCAAATTTGTGGACAAAAAGACAAAATTTTTGATGCCCTAGTTTTCCTGAGCAGAAGTGATAGGGTCAAAATTCAAAGTTCTTGAATTTGGAATTTTCCTCCACAGAAAGGTGCACCCTCCTAGGGCGAATTGACTTGACCTCCTTTTCAGGTCAATCTATGGTAAAAAACCTTCGAAACAAGAAACCCTAGTTTTCACTTCTGACAATTTCTGCTGCACAAGGTCTTCTTTCAGGCTAGCTCTGAATCCATGTTATAATTTTAATACTATAAAATGGTTATGTTAGATATTCAATCAATTTGCTTTATATCACAATAACCATAAACAATAGGATCATTGAAAGATAGACAAGCACAACATAAACAAGAGTACACAACAATTTATCTTGGGAAACCCTCTTGGGCAAAAAACCCATCAAAACTTCTTCAATATAGATTCATCAACAAGTATAATGTCAATCTTGTACAATAACTTAAGAACAAAGAAACCCAAGAATAAGATGTCTTCAATGCATCTACTCTTTCTCCCAAGAGAACTTGTCTCTCTCTCTACTAATGCAAACTAGCTTGAGTGAGTGATGTGCCAAATGAGCTAGGCACCACTCTTAATTATACTAATTATAACATGACATTTTTACCTAATTGGGTTGACCTGTACTTTCCTAACTGGGCCGATGTGACTGGGGTAGTTTTTTTTGCCCATTGTTTGGGGCAGACTGTCCATTGTTTGGGACAATTTACCCACTGGGACAACTTATCTATTTTACTTGATTTCTTTTAGGCTTTTCACATGATCAAATACAATATAAATATTCCTCAAAGAAAGTAATAAAAATACAATAATAATATCTTCCAAAATCTTCAACACAACTAAGGAAGACTAATCTCATATGCGACATTAATAAACTAATCTCAAGGTATGTACTATAAGATTAACTCTCAGATAAGCTATGAGGTATTTTGTGGTCTTTATTAAAAATATAAGCTTTGAGATTGTTATGTGGTTTCTCTATAATTTTGGTTATCTTGGTTAGTATGGATGTAGATTAGACAGTGATAGGTAGAATAACAAAGGCTTTACTCATCTTTAATTTTTAACCTCGTTTAGAAACAAGTCCTCATTGCTCAAGATGCTGATCCTCCAGGACGATGTTGAGTCCGACACATTAAATCTTGAAAATGGCACTGCAAAATTTCATTCAAACACCACTAATTTACTTTCTTGTACAAATGTATACTAGTTTAGTTGCAAGATAATTTATTCTAATCCAATATTCTTACTTGGACTTCATATTTTTGGGGTTTACGATCCTTCATGGTCAATCCATAACCTCTACTCTAGCCATCATTTTGAATGGATCTCTCTATATTATCTTTAAACAAGCAAACCTTTGTAGGAAAACGATCCTTGAGGAAAAAATTGATGATCACAAGCACTTCCATTAATTTATGTTGTCGTGACAAGGGGGTACTATTTTGTCAACCACCAAGAACTTACACCTAACTCTAAATGCTTATTCATGTCTCCTCGGGAACCGACCCTTGGTGGGTGTCCAAATACGCCATTGTCTTCCCTATTGAACCACAATTGCATTTGACATAACTCTAGATTCTAACAATAATGCTAAAGAAAATTTTGGATATATTTTTTTCCAACTTGTGACTTGATAGAATTAAAGTTTATTTTGAAGCTCCCCGACTTCTTTAATGAGGTTAACGTTGTGAAGGTGTGTTAGAAATGTGATGTCACTGGTTTTTGGGGTTTGTCTAATTTTCCTTTAGAGTGCTTCAATATGAACAAGGAGGGGGAGAGAGGCTTTCCTTAGCTTAAAATTTATGGATGCTTTAAATCAATTTGATGGAGAACAAGTTGGTCAAACTTGTTGAATATCTTTGATTTATTCAATCTATGAAGGATATTTTTTCACATTACTAACACTAAGAATAAGGATAATGAATAGCAACTGACCAATGTGGCATGTTGGTAGTGTTAAAATTGGGTTTTTTATGCAACTAAATGTAGAATTACAAATTGTATGTGGCACCAAAAGTCTCATTTTAAGTATACAAATTCATTTATTAATCACTATGCTAAGCATTATCATAAACTAATAGCAACAATGAAATTCCAAAGCCAATACTTGCCAGATTTAATCATTTAACCATGCATCATTCCATAAAAACTTATGTCCACATTTAATACCATGAAAATTCATATATAAATTTAGGTATATTCATATTTTAAATAGATTTTAAGAATTTAACTACAATAATACAACTAGATATGAATACTTGCCTTAATTAGAGTGTAAATTAGTTGCATATAAATGAGTAGTCTATTTATTCTACACTTTGGACTTTCTGGTGGTTTTTGGTTTGAATCCGATAATTTATTTTTTGTAAAATCCAAATTTGGAAGTGTTTAAATTGTGTTTTTGAATGCATAAATGGATTCGGCACCCTCAAATACCCAGATAGCACTGATATTATGCAATTTCCACAACTACTATATGTGACTAAGATTTTTTTAAGATTTATGACCATAGTCTGAACAAAACAAACCAAAAAATATACCTGGAAAAGGTAGAATATTTAGAATACTCCGCTTAGAAAGGACTCACTATTGAATCACACCCCCAATCTAGGCTACGATTCCACCACAGTGAAGGACCCCTATAGGATTTACCTGTCATTCACCCCACCCCACTATGCATGGATTCAACCAAACTATACACCCTCCGTTAATTCCTTGAAGTAGAGACCTTAAGCATCTCAACCAAGAATCAAGTATGAGCCTCTCCCTCAACTAATAACAACACAAGCTCAAAGACTCCCTTCTAGATTATGTATTCCCTCAGTATATCCATCCATCCCAACAAGTGCAATAGTGCAAGAAGATTCCAAATTGCTTGATTAACTCTAGGAGACTTGGAATGGTAGTCCTTTGTTTCGACAATCCAATCTCAACATAGACACAAGACTAGATTGTCTAAACATAGACACAAAACTATACAAATAACTATCTTATCTTATCCACTCTGATCACCACAACCATAGGTCCTTCTCATCAAACTTCTTTCACACATACACAAGGGTATACATAGAATTATCTATCCAACTTAAATCACAATCCTAGATCTGTTATGAACATAAAATATATCAGTAAAGACAAATTAAATAATAATAGTCGATAATTAATAATTAATAATAAATAATAATTATTAAAGGATGCAACTCTATCCATAAACACAAAATAAATAATAATAGTTGATAACAATGATTAAAGAATACAATTATTTTTGAAGAGTCATTAAAATGTCCTTTAGATTATATGTATGAGAGCTTTTTATATTTGTAATCATCTCATATTATATTTTATTTCTATTCTTATGGATTCTTTTATGTTGAAATATCTATTTTGGATATTCATCTGACAAACTAGATTGGTTTGTCTCATTGGTATTAGAGTAATTTTTGTTAGCCTATGATCAATTCTAGTGGCAAATAAATTATGGGCTTGTGGCCCAATTCATTGATTAAATATTTGAAGAAAGAAAGAAATTACCTGTAAGAAAAAAGAGAAAAAAATAAAGGAAAAAGAAAAAAGGTTACTCCAAGCTAGTGGCAAATAGTAAATTCTCATGTATGTAGTAAGAAAACATAAAAATAAAATATACAAGAAAGTAATTCTTTCAACACTTTTTAAAGTTCACGTGAAAAATGTCAAAAGTGGAATAAAAATAAAATAAAAAGTAAAATCATTTTTACGTGAATTATCCAACTGAAAGAAGATCGAAAATAAGCATTAGAGCAAATGGGGTCTAAAATGGACATTATAGAAAATGTGCCATGGATGGGTGTGCGATGAGTCAAATTTCTCAAACCAATAGAATTTCAATATTTTTGTCAACCATTATGGTTGAGTTGGACCTATGAAGTCAATGATGCTTATGTGCCACATTTTTATTTGACAATAGCTAGCTCCATATAAATCTCACCTTGGTTAAGTTCGTGAAAAGTTCTTCTCAAAATATGATAAATATATATGAAATATGAAATCTAGATTATTTTATAATATCACTACTTCCAAGTCTTTTAAAATATAAATCTCGCATTAATTAAAATGATAGTGGAGTAGTTTTGAAATAATAAAAACAATTATATAATTAATATTTAAAAAAGAAGAAGAGATTTTCTCTTGTAAAATTAGAATTGGGTTCTCTTGGTACCATTGGGAAGGTCTCGACCAAGGTTAAAAATTTCATGTTTTGTGTTTTTTGATATTCCACACAGATTTTTTTGGGCGGTCATTTTAGTAACAAGCCCCGGAAAATTGGTGTGGAATCTTGGAAAACAAAAAAACATAAAAGTTATACCACTCGTCGAGACCTTCCCAATGGTACCAAGAGAAAACAATTCTGAGTTCGGGAGAGAAAGGTATTGCAAAAATGACAAAATATTCTCTCTCTCTCTCTCTCTCTCTCCTAATTTCATATTTATGATATTTTTTTAAAATATTATTTATTTTTATTTTTAAAATATTAACCATATATTTGTTTTTATTATTTCAAAATTACTCCACTATCATTTTAATTAATGCGATATTTTATTTTAAAGGACTTGGAAGTAGTGATAATATAAAATAAAATAAAAACTGTGATTATTTATTTTTAATATTATTGTAATTATATTTTTTTTATAATATTTTTAGTTTTTTTTAAAGTTTTATATTTGATTAAATATATAAAAATAAGTAGTGGTACATTTATAATTTTTTTTAAAAATAAATTAGAATATAAATTTTAAAAATTTACCACAATATCATCTATTGTGTGTGCACAAGAATCTAAACCTTTTATTAATATTTTAAACCCTCATTTCTTAACTCTACACTAATCCAACATACTTGTCTACTGCCATTAATGAGATACTATAAGTTGATCTTTACTAGATAACACCTTTGACTTTGAGTGACATGGTATGTTTGTAGTGTGATGTGGCTTTTTTATTATTGTTTTCTTTAGGAGGTCCATTTTAGACCCCAAATTTGCTCTAATATGATTTAATAATTAATGATATTTGGAAGAAGGATATAATAAAGAAGTATCATTATATAATACTAAAAAAGACTATTGACAATAATTTATATAATTTATCATTTAGTTCAATAGAAAGTACGAAGGGTACAACCACTTCTATCACATTTCAAGAAACGTGACTATTCAATTGAGGCACATTAGTCTTTTTTAAAGGCATTATATTATATCCAAAACATAAAGTAATATATATTTGAGAGTAAAATGGTATAGAAATGTATTATAATACTTAAGTTTCAAAGTTTATAAAATGAATTATTTAAACTTTAAAGTAAAAAGTACAAAGACATAATTTAAAGTTATTCTAATCCTAAGTTAAGGGTGTTATTCTAAGTTTGTTGAAGTATAAAAATAGAAGAAAATAATAATATTAAAAGTGGAAGCAAAAAAATCACTATTATGAAATTAGTGGGTTTATTTGTATTTCTCGTATTGTAGAAACATATTTCTTGCACTTTGAGCACCTATAATTAAAGAATTGGGTTGGAGAATAAATCAACCAAAAACTATGAGTTCCACCAATGATTCCACCATCGTGGTTAAATGTCCTTGTTGTAACATGGAGAAAGAGTATATCACAACCATTAAAAAGAAAAAAAAAACTTTTCAATTGGCATAATTGTAGACAATTACACATTGTAAAGAAAAATCTATATAATGCACACACACATGAATCGATGTCACAAATTATGAAGTAGGACGATGATAGAAAAAACATGAGAAAGTATTAGAACAACAAATTCCAGATCTCAAGAATATATTTGACAAAAGTTTGCTACAAAAAGAGGAAGACATTACTCGCTTAGAAAATCATAATCAGAAAGTACTTATCAAGTACAAGGAGAAGCTGAGTTTTCAAAAGTTCAAACAAGAGAATCAAATCTCACAAAGGGACTCAACAATAAGTTATTAGAAGAATAACAAGAATCTTCTAGTTTAAGGAACCTTAAACAGAGGTTGCTTGAGCAAAGCAAAAACATAAAAGATGTGCAGTTAGGAAACCTCAACCTTAAGAATAAAGTTGAAAAGTTAGAGAACAATGAAGAACTTTTACGTTTACGACAACATAATCAAAATTACTTATAGAAATTAAGAAACTAAAGAATACAAAAATTCGTCACAAGAAAGGTTAGAGCAACTTACCAACAAGGAATCTAAGGTCGATAAAGAAATCATGATCCAACATTTAGAAATAGTGACATCATCAGAGGAACAAATCTAGACCTCGAAGAAGGGAACCAATATGGAGTCAGTCGACGCTCAAATTCAAAAGAATGCTTATATTGACAAGTCACTACAAATGTCAAAAGAAGATGGTTCCAAAGAACAATCACACAAGATTAGGACACCTTATCGTCATCCAAATCACAAGGGTAGATATGGACAACAACATGATCAAAAGATACATAAGCAATATTTTTCTTTCAAACAAACGAACTACAAATGTGAAAAAGAAAAGAGACAAAGATCGACAAATTATGTGGCAGTCGAAAACCAGAAGTTCCATCCAAACAACCATTCAACAAAAAGTTCTCATAGTTAATGCAACAATTTTATTCGGGAATTTGTAACTCATATCATTTCGTTTTGTCAAGTATCGCAACTACCAGAGCAGAAGATCATGGAAATGCATCACAAGCAAGAATAAGGGATAAAGTCTTCCAATGAATTATGCTTTGATGGAAATTTTTTTTTAAAGGGGTGGGAAATGTTATTAACATAAAATATATGAATAAACACAAACTAAATAATAAGAGTTGATTATTTAATAATAAAAAAAGATATACTAATTATTAAAGGATGCAACTCTTTATGAAGAGTCACTAAGGTTCCTTTAGGGATTATATATACAATTTTTTTTTTTTTTTTTTAATATTTGTAATCATCTCATCTCATATTCATATTATATTTTATTCCTATTTTTATGGATTCTTTTATGTTGAAATATCTATTTTCGATATTCACTTGACAAACCAGATTGGTTTGTCTCAAGATATTTCTCATCAATTAATGAGTAAACTATCTACACAAGATCAAAATATTATGGTGTTCAAAAGTAGGGTTGAGGTGGTTACCATTGTGGAAGGCCATTTGTATTACATGAGGTGGATTAAGAGAAAATGTGGAAGTTGTTTCTCTCGAAATGCACATTTTATATTGTTGGGATTTCATGCTAGTACATGTCCTCAAAAGTACATAAATGTTTCTTTTGGATACACATGGAAAAGTGCTAGTGAGTTTATGTGATGACACTAGCAAGGAAATATGTCCCCATGGGTCCCCCTCTTCTCTTTTCATCTTGTTGAATAATAACCCTCTTATGCTCCTAGAAAACATTTTTATTATATTCTAGAGTAACAATAAGGCATCACATATCAAGTATGTCCTATCATCCCCGTTGTTTGTTTCTCCGAGTTATCTATATGTCCCTACTTTTTGGATTTTTGTGATGTCCTATCATGTCCCAACTTTGTCCAGGTACTCTATCATGTCCCAATATTGTCTACTATGTCGATGTCCCATTGTGTCTCAATGGTTTTTCATGTACCACCTTTGTTCAAGTTCCCACAATGTCCTTAATTTGTTCCAACTATTCATCATGCACCAACATTTTATAAGTTGTCTACACTATTCCAACTTTATCTTGGTTGTCCATCATGTCCTAACTTTGTTCACATTGTCCATATTCTATCACTAGGGCTTGGCATTTGGCTCCAAATTAGGAATATGTACAATTATTTACAACATTTACAATATAGGCATCAAGATCCTTGTTTACATTTCACATGGCTAGTGACCCAAGCAAAAATAGCACATCATATGTCCAATATCACTGATCCAAACATGTACAAAATAGGAGGACAAAATGGGTGTTACATTCCCCTCCCCCTTGGAAACGTACTGGCTCCATTGTTGTGGTGTTCTTGCACATGCCTTACTAGCTGATAAATGAGTATATGCTTGAACCCAATTTTGAATTTTGGCTATAAACTAGTGGAATTCACCATTTGTGAATAACTTTGGCCTCCACAAGGCCCAAAAAACTACTAAGTCATGCCAAGTGTGTGATTAAATATGAAGCAAAGGATTTAAACATATTAATGAAAATCATGGAAGAACATCCATGTACCAATTTTAAAACCTAATCATACAACATAGAATACACAAAATTCAAGAGATAAATTGCCAAAATGTAAAACAAAGGTTACACACTTATCTTTTAATAAAATTGGTAGTGATTCACTAGCAACCATAGGCATCCAATGTAAATGCCACCCAACAAAAACTTTCTTCATAACTCCTTGACAGCTCAATTTTTTTTCCTTTTTATGCCAAGAAGTGATCGTGTAAACAATTTTGAAAAATCCATCTATGAATTTTTGAGAATAACCAACAACTCAACATCTTATAAATTTTTTCCAAACTTACTAATATTCCTTTAATATAATGTGACCCAAGTATTGGATTTTATTTTGATAGAAACTACATATGCATAGTTTTTTATATAACTTGTATTCTCTCAACATTCACAAATCCAACCATAATTGAGCTTCATGTTCTTCTTCAGCATTAGTGTAAAACATAATGTCATCCATGAATAAATTTATCCAAGTAGTTGAAGACATTGTTCATGAGGTACATGATTTGCACTAAATATGTCACAACAAATAACACCACTACACATTTATAATGGATATAACATGTTATGAATTCTGAATGTTCTCTTGTGAATGTCCTCTTCCTCAATTATAACTTGACACTAACTTAATATATTTTTGTTCCTTTCATTTTATTACACGAGTCATTAATTTTAGCCAATGGATACTTGTTCCTTAAGGTAACTCTCTTCAACTAGTAATTAATATGTGGATATAACATGTTCTGAATTCTGAATGTTCTCTTGTGAATGTCCTCTTCCTCAATTCTAACTTGACATTAACTTAATATATTTTTGTTCCTTTCATTTTATTACACAAGTCATTAATTTTAGCCAATGAATACCTGTTCCTTAAGGTAACTCTCTTCAACTAATAATTAATATGAATTCCATCTTTCTATTTCACAAACAAGACGTGTGTTCCCCATGGTGGCACTTGCTAAATATATCCTTTGTCAATCAACTCTTGCAATTGCATTTTGATTATATAAGGAATCTTGGTCATCACTACTACATTTGAGGTTGAAGTCCGGCATTTGAATATATGTTTTTGAAAATAATGATTTTTTAACATTACAAATCAATTTAAATGATGGTGAAATTTGAACTTTTTTTTTTGTCTTTTACCCTTGACAAAAGTCGGTTAACCAAAATTTGTGTTTGAATGATGGTTAATCAACATTACAAAAGTCAATTAACTTAATAAAGTTTATGTTAAATATGCTCGTTGAAATCTAATTATGGCTATGGTGAATTGTTGCTTAATTTCATGTTGATGAATATCTTACACTTTTGACATTTTTGATCAAGTTTCTTTTCTGCGTTTAAAAGAAAAACCATGCGAAATCGACCTTACATTTTTATGAAGTGTTGCGATTGTGACATAATACTTAAGGTATATTTTGCTATGTTTACTACATTGTTAAACTTATTATTCTCCCCATAATAAAAATTTTATTTAGTTAAAATTTGTAAATACCATTTGAACTCTATGTGAAATTTATTGAATGTATTTTTGTTGTACTAATGCATAAGGTTGAATATTTTGTTGAAATATAAAACAGTGTTGAATAGCCATAACTTGGGCATTGGTGCATGTGATCGATTGGATTATATGGAGAATTTGATCGAAGAAGCCTATTGGATCCCACCTCGAATGTTGATATTGATGAATGCAATAATCTTGTAAATACAAAACTCATGAAAAAGTATCTCTAAATAAACCCAAACTTCCTAATATTGGCGTTTCGAACAATTATTTAGGTGCAAAAACATAACACACCTTATGGACTATCATGCACAAAAGAGAAGTATATATATTGTTATGTGAATGCTTGGAGATGATTATGCATTTAAGGACATCAATAAAAGATGGCCCATTTTTAAAGAACCTCGTAATGTTAGAATTTTAGTGGAAGTTGATGGTGCCAATCCATTTGGAGAGATCAGTTGATCCACTTAGTCAATTTGACCAACTTTTGTTATAAACAATAACCTTCCTCCTTGGATGTCTATAAATAGGGAATACACGATATTGAAATTAATTGTTCCAGGTATTTATTTTTAAAATTGTTCACATCATACCATTTTTTTGTTACATATTTTGTATGTATAATGAATTAATTATTTGTGTTTTCAAATAACTAGGTAAGTACCAAGTTAGAGATCAAGATGTGTATCATAAGCCTGTTATTTATGATCTTCTAAGATTATGGTCTGGCATCAATATGTATGATATCTCCAAACCAATAGGTCAAAAATAATTTCAACTCCATTGAATACTTACATGGACAATTCATGATGTCCCAAGGCTATTTTTTGTGGTATGCAAAGTGCAATTTAACGTTATATATCCTCTATACTCCATGTATTTCTTAGAATATTTTTGTATTCTATTATCATTAATCTATATCTTGTAGGTTTTCAAAGAAGGGGTAAATATTCATGTCTACTATGTGGTCATATAACAATATCTAGATGTTTAATAAGTTTAGGAAAGGAGGTGTACAATTAGTATCAACATTTACTCCACAAGAACCATCAGTATTGAATTGCAATTTTTTTTTCTTTAATGGGAAATAAGAGGTTGGAATAAAACCATAAAGAATGATGGCTCAATTATGGACAAAGTCCATTGAGAAGATTCATTGTAATCCATATTTGTTACTTTTTCTAGTTTTTTTGTTTTTAAAATTCCCTGATAATAAAAATGCTATTTCTATTTATGTTTCCCAAAGGTTTCCAATGTGGGTTTAAAGGAGGCATGAAATGTTACTCCCTCTAGTTCAGTCGGTTGCTCTATTATGAGCACCTACAAGTAGCTCATTTGTTTGACACAATTCATATTGGAAAGAATGTCACATAATGTTTATGAAAAAATTTAGATAGGAGGAAAAACAAAGACAAAATTGCTAAATTTATTAGTGCATTGATGAAGCCAACATAATGCAACATTTGAATAATTCTTATAGTGATGGACAATTGATCAATATTCCATAGTTATTAACATAGAAAGAGAGTGATGTTGTGAAAGAGGTTATGTAGAAAATTAAATTTCCCACCGGTTTTGATTCAAAGATAAATAATATATTAACAATGAAAGGTGATATTGGTGGGGGAAACATCACGATGGGAATGCCTTTATCAAGGTTTGAATTTTTTTAATATTTACAATCTTATGAGAGTAAATATTATTTGTTAGTAGCCCTGAGGGTTAGCTCAAGTGGACACAAGGAATAGGTGAGAGAGTCTTCCCCCAAAGTTGGGGAGGTCATGGGTTTGACTCTCTTGAGCCCCTCATGGTTTGGATTTATAATTAGGGTCAATGGTTTACCCTATTTACCTTCCATGAATCATGGGGAAGTACTCGGAAAGTTTTCTGTGACGATGTTCCTTGGAAATAAATACACATTATTTATTAGTAATATATGCTTGTTTCTAATCAAAATGAAATGAAATGATATTGCTTTCTTCCTTGTCACAATATGTTCTATGTATAGCTCTCCCAAACAAATTTTACAATAACATGAAATAGGTTATATGATCTTGACAAGTACATGAGTACAAATTTATAATTTCAATGTTGTAGAACTTGTTGGCATTTGATTTATATGCATTATATAATGTTATGTTGGCGCATGTGATTTATTTGCAGTTTTAGGTGGTTTTCATCTAAAGAAATCCACAATGAAGATATCGAGTATCATTAGTACAAAAGGATACTATTTACGAAGTTATACCAACACCGTTTTTTATGTAAGAACATCAAATATCAATTACTGTTAAACATTGGAAAACATGTATCGTATCTTCGTCATAACTTCGATGTGCCATGCCATCATCAAAATTGAGTCATCATTCTTTGTCTACGTGCCAATTCGTTAAGAAATGATTTTGGACTCAATGTCGGTCTTTTGCCACAACATTGACATAGTTTCAACACCAACCCATGCCGCATGTTGTCTTGAGAGTAAATATGATGGAATCATGATGTCGGTATTTGGACTCCCCAATGACGTTCTTTTGTTGGAATCATTGTATGGACAATGATCGTTGGTGAGTTATACCAACAATCGATCGTCGGTATAGCGATGCTCCATCCGACATCTAGTCGTTGGAATGATAGAAGAAATGTCAATCACACGAAAGAGGACATTGGTCTTCTAGCATGCATTCTTTGATCAATTTTTGGATTTTGTTGATGTAAACATCATGGTTGGGTTTGTTGTTAATAGGTTGTGGTACTAAATCTTATAGCTGTTATTGCAGGTTATGTACTCATTCTTCAGAATCTTAGTGTCTAAAGGATCCATATTTTCCATAAAGATACTCTCAAATACGAAAAATGTTGAAATATTTCAAACAATTACGTTTCAATATTTCAACATTTCCATACGAGCAATATCTTTATTCAAAATTTAGATCTTGTTTCTAACACTAAGCTTCTAAGGACAAGTGCAAAACTTGCAATAATGTCTATGAAATTTAGTACCACAGCTTGTCAGCAACAAACTCAACCATGATGTTTACGAAGTGTAGTCAACAAAAGCCAAACATTGACCACCAAAATACTGTGACAAGCAAGTACACAAAAATAACTCAACAAAACATTGGTGATTTGGAATTTGAAGAAATCTAATATATTGACAGCCCAAAATTGTAAAAGGACAACAATCATGCAAGAGCGTACCATACATAGGTAGATGCAGCATTGATTTCTTGTGTCGATTCATTTAAATCGAGGAAAATTGATGTTGAGAGTACATATGGAGTAGAATTTCAACCTGTTCTTGTAATTACTAAGAAACAATGGGGTCCACCCTTGTGAGAGCAACTCCCTTTTGATCCCAATTATGTCATTCTAGGCTATTTCACTAGGTTTCCCTTTCTTTGGTGTAATATAATGACACAAATAAACTATGGTATTGAGACATTAGTTCTTTTATATTTTGTGGTCTCTTTTTCATTATTTATTTATGTTATAAGCTTAAATACTGCATAATCCTTTATTACAATAAATACAGGTTGCCTCATATGGGAGTTTGTTTCTTCTAGTTGATTTAGTAGATTTTGTTTAAGTTTTGTATATAAAAATATGAGAAGCTCAAAAAACAATTACATGTAAAACAAGCCTTGGTAAGCATTCTTATATTGATTTTCTTTCCTTATATAGAATGGGAATTCTAATTGCTTTATTGTTTTTTTTGAAGTTATTGATTTTACTACATGCTTCTTTCATAGTGCTATCTTGTTTTTACTCATGGCTTAGGGTTCTCAACCACTCATTCTTATTATTTGTCTAGAAGGTCCTTGAACACTATTTGTACCACACATATATTATATGTTGTTTTATTATAGGATTGTAGAATAGGAACTATCTAGAGGTTAAATTACCTTATCTCTTTGAGTTGTCCATTTATATCATGTTGCATTCCCTTAAATTATCTATCTCCAACCAATGGATTTCATCACCACTTGTTACATTATTACCCATGTACTCTTGTCGATTTTTTCATCATAATTAGACCTTTCTTAATATAGAGAGGATTGAGGTGGACTTAATTAATCACCCATCTCAACCTAGTAGTCCTCATTTTATCCCTACTTTATGTCATAGGACTCTTGCTACACACATGTTTTATTGTGTGTGTACAACACCTAGCTGGTAAACCTACCTATTACCTTATACCATTGAGCTTCCATCAATTTTTTATAATTTCAAGGGGAATAGTTTCACCTAAAGGTACCTTACAAGGATGTTATTGCATGATTATATCATGTGTTTACTTTCATTGGTATGTACACCCTTTGGTGAACTTGACGTAAAGCTTCATTTGCTTAGGTTTTTCTAGCTAGTTCATTTTCCTTCAATAACTTAGTTGTCTTCTATTTCATAGTTCTCCTCCTTCCTAATTATGTATATTCACTATTTTTATTAGGGATAGAAGGGATTACCTTTTTGAATTGGATAGTTAGTTATCCTTTATATTTCTACTTGATTAAATCCTATCACTTTTTTGTTAAACCTCCTCATAGGAATCCACCATATAATTCTACCACTTCTACCATTATTATTAAACGGTATATTATAGTAGACCTTAATCATATTACATTGGATCCTACACCCATGGATTTATTCTTTGATTATGGGGATCGTCTCTTAGAAGAGACGATTGATTCCTTTTCCTCCACTTAGATATCTAGGTACAGTATTCTTTGACTACTATGTTGAAAGGTAATCCTAATTTAAGAGAACCTAATTAGTTCTAGTCTTATATCCATGGCCTTGAAGCTTTAGCCCAATATATTTTTTATAAAGTTGATATAGAGACCATAATGTTGACATTCTTTTACATGTGGATTTTGGATAGATCCCTCATGGTTTTGGTGACCTAGCTAGTGAAATTATGTTTAGGTAGTTAGTTCACTCTACATTTATTTCATAGCATGTGCCTACCTTTAACCTATATAAATTACACACACACACATATTTTCTTCTCAAGGACTTTGTTAGCGATAAAAATGTAATGGGTTTTTTAGAGCGTTTTCATAAATCTCTATTTGACTTATTGCTTTTAGTGAAAGTTTTGCTAGTAATTTAACCTCTAGATTCTTCATAAAATCTCCCATTTATCGCTTGTACCTAAGATTGTCTCCCGACCTGCAATACAAAATCATAATAAATTGTTAAGCCATATAATCTACAGGCCTAGACCACACTTCACTTTATTCCCAAGTCTATAAGCCTCTCAGGACTTATGAGTTTTTATCAAAAGTTGGAGGGCCCACGAGCCACACATCAGTTACAAAGCCCAGCGTTGAGTGCCCAACTCCTTTCCTGTTCACCTCATTGAGCTAGCAATATAAACCTTGGCTCATGTAAAGGTCTTAAGCCTTTGAATCTCCACGCATGAGGGATTATTTCATTAATAAAATAATAAAAAATAGAAAATAAAGCGCAAAACACAAAGATACTATGTGCCCTGTTTACATGCAGAAGAGTTCAAAGTGTTACTGGTGTAATGCGCAGGTGTCAAAGCAATACTGCCAAGTGTATTTATAAGCATTACAAGGAAAACATTGGGTCGACATTTCCATTTGTGACAACGCAGGAGTTTGGTGACTGAATATAGTTCAGTTTCTGGAACGATTGACAAATCAGAAACATCAAGTCTTGATGTTGAGTATGGATACTCAACCAGCGGTCCGATTGCCAGAATGTGCAACCTGTGACATCTACAAATGCATCCCGAGATTAGCAACTTTGCAAGTGTGTTCTTTATATCGTATTTTATTTCCATTTTTACAACTGTTATTCGTGAGCTACACTGGAGCGATGTTGGCATTGATGAATGGTAGAGGAATGAGCAATTTCGGGTGACTGGAGGTGTATTAGCACATTTGTTTGCTGTTTTTCAGGATACTAAAAAGTCTCAGAAGATTCGCCCTAAAAGCTTTGGAAGCAAGAAGACATTTCATTTTTGTGAATTTTGAATATTTTTGTAAGAAGACTTACGGTGGCTTAGGCGAACATTTCGACTGTTCATTAGCCACCGAAAGTTGATTAAATTTTGCCTCTCTTAACCACCAAAAGCGCAGGTATTGGCAGAATGATATTCTTTTCGCCCAGATCTCGGTTTTTTTTCAAACGGCACGAAGAGGGTTTCTAATGGGAGATAATAATTAGAGGCATTTATTTTAGTGCTCTGTTCCAGTTTTAGAGGCATATGGTAAGGGAATGAAGCCAAATGGAATTTCTTTTCTTAACAGAAATCGCCCAGCTGTCAAAGATGTGGTATTAGAATATGGTTTGGTTTCTTTTATATAGGATCGGTTCCTATTATTTTGCTGTTAGTTTCAGTTACATACTATCTTTAGTTATTCGATCCTTTTTTATAGGATCTCATTTTCTGATGTGAAAGATATAAAGCTAAAGTTTTTAGTCAGATAGTGGAGGAAGCAGTCCCGAGGACTGCGATTCGACTTTGAGAATTTGCCCAACTCTTTAAACATATATTTTGAATATATATCAGGATACGAGATTCTTTCACTATGTTTTGTAGATCTTGATTCTTCTATCTTTTCTGTGCTTGTGAGTGATGTTATATACATTTATCCATGTTTATCTAATGACAGATAACTGTCATCTTGTCTCCTCATTGGTAGACTAGGCTCATAAGTGTTTCTTCCTTGTTATAACTGGCCATTCGCATATGCTTCGTGTATGTTCTGTCTCTATTTGTTCTAGACTCACGTTGAGCTAGGGAGATCATGCCTCGAGTCCCCTCTTGGTAGATTGTCCATCAAACAAATCTGGCGACCATACTGGGGAATACATTGTTTGTAGTTTTCAATTCGAATTCCCATTTCAGTTGATTTCTTTTGCAAGCCATCTTATTTGCCTCCTAAGTCTTTTTCACCATTAGATCTTCACTTTGAAGAGTCTGTACTCCTCGTATGAGTTTGTACTCACCATTTTCAAACCATTTTATTGCTCATTGTTTGGAGATTTGTTCATTCTTGAACTTGGATCTCTCCCGTCGCACCTGGGCAGTGCAACCAGAGCGTTGATTTGACCTCTGTTCTCTGTCTTTTGGCCTGTCGTCACAACCCATCCACTGGAGTACTGTGACATCGTCGCAATTCCTATGCTAGTGACTTGCAATGGTCGCTTTGTGTATACACACAGACTGCACCGATCTGTTAGAATTAGTATATGGGAATCCCCCTCCATTTTTTGATTTGAGTTTTGGTTTGGTGTGTAGACCTCTTTGTGCTGCAAGATCCAGTCAGAGACCCTTTTGATCAGTGTGTTGAAAGTGTTTGGTTTTTGTGCGGGTTGTATTGGGACTCATTTCTTGACGAGCTTAAGTTTGGTAGTGGTGGACACCTTGGATTCCCCATCTTCATCCACTTAGCCTTGTCATCACCCCTCTCCTCGCCTGATCTGATCCTTGCATTAGATCTGATCCCAAACACCTTTTTACACTTGCCATTTAACTTTGTTTGCATTCAGTTGTTTGATTGAGTGTTTTGAGTGTTTTGAAGTGTTTTCAGTCCATTTGAGTGCTTGTCTTTTGCTTGAGATTTCCTGAGTATTAGAGTGCTGCAAATCAACTTTATTTTCAGTTCCATGCTTAAAAATATCACTATTATCAAGTTGTTATCTTGGCATATCATTGGAAATTGAAAGTGCATCACTTTTACTGTTTTCGAGTACATTACTTCATGCATTGGAATTGTCATTCAATAATCTTTTGGAAAAGTTCGAAGAAAAATTAGTCATTTGTGCTTTTTCGAGAACTATGAATCACTCGTTTTCTTGAAGAATTCAAATGAGATCAAGTTTTTACAAAAGTGACTCCATGCTTGAGGAAATTGTATGCATTTTTGGTTTTTAGTGTTTTTAAGCTATCATAATGAAATTGAAAAGTTAGAGTGCTCTAGATAGGGAATTTCTCTCTTTTCATCTCTTAAAGTTTTGATTCGAAAAGACAAAAGAAAATGTTTGGATTTGGTTGTCATGCTTGTTGATTTTTTGAGTTTTGCTTGAAAAATGGAAAAAAAAAACGAAAAGAGCATTTTTATCAAATTTGGTAGATTTTGGGATTGTGTTACATTGTGTTGCTTTGGTAAAATCACTTGGAAAGAAGTTTCTCCCTCCCATACATAGAGTTCATCAAAATAAAATAATACATTTTTGCATGTAGTTAGGACCTGCATTATGTTTACATTTATGTACTCACCTCATGCATTCACCTAACCGTCTAGATAAAATTAACGGCAGAACTAGGGTAAAATGTTTAGTAACTTGTGTGTTAAGTTAGAGACATGTTCCAACGTCGTAAAACGTGGCAGCTGTCGTTACTTTCCAGCACTGTATTCTGGGGGTATTGTATTCTTCCACGTACTTATCGATATATCGAAGCTCTTTCACGTACCAACTAGGTATATCGAAGCTCTTTCATGTACCCACCAAGTACTTCGTGTACTTGGCGTATATCGAAAGGTGTTTCACGTACTTGGCGTATATAGAAAGGTGTTTCACGTACTCGGTAGTATATAGGAAGGTCTCGTGCCATACGGTTGTGCATTAGACAACACCACTACGGATTTGAGGTCCCACGTACCTTGAGTATATCGGGAGACACCATTAGGATTCCTGAAACCAACCAAGTTAACCTTTTGGCCGTCTTGGCAGAGCAATACATCGAGAACAACACTCGGGGATATTACTACGCATGTACCATCCAGGTAATCGGGTATTCATGCAAGGGTACAGTCCCAATCCTCCTTGTCAGATTTTACTGTCGGACCCTGCGGTATATAGCGATTTGCGAAGCCTTGATAATCCTGTGAGGTTCCAGACTTTTGAATCCACTCCTATCACATAAGTTTGCTTGCGGCCTTAGTTTGTGTAGGATTTTTTCTGGATTTCTTTTCTTTTGTTTAGCTTTCCCTAGGAGAAAATTTTGTTTCAGTCACTTTGGTTGACTTTCCTTGGAGAAGGTCCCATAGGATTTAGAACTTGCCACCCGAATATCCCCTTAACCAAGAGGTAATTTCGAGGGTAAGGATGGACCCACAAGCCATGGTCGTGTCACATGAAGTCGAAAAACCTACCTTGAATGTTGGAGCACATATGTTTCCTCCAGATTCACCTGCCTCCATCCCCCCACAGGGTGAAGAGGCACAAACTTCTACTTCACAAGACCTACCTTCTGTTTTACCGGGAGAGCCTGGATCGGTGGAATGGTTAAATTCACCCCAGGACGACCCTGCAACAGTTATTGGTCCAACAACAACTTATTGGACATCATCTCTAGCCACCCAGGGGCTCATTTTTCCGTCACATCACCACCCAGTTGGGATACTCCCGACGACCGTCTGGAACCTTATCGTGAACAATTGAATTGATGAGGAGTTTCGAAGACAAAGTATTCTACGAAGGGTGGAAGACCCGACGTTACCTCCTTATTGCAATCGCTATTTATCTTATGATTCACCGGAATCATCCATGCAACATGTGACCACTTCTGAGGCTGGTCAACCATCAACTCCTGCACATGCACACCTTAGACAGGAGACCAGTCCTATACCACCAACGACCCAACCTGTTGAAGGACAAAAATCCAACACACCTGTTACTACCACGGTTACATCACCTGCTCCTCCCTCACCCCAAACTTCGCGGGTAGGATACTCTTTACCCCCTACCTTCCTTATAGGTAATGTTAATTCTACGGTAGATAATCAACAACTCATGTTGGGTCAACCTTTACTTAGTGGTAAGCAAGCTGTTGCTGGGGGGAAACCCCCGTCTCTTAACCATAATACTGCAGGAGGAGTTCCCATCGGTCCTTCCGTTGGAAATTCCTTACCTCCTGGACCTTCCACTACGGGATTATCCCATGTTGGGGGACCGTCCAATGTAATTCAACCACCATCGACTCAAGCATATCCAAGTTATCTTAACCCTATGTCGGGACAACTCAATCCTGGAGATGCACTCTACGGGGTACCCTACCCCGGAAATCCATACACTCTATGGGGACAGCAAAATGTTTTACAACATGGACCTTCACCTATAGTCCCTCAAGTATCTCCACCCCTGTTTGGTCCACCCCCACCTCCCATTGGAGGCGGTGGGCCCCCACCCAACTCTGGAGGAGGCGGACCTATACCCTCTTGAAGAGGACCACCTCATTCCAGCCATCATGGCCCACCCCCTCTTGGCAGCGGAGGCGGACCCTATCCCTTCCGGCGGAGGCAGAGGACCATCCCATCCTGGTGGTAGTGGTGGAGTACCATCCCATCATGGTGGTGGTGGTGGAGGACCATCCCATCCTGGTGGTGGTGGTGGAGGACCAACCTACTATGGTGGAGGTGGCGGAGGAGGCCCTTACCCTTTCGGCAGCAGCGGTGGACCATCACCCCCTCCCGACAGAGGCAATGGAGGCCCACCCTATTCCGGCGGTGGTGGCGGACCACAACCACCTCCCGGCGGAGGTGGTGGCGACCCATCCTATCTCGGCGGTAGTGGTGGACCCCCACCATTTGGCGGTGGCCCACCCCCTCCTAGCGACGGAGGCGGGCCCCACCTTACGGTAATGGGCCACCTTATTATGGTAATGGACCACCTTTTTATGGTGGTGGACCTACTTACGGTCCAGGCGGCACACCCCCTTACGGTCAGTTTCCTTCGGGAACACCTTATAATTAGTCGATTCAAGGTCCTACCGGTCCATAGATGCCTTATCAGTACTATCAGTACCCCCAACTGAACCAACATCTTCCCTTTTGGATACTTTGGACTTACCTGACTTGTCTCGTCTAACCAATGATCCCATTTTCCATGGGCATAATTGGCCACCCATTCCGGTTAAGTTACCATCAGATATCCCCAAATTTGATGGCAAACCTGGTGAGGATCCTAAGAACCATGTGATGACCTACCATTTATGGTGTTCATCCAACTCCTTGATGGATGACTCGATCCATCTTAGGTTATTTCAACGGACTCTCACCGGCCCAGCTGTCAAGTGGTACATTGAGCTACCACCCAATTATTTTCCATATTTTCGATCTCTTGCTATGTCATTTTTGACACACTTCTAGTTACCCATTCGCTATGAGACTGGTACAGACTTATTGACCTCCCTTCTCTAGAACACTGCCACTCATATTTCCGATCATATCCATGAATGGCGGCGAAGATGACGTCTTATCAAGGCTCATATTCCGGACCAACTCTTAGTTGACTGGTTTACAAAGTCACTTTTACCCATCGTAGCTCGAGACGTAGCTATGAGAGGATCCGTCACTGAGGAACAAGCTATTTCCCGTGCCCATTACTTAGACTTGGTCTACGCTCAATCCGACACATTGTATGAAATTGTTCCTGACGCGCCTCGCCCTACGTACCATCCCATGAAACCACCCAAGGGACCACAAACTGATGGCATCATTGGTTCCCTTGCCTCCCAGCCTTCTATTCCAACTGGTGGCTCGTCGAACCCCCAAGGTTCTTCCCCATTACCACCATAGGCTGGCAACAACACTACCAAGTCCACCACTCCTGCTTCCACCGAAGAGGTGAATTCCGTGCAATCGGCTTCATCTTAGAAATCCAGTGGTAAGAAGAAGAACAAAGGGAAACCTAAGAAATATTCTAACCAACAGGAGCCCAAACCCACTCAAGAAGACACCAAACAGAAGAGGAAGTTAAAGTATCCTTGTTTACTGTGCGATGGAGACCACTTCTCAAAAGAATGTCCCCACCGAGATGAAGTCCAGAAGTTTCTCAAGGGAAACTCTACTACCGCAGTTCTCAACGATCCCTTCCCCACTCAAAACCAGCAACTCATTGCACACACCTCTCCTTCCCAAGGAGAAGCATCCTCCACCACGCATTTCTCATGATGCGTAGTGAGACCGTCAACTTGAAAACTCGTTCTCGTTCGTATGAATCTGTTTTGCCAAAGGAACCCATTGGAAGTAATACTGAAAAAGCTTCCACTTCGATTCCCGACGTCACCTTACCTCCTGCTTCTCTCACCACGGAGAAGCCCTCTTTCGAGTCAGTGTTGCGTCCGCCCAAGAGCACGATTAGAAAATCTGTTTTCGATCCCAATACTCAGGCCGCTCAGAACTACAATATTGTAGAGGACCTGACACAAGCTCCTTGTGCTATGTCGACGCTTGAGGTCTTGCAGAACTGTCCGAACCAGTGCAAGAATCTCCTCGCTGCCATCAGCGTGGTTGATCCAGATTCTTCGAATACCATCATGTTCCGGCTGGAATACTTTAAACCGAGACTTTCCCATCAGTTGGATTTTCAAGTTGCCACAAACATTGCTGGGAAGACAATCCATCGTACCGTTTTGGACGAAGGTGCCTCTACTTCATTCATGTCGATCTCATGTTGGAGAGCCATTGGCTCTACCGAGTTTAGCCGTTCTCCTACCACCTTGAAAGCATTCGACGGACGTGGCTTTCAACCTCATGGGATGTTACAAACCTTAGCAGTCGAGTTGGGGGGCAAGACCGCAACCATTAACGTGGAAGTAGTCGTTGCCCCATTAGATTACAACATTTTGCTTGGTCGTAATTGGTTTTACACCATGACTGCGGTCGCCTCATTTGTCTTCCGCATAGTACAATTCCCCCACCAAGGCCGAATTGCTACTGTCGACCAACTGGATTTCTGCACACCTGACACTGCTATTCATCCGGGCGATAATGTTCCATTATTTGGACAATCTTCACATCAGTATGAGAGCGTGGGGGTTGGCCTCATCAAGGACTCATCCCTTATGGGCATTTTTCCAACCTCGGATCCCCCAAATCATGTTGCCAAGGTGAACATGATCTCCTCGCATATTTCATCCATTCCCAACTCTACCGATTCATGGCTTGTACCTGGAGAAGCCACCACACACCTGGTTGGAGACACTATGCCTCTTTCACTCGCCGAACTCACATATGAGGCTATCCAGTCAGCTCCGAAGGACCACTTAGCTGTGGCCTCCACCTCCTGTTCTCTACAGCAGGCATCATCCCCACCCGATCCTCTGCTGCGGACTTTTCATTCCGATGAGTCCATTATGGAAATCATGAGTGCGGATGATCCTCCGTGGGAAGACCTCCATCATCGTTCGTCTTTCCTTCCTTCATTGGATACTGTGGAGAATAGCATTAGCACCATCTTTACACTGGATGTTTACCTTTACTCTCAGTCCTTGATTCTTACATGTCAAACACACTCTGAAGGAAACTTGGCCAACATTGAGCCTACCATTTCGGTCGACATATCGGTTACACCTGGTGTCGTGGAACACATTCGTTTAGGCCAGAAGTGTTCCCTTGAAGAAATCACAATGTTTATGGCCTTGTTCAAGCAATTTCGAGACGTGTTTGATTGGACTTACGAGGAGATGCCCGGGATAGACCCCGCTATTGTTTCGTACACGATTCAAACCTATCATAACGTCAAACTAGTCCGACAAAAGTTGCGACCGGTGCACCCTCGAAAGACTGCGACAATCAAGGCAGATATTGAAAAAATCTTGAAAGATGGTTTTATCTACCCTGTCTCGTTGACATAATGGGTCTTGAACATCGTCCCTATAGCTAAAAAGCAGGGTACCATTCGTGTCTGCGTCGATTATCGGGATCTCAACAAGGCTTGTCCCAAGGACAATTACCCAAATCCCTTTATCGACCAGATCGTCGACAATTGTGTGGGAAGCGTCATCTTTTCATTCAGGGATGGTTTTTCCAGCTACAAAGAGATTGAGATCCACTCGGCTGATCAACACAAGACAACTTTCATCTGTCCTTGGGGTACATTTTCTTATCACAATCTCCCTTTTGGTCTTAAAAATGCTGTTGCCACATTCCAGCGGGCCATGTTGTATGCCTTTCACGACGTGAAGGACTTTGTGGAACCTTATTTGGATGATTTACCTGCTCATTCACGGCAGCGTGAGTACCACATTGACCATTTGATGACGGTATTCCTTAGATGCAGGTGGTATAACATCCATTTGAACCCTCACAAGTGCATCTTCTGCGTCGAGTCTGCACACCTCCTCAGTTTCACAAACTCGAAAGACGGGATTCGCATTGATCCCCTAAAGGTGGCAGCCATCATCGCTCTTCCACCTCCCATTGACATAACGAAACTTCAAAGTTTGCACGGGAAGGAAACTTATTTAAGGTGTTTTGTCTGTAATTTCGTGCAAAAGACGCAGGGCTACATGAGATTGATGAAGAAAGATATCCCATTCATATGGGATGACTGAGCTCAACAATATTTTGAAAGCTTAAAACATGCTATCACGCATGCCCATGTGCTCCAACCGCCCAATTACTACAAGGATTATATCCTTTATCTTGCCACTTCTGCCACCACGATCGCCATGGTATTGGTCCAAGAAGACAACAACGCCCAGGAACATGTGATATACTACGCAAGTAAGGGTCTCATTGACACCGAAACTCGTTATTCACATGTCGACAAACTCGCTCTCGCGGCAATCATTGCCGTCCAAAAGTTCTGGCATTACATCTTGCTTCGCACCACCACCATCATTGCCGATTCAAACCCCATGTACCACGTTTTGACACGTTAGGTGCTTGGGGGAAAGTATTCACGCTGGATTGTGATACTGCAGAAATTTGATCACCTTTTTGAAAAGGCTAAGTCTAACAAGTCTTTAGTGTTTGCTGAGCTGATTTGTGATCTTCCCTGGGCTGATATCAATTTTGAGCCCAATGATTCTCTTCGAGATGAATCATTGTTCCTCATCATCCCGTCTGATCCATGGTATAGAGATATCACTTTATATCTTCAGACTCAACGTTTCAGCCCCCAACTCTCGCAGGACGACCATCGTCGAATCCGCCACCATGCAAAGTATTATCTAATCATCAATGATACTATGTACCGTTGTGGTATCGATTCTATTCTTCAACGTTGTCTCACTCAGGAAGAGGCTGAACATGTTCTAAATGACTGTCACGCTGGGGTGTGTGGAAGTCATCTCTCTGGGATGGCTACAACCTAGAAAATACTTCGCGCAGGATATTTTAGGTCGTCTATCTTCAAAGATTGTATCGAGGTCATTAAAAAATGTCCTCCATGCCAGCACTTCCAAACTAAGAAGCACACCCACCCCGTCCCGTTACACCTAGTTATTGCTATTGGCCCCTTCGCTAAATGGGGCATCGAATTCATGCATTGTAATCCTACCTCAACTGGGGGGCATGGTTACGTCATAGTAGTTGTGGATTAATTCACAAAGTGGGCCGAGGCTATGCCTACATACACGGACGACGGCAGAACTGCCGCACTCTTCATGTTCAATCATGTAATAGCGCGATTTGGAGTCCCTTAAGCTATAGTTACCGACCATGGTTCTCACTTCATGAACCATATGATTGACGAGTTGAGCACTAGATTGGGTTTTCACCATGAAAAATCAACACCATACTACCCACAGTCCAATGGACAAGTAGAGGCCATTAACAAGGTCTTGAAAACCATGATCCAACGCATGGTGGGTACACACAAGTCCAACTGGCATAATCTCTTCTCCGCACTATGGGCTTATCGAACTTCCGTCAAGACTGCCACTGGATTGACTCCCTTCCAACTAGTGTATGGATTGGAGGCCGTCCTTCCGATAGAATGCGAGATTCTATCCCTCAAACTCGCAGTTGAACTTCTCCCCAACACTACTGCTGAGGAAGAACGATTCCTCTACCTAGCTAAACTCGACGAGACTCGCCGTAATGCCGCTCTTGCCAACGAGGCTCATAAGAAACGCATCAAAGCACAGTACGATAAGTCGGTAGAACCTCGCGTCTATAGCGAAGGTGATTTGGTCCTTACATACGACCAAAGACATGTTAAGCTGGGGGCAGGAATTTTGAGTCCATGTGGCATGGACCCTACATAGTGAAACGTGTCTTAGAGAAGGGAGCCTACGAGCTTGAAGACTACGATGGGATATCTTTAGGTGAACCCTGCAATGGGATTTACCTGAAGAGATACTATGCATGAGTCTTTCATGCATAATTACTTTGTATATACTCCACATGGTGTGTGTTTTTTGTGGTGTGACACTTTGATTTTTTGCGTGCTTAGGTCTTGTTTCATTATTTATACCATGTTCTGTCTGCATGTGCAGACGACAACTTGCTACGGATTCGCGGACGACGCCGACCGACATACCCGCAACCTTGCCTCGGCAGCCTGGGTGCTCTATTCACCTACCAGCGAGCTTATCATCTTAGGAGGAATGTGTCTAGATTTTGCGACCAACAATGCTGCGGAATATTAGGCAGTCATTGGAACCCTAACCGATGCTATTTATTTGGGTATGGACCACGTTATCATCCATTTGGATTCTCAACTGGTGGTCTCTCATCTTAACCGGGTTTACACCATTCGCGATCCTACCCTACTCCGTCTCTATAGACGAGTTTGTCTTCTGGAAAGGTCCTTTGAATCCATTCAGTACCTGCACATTCCATGAGAGGTGAACACAGTTTCCGACTCCATGGCCAACTTCATCTTACATTGGTACATTGCACACACATAAGCATATTCATGAACTTTAAAAGTAGACATAACATGTAAATAACTCATTGTATAAGCAAACACATAAACAAGATCACATCATTCATCCATTAAAACACATAATGTATAAAGCCTCCAAAATGTCTATATATATATAATCAAGATAATGTAGTGCTAATACAAAAGTCTGAAGCACGACGGCTTTCAGTTAGTCCATACAAAAATCTGAAGCATGATAGCTTTCAGTAGTACAAAATATGAGGCTCACATAGCTCTCAGTACATACATAATAACATCACGGGGCCTGACGCCTGGACCGTGCACCCCTCGGTCTCGCGACCCTCACCTGCGGGACATGGAAGCAATCAATTGCCCTCACTACCTTGCGGAGTGGTGTAGCAAAACGCATAGTCACACCGACTGTGTACCTCTGCATGGGCCTCGGCAACTCATGTACTACTGCATCTAGAACGTCCAATGTCATCCTGGTAAGGTTCTCATAAACGTCATCCATCTCCACGATGGCATCGTGCATGGTTGGTGCTACTGGTGGTGCCTCTCCTCTCCTCGCTAGTAGTGAGACTCCCACTAGCCGTGAAGGGCCCACATCTGCACACACATGTTATTAACTCATCAGCACTACACAATTTTTTTTTTTATAAATACACAAAATGTAAAAAAGTACAAGGGTCATTGTTATTACCAATGTCTCCCCACTTTGCTCCCTCAGGCAGCATGAGATCTAGGTCCTCCCTGAAATCCGTACCACTGTACGGATAGTCCTCTATCATGAGTAGCTAACCTTCCAGTGTAATACCCCAATTTTGACCCTTATGAAATATTGGCTTTTAATGTAACTATTGTATACATGCGATGTATGTTTCCCTAGCTTGGAGCTCAAGGCCAAGGCCCCGCTAGTGTATGTTCAGATTTTATTTAAAATGGACAAGCATTGATATTTTGTTACCCATGTGCTATTAAGCCATGGAATATTGTAATTTGATGTAAATATTAATATTTCAATAAAATACCAAAACTGGCTATGGAAGCAACGAATGAGAAGGGGCCATGTGTATTCCACTAGGGAGTGGTGAGGGGGTTGTGGGGATGAACCATATGCTGCCAAATGTCATCTTGTGAACCCATTTGACTTTCCTTGCTGACATTTAATTCTGTTGTAAGGAAGTTGTTGAAGAATTCAGTCCATGGCTTCAATGGAGCATGGGCAACCCAAAAATTCGTATGGCAGAGTATGGGCTCTGTTTCCTTGACCCACAAGTCACTCTACCTCATGGGAATGGGTTCTTCCTCATTCCCATTCCATTGTTGAAGATCCCAGCATCAGTTTTCATCCATTACGAATTCCCAGCAGTGAGAAAAACCAGAAATCGCAACTTCGCAAGAACCTACGTTTTTAAGAGCCATAAACGCCCAGAATTTGGTATTGACAGTAAAATCCAATGGGGGATCCATAGATATGAACCTTGGGGCGAATTTGAGAGCATTAGATACCCCGAAATCCATTGAAAAACCCAGTTTTTAAAGCCCAGAGATCCAGTGACGGGATTGAGTTTATTTGATGACAGAATTGTGAGAAATTCAAGTGTGAATGACTGAGTAGAGGTTGGGTTTGCTTGATAAACCCAGTGAATGCTAGAATCTCAAGGAATTAGTAGTTGGAGCTTTCTATGCCCACCCTGAAGAGCATTGGAGGGAAGGGACGCCTAAGGGACTGTGCAGCAGAGAAGGGGACCTTCCTTGTGTTGGGTGTGGTAGGTATTGTGGGTGCCATGACTGTTGAGTTTAGTTGAGATGCATGTAGCTCTGTGGTTGAGCTCACTGGCTTAGCATCCTCCTCTTTGGTCTTTTGTATGCTTGATAAACCCAACTGTGTGTTGGCTTAGCATGACTGTTTGTGCAAAACCATGGCTGTGAGTGAGCCTGTTTAGATCCTCCTTAGTGGATACACAACCCATCTTAGGGGTGATCTCTCAGCTGAAAGAATATAGGCTGGACAGAGATCTATGGTTGAGTGGAACGTTGCTCTCACATAGCTAGTTGTTTGGACAACTTCATCTCAAAGATAAGTGTTCTCTGTGTTTAAATTATATGCATTCCATGTTATGCTATGTGTTAATTATGAATGATAATTATTCATGTTAATGGAATTGGTATGAAGTCTCTGCATAGCATGGGAAGGGGATTGATTCTCTGCATATTGAACCATCATCTACTTGTGATAGATATGTTGATGCATTACTGTTTGTGTGTGTGCAAATATGTTATTTCCACTGTGTTTATATTGAGTATAAATTTGCACGCAAAAGTTTTTATTTATAATGAATTTGTGAGTAATGTATGGGGCTGAGATTGTCAATAGGCCCGGTATGTTTGGTCATGTTCCCTATGTGGTTTAGATTGATGGAAGGGGATGTGACATCCATTCAGGTGAAGAATCCAGGACTGTACCCAATGATAGGACCCCCGCCACCATGGCGAGCCATCACCTCTGTCCATCGGACCATGTGAGGATCCTTGGGATCCCTGTCATCCACAGTCACCTGCGGGCGTAAGAGGGGAACCTGCTCCAACAACAATGAGATCACTATCGATCCATACCTGAATTGCTTGAGCTTTCTGTGCCAACACTTGTTCAGCTGAGCTCCTAGGTTGGTGAGGAGTCCTTCACACCAGTTGAACACCTTTGGAGACATGCAGTCCTCTGCATACAACATCTGGGACCTGGTAGCTAGATGAGCCGCTTGGCTCCCTGCTATCCACACTATGGTGAAAAGTATAGCACACAATGGACGATCTCGCACCTCTTTGATGGCAATCTTCCCACTAGAGGCACGGGCATGTGGAGTATAGTGCTGGACAATCAAGTCGTCCATCGTCCGGTCACTCCCCTGTGATCCGGTAAGAGCCACATTGTCCCCCCTCCGAAACAATCCAATCAAGAAGTAGATGTCCTCGACATCTATAGTCAGTATGTGCTCTTCGATCATGAAGTACTACTGTGTCGCATCCCAACTCCGGATCATATGCTCCAGTAGTAGGACTTGGGCCCTCATGCCCTGGACCTAGAAGAACTTCAGTAGCCCACAGTTCCTCAATGCCTCCACACATAATGGGTCATTTTTTGCTTGCACATCATCCACCTCATGTTCTCGCTCGCGCCACTCTAGAACCATGTTGGCGGCCACAAACCTGTCAATAGGAGCATTTAAACACCATTAAAGCTCACCCAAACCATTAAAACATTTTCTTGTGGCTTGGTTTTGATTTGTGGGATGGATGTTTCCATCGTCGCACCCCATCCTTACAGACAGAGCGACATTGTCGCAAGACACCCTTGCGGGCTTTGCGGTGACCCAGGTTCGTCACAATTTCCGTAAGGGAGCCCTGTGACAACCCGAGGGCGCACAAACTCCCCACAAATCAACCCCAAAACCCTAAAAAATGAACAAAAATTGAAATTCTAAAACACTAGAAATATGCTGGCTGATATTTAGGGTTACTTGCTTCGAACGGCTCGTGAAATGGTCACTCGTAGCTCCGGCAATCGGCGAATGAAATTATGCTCCAAATGGCACTTTCTTCTTCCAAATTTGGCAAATGAACAATGGTAACTATATTTGGCTATTTTTTCTATTTTATAAACAAAAGGGAATATTCTTTTTCAAATATTAGATGCTCTATGGGTTATTTGATATAGTTTGGACCATTTTACTGCATTTGAATGCCTGGTTCACTGTTTGACCTGGTTTTTAAGCATGCAGAAGATGTTAAGTGTTACATTTGCGCCGTTTTCACATTGTAGTGATCATCTCAGGTATGAACAACCCCTTGAATATTTTTTCATTATTTTTCATCCGTTCGATTTCAATTTTTTAATAATGATGAGCTTACTCTTTGTTCTTTCTCGTGCTCTTAAAACCATGAGAATAAGTCACCGAGTTATGATTCATCACTTTTCCGGGCTCGTTAAACTCCTACGAAAAAGGATTCCCCTCGGAGTCTATCTTTAAGCTCTTTTCAGGATCTTGAAATACGAAAAGATTTCCAAGCGAACTTGTCGCATTCACGCTTGCTAAAGCATTTGAACGGTCGTCTCCTTGGTGATAGTTTATCCCTTTTTTGGACCAGGGGGCACTATTTACGAAAAAGGTATACTCCAGCCAATCATGACTGGAAGAGTCCTCTCCCGCGTTGTTTTACCTTTTTTCAGGCGATGAGGCTAACTTTACGAAAAAGGACCATTGGAGTCTTCTTTAGTTCTTTTCAGACTCTCTAAACATGAAATGACAACCAAGTTTACCTTCTATGGACTCGTTAAACTCTAACATTGAAGGGCCCTTAATGGGACGAGCCCCTCCTCTCCCAGGTTTGGAAAATATTTGGGATTGGACTCATCTATGAGATGAGCTATACCGAGCATCTGGTTACCCTCATCAAGCTCATAAAAAACACATGAGGCACTCATCGTTCATGATGGGGAAAAAGGAAAGCTTTTATGTTACACTCTTTATCTATGGCAGTACATAGTCGTTCTTGAACATGGCACTCATTTGCATTTGCATACTGTACTTGGATCATCTGTTTGTCCTTGAGTCTTACCTACTTCATGAGTCTAGTCACTCCTTTGAGTCATTCAAAGAACGCTCCCATCATCAGTTGCATTAAGAAGTTGGTGTCGTACTCATCATGCCAATACTGCCAAGTCATGCCATGCCCATGTTCAAGAATACTCTCACCATTCATTATCTGCAGTCAGTACACCTTCCACCATGTCAGTCTATTCTGAGTCAGTCCTGTATGTTACTGTACCATCCGATCTACTCCAAACATCTGTTGTCGTGTTTCGTGTCGATGATGTGGGATTCATCATGGCCCTCCTTCGATGGGTTCATCCTTGTCGACTTCAAATCATCATCCGAGGATTGAATCTAGAAAAAACCAAGTACCTTGGGCCTGCATGCTTCAATGGCAGGTTACCTTGCTTTCGACATGAGTTTACATCATTGACTCTTGATTGAAAGATTTCGTTAAGCGTTCGACTTCAACTCATTTATTCACGCTTGACAATTTGTACTGTGATACCTTGGGAATCATTGACATTAATGGTGATTTCCCTCACGCTTGTTAACGGTATACATCAATGACCGGTAATCAAGTGGTTTCTACCATGTTCGACGTCAAGACATTTGTAATCACATGGATAGATTCGTATCATTGCGGGTTCGGCTTGAAGACCTTGGGGATTCATGTTTTACCCAGGTTGCGATGAAGATTGTTTTGAGTCATATTACACGGATCCACTTTTGTATTGGTCGTGGCTGTGTTATCATCTCATCATGGATCTATGCTTGTGTCTAGTAGCCATGATTGTGTTCAGTCGGTCATTACTATCATGGATCTGCAATGTATTGGTCGACAGCCATGGTGTACGTCGTATGAGACTGTGTTCTTAGAGTCACTTGTATTGCAGCAGTGTCCTTCGTTCGATGAGCCATTGCCATTCCTTCAGGCAAAGCATTTCACTTGTCCAGTTTAAAGAGCTTCATGCTTTGGGGGGCATTCTGTTACACCTAAATCTTACCATCACGGGACTCGGTGTAAATATCCCTAAAGTTTCCTTGACTAAGTCATTAACTTGGAAGAGATGCAAACCCTTTTATACTAGGTTTTGAGAGGTCGTCGCAGATTGTCTTCATGCAACCTGCGACGTCGTAGGTTGTCCTCTTACATACTACGACGATGTCAGTTAATTGACTAAAATAGCTTCTTTGAGCCCATTCTCGAAGGTAGCTGATGTGTATCCCTATCCATAGCCTTTTGGGAAGCTGGCATTCGGTTCCTAGCCTCTTGGAAGGATCCCCTATCTCTCTCCTACCAAATCTCAATCTATCCTATCCACTTAGTCCTATATAAGTGAATCTCACTCTCATCCCAAGGGGAGGAATTCTATAGTATCTATATGCTGGTGAAATTAGCTTATGAGAGATCTCTACTCATCCTTGAGAGATCCATCATCCCTTTGGGGGCTTTGGAATTGGCTTGATCGGAGAAGGATTGCTACGTTAAGTCATTGGTTGTACTCTCTTCATCCTATGCATTTCCCTTTTAATACAGTAATATAAGTGCTTTCCACCAAATCTCATTGTCTTAATGATATTTTGTGTAGTTTGCTTACTTAACTGCTTACTTAGATCTATTATTGTGTAGGTGCATTTTACTGCTTGTTGTTGTGTTGTCTTGACAGGTTTTGCATCTGAGATCTGAAGACCATCAAGCTTGGAGTAGCATTCAAGGAGAAAGGATCAGTGATTCAAAAGGTAAAGCATCTAGTTGCTTGATCTCTAATTAGATCTAGGAGAGTTATTTATGTTCTGTCTCTATTTGTTCTAGACTCACGTTGAGCTAGGGAGATCAGGCCTCGAGTTTGCTCTTGGTAGATTGTCCGTCAAACATAGGCACTAGTCTCAATCCACCCATCTATCTATTTCTAAAGTGTATCGTACATTTTCTTAAGGGAACCCCCCTTGTGCCAAACAAGATTTCATGTAAAGTGGCATAGGGCGTTGTTGTGGTGGCAATGGACAACACCTCTTAGTTCCTCTAAAGTTGCACTTGCGTTTTAGGGCTTTACTACTTGAAGTGTAGGTTTGGGAGGTAACATTTTGGTGTTCTTGCAAAGAATAAAGTCCATTTCCTAGAAATTTAAAGACAATTAATGAGAGTTTTGTTTTGAAGCGTTTATTCTCAATTGGAAGCTCCACGAAGGAGAAAAACCACGTTCCTTGAATATTTTGAAGAAAATGTTGTTTGTAGACATGAGGACATACAATGTACTTAAAGGAATATGAAGACTCACCTTAGCCTCCACTCTATTGATATTAATGAGGTTTGATATTTGTGTGCTTTTACCATTTCATATTAGTTGTTCATACTAAGTAAAGTATCGAATCACTCTTAAAAGAGTGGACTGCAAAAGATATTTCTCCATGGAGTTTCTCGAGTATCCCATGTTATCCAAATGATATCCCTTGTTTAAATCGGGATGACCACGTTGCAACATTCCATGGATTGTTGATTCAAATTCAGTGCATATTGCATCCTTCATGAAATTATGCTGGATTTTAATGTGGTCTGTGAAGATGTCAAGATGAAAATTGTTTATCCTTTGCTTGGAAGATCATGAAATGTGATTTTTTTTGTAAGATAGTACCCACGGAGTTTCGAACCGGTGACCTAACACAAGGAGTGCCTTAAGATTACACCAATTCATCATCTATTCTACATCCGGTGGGCTTGTGATTTGAAAATCTTTGTAGGAAGGAAATATCTTAGTTTTCAAGGTTGATTGAATTAGTTTGGAATCATTGGGAGCCCATTTATGAAGAAACCATTGAATATCTAGTGGAAGCATTCCAAGATAAAGAAAAACTTATTTGATACCTAATGCTTAATTGGGACATAAAACCTTAGATGCTCTCTTCGTTAAAATCAAGGATGAGAGAGAGAGGTTGATGTCCTTGATCAAGTATATCAAAGAAAAAAATGGTGGGTTAGACCAAGGAAAGCTTGGAAGTGATCTTTCTTCATGAGGATGACCATTCTCCTTCATTCCAAGAGCCACTTGTGTGATATTTCAGCTTTGGAAGAAAAGGTTAACAAAGGTCTCATTGCAGCTCCATGAAGAAGATATGGGTGGTGAAAATTTAATTGAAGATAAGCATCCATTTCAACTTTCTGATTTTGATGATGCCTTATGTGATGATTTATTGAGGTCTAATTCATCCTCTCCTAAAGCTCAAGATTTGATAAGCCATATTCCCTTCCAACTTTCTGATTTTGATGATGCCTTATGTGATGATTTAGTGAGGTCTAATTTTGTAGAAAATCCCACTGAAGAAATTTTACATGTGCTTACTCTACTCCCCCATGTGAAGAAGAAGAGGGAAGCCAAGAACCTGAAAATATTGACACTCTTTTTTCATATTGATAGGCATACAATATATATGCACTATTGGTTTTTTCGTGGAGATCCAATTTAAGATGTTGATGATGAGGGTTATGCCACTAAATTTGCAGATTTTGTCTCTTGGACAACCAAGCATATTGGAGGTATTGTGCAAAAACGTGTGATGACTATATAGCCATATTCTCCGATTGAGCAGATTTTTTGCAGCATAGAGAGCATGTTTGTGGTCATAAAAATACATAAATTTTCCAGCTACTAATGACTTCAGTACTTGACAATTATGTGTAGCAATTAAGCAAGCAAATTTGTTTTGGGCGGTGAAATTTGTATGGGACTAGCAATGTTTTTAAATTGTGGTTGATTGAATCAATTTCCAACCATCCAAAATAGGGCAACAATCCCTAAATTGGGAGCTAAAAAAAAATCCAAATATGAAATTTTACAAGGCAACAAAGATGGTTGCAAATTTATGTTGGAGTTGTTAGAGTTTTCACTTTAATTCAATTTAGTTAGATATTTAAGCTGAAAGATAGACAAGCACAACAAAACACAAAAGACACAAGAATTTTCCTTGGGGAAACCATAAAGGAGAAAACCCAACAACTTCCTCAGAAATAGATTTGCCACTTCCTAAGATGTTTTCTGCAGCTCTGTCTCTTTCTCCTTCAATGAACTTGTCTTCTCTCTCACTTGGTACAAACTTGCTTGAGTGAGTGTGAGTGCCAAATGAGAGAGTGACCCTCTCTATTTATACTTTAAGTGGGAGTGACCTAATTCCTCAATGGGGTTGACTTGTCTAACTAACTGGGATGACCTGTTTTAGGGAGACTCAAAAATACATTTTACATTTGACCTTTGGGGAACTATTTCCCCGACTTACAATGGAGGTTTTACCTCGATATTCTAGTACGAACAAATACAATAATGATATCCCCGAATGGAGGAAAAACATATACGACAGACGTACAATAAAATACAATAATAATATACAAAAGAATATCTTCTGAAGTTACTTTTACAACAACATTCCCTCTTAACTAGGAAGGTATTCTCTCGCCACAGTCATCATCACTCTGGACACAAACTCATCACTGGATCATCATTATCGTTGGATCATCATCATCGCTGGATCATCATCAACATTGCTGCAACAATCCTCGTCTCGTTATTCATTGACTAGTGACATCTCTTGAATCTATCTGTCATGAGAAGTTCTACAGAGCCAACCCTTTTTCATGTTGGATGTAGGCCTAGCTCTCATACAGGTCTTCATCATCTCCGCGAGCAAGACATCAAGTAGGTACATCCCATGACCACACATTACATTGCCACAACAATCACCTACGTCTCCTATCATCGTATCCGAATGATCTCATCATCACACACATAGAACAACCCAAGTGCATAGATCATCTCCATCAGACCACCTGCGTCTCCCACCTAGTGGATACATCCCAGGAGAACCCCAGGTGCATTACATATCTCTCGGTCAACCTGTATATTCAAACATGTGGATACATCCTAGGAGCACCCCAGGTGCATTATGTCGCTATGGAGCACCTGCATCTTCCACCATGTAAGATACAACCCAGGAACACCCCAGGTTCTTTATGACTCGTGGACCTACCAATGTCTCCAAACATGTGGATACATCCCAGGAGCACCCTAGGTGCATTATGTCCGTATGGACCACCTGCGTCTTCCACCATGTGAGATACAACCATGGTGCACCTGCGTCTTCCAGTCTCATCACTCCCTCTTTCGAGGAACATCGATCTGGATAACACCAAGCTTCTATCTTAAGTACTCAAACTTCACTCTTGCTAAGGGCTTGGTCAACACATCGACTATCTGCTCGTTTGTCGCCACATATTGGAGCTTCACTTCTCCTCTCTACACCATATCCCAGATATAGTGATACTTGATCTCAATATGCTTCGATTTGTCATGGAACACCAGGTTTTCAAACAACTTCATGCAAATCTAGTTGTCACAGAAGATACAAGTCGCCTTGAAATCAAGATGAAACAAATCTGGCATTAGCTTCTGAAGTCATACTTCCTCACAAATAACCAAACACATTGCAACATACTCTGCTTTGGTTGTACTCAATGCCACGAATGACTGCTTCCTGCTAAACTAGGAGATCATACTGGATTCCAAACCAAAGCAACATCTCAAAGTGCTCTTCATGTCTGTGGCACCGCCTGCCCAATCTGAGTCAACATAACCATGTAGGTTAATCCTATGATTCATCTCATACTTGAGCCCATACTCAATTGTACCCCTCAGGTACCTCAATATATGTTTTGCATTCATTAGGTGAACATGAATCGGATGTGTCGGGAACTGGCTCAGGGTGTTCACAACAAAACATATGTATGGTATCGTGTTTGTTAAGTACATTAACAAACCAATCATCTGTCTGTACATTGTGGCATCAACTGTCTCTGAAGAAGCGACACATAGTAGCTTCAAGTTCGATGCCATAGGTGTGGCCATTGCCTTGCAGTCTATCATTCCAAACCTCTTCATAATCTATTGCATAATTTCCTTGACCAAGGAAAATCCCATCTGCACTCTGCCACACCTCCATGCCTAAGAAGTAGTGCATCATTCCCAGGTCCTTCATCTCAAATTCTGCAGCAAGCCTTCTCTTTGTATCTGCAATGAGCTCATCCTCCCATGTTACAAACAGGTCATCTACATATAGTAGTAGTATCATTGGTCTTCCACCCTCAACCTTGAAGTAAAGGTTGGAACCTGCTTTACTCTTGGTAAATCCTAAGCTCATCAGAAAGTTTTCCATCCTGTTGTGCCATGTCTTGGGTTCCTGCTTCAATCCATACAAGGATTTCTTCAACTTGCACACATGAGTATGTATGTCATGTGTCTCGAATCCTAGTGGCTGCTCCACGTACACTTCCTCTTCAACTACACCATTCAAGAATTTTGTATTGACGTCCATCTGGCGTGCCTTCCATTTCATTACGACATCCATTGCAAGTATAGATTTGATGGAAGTGTATCTTGCTATAGGTGCAAATGTCTCCTCGTAGTCTATGCCTTCCTTCTGGGAGAAGCCACGTGCCACAAATCTTTCCTTGTGTTTTTCTATGCTACCATTTGCAGCATGTTTGATCTTGTAGATCCATTTCGAAGTCACAACAGACTTCCCTACTGGTCTTGGAACTATCTCCCATACATCATTCTTCATAATCGACTGATACTCCTTGATCATGGCATCCTTCCATTCCTTCTTCTATGTTGCTTCCTCGTAGTTGGAAGGTTCTTTATCAATGATGTCACATAGTAGGGCTACATAACTGGAGTATGGTCTGGGTCTCATTCTTTCTCTATGTATACCATTTGGAGCACCATACTTCTCTGCACCTTGTATTGCTTCACGTGCCCATGTTGGTCTTAGGCTTGTGGCAGTTCTTCTCACGAGATGGATCTACAGGTTCTTGTGGTTCTGCCATGTCACGGTCTTCATGATACTCTTGAATTGCTTCTTCCATAATTGTCTCTGGTTCTGGGAGCTTCAGGTTCTTCAATTTCTTCAGTGGGTAATTGTCTTGACTTGTTGTAGGCTGAGAACAAGTCTCAATATTATTCTCTTGTAGGTGATGGTACACGATCTTTCCTACAAGTCAAATTTAGTTGCGTGGTTAGAAACATTTCATAATTTTCAGAACATATTCTTATGTATAAAGACATAGGTCACACAGTCATGCAACTAGCTTAGCCAATTCTCCAACACAACATTCATCCATATCCCGTGTTGATACGGTAACTTTCTAGATGCCTTCCATCTCTACCAAAACATTATTAAGAGTGTGCACTACTCCCAAAATGTCAGCAAAGAGGTTTCATTCTAGATAAGTAGCAATGGAATGTTATACAGTACCATAGGCCACTTACCCATTACTTGCATATTAGTAGTATTATAATCATCAGTGCAACTTCTCTAACATGCATAATACACATCCTAAATCGAGGAACATAAGTATATACACAACTGAACAATATCATTTAAGTAGTTAGATATACAAGAAATGACAATTCAAATACTTATCTTTGTTTGGTTGTTGGGTAGACTCCCCCTTGATCTTTGCTTCGTTGCAGGAACTATTGGAGTGTGTTCTACTTCATCATCTGATTTTGAGGACCTGTTCCTTTCTTGCTTATGATCGAAAATGTTGAGCATGTATTATACACCGTATATCACTTGTTCTTTGTACTGGAGTAGACTCTGTTTGTCTCTACTTCTGTATCTTAATCAATGTTGAGTTGGATGAGAGGTTCTTCCATATTGATCTTTATTTGTTTTTCGGAGTCCAACTTTGTAGGAGCTTCTCCTACTCCTTTCATATAATACTAAAAGTCATCTCTGGCTTCACCTTATGAGGTGGAACCTTTTGAATGAACCCTTGTAATTGGTTACCTTCATTTATTACAATACATATTCTTCATCACTTGAAGAATCTTCTTTTGTTCTTTTGCTTTCGGTTTCATCATCTTCTGCGGTGTGAGCATGATGCATTTTCTTATTGGCTTTCTTGGAGGGTCCTTGATTTGTAGGACAATCTTTTGAGTAATGTCCCTTCTCATCACATGTGAAACATTTGATACTGGAGAAATCCCTTCCAAGTCCATGATTCCCTCTGGATCTTTTGTGATGGTGGTCCTCCGTCTTGTTGTGATTTCTCTTAGTGTGAGCAGTTAGAGCTTGATCATCTTTAGCTCCCATCTTTTCTTCTCTTGCTACTAGTCGAGCTTCTTCTTGGGTGTATTCTTCCCATAGTTTGTTGAAGGTGATAAGCTTCTTCCTAGCACATATTCCTTGAATGAATGAGTCCCATGATCTTGGGAGACCATTCAAAGTGGTCATTACAATCTCTCCTTCTTCTACTTTGTCTTCAATTGCTTCAAGTTGCTCCTTGATTTGAGAGACCCTTGTGAAGTAAGATTACATGGTCTTTGAGTGTTGGATCTTTACATTCTTGAGTTGGTTCCTTAGTGTCATCTTCGGATTGATGTTCTTCCTTTCGAATATCTTCATCAAAGCATCGAACATCTCCTTGGGAATCTTCAAGGATGATACATGAGGGATGAGGTGATCTTTGATGGAGTTTACAATAATCCTTTTGGCCTTGACCAAGTTCTTCTTGTGGATTGTTTTTGCCTCTTCTCCCTCTAGTTTTGGAACCTCCTCATTGGCATACTTTCCAATGTCATCCTCTTCTAGGATAAGAGAGATTTTATACTTCTATGCCTGGAAGTTATCAGCTCCTTCAAGCTTATCCTCAAGCTTGGTGTGATTTGTCATTTTGATATGAGAACCTCAAATGGAAATAGCAAAGAATTCGAACTTACCAATTTGAGATGCCCAACCTGGTTCTGGAGCTGGATGACCTAGGGTTTGATAGAGAAACCCTAATTTTCCAAACTTGGAATCTTGAACTTCTGCTTGGATAGAAAGATGCACCTCCTCAAGGCGAGTTGAGAAATGTACTCCTTTTCTCAAATATGTGGACAAAATTGCAAAACAATTGATGCCCTAGTTTTCCCTCGACAGGAGTGATAGGGCAAAAAATCAAAATTATCGGTTTTGAATTATGTTTCCACAGGAAGATGCGCCCTCCTAGGGCGAGTTGGAATGACCTGTTCAAGTTGATCTGTGGTGGTAAGTGCACGGAACAGGAAACCCTAGTTTCTCCTAGCACTAGTGACTGGGTCAAAATGAAAATTCTCCAAACTGGATTCTGCTTCCTCCAAAAGATGCGCCCTCCTAGGGCGAGTTAGCCTAGCCCTCTTTTCTCGATGATCTGTGGAGAGAAGACCTTGAACTAGGAAACCCTAGTTTCCTGCTGCTACACAATGCCTTCTTTTCATATTGGCTTTGATACCATGTTAGAGTTTGCACTATAATTCAATTTACTTAGATCTTTAAACTGAAAGATAGACAAGCACAACAAAACACAAAAGACACGAGAATTTTCCTCGGGGAATCCATAAAGGAGAAAACCCCGCAACTTCCTCATAAATAGATTTGTCACTAGTACAATATCAAATAAGATGGAAAACCCAAAATATAAGATGTCTTCTGCAGCTCTCTCTTTCTCCTCCAGCGAACTTGTCTTCTCTCTCACTTGGTGCGAACTTGCTTGAGTGAGTGTGAGTGCCAAATGAGAGAGTGACCCTCTCTATTTATACTTGAAGTGAGAGTGACCTAATTCCTCAATGGGGTCGTCTTGTCTAATTGACTGGGCCGACCTGTCCTAGGGAGACTTAAAAATACATTTTACATTTGACCTTTGAGGAACTATTGCCATGACTTAAAATGGAGGTTTTACCTCGATATTCTAGTATGACCAAATACAATAATGACATCCCCGAACAGAGGAAAAACATCTCCGACAGAGGTACAATAAAATACAATAATAATATAATAAAATATACATAAGAATATCTTCTGAAGTTACATTTACAACAACAGGAGCCACCTAAACCCTTAATACTAGAGGGTAAGAGGGATGATTTTTATGGCAGCCAAAGAGGAAAATTATTGCAGCATATAGATCAGCATTTTGAGAGGCACATTTTGGATCAAGGAGATGTTTTATGGATCGATGTTGGGTTGCCAAATTCACATTGTAGGTTTTATATCATCATATCTACCAATGGATAGAGCAAACATGTAATGGCACATGTTCTCTCTATGATGATTTTTATGTTTGTTGCCATTTACATGGTTCCACTTCATAGTTTAACCAAGCTATCAAGAAAATTCTAGCATGTGTTTTCAATTTGTTGGATATAGCCTTGGTTTGATTTATAACCAAACACAAGGAAAGATTCATGATGTTGAAGGGATATTAGCATGGTTGCATTGGTTGTAAGAGTTCACTTTCTTTGGTATTTTAGCTTGCACCTTCTTTGTAAATTCATTTTTGTGAAAATTTTGAATAAAATCATTGTGAATTTTATGATGTTTGCATTGGTTGTAAGAGTTCACTTTGGCATTTTAGCTTGCACCTTCTTTGTAAATCCATTTTTGTGAAAATTTTGAATAAAAACATTGTGAATTTTATGATGTGGTGCTACAAGATAAGAGCCTTTTTCTACCTTGCCACATTTTTCTCTCCTTGTAACATGATATAACAAGTATGCTAGAAATGTGAGGTTCCCATACAAGTCTCAACTAGGTGCATGTCTATGTATGGAGACAATTGTTACAACTCATATTGTACGAGGCATTGTCCCAAATAAAGAACCTACCCAAGCAGACAACATTTGGAGGATTTGTATCTTAATGGTTGCTTGTTGCATTTTTGAACCTATTTTCTCATGGATTATCATCTTTTGTGGGCATTATCATGCATATTTGGAGGCTTGCATAGTACATGTGGATATTGATGGAGTGTTAGACTTCATGAAGGTCTTATATATATGGTTCACTCAGTTGTTGACCCTTGGAACATTCATGGAGAGGGATACCCATCAATTAAGGATTTTCTCAAGTTTTATTGCGCATTGCTTGATTTGATACTCCTTAAGATAGTGCACCATCAACTCTAGGGTGCATGACTTGAAAACGTGTTTTGCTTTATATGGTTGAGATGTACTTTGGACTAATGCCTTACCCTAAAAGCCTCTGACATTCACATGGGTTGATTATTTCATGGTAGATATCACATTGCTTGCAGAGGGCTTCATTCTAAAGTACTTGCATTGGCATCCTCGATGGTTTGTTGGAGATGATTGGATGTTTACATGAGGAGAACTCCAATTGTGTAGACTTTCCTAGAGCATCCTTTCATGGTATTTGATGATTAAATATGGTCAAACCTCATGCATTGGCACATTCTTATAGCGCACCCTCATCTTTTCACACTTATGGATTAATCATAATTATCCTTGATGCACAATCTCCTAAGTCGTTCCACTCTTTGGGCCCTTGGATAAAACAGGGTTATTTTCCCATGGGCCTATGAATTGGCACATTATTTGAGGCCACCACACCGTTCAAGGCTATTATAACAACCAAAGGGGAACTATTGCACACATATCCAAGTGATCCAATGTTTTGAGGAGTTGGTTATTGCATTAGAGAGAATGCCCTAGCTAATTTTGTTATCATTAGACGTGTTTCGACATCTCAAGGCTGTTGATTATCTCATCTAGAGGAGTACTCCATTAGATCAATGCACTTTAGCATATTTATTAATGTTGACCACCTTTTGGAGTATTATTTCATTATCATGGCCCTATATCCAATAGAGGCAACTACTATTTGCACACATCTAAAGGGCATAGCTATTATGGACGTTTTTATTTTATTTGCCTTTGTCAATGTGGCACCAAAGCCTCCTTGCACATTTTTCAAGGGTTCGACTCTTCTAAGGAGAATTTTATATTATTTGGTTGTTGAATGGACTTATTGGAGAGTGCACTATTCATTATGAATATGTGTGCATGACTTCACTATCTTGAGGAAAAAGTTTTGTTGTAGAGCACCACCTTTTCACTGAACATATATTAATATTTTATTGAAGGTGATTGTCAACCATTTTTTAATAACATTCCAAAGGAGAGGACAAGTGGTGTTTGTATGGAGAAGTTTGCATGAAGGAGTAGTGTCACACCTCATTTACGTGGCTTCACTATTTTATTCATGTAGAGCCCTCTTATCACTGTTATGTAATAGTTTGGTATTTTTTCTAATATTTTCCTTGGTGTAATTAGTGGATCTAGAAACCAATGATTAATATTTTATTGTGGGGAAGTTGAATTGGAATCCATATAAGAATTTGCTTTGTATTATTCATCATGGTTGGATTTGGGGAAATCCCCCATAGCAGCTCAATTGAATATCTTGTGAATGCAATGAAAAGATGAGGATTATTTCTTGTCATGTGAGGGCATCATATTTTCATCTCAAATTATTGAATGTGGTTGTCAAAAAGCATTTGCCAAAGTTGTTTTAAGGGCCATTTGTGAAGGGCAATTCCACTCCACTGGAAGGATTTAGGTGTGGGTCTTCCCCTCTTATGTCTCTTAATTGTTTTATTTCTAAATATATTAACTTGTTGAAGAGGGTCACTTTAATTTGAGAACTCATGGTTATTTCTTTGCAGTTTTAAACAACAAATTAAGGTTCATTGTAGCATGTCGTAGCAACTCTAATTTTTTTTAATATGGTTCATGCCCAAAGATTGAGCCGCTACATCCACGGAAAGCTTCCAATGGGCCCACATGAAGGGGCCTCACCTTGTTAGGCTATTTCAGAGCCTATCCCCGACACCACTTGGTTACCTAACCTCGGAGGACCCGGAGAATTGAGCCCTCGACCTCATAACAGCTTGGTCCCAAAGGCTCCAACCAACTGAGCTACCCCATGGGGCTTAGTAGCAGCTCTAATTTGTCCTACTCATTTATATTTAAAAAAAAAAACCTCTAACATCAATACATTGACCCCTCTTAGTTCTTCCTAAGTCATAAATATAATACATTTAACCCTATGACTTTTTGTTAAAATAGTATGTATATCTAAAATGGTGATTTAATGCATCCATTCAAATGGATTTTCATCACATCATGTACTCGCAATTCATCATGTGAAGTGATAACGTCTAGATTCTTTATGCAATATCATGAAAATGTAGGTTTTATGCAATCTACTAAAATTGAGTCAAATTAAAAAGAAAATGGGTAGGGTTTTCATGTTCCCATTAATACAATTAAAATATAACATAAGATTGATGTACAGTAAAATTATCAAAATCCAAAAAAGAGCTAATACTCCTTGATTCTTAAAAATGTAATCTCCCCAATAGTTTTCTTGTATAAAAGCATTGGTTATTTGATATATCTTGTCTTTCAATAACCAGAATAGCAAGTCCATGTGCTTAATTAGCACTTTTATTGGCAAATATGGAGGAAAATGTTAGTGTTTGAGGACTTCCTCGTGTAGAGATAACAAAAGCATTCTTGTTGAGGACACAAATGCTCACGTCTAAAAATAAAATGGTCAATTGAAGTGAACCCACAAAAGAGAAACTTGTAAACAATATCTAAACATATCATCAAACAAGGTGGTGTTGCCAATATGAAAATATCTCAAATGTTACAAGGAGAAGAATAGCCAACTTGTGTAACTCTATAATATAAAAGTGTAGCCTTACTGAGAAAAGGCCAATCGCAAAATTGTCTTCTATTTCTAAGGGAATGCATAAAAACAATTAATGTTATTGAAATGGTTACATTGTTCGTAATGTTTTCTTCAATGGGATCTCTCTATAACAAACATTTTGACATTGTAAAATTGCAATAATTATTATTATAGATTTGTTTTGTACAATGTATTAATGAAGATGTGGATCTTCAACAACTACATTCATAATTACATTGGAATAAGACTTGTGCCAAAGTTTTATTTCCATTAGAGAGAAATTGCATTTTTGTTTAAGCTGCACTTTTGGTATTTGTAGTTGTAAAAAGAGAGGTTAATAAAGTCTAGTTAATGCATAAAAGAGACTTTGAAATCAATGCTATAAAGCCAAAGCTCTTCTCTAGATTATCTTTGTATAGAAACGGGCAAAACACATACTAAATTACTTTATTTTTTATTATTACTTACATGAGAAGTGGAAATGACTCCATTGTCTAAATTATTCAACATGCAAAAATAAGCCTTGTAAAATAAAAAAAATAAACAATGTAACATATATATTCGAAAGAACGAACGAACTGTTGACATATAAAAAAAAAGAACGATCCAAATGAGTTCAAGAAGTCACACGAAAGATGATGTCTATAAAGAATAGTGCAAATCAATATAAATATAAGATTAGGCATCAGATAAAATGTATATTTACGATATTGAAAACTGATATAAACCTACACTAAAAACAGACTTGTTTTAAGAGCAGAAAATGTCGCAATTGTGAATATCCAGTCGATAATTTGCGCATATTCCATAGTGAAAATGCTTAACTAAGAGGGAGAACAATTTAGAGGATACTTCACGTTTATGCTCCTAATACCTAGTGTGGAAGGAAAGCTCTCGAGTATAAATATTCCTCGACTTTTAAGACCATAACACGAACACTTGTCGCCTTGACTGATTGGACGTTGTTAATGGATCCTTCCATAATTCTGACTTTTCCATGTTCCTTTCCTTTCTTCTGTTCAGGACATAACGTCCAAGTGGATCACTTTGATCTTTTGTTTGATTTTTATATGCCTGCAAAGCTTCCAACAAAGATTTCAACATCCATCAGGATCTGATTCACTGGGTCATGACCAGTATGGACATCTACACTAAAAGATTTATGCCTCCAGTATATTTCTCTGAAGCTGGAAACATGTATACCATGTGGAAAAATATTCTCCAAGCTCTTGCCATGAGACTAACCCATGAACCTAACTTTGCTCCCACAGCATGTTATGAAATGTTAATGTAAGAAACTAGGCATATAGCAATATCAACGCAAGAAAAATTTAGCAGATGCACACAAGAGAAGACTTTCATGCTTTAGGCCGTTACAAATAAGAAGCCATGGATAGGAAGTAATGTCAACCAAGTATGTTACAAGCACATTAGCCTCAGTTACCAGCATGAATTAATTTCTTCAAATCAGAATTGGCATATACATTTCCATAACGAACGTATGGATGTTAAGCTTGAAAACATTTTATCATGTCCATATGTATGATTAAAGTTTTACTGTACTTTATAGCCATGTCAAAGGCACACAAAATGAACACACCGTCAACATGTGAACCGTGAACAGTTTTGCATGTCTACATTTGTATCATTAAAATTGCAATGTACTATATAGCCATGACAAAGGAAATGAAAAAGCATACACTATTTAGCCACATAAAGATTTGACATGTCAAATGACATAAATAGCAACAGATAACATTTAAGTTCTATAGCAACATACTAAAAAACCTTACTACACTGGTGACTGGATATAGACAAAATGGCCAGTGAAGATTATAACCACCAAGTAATTAAATCAAAGCATACTACAATAAATGGAAAAAGCGAAACAAAACCATAAATAGACTGCTTGAGGAGAAAAACAGGAGTTTAGTTTGGAGAACTTAGCATACCCTTGGAAACCCCTTTCCATACTCAATCCTTTCATTGGGGCACCATCCTTATGCTACACAATGGTGTTCATGGAAAAGTGTATTCCATTTTCTAATATAAAAAACCACCCAAAATCAATTCAGAAAACAACTTTTGCAACCCTATTAATACGAATGAGTGCTCTGCCAAAGTTCATCAGCCAAAGAAATATATAAACACTGGAAGGATCAGATAGGAAGGTCTTAGCAGAAGCTCTGAAACAAATGTATCCATTCCTGAAGGATCATTTCAGGTGTTATAAAACCATATCATCGACTAACACTGATTAGAACATTATGTTACAAAAGAGCAAGGAACTGCACCTGAATGTTGGCACGTTGAGTAGAATTGAGCTTGCAGAAGCTGGCTAAGAACTTAAACAAGAATTGGCACATGATAAAAATAAAGAGCCAATCAGCCTTTAAGCTGACTTCAAAAAAGGACCCCCTTGAAATTAACGACTTTAAAAGGGAACTCTTAAAATGAATAAATTGATGTCATTTGACATCAAACTTGGTTTCAAATTCCAACCATCAGAATTCCAAATGCCTGCAGTGAATTCCAATAATTTCAACACAAAAGGCATTTATACTTGCATCAATCTTTCTCTAGCCAAGCACACCAGCTACCTCGCGCTCTCGTGCAGTTTGAAGCCATATACACGTGGTACATATGTTTGAAGAGGTTTGGGTGGCTTCACTGTCGGATAGGTCATCAGAAATAGATGTGGAAATGTAGTTCCAAAATAAGCTCCATCAATATCTGAAGAATCAGTTAAGGCAGTGAATAGAGAAAAGAGGTGTTGCTTTACCAATCATAATACTGAATTCAATGCTAGCTGTGCAAAAATCAAGATACAACCACCAGGAAACAAATTTGACAAACCATATCAGATCCAAGATGAAATGTTGAAACAAAGGATTTTAGTGTCTATGATAGAAAGTAAGAAAAGAGGAGCTAAAACTTAGGTAAAATATAACTGTGGGAAGTTATTTTTCCTCATTTGATATAAAATCTGTGGAAATGCACTCCAGCTATTGCAAACTTAAATTGCCCTGGTCTTGCAAGATGAGGTTCAAAATTCAAATACATCAGTAGAGCCTTAAGCAACAATAGTGTACTGGTATGTAATTGGAAACCCAAGCAACCTGGATTCAGGAATTATCTTTTGAACTCTCTAGGTTACTGTGTTCAAGGAGCAAAGGGAACCACCAAATATAAAAACACATTTCCACCAATTTGTACCCCGAGCTCCATGGTGAGTTGGCAAGGAACTGTACTGTATGCTGAAAACATTCAATTAAGCTGAACACATGCTACCTACATAAGCTGGATAAGGTTCAAATACATCAGTCGAGCCTTGAGAAATAATGGTACTGGTATGTAATTAAAAACCCAAGCAGCCAGGAATTAGCTATTGAACTGCTCTCGGTTACTCTAGGTTCAAGGAGCAAAGGAAAGCACCAAATATAAAAACACATCTACTCCAATTTGTACCATAAGCTCCGTTGTGAGTTGCAAGGAACTGTACTGTATGCTAAAAATATTCAATTAAGCTGAGCACACACAACCTACATAAGCTGGACAGTTAAGAGATCCATATAGATTAGTTAAAATAACCTCAACAACGTATTGTGCATCTTGATTGTCCTGAAGAATTGCTGATCTATGTCCTCATAAGCATAATAGGTAGTATTTCAGAGATGCCAGAGGACTGCATGTGAAATGAACAAGCTTCTTTTGATATCACTGAAGGAATATTATTCCTCAAAGACAGCGAGTTTATTACCAAGTTCGCCAACCAAAAATCCCAGAATAGAAAAACTTTGGGGATAAAATTAAAGATAACCTGACAGCACAATGAACAGTTAAAGTAGCTCATAACAGCCCTTGACACTGATATACAAAGGTCAGAGTACTGCACTTTATATACAAATGTGCTTGGTAACTGAAAGTACAGGACATCTACGAAGATCAGCGGGAGAAACAACCATCAATGTCAATGGCATTAATCAGGAAGGTCAAAGTAGCAATTCCATGATAGCTAAACCAGGTCAAAGGGCTCAAGAAGGAAGGCAACCAATTCAACAAAAGAAACCGACAGGGTTGCTCCACCTTCAGAAGGTACTTGCAAACTGGCAACAAGATGCCAGACAGACTTGGAAATATCAGGCAAGTTGAGCTCTGAGATCATATTTGGGATAATCGAAGACAAATAAACTAGGTAGGAACGTAGAATCTGCACCAAATACATAATCTTTAAATTTAGGCAAACGTTTGCTGATAATCTTTAGTTCACACAAGTAAAAGTTCATAATTTGAAGATCTGAACAGGAAAATATGCACCACCCTGAAATGGGAAAGGGTGAAAGATTTGTAGCTGTGCTAGCATCATGAAACTCAGATGATATTTGTCAGTCACTAATAACACAAGCTAATAAAGATTTGACAGTTTCATTCCGGAACCAAATCTAACAGCAATGCAGCATCAGAAATGATTGCTGAGACAGGATGCTGACTGTTTTAAATATAAAGGGGAACTGCCAAAATTGCCAATAAAAACCATATCTGAGAATATTGCTAATACCTTCAAAAACATTTCCTGTTTTGCCACTGTATCACGGAACCATTAATGACTAGCAATGGTTGTTTCGAATGATGAAGTAAAATATCAAAGTATATAGTTAATGAGACTTTTCCAGCCTAAACATGGTATCAAATAATATTATAAAACTAGATGCTTCCTCCAGCAATCTCTTCAGCTCTACATGCACATTAAACTAACATCAAGCTTTCATCAACCACCATCTTCATTTCTATTATAAGAGACTTTGATTTCCCCATTTCAACATGTCTCGTCGTCATTATATTTGAACCTGACTTTCCTACTCCCCAAAATATTTACCATGCTATTACAGTATCCTTCCACCAAGATTTATAAAGACTATCATTATGTTAAGATGATCAATCTACTAAATATCCCCTAATTCCTAATCAACTAGCCCCAGTTGCCATTGGTTGAGGAGCGAATCCCATTAAGTGTTTGGCTTGGACATTCCTCAATCTAGATGGTCTTCTATTGGGTCTGGAAAATATCTAGGAATCTAATGATGTGAAGGAAAGGATCACCTTTTGGAGAAATATAGTCGATGTGTGTAATATCCCTAATACCGGATTCTGTAGGTTATCTGTCTTCCCTTCTTTATTTTCCGTAGATATTGATTCACTTGGCTTATTGATTCTTGGCAGCGTTATAAAGTGACAGTTTGTTGATTCAAATATTAATTGCACGCAAAAGTTATCATAAATTCAATGGTATAGAATGTATGAACCCCGGTGAAATAATTATAAAGATATTAATTATAATCTGATAATAGAAATAACTTTAAACCAGTCAACATTAACCATATAGCAGAATGGGAATATAGCTGACTTCATACAGTAATAATGGTGCACGGATGGAATTGTAGCAGCTTGTAAATTATATGCAAACTTGTAGATATATCTCCATGAAAGAGGGCTGCATTGAACAATGAAGAAGATGGGCTGTTGGTGGATGCCAAGAGAGAGGAATCACACCCAGCTTGAGAGAATATAGACTTGAGAAGTGGAACACGACCCTCCTTGCTCCAAACTACTCACGTGCATTAATCCTTGCTCCAAAATACCATGCTTCTCTTGAGATAGTTCAAGTTACTTCTTTTCAAATTAGATCTCTGCTAGAAATATTAATTCGCTGCACAAGGTAATGGCGTGTTACTATGGCAATGGTTCACACCATTTCAGATTGGAGTATGACTATTAAATACCCACAACCTCAGTCGAAACCCCACGTAGCAGATAAGAAAGAGAGAATGCTACTCTCATGATGAATCAACTTGCCCTTTTTTTCACAGTTGAGGTTGTCTCTGTGTAAATATGCCCTTGTACTCAGCTTTCCAAGGGAATCTGCCCTCACAAGATACCAGTCAACGATATAGAGAATCGCTGCCCCAATGGAGGAAGAACACGCCTATATTTGGTGAAGGATGCACCTGCTCCAATAAACAATAATGCGCCCTTGTTCTGCCACAAGATATCTTCTAATGGTTGTCCCTCACCCTCTTGAACAGTGACCACGATTTCATTAAATGATTGAGCAGCAATTTGTGAAGAGTATCGCTGCCCAATACAAGGAGAATGCGTCCAACCTCCTCCAAGATTGATCTCAGCCCTGAAACTCAAATACCTTGCTGTCTTGAAGCACGGTGATAGGTCTAAATGACCTACCCTTTGTATTGACTAGGATGGTTAGATTTCACCGTCGAAACCAATATTGGATAAGGCCACTTGCCCTCAACCCTAAACAGCTCTCAGAGCTCTCAAACCAATTCTGAACGAATAATAATAACAATGGATACCTAAAAAGTCTATTTGCCATCTTTTATTCTCTTTTGGTTGAATGCAACTCACTTTTTGCATGCATGCCGCATGCAACTTCATTTATGGCTTGCATGTCATGCATGTCACTTGATTCCTAGTTAGGTGGCCCTCTTGTATCCCCTAATCACTTAAAATACTGCTCAAGATCTGCTTTTATCCCATGTGGCATCAGTCATTAGTTAATTCCCTTTCTTTTAGTACCCGCTCAAACTTATGGGAATTAATTAGGTTAGTGGGTTGGTTCTTGTTGCTTAGGCAGAAGAGGACATTACAATGTGTAGTCGGAGGCACCATGGCTTCTTTATGGTAACTTTATGGTAGCTTCAATATGGTGGAAAGTTGAAATGTAAGATGACAAGGATTCTCTCTGACTCAACTACATCATGATGAAAAAGACGCATAAATTGCTCTAAAAGCAAAGTTGGGGTTGTATGATCTTAACAAGTTTAGAGATAGAGATTTTGTAGAGTTACGGTTTACCTAGTCCAATTTTGAAAAGGGCTCAAAGCAAATACTTTAAAGACTTGAATGAGTTATGTCCACTCCACTTGCAGTAGTGGCAAAAATGATTAGTGCTGAATGGATTGCTTGACATGCTCTTATTCTCCATGTGCCTCTAAGTTTGTGGTTGTCTTGGGAAAGTCTTGATGCCATTCTTCCTCTAAAAGCATTCAGGCTTGTGGCATGTGGCTTGCTTCTTGTTGAGATATTGCAACTTCAAAGAATATTATATTTGTACTTTATTATTCTGGAGATGTTTCATTCCTCCTTGAAGATCTTATTGTATATCCGGAGATGTTTATTCCTCCGTCGGAATGTGGTAGCTTGGGTTATTAGACTTCCCTAGTGGGGGTCGGCCCTGTATGTGTTATGTGGGTCAAAGGGTTATTAGACCACCCTAGAGGGGTCGGCCCAGTCAGTTGTAGTGGGGTATTTAACCCAACGGTTAAATACAAGCCTACATGATTTGTGTAAAAGACAAGTCAAAGTAGTGTATAAATAGATGAGGTGTATTGCTCATTTTACACACTCACTCACTTGAGAATAGCGCACTTGTGGAGGAGAGGTCTGCTATGGTGGAGGAGGAGATCATGTCTTTGGTTTGCATCTTTGTATATTGCTGGTCATCTATATTGAGGAAGCTTTGCTGGGTTTTCTACCCAATGAGGGTTTCCCAGGATAAATCTGTGTCTCTGGTGTTTCTGTTGTGCTTGTTGTTTCTTCAGTGATCCTGTATATGCTATTATTGTGAAATGGAATGCAATGCTGCTATTTTCTGTCTTAGCATATTAAATATTACCATGGTATCAAAGCTAACCTGAAGGAAGGCAATGTATGGCACTTACGACACTTGCTTCACTTGCGACAATTTGAAGGTTTGGGTTTTACATAGCAAAAACCAATCATCGTGGAACTTTCGCTATAAATCCATTTCTGCGAAAGTTCAGGATCTGAAAAGTTTACAGGTCGAAGATAACATCCCCAGGTACCTTGTGTCCAAAGGACACCCTCAGATTCGTTGTACTTTGTGAGTTATGATCAGTACAAGTTAGGGTTTCTGCCTCTTCCAGATCTCAGTCAAAATCAGGTGACCTTGGCAAAAAGGTCATAACTTGGGCTACGAAGCTCCAAATGAAATTTCGTAAAAAGTGACAAGTAGTACACAGACTGTACTATCTCAGGAAACTTTTTCAGAGGTCGAAGTTGAACCAGTGACACGTGGCACGCCGTACAAGTTCGCTCTCCTGTTTTATCGCATAAACAGGTCACGTTGCGACACTTCGCATAACTCTCTCTCAGAAAATCCAATTGAGGTCAGACCTGTTGCGATGGAAAGATGACAGGTCAGGCTACCACAGAAAAAGTTTTCAGACCCTGTGGAGCGATTCAGAGTTACAGCAGAAACAATCAGGTACATATTTCTGTCAAAACAGAATTATTTTTGGAGCACCTTCATTCATGGTTTCCGGAATTTAGGGTTTCGAAGAAAGTTAGAATTTTTGGAATCGGAATCCACGGCGGAATGCTACTCAGGAAAATCGAAATTTAGAGTCCAAGATCGAATTTTTTGGTTGGGTGGAAGACCGGGCTTGATCAAACCCCAGTTCGGGATTTTGATCGGAAAGATGGAAAATAAGGGCTTCAGCAAAAGTTGGAATTTTTTAAGTTTGTGACCATGGTTGGAAGCTCCTCAGAAAAATAAGAGTTTAGAACCTTGGATCGAACCTTTTGATTGGGAAGAAGGGTGGGCATCATCAAACCCTAGTTCGCGATCCTATACAGAAGATCCAGAAGTTTCGAAGGCAATTTTGAGAGGTCAAATTTTTGGAGATTTCAAAATTGAAGTATGCTAGTTTGATCAGCTCAGCAAGACACATCCTTCCATCCATTCAGAAGTGTGAAAGTCAAAGATTGAATTTTTAGGGTTTATCTAGCAAACCCTAATCAAGCTCCAGATCAAGTTTCAGGGGGAGTTGAGGCTAAGGCCTTACATAAGAAGACTACAAGAAGTCTCGACAGGTATGACTTAAGGAGGTTCAGGTATGTCTTGAAATCTAATCCTTGATTAAGTTCATAATGTGTTTGTCTTCATATTATTTATTAGTACAATCTTGATTAATGTTAGAATTGTCTTATCACCCTAGTAACGATATGAATGCATGTGAATGATCGAAGACATTCATTGATTAGGGCTATATGATTGTACTAATGCATTATGGTGTTGCATGAGGTTGATGTTGTCTGCTAACGAAAGACAAATCAAGTTCCATGACCATGACAACATGAAGACAAAGACTCATCCATAATATTTGTTCTACTTACAAGGTATGTATTACTTTGTTATATTATGCTTAACCTATGAGATATGCAGGTTCTAGCACAGGATCTCTAAATAATTGAAGAGAACAAAGAAGATATTGTTTAGGTATGTTAGACATAACTAAGCAGGTATACTAATCCAGGTATGTTTTCCTATGTCAAGTTAGAATCTTACCTTGTGTTAGGATCCCTTATATAAGTATACTTGGTATGATTGGTTATGCTTATTCATAAAGTTAGTAATCAAGGGTTTATGCATATTATGTCTCTTATCTTGATGATTTAACTAACCAGAAGAGTACTATGATCAAACAAGAATATGCATGAGTAAAAGAAGACTTCCTTGAAACCCTGAATACTAATGATCATGACTATACATATTCAAAGATTATTTAGAATTATAATGTTTTGATAATATTTATAATATACTAATGAATGTATGTTTGTGTATGAGATCATGAGGATGACTCTAGTGCACACTTGAGCATGCACAGTGGTACAGAATGAATAGAAGTTCAAAAGACATATAGAAGATCAAGCGGGAGGCAATCACACAAACATAAAAGATAAGTATTTGAGTTGTTATTTGAAATAGTAAATGATATTGCTTGTATGCATATTTGTATTCCTAGAATATATCATGCGGAGTGTAAACATTCATAGAGCATTGAACAATATACTACTAATATGCATATGATTGGTAAGTTGGACAAACATTTCATTATTGCTTGTCTAGGATGAAACCTCTTTGCTGACATGCTGAGAGCTGTGCACACTCTCGATAGTATGTTCTGGTAGAGATGGAAGGCATCTAGATAGCCACTGTATGCATACAGGATATGGAAAAGTGTTGTGCCAAAGTATTGGTCAAGATAGTTGCATAACTATGTAAATGATATCTGTATGCATAATAGGTTATCATGACAACATGATTTCATGATTATGAAGTATTACTAATCATGTACTTAATTTTGATTTGTAGGAAAGATCATGAAGAATGATGAACACCGAACAAGTGATGGATGTTCAACAAGAAGATTTACAAATCAAACAAAATATAGAAGGCTCATTGCTAGAAGATTCTCTTAGAAAGAGGAAGAGAATCATGACAAGATGTTTGCTCCAAGTGGATAGATAAGACCATTCTCTTAATGGTGTAATTAAAGAAGAAGTGTGAATCAGGTTATGTATGGGTGCCCAGGATTGGTAGTCAATTGATGAGCTTAATGATCATCATGGGTGATGTGGATCTCAACCTTTGCTACAAGGTTGAATATGGCTTCTATACACATATGACATGGATGCAAGAAGGAACTCACCACAGAGTTCGAATGATTTTGAGGCTCATATCAGTAGACTTATCTGACGATGGCACAGATAGATATGCAGAAGATCACTCAATGCAGAGTGTGAATGATGGACAATTGACAGCTTCTTGACAAAGCTTGGGCTTTACCAGAAGTAAAGTTGATCCTAACCTTTACCTTAAGATTGTGGATGATGAACCTATCATACCATTATTGTATGACGATGATCCCTTTCTGACAAGGAATGAGAAACAGATCATGAAAAGAAAGAAGAAGATGGCTGCAGAAATGAAAATGAAAGATCTCAGATTGATGCATTACTTCCTAGGTCTGGAAGTATGGCAAGGCTCAGAAGGAATCTTTCTCAACCAGGGAAAGTATGCTGAGAAATATTAAAAGGACTTGATGTGTTGGAATGGCCACTCTCATGGATTCCAACTTGAAGTTGTTAGCAGATAACTCATCAGAGTTAGTGGATATAACTCTGTACAGACAAATTATTGAGTCATTGATGTGTCTAACGAATACTAGGTTAGATATATGCTTTGCTGTGAACACCTTGAGTCAGTATCTAGTGGAAACTAGATGTGTTCACCTGTTAGTTGCAAAGCATGTGATGAGGTACCTAAAGGATACGATCTTTGATCTATGTTATCTTGGAGATCATGAATTCAGATGACTACACAGATATTGATTGAGCAGAAAGTGTATCAGACAGGAAGAGCACATCGAGAAGATATTATTGTCTGGGATCAACCATGATCTTGTGGTTTAGTAGGAAGCAGTCTAGTGTGGCTCTCAGCACAAGCGGAATATATGGTTGCTTGCTCTGCTAGTTGTGAAAAAGTATGGCTTCAGGATTGTTTGACTTAGAGATAGACCCAACTATGATCCTATGAGACAAACAGAGTTGTACCAAAATGGCAGAGAATCCAGTGTTCCATGATAAGTCAAAGCACATAGAGATCTGACATTTCTATATACAAGATATGGTGCAGAAAGGAATTAAAATTCGAATTTGTAACAAGTTACCAATGTACTAACCAAACCTCTACCTCAAGTAAAGTTTTCCAAGACAAACTTAATATAGTTCAGAAGGACCCTCCTCGAAACGGGGAGTGATGTGATCACTTATGATGAGATTGCCTGCATCGACATAGAGGTTGATGATGTGGATACATATATTGGTGATGCCGACAGAGAGGTTGGTGGATGGTCCTTAGATAGGGTCTAAGTTGACAAGGGGATGAAATCATCCTTGAACACATGTTCTAAAGAGAGCCGTAGGCATATGTCTTCGAGAATGAAGTCCTTGGTGGACATGTGAGGATTGAATCATCCTTGGATTTCAGTCCTAAAAAGAGCCGTAGACAAGATGTCTTCGAGAATGAAGTCCTTCGTGGACATGTGAGGATTGAATCATCCTTGGATTTCAGTCCTAAAGTGAGCCGTAGACAGATGTCTCCGAGAAAGAAGGGGGATTGCATCATCCTTGAACACATGTTCTAAAAGGAGCCGTAGACAGATGTCTTCAAGAATGAAGTCCTTCGTGGACATGTGAGGATTGAATCATCCTTGGATTTCAGTCCTAAAGTGAGCCGTAGACAGATGTCTCCGAGAAAGAAGAGGGATTGTATCATCCTTGAACACATGTTCTAAAGAGACCCGTAGACATATGTCTTCGAGAATGAAGTCCTTGGTGGACATGTGAGGATTGGATCATCCCTGGACTTCAGTCCTAAAGAGAGCCGTAGACATGATGTCTCCGAGAATAAAGTCCTGAATGAACAGGTGGGGGATTGTATCGTCCCCAGACTTCGGTCCCAGAATTGAGTCGTAGACATGATGTCTCCGAGAATAAAGTCCTGAATGAACAGGTGGGGGATTGTATCGTCCCGAGACTTCGGTCCCAGAATTGAGTCGTAGACATGATGCCTCCGAGAATAAAGTCCTGAATGAACAGGTGGGGGATTGTATCGTCCCCGGACTTTGGTCCCAGAATTGAGCCGTAGACATGATGTCTCCAAGAATAAAGTCCTGAATGAACAGGTGGGGGATTGTATTGTCCCCGGACTTCGGTCCCAGAATTGAGCCGTATACATGATGTCTCCGAGAATAAAGTCCTAAATGAACAGGTGGGGGATTGTATCGTCCCCGGACTCTGGTCCCAGAATTGAGCCGTAGACTGGGTCTCCGATAATGAAGTCCTGAATGAACAGGTGGGGGATTGTATCGTCCCCGGACTCTGGTCCCAGAATTGAGCCGTAGACTGGGTCTCTGATAATGAAGTCCTGAATGAATAGGTAGGGGATTGTATCTTCCCCGGACTTCGGTCCCAGAATTGATCCGCAGACTGATGTCTCCGAGAATTGAAGATAGGACTGCATCGTCCCTGGACCTCGGTTCAAAATTCATGTGAGGACTGCATCGTCCATGAACTGGGTTCAAAATGTACGTGAGAGGACTGCATCGTCCGTGAACTAGGTTCAAAATGTACATGATGGGATTGCATCGTCCCTAGACATGAGACTTGTCTTAAAGTGATAAGGATTGATCATCCTGGAACTTGATCTGGATTGTATCATCCATGGACCTATGTCCTAAAGAGAGCGGGATTGATCATCCTGTAATATGATCGTGTGTGTTGCAGGGTATGCTGCTATGTATTGATGATAGATGTATTAGTGAGAATACATGCTTTTGATGATAGATGTATTAGTGAGAATACATGCTTTTGATGATAGATGTATTAAGTGAGAATACATGCTTTTGATGATAGATGTATTAGTGAGAATACATGCTTTTGATAATAGATGTATTAGTGAGAATACATGCTTTTGATGATATATGTATTAGTAAGAATACATGTTTTGATGATAGATGTATTGGTGTGGATACTAATACAGATGATCCAGATGTTGTAGATCGTGATGATCCAGATGTTGTAGATCGAGATGATCCAGATGCTGTAGATCGAGATGATCCAGATGCTGTAGATCGAGATGATCCAGATGTTGTAGATCGAGATGATCCAGATGCTGTAGATCGTGATGATCCAGATGCTGTAGATCGAGATGATCCAGACGCTGTAGATCGAGATGATCCAGATGCTGTAGATCGAGATGATCCTGATGCTGATGATCGCATGATGACGATGTTGATGATCGTGAGGATCCAGATGTTGATGTTGTTGTAGTTGTTCGAGTGCTGCAGAAGATAAAGACTCAGTACTGAAGATGTTGATGTTCCAGTATTGAAGATGTTCCAGTAATTGCTTGAGTTACTAATGATGTTGAGAAAGCTTCCAATGATTTATAGATGTATCATGTATGATGTTGATGACTTTTTGCTCGTGCAGATGCTGTTATAATATCCTTCTCGTTAAGGGGGAGTGTTGAGATATTGTAACTTCAAAGAATATTATATTTGTACTTTATTATTCTGGAGATGTTTCATTCCTCCTTGAAGATCTTATTGTATATCCGGAGATGTTTATTCCTCCGTCGGAATGTGGTAACTTGGGTTATTAGACTTCCCTAGTGGGGGTCGGCCCTGTATGTGTTATGTGGGTCAAAGGGTTATTAGACCACCCTAGAGGGGTCGGCCCAGTCAATTGTAGTGGGGTATTTAACCCAATGGTTAAATACGAGCCTACATGATTTGTGTAAAAGACAAGTCGAAGTAGTGTATAAATAGAGGAGGTGTATTCCTCATTTTACACACTCACTCACTTGAGAATAGCGCACTTGTGGAGGAGAGGTCTGCTATGGTGGAGGAGGAGATCATGTCTTTGGTTTGCATCTTTGTATATTGCTGGTCATCTATATTGAGGAAGCTTTGCTGGGTTTTCTACCCCATGAGGATTTCCCAGGATAAATCTATGTCTCTTGTGTTTATGTTGTGCTTGTTGTTTCTTCAGTGATCCTGTATATGCTATTATTGTGAAATGGAATGCAATGCTACTATTTTCTGTCTTAGCATATTAAATATTAACACTTCTCCCCAGCAAGATGCCTCCACATGGCTTTTCTTCCCACAAAATGAACATAACTTGGAATACCAACAATGATCAACTCTATGGCCTTCTTGCAGCAATAACACACAAGGGATGCCCTGCTTGATGCATACCTCTTGGTCTTCTTTTTCTGTCTGATTGGCTTTCCACTTCTTCTAAAAGTTCTAGTGCAGGCTAAATCTTTGGACTTTCCTCATTGTTGCTCTTGTGTAATCTGCCACAAGAAGGATGGAGTGGCAATTTGTTTCCACCTTCATTTGTTGGTGTGCTCTCTTTTGATGGGCAGGCCAACTCTACAACATCTTTCACCTTCACAAAAGTGATCTCAATGGTCATGGCCTTTTCCTCTATGCCATCGAAACCTAAGCGTTCATACTTGATTGCCAGTTCAACTGCAATGAGACTTACTATTCCTAGACTTCTCTAGCCTAGCGCTTGACCATCGTAGCCCATTTTCCTTAGTAGCTTGGTACCAATGCCTCTAGTATGCTTTTCAAAATCACCAAAATGCTATTGAGGAAGGTCTAAAGAAGATGAACTTATAATACTTGTCTTGGTCATGGTGTTGGCTTATGTGGTAGCAATGGAAGTGCTATGCCACATTTTGTGGTATACCTTTTTCCAGACAATTTTTTGCTTTTTTGAGCAAGATGCAATCTAGAGTATTGAGGCTCATCTTTGTTGCCCTTGGGCGTCCCCTTTGATGTGAAGAAATGTATGATGTAATGATCATATGAATGCCAATGTCTCTACCGCTATGCCAAGCCATGATGATGAATTATATAATGATGTACTATATGTTGTTATTGCCATACTTGATGTATTGATTGTCTGATGAGTATAGCTAGAAATATCACACTTTCAAGTTGACGAGGGTAGTAGATCCTTGATTTACTCATGCACCATTGAACCTAAGTGATGTTTGAGTATTTAGCAAGGACTTGTACCCCCTTCTTTGGGTCCATATTATGACAATCCATCCATCCATCCTCCATTCCAATTCATAATTATGGTTTGCATCCTTGGTCTAAGGTTGATGAACTTGAAATCTTGATCTCCTTTCTATGAGTCCTTTGAGTCCTTCACCATGAAGGCCTCCCAATTTTCCCTTTGTGTCTCGGGCAATGTTTTGTTGCAACGATGTTTTCTGACGATATAGGAGGCTCACTTGTAAAACCTTGGGGTTGGCTATCATCAAGGGGGGTGAGTTGCGATGGAGCAATGGTGTTTCCTAGACCTAAAGTATGAAAGTCTTTTCCTCTTACTATACCTCAAAATAAAAGGCATGAAAAGAAGCTCCCAGTCCAAGACTCCTTTTACCTACAAAAAGTCAAAGCAAGTTGAAGACCAAGTCAAAATAAAGAAAATAAAGAAGCAAATAGAAAACTTGCCAATGAAGAAGGCCTCAAAATAAAATCAAAGGCCAAGGTCTCCAGAAATAAAAGAAGTAAAAGAATGAAGAGTCCAAGAAATCAATGAAGACTAGTCCAAGAAGACCAAGTCCAAGAAGGAGCTAAAGCAAAAAGTCAAAGTCAGATAGGGTGAAGACTGATTGCCGATGGTCAAGGAGGGATTATCTCATTAAACATCACCCAATTGTGAGACACATCCCTAGTGAGTCGTGAAGATCACAAAGATCCCCTTTCTTCCTACATCTTGAGTCAACCTAGTCACCTTTTGACCTATAATATCACTTGTCTAACCTTGGTTATTCCATCTTGTCCGCCCCTTAGAAGAAATAGGTCCTCGTAAGTACTTAAGATGTTATCATGAATCTGGTTGGTAGGTAAATCTTTGCTTTTCAAAAACCTGTTTGAAGATGACTTGCTATATGATGATTCACTGTGATGGTTAATTGCATTTTCTATGTATTGGTCCATGTTGACACCCTTTGTTGCTCTTCCACCAGGGACATTGATGATGTCAATATGGAAGAGACCCATGGTATTCATTCCCAATTAAGTCTATTCCCACTTGTAAATGTATTCATTATGATTATTTGGGTGGATATTGTTCATTAGACCAACTCGTACTTGTTGGGTAAACTGCAAAAGGATACTTGCCAACATTGATCATATTGCCATAAGAGTTATCATCATCTAAGTTTATATTGATGTCTTAGAGATTTATGGATCGTAACTTGTTAGGTGCATATCACAAATTACTTATATCTAAATGACATGCTATGTGTATGATGTCTTATTAGCTCACTTAATCAAATTCACATTTTTATTAGATTTCATTTTGATGATGAGTTGATTTAATGATTAGAAATATTGTCACTATTCACACTTTATGTAATGACCTAATGGATGGTGAATTATTCATATACTTGGAATGACTCTTATTTGATCCATATGTGAATGATTTTATACACTATTTCTGGTGGTTTCATGACAATTTAGTGCTTGGTTCATTTAACTGTTGATTCATTGAATTTCCTTAGCTACTGTTGCAAGTAGTTGCTATCCTTCATTTGGATATTTATTTTATTGATGTTGCTTAAGTTAATGCCATAAGTTTGCTTTAAATGCAAATGATACATTGATATAATGTTTTAATTGGAAGCATTTTTTGGATGTTAATGAGCATATAAGATATTCGTTTTTCTCAGTTTCAGACTTGGTTTCAGATCTCAATAAGTTTTAATCACAAATTAGTGCACAGAATTTGATTTCTGGCTAATCTGAACTTATAAAATGAAACATATGAAACTGTACTAACAGCACACCACAGAAATAAATGAATACAAAGATTTTTGGGCAATGCCCCTGTAAAAACCCCAGAGGGAAAACCAGTTCAAGAGAGATTTTTACTGATGTGAGACCACAGAAATTTCTGTGTTACAGCAGAGAAACAATGGCTTTGTTCTGCTCATTTTATGAAACAGCACATTTCCAAACAAATTAGTTAACATATATATTTCCCTTTAAATTAATTTTACAATGACTATACTTATGATCCATTATGATATCATAGCGTTATATTAGAGCTCCTTAGAATTACCATTTTTCCCAGTTTGTGCAATTCCCTAACTGGTGCAATGAAGATCAGAGGCCAACTTCTGCCACTTGTAGAAGAAAATATAGGGAGAACCAGAAAACATTTTGTATCGGACTCTGATAATCCTTTTGATTTTGAGTACTCAAAAACTTTCATATCAATGATCTGATGCTCTAGTAATTTTCTGCATAAATCTGGAATTGTCAACTTTTCCCTTTTTGCACTTTCTCCAGACTTGGAATTTTTGGTTAAAACTGCTATATCTTAAATAGAGCAAAACTGAGAAATTTTCACTTGAACAAAGTTGCTAATCTCGTTGAGAAGAAAAAATGTTGATTAAATAAACTTTTCCAGTTTGAAAATATCGGGTCACTTTTTTAATCGACAATCCACCCTCACTGGCACTTTTGTAGTCCATGCCATTGTGAACTTACCCCTAAAATTTCATTGAATTCTAGATTAATTTTCTCATATTATGGCCAAAATAGTTTTCTTCTGCTAATGTGGCATCATGTTAATGTGGCATGACACATGGCTATTGATGTGGTAGTGGGGTCCTACATGTCAACCTCTGACAATACCATGTCATCCTTCCCTTTCCTCCACATACTTTCTTCATGTCATCATGGTCCTTTTAATTCTTTTATTCACTTACATTTTTTTATTTCCTTACCTTTATGAGGGATGTGGGCCCCACCATGTGGCATTCTTTAATTGGTTGGTTCTCTTTATTGTAATCCCCGAGCATCTTTATAATGGGTTATCTCTATATCATTGATCATTATCCCATCAAACAGGCCAGAATCATTTAGGAGGCCTAACCCTTATGCCTTTATCCAACCCCATACCCTCCAAAAGGGTAAACCATCATACACATGTCAACATTTGTATGGATTTGAAGCTTGAAAGATTATTTTTAAAACCAAAAGTTTTTGCTTTGAAGTGGCATTAGATACCACTTACCACCTTCCACTTGATTACATCCTCAATAAGGTGGCAAGTGATGGTGTGTCCACTTGGCATGATCTCGACAGTTGATGTGACATTTTCGGTTCTGGTCATCTTAGTGTTCTGTAACTTCTCCCTCGAAACCATTTTGCGGTTTTGATTATCATTATGAAATAGCTTTATCAAAGCTGCTCACATGTCAAAGGCATTCTTCTTACCAGTCACATGAGGTATAAGGTGATCTTTGACTGCATCAAGAAAAATACGTTTTGCCTTCACATTCTTTCTGTTGTATTCAGCCAACTCATCAGCAGCAGTGGGAATTATGACAACCTCCTTGGTTACTTCCCACAAGTCAAATTCCTCCAGAAGTAAGGTAACCCTCTCCTTCCATGGAATGAAGTTAGATGCACCCTCAAGCCTGTCCTTAAAAAGTATGCCAAAAGTCACAGACATTTTCACAAACCAACCAAAAACAAACCCAAATCTGCTAGGTGACAAAACTCTCTGCAAATCTCTTGCTGCCCTCTGTGTGTAATCTGCTGGTTTTTTCTGTTACAGCTCTAATACCATGTTCGTTTTTCTCATTTTCAGACTAGGTTTCAGGTCTCAATAAGTTTTAATCACAAATTAGCACACAGAATTTTATTTATGTCTAATCTAAACCTAAGTTGCAGAAAACTCGGATCTGGCACCCGTTTCACCCTCGGAAACTCGCTGAAACTCGGAAACCCGTATGGTACTTGACGGAAACTCGTTTCCGTTCATACGAAACATGTTTCCTGTATGGGAAACGCGTTTCCATCACGTTTCTTCTCTTGTACGGTGCATTTCCTGTCAAATAAAAGTCCATCACTTAAAAAACCAGCCCGTAAAGTCTATTTCCGCCCACGGATTTCAATAATTAAGGATTAATACTTTAAATTTTAAAATAAAATTTAATTATAGATGCTTCTAATTAGGTTGAAGAAAGTTATAAAGAGAACATCACTTCATTCTCTCCTCACACAAGCACCTTGAGCACTCGGCCCAGAATATAGCAATGGGCCTTGTGCAGATTGGGATGTTAGTCGGAATTTGCTGACTTGGACCTCTCTCTTGCTGCACTAAGTATTGAGGAACCTAGAAGTGGAAGTGGAAATACTTATACCACCCTACATTATGCTGCTAAGCATGCTTCTTGTTCTGTTTTAGAGGAAGACTATGAAGATGAGGATGACTATTAGTATGAGCTCATGTTTTTTTATGTCTATGTTAGTATATTCATTGTTCACAGTTTGATACATTGTACTTGTAGCCTCATACATAAAGGCTAATTTTGGATATATAGTATATAGCCTCGTTTATAAAGGTTGCTTAGGGATATTACTACTTGCATGAATGAAATGATATAGACTTGGGTTCATGAATAAAATGTTATGCTACATGTATGAATTAAATTTTATTTGTACCATTTAACATTTATCACTTGGCAATGTCGCTTGCAATTAAATGTAATTGATAATTTATGGTTTATGTTTTATAATAATTTTGTCCTTGCTCATATATATATATATCGCGTTTCCTCGTTTCCAAAAGTTGGGGAGGTCACGTTTCCTTGTTTCCCCGTTTCGTGCAACTTAGATCTAAACTTATAAAATAAAACAGATGAAACTGTACTAATAGCACACCCCATAAATAAATAAACAGATATTTTTGGGCAATGCCCCTAGAAAAACCCGGAGGGAAAACCAGTTCAAGAGATATTTTTATTGATGTGAGCCCACAGAAATTTGTGTTATGACAGAGAAATAACAACATTAAAAACACAACAATTCGAGCACAGTCCTCCCCGAAATTCGTGCCCAGCCTATACGCCCTCTATTGGACAGTTTCCAGCAGTACTCCTCGATTTTCGTTCCCCCAAAACACAACAATTCAACCCCTCGAAATTCGTGACACCACTCAGCTATATAGCCTCGATTTTCGTCCCATTGAAATCTGTTGTGCAGTTACATGCCTCTGCTCAAAAGTACGAACCTCCTCAAATTTTGTGATAGGAAACAGCAGTACGGATTCAGGAATAAATGCTCAGTACAGCCCAATCATTAATGCTGCAATGCACTGGGATTCATGTCAAGTCTCCTTGGGAAATGCGCCCCCTCTCTATCAACTGTTCTCTCCTCCTTTTCTTCAGCTCTCAGCTCTCTCTCTTCTCTTGTGTCTATTCTTCCCCTAGATCTCCTTTTTATTGAATGAGAAATAAATTTGTCTCTTTCAGTTCCAAGTGACTTGGTCTCTTCATTCTCTTGGTCAAAGGATGAGTCACAATTTCACTAAATGAATTTAAAAAATCATTTTCTCTCAAAAATTAAAGTCACTATAACTTTATTAAATAAAGTTAATGCTAGCAAAAGTCACTTAGGTCCTTTCTACGTGCCTAGACACCAAGCCTATGCAGAAAACCTCCCGAGCTTCAAAATCTAATATATGGCATAATGATTGTTGGGATTCTTGGGTAAAAGACGTGTGCCAGCATCTATAAAGATCATCAAGAACTTGTCATTAGGTGGGTAAAACTGCGGTTGAAGGTAACCCTACTAGACAGTGACCATTGTTGGGAGAAGTCTCCTTGCATCCTCGTTAGGTGCAAGACGTTGGACATCTGGTCTAGTACCCTTTGACTCTGGCCTAGTACCCTTCCTCGAGTAGTACCAGTACCACATTAGACAGCACTGAACAAGGACTTGGACCCCACGTTTCTTAAAGTATATCGAGGTCCCCTCTAGGCATCCTTAAACCATCCTATCAACAGTCTTGTTATTGCAGTGCACCGAACACATCATTCAAGAAGATTACTCTTCACATATCTAAGAGGTCAGGTGGTGTAACCAAGGGTACGGTCGATCCTCCTTGGTTAATGCTCTGAAAGATTGGGCCAAGCATCATCGTTGGATCTTGTGTGTAGATCAAAGGGCTACAATAGCTTGACACACCCTGTGACTATCAAGCTATTTTGGGATTGGGGTTATTTTTTTATTCAAGAAATCAATCGTTAAATGTTAATGTAAATGCTTTTATTTCATGGTATCATGTATTTATTTCTCATGGTTATATCTTATACATCATTGAAATAATGAATTAAAGTGTCTTGTAATCAATCAATTATCCTTGGTTAGACACCTTTCCTTAAAAAATAGAGCTAGGCCAATATTTGGAGTTAGCTAGATCTCCTTGGTTAGCCTTAGAAAAACTTCGTTAGGGTCTCTCCCTTGGTTAGTCTAGGTTCGTTCATTATTGGACCTAGGATAACTAAAAGAGGAACTCCTTCTGATAGTGACATGTTGGGAAAGAGGTCCATAGTTGTGTTGATTTAGCGATCGATTCCTTTCCTATCCATTGATCGCTAGGTTGTGCATAAACATGAAGGATGCCTTGCTTCCCTATGTTCTTAAACAGCTACTTACAACTTGGCTATTGCCTTATCCTTCAATGCCAACTCTTGGTGCAACTAAGCCATCATCTAAGTGAATTCTACTCTTGTCAACTATCCATCAAAATGACGTTCTCTCCCAATTGCACAACATGAACTCTGCGCTTGTCCCTATCCACCATGACAGTTGTGAGGGAGTCTTCGACCTTAGCATTCAAAAAATGGTCCTTTAGCATTGATAGCAGCTTTGTAGAGGTCTCAAGATCCTTTTCTAACTCCTTCAAGTGCCTATTCTCATCTTGGTGCTACAAACTGATGATCTTTAGGTCTACCAGCATTTCTCTCTTTTGCACTTTACCCATGTTAGGTCTACTTTCTCCTCAAAGTTCTGACAATTGTGTCACGGTCAAGAAATCAGCTACTCTGATACCAATATGATCCATAAACGAGGGACTTGAATCCCACTCACTTCACCAACACGAATCCTCTGTGGAAATGAAACTTGATCTCTACAATCTCTATTTAGGGTTGTTTATAATGCTTCTCTATCATTGTTGTAACATGCAACAAAACAATCAACCTCTAAATCTATGTGTGCACAACTCTTGTCCTTTAACCAATTTCCTATGTCTACTTCTTGAGATGAAGTACTTATCTGCTCGCTCTCTACTCTGATCTAAGGGAGCTCTAGTAGTCAACTAGGGTGAATCTTCTCCTTGCTCTAGGTTGTCTTAATATGCTAGATTCAGTTCTTCCTTTTGTTCCTTTTCCCTCACTTCACCAACACGAATCCTCTATGGAAATAAAACTTGATCTCTACAATCTCTATTTAGGGTTGTTTGTAATGCTTCTCTATCATCAATGTAACTTGCAACAAAACAATCAACCTATGAATCTATATAAGCACAACTCTTGTCCTTTAACAAATTTCCTATGTCTACTTCTTGAGATGAAGTAGTTATCTACTGACTCTCAACTCTAATCTAGGGAGCTCTAGTAGTCAACAAGGGCAAATCTTCTCCTTGCTGCAGGTTATCTTAATATGTTTTGTTTCTTTGCAACAATTGTTCCAAAATAATAGACTAAAAACATCGCTTCTAGATTATCACGATGTCTATTAGGTTTTACCTACTCAAACTCAAGCTCCAATAGACTATCATTTTCCCAAGCAGATTTGAAATGTTAGGACAGCCTTTAAAGTCTTATAACTTTCTGCCTTAAACAATTTTGATTTGTAAAGCTAAACTCCTCCCTAGGGAAGATCTTTAATTATCAATACCTAGCACTAATTTTACCCTAGACTTGTGTTAAATCTCTCCACTACTGAATCTTGGACACCAAACATATATTTCAGATCTGATATGTGCATTTATTTTCTCATTTAGTCCCTAAGTCATCACCCAGTAATGGTCATTTGTGTAGGGTCACCAAGCCAAGACACCCTTGCTTGTCTTTGTTTGTACTTTGGTTGTATGTCTTGTTTTTGGTAGTTAGAATTCATGGTTAACAAGGGTCTCCCCCTTGGCTGAGCTCTTAGCTTGGCCTAAAGCGAAGAGTGCTTTTTCCGGTGCGACAACTACCTATTTGTAGTGGTCAGAGCACTCTCTTGTGTCACCAACTTAGCCGCTTGCACCTCTACCATCCTGGATAGGATACCATTTAGAGGCAGCTACAATGTGTGTGATAACATTTTTGGCGCCGTTGCCAGGGAGGTAGAGGCCTACCCGAGAGTCTGCAAGTGTTCCCTGCGCATGAACTTACTTATCATCTCACATTTTGAAACCATTCGGTTGGCTGAATTTTGTCTTTTGCATAATTATATTAGTCATCATTCTGTCTCATTCTCACCTCCCTTACAACATTTTACCCTTCGGTGAACAAGGTCCCAAGTTCACCTGGCGACTCCACAACACGAGTCCACTGGCAAACCCACATAGAGACTCCACTAGGGAATCTTAAAGTTATAAATCGTAATGGACCTGATGTTTTTCTTGGCCTCTCACAAGCCCTAAAAGAATTAACTGAATGTGTGAATAGGTCTAAAAAGAGACATGAGGCAATTAATGAATGGGATGCACAGTTTCAGTATGGGGATGAGTATGAATATGATTACGTGTATCAGCCTGAAAACCAAAAATTTTGTTATATCCACATACTCATCATCAATCTACCAAAAGTTCTGTCCCATCCACCCCTAATAAATTGGTAAGTCAGCATGAATCTAGATGTCAATCCCAGCCAAGGCCTTATAGCCAAAGCAGTCCTTTAAATGATCCTATTAACCACACCAAACATCCAAATCAAGTAACCAGAGCTATTAGAAAACAGGACAAACCATCTCCTTTTCACTTCTCTGAAATACATGGGGCACCTCACTCTATGCCAAATGATTGCATCGAAAGGTTGCCTTGTTTCTTTGGAAACAATGCTATATCTATTGAAAATCATTTGCAAATATTTTGGGATTATATGGAAGTTAGAGGTGTGGATGATGAAGATCTTTATATGCAGGCCCTGGGTGAATCCTTAGGCAGGAATGCCGGGTTATGGTTTGATCATTTAGCCCCGGGATCCATCATTGGGTATGACATGTTCACTGAGCTATTAAAAGATGAATTGGGTGAAAGCATTAATGAATCCATAGAAGAAAAATTAAATAATGATTATGTTGTTGAGGATCAATCTGATGAAGACAATCAGGATAACAATGATGAAATGAGTAGTGATTGGCCTTACCAATTTGATTTATCCTCTCCCAAACCAATAGTGAATGTGCCTTTGATTCAGGTTATGAGCAAGCCTTCAATCTATAAGAATGTCACAGAGTAATTGAAGAATATCTGCAATGAGTCTCATGATGAAGTTATGTATGACAGAGAGAAAATCTCAACCCCTCGAGATTTTGGGCTCAATTTTGACTTAGAAGGAGAACTTACTAAAATCATACGAAACACTTTGTCATCATTACCCGATGAAGGCATAGATAAAGAGGGGGAGCCCATTGATCATCGTGAATAAAATGCAGTAGTTGAGCTTTCCATCTCAAAGTCCATCAAAATACCTCTAGGAGAGCAAGTCCATAATCATTGCATGGTCAATGATATTTCAAATCAATGCTCAATTGATCCAAGTTACAATTCAGGTCTTGATCCTATGGATGAGGAAAATAAGGACAATGAGAAAAATTTGTTTGAGGAATCATATGATTATTGTGTGTTTGAAAATCAAATTCGTGAGGATGATAGGGGGTTAAAAATGAACATATTGATCCTTTTCCTTGTCAAATGGATATTAATGATTATTCATCCTCAGTTGAAAACTTGAATGTAATGAGCAACCTAAAGAAGAACAATCACATGATGATGATCTGATTATGTATCAACTTGACCTTGGGTGTTCTTTGTGGCAACCTTCAAGCTGTCTAATTAGTTATAAAGAACTCTCGAGGAATATTTTGCCTGACATTGATAATAACCCTCATTCAGTCCTTGATTAGTCGGTCCATAGCCTTGGAGATTCTTGTCCTCGTAAAGTAAATTTTGGCCATGATCTAAATTTTGAAATCAAAAGCATCTTCAATTTGAATACGTTTCCTTCTTGTCAAACTCCAAGGGCAATTACTATAAGTCATATGGGAGAAAATGTATTCTTCCAATCCACCCTCCCATCCCAACTTTTGGAGTCCTCATGTGTGGTTTTGTGTTCTAGTCAAGCTTCTACTTTTGAAATTTTCAGTCAATAGTCTGAACATTGTCGCATAATTGGAGATAAAACGCTTCATTTTTTTTTTCAGTCATCCTTGATGAATAACATTTTCCGATTTATCAATCCCTCTTAATGGTGTCCGAAAAAGGTGTATAAAGATCGATTTCATCTCTTCTCCGTTTTTGAACAACAAGTGGGGCTAATCTCGATCTCAATTCTATTACATTGCATTTCATTCCAACATGGTTCCACCATAGTTCCTGGAATGAATAGAATTGAATGTGCTACCTGAGGTAAGAAAGACAAAGATAGCCAAGGAGAGTTGAATCAAATGTTGCATATTTTTCATCCATCAAAGTTAAACTTGCATTAATTTTCTGACCCTTTCGATGTCTTGATGGATGAAATTTGCAAAAATCAGTCTCAACCGTGGCATGTTTTCATCTTGCACTATCCGGATCTTTCTTTGATCATCAAGTAGCAAGCTATAATGGTTTCTATTTTCAATGTGTGTCATAACATGTCCATATTCTCCCTTGTAGTCCTATGGTCCTATAATACCTTGAAACTTCACAAGATATGTCCCTTGCACAAATGATCCACTCTAGATACTTGGGGATATTGTGGGACGACCCCTAAGGGATGCGTCCTCATAAAAACTCAAAATAAAAACATCATAAAACGCATTTCTCCAAAATCAAGGTGAGAGTCCAACCATCATCACCTTGCCTTTTCTTCTCTATAAAACCCTCCCAAACCCTAGGTTTTGTTGTTTTTCAACATGTAATGTCCTCTTCTGCTTAGGCATTGAGGACTGTCCCGCTAACCTATTTGATTCCCATAGGTTCGAGCGGGCACTGACAGTCAGGGGATCAGTCGAGGACTTATGCCATATCAGAATATCTAGGGCATAGATTTTATATCATCATTAGATGAACAGGGGCCATCTGAGCCCAAAGCCACCTGCATGCATAACATCCGAGCATTATTTAATGATGCATGCACCTTATTGAGTCTCCAGGCACCTGCATGCAAGTCAACTGCAAATTAGAAGATAAAGTAACCTAATTAGGGTGAAATTAGGGTTTTGAGCGATTGAATGTTATAAAAGAAGGTAAAGCGAATGGAGAAGACACCATTATTGATTATTGATTTGTGATCTCGATTTGGAGAAGCTCGACGAGCCAAGTTGGGGTTGAGGCTTGTACTCAACTATCTGGTGTATTTTGGCAGTGAAAGCTATCTACCCTAGTTCATCATTCGAGTTGGATCATCCAGGTTCAGCATTGTTCTTCATCAGGTATTATCATCATTCAGTATTCAGCAGAGTTATATTTTATATCATATTCAGGGCTCGCTCTTCCATGCATGGCCGCATTCTTCAGATAGCCTCCTATTCACATTAGTGTATACAGAGGGCAGAACTTGTGCATGCATCTTCCATTCTTCTCAGAGCACCCCTATTACCCTTCCCCTGGAAGAAGGGCTTCTTTGTCGGACTCTTGAAGGAGTTATCAGCATTATTGGCCATTGGAGGACGTGAGCATCAGTGAGGGCGCATTCTTTAGGAAGGAACTTCACGTTTTAGGCTTGGAAGCCATCAGAGTCTATGCATTCAGGCTCCATCATCTCCAGAAGGGCACTATAACCCTAGTACACCTCATCAGGGTCTTCTTCAGCGGAGTATTTATTATATTGGAGCATTCAAAGTTTGGAGGAGGGCGCACTCATCCCAAGGAGGACGATTTACCTTATCTCATTATTCATCCATCAGATTATCTGCATGCAGGAAGCATTCTCCTTGACATTAGCAGATCTACATACTGGTATGTGCATGCATTAATTCCTCCTACTTTCTAGCATTCCTATATTTTCTAGGGCACAATTCTACATGCATGCAAGGATCAGGGTTTACCTTCATATTTTGTTGAGATATAAGCCTACTAGCCATCTACAGTACAAGAAAAAGAGAAAAATAGCAGTTTGGGATATTACACACCGACAACATGCTAGTTCAAGTAGATTAAGGAGATTGAAGATGGATTTTTTTGAACAATAAGCTTTCAAATGAAGAACTGTATGGCCATCAAGGATTTTCTACCATGTTCCAAGTGCATTTCAAGTCCAACAAGCATTCCCCTTTAGTGAAAACTTGGAGAAGCATGATTTTTTCATTTCTTTCGCTACAAAAGTTATAGCAATTAGGTTTGAACTAGGCATCGCTTGTCTTAACATTCCCATAGCAAATGTTGAATGCAATACATTTTGTGTTCTTATTTTTTATGACAGTCTTGACTCTTCTATTTAAATAAAGTTAAAAGTAATTATATGATGTAGCATTGTATTTCATTTTGATCTGGCCATAGACCATTTTACAATCGCAATATGATTCTTTTATTTTGAATACCACTTTGTAGATTTGCATAAATGCCAATTGGATCATGGATGTGCAACTTCAAAAATTATATAAATGTGATTAATTATGAGTAAAGAAAAGTCTTTTCTTTAAATATTTAGAATTTGTTGTATTGTATATATTTAATATTTGGCGTAGGGTCCACTATGTATTGGACCCCAATGTCCCTTGTGACATCCCCTGGTATTTGGGGATCTCTCCACATATCACGTGATACATACCCATACCCTTATGTCCCTACATCCTCGAAGCTTAGTTGAACATTAGAAAAGCCTTTTGCCAGTAACCTTGTTTTATTGTTTTCAGTTAGACCATCTTCTTTATATGGTCTTATAGACCCTTTTACAACCTAATGTATGTTTCCCTTTGGAAGCCAGAAGTTGTCAATTTCCATTCCTTTGTATTAAATTATATTCCTCTTACATTGCTTTGACTCATTCCTTCTTTCCGTGAGCATCCTCAAATGAAACAATGCATATAAATCTAAAATTGTTGTCATCAAAGCCATGTTTATAACTTGCAAAGGTGCTTGATTTATCTCTTGAACTTAATGTTTATTTCACTGCTTTTAGGTAGTTCCTATATTTTTAAATCTCCCAACCTCATTATCACTAAATTACGCAATTCTTAACTGATCTTCCTTACTAGCTTAGACCAATTTTTCTATAACCTTCATTGTATTATTTTTGTCTTCAATAGGGCATGGCATATCAATCTAATCTTATTTATCATGGCTATGGTCTTCATCAATCATGACATCACTACTAACAAGTCTATCCTTTTTCAAATAAGAGAGCATATCCATATTAGACTCTTCACTAAAACCTATCAAAATACACTTCTTGCTTGTCTTCATGTTTACACCTTTTGTCTATAATAATACACATTTTGCTTCTTTCACTACTTTTAGGTAGTTCCTTTAGTTTAAAATCTCCCCACATCTACAAAATTCAAATACCAAAACCTTCTCTGGATTTGGTGGTGTCCTTTCACTCCTAGCCTCATTATCACTAACCTACATGATTCTTGATTGATCTGTCGTACTAGGTCAGACTGTTTTTTTGTAACCCTCATTGTAGTATCTGTCATTGATAGGGCATGGCCCGCATATCAATCTAATCTTAATTATCATGGCTATGGTCTTCATCAAGCATGACATCACTACTAACGAGTCTATCCTTTTCCACATAAAAGAACATATCTATCTAAGACTCTTCACGAAAGCCAATATAAATATACTTCTTACTCATCTTCAAGTTTATGCCTTGTGACTATAAAAATACACATTTTGCTTCTTTTACTACTTTCAAGGAGTTCCTATAGTTTTCAAACTTTACATGTCTACAAAATTCAAATACCACTTCGGAACTTTCTTGAGCTTTGGTGGCATCCTCTTACTCCTAGCCTCACTATCACTAATTTGCTTCCATCCCATGATTCTTAAAACAATTTTGCCTTCCTAGCTAAGGTCATTTTTTTCTACAACTCTCCTTGATTTATCTTTGTCTTCGATAGTTGATAGCATATCAATCGAATCTTGATTAACGTTCTTAATTAACATGGTCATCAATCACGACATGACAACTAAGAACTATATCCTTTTCCAAAAAAGAGGGCTTATCCGTCTTAGGCTCTTTACCAAAGCCTATAAAAACAATAATTAAACAATTCTTGCTTTTGCCTTCGAGCTTTTTCATTCTCTTTGGAACATGTGCATATGAATTACATCCCAAAACTCTAAGATGATGGTACCTCAAGTGTGATGTTTCGTGTAACCTTTGTCAAACTTTTGTTAAGAGATGTATCAATGTATCCATCAGTTCAACCCAAAATTTGTATTGTGCTAGTTCAACTTCTATTAAGAGATATATCATTGTGTATAGTCATCTTCATGATAGTCTGTCCTTCCTCTCCACATACCATTTTAATAAGGAGTATACAAACAATTTAATCATACGTGAATGGCATAAGACTCACAATACATGTAAAATTCCATGGATCTACATTCTCTGCAACAATTGTAGAACTTGAATCTTTATCCACTTTACCTTTGAACCATAGCTTTGAATACTTTGAACATTCTAAATGCAAAGCACACCCAAAGCTCCAGGAAGAAATCATTCATAAAGATCATGAAATGCTTTCAAACTACTCATGATGAAGTTCTCATCAAACCACAAAGGTCATTGTGCACTAGCTCTAATTGCATACTTGATTTCCATGCATTTTCTTTGGCAAAAAAAATTGTGCCGTTTCCCTAACATAAGCATCACTCAAACAATTGTTGAACAAGAGGCCAACCATGAACTATATTCAACTTTAAATAAAGTTTCAAGCTTTGAAAATTAAGTCGCCTAAATCTCTAATCCCAACGTTAGTTTTTTGTGTTTCCTTTGACCATTAAGGCATGTTGTCCTGCTATTGTAGTTGTAAACCTATAAGGACCACCTTCTTCAAACTCAATTTGTGTTCGACACATGTTTTTACATGTCCTAAAGTGCGGAACATGTTCTAGGCAAGTGCCCTAACATGTCCCAACTTTAGGACACATGTCCTCTTAAAAATCAGTCCATGGTAAAATACGTTGGCCCTCCTTTTTTTCATCTTCATTTGAAGCTTGAGAGCTATTAAGGGTGATTTTTTTAGCAAGTGAAGGGTTTAATAGTGCAAGGAAGGGATTGAAGGTGGATTCCAATCACATTTAGCAAATAGGGGATTGTTATTTTACATAGCAGCACTGATTTTTCATGTAGCTCAAGGATTCAAAAAAGTGATAGCTCAATCGTCAAAGGAAAATAGAAAAGATAAAAAGAAAGGGAGGAATGCCACTATTGGTGGTCCCTCCCCTCCAAGTTTTACATTATCTACTAGTGGCAATGCTCCAAGTGCTTCAAGTGGGGCTATTAGTACTTCCAAGCCCTCATATAACCCTATTGTAGCAAAATAGCAATCACAACAGCAAGCACAATAAAACACCCCCTATGGAAGTATGTAACAAGCTAAGTAGCATGGGTACCCGTCCCCAAGGGTAGGGTATGTGTACCTGTACCCACGTACAAGATACCCCGTACCCACGTACCCTATCGTTGCCCAAAACTTGGCCGAAGTACGAGAGACGTTTTTCACGGATTCAGGGGACATTGATTGCAGAGGGGACGGGGTACCCCTATTTTGGGGACGCCTAGAGACGCCCAAGGACCAATTTTGTACTGGGTGCCCTTGATTTGAGGACACCAAGAGACCAATTTGGTACGAGCACAGCCAATTTTGTACAAATGACATTAAAGTCAATAATATTAAAGGAGATTGACACTTTTACTTAAATTTTTAACATCACCATTAATTATTTCAGGATGTTTGAGAGTGGTTCCAGCCTCATTGGATTTCATATGCAAAAAGTAGAATTTTAGATCTCGTTCAAGATTCAACAAACTTAACAATTTTCAGGATTTCACGATTGCAACGTTTCTACTAGACCAATCAAGTATGAGGATATGGGATTGACATTTAATCAAGTATGTGCCTACGAGTTCAAAGAAGCTTAGAACCACATTGTAGGTTAAGGCAAAGAAGGAGGTGGAAAAAATCCTACACCCTATCAAATCATCATGGCCCACATCCGATGTTATTATTGTTTTTGATGGATGGACTGATGCAGCACGCTATCTATCCACTCATTAATTTCATGGTGTCTTCCCATAATGGACACGAGCCAATCACATGCCCAACAAGGAGGCCCGCGGGGGTTTAAAACCCAATTTTTTCTTTTTTTTGTCATTTTCAAGTGAAGGGAGAGGTGTGAGAGTGGTTGTGTTTGCAAGTGAAGAGCATTTGAAGGATTTGCAAGGGTTTCCAAGAGCTTTTAGGGTGGATTTCATTGGGAGGATTGCAAGCTATCCATCAAGCAACAAGAAGAATGTCTCAATCAGCTAAGGCAGTTGCTAAAGGGCAAAAGAAAGGGAGAAATGCCCCATCTAGTGTGTACCCTCCTCTTCCTCCTCCAATCCTAAGTTCATCTACTCTTGCTAGCACTCCATCTATTGCTAGTGAAGCTCAAGCTCAATATAGCCCTATATTTGCAAGACAACAAGCCCAAGAGAAAAAATACCCTTTGTGGAAGTATGTGACAAGGAAAGAAGAGCCTGAGCAAAGCTTGGTGGGGTTGGTAATGTGAGTTGGACTTGCAATTTTTGCAACAATGAGTTCAAGAGCACCTATTACCGGGTTAAGGGCCATTTGTTGGGCCTTCCTTGTGGGCTTGTTGCAGGTAAAGCAATCAGTATTACCCAAAGAAGGGAGACGAAAAGAGAGGATCACGTTGGCTTAAGGAAGGTGGCAGCAGCAAGCAAGAAAGAAAAGAATGAGGATCCTCTTCCATTCTTGAGGAAACCCTCTAGCACTAGGACTCCACCTAGAAAATATAGGAGTGAGGTTGATATGCATCCAACGAAAAAGAGGCCAACTCCAAGTGGTCCAATGGACAGGATTTTCCAACAAGAGGCGCGAGAAGAGATATATAGGTAAGAAGAGCATCTTTTGGACATCATGACAACGTCATTTCTAGCTCAAGATATACAGGTAATTACTGATGTTAATCCAACGAGTGTTTCATTCAAGGTTATTCCCCTTTGGCTAGTATACTGCACGCGGGGGAGGGGGGAGAGTTAAAGGACAGTGCTTGACAAGGGACCTAGATCGCTAGGAACATACCTCTGACCAGCGGAAAAGCTTAAGGGGGCAAGGAATTCATCACCAGTGGACGTTAATAAGAGGAAGATGGGTTATCAACACATGCCCTATGTCCAAGGTCAAGTGGAGGAAGCCAAAGCATGTTAACATTATCGCATCCCTGTGGAAATTAGGAAAAAAATCAAACGGGCAAAAAATTGGGTGAAGTCTGAGCAAGATACTCCAAAAGTTGAGGAAGAACACGATGAGATGCAGACCTAGTTTAAGGACGCCAACACTTCACATACCTGGGAAACCAAGCATAAGAAAATGTTCCTCCCGTACAGGCATGTCGAGACTTTGACAGGCAAGGCCATGATGGATAGACAAGAAGAGAAGAAGCAAATCCTTCTTCAATTGGATCGGATGCAAACCCAAACTGAGAATTTGAAGCAAAAAAATCATCACCATGATCAGAGCTATCTCCAGTTCCAGAGCCAAACTTAATCTGTTGGCCAAAACGACCACTGGAATGGTCTTCAAAATGGTTTCTAGTTTCTCGCATAGGTTGTTCAGTTATGGTTTTCATGATAGAACACTATAGTTGTCTTTACTATAGTTGTCTTTGGCATGCACGGAACTGGACAATTTCCCTCATTTTGTATGATATTTCATCAACTCAAACTCTGTTTTACAATATGGTTTCCCCTCGGGGCAGACTCGGGCCTTTTGTCACTAGGAGAGAGCATTTCATATGGTCCCTTTCGATATGATGGCACGTGGTTTGTACTAGGTGTATCATGAGTTGGGGCTTGGATCACCTTTATATGTTGTATATCCCAACATGACGGTATTATATATGTTTATCAAAAGGAAGGCGTGTTCCACATGGTCTCATTTCCTTGTGTTGTGATAGTCATCAGATGCCTAGGTGGTGGGAAATGATTTATATGTTGAGGTGGTACAAGTTGTCTAAGGGATGATTTCCTACCATATGGGGCTTAGTTTACAAAGATGGCAGACTTACATGGTTGATACCACTCACTTGTGGAGCACCTAGCACATTGACCCCTTTTCACATGGTTCTAGCATGTGTATTGATGTATTTGATGTGGTCTCATATGGTTGGAGTCTCCCTAGTGTGAGTGCCCTAGGACATTTGGGTGTATTTGAGTCTTTGACACATTTAACACTTTATTATGGTAGCAACTATGGTTTAGATGGACCACTCCCCTTGTACACACATGTTGGGGTTGATTGTTGACGTTAACGTCTGGTTTGACCCATATTCAAAAAGAGTAAGGCTAATTGCATGAGAAACCTAGCTCATATTGGCCTTGTTCACACTGGATTGGGTTTATTGTGATGTGGATTTTGGTCTCTACTGGAGCACTCACCTACTTGGCACAGAGGGTGAGGCATCCATAGATTTTATCTATTATTTTATTTCTTGGTGATGAAGTTGGTCGGAGATAGTTGGAGTTTTGTAACCACCTTGCACGTGGATTCGTGACAATCTTTGATGCCTCATTGTACCTAGCAGTTTGCACACATATTGAGGGTTCTTACATCTTGGATCACATGGAGGATGTTGCTATGGACACGCTTTCTTAGTGGAGGCTATTTGGATGGTTTGTTGTGCTTTGGGAAACCACTCCTTGAGGATTGTTGATGATGCGCTTGAAGAAAAATGACTTTAAAATATGAAATTTGCTCATTCACACATTTAGTCAAACACTTTGAAAACTAGGGTTTTAACTTGAATTTATGAAATTAAAACCACAACTTCAAAAATGTACTCCCAAATACTCTCGAATCTTTCTTCTTCCTGTTCTTTGATTTGGCTGCAAGCGCCACATCCTACTCAACATCCTCAGTAGTTTGGCCAACCTGAGGCCCTTCCCAGATTTCCTCATGGGTAAAGTCATCCCATAATCTGGACCAACTGGGAAGCTTTTCTTTGCCCACAATACATTTCACAAAGACCTCCCACTTCTTGCTGAAGCCCTTCAAGGTTATCCTCACCAACTCAGAATCAGGGATAGTCTCTCCTACTGCTGCCAACTCGTCCTTGACTTGTGTAACACGAGTCAAGTAGGAGGCTACACCTTCATCTTTATTCATTTTGATACAGTATAGCTTATCTTTCAGAGCCATCTTACGATTCTCGTTCTTTGCTTCGAACAACTGGTTCAATGTGTCCCACATCTCTTTAGCAATTTTCTTTTTTGCTAAATGTGGAATGAGAAGGTCTTTAACCCCATCCAGTATGACTCTCTGGGCTCTGGCTTCAAGAGCTTCAAACTCCTCAAGCTCATCTTTATCTGTTGGCTTAGTCATGACACTATTAGTAAATCCCCAAACTCTCAGTTCCTTTAACACAGCAGTGATTCTTACTTTCCATGGGATGTAGTTGGATATTCCATCCAACCTATCCTTAAACCTGATACTCATCATGGAAAATACTTGCACCCAAAAATCAACTTGAAAGACGAACCTAACACTCTTTTGCACTTCAAAGAACACTTGCTTACTTTCTTTTTCAGTATGGCTCTGATAACATGAGCTCTGATACCATGAAGAAAATTGACTTTAAAATATGAAATTTGCTCATTCACACATATAGTCAAACACTTTGAAAACTAGGGTTTTAATTTGAATTTCTGAAATTAAAACCAAAACTCCAAAAATGTACTCCCAAATACTCTCAAATACTAAAAATAACTTTAAGCAAGATGACTCAAGAATTTTGGTCAAAGACCGGGGAAAACCCTAAGAAGAAGATTTTTCATTAAGAAGAGCAAACTCAGAAAAATCTTTACAATGAATTCAATGAATTTTTCTTTCTTTTAACCTTTACTGACAAAATTTCTCAAAACATAACAGCAGCAAAACTACCTCGAAATATGTGCCAAAAAATACTGTACGGTCTGTTGTACAATTTCCCACACGCGTTGTACGGTACTGTACAGCATGCACACTTTCTACCCTCGATTTCTGTGCCCACACGCTAACTCACAAGATTCGGCGAATTTGAACCTCGAGGTTCGAATTTTGCCAAATCTCAAGCTGGTTCGAATCTGAAGGCGAATTTAATAAAAAAAATCAGTTGGTTTCCTAACCTTAACCTTAGTCCTAACACACCACGGTCTACCTACCTCAGCCTCAACTCCCAACCCCCTAGCGAAGTTTTTCCTCTCTCCTTGCCACCGCTTAGCAAAGAAACCCTCATGCTAGTGCATAGAGATCATGACTCCATGAGTTTCGATCTCAGTGTTCATGACTCACTACTACTGCTCACAATCACCAACTCACCATTTGAGTTACAGACTACAATCATAGACCCGCGATTCTGTTGTGTCGTCATTGAAGGCTGAAGTTAATCGCTATCGAGATTAAATTTACCTAAGCAGATGAGTTGAAAATTGAAACAAACCCCTAGTCATGCGTTTCTAGTTCTACTAGTAAATTGTTGAAGTAAATTTTTTTTATTTTGTGCTATATTTCGAGTAAATTGTTGAATTAAATTTTTATTATTTTGTATTATATTTCAGATATATATATATATATATATATATATATATATATATATATATATTCGAATCTAAAGACGAACCTCATCGAGAAATTCGAATTTGAATCGAATCAAATGGTTGTCGAACTCAGATTCGAATTCGAACCATGTGACTTAGCCCACACGTGCCTGCAATTAATGATGTACGGTCTGCATTTAATGTGCAGTCATTTCTTGGGATTCGAGCCACTTCACTTAGGATTCGAGCCCAAACATGTGACTATCATAAATGCATTGTATGGCCTGCTATAGGTTGCCTAGGGATGTGTGTTGCTCCTTTCTCTTGGAAATTGTGCCCTTCTCTGCTAGGGAACCCTTCTTGGTCTTCAATCTTCCTCTTCCTCTCTTTTTGATGGTGAGTGTTTTTCATTTCTCTTTGTCTTCTCTTATGCTTTACTTTTCATCAACTAACCCTAACTACCAAAGAAACTACCTAATCAATGGCTAAGATTAGATTAGGAGATCTATGGTTCACAATAGATGCACTTTTCTCAATTAATAATTAATTAATAAATACATCACTTAAGTGACCCACTTTTATAAAGTACAAAACATCACTTTCACTTTATTTACATAAACGTCACTTTGTTACATAAATACACAAAGAACAAACTTTCTGGTCCTCCTCATCACACCCACACCAAAAATATGGGAGGACCTCCAGAGTTATATTTTTCAATAACACCCACACATGGCACGTACACGTACCATTCTTTGAGGATGTTTGCTTGGTCTTCATCGTTTTCATGGAGCATTTTCATATTAGCCCACATGTGCCTCCTTTGAGGAGATATACATGACATTCTAGAGGATATTTTCTTGGTCTTTCACCTATTTCATGATGTATCCACCTTATGATGTTCGCACATGCCATATGGAGCATTCATTGCATACATTTCATTGTTCATCAATAGGACAACCTAGCTTTGGAGGCCAAACAAGTGTGGTTTAAGGTGGTTGCTTTGAACATTTATTGAGATAATCTAGTGGAACAACCTCTCTTGGAGGAGTTTGAGAAGCTCGTTGGAGCGTTTACTTCATATTTTTTCCCACTTTAGTGATGAGTCCCACCATCATCAGCTCTTTCTTTTTTTGTATTCTTAACATTATATTAATTAAGCAAAATAATATATGTTGACTCCTTTTTTATGGTTTCTAGTGTTACAAACGCAAACACACGAAGTATTGAACATCATCCCAAACCCAGGCTGTAGAGCACCTCACTTTTCTCGGTGCAAAAAAAGTGTGCATGTAGCATGCTTTTCTAGCAGCTAATCTTTGTAGATGTTTGGTTTGAGCAACTTTTTGCTACAAGAACCCCCATGGTCTAGTTATGTAGCTCTAATTAGCCTTTCAAAATCAAAATGTGATCAAGAACCTTTTCATTGAGTTATAATAAAAGGTTTCTTGTTTGAAGCCTTATATGGTTATCCTAAGAGCCAAAGGCAATACACAGTCACATTGATTTTAAAAAAAGATGAAAAAATCCTTGCTAATGAGTAAGATATAATTTCTAAGAGTTACTTGCCTCCATGGGAGATAACAAAACAGAAATCCCAAAATGTCTCCTTGAAGCTTAAATTCTTGAAACTTTCATTGGTCCTCTTTCTCTTGTGTTGATCCAATTCTCTTGGGAAAAAACAAAAACCTTGCCTGTGAGTAAGATAGAATTTCTAAGAGCTACTTGCCTCCATGGGAGATAAGCAAAACAAAAATCCCAAAATGTCTCCTCGAAGCTTAAATTCTTGAAACTTTCATTGGGTCTCTTTCTCTTGTGTTGATCCAATTCTCTTCGGAAAAGCCACATACGCAGTCTTAACGTTTTTTTAGTTTCCACAGTAGCAAGAAGTTACTTGCATCCATGGACGAAAAACAAAACACTTTTAATCTAGGTCTCTCAAAACTTTCATTAAACCTATTTCTATTGCGTTTATCCAACCCTCCTTGGAGAAGCCTCTAACAATCTTTGAGTCTCAGTAATTTTCAAATAGCAGCAAAACAAAATTTTACACTGTGATCAAAACCAGTGCCTGTCTAAACTCCTGCAATATTATGGAATGCCTTCTCTATGAGAAGCATAATCAAGATTCAAAACCCCAGATTCAGCCGCATAATGTCCAGAGAAGAAAAATATCATGGAAAAAACAATGCCCAATTTCTTTATTATTTCACCAGAGAAGGAAATGTTGATGGCAAGAACTAGCTACATTCCATGTGGTATATAAATGAGACCAAGAGGTCAGCCATTACATTAAGCATACAAGCAGAGTCGCAAACTCCAGTCACAAAACTCAAGCCCAACAGGGAAGATCAAAGTTCAAACACCAATCCAGGGTCCAGATCTAGACAACAAGCAATGAAGATTAAAAATGCTGTGTAAACACCATGCCAAACATGAAGCTATCCAACTTATATGCTTTTCCATTAACACTTGTATGTATCATTTCTTCCCAAAGGATTGTCCAACAACATTTACTTAGAGACTGCCTCATTATTTTGGCACTTGTAATTTTGAGATGATACCTTTCGTTGTATTGTACTTCTACCAATGAAAAAACTACTAAATAGCTAAAAATAACTGAGCAACTGGAGAGTAATTCATTAGAATATTGTATCACCATTTCAAGCAATGTCTGGTTGTACCATATACTATCATAGATCTATCTCAACCATGAATCTATTAAGGATCGAGAGGGATCAAGGAAACCTAGAGGTGCAAACCTCAATGTCCTTTGCTCCTCTCAACACATAATAGATGCAAGTTTGAGATGTGTTTATGCTACTGTAATGATTTTTGTTGTCTAAATATAGTAAGATATATAATGCATCAGCTCTTTCTTTCTTTTGTATTTTAGCATTAAGGTAATTAAGCAAATTAATACATGGGGGCTCCTTTTTAACATTTTCTAGCATTACAAACATACACTCAAGTATTGAACATCATCCCACACCCAGTCTGTAGAGCACCTCACTTTTCTCGGTGCAAAAACATTCATATAGCATGTTTTTCTACCAAGCCCTCCTGCCCCCCACTCCCCAACACCTTCAATAAAAAAGTTTAAAACTGAAAATTGAATCAGTTTTTAACTTAGGTTCCTTGCACAGACATATGGCTATCATTATTCTCATACAGTTCAGTAGGCACCAGTTAGTTCTCTGAAAGGTTGCATCCACAGTGGAATGCAATTAAACGAAAAATGAGGTGAATTGATAGATGTGTTGTTTTACTATATAATAATGCCAAAATAAATGAACATTCAAAAATCAAAACTGTCGAGCTTATGAGGATACTGATCTGATATTTTGACCTTGGGTAATACAGATCTTCACATTTCGGACAATAGATCTTCACCGTGCCTTGTCGAGGAATGTCTGACTGACTTGCAGGAAGGCACGGTTGCCCTCCACAACAAACTCTTGGGCATCTTCCAAAATCAACTCTCTTATATTTTTCAAGCTGTCATAAACACCAGACGATTCTTCCATGATTAATATTAAATAACAAGTGTTAAAGGCCATTAAGATGCCTAGGTGTTTACCAATTTATTGGGCAGTGAAATATTACCTAACTTACCAAGATAGGCAAATATAAAATAAAGTTGACTAATATCTTATATGACTAAGATCATACCATTGCATTTAGCCCTTTACTTGTCAAGATATAGCGAAGATGAATAAGCCCATACAATAATTCTGCTGCAGACTCTACCATTTCATTCTGCTCTTCACTATCTATATCCCCTGAAAAAATATAAGCTGATAAGCTGATAACTAAATCCCGTTTATACTCAGCAGTATGTTATAATGAAAATAAGGAGAAACTGCACAGCAAACAAGCAAGCCCAACATTCTGAAAGCAATACATCCAGAACTGCCAAGTGGAAATATTTGCTCAGAAAATGCAAAGCAAGGAATTTTAGATCCTAGGAACCTTCTGCCATTTGAACTTTATCTATCAAATTGGTTGCATTTACAAACCTTCAGAGTAAATGAAATATAACCTATAGAATCATAGATACAGAATGAATATTCAGCATATTCTAAGCAATATTGATATTCACATTCATCAGATCACTGAGAGGAAGCTGCACCTCAGCTTTGACATTGAAAAAACTTTACTTCTGGTGTGGGTAAAAATTTCCACCTAGTTGAAAATACAAATGGATTATGAGAATTGTTTCAAATCTGGACACCTGCCAAAGCTTTGTAAAAGGCATTCTGTAAGGCCCTAGCCTTGAGAGGCTTCGAGCACCTCCATCGCACAATTACCACGGTGGTCACTTGCTAGCACGCAGTATGACGAGAGGTTGTGAGCTAGACGAAACGGTTATGGGTGCCTTGGCCCATCAGCAAGGCACACCATGGATGTTGGGTGCTCTTGCACGAAGGTAAGGCACACTTTAGATAGTGGCAACCCACATGGGTTGGACAGACCAAAAGGAAACTTGATGATACAGCGAAGGATGTGGCGGGCAACCACATCCATTGGCATGTGTGATGCATGATGGACAAATTGGCAAGAGTAACCAACCAGCTTATAGATGATGACTTGGGCATTGGCTGGGTGGACCAAGTGGGCATGCTCGGGCTCAGCCTGTCGAAGGTACTTGCGATGGGTGCAATGCAATGGGCACACCTACTGAAGACACCCTTGCAATGAACACAAGATGGATGCAATGCGATGGGTACATTTTCTGGACAAGCTTGCAATGGGCACGATGCGTGCACTTACCTAACGCAGATGCAATGGATTCAGGCATGGTGGGCATGAACACAACAAGCACACTTGCTATGACCATGGACGCAACGGGTGCACTTGTCTGGACAAGCTTGCGATGAGTGTGGACATGATGAGCACACTCATGGGAAAATGGGCATCAAAGGGGCTTGCGATCTCAATCGTATGGCAAAGTGGCAACAACATTTGAGTTGGAGGTCGACAAGACAAGCTATGTGGGCAACTTGCGAATGCTCGAGACCATTTAGACTTGGAGGGGTTTGCTAGTGCTTAGCAACACTCATATATATATGAGCAGACTTAGTGTGGCTAAGGAAATTCATGCAAGCTTGGAAAGGAAGTTCAAAAGTGAGCTCTGAAATTTGGGGTTTCACAATAAGGGCGAATTTGGACTAGCTTGGTAAAAGACAATGTTGTGAAAAGGAACTGCAAGTGGTATCCCTGCGGTAGCTTAAGGGGTTTGTTGAAAATTGTAGCTCGGACAGGAACTTCCGCATAGGTTTAGTGTCAAACATGTTGAAAGTCGTACGAGTCAATTCTAATTTGCAATTCACTTTAGTAATAAAGTGAAAATCTTATATTTAGTTGTTAAGACTGATAAAGTGTATTTTTAATACATTAGTGATTTAGAATAATCTCAACCATACATCTCACTGAGAGATTAAGGTTTTGGTACATTAGGGTTTCAGCTCAAGTATAAGGGCAAGTCAAAGTAGAGGGCTAAGGCACATTCATTATTAACTAAAAGACAGTTTGGTCAAGAGGCAACTGATTTCATCTACGGAGTAGAGTTAAAGCGCTGGAGAGATGCTAAGTTCAGCAACCAGGCAGAGAGGAGTGTGCAGGCCCATACAGGATCCATACAGTCGTACAGACAACCTGCTCAACAAGTAGCAAACAAGAAGTTGTTTTTCGATGTTTGGGCAAGCAATTTTCATTAGTAAGTGTGCAAATTTGTTTCATTTGAGTGTACAGTACGGTTGTTAGTTTGTTAGTATCAAGGTTTTCTTGTAAGCTTTGAATTATTAACAAAGGCTGATTTGAAAGAGTAAATTATCTATGTATTGAGTTTTGTTTTCGTTGTTTACTTTCCAACTATATCTGCGATTACTGCTATGTGAAAGAAATTAATTTTTGCAATTAATTAACTTGTGTTTATTGAGAACATAAAGACAATAGTGACCTATGGCTTGGGAAATTTAACATGGCACCAGAGCTTCTCTGATTGGGAGGATATAAAGAGTTTACAACAGAATCTCAATTGCCAAAAACAATTGTCAGGCGCCAGGACCAACAGTAAGAGGGCTTCAGAGGTAGTACTTAACAGAGATGGGAGTTTGTGTGCACATCAAAGATGGCATCAGCTAGCCTCAGGTTTGAGGACATTTTGGATGGTGCCTCAAATTTCCTATCTTGGAATGTTACGGTAACTCTTCTAATAGAAGAGAAAGATCTTTGGGATATCGCCAACGATGTAGTGACTTCACCTACAAATCCACAGCTTTTGGCAGCTTACAAGAAGAAAGAAATGAAGGCCAAGCGGATGATCATGGATGCAATAAAGGATCACCTAATCCCTCATATATCAGAGAATAAGCTGATGAAGGAGATGTTCGATGCCCTGGTTAGCCTTTACCAGAGGGAGAAAATAAATAGGAAGATGATATTGCAAAAGAAACTTAGATTTGTTGAGATGAACAAATCAAACATCGTCACCAGGTACCTGATAAAGGTCATGTAAATTCATGATCAACTTGCAGAATTTGGAGAGAAGGTTGAAGACAAATAGCTAGTGAATTGGGCCTTCAATGGGTTCCCATCTCAGTAGGAAACATTTGTCCAGGGTGTTTGTGCTCGAAAGAATCTTTCCTCCTGGGAAAGACAGTGGGATGATTGTATCCAAGCGGAGACAAGGATGGAGCCAAAGGCCAGCAAGCAAGAAGGTGACAATGACCATACCCTAATTGGTCGAACAAAGAAGGGCCAAGGTAAAGGACCCAACAAGGGCAAGTTAAAGAGTGAGAAGCCAACCTCACAACTAGGGAAGAAGGACTTGAGTAAAATCAATGCTTTCATATGTCATAAGCATGGCCATTATGCATCAGAGTGTCTAGAGAAGGGTAAAGGGAAGCAGCAGAAACATCAGGTAGCAACCATAGCTGAAACTCATTTGAACAAGTTTGCCACCAAGTTCAAGAACAATTTCTCGATGGTATCTTGACTTTCTTCCATCATAGTTTCAAAGAACGCAAGGTATGGAAACTTGTCATTCTTCCATCTAGGTCAAGCTTGGTGATGATGCCAAGTATCCAATAGCAGGAGTTGGTACCATCCCTTTCCAACTCCAGTCAAGTAACTCTTTAGACATTGATGATGTGTTGTTTGTTCCACAAAGAATTTGCTTTCAGTCTTGGTCACTAAATATAAGGGCTATGCAATAGAGTTCAAGAACAAACAAGTCCTTATAAGATCGAAGGAGTCTATCCCAAGATCAGCTCAAGTGATTGATGTTAGGGAAGGAAATTTATACAGGTTACAAGGTGAGCCTATTTGAGTCCTACTTCATAACACAATTAACTTGTGTGAGTTATAGCACAAGAGGATGGCGCACCTACATTACAATGTATTGCCTATTCTTCGGGCGATAGTCACAAGTCTTTCAAAGTGTAGCATTGAGCAGCAGAGTGCATGCAGTGGGTGTGTGCACTTGGCAAGCATGCCAAGGCTGCTTTCCTAAGCAATGACTACATGTCTAAGGGGATTATAGACCCGGTCCATTCGAATGTCTGTAGACCAATGTCAGTAGCATCAATCACAAGAAGCATGTACTATGTTTCCTTCATTGATGATTTCTCTCGCAAAAACTAGATATACTTCCTAAAGCCCAAGGATGAGATCTTTAGCAGGTTTCAAGAGTTTAAATCTCTAGTGGAGAGCCAGACAAGGAAGATCAAAGTTTTGAGATTGGACAATGGGGTTGACAATACCTCCAATGATCTCTTGATTTATGCAAGGATGCAAGAATCAAGAGGGAGTTCATTGTTCCGTACAACCCACAGTAGAATGGGGCTATAGAGCAGAACAATCGATCCATCATAGGGCCTACTAAGGCCATGATACATGACTAAGATTTGTCGATGTTTTTATGGGCAAAAGCGAGCAATTCAACAGTCTACATCAAGAACAAGTGTGATTACATAATTTTGGAGGACAAAATCCCAGAGGAGGCATTCACTAGTGTGAATGCTAGAGGTGAATCATCTCCACATCTTTGGTTATCCAGTTTATATCCATATACTGGCCATGAAGAGGACCAAGTTGGAGCCCTCCAGCACAAAGAATTTGTTTGTTGGGTCGAGGGACTTCAAATACCTACAAGATCTATATTCCAAGGCAAAGAGAGACAATAGTAAGACGGGATGTAAAGTTTGAGGAAGACTTTGCATCCAAGAAGTATCATGAACCTACTCTAGTGGCAGAGGATGAGTAACAGGAAGCTCTGAAGGTTGAGCCAAGGTCACCAACGACTTCCAGTTCGAGGCAGGAGCCTTCATGTGCATAGGAGACACCGCTCCTACCAGTTATGTCAGGAGACCTCAATGGTTCACGAAGACATTGAGGGATGCTAAGGAGCATGTTAAGGCTCCTAGGAGTTCATTCAAGGAGAGCAAAACTCCAAAGAAGTTTCCAAACTACATGTTGTTCATAAGCAACATCATAGATTTCAAGACTTCCAGTTTTCAAGTGGTAGCATACCAACATGCTTGCAATGATGCCGTGGGGGAGGAGTACACCTCCATCATGAAGAATGATGTATGGCACATTGTGCGCAGACTGGATGGGAAATCAATAGTGACTTCCAAGTGGCTCTACAAGATCAAGCATGCGACAAATGGCAACATAAAGAAGTACACAACAATGTTTGTGGCGAGAGGTTTCTCCCAAAAAGAGGGAGTGGACTACAAGGAGACTTTTGCTCAAATTTCCAGGTACACTTCCATTAGAGTAGTGATGTCTTTAGTCTCCATTATGGGATGGATGATACATCAGATGGATGCGAAGACAACTTTCCTCACTGGGATAACTGAGGAAGAAGTGTGCATAGAACAGCCTCGGGGCCATGAGATCAGTGGAAAGGAGTCTCTTGTGTGCAGGCTGGAAAAGGGACCGCAAGCATGGTATTCTAGAATGGATGGATATCTGCAAAGTATGGGCTTCACCAAAACGAAGCATGTCCGAACATATATTTCATATTTCTTGAGGCAGATTTGCTTGTTTTGGTGATATATGTAGATGATCTGTTTCTTACGGGTTCAAAGAAAGTCATCGCAGGTTGCAACGTAGATATGGTAGTTGAGTTCGAGATGAAGGACTTCTTGTGGTTGCTGGTTTGGCAAAGACCAAGGGAGATTTTCCTTGGATAGGGTAAGTATCCAGTCGGATTCCAGATGGAGGACTGCAAACATATAGCCACGCCTAGGATCACTAATCTGAAAAAGGTAACAACATCCAATTCATATATGGTGGATCCCACATTGTACAGGAAACTACTAGGTTCCTTAGTGTATCTAGTCAACGCTAGGCTAGATATATGTTTTGCAGTGAACACCTAAGGTCAGTCCATGGTGGATCACAGGCAAGAGCATTGGGTAGCAGCAAAACATGTGCACAGATACTTGAGGGGCACTATCGAGTATGGGTTTAGATATCTGGGAGATGGTAAAGTGAAGTTGTATGGGTATATAGACTCAAATTGAGCAAGCAGTGCATCAAACAGGAATAGCACCCTAAGGTGTTGCTTTAGCTTGGGATCAACAATGATATCCTAGTTTAGACAAAACCTGACTTCTGTAGCACTTAGTTCAACAAAGGCTAAGCATTTGGTAGTTAGTACAACAAGTTGCGAGGCCATTTGGATTCACAAGTTTCTTGTAGGTTTACTTGATAAAGAGTTAGATCCCACAGTGATTTACTGTGATGATTAGACTTGTATATGTTGATGTTTGTAGCATCAGACAAGTACTTCCACATTGTTTTGTGTCTAACAAGTGGAAGTCATCACTAATTCCTCTCAGACTTAGGAAATTCACTTTACTGATCATTAAAGTGAATGTACTTTTATATTTAATGGAGTTTAATTTAAGTAAAATGCCTAAGTATTTGGAATTAGTGAGTTAAATTATGTACTAGCCATTAGATCATAAAGTGAAGGTGAGATCAAATCTCAACCATTGATCACTTTGGATATCTAGGGTTTTAGATTTAAGGTAAACTCAAGATTATAAAAGGCAGCCTAAGTGAGAGGAGGAGATACACACATAGAGTAAGATAGTGAGATCTCATTGTATTGGTTGGAGAAGGACTTTCATCCAAGTGTGCAAGGGCAAGGTTCGAGGAAGGAGCAAGGGGTAGCAAAGGAGTAGAAGCCAAGTTTGAGAGGCTAGGCAATCTTGATGTTTTTGTATTATTCCTCAGATGGGCCATCATCCCAGGACGAGAGCCCATATTTTATAATAATAAGATCATCTCAAAGTTGCAAGGAGATTCGATAGTGGAGAAGAAAGGCGACTGGAGCAGCCACCGTAGATAGCAACTGCAGCAAATCCGAGCATGGGTTAACCACCAAGAAGAGGAGCCACCAGAATAGTCACCAAGAACACCAGGTTACAGGGTAACCGCCGAGTAGCTGCAAGAAGCCTCAGGCAAGCCCAGCAAAGCCACCAAGAAGCCCAAAAGGGTTCGAGCATCCTAGAGAAGAGGCCAAGAAGCGAACAGAAAGCTCAAGCAACCCTAGATAGACCTCAAGCAGACCGCTAAAGCAAAAGGCACGAGCAGCAAGTCCTGGCAACGGGCAGCAAGTTCGGGCAACGAACAACAAGTCCGAGCAACTGGCAGCAAGTTTGAGCAACGAACAACAAGTCCGAGCAACGGGCAACAAATCTGGGCAATCAACAGCAGGGTTCCAAGTAAGGGTCTGAACAACTAACAGAAGTTATCAAATCAGTCTTGTGGCAATTTTGTCAATTATGGCAACAACCAGTCTCAGATTTGAAGATAGGTTGAATGTGGCATCTAACTTCCTGGCATGGAAGGCTAGTGTAGTCTTGTTGTTTAAGGAGCATGATCTTTGGGGGATTGTAGAGAAGGCAGTTACAGACCAACAGATCCAGTTCGGTTGGAAACACATGAGAAAAGGGAGATCAAGGCCCAGAGACTAGTCCAAGATGCTTTGAAGGATCACCTGATTCCTCATGTTGCAAAGAAGACAACGACCTATGCAATGTACAAAGCTCTAGTGGACTTGTTTCAGAATGACAACATGAACAGGAAGATGATTTTGAGAAGCAAGCTCAAATATGTCCATATGTGAAAAGCTTGATACTGTTACCAGTTACCTCATGAGAATCATCCAGATTCGTGATCAACTTGCAACTGTTGGGGAGACGGTTCTTGATGGAGAACTCGTGAATGTGGCACTAAATGGTTTTCTTAAGGCTTCGAATCCATTTGTCAAGGGGTTGTAGCTCGGTAAAATCTCCCAGATTGGTAAAGGCTTTAGGATGATTGCATCCAAGAAGAGACTCGAGAGGAGTCTAAAGCATGCAAGCAAGATCATGAGGAGGAGAACCCTGCTCTTGCCTACAAGGCACGAAAGAGCAAAGGGCAAGGTTCCAAGGGTAGCAGTGAGGAAGCATCCTCACAGTCGAGAAAGAAAAAAGACTCGAGTAAAATCAAGTGCTTTATATGCCATAAAAATGGGCACTATGCATCTCAATTTTCGAAGAAGAAGGTGCAAGAGAAGAAGCAGACAACAACATCAACAGAGACACAGATGAATGAATTTGTAGCAAATTTTGAGGACTTCTCAATAGTCTCCTACCTCTCCACCAGCACCGACACAAGGAGAGCATGGTATTTGGATGGTGGTGCATAACATCAAATGGCTGAAGCACGAGAGCTTTTCAACAGTCTAACAGAGAAGGACTCAGCAATGGAGCTTGGTGACGATGGCAAGTATGTAGTGAAGGAGGTGGGAGCTATTTGTTTCCAACTTGAGTCGGGAGATTTGTTGAAGGCCCAAGATATGCTTTGGGTGCCAAAGTTGAAGAAGAATTTCCTCTCATTATCAGTTTTGGAGGACAGGGATTTTGCCATCACCATCAAGAAAGTGCAAGTACTCTTACATCCAGAGGGAGCAGCCTTGATACAACAGTGAGCATTGGGGTTAGAGAGGGCAAGTTATGCATGTTGAAGGGCAAGCCTGTAGGTGGATCCAAGGGGATCTTGGGTCCTGGATCGATGTCAATGATAGAGAACAAGGAGCAGGAGCTCTGAAGGGTGAGCAGAATTCACAAACTTCCAATGTGGAGAGTCAACCTGCAGATGGGAAGAAGGAGTTAGCCCCTTTCAACTCTGGTAGAAGACTCAATCGATATGCACTAAAATTGAGGGATGCTCAAGAGCAAGTTGAGGCTCCTAGGAGCACAATTCGGGAGAGCATGCCTCCGAAGAATTATATGGCACTCATGAGTATCGTCATTGGTGATGATCTTTCCACTTTTGAGGAAGAAGTAGATCAATGGGTATGGCAAGATCTTATGCTGCAGGATGATGTGCAAGATATTGTACGAAGATCGAAGGGACAACCAGTTCCAGGTGGATCTTCCATAAGTACCTTCCTCACTAAGAGGGAGTACTGATGTTTGTAGCAATTAACAATTACCTCCACATGGCTTTGTTTTGACAGGTAGAAGTCGTCACTAATACATCTCAGACTTGGAAAATTCACTTTAAGTGATCATTAAAGTGAATGTAATTTTATATTTAATGGAGTTTAATTTAAGTCAAATACCTAAGTATTTGGCATTAGTGAGTTAACTTAAGTCCTAGCCATTAGATCATAAAGTGAAGGTGAGATCTAATCTCAACCATTGATCACTTTGGAGATCTACGGTTTTGGATTTATTGTAAACTCAAAATTATAAAAGGCAACTTAAGTCAAAGGAGGAGATACACATACAGAGTGAGATAGTGAGATCTTATTGTATTGATTGGAGAAGGACTTTCATCCAAGTGTGCAAGGGCAGGGTTCAAGGAAAGGAGCAAGGGGCAGGAAAGGAGTAGCATCCAAGTGTGATAGGCTAGGCTATCTTGATGTTTTTGTTTTATTCCTCATATGGGCCATTATCCCAAGACCAGAGCCCAAATTTTATAATAATAAGGACATCTCAGTATTGGTTTTCCCCTGGGGGTTTTTCCATGGGTATTTAACCAAAAATTATGTTTCCAAATGTGTTGTGATTTTCTGTTATTGCTTTTGTTGATTTATTAAGATCATTAAAACTTAGTAGTATTTTTTATTTAGTAAATATGCTAAATAAGTTTATTATGGCAAGGATTTGCTAGAAAATAATATGTCGGGTGATGAGTTAAATAAGAATTAATAGTATCAAACTCTCTGGGAATCCAGTTTTTCATGACAGGTCGAAGCACATTGAGATTAGATATCACTTCATTCAAGACATGATTCAAAAGCGGGTAGTCAATCTCCAGTATGTACCCACATATATCAACAACCTTTTAATCTATGGGAAAAATCCAAATTAACTTAATTTAACTTAGTAGATTGTTGTACCAACTTTGGAATTTGTGCCCACTGAACTTTTTTCTATCGAAATGTGCATAACTTCACCTATGTGATCAGTAGAAAGTTGGGAAAATTCCTAAGCTCAAAAGAAAAAAGTTCAGGTTGACTGTAGGTCCGTGACAAATTACTTCTTTGTTTTTTAAGGAGGGGTGGAATTGTGGAATTGTGGAATTACGAAAAAAGAGCATTGCATAACGTTTCACATGGTAATCCCCCCTCTCGACAGTGTGCAGAGCATGTCCCCATTTAAAACTGCTCCTATCAGTTAACAATTATGTTTTGAAGGGGACTAAAAAAATGTTAGGGACATCCTCTGTACAAGGGACGCTATCCAAAATGCTAAAACATCCTAAGCATCACCTAAAAAGGAAAACATTCCCCTTTTCTCTAAAATCATTTCCACATGTCCAAACGAAAAAAGAGCATTATATAACATTTCACATGGTAATTCCCCCTCTCGACAGTGTCGGAGCATGTCCCCATTTAAAACTGCTCCTATCAGTTAACAATTATGTTCTAAAGGGGACTAAAAGAATCAGGTCAAGCAAAAGATAGGGGAGCCATTAAGAGTTCCCAGGTTCTCATTCTTCTCCATTTTCAGTGTTACTTTAGGAAAAGCAACGATTAAGGAAACTGAGTAGTCGGCCTTAATCACAGACTTTGATCTAGATCTTATAAATGCCATTTTTAAACTTTGTTGTACAATGGGATCCATTTCTTCCTATAAAACAAAAGAATGACGAGAGAAAAACAAATGGATAATCTTGAACCTGGTAAACAAAACCAAGCCTCAAGTGAGCACGTGTAATCTTAGAAACATTTTTTGTGCTCATTGTCTAATTGCATTAGTATTATAAATGCATCACATTAGTCTCGTAATCTTGCATTAGTGTTGCTAGACATATAATATAAAATGTTACACATCTTAAATATTATTTCTACCTACAATTGTTAGAGATAATGGTCATTTTTAGAATTTAGGTGTATTAGGACTTAGACTAGAGTCCAATGTTCTAAAACTCGAATCGACCTTGGAGTGAGTCGAGGATCAACTCGAAATTGGCTCGGAATTGGACCAGTTTGAATTTTATGACATGATTTACTAAAAAAATACATAAAATAATAATATTTTAATGAAAACATATATTTGTTCATGCAAAATATGCAAAGCTTGTTCATGTATATACCATGTAAGGGTGAATATATCAAAAAGGTTGTATCGTCATTCATTTGTCTCTTGGTGCCCCTAGAGGAAGGAAGCACCGAAAAGAAGGGAGTAATACGTTGAGTGGAGGTTGGTCTCGACTGAGAATGTCGTTGAAGGGTGAAGGAGCGAAGTCGAAGAGCCTCCAAGTATAAGGCCACACACCTCTTATTTGGATACCTAAAGAAGCTAGTCAAAGTCTGAAGCTATGTGAGAAGATCCCTGAAGAAACAATGGAACTGCCCATAGATCTCATAGTAGAGGGGGCACCAAAAGATGAAGTGATCCTCTGTCTCAAGTCTCAAACTTTTGAAGGTGACAAACCTTGCCGATCCTGTCTGATCGATCAATCTGATGATTTGTCTCTACCCTGAGACAATGGGAGCCTACTCTAAGTTGGCCTACACAAATAAGTTGGAGTGTGTGCCTAATGGGGAAGTGTGTAATGGGGCCAAACAATGAGACTGTTCCTTAGATCCATGAAGAGTGCAACATAGAAGGCCATCTTTGGACATAACCCACCATGAGGGTTGATCCAAGTAACCTGCACATATTGTCTATAAATGTCGTCTCTAATGATTCTGTTAAACTCCTGCTTGGAAGGTAAGAGACCAAGTGCATCCAGGGAAGAATACCTAAATGGAGGAAGTAGATCCATCACAATACCAACTAATGCCAGAAGATCTACAATCCCCGCATACCAGCACTTAGTATGGCCGAAAGAGTTAGCCGAGGCAATGTACTATGATGAGAGATAGACTAGATACAAGTACTGATCTTGCTCCTTCGTCAAGACAACGAAGCTCTAAAGGGGATGTAAGAGAGAGACAAGTCTAAAAATGTAATGTCCTCTTCTGCTTAGGCATTGAGGACCGTCCCGCTAACCTATTTGATTCCCATACGTTCAAGCGAGCACTGATAGTCAGGGGATCAGTTGAGGACTTATGCCATATCAAAATATCTAGGGCATAGATTTTATATCATCATTAGATGGACAGGGGCCATCTAAGCCCAAAGCCACCTGCATGCATGACATCCGAACATTATTTAATGATGCATGCACCTTTTGGAGTCTCCAGGCACCTGCATGCAAGTCAACTGCAAATTAGAAGATAAAGTAACCTAATTAGGGTGAAATTAGGGTTTTGAGCAGTTGAATGTTATAAAAGAAGGTAAAGCGACAGGAGAAGGCACCATTATTGATTATTGATTTGTGATCTCGATTTGGAAAAGCTTAGCGAGCTAAGATGGAGTTGAGGCTTGTACTCAACTATCTGGTGTATTTTGACAGTGAAAGCTATCTACCCTAGTTCATCATTCAGGTTGGATCATCCAGGTTCAGCATTGTTCTTCATCAGGGATTATCATCATTCAGTATTCAGCAGAGTTATATTTTATATCATATTCAGGGCTCGCTCTTCCATGCATGGGCGCATTCTTCAGATAGCCTCCTATTCGCATTAGTGGATACAGAGGGCAAAACTTGTGCATGCATCTTCCATTCTTCTCAGAGCACCCCTATTACCCTTCCCCTAGAAACAGGGATTCTTTGTCGGACTCTTGGAGGAGTTATCAGCATTCTGGATCATTGGAGGACGTGAGCTTCATTGAGGGCGCATTCCTTAGGAAGGATCTTCACGTTTCAGGCTAGGAAGCCATCAGATTCTTTGCATCCAGGCTCTATCATCTTCCGAAGGGCACTATAACCCTCGTACACCTCATCAGGGTCTTCTTCAGCGGAGTATTTATTATATTGGAGCATTCTGAGTTTGGAGGAGGGCGCACTCATCCCAAGGAGGACAATTTACCTTATCTCATTATTCATCCATCACATTATCTGCATGCGGGAAGCATTCTCATCGACATTAGCAGATCTACATACTGGTATGTGCATGCATTAATTCCTCCTACTTTCTAGCATTCCTATATTTTCTAGGGCACAATTTTGCATGCAACTGCATGCATGCAGGGATCAGGGTTTACTTTCATATTCTGTTGAGATATAAGCCTACTAGCCATCTACAGTACAAGAAAAAAAGAAAAATAGCAGTTTGGGATATTACAAAAAACAGCCTCCAATCAAAAAGGTTGAGCACCGAACTCTACCAGTATAATGGGTTGAGGTACTGACTATTTGCATCTAATGATGCGACGGAGGAAGAGGATCTGCACTCTCTCTACTGAGGCCCAATCACAATCTAGTAAGCAAGGCCCCCAAACCTCTGAGCCATAGAGGGTTGTGGGTCGGATGAGAGTATCCATGAGACATGGGTAGAATTAAAACATGTTTCATGATATGAGTTTGTATTCACATCAATTCTGAAGAAGAAGAAAAATTGAAGAGATGATTTGAAGTGTAGTGCTAGCCTGCATCTGCATTTTTTCCTGAAAATTTTAGTTTGAGGAGTGTGTTGTTGTTGAAGACAGCAATAGGGTTTTCAATTGCGAAGTTGTGACATAAACATTCAGATTAGATATTGAAAACATTAAGAATGGACAATTTATCCCATAATGTTGAAGAGAAATGTTCAAAATTGTTTATTAAAACAATAAGAATTGTTAGTTTAGCCCATATAATTTTTCAGTGGAAGTGGAATGTTTAACAATCAGAATTTTAAATCATGGAAACAGACAATGCTTGGCATTTTCGAATGCAGATGTTTCGACGGACTATTATTGGAAAAGGAAACCTGGAGTGAAACCAATGTAGATGCTCAAGAAAAATATGATGCAAAGAATCAAGAGGTTCTGATGGTGATCCAACTCTTGGTAATGAATGATATGCTTCCCAATGTAGAAGATGGTAATAATACATTTGTCATGTGGAGGAATCTAAAAAAGATGCATTAAACCTCAGAGAAAGGTAGAGCATGTTTCCTTCAAAATATGTTATTCTCGAATAAAATGGAGGAATTTACTCTGTTAGATCGTTTACTTAAAATCAAGGATATTTGAGATCAATTGAAAACATTGACAAGAGAATGGAAGTAGAAAATGTGGTAGTTATAACTACTACTTCCTAAGCAAATTTTATTGAAACTTTGAACATTACTAGCAATGTTATCAGAAGCGGACCGGTGAACGAACCAGCAGAGCCCAAAATGTGAACCAGATCGGAGCCAAATAAAAAACCGATCGACCAAAAATACATAAACTATTCATATTTTGTAAAAAAACATATGTATTCGATACACAAGTATGCCAAGTTTCTCATATATATAGCAAGTACGGGTGCAAATAACCAAAATAGCACCGAGTCCAATACATCTGTAAAGTTCTGAACCAAAATACATCAAATAAAGAGGCTCTAAATGGGCCCCTAGAGTCCAAAAAATAAGCAGAGTACGAACTGGCCGGTTCCGTACAAAACCGGTCAAAATTGGCCAGTTCACAACCGACCAGTTCATTTTTGCAGATTTTCCGGCTCAAGCACCTAACCAAACTGATTGGGCCTGTGAACCAGTCGGACAGACCAATTTTACTGGTGTTGGTCTGGTTCCAATAACATTGATTACTAGTACATTCAGGGATCTCACATTTGAGTAGTCCAGCACAAAGCTCTTGTACCAGGACAAATGGACAAAGTAGTTTGGGAAGAGCACAGCATGAATGAAGTTTCTGAGGTAGCAATTGCAACAAAGTTTAAGAGAAAGTGTAGCAAACAGTGGGATGAGAATGATGAAGATAAGTCTTCCAAGTGAAGTAAAAGGAGAAAAACAATTAAATGCTTTTATTGTAGAAAATTAGGGCATATAAGTAAAGTTTGAAGGAAGAGGTTGTGGGATGAAAAGCACAACCAAGGCTATTCTTTTGATGATCAAACCGGAAAGGAAAGGAATGCGTTGATGTGGCAAAATACAAGGAGGAAAAACAGTTATATGTGTTCATCATTAGAAACAAGGATTGAAAGAGTGGTAAGGTTTATTGGTATACATTGATTCAAGAGCACTTAGAAATTTTACTAACAGTATTGATTGCTATGTTGATTTTGTAGAGGATAAATCTCAATCCAATTCTATTGTGTTGAGTGGCGTTGAAGAATCCAAGCTAAGCGGAAAGGGAAATGCCCTACTTTAGCTAGGAGGACAGAATGTAATGATTAAAAATGTCTATTATGTTCCTTGTTTGGAGAAAAAAACCTACATTTGATAAGTAGTATAATGACCCTTGAAGTTGCAGCTATTATTGGAGTTCTAGTCTAGGCTATGAGTCTTGATATATTCTTGATTGTACTCTATATTTGGATCCCTATTCTTGATCCATCTCTATTTTTGTTTCTCTCTTCTATAAATCATTGTACAAGCATGTGAGTTTTACATACAAGCTTGGACAGGAATACACACATAATCACATGAAAGAGTGGATTGATTCCTATACCAACATAGATCCATCTTAAACCCAGATCTATTAAGCACCGAGAAATATCCAATTTCTTGAGTTTTACACCTCAAGAAATTGGATCTCTATCTATGCTTAATAGATCCGGTTTTAAGATGGATCTATGTTGGTTTTAGTTTTTTTTTATTTTATTAGTCAACATTCATTTTTTGCTTACTTTTTATTTTGATAAGTTATGAGCCAACATGGAAATGTTACGTTACGTAACGTGACAAACGTGACAACGTCTCCCCTAGACTAGATTGTAAGCACCTCGCTACTCTCGGTGCAATTAAATGATCCAATGTCTCATTACATAGTAGGAGAGAGGAGGAATATGTTATGTAAATCCCAAATACATAACTCTTGACTACTACATTAATGGCTACATTAAATGATCCATTATTACATCAATTTATTAGTGAGCATTTATTATTAGTCTAAAGTCCTAATACATTTGAGTTCTAAGTATGACCATTATCTCCAACACCCTCCCACAATGGTCATTTTACATGATTGTTCAAGATATATAAAGGCAGGCTTTGGACAAGCAAGAAGTTTGCAATCCACAAGATTAGATTTTCAAAATAGAAACTAGATATGAAGTATAGCCAACAAGGTTGATGAAGTGCAATTTACGTGTCAACATCCTTTTGTCTAACCAATGACTCACCAATCGGATGATAGCCAATGTCAACTGAATAGTCGACCTTTCCACGATTGACATAGAACCTGGCTTGTTCATGAACTCACTTCCTCCGCATCTTGGTGGTCCAGTATACTAAGATCAATATTTTGTGATTGTTTCATTAAGGAAGCACCATCATCTTCACCCTTCCTAGGCATCTACTTCTTTAGCACTTCATCTTCACCCTCCATGAGGATCTTCTTCTTATGAGCTGCAACCTAAGTAATAGGAAACACCCTTTTAGGGCCTCATGTTTGTATCCAACATGTCAAGCACGGGGCACACCCAGACACATTTCAAACACGAGTTTTAACATGTCCTAAAACATAAAACACGTTTTGGGCACATGTCGAACACGTGCCCTAATGTGTCCCAATTTTAGGATAAACGTCCAATTCAAAAAAGTGCCCACGGGTTAAATAAGCCGCCTCTCATTCTTTTTGCTCATTTGTTGAAGGTTGAAAGTTGTTAAGAGTGCATTTCTTTAGAGGTGAAGGGTTAAACAATGCAACGAAGGGATTGCAAGTGGATTCAAGACACATTTAGAAACTAGAGGAGTGATATTTACACAGCAGCAGGGTTTTTCGTTTAGCTCAAGGAAGTGATGGCTCAATCAACAAAGGCGGCAAAGGTAAAAAAAAAGGGAGGAATGTCATTGTTGGTTGTCCTTCCCCTCCTAGTTTTTCATTGTCTACTGGTGGCAAGTGCTTCAAGTGGAGTTGTTGGTGCTTCCATGCCCTCATATGACCCTGTTGTAGTAAAACAGCAAGCACAAGTAAAAAAGTACCCTCTATGGGAATTACCTAACTAACGAATTCTTCCTCTTCCATTCTTAAGGAATCCGCTTGCATAGGAGGAAGAATTATGTAACCAGGAAAAACAGTAACTACTTTGGAAGAATGGAAGAGGATCATTTGTTGGGCCTTCCTTGTGGACTTGTAGCATACAAAGCAATCAATGCTACCCAAAGATATGAGTTGGAAAAAGAGAATACAGGTGGCTTGGGAAATGTGGTGGCAACAAGCAAGAAAGTTCAAAAACATGATGATCCTCTTCCATTCTTAATGATCCAACTCGCAAATTTGGGAGTGGGGCTGAAATTCAGCCACAAAAAAGGAGGGCAACCCCAACTTATTGTCCAATGGACAAGATTTATCAACAAGAGAATCGTGATGAGGTTGATCTTACCGTTGCATTATTTTTCTATCTCAACTTCATTTCATTTAATGTTGCACGATCGCCTTTGCTCATTGAGATGTGTCGAGCTCTAGTTGAAAGGGCTCCAACTGGGTATGTGCCTCCAAGTTTAGAGAAGCTTAGAACCACATTTTTGGCTAACACAAAAAAGGAGGTGGACAAAATCCTACACCCTATCAAATCATCATCGCCCACATCCGATGTTACTATTGTATCTTATGGATGGACGGATGCAGCACACCATCCACTCAACAATTTTGATGGTATCTTCCCATAATAGACCACTCTTCCTGAAAGCAATGGATTCTCTTGGAAAACACAAGGATGCACAATATATGGGTGAGTTGTGTGCAAGGATGTTGTAGTATGTGATGGCGGACCTGAAGAAGTCACACCGGAAATGCACGCTGCTTTGGAAGGCATCAAAGAACAAAATGCCAAAAGATCTAGGCTGAGGTTTGAAACAACAGGGATGGGCATATCTCCAATGGGACCTCCAGGCAATTGCTCATCAAGTTTTGCACCAAGTGTTGCACCAAGTCCATCTATCACCTCCCCTTTCTTCCTTCCTCGTACAACCTCATGATCTCAACCAACCTTGGACAGCTTTAGTGAAAGGAAAAGGAAGGAGACAGATATGGCAGTGAGGTGGTTCTGGTACCATGACAGTCTCTCATTCAACATTGCAAGGTCTCCTTTTTATCATCCCATGGTAGATGCTATTGCAAGCGTTAGCCCTAGATACAAAGGCCCCTCTTACAGTGCACTTGGGGGGGGGAGATCTAGATGAGGAGTTGCAGTGTGTCAAGGCACAGTTGGAGAGCATTAAAAGCTCATAGGATTTTACAGGTTACACAATCTTGTCAGATGGGTGGACAGATCAGAGGAGTAGAACAATCATAAATTTTCTTGTGGCTTGCCCTAAAGGAACAATGTTCCTGAAATCTATTGATGCATATTCACATGTGAAAGATGCAAATCTGATATTTACATTGTTAGCGGAGGTTGTGGAAGAAGTCGGGGCCAAACATGTTATCCAAGTTATCACGGACAACACTGCAAATTATGTGGCAGTAGGTAAATTGCTTTGTGCAAAATACGCTACTATTTTTTGGACCCCTTGCATTGCCCACTGTATAGATTTGATTTTGGAGGACATTGGGAAGTTGTAGTGGGTGCAAGATGTGGCTCATGAGTGCAATCAAATAACCAAGTACATTTATAACCATGCTTGGGTGTTGAGCCTTATGAGAGAGCACACAGAAGGTGAGCTCAGTTGCCCTGCTATCACACGGTTTGCAACAAACTTTCTCTCCCTCCAAAGCCTTCTTAATGAGTACCAAGCATTGAGACAAATGGTTAGTAGCAGGGAATTGATACATTATAAGGACAGCACAAAACTAGATGCAATGGCTATGAGTTTGTCTGTCCGTAGAGATAGTTTGTGGGAGGAAGTCACTGAGATTGTCAGCATGACAGAGGATCATGGATGGTGACAATCCACCAATGGGGTATGTTTATGATGGGATGGACAGGGCCAAAGAGGCCATCAAGGCCTTTTATAAGGGGGATGAATCTAAAATTTAATGATCGCCATATGTTTGTGCAAGGAACCTAAGTTAAAAACTGATTCAATTTTCAGTTTTACACTTTTTTATTGAAGGTGTTGGGGAGTGGAGGGTAGGAGGGCTTGGTAGAAAAACATGTTATATGTATGTTTTTGCACTGAGAAAAGTGAGGTGCTCTACAGACTGGGTGTGGGATGATGTTCAATACTTAAGTGTGTATGTTTGTAAAGCTGGAAAATGTTAAAAAGGAGCCCCCATGTATTATTTCACTTAATTACTGATTCCAAGTAAGACACGCAGATAAATTCACCATTACATGCAGCGAGGGCATATCTAAATCCGAGCATATTCTATAATGATGGGTCTAAAATTCAAAAAGATCCTGAGGTGATGAGAGGTGATGATATGCATTGAGAGAATGTACCCCAATCAAGAGACTCAAGACCAAATCAATATGCAGCGAGATATGTACAAGGAATCATCTGGCATGTTTGGATTTAGCTCAACACAACGTCTCAGGGAGAAGAAAATGCCATGTAAGATTCAAATCGTAAATCGTTAAATTTTATTTTGCTAGTTTTATTTTTCAAGTTTGGCATTGCAAAACTTGTAATCTTTGTTTGTCTGTTTTTTATAATAGCATATTGGTGGTTAGATTATGGCACTGAGGCACCACAACTACAAAAATTCGCCATCAGAATCCTGAGTTAGATTTGCAGCGCTTCAAGTTGTGAGCGCAATTGGTCAGTATTCGAGCACATCCACACCAAAAAGCACAACATGTTGGAGCATGAGAGGTTGGAGAAGTTGGTATACATATACTACAACCTTCGAATGCCCATAAAACAGTTGCGGGCAAGGGATTTGGATCCAATTTTATTGGATCGGATTGATCTAGTCTCTGACTGGGTAGTGGAGGATGAAGCTCCTTATTTGAATTGGCTTGATGAATAGACCGAGGGTCCCTCTGGTGTACCATTTTCTGAAATGGAAACGCCAAACACACCTGCATCACAATTTATTTTTCCGTCTAGTGATATTGGCACTAGCTCTAGTAGGGCTTATACTAAGCGTTCTACTACTCATAGTCATGCATGAGACTCGAGTTTGGACTTGGAGACACTATCCTTTTTTATTTTCTAGTTATTTTTAGAGTTATGTATTTGAACTTGGTACTACTTTGGAATGTGTTCAAGGAATCATCTTTCAGTTCACTATTTTGCATACAAATATGGAGTGTGAAATGTTGTATTATCAATTTTTATGAGATGATCTAATGAATTTCTGCATAGAATTGTTTTTATAACTCATATGGATTAGAAATGTCATTGTGTTTGTTTTTGTGCATAAAAGTTACCATATTTTTAATTTTTTTCATATTTGACAAGTCTTTGCCAAGTCTTATCCGAGTCTTATTGGAGTCGCCGAGTTTGTCGAGTCCCAAGCCAGTCGAGTATTTGCCGAGTCTGAGTCTAACTACACTGATTCAATACCAATGTATATCATATATCATATTTTGGACATTGATCACCTCAGTTTAGTGGTTATCCAGGCTTTATACAATGATCACGCCAATCAATTTTGTGCTTTAGCAATTTTCACCACTTCTTGGCATCAACATATAGCTTTGTTTCCAACATTATCATGAAATATATACTATCTCTAGCTTGGTAATCTCATGTCTCCATGTTGAAGAGCTTTCCAAGACAAATCTAATGTTTCAAATTTCATAAAAATTCGAGTTTGTTTGATCCCTCGTCCAACATTCAAACCAATAACTAAATAGATCAATTTACAAGGTCCTTGGAACTTGATACAATTTTATAGTTTTATCAGTTTTAAACATGGACCAACATAACATGTTACCTCTCAAACTCCCACTTCTTAAGATAAAGTCCCAAATCTCAAGAGAGAACTAAGAGGGATTGCCAATGTCACCTCATAAGCCCTCCTCACACTTTAGGGGCAACTCTCCTCCAACTCAAGGGGGGCATTCCTAGAATAGGATTACTAAAGCTTACACAATAAAGTACAAGGCAAAAATGAAGAGATGGCAAACAATATGATAAGGTTAGGAAATGAGATAGATGAGTGGATCAAAGACTAATGTCTTATCATTGGGCAAATAAGGTCAAATGAATGCTCAATAGGAGGTTATCTTAATGAGGAATAATGGCAATTGGCGATGAAACGATGAAACATACAAGTTGAACAACCTTTTCCTTGCTATCCCAGACAGCAGAAATATTACCAAGGAAGATTATGGTTGCAAAGAAGAAAATGTATGTGCACCCATCCAAGAGAAGAGAAACATGCAATCATAAACAATATTACATTCATAACATAAAAGAAAAAGGAACAGCATTACGCAATCCATTACCCCATAAGCACCTATCAAGTCAATTCGAGTAAGTAGGATAGATTTAAGGTTTAGAAAAAATCCTCACCCACAAATTGTTTCATCGATTCTCCAAATACATCCAACAAATGTTCAAGTAAACTCCAAGGGGGTTTGCCCCAAATGGAGAGAAAAGTCCTTTATATAGAGGGTGTTGAATCTCTCTTACAATAAGATAAATTATTTGCCTAACTCCATGACAAGTCAAGTAATATAATAATGGAGTAGTTAGATATTATCCCTTTAAAGTTTGACTATTCAAATGATCTCCACTCTCTAAGAGACTTTGCTCCACAAGAAAATATAATACAATAAGCAAGAGAAACCTCCAAGAGGGAGAGTACATAACTAAAATAGGCCCATTGACAAGTTAACATGCTAAAATATCCACAACTAGTGTGTCCTCTAAGGTGCTTGCGTTCAAAATATAATAAAGGACTCCTTGACATAGGATAGTGTGCTCAATGTCCACATAGAACCACAAAGTGCACCCTCCAGGATGCATGAGATAAGAAAATAATATAATACTCCTCCTAGAAGAACACTCCTCCACCAACTCCTCAAAATGTAATGTGGTCCACAAGGTGCATGAACAAGTGTGCAAACCCTCCACTCATGTGAATCTCAAGGTGGGCCACTCCAACTAACTCCATAAATAAGTGTACAAGAGGGCCAAATAGGTGAAGTGCTCGACATGTAAGGCTTGATTAACAACCTCCAAAAATAGAAGATTCTCCATGGTGCTTTCTCTGATGTGTAACTTCCATCATTGTAAATACTTCTCAAAGGGGACAAATTAGGTTTTGGAGCATATCAAATCCCCATTAAATAATAAATAAAGGGCTCCAAGCGACATGCAATCAATAAATGTGCAACCAACTCCTTAAAATAGCATGTGTGGACCCACGATAATCTTCATCATGTGAACATGCATGGGATTTTGACCAAGTGTCAAAGATAGCAACTAGGGCAATGGTAGCCCTCCAACTAACTCCTAGCACATACTCTAATGCATAAACAAGCTCAACAATGTGCAAGGAAGAGTCAACATCAATAATAATCAATGCTTAACTAACTCCACATAGGTGGGCCCTAGAGGTTTGTGCCAACCTCCAAAAAATGATAAAATATTCATCTCTATGCCACATATCCACGTGCAACCCAACCAACTCAAAGACCAAGGGGATGGCTCCTCCATCGAGTAAAATGATATAAAATATTGGTGATATGCCTCAACATGTGTGCCAAAGAAGGGGTGTGCTCCATCAAGTGTTGTACTATGTAAATAAAGATTTTCTTCCTAGCAAAAAGTTTGTCCTAGCAAAGATACACCATGATACCAACATCATAACGAAATATAAAGCTCAACCTAGGGTGCCCCACCATCAAAGGGTACTACATCAATATACATCCTCAAAACTTAGGAAAAGGCTAGATCATCAAAGAAACATGTTGTACACTCCTTCTCTAACTTAACTTAAAAAATAATACATCAAACAAGGGTACTAACATCATTAGGTACACACTACCCCTAGGTAATGTCTAGCAATGTTACAATGTTAAGTTATGCCACCTAGGGAAATCCCACTAAGGCAAAGTGTAATAACACACTAAATCAACACCATACGAAAAAGAGACATAAGAAAGGTGTCAACTCCATCAAACATCAAGTATGTACTCACCACACATAGTCGCTAGGATGCACCAAGAAAAAATTGACACATGAAGTAGCAAGCATCCATAAGAGAGTGAACTATCCAACAAAGGCATGAAGGTAGCACCAAACCACAAGATGTCCACTAACCATGACCATCCACCACAGAGAAGTAATCATCCTCCACCAAAGATCTTCATCAATTATCCAAATACCAAGAAGAGAAGAGCCTCCATGAAGATGTAAGCCCTCAAGTTCATCTAATGCTCCAAAGGTACCAACTACCGATCCCATTAATGTGTTGGAAACCACAATGTGAAACCTCATACAATATGACGTGTAACAAGTACCATATTCATGAAGCCACCATCCTGCAAATCTCTTAATCATGTGATGAAAATCACAGATGCAATCGCCATGCAATGTGAGGGGTAACACAACCCAAGGCCCATAGAGCTTCCTAGCAGCCGTTGGATTATGTAGTTTCTCACCAAGTGAGCTTTTAGTCAATTGTGACCCATTTCGAATAGCTACATGATACAAGTTCCAACATTAAAAAAGGGCACTCCCAAGATGATCCCATTTGTAAAGTTCATTTTGTCAATTTTCCAAAAAAATGAAGCTCGTGTAATTTTGATCTTGCCTGGCCAAGTTATGGCCTTTAAATGATGTAAAGAAGATAAGGTGATATGAGAATATAAAATAAATAAATCTTTGATGTCATGTCATAATTAAATCAATTTGATTTTCATAAATCTTGTTATCAAAAATGTTGGATTGGAAGAAGCTTGAATCATGGACCTCTTGCCCCATTCCCTCACCGAACCAATGAAGTTAAAAATCTCATAAATGGATGAAAAAGAAAGTTGCTACTTTAACTAGGCTTAAACCCAACATGCCCAAGTTCAAACCATTAGCGAATTGGGTTGGGTTTTTATTTCAAGCACATTGGATTAAAATCAAATCAAATTTTTATTAAGGATTAAGCCAAGCATACCCATTGGTAGGCATCCACAACATCCATTAGCATTGATTGTAAAATTAAACAAGTAGAGTAGCATGAGTAGCAAACTATCTCCATTCTCCTCCTTACATCATGTGGTCAATCACCACCATTAACGAGTTACAAGTTTTATTGCAGCATGGGTTGCCATTTGTCGAAGCTTGAATTCAATAATTTTGCAAATTCTTGATTGCACCTATGAGCCATCATCACGAAACACAATTTTGCAAGATATGGTACTTCATCCACACTTGGGTGAAACTGTTTTTTACAAGTTGTATGGTTTTAATGTGAATTTTTATGTGTGGGGGCAAATTCTAGGCCTACCTCCCCGCTCCTTATTGGTGGATTTGTTTTCTCAAATTTTGGATGTAAAATACTAAAATAGGCAAGAGTAGTTGTCCCCACAACCTTCATGCTTTTCCATTTCCAATATCAGTGAAGGGCAAGCGTATTCTCCTCTCTCACTTGCACACCTCTCGAATCATCCTCCACTGTGGTGGAGAGCCAAGATCCACACACTAGCCCATCCATCCATGCTTCACTACCCGCATGGAGCCTCCCTCCCATGCAGGCGATCCACCCTCCAACAACCCTTCCCCTCCCATGTGTTTTATCCATGACCACGTGGGACTACCCCCTTATCTATTCTCCTTTCCTCTACCTTATAATGCTCTCCACCCCTCATACACCAATCAATAAACTCCCATGTCCCTGCCACAAAGATCCTAATCACGTGACAGCCCGCCATATAATCCCCTCTTTCACATACAAATCAAACCCCCATTCTCCAAATCTTATTTCTTAAAACAAAAAAGATAAATAATAATAAAATAAAAATGCCTTTCAAAAAATAAATAGAAACATATAAAAAGGTTTGTATATATCTTAGAAAGGTATTTTTATTATTATAAAGAAGTATATGCCAACTGCAAATAAAGGCATATTATTGCAAGAAGAAAAGAAGAGTTTTGATTGAGGAGGAACTTTATGGTAAATTCATGAGCTTTTATTAGAATTTTGGAGGAGGTTTTTTCATTCATCAAGGAATTTTGGGCCATTATGCATCCCCCGGAGCTTGTATTATCTCAAGCATCCATGGAGGCACCCTTCATAGATTAGTAGGATAACATTCACTCCTTTTTATTTATACATGATTTTGTTGAACGAAAAAGAAGCCTATAACACATGAAAAGAGAGACTCCTTGTTTTGAAAAGATTATATGTTTTAAGACTCCGAAGAGAGCTCACCTTTTATATAATATTTTATTTGAAGGATGGATATGTTAGGGCAGAAGTGTCGTGTATTTTATTTTTATTGTCAAACAGCGGCATGTTATAAATCATATCGAGTTAACCTTACCATGCACAGAACCCAAGGAAGTCCTTGATTTACACTGAAGATTTATATTTTGTTTACACATTCATTCCTTGTTGCATCACAAGGAGGAAAATATGTTTTTTTGAAATGATAACCTTATTACATCTCTTTCAAGTAATGTGATAGAGGTGAATTCAATGAATTTATTTGCATAATGCATGTATATCCATGCTACCTTATCCTCACATCCAATGGAAAGAGGTTATTTAACCTTTGAACCCAAAGTTATATTTTTAACCCATGGAGACAATTTCAACCACACTTGAAAGGCTTATAAATACAAGGGCTCTCGTTCTCACATGCAGAATCATTTGGAGATCTTGGGGGGATGAAGCAAAAATCACCTAAAGCCTTGAGAATGGTTTGTTTCAATCATATGTTCTTCCAACTTGTTTGCAAGCCTTCTATTTGTCTTTTGATGGATAAAGGACGTGCTATTTTAGTTTTCTAACACCATAGATGTTGGTTTATTGACTTGTAATGTTGATATGTAGTCCTTGGACATCCTGGCGAAATGAAGCAGAAATCATTTCATGTCTTGAGAGTTGGTTTGATTTCAAACATATGGTCTTCCAAGTTATTTGCAGGTTTTGTATTTTGTTGAAATTGTACCTAGGAAGTGTTCTCCTAGTCATTTTATGCCTAGTAATTAATGAGGGAAAAGGGGACATGACCCTTGTATTCATTGCTTGAGATGAGCAATTAATTCACTTTATTATTATAAAGTGACTTTTGGTTTATTTAAGTGGTAAGTGAATGAATTTAATTTATGGAGAGAATAATGTGCATTTATTCTCATCCATTGATCTAAACCAATGTGGGACATTGGATTAGATGACTCTTCAGTTACCCTTGAGAGGCAAACCAAGAGACAAGATTTTTTAATTAAATAAGCCTTCCCTCGTTCATTTGCACACATCCAAGAGAGTTGGAGCAAGAGAGAATTGCTTGAGAAAAGCTTGAGAAGTCGAGTTCATGAGAGAGAGAGGAGCTGGCTGAGATAGTTGGCACGATTTCCAAGGAAGTAAAGCAGGGAGATTCTGGCACATACTTCAAGGACCGTACAGCAGCTGAGAGGAGGCACGTTTTTCTAGGTAGCTGGCTCCGAATTCGAGAAGAACTGGCAGCCCGCATTCCTAGACTGGCTGCACATATTCCCAGGTCACTGGCACAATATCTGAGGAGCTGTCTCAGCAATTTAATGAGGCCGTACAGTGCATTAATATCAGCAGTTTGTACAGTGAGAAACTGCTACAGAGTTGACACGAATTTCTGTGCAGAGATGGCACGAAATTCCAGAATTTTTACTACTGTAAAAGTTGGCACATAACCCAAGGTGAAGACTGTACAGTGCACATACTTTGAGGAGAAATTCTGGCACTGTTTTCGAGGCAGAGCATCAGTCTTCTGGGTTAGGATAAGTTATTTAAATTGCTAAGATATTTGCTGCTGTAAAATTTCTTCCTGAAAAAGATAAATAAATAAAATTTCTCTCTCACAGATTTTCCCCAGTTGGGGTTTTGCCTGGACCATTTTGGCTAAAAATATCTGAGTCTGAAATTTTCTGTGCATGGCTGTTATGTTATTTTTGTTCTCAGTATTTTGGTAGAATTCTTGTGCTTCCAATTCAGATGTGTTTATGAGTGATATTTCATTTTCAGCTGTCTATGGTTGAATGAGATGGTTTATTAAACATTGTTAATCTGAGTTAACTTGAAACCCTGTTAGAGAGGTGAAATTTCTACATGGTATCAGAGCCCTGTTGAAGGCAGATTGATTGACAGTGATTTTCAGACATCGGGATAGAGTGTGCATTGTTGGAAAAAGAGCAGATATGAATGATGGCTTGCATCTGGTATGAAGATCGGTTGGATGGGATTTCCAACTACTTGCAGTGGAAAGCCCGGATGACAATTGTTCTCAAGGAGAACAAAGTATGGACCCTCTTCAGTACCATAGTGGTTCCTCCCACAGCTGATCCTATAGCCCTTGACATACATGAGGTGAAGGAGGCTAGAACGCAGAGACTGCTTCTAGATGGTGTTCGAGATCACCTCATCCCACATTTGGGAGAGAAACGTACTGCTAAGGAGATGTGGGATACTTTGAAAGGTTTGTATGACAACAAGAATGAAAATGACAACAAGAATGAAAATCGTAAAATGGCTTTAAAGGATAAGCTTCATGGCACAAAGATGGCGAGAGGTGAGCATGTAGCCTCTTACCTCACTAGACTCAGACAGGTAAAAGATGAACTGAGTGCAGTTGGTGAGGTGATTCTCGATCTCGAGCTAGTGCGGATATCCCTGAAAGGCTTCACTAAGGAGTGGGATGTGTTCGTGAAGTGTGTAGTTGGCAGAGAGAACTTTCCCTCTTGGGAAAGACTGTGGGATGATTTTACTCAGGGGGAGACCCGAGAAGGGTCTCAAGGGGAGACTGAGTAGGATATTGATGATCAGAACCTTGCTTTATCAGCTAAAGGCAAGAAGTCCAAGAAAGGCCCGAGAGGGGCTAAGCAACAAAGAGGTGAGCAAAAGAAGGACCTGAGCGGAGTCAAGTGCTATGCATGCAATGATTTTGGTCATTATGCTGGCCAATGTCCTAAGAAGAAGAAGGGCAAGCAGGAGAAAGAGGAGCAGGTTGCAGCTACAGCAGAGACCGAGTGGTGTGTTACACAGTTGGAGAAAGAGTTCTCTCTTGTCACTGTTGCTTCAAGTTGCGGTAGTAGCGGACCAATTGATACTAAGAAGTGGATTGTGGATAGTTCCTATTGCCATCACATGACTGGGAGGCGAGATGCCTTCCTCACTTTTGAGACTATTCCAGAGGAGCTCGTACAGGATAGAGATGGGAGAGTGCATGCAGTCAAAGGTTTGGGACGAGTACGATTCCAGCTTGAGTTTGAAGAGATTCTAGAGATTACAAGAGTACGCTATATTCCAGGGCTGCAGGACAACAGGCTTTCAATTCCAGCCTTGGAGGGAGTAGGATATGCAGTTTTTTTCAAGAGTGAACACATCCTCATTTATGTATTGGGAGTGGATCTGGTTGACCCTGTGCTTATAGGTCATCAGAGAGATGGAGAGTATGTAGTGCATGGTCAACCTACATCAGGAGGATCGAGGTGGATAGCAGAGCCTGAGTCTGAGACAGACAGTGAGCGAGATGCTTCGAGAATTGATGTGGCACCGAATAGTCAGTCTACGGTTCAGAGGAGAGAGCGAGACAATCCAAAGATTATTGTGGTACCTAGTAGTTCATCTTCTATTCAGAGGATTCAGCGAGAGGCTACTTCCTCCAGTGCTTGCAAGAGGGTCAGCTGGTATGACTTGTCACTAATGGATGAGCGAGATGAGATGTCTCGACATGAGGCATCAGTGCAGGATGCAAGACAGATTCGAGAGACTAGGGGAGCTTCTACTGCTGACAGTGTGAGACTGGAGAGAGGTTCTGGCAGAGGATATGCCAGAAGGTCTTCCCGCGCGAAGCGGAAGCACTGAGCTTTGTAGCTCGGGATGATGTTCTTCATGTGATGATGTCTAACATGAAGGGACGCTTGATTTGTTTGACCTTTCTACAGCAGAGTTTAGAAAGGGTGGGCATCTTCGATATTGTGCGAGAAGCACATAAGCAGACTTTGACATTGTGCGAGAAGCACATGAGCAGTTTACTAGCTTTGGTAGGGAAGCAGGTTATCTTCTTCAAAGATGAGTTGGTTGTCAATGAGAACATCTTCCTTGGTAAGGGGGAGTGTTGAAATTGTACCTAGGAAGTGTTCTCCTAATCATTTTATGCCTAAGTAATTAATGAGGGAAAAGGGGGCATGACCCTTGTATTAATTGCTCGAGATGAGCAATTAATTCACTTTATTATTATAAAGTGACTTTTGGTTTATTTAAGTCGTAAGTGAATGAATTTAATTTATGGAGAGAATAATGTGCATTTATTCTCATCCATTGATCTAAACCAATGTGGGCCATTGGATTAGATGACTCTTCAGTTACCCTTGAGAGGCAAACCAAGAGACAAGATTTTTTAATTAAATAAGCCTTCCCTAATTCGTTTGCACACATCCAAGAGAGTTGGAGCAAGAGAGAATTGCTTGAGAAAAGCTTGAGAAGTTGAGTTCATGAGAGAGAGAGGAGCTGGCTGAGATAGTTGGCACGATTTCCAAGGAAGTAAAGCAGGGAAATTCTGGCACATACTTCAAGGACCGTACAGCAGCTGAGAGAAGGCACGTTTTTCTAGGTAGATGGCTCCGAATTCGAGAAGAACTGGCAGCACGCATTCCTAGACTGGCTGCACGCATTCCCAGGTCACTGGCACAATATCTGAGGAGCTGTCTCAGCAATTTAATGAGGCCGTACAGCACATTAATATCAGCAGTTTGTACAGTGTGAAACTGCTACAGAGTTGACACGAATTTCTGTGCAGAGCTGGCACGAAATTCCAGAATCTTTACTGCTGTAAATGTTGGCACCTAACCCAAGGTGAAGACCGTACAGTGCACAGACTTTGAGGAGAAATTCTGGCACTGTTTTCGAGGCAGAGCATCAGTCTTCTGGGTTGAGATAAGTTATTTAAATTGCTGAGATATTTGCTGCTGTAAAATTTCTTCCTGAAAAAGATAGATAAATAAAATTTCTCTCTCACAGGTTTTCCCCAGTTGGGGTTTTGCTTGGGCCATTTTGGCTAAAATATCTGAGTCTGAAATTTTCTGTGCATGGCTGTTATGTTATTTCTGTTCTCAGTATTTTGGTAGAACTTCTCTTGTGCTTCCAGTTCAGATGTGTTTATGAGTGAAATTTCATTTTCAGCTGTCTATGGTTGAATGAGATGGTTTATTAAACATTCTTAATCTGAGTTAACTTGAAAGCCTGTTAGAGGTGAAATTTCTACATATTTGACGTTTGTTGCATGAAGGATGCATGTTATTTTAGTTTTCTAATTCCATAGATGTCGGTTTATTGAGTTGTGATGTTGATAAATTCCATTCTTAGGTAGAGTCTTGTTTTCAAACAACAAATCTGTGCCACCTTTTGCTCATGTTATGTTGCAGCTTAACTTCTATTTATATAGAAAAGATAACATAACATAATTTTATTAATGTCCGACTAATGACCACAAAAGTAGGTCAATGGGACTGCATAGTACAATGATGTCATTACAAATCAGGAGTACCAAAAGGTCTCCTATAAAAGGAAATACACACAAAAGAAAGTAAAGTAAAGTAGAGAAGAGAAGAGACAAGAAATATATGCCAAAGCATGGGAATCCCTTGACCCCGAGTATGGGAGACCACATGGGGGTGGAGAAATACACAGGGAAAGGATCCAGGAGCAAAGAATCCAAAAGAAATGAGGTATATCTATCAAGGAAGGACAAAAAATCAAAGCGGGAATTATGGTAATGGAGAAATCTTTAGATGGTTTTCTCACTCTATCATCACAACAAATAATTTGATGTACGAATTGAGGGATGTAGATGCCAGTAATACTGATCTTTTATGTTGCTGTAAAGAAGCTTTAGTATTTTTTTAGTGTGTCTATTGGGTCTGCATAAAATCCAGGAAAATGAACAAATCTTTATGAAAGAACATTTATATTTTTGTTTAAGTTATGTTGATTGCTAGAGGCAAAGTATAATTTCAGAATGTGTAGAGGTCTTTTTGGGGAGTCTTGAAGGACTGTATTGTCTATGTCAAGTCCTATGAGCACCCAAGGAATGTAATCATCAATTCGGCTATGAATAGAAATTAACTTTTTCCCTGGATAAAAAAACTGAACTTCTATTTCAGGTATTTTTAGTTTGTAGGTTAATTTTTAAAGTTTGGCGGTCCCCACAACCAGTGCTAAGGTTCCTGAAGCAATATGGTTGCCAGGATTTACCAGATACCATTGCTTCAGGGTTTCGACTTTGTTGTGGCCACCAAATCTGCAAGTATCCCCACAATTAATCGCAATAATTCAATCGTCCCCTACATTGGCTTTGATTTTAAATTTTTCTAGGATCAGTGAAAAAAATTAAGTTCAGTGTCTTTCAAATTTCCTAGTTAGACTTTCAGATTCATTTTATTTTAGGGCAATTGCAGGGGTTCTCCAAAAAAGAGTAACAGCTAGGCTTTACCTGGCAATTGCCCCTTTGGACTCTTTATCTCAGTTTACATTTCAGATCTACCTTATTTTCACATAACATATAAAACGCTGAGTCTCAAATCATGAATGACAATAGCAGAATGGTTGTACCTTTAGCAACTTTTTAGCTCCCAATTTTGTTAGGACTTGTGCAACAAAATAACAATTTTCTATTCTAGATTCATTTAGGTTTGCAACTTAAAAGGAATCAAAATCTCATTGTATAACCTAGGAACTTTGATCCCAAACCAATATAAGCTTTCAACGAGCTTTTGGGGGACCACCAAGACCTATTTAGTCACATAAGTTGCCAATACATAGTCTGACACAAAATATTTTTATTCAGATTAGATTTTGATTTTTCAGTTCACAATTTAGAATCTGTGTGTTTGTTGATCATAGTAGAATCAATGCTTCCCATGCAAATACAGACTGTTGTTCACTTTGGAAGTTGACATGTTGCCTCGACTACCAAACCACTTTCATTTCAGCTCAACAGTCATGCTGCTCTTGCACTTCGCATTGGATTTAAAAAGTCAATCTCTCACTTTAATTTCGATTTAAAATTAAAGTCATTTTATTTGAGTTGGTCACTTATGCCAAAATGTATATACAAATCGTTACTCCCAATTTTAAATTAGCTTTTAATATTTTGCAAGTCACTTATGCCAGTTTGGACATACAGCTTCCAATTTCATTTGGTAGATAGATTTCTAACAAATGTCATTTATGATTACTATATGTAGATTCATAATAGTTGAACCTGGGAATACTCAGTCATGGGTCTCCTTATCAAATGGATCCTCCTTGGTAACACTTAAGTGAGGCATACATCTTCTTGAAAGGCGGAGGTTAACCATATCTCAAATTAATAATTACTCGACTTGAATAAACCAATGACCTGTCCCAAGGAGGAGCACTAGCTTCTTCTCTTTGTCTGTATCCTATCTCCTTTCAAATGGCTTTAAGAACCAGCAAAGCAAGTGCCAAGTAAGGCAGCTAAACTCCCTCAAGGGAGTCATGCCCGCTTCTCTATACTGCAATGCAGTTCCCTCTCCCCAATCATACATAACCTAGTGATAACATAGTGTCATGGGATAACAGATGGTGTACATGCTTGGGGTTTCCTTTATAACACGTAGTCAGCTTTTATCTGTTCATGTTATAAACAAGATAAAATCTACGTTCAATATAATGCTTCCCTAGATTTCCATTTAATTGCAAATGAACCCCCCTTCTTCTCTTCTCTATTTCCTGCTTTTTTGTTTCTTCTTTTTTGGCTTTTGCTTTTTCCTGTTTGCTTTTCTTTTTCCCATTTGTTGCCTCAAACCCACTTTAAGCCAAGCAAAGTCCCGATCCAGCATAGTTTACAGGGTGTCTCGTTGACATCATAATTTGTGACAGAATTTGTCAACAACAGTGGGCAGCTAGGCTTTTTGGATTGAGAAATTTAAGACTTTCCCTCTTCTCTGGCCCCCCTATCATTTGCATGCCCCTTTTTACTAGAGACAAGTACCTTTTTCTTTATGGCTTCAACATGACGCTCTACTCTTTTATCTAAAATAATGGTCCTTTCCAAAGAATCAGGTTCAAACATTCTTGCCTTAGTCTGGATTATTCTCCTCGTATTTGAGATGTAGATCTTTCACACCAAATTCACAAAGAGTTTGGCCTTTGCCTTCAAGAGTTGGAACTTCTGAGAGTATTCTTTGACTATCATGTCATTTTGGAACAAGTGCATGACTTGAACATCCCAAGGCTCATCCTGGTTACAACATACTTCTAAATTAATGCATCTATAAGGTTTTCAGCAATCCAACACTCGCCCCCAAGTATGGACTAAGGCATCCAAATGTTGTAGGGTCGCCTTTAACATATACTCATGGTAATGAATGTGTTCCACATTGAATGCAAACTTGATCTTGCTTAACCGTCTATGCACTTTCACCTCCACGGTTGTATTGTGGGATCTTCATCTAAAGGTTGAAAGTGCCTATGTGAGAGTTCTGTGAAATCACAGAGTTCGGAGGGGTATTAACTCCCGTCCCCCAAGGGTTTACCCTTCCACCTTGGAGCTTTTGGGGTTGTGGGTTGAGGTATTTGGGTCAGCATGCATGTTCCCTTTTCCAAGGGTTTGTAGTTGCATCAACTACATCATTCTTCTGCAAACATTGTTTGGGGTTTCCATCCAAACTTTGCCTTAATTGCATATTGGGATTTTCCCCTCAGCATTTTCTTTTTTGAAATTGAACAACAAAAGCACGCGTATTCTTTTTTGAAATTGAACAACAAAAGCACGCGTTTTCTTTTTTGAAATTGAACAACAAAAGCACAAGTCAAGTGAAGCTTCGATACCAAGTTGTAGTGTTCTTGTACACAACATGTAACTACTACCACAAAAACACAGCCGACACAAGGAAAATAGGAGGGTACCTACATAATCAAGTGTGGATTGCATTTACAAGTCCAAATGATGGAGGAAGATTTCACCAATAATTGGTTGATTGTATTTATATAATGATAAAGAGTTTAAAATAAGAGGGAACCCTTTATTTATACTAAAAAGAGGCAAAAATTAAAATCCCCAAGTTAAAGCTTAAGACTATACAAAAGTGATAAGGTCCTTGCTGTTAAATATTTTGTACCAAGAAAGTTTTTCCCCTAGTGACTTTGTGCCTAAGTCACTTAAAAAGGGAAAATAACATAACCCTTGCATTAAATGACTTGAGATGAGCATTTAATTTCACTTTAGAGATTAAAGTGACTTTTTGATATATTTAAGTGGTGGTTGAGTGAAATTAATTTATGGAGAGAATTAAAGTGCATTTATTCTCATCCATTGATCTAAACCAATGTGGAACCTTGGATTAAATGACGATTCAGCTACCCTAATGAGAAACCCAAAAAGGCAAGGTAAAGGCCTTGTTCTCATTCAGTCTTTCCATGAGTTTTGGAGAGCAAGAAGAGAGGTCGACTTTCTTGAGCAGAAGAAGGGCACAGCAGGAGAGAGAGAACCAGCACGAATTCCAAGGAATTGACTGGCACAGAAATCGATGTGGAGAAGCACAGCATTTAATGCAACAGTTCAGACAGCACAAAAATCGAGGAGAGACAGCAGCTTTTATTTTCAGTCTGTGGCATGATTTTCGAGGATCAAGTAAAGGCAGTCCGTACAGCAATTAATGTGCAGACAGTACTGTTGTTTTCTGTAGTTGAGATGGTTCAGAAATCGAGGAGATAATTGCTGGGACAAAATCCAAGACAGATTGATTCTGGCGTGAAATTCGAGGAAGATACACTCTGCATTTTTTGCAGTCCATACACAGCTGAGACAGCACGAATTTCTAGGCAGGCCGTACACAGAATCTGGGCAGCTTCAGCACGAAATAAGAAGAATTCTCTCTCTCAACGGGTTTTCCCCTTGGGGGTTTTTTCCTGGGCAGTTTGCCAAGAATTCCTGAGTCTGATTTTTTATGGTGTGAAAGTGTTTTATTTCTGCTCTTAAAATGAGTAAAATTCTCCTAGTGTTTCCTGTACAATTATTTATGTGAAAAACAACTCATTTGCAGCAGTACAGTTCATTGGGTTGGGCATTAAAGAATGAGTATTTGACTTGAAAATGGGATTGGGGAATGCACAGAAAATTTACACTTGCTATGAAAAACTGGCTTTTACAAATATTAATATGATACTATAAATGCCCAGGATTAGAACATTATTGCAAAATCATGAGCATAAATAAAAAATAGCTCATGTACAGAGTCTGTGACTCTAGACCCAGTACAGATGCTGTGGTTAGGTAAACATGTTCAAGAAAGCTTTATAAATCTTAACCATAATACCTCTATTGATATCCCTTTTTGTAAGGAAAGGAGCATCACTGGAAAATAATAAGGGGGGAAACTTTTCTATGCTCATATTGGTCTGCTATAGAAGAGAGGAGGCTCTACAATACCAAGAGTTTTCAACTCCTTGGCTACTAAGCTACATAGAAGACTAAGATGAGGTATCTAGAATGGCCCAAGGAGGGAGTCAGCAATGCATCAGATCCTGTGTAACATGGCCAATGGTCACAACTTGCAACATAAAAATTAGTGATGTGAGAAGCAGTTGAGCACCAAATTCAGCTAGTATGTTTGAATACAGAACAGTGTCCTTGACATGAATGTCTTTTGAAAGCAATCTAATAATAACTCTCTCAATACAGTCCCCACCTGTTTGCCTCATATATGGGATTCATATCTCACATATATACATAAAACAGGATGAAACTTTAAGGGTGAAAGGGGAGAATTTCACCCGTACATCCTAGACTTACTGCAGTGTCTGCAATCAATAATAGCCTAGATATTTGGCTCTTAAGTACATACAGCCCAAGGACATCAACATATATGGGGGCTGCCAATCTTAGATGAAACATTGGTCCAAAGAACAGTGGGCTACCATCATGTTGCCACAAACTCTTAAAATCCATTTCCAATGCATTATTAAGTACTATACTGAGTTGATTTCCAAGCATGGCAACTGAAGCTATATCTCTCGAGGTTAAAAGAAATTTCACCTTATCATTATTGACAAGATTAGTAGAGATCACAATGCCCTGAAGCTAAGAGAAGCTCACTAAGATAATCCCTTCCATTCTGACTGTTGTCCACTGAAGTTGCACCATGGTGGACAACTTGTGAACCACAGAAGACATGAACAATATCATTGTTCATTTCCCACAGTTCAGTGTTCATCAGGCAAAATTTTTTGCCCTTTGTAATAATTTGCATGTCCAAACCCCTACGGGGAAATTGTAATAAGTTGGTCTAAGCATGATTATTTTGTAAAAGGTTTGGCCTACCTTAGGGTTTGCCATCAAAGGGATACTCTAGAGTGTTTTTTCCTAAGGAATTATGCGTTGCGCTTCAGTGGCGTATAATTAATGAGTTCTTCACTCATACCTCCAAAGCTGGAGTATTTTCCATGGTGGTCGATCTTAGGGGGGTTATTAAAGTCTGTGTGTCTGTATTTTTACATGCTAGCCATCAGTAATAAATCGTATGGATATGCACTAGGTCCCCTAGGAGTTTGAGTCGATTCCAGCAAAAATAATTTTTTCCGCAAAATTAGACCATTTTTTAATGGTTTAAATGGAAAATTTCAAAATATAATAAAGGAGTGGTCTGGAGGTGGATTTTGGCGTGGAGATGCTCGTTTTGACGCTCAGAGTGTCCACTTCACTCTAGAGCCCACTTTCTCCAGATTACGGGCGATTACGTCGCCTCTGGGAGCACTTTCCATTAAAAATGCAACAAAATGGTATTTTAATGTTATAAAAAACAAAGTGCAAAAAAGTCAAATACCAAAAAAGAATAAAAAAACTTTGGAAAGGCATGGCACATGGTTTAGTATGGTGTACGATCATGATTGAGGATTAAAGCACATGCTTTAATAGCAACTTACGATAGAGAATAAGTTGTTTGAGTTTGTGATGGCGCCTTTCTTCATTCACATGGGCAGATTCCACACGCATGCATGCTCACAAGGAATGGGCGATCGTTCCCATGGAGAGTGGGCGTGGATTACAAGGGAGAAGGGCATCCCTCTTGTGAGGTGGCAGCCACCTCACCCTTCACGCCTCCCTCTCCAAGCTTCAACGTTCCAATCGCTTACATCATGGGATCCCATCCCACACATGTCACCTCTCTTCCACCAATTCGCCTTCTCTTAGAGATTCGAATTCCTTCTCTCAAACTCTATAAAAGCAAGGTCTATGCTCCATCTTTCTTACGGATGCATAGAACCTCTGCTCATTGTACTATTGACATATTTGATTAATGCAAGTAAAGACTTTGGAGGTCCATGGTTGTGCTATTGTGATGCTTGTTCTTTCATGAGGTGATATCTTGTCAATTAAGCATTTTCTTGTTCATTGTATTGGTAGATCTAGCTTAGTAGTTCTTAGAGTAAGCATTCACAGTTGTTGATTTGCTCACTTGTTGTTTTGATTTTGAAAGATTAGGGAGTAGCTAACTATACTAGGTTGTATTTAGGCTCTTTCTATTTTTCTTCTTCGAGCACACTAGATCTAACTCTCTTTGTACATGTTTCTTTTCTTAGTTGTGCAGATCACAAGCTTGAAGGGGGATTAGAGCTTGGTTGCTTCTTCTCCTCTCTTGGGCACATATTTTTTGAAGCTAATACTTGTTTTTCAGGGATCCTCCAAAGCTAAAGCAAAGGATCAAGCTTGGGCTTCAGAGGTTTCATCCATCTCTTCAAACAAAAATCTCTCCCTTTCTTTCAATTTTTGCTTTGCTTAAGAAGTAGATCCATTGTCTCTTGTTTATTTTCTAGATCTATCATTCTTAAAGCATTGGTAATTAGTTAGATCTAAGTATTGCAAAAAAGTGTTATCATTCATTAGATCTTTAAGCTAGAAAATTGTACTTACACTTATAAATTTTTCCAATTTTTCTAATTACAATTTTTTTTTTTTTAAATTATTTTTGTTTCATCTTTCCCATCATTTTCTAACACTTTTAGCTCACTGGATTTTAGCAGGTCTGTGCTTTAAAAGTGAAGATTTGGAGTGACCAAGGCCACCAAAAAGTACATAAAACAATCTAGTGGACACTCATTTCATTGTAACATTTTTGTACATCATTGTAAGCTCTTAGATCCAAGATTAAAGGACTAAGAAGCATTTATTTTCAACATTTACTTGTAAAAATATTAAACGCGAGCAGTGGGATACTCAGCCCCCACACCCCATCCCCCCTAGGGGGATTTGCATTTTTGTCATAATTTGTGAGATTGACTTTTTCTAACCCCACAAAGTTCACACACTCACTTTGGAAGTGCAGGGTGTATACTTTAGATTTCATTTAAATCATTTTCATTTTCTTTGCAAAAGTAACGTAGAAATAAAACCAGCTTCGTCGCCACGAAGTATGCTCTCACCTCCACCTAAAGGCATTGCTATTTAGTGGAGGTTGATCAGAAAGTGACGCATATGTTTGGTGATTCATATCTTTTATAAGTTTTGCATTTTACTTTCTATAACTTAACTGTTTAATAAAGGAATCTAAAGTCTCTTGAACTTAGCTGAAAAGTAGGTCAAGAACACTCTCTATCAGAGAGCACAATGGTCCTTGTTTTCCAAATTTGAATAAACCATTTGCCCACACTGCGTATGCTCTACCCGCCAGCAGTACGTCTGAGCCGAGGGATATCAAAAGCAGTTGGAAGCACTATCTAATTTTTTCACACTTAACTTAATAGTCACCTAATAAAATCAACTACCCTTAAGATAAGTGAAAATCCGGCACTTCGACAATTTATGTGTGGGGAAATTATGCCTGGGGACGCGGGAACCACTGGGACAAGACTGTTAAGATCCTAGTGGGCAGCCTTCACTAACATCTCAAGGTTTTGGTGTAACAGTTCGTATCATTTGGTATCAGAGCCTCCACCCGGGTTCAAGTCACAGAGCCGGTGGCAACGTCGGCATTGCAGTGTTCGTCCAAGGCTCGTACGGCTCAAAGGGGACACCACTGTACGGGCGCACATCCAGCCCAGAGTCTGGACTGCGGAGCGTGGTGGGATGTTAAGATCCTAGTGGGCGGCCTTCACTAACATCTCGAGGTTTTGGTGTAACGGTTCGTATCAGAGACCTCAGAGCACCAGTCAGACTACATCCTTGGTGGTGTAGTGTTGAACACCGCTCTCGAGACTCCGGCCAGCCCACATGTCCTTGTACGGAGCCACCAAATCTTGATTTCCGGACATTCCTCCTTGTACTTCACAGTATATCAAGAGTTTTCCCTTTTTCCCCTTTACTCAAGTTTCATACTTAATTAATCTAAAATCAACCAAGAGACACTTGCACAACATTTCCCTTTTTCAGCACTATTCATTTACACTGTATTGACTCCATAAGGCACTGGTCCTTGCACTCTTTATTTGCTTATTATCAATCTCAAGTATCGTGCATCTATATTTCTTGCAATGATCATTAATTTGTGCTGGTGAAAGATTATTTAAACTTTTGTTGCAAAACATCTTGGAACCCTTTAATCACTACCCAAAAAACAGCTCCTAAAAACATAAAAAAACTATTTCACGGAAACTCTAACAACCTTAGAAACATTCCTTAGGGACTACCCCCCTTGGCTTCGTTGGGAGTTTTGCCTAAACGGAGGAGTCAAGATCAAGTGACAACCTTGACTCGAGACTTGCCCCCAAGGGCACACCGAGCATTAGCATAGATTTCTGTTGCGTTAACCAGGTGTGCTAACTCAGTGGCAACACTGACTATTACAAAGGGATTGTCCGCAATTTGCCTGATAGATGTTAGTTTTTGTACCTAGGAAGTGTTCCCCTAGGTGACTTTTTGCCTAAGTCACTTAAGTGGGGGAAAAAGTGACCCTTGCATTAAATGACTTGAGATGAGCATTTAATTAGACTTTATAACTTAAAGTCACTTTTGGGTAAAAATTTAAGTGAGATGAATTAAAATTATTTTTATGAGATTTCATGAGAGATTAATCTCATCCATCCATTTTATTCATTTCTCACCGTTGGAATTAATCTCTTCACTATCCCTAGGGATTCACCCAAAAAAGGCAACGGAGGCATAATATTGAGCATTCACTTTTGAGATAAAAGTTGAATGAAGAGAAAAGAGAGCAAGGGCACGAATTGAGGAGAGCATTTGGGCAAGTTTCAGCGGGCACGGATTTCGAGGGAGCTAGAAAGGCTTTAAATGTAGCACGGATTTCGAGGCAACAGCAGTAAATTTTAGCACGTTTCCCAAGGACCATACAACAGTGAGTGGGCACGGTTTTTGAGGATCGTACAACAGGAGGTTGGCACAGTTTTTGAGGACTGTACAGGGCTTGGTTTTTTAGGCACCGTACAGTAGGTTGGTGGCACAAATTTCGAGGATAGTACAGCACAATAAATGTTGTACCATACAGCATAGTTCCCGAGGCATTAATTTTGGGCATGGTTTCCAAGACAGGGCATAGTTTTCGAGGCCCATACAGCAGCATTAATTGTTGTTGTAGCGTATAGAAATTTCTGGGGGTGTGGCACAGAAATCGAGGCTGAGCTTGGCACGATTTTTATGCACAAAAATCGACGCAACCTTGCACAAAAATCGAGGAAGATTGCTGGGTGATTTTGGTTGGTTGAGATAAGTACATTTTGACTGTAAAATCATTGTACTGAAATATTGCTGAAGAAATAATAAGCTCTCTCTCTCTCTGACTGGCTTTTCCTGTGGGGGTTTTTCCAGGGCTATTGGCCAAAACTTTCTGAGTCTGAATTTTATGTTGTGCATGGTTAAATTAATTTTCTGCATGTTAAAAGTGTTTTTACAGCGTGTTTAATTGTCTGTAATTTTTATAAATAATTTCCAACCAATGCAAAAACTGGGTTGGGGATAAAAAACTATGAAAACTTGACAGAAACCAGCACGCTGAAATAACACAGAAAATTTACATGGTATCACAGCTCGGGGGCAGAAAAAGTAAAATTTGCACACACAGAAATTTCCAGAATTCAGTATTTTCTTTTGTTAGTGAACAGCACTTTGTTGGGTTGACCGTAAGATGGCTACAGGACGTAGGTTGGAGGATAGGCTGGATGGGACAGGAAACTTTGTGCCATGGAAGGCTAGAATTTTACTGATTTTAGAAGAAAATGAACTGTGGGAGGACGTGGTAAGAAACACTACAGCAAACCCTGTTCAGATTCCCGCTGCAACAGATGCAGCAGCATTATCAGCCTTCAACAAGAAGGACTGTAAAGCTAGAAGAATAATCCTTGATGCAGTTAAAGACCATATCATCCCTCACATTTCAGGAAAAGCTAGGGCACATTTGATGTGGAGTGCTTTAACCAGTTTATACGAGAGTACCAATGAGAACTGGAAGATGGTTCTCAAGGAGAAATTGAAAAGTATAAAGATGAATGGCGAAGAGGGAGTAACATCTTACCTTACCAGGATATATGCAGAGATGAGCTAGCAGCAGTTGGGGAGGTGGTCACTGATACTGAGCTTGTGCGTACAGCAGTGAATGGGGCTTCCAAGCCCTGGGGTGCATTTGTGCAGGCTGTAGTGGGCAGAGAGAACCTACCTTCATGGGAGAGACTGTGGGATGACTTTGTGCAGGAGGAGACCAGGAGAGGTCTCGTACAGGGTAGGGAAGATGAGGAGAATGTGGCTTTGACAGCAAAGGGGAAGAAGAAGAAGGGCCCCAAGCAGGGTGGGGCCAAGCAACAGCAGCAGGGTGGGCAGAAGAAGGACTTGAGTAAAATCAAATGTTATGGTTGTCAGACTTTTGGGTACTATGCTTCACAGTGTCCAAGCAAGAAGAAGAAGAGATAGCAGACTACAGCTTCAACGAAGGTTGATGACTTTGGAGACAGATTTCAGAGAGAGTTTTCTCTGTGTAGTGGACAGATTGAGAGAGAGAGAGCCTCTTTAGTTACCAACACTAATGTGGATATGGAGATGGAGTATTCTTTATTGACAGGCCATCAGATGAGTGCATCCACCACTGGCACTTGGTATATTGACAGCGGAGCTTCGAGCCACATGACAGGTGCTCGAGAGATGTTCTCTAAGCTTTCACAGCCAGGTACAGATGTGGAGGTTGTACTAGGCGATGACACCATTGTTAGAGCAGTTGGTCGGGGGACCATTACATTTCAGAGGGAGTCTATGACTCCCATGACTCTGAGGGATGTGTTATTTGTCCCTGGGCTGAAGAAGGACCTTGTATCAGTTTCCACCATTGAGGACAGGGGTCTTGGGGTTTGTTTCTTGGATGGGTGAGTGCAGATATTCCCCAAGACTACAGGATTATCTACCTCCATGGACATTGGGGTTAGATGTGGAAAGTTGTACAAGCTCTTGTTTCAATCGCAGCACGCTCTAGCACACAGCAGCAGCAGTGAGCTTTGTGAGCAATTCCATCAGAGGATGGCCCACTTGCATCACCCAGCTCTGAGATTGTTGAGGAGCATGCTTACAGGTTTACCCGAGTTCAACACAAAGCAGAGTGATGTGTGCAGGGGGTGTGCTTTGGGAAAGTACACAAGACTACTTTTCCAAGCAGTGACAGCGGAGCAGCAGGAGTACTTGACTTGATCCATACTGATATTTGTGGTCCTATGTCATCAGTTTCTTTGACTAGATTTGAGTACTATATCTCTTTCATTGATGACCACTCCAGGAAGACCTAGATCTACTTCTTGAGAAGCAAGAAGTCACCCTTAGTATTGAGTGTCTTCCAAGGGTTCAAAGCCCTTGTGGAGAAGCAGACAAAGAGGAAGATTCGGATGTTGAGATCGGACAATGGGGGTGAGTATACCTCCAAGGAGTTCGATGAGTTTTGCACACAGGAAGGTATACAGAGACAGCTGACAGTTCCCTACACTCTTGAGCATAATGGAGTAGCAGAGAGGAAGAACAGGTCGATTGTGGGAGCAACGAAAGCAATGCTTCATGATCAGAGTTTACCGTTCTTTCTATGGGCAGATGCATGCAATACAGTTGTCCCCATCATGCCTTGGGGAGGAAGACTCCTGAGGACATGTTTACAGGCAAGAAGCCTGAGGTTGGCCATTTCCGCATATTTGGCAGCTTGACTTACTCTCATGTCCCTTCTGAGAAGAGGAGGAAGCTTGATCCCACTGCAGAGAGAGGCATCTTTGTGGGATATGATGAGACTTAAAAGGCTTACCGGATTTACCTTCCTAGCCAGAAGAAGGTTGTTGTTAGGTGGGAAGTGAAGTTTGATGAGGAGAGAGCCTTCAAGAAGTCTAGAGAGTTAGAGCAGAGGGAGCCACCGGCTTCCACACCTCAGGTGACTCAAGCTTCTTCAATACAGATCTCAGGTCCACAGGTTTCCGGAGTGACTGGATCACAGGGTACAGGCACAGCTTCTACAGGTTCAGGTGATAGGTAATTCAAGGACAGGTCCAGGTGATAGGTACTTCAAGGACAGGTTCAGGTGACAGGTACTTTAGGGACAGGTTCAGGTTCTGGTTCTCAGGTTACAGGTTCTTCAGGGACTAGTTCATCAGTCACTGGTCCTCGGGGTGTTGAACCTTTTGCTTCTGGGAGTTCTTTAGATGAGGATAGACCAGTATGGGAGGAGCCTTAAGGAAGAGGAAGCCTAAATGGCTTCAGGAGACCTTGAAGGAAGCAGAGGCATTTGGTAGGCCCCAGGAGGAGGTCAGGACAGTTGTGATGCCAGATAGATTGGGGATGGCTCTTGTTGCGAGTCTTCGTGATTCAGAGCCTTCCACTTTTGAGGAGGCCTCTCAGCATCAGGTTTGGAGAGATGCCATGATGGAAGAGTACCATTCCATTATGAAGAATGATGCATGGGAGATAGTGCCAAGACCAGAGGGGAAGTCTGTTGTGACTTCCAAGTGGATCTACAAGGTGAAACATGCTGCGAATGGCCATGTGGAGAAGTACAAGGCTCGGTTTGTGGCACGGGGGTTTTCACAAGTTGAGGGAGTTGATTATGATGAGACCTTTGCGCCAATTGCTCGTTATTCTTCCATCAGAGCAGTGATTTCTATAGCAGCAGAGATGGGTTGGAAGATCCACCAGATGGATGTGAAGACCGCATTTCTCAATGGTCTTCTGCAGGAGGAGGTTTACTTAGAGAAACCACAGGGATTTGAGATTCATGGGAGAGATTCTCATGTGTGCAGGCTGAGGAAAGCCTTGTATGGACTGAAGCAAGCTCCTAGAGCTTGGTACTCCAGGATTGATGCGTATTTGACATCGATGGGTTTTCAGAAGAGTGAGGTTGATCCCAACCTTTACTACATTGTGGTTGGGGGAGATCCTCTCATTCTTTTGTTATATGTTGATGACTTGTTTATCACTGGAGAGGAGCGTCTCATTGCACATTGCAAGAGAGACCTTGCTGCGAAGTATGAGATGACTAGCATTGGGTTGATGCATTATTATCTGGGGATGGAGGTTTGGCAGGAGCCTGGACATATCTTCCTGAGACAAGGGAAGTATGCAGTTGATATTCTGAGGAGATTTCGGATGGAGGATTGCAGGCCGATGTCCACACCTATGATCACCAACTTGAAGCAGCCTCATGCTTCTGAGGGTAAGTTGGTGGATCCTACAATTTACCGTCAGCTCATTGGGTCGTTGATGTATCTAGTCAACACCAAGCCAGACTTGTGTTTTGCGGTGAACACTCTTAGCCGGTTCATGGTGGACCCTCGGAGTGTACATTGGACTGCCGCAAAACATGTGCTAAGATACCTTGCAGGTACAGTGGACTATGGTTTGGATTACAGGGGTTCGGGTGGAGTCAGTTTGGTTGGTTTCACAGATTCACACTGGGCAGGCAGTGTGAGGGATCGGAAGAGCACTTCCGGTTGTTGTTTCAGTTTGGGCTCGGCAGCAGTGGCGTGGTTCAGTCAGAAACAGAAGTCCGTTGCATTGAGTTCTGCCGAGGCTGAGTATATGGCAGCCAGTCAAGCTACTTGCGAGGCAATGTGGCTTCGTAAGCTGTTGGTAGATTTGTTTGATCAAGAGCTTAGGTCTACGGTGATCTACTGTGACAATCAGAGTTCCATTCAGCTCTCTGAGAATCCAGTGTTCCATGACAGGTCAAAGCATATTGAGATCAGGTACCATTTCATCCGTGACTATATTCAAAGAGGAGCTGTAGAGTTGCAGTATATATCCACTGATGAGCAGGTAGCAGATATCGTGACGAAATCTTTGGGGAGGGGCAAGTTTGTTTTCTTGAAAGACAAGTTGGGCGTGGTGCAGAACACCTTCCCCGGTAAGAGAGAGTGTTAGTTTTTGTACCTAGGAAGTGTTCCCCTAGGTGACTTTTTGCCTAAGTCGCTTAAGTGGGGGAAAAAGTGATCCTTGCATTAAATGACTTGAGATGAGCATTTAATTAGACTTTATAACTTAAAGTCACTTTTGGGTAAAAATTTAAGTGAGGTGAATTAAAATTATTTTTATGAGATTTAATGAGAGATTAATCTCATCCAGCCATTTTATTCATTTCTCACCGTTGGATTGAATCTCTTCACTAACCCTAGGGATTCACCCAAAAGGGCAAGAGAGGCATATTGAGCATTCACTTTTGAGATGAAAGTTGAGTGAAGAGAAGAGAGAGCAAGGGCACGAACTTCGAGGAGAGCATTTGGGAAAGTTTCAGCTGGCACAGATTTTGAGGGAGCTAGCAAGGCTTTAAATGCAGCACAGATTTCGAGGCAGCAGTAATAAATTTCAGCACATTTCCCAAGGACTGTACAACAGTGAGTGGGCACGGTTTTCAAGGACTGTACAGCAGGAGGTTGGCACAGTTTTTGAGGACCGTGCAGGGCTCGGTTTTTTAGGCACCGTACAGTAGGTTGGTGGCACAAATTTGGAGGACAGTACAGCACAATAAATGCTTTACCGTACAGCACAGTTCCTGAGGCATTAATTCTGAGCACGGTTTCCAAGACATGGCACAGTTTTCGAGGTCCATACAGCAGCATTAATTGCTGCTGTACCGTACAGAAATTTCTGGTTGGCACAGAAATCAAGGCTGAGCTTGGCACAAATTTCGAGAAGATTTTTATGCACAGAAATCGAGGCAGCCTTGCACAGAAATCGAGGAAGATTTCTGGGTGATTTTGGTTGGTTGAGATAAATACATTTTGACTGTAAAATCATTGTACTGAAATATTGCTGAAGAAATAATAAACTCTCTCTGACTGGTTTTCCCCGTGGCGGTTTTTCCAGGGCTATTGGCCAAAAGTTTCAGAGTCTGAATTTCATGGTGTTCATGGTTAAATAAATTTTCTGCCTGTTAAAAGTGTTTTTACAGCGTGTTTAATTGTCTGTAATTTTTATAAGTAATTTCCAGCCAATGCAAAAACTGGGTTGGGGATGAAAAACTATGAAAACTTGACATAAACCAGCGAGCCGAAATAACACAGAAAATTTACAACAGATAAGATGTTCTATTCACAAAGAAATGAAGGGAAAAGAACATTTCTGTAGCGGAAGCATTATAAACAGTCCTTGTTTATACTTGATTGACAAAAGTATTCTGCAGTAGTAAACTATATTGAAAATATAAAAATATGGATGAATAGATGATGATAACAACAAGTCTCATGACGGTGTACATATATGCACTGACTGGTCATAAGGTAAAAGATATGTCCTTTGAACTTTCATTTAGCTTTAATTAATATTATTTATTATTATTATTTTTGTGTTTGTTACATTGCCACCCTCTCATGGAATGCTTTGTCCTCAAAGCATAATAAATAGAATTCTCTCTGGCTAAGCATGTTATCTCGATGTCATCATCTTCTTGTTTGTCTGGTTGTATGGGTTTGACCTTGGTCTTGCTCTGAGCACTAGCAAGGTTCCTTTGTAGAATGCGCATCACATCTTGAAGTCTTTGGACCTGTTTGTTTCTATTTGTTTAAGGCAAACCCTTGACATTTCTTGGGTGCATACTTGACTTGCTTCCATTGTTGTATACCTGTATGTGCTTCATGCGGTTTTTGCCCGAGCGGTAATTCAACTTTCTTGAGAGCGGACCCTTCTCTGAGGTCAAGAATTTCGGACTTACTGGCGGATCTTTGTAGTTAACTGGTTTGACCATTGACTCATCTCATCTTTTAATAGGTTGGCCAATTCCTTCTCTATGCTTATTAATTTTCTTTGACAATTTGTCCTCATTGGATTTCGACTCACATAGATGTCCTAGGTTCCACATTGCATTTGCCATACGTATCTCCTTTTTTTATTATCTCTAGCCATCATCTTCGGGAATCTTCAATAATCTTGTCGGTGATGTTGTTCATATCTTCAATCAATTGGTCATTTTATATCCTAATTCATCATAACAATAAACATGTGCTTCTTCATTAATACCCATTTTGGTAATGGCTTCTTGTGGGGCACACTTTAACTTTGATTTAATATAAAAAAGGTTTTTTGGAAAAATCGTTTTTAAAAAATTAAAGTTGTACTTTATGTTTTAACCAAGTCGACTAGGATTATATGTCAAAGTTAAAAATAAAAGAAATTAACTAAACAATTTGAGGGGACACGACCTTAGGAAAAAACCGTACAAATTAGTCATGATGTACGGAGTTGAAATGACGCTTTGTATGGATGAAACGTACAAGAATTAATATTTGAACGAGCGTACAGAATTATAAAATGAATGTTGTACGGAAAATGAACTGATGCAGCATACGGTGCTGGTGGCTTTGTACAGCAAAGTATGGACACAGGATGCTGTACAGCACACAATTCACAGGCAATGACAGCATACGGAATGGGCAGGGATGTGACTTTAAAGAGGGGTGGCTGTACAGTCATGTGGGGATTGGTCTTGCGACTATACGGCCTAATGGACAGAGAACAAAACGGTATGATGATGTGCGGAACAGGGAACTGCCACTGCGTACATTGATTTAACTGACAATTTTACATTTTAATTGTTGTATACAGATGACTGCAGTACCGAGTTGCAGGTATAGGGAATTCTGTATGGAAAAAATGATGAGTATGAATTGCAATGTACAGAAAGCAACTAAGCTGTACAGAACAGCAATTTGGTCTATACAACAGTAATTCAAAGGTTTCTTGAAATTAACCCACAATTGGCTAGCTGTTTGAGGCTCTGATACCAATGTAGCGGAAGCATTATAAACAATATGTGTATACTCAATTAGCAAAAGTACTCAGCGATAGTAAATTATATTGAAAATATAAAAATATGAATGAATAAATGATGATTACAACAAGCCTCATGATGGTGTACATGTATGCACTGACTAGTCACAAGGTAAAAGTTATGTCCTTTGAACCTTTCATTTAGCTTTAATTAATATCATTTATTATTATTATTATTATTTTCAAATTAATACAAGTATCTTTGTTCGAAAACTACAAGAGAAAGTTGAAACTGAAGCAACAGGAACGGCCTAGGTATGCTTGTAAACAGGTCATTCAGTTCAATTGGCTATCTGTTTAATGACAACCAACACATAGTGGGACATTTAAAATAAACCAGAAAATGGGAAAAAATAAAAATAAATAAAAAATCAATATGGAAGTTTTGAAGTTCCTAAAGCATCCTCAAACTAAATCTCAGGACATCAATTGTAAAAAGACAACAAAACAAAGACAGAACCACTGAAATGTTTTACAATGCCACTCAGTTGACTTAAGAATCTGTTGAAAGTTAACCAACGTGTAGTAATACTAAGACATTTGCAGATTGACCAGAAAATGCAAAAATCAAAAAGTTCATAAAGAATCCTCAATATAAATACCATGCATCAGAGGTGATATACGATAGAGCAAAGATAGAACCACAAGTGTTTTAAACTTTTAGAATGTCTACTAGATTCTAACTATAGAAGCTGCAGCCAAAAATAGGGCTACTTAAGGGAGATCAATGAATGGTAGTGTTATCACACCCATAGTAGCTGGGCTACCATGATTGCAGAGCAGTTATCTGCATATTTTTGAGCTTTGCCTTTACACAGTTTCAGTGAGATCAGATGAGCAGTGTTGTTTGTGGTCACTCACACATCAGAGCAGCCCTATATCAGACATGCAGTAGACCTTGTGCCAAGGCTGAGACTCTTGACCTCAGGTTTGATGACCAAGATGACCTTTTATTCCATACAGGTGCAGTGCAGTGATTAGAGTTTCAGCTGCAGTGTTCTCGGTGGTTACGGTTGGTCCGGATCTGTGTCACATGGTTCGGGTTCAAATTCGAGTTCGACAACCTTGAAATTCGGTTCGAATTCAAATTTTTTTTTAAGTTTGGGATGAGGTTCGGCATTAGGTTCGTCAATATAACAATTTTCATATATATATATATATAATTATATATATAATTATAATAAAATATACAATAAAGTAAAATAACTACAAATCAAAAAATTATATCAGTTTTTATCATTATTCTCATTTCTCAATGGACAAAACATAACATAAAATTTAAAATAATGTGAAAGCAGGAAAACAAAGAATATAGCATATTTATCGTTATATTAAATATTGCATGTGCAAGTGTGTGCAGTGGACCAGTGGTGCAGTCCAGCACGACTTTGCACTAGGAGGAGTCGCGAGCAGCAGAAATATTGCCTGTGCAATGGTTCAGGCCACAGAACAGAGTGCAGATTAGTGGGGACCGACTGCCAAGCAGTGGCGACTGGTGCAAGGCTGCGAGCCAACGAGAAGCAGACTGGTGGGGGCCGACTGCCAACGAGCAGCAGACTGGGAGTGTCACAGTGTGCAGTGGGCAGCAGAGGACGGAGCAGCAGACTGGGACTCGGGAGTGTGCAGTGGTGGCAATCGAAAAAGGAGCAGTGCCGACTCGGGAGCAAACGCGGCGAAAAACAAGTAACAACAGATGCGGGAAGGGATTCGGGGCAGAAAAGTCCAGGGGTTAGGTTTAGGGTTTAATTTAAAAGTTAATTAATTAAAAACTATTTTTTTTTTAACTCGGCGAACTTAAACACAAAAATCATAAATTCGCCTTTAGATTCGTCTTCGAATTCGCCTAAGGTTTGTTTAAATTCGAATTCGTTTGAGTTCGTTTGGATTCGATTCAGTTCGTCTTCAGTTCGGCTTTGAAATTCAGCGAATTTCAACGAATTTCGATTTTTTGATAAAAATTCGGCAAATTTTGAATTTCAAAGATGAAATTCGCCGAACCCTATGACATAGGTCCGGATTAGAGATTGCAGATGCAGGTATATGACCCAGCAGGTATATGATGTGCATTGGTTTTAATATCTTGCTGTTTTGGTCATTTTGATAGCTTGACTTAGCATCTAGTGATTATGATCTGGCAGTATATCTATATAAAATAAAATTGGTTATTATTGATTATCTAAATGATTGTATTACTGACAATTAGAAGTTCTTGTTTTATACTCATTGGTTTTACCCTCCTAGGAGTGTGGACATGATCATTCCCGCCTTTATGGCTTTCTAGCTTATGCATCACCTTCACTTTCTCCATCCATCTGTTGTCTTTCCCACTTTTGGTTTTACCCTGACTTACACCTCAGCCTGTGATATGGAGGACTTCCCCATTTTTGCCTCTATGTTGGATAGCATCCCTGTTAGTTTGTGTCTTGGCTCTGAGTTGGCAGCAAAACTTACCTTTGGTGAGTTGGAATTGATACCTTGATCACTCTAGTCGGTTGCCCCAATGTTTGGTCTTGATTGTGGAAAATCCCCATAGTTGCTTGATTTGTGTTGACTAAAACCTGAAGCAAATTGTACTATATGGAAACTATTGTGATATCTATTATGAAAGCCCATGAAAGTGCTTTGAAAACTGTGCTTCTCAACACAATGAAAGAAGGATTTGAAATGAAATGAAATAAATTGAAATGAAAAGCACCCTGGATGTGAGCTGCGATTAGTTGTGCTTAAGCACATGCAAAATCCAAAAAGGGTCATAAAGGCCTAAAAAGCAGTGGTTAAATGTATGCTAAATCCAAAGATTGTTGGCCAAGGAAATGAAATGTAATGATTAATTCATCACGGAGCCTACATGTTGTGATGTGAGATGGAGCAAAGGACAGGGAATTCTAAGTGTCCCCTAGAACCTCAAGTTACGGTTAGTCAGGCACCCAGTCCACGGCGGTTCTAGAAAAGATCCTCACAAAGCTGATACAGCTTGGATCTGAATCGTAGAAATTTGCCAAGGTTGAAAAAGCACCTATCTAAACAACTTCCCGATTTGTGAGACACTGCCATTCCCTGTGTATTCTTTATCCAACATATGCTTGAATGTGTAATACCCTTTCCCTTATCCAAAGTATCACAGTGTTGAGTCAATCAAGTCATTCCCCTTTGCCTATCCTTGCATTTTAGCCTTCACCCTCTACTAGCAAATTGATCATGTTTACAAATAAGTATATCCTTGAGGTTCTTTTGAAAGTAAATTATTATTTCAACCTATTATTATCTATTAACTGCCAGTGAAATGATGCTTGATGTTTTAAAAATTTTGCTATGAAAATGATTAAAAGAGCATGTCTTAACCATTTGCACTTGCAACAGCAGGCTTCTCTAGCCTGGGTCATTTTTTTATCAGTTTGACCGGTCAAACCTAGTTTGACCAAGGTCAACCTTGGGATCCGTGAAGAGTTGGACCAGTTATGTTGTATAATGTTGATCCATGGTCCTTGATATACCTTTTGAGGACTCCATATGTTGGACACAGGTTTCAAATGATGGTTGATGCACTTTTTATTGATTATTGTTAGTTCCAGATCATCATATTTTTATTTGTGCGGGTATGGTGGATGCTACAGATGATCTTACAAGTTGCCATGAGGTGTATGAGTACTCATCTCTAGTATATTTGGGTCTTCTAGATCCATTGAGACACTTAGTTTTCAATTTTTGGCACTGTCAGTGATGATATGAGCAGTCTTTCACCTGTTGACCAGTTTGGCCATGCTGATGTGGCATGTCCAGCAGATGCTTTGATGGAGAGTCGTTGCCTAGGGCACTACAGAGGAGAGGGGTGGTCCAGCTACTTGTCATTACCATATTACCCCCTCTTCGTACATGACGGTACAGTCAGATTTTGTGCCCGGGCACCAGGCAGTGGGCTATGGGCAGTTTGATGGTTTTTCAGGTGGGATAAAAATGGAATAAAAAGGTCATTAAGGAAATCGATTTGGGCAATTGATGCAAGGTCTTGGCATGAGGTCTATTCAGAGGTCATCTATGGTGTATCCCACTCCTTCCAGATCAGCTTGCAGCATTCAATGGGGTCCACACAGTCATCGAGTTGTGTTTTGATGCATTCTTCTCTCAGTTGAGGGGGCCAAGATTTGATCATTTGTTCACTTGGACATGTCATTGAGTCATATGTTATATTATTGTGCCATGGGGTGATGCTAGTGAAGGATAACAAGACCTCCCAGCCCCACCATGTGCTCCTAGTCGCTTGTCCTTGTCATCTTATGTGACACACTTGTCCTATAGTCACTTTTGTGTGGTGTGCACCCCCCTCATATGAGTGGTCCATGTTATATTGTACCAGCTCATCTTAGCCATTGATTGTATTATGTTTATCTTTTGGTCTCTCTCCTCTATTTAAGGAAGAGGCCCCCCCATTGTAAAGGCACCTTTGGGGCTCTGGAAAACTTGGAATAAAAATATTGTTTTGTGGATCTACTGCTCTTGCATTGATGGGATGCTCTTGTACATGATTATACATCTTTTGCTTTAGACATCTTTGCTTTTCATGGGTGATTTTGACAGCTATAGAGGGAGGCCAATTTGAATTGTTGCAAAGGTGCGATTTGCTTGGAGGGAAGATTGTAGGGGTTTCTCACATCCCCCTCGGGCAAAACGTTTTCATCTTAAAGGGAGTTTTTCGATTGTGCATTGTCCAGTGATTTTCTTTCTTTGATATGCCATGCTTAGATCTTGCTTATCAATAAAAAAAATCTCGCATTTCGTAGTTTGTTTTGCAGGTGAAGTAGGACGTTTTTCCTCCTTGGGATTGGACTTTTTGCTTGGAATCACTTGGATCTAGCTTGGAATTGTAACTAAATGCAAGGATCATCAATGTGCAAGGTAGCCACAAGCATTTGAGGTAAAAACTACAGGGTATGTATCCATTTTTATGTATTTTCACCCATTGGTCACTCAAGCCCTAAAAGTTAAAACCCTCATTTTTTTATTTTTCAGATCTATGGAGATCTGGCAATCACTTGGGCTTAATAATTAAAACCCACCTCTATAATAATTAAAACATTCCCGATCTAAAGTTTGGTGAACATCCGACTCCATTTACCCCTAATCTAAGGCACTGGGCCTCTCCAAGGGAGGTCACACTTGTTGGGTAGGTGGCCTTTTGCTAGATCCCAATTTGGGTTTTGCTTGATCCTCATTATTTCCTTAGATCCATTCAATAGCAAACCCCTTAGTGCCATTTCACTTTGATTTTCACCTTGTGGGCTCCATTTGGACCATTTTCCATATTTAAGGGTGGGCCTCACTTGGATCTATTATCTTGGCATTAGATCTATCTAGATCTACTAGTTTAAACCCATAAGTGGCCTTTATCTTTCATTGGTTGAATATTTGTCCATTCATAAGCCTCTTCAACCAAGCCCTAACTCATTGGGTCCACTTATCCGTTCTAGATCTAAATCTTATCCTCTCTTGATCTTCTCCTTTTCATCATCACATTTCCCTAGGAGGTCTTGAGTAGGTTCGCTAGTCCTCATTGGCTAGCTAGGGTCTCCCCCTTGGTCTTGATTAGGCTTGATCTAAAGTGAAGAGTCCCTCGGTTAGTGTGACACCCAATTGCATTGGGAACCATGGCATCTCTTGGGCCACATCTTTAGTTGTCCAACACCTATACCGTCAAGGATAGGATAACCTTTTGGGACAACTACAAGTTGTGTGATAACAGGTACTTGAGGAAGAAATGGAACGAGTACCTTGCCACAATAGTGCTCCATAGGTAAATATTTCGTTATGATCTCATATATCCAGCTACTCTCCATTATTAATGAATATCCAAATGTTTAGTGTTGCTGAATAATATTTAAAAGCAGAATTGAGAGATGACCAGCAGTGAAGCAGCAACAAACTGTGAAGCTCAAAGAGACAACCTATCCTCTATTAATCATGGCTATAGTATTAGTTCTAATAATACCGCTCTGTGTCTACATCTGACAGTAAAGAAACTAGTAACTAGTAATCATGAAACACTCTGAGATTGTATCATTATCAATATACTATCATACCTGCACAGACAATCAGTAGGTTTCTATTCTAGAGTAATTTGAGACTAGAAAGAGGACTGTCTGAGACTAGAAAGAGGACTGTCTGATGGCTCAAGTTGTAAAGAATGTCCCAACTGCCTGCTAAGTATGATGGCATAGCTGCACACCATGCAATTATTACCCTTTGGAGAACAGGCACAACAAAAATCTACCATCGATTTTCATTGTAAACTTCATACAACAGTCTAGGCAGTCTAAGTTGAAATGTTTTCTGACAAGTAGAAAGTTTCAATGTTCCAGAAAACAGGTCCTCTATGTAACTGGAAACCCAAGAACACCTACATGATAATCCCTTTACTTCCTGCCCTTGTTATCAGTACAGCAATCAATCCTACATATGACAAAATAGAGACACTATAGTTTTTGAAAATATCCACTTGAATCATTGATTTGATTACAAATAGCTGGAGATGCAACTAGATGTATACAGTTAGAAAGACACTTTACGAACACACAAAATCAGAAAATTTAAGCAATGTAAAAAATACAACTGATGTGACAGGATTAATAATATCAAGAAAAGTTAAGGTAAAAGCCATACCACTCAAAGCATCATTGTCAAGAATCATATCAAGAGCATAGTCATAGTATGGCACTTGCCCACTAAGCCCACATAAATTAAATTCATCATGTATATAATCTTCATCAATTTCACAGAAGAACTCATTTCCTTTTAATCCACAAAACCAGGAAATCCAAGATGTGTCATCTCCCTCGGAACCACTAAGGTCCGTCTCTTCACTCTCCGTGTCTGAAATTTCTTCTGCAAAATTTCATAACAGGCCATAAACTACAAAGTGAGTATGTAAGATCACACCTGGAAGTCTTTGAAACTTATTCAAGATTTCTTTCACAAAAACCATTAATCAAATACGTTACAGTTAATTATAAATTTCTAATAGAATTTCTAATATACCCAAGAGGAGCATACTTCAGATAGAGGAGCATACTTCAGATAGCAGAATGATTATAAAGATACTAACTGAGAAACAGTAACATTACTGACAGGTATGACCATTATAATATGCTCTACATTTTGAATTTGACTCTATATTTAGGTCTCAAAAAATAGAATTAAGATGGACAAGAAAGACAAGAAACAAACCTCCGGGATCTAATCTATCTGCAAATTTCAAATATAAATAAGTACATTTGTCACAAAACCAGCAAAATGAAAATTATAATATCTGGCCAATGAGGGCTTTGGTTCAATGGTCTGATCGAAAAGTATTAATCCATCCAATAGAGTTCCATTCTAGCTGTTGTCTGCCCCAACCAAATGGTATGTTAATAAACTTATAAAGGGATAGGGCCAAGTGCAAGTCCTAGGCAAATTTGGCAGAAGAGACACCCCTTAGACCTGGTGCCTAAGCTAAAGGAAGTCCATGTTATGCATTGCAGCCCATGAGCTTAGGGCATATTTTGTCAAACAACTTCCAAAAGAACTAAAATATATACTATCTGGCTCTTTATAATTATAGAAGGTGAAGCAGATGAGAAAGTCACTGCCAGCAATAGGATTCCAAAACATGCACTCAGACTCCCATAGAAAAAGGATGGAATAAGATAAAAAATTACTATTTCTCTATGAAGTATTTCTTCATATCACAGAGGAGACAAGAACTGCACACATCCCTTCTTCATTCTCCCAAAGCCTTTTAGCATACTCTTTTCCCTCACCAATTCTGCCTCCCACAGACCTTGAACCCCAACCCATATTCATCCATACGACTGCCCAACATGATGTTCCCACGAAGCCTCATGTTCTTGTCAGCTCCCCACCATCCTCGTGCCTTTTGTTTTCCTATACAAATATCCAGCAAGCAGTCAGGGAGGTGAACATCAGTAGAGTGACTAACAAGGAGGGATTCCAAGTGGACTTCTTTGATCATAGTATACATTCTTTTGTTGATTACATTGCTGATTTATTTAACCATGTTTACGCAAGATTTCCACAGGCCTGATCCCACCATACTAATCATCCAACACACAAAGCAGAAGTCCAAAAGTGATCCGAACAAATATCGGATGAGCATGCTGGGACACACATTCTCCAAGCTCTATGCTACCCCCCTTCATCTACAACTATCAAAGGAGCTTAAGAGACATCACCAGCTCGCCAGTGGACAGGCATGTTTCTGCCTTGGGCATTAGACTACTGATCAGTGATCATATTGTCACCTCAGAGTCATCATTGAGTAGGCAAGGCACAGCTCTTCAAAAGACTCTTGTTAATTTGTACAGTTTCAGAAAGTATTTGACTTAGTTCTGAGCTAAGTCACATGGTTCGAATTCGAATTCGAGTTCGACAACCATTCGATTCGGTTCGAATTCGAATTTTTGGATGAGGTTCGTTTGAGATTCGTCTTGAGATTCGAATATATATATATATATATATATATATACTAAAAAAAATTGATTAATGAAATCTGTTATTGAATAAAGTTTAAACTATAAAATGAAATCTGTTATGCTTCATAAATAAATTATAAAAATGAAATCTGTTATGCTTAAATAATTTAAGAAATAAACCATAAAAATGAAATCTGTCTCTTAAGCTATAAAAATAAAATTTAAAATCTGTTTATACACTATTTTTATAGTTCATTCTCTATCTCGTGAGCACTGAGCACCGAGTCTTACGCAGCGAGCACCGAGCGGCGAGCACTAACAGCCAAGCTGCGAACAGATGTGAGATTAGAGGGAAACTGAAACCAAAATTTACTACAACAAACTCAAGTTTGGGCACGTCCTCAAAAGTTAAAACTTAAAACTAGGGTAAGCCGTGACTCGTTAAGATCGCGTGAGGTAGTAAATAGGCCGCTAGGGTTAAAAAGAAAATGATTTTTTTTCGATTTTTCATTAAATTCGTCTTAAAATTCGAATTCGATTAAATTCGTTATGGAGTTCGTCTTTCAGAATCGCCGAATTTAATTTGATTTTTTTCACTTCTTGAAATTCGGCGAATTTCAAACCTCAAGGTTCAAATTCGCTAAATCTTGTGACTTAGGTTCTGAGGGAGGACCTATTTCAGCAACTTCATGACATTTGCATATCAGAGACCCTCATCACTGCAATTATGCAACTTTATGAATCCGTTCTTAGCTGCCTCCACTCAGAACTCTGATTTTATCTGGAGCACAAATGGAGAAAATCCAGGATGCCCTCTCTCCCCTACCTCGTTCGAGATATATATTGACGAGATGAAGTCTTTCTGTTGTTAGCATACACAGCGCGGTGATGGCTGTCTTCTTCATCAGGTCTTGACTTCTATCTTTCTCTTTGCACATGGCATGGTCCTCTTGGCCTATACCCCATAGAGTTTACAGACACAGTTATATGCCCTATCCAACTTTTGCGATCTTCGACAATTGACGGACAACCTAGTTAAAACACAGGTGATGATCTTCAACAAATCGAAGACCATCCTTGTAGACTTTCATCTCTTCTTCCAAGGGAAGGAGCTTGAGACCACCTCAGCCTACACATACTTGGAGCTTCAGATTTCATGACCTAGGTTTGGTTTGAAGAAGGTCCTCCAACGCTAGACCAATAAGAGGTATGGGTCCCTTGTCCTCCTCAAGTGGCAATGTTCCAAAACCACTTCCAAGACATATCCTCCAAGATGGATGACACAGACTCTATTATAAATTTGATGACCTGTGTCTTTCCTTCAAGAGAATATACAATGCAATGATGGTTGTCTTCTTCATCAGGTCTTATTATCCATCCTCCCCTTCACAAATGACATGACCCTCTTGGTCTTTAACCCGAACGATTTACAAAGATAGGTAGATGGCCTATCCAGCCTTTGTCATCTATGATAGTTGACAATCAACCTGGCTAAAACCAAGGTGATGATCTTCAACGAATCAAATAATGTCCTTGCAGACTTCAATTTCTTCTTCCAAGGGGAGGAGGTTGAGATCACCACAATGTACACATACCTGGGGATTCTGTTTTCAAGGCTTAAGTTTAGGTTGAGGAAGGCCCTCCAACCCCAAAACAACAAGGTGGGTCCCTTGCTCTCCTCAATAAGCAATGTTTCCAAAACAACTTCTAAGACATATCATCGAAGATGGATCTCATGGACTCTATTATTCGACCCATGATTCTTTATGATTCTGAGGTTTGAGGGCCTAGTCTACTTGAGTCAAACTGGACCAAGACACTGACAGACACTACGCAAACCCTCATGCCTTGTTGCATCATCGGGAGCAAGAGAACAGTGCCCCAATCCATTAGTCAAGCAAAGTTTGCGACCTACCAATTCTGACTCAAGACCATTTTCAAGTTGAGCTCATTCTACATAAAATCTAGACTTATGCAAACTCAACAACCGGTAGGAATCATTATATATACCTTGCTTACTACTCCCCAAAGACCATTGCCTCGACCATTGCCTTGACCATACCTACTAGACAAGTTCATTGTATGATTTCCAAGGTTTCAATTCTTCTTAAGCCAATTGATATTTAGATGGGTCACCTCCCTCCATTTAGGTATTCTTTGGATGGACCTATATGTTAGTTTTGTACCTAGGGAAGTGTTCCCCTAGTGACTTTTGCCTAAGTCACTTAGAAGGGGGAAAAAGTGACCCTCACATTAAAAGCTACTTAATGAGACTTTATAAAGTTAAAGTCACTTTTTGATAAATCTTAAGTGGGTGAGTGAAATTTATTTAAGTGATTTAAATAAAAGGTATTTTCACTCTCAATGAATCTCAACCATCGGATGAGATCTAATCTCCACCGTTGGATTAGAACAACCCTAGGGTTTAGACAAAAAGGCTTGAGGGAGGCATTTGAGCTCACTTTTGAGAGATTCAAGAAGAGAGAAAGAGCTGGAGAGAGCAAGAGACCAAGAGCACGAATTTCAAGAGAGCATTTTAGCAGGTTTTCAGGTGGCACGACTTTCAAGGCAGCTTGAGGACATTAAATGCAGCACGATTTTCAAGGCAGCAGCATTTAATATTTCAGCACAGAAATCGAGGCATCCGTACAGCAGGTTGTGGGCACGATTTTCGAGGTATTCCGTACAGCACGATTTTCTAGGTGTACGGATTCTGTACAGTACTGATTTATTTGGGCACGGAAATCGAGGTTCGTACAGTCGTACGGACTGTACCAGTTTGGCACAGTTTTCGAGGCACAAATCTGCACAGAAATAGAGGTTGGCACAGTGTTCGAGGTGCTGGAAATTAGCACAGATTTCAAGACAGCAGTGTGGCACAGAAATTGAGGCAGCCTCTGTGTATTTTTTCTAGGTGAAGATAAGTACATTTTTTGCTGGAAAAAATTATTGTACTGAAATTACATTTGCTGAAGAATAATAAATCTCTCTCTCTCTAACTGGTTTTCCCCGTGGGGGTTTTTCCAGGGCTTGATTTTGGCCAAAAATTTATGAGTATCATTTTCATGTGTGAATGTTGAAATGTGTTTTTCAGCTTGTTAGAAACATTTTACTGTGTGTTTAATTGTTACAGTAATTTTTTTTAAGTAACCTAGAGCCAATGCATAACCGGCTGTAAGTGAAAACCACAAAATGTTGACATAAACCAGCAAACAGTAAAGTGCAGAAAATTCTACACTATACACCTCTTGTGAAATAAGTTGTTGGAAGTGGGCACTGAAAAGATGATCAGAGATAAGATATATAAGCAATACATCTAGGTTACATGGCTCCACCGCCGATCCACCATGGGGGTTGAAGCCCAAGATGGCCTTCTATGTAGAGCACTCAATGGAGTTGAGCAATAGCCTTATTGTTCAACCCCCTTACACACTATACCACTAGATGCACATGCTCAAGATCTCTCTTTACCAATTTCGAGTGGGTTCACATAAGCTCCAAGTGGAGGCTAAGCAACAAATTCCACAAGACAACAAGACCCACCAACTCCATCATATGCAGGAGGTAGGAACTGAGGAACTCTATCTACTATGAGATGCTCAAGATCTCTCCACCAATTTTGAGTCGGTTCACATAGAAGCCAAGTGGAGGCCAAGCATCAAATTCTACGAGAGGACAAGACCCACCAACTCTGTCATATGCAGGAGACAGAAACTGAGGAACTCTATCTACTATGAGATACCAGATGTTTCTATTGCCTCTTAACGACGTATCAGAACTCCCCCTCCATCTTTTTTCGGTACCCAAACCAATGGTGCTTAACATTGTTCATGAGGACGGCATTTGGACTCCGATCTTTCACACTTCAACCACCCCCGAACCAAATACTATTTGGACGATCACATCCTTTGATTCCTTTATTCAGGTGCTCCCAGTAGACAGGGGAAACAAGAGGCACACATTTTGAAGCACCATTCCAACAAGGTCTAGAGTTGTGAGATCTCGAGGGGTCCCTCCTCTAGCGAGACCTTTGCAATGATGCCAACTAAGATCCCTGGACAAGTCTCGCCTTTCCAGCAAGCATGCCTCTGTATCTAGACATTAGCAACAAAACAATTTCTAGAGACAACAATACACATCATGACCAGTTCTTCTTCCAACTCTTATGGATAGTGTTATATCCTGAGTTTTTTTCTCTTTGGCCTTGGATGTTAGGAGAGACATGCATACAAAACTTGATGACCCCTAAGACTTAAGAGAGACTTTTCCTCCTCTTCAAGGGATAGGTCCAAGCAACACTAAGACTTCTTCCCTTTCCCTTGTACCCTCTTTCGAGGCATCCCTCCAAGGTGTTTGCATTTTGGCACTCCACAATCCATATATCACTCTAGTTTTCAGCATCATTTTCTTGACCATAAAGATTAGATCTTGATTTTTTTTGGTCTTATATAGGAGTGGCCCTTGTGCTCCCACGACGTATTAATACTACTGTACTTTGTGATCCCATTGACATTTTTGGGGCTATTTGTTGGACTTCAATAAAATTACCGTTACGCTTATCTTATTTTATGAAACAAAGCTCATCCTGCATTGTGTTCTCAAGGTCTCCTCCATTTGTCGTGCAGATGGCGGACTAGAAGATGCTATGTCCAAAATTGCTAGTCCAAGACAAGATAACACATAACATAAAATGAAAAAGGCTGTACTCCCTATTATTATTCAAAATCGTAAATGGGGAATTCTGTCCCAAGGAAATCAAATGAACACTTAGCAAAAGTGCCAATATCACCTCATACAGTGCCTCTCGCTTTGGGCTAGTGCTTGCTAGCCTCGGTGGGGGGGTAGGGGGATCCCTAGTGATCTGAAGTCAAATGGACAGTAGTTGGCAACCATTAAATGTGTCTCCCGCCCAACGGGACGTGCTGCCAACTCCTCTACTGTACTGTGCACTCTACACAGCTCCATAAATGATCAAACCAATGAACACCGTAGATCTACACATGGTTGGTTTATTGATCAACATGATAACTCCATCACTGTTGATTCCAAGCTTTGGGGTCTCCACGCCAGTGATCCATGGCGTACGCCATAACTCCTTGGCTACCGGGGTCAGTGGTGGACATCACCTTCCTGTCCGGTACCCACAGCATAGAAGAAGGGTGGAGTTTTGACGGGGTTCATTGTTGATGCACTGTGGTCCTGCGCAGAGGGCCTTCTGCCCTGCGCAAAAGAACTCGTCCACGTTGAACCAGTGGAGATGGCTTCAATGGTTTGTCGAAGCCAAGAAGAACACCACGACGTCGACGTTAACTTCTGCATGCTCTGGTAAGTAATACACCACTTTCAACCGTTCGCTGTAATGTTTTCTTTACTGTGCTAATCCTCGGGCCGATGCTAAACTCTTGTGTTCACGTCGTGTATGCAGTGAGTGGAGCATACTGCGGGTTTACTTCACTTAACAGGTAATAAGAAAGTCCCTCCTCATTATATCTTGGTAAAATACATGCGATGTGATTTCACTTATTACTTTGTGAATGTTGATTATTACATTTTAAACACTCATAACCGTTTGCAGGTGAGCAAGTAACACAAAGGTGATGGAAGCTACAGCATGTGGAGTGCCTCCACGGCCGACGCTGAGCGTGGGGATAGTGTGCCCCAATCTGCCAGGTAAATCACCGATTCTCGTAGCTTCGGTGGTCTCACCCTGTGGTTCAGGGTTGAGTTACTCATACGTTGAGGAGTTAAGTGTTGGGTTGTTGTTGGTTTCGTTGTTGTTTAAGAATGGTGGCCCTTGGCCCCAAAAGCAGAAGCAATAGCTTGCTGCTGGTGGAGGCTGGTCCTTGCGACCGTAGGTTTGGCCACACAGAGCGTCATCGGTGGTTACCGGCACTGCTCGGGTTTGACCCTTGAAGGGTTCGGATGTGGGATGAAGAGCATTCGCTCTAAACTGTTGATTTAAATTTGTAAATAATGAATGCACTTTGCACAGCAACGTTTAAGCCGTTGCTGGTTTTGAAACTGTAAGGGCATGCCAACAATGCTTACGGCCTTTGTCTCTTCTTTTGATTAAATGCACAGTATAGTTAATGGCAATGTATGGTGTTCCAATTCGTAATATGAAATGCCAACTTTATACAGCTGGGGTTTACTTGTATCGTTGTTGTTTATGCTTACTGTAATATAAAATGATGGATTCACCATGCTCGACACAATGTATATAATTTGCATTTAAATTACTGTTTAAAGTTTTATTGTTCATAAATTCGTAGGGTAATACGAAATACACAGCGATTCAAAGTTTATGGTTACGGCTCTTACGAGCATATATAAATACATGCAATGTCAAACTAGATGCATGAGCTAGATTTGCCTTCATATGTATTTGTTGCAGCATGAAGTTCATTTCACATATGCTATATGAAAATCGTGGAAATTCGTAAGTTGTTAGCCATAGGAAAATATATGTCTGCGCATTCAATTTTTAAATAAATGGCTAGGCCAACGATGAATCTCCTTTTTCTTTAACATTACATTTAACTCTGCAATGCACTAATATTATACGGCCTTCCAGCCATGGACCACGATTCGATTCTCACAGCGAATCTCATGTCCTGACTTAGCTCGTAACGAGGGCATAATTATTTAAAGGATTCACATTAATAATACATACCATACCAAGGCAGAATACACGGCATTTATGCGTAGCATGCATCTCAGGAATAAATAACAGGTTTAAACATAACCTTAGGAAACCCTAAGTTTAAATGCTACTGCACTTAGTAATATGTATACACATTCTGTCATTTAGTTGGGCTCCATACTATGGATCACGAATCAACTCTTGCTATTATAATATTACAAAATGCATTCTGTCCATTCAATACATGTATGCTATATATTCATACAGGTAGTCTAGAAATCGATTATATTACCCAAACTGGAAATGCAAATAATGTATAACTTTTAAATGAATGTATGGTTAGATTCAGAATGAGCACTTCATTAAGAACATTTAAGAAATTGTCATGTTCATTACAGAAGAAAAGATTTGCAAATATCATAAGGCTTGACATGTAAACCCTTAGGTTTACATGTCTGCCTGGATTACATAATAAAATATGTGTAACCCTAGTTTTGTCATTCACCTAGAAATGAATATACTCTGTATAAATGCATATATAAAAATATAGGTTAGCATTTGCAGTTTAATCATTCTAGGATGCATTTCTTAGGCTTACAACCCTGATTCAACAATATTTTTGTCCTCATAGCTGCATCAGAATTTACTTATTAATACAACAACTTAACCATGAATACTTCAGGTATTTCACACAGAATAAGAAACAGAAAATAGATGACAGAGATCTAAGAATTTCATGGCAGATCTATGCTCAGAAAATCATTATACAAAATACATATGAACATATCTGAAATAATAGATCATTTAACAGTACTTCCAGGAAATAATAGAAAGACATTCCAATACTGTCAATAACATAAACATATAGGTTCAACAGATAACTTATCTGAGTGCAGATGACTAGTGGAACCAAGCACAAACCTCCCAGCCTTTGACCTGCAAGTACTCCTTGCTTTCAGGTCACCCTCGAGCTGAGTTCACAGTCCCCCGGGTCAGAGTATAGATTTTAAGTCACCCTTAGCTTGTTTAATCAAGTTATTTTAGGATGTGACAGTGGCAGCAGACAACCCAACATCCAACTCAGTACTACTGAGCTCCAAGATGCTCCAGGGCCTTTTAAGCCTTAGCCATTAAGAGAATCAATATATCACAGCCTATTCAGGTAAATGCACTACTCCTGCTAGCTTGGAGTAGTTCTCCTACCTGCACACAATTAAGTGGCCAAGCTCTTACCAAGTTGTATGATTCCTCTTAATCTGGGCCAGTTTGGTCCTTCCAAATCTGCCCTCTTGATCTGGACCAGTTTGGTTCTCCCAAATCTGTCCTCAATCACCTGGCTTCAAGACCAGTTTGGTTTTCCAAATCTGTCCTCCCTCACCAGTCTTCATTTGTCTCAGGTTCATGTGTATTCCCATTGTCTCTTGTGTGTTCAACTCGTGAGATTGTGAATAATGAATGTGATAATTGATTGAATGTGCGTTTCAATGAGTTTTCACCTTTTATTCTCTTAGGTGTGGAATTTCTCATTTTATGAATTATTTTAATTCATTAGTTTCTCAAATCTCTTCTTTAAGGTTTGCCATTTCTCTCCAATAATAATTTATTATTATTATTAAGTGGCATTTTCCCTCCAAACCTTAGGGGATTGTGACTCCCATCTAATTAATGTGTTGGTCCACATGGTCATTAGAAATCAATTTATTAGATTTCTAAAGTCACCTAAGTAAACTGAAATAATACTTAGCAGAAATATAATAGGGGTTCAAAGTCCAAAATTGGGGTATTACAACAAGGCATCCTTTCTTTTAGGAGGGTTAAAAAACATAAAGTTATAATTTAATATTTTGATGTCTTTAGGAGTGGGTACTAGGGTCAAGATAAAAGGTAGGATGACATGCTTAAGGTGGGAGCTAGTACATAGGGTCAACACAAGATTAGGCTATCACAAGGCTAACCACCATAAATCAAGGATGGGTAAACACCCCTCAAACCACAAGACCAAAGATGTAACCACAAGGTGGGAAGACAACCCTTTTACCCACAAGACCAAAACCAACAAGGTGGGAAAACAACCTTTCTAACCATAAGACCAAGGGTGTAATAACAAGGTGGGGATACAGGTCATTTATCTCTCTCTCAAATCTACAAGTGTTCCATACACTAACTGAAAGTTCTATCATCAACATATAAGGAAGGTCCCCACTGGATGATGTGATCCCATGGTCCTCCTGACTGTCCTAAGGTCAAGTGCTAGTGACTTCATCAAGGGGTGGCCAGTCCCTTGAGAAGACACACTAGCTCAACCATCTCGAAGACCTGGGAGAGGAGGACATCACACATCATCGTCTTGGTTAACTGACCAAGATCCACTTGGTTAACTGACCAGGTACGTACCTACAAGAACTGCTTGGTCCCAGACCAAGAATCTGCCTGGTCCCAAACCAGGATGTCTCTATCTCTGCCTACAAGTTTTGCTTGGTCCTCATGACCAAGAAACTATTTGGTCCCAAACCAGAATGCCCTAGAGACAAATAGGGGCCCTATGCACATGCTAGGGACTTTGCCATGGCATCAACATACTTGGTCCTAGACCAAGAACCCCAGTAGATTGTTGGGGCCCTAGGGTACCTGCTAGGGACTTACTCTGCCTAGTTAACTGACCAAGAACCCTAGTTAACTGACAAGGGTGCCATTCAGAGAATGGCTCTCGCAGCTGCACTATCTTTAACACATAATTTCTTCCACATTAAGAGGAAGTGTATGTAGCTCGAACAGGAATAGGAGCTTCTACACAAGTTTGGTTTCAAACATGCATGAAGTCGTCCAAAGTCAAATCTATTTTGTAATTCACTTTATCAATAGTGAAAGACTTATATTTAGTTGTTGAGTCTAATAAAGTGTATTTTTAATACATTAGTGATTTAGAGTAATCTCAAACGTAAATCTCACTATGAGATTAGGGTTTTGGTAGATTAGGTCTTTAACTCGCATATAAAGGCAAGGCAAGATAGAGGGTAAAGATACATTCATTCGTTACTCAAAGATAGTTTGGTCGAAAGGTGAAGAAATACACCGAAAGAAGACCAAGAAAGTGGCCAAGGAAGAGATAAAGCAAAGCAGCAACAAGAGGATCAACTGGCAGAGGTTTGTAGGTTGAAGAACAGATACTCCATTCAATTCCATATCGTCTTACGAATAGTTTTGTACAATTGTACGGCCAGGCCGTATAAGTCCGTACAATCATACAAGAAAATCCATACAACATTTCCTCATAATGGTAGGCAGTTTTTCTTTTCCAACAAGCTGAAAACCTCAATTTGGAGGTGTCCTTGTAAGTTTTTATTATTAAATGATAATTTGGTTTGAAGGACAGATTTCTTGTGTACTTCAAAAATTATTTTATCTTCCGTTGTTCGTATTTTCCAACCATTTTTGTGATTGTTGCATGTTCAGAAATTCATTTCCGTAATTGAAATTCGAGATTTGATTTATTTAATAAAGAAACATTAAGAAAAATTTACACAAGTTCCACTCACTCATACCTCATTTGAACATCAAAGATGACTACACAAACGAGTCTAACCTTATTCTCAAGTACTGGAGTGAACTACACTATTACATCAACACGAGACTCAGATTCCTACCGATGGACATACTTTGGGATGCACAAAAGTTCACATAAGAAAATAGATAATTTTATTAATGTCTAACTAATGACCACCAAAGTAGGTCAACGAGACTGTTGAGTACAATGATGTCAATACAATGCAAGAGTACCAAAAGGTCTCCTATAAAAGGCGAGACGCAGAAAGTAAAGTGCAACAAGGTAGAGTAGTAGAAAGTGAGATCTACCCCGAGGCATGAAGAACCCTTGGCCCTAAGCTTAGAAACCCGCGTTGATTATGAGGTGTATAGTAGGCGAAGAAGATCCAAGGACAAGAGGAACCAGAAGAAAGGAAGTAGATCTTCCATGGAATGAATCCATCTCTCCTACCATTCGAGGCTGAATGAAGAAAGTTGAGTGTAGTCGGTTGTCTCGAGGGGGGCCTGGTGGGGTGCCTGGATCGTCCGTTGTGTTGCAAACTGGTAGAGGTAGTGCACCAATGAGGTCTGGGGGATCTCATCCATCTCCTGGGAGGGGGTCTGGTTTGGCCATGTCGCTGAAATCTCATGGAACGAGAGGATGTCCCATAGGTCCACACTGACCTGGAGTTCAAGGCTGCACTGGTGTCGATTTGTCCCTTAGTGCCCCTTCCTCAGGGTAGCACCGGGAAGGAGTAGGTGATAAACCGAATAGGGTATGGTCTCGTAGGAGGCTGAAGAGTATGGGCTCGAAGCCTGAGGGCTTCTTGGATGTATAAGGCTAAACACCGCTAATCCAGATACCTAAACAAGGCTGAGTCCCCCTAAATAAGCAATGAAACCACCCATTGATCTCATAGTAAAAGGGGCACCAAAAGATGAAGTGCTCCTCAGTCTCGACCTCATGTAGCTACCATAGCTGACAGTTCCTGCCTGGTCAGTCAATCTAGTGGTCTGTCTCTACCCGAAGTTTATGAGAGTCCACTCTAAACTGGCCTAGGGGAATGTGAAGAGCATGTAACTAGTATCGAAATGTATATAGTGGTCGAACAATGAGCCCATTCCTAAGCTCCAAGAAATGTCAACATAAAAGGCCATCTCTGGGCATAATCCACTAGGGGGGTTAACCCGAGTGATCTGGATAAACTACCTATAGATGTCATCTCTGATGATCTTGTTCAGCACCTGTCTAGTCGGAAGGAGATGGCCAAGTGCATCCAAGGAATATCGAAATGGAGGGAGGTTATCAATCTAAACGCCCACAGACCATAAAAGATCTAAAACCCCTGCAAACCAACCTCGAGCCCAACCCAATGGGCTAGAGAGGGAAATGGTCTCAGAAGAGCAATAAGCTAAGTACCAGTCTCGCCCCTTCGCTAAGTCAGCTAAGTCTTGGATATGATGTAGAAAAGAGACCCGTCCAAACACTGTCTCAACTCAGAAGGGTCAAACCCCAAACTCTGCTAGGATGATGTGATGAGGAGTTGTCTACTTGCATCTAATGATGCATCGAAGGAGAATGGCTTGGACTCTCTCTACTAAGGCCTAATCAAACTCCAGTAAGGAAGGCCCCCAGATCTCTAAGCCATAGGGAGCAGTGGGTCAAATAAGTGGGTCCATGAGAGACATCTTGGATGAGATGTCTTGAATATGGTGATGGAAACATTGTCTCTCGAGAAGGGCTAAAGACCCATAACCCTTGGCAATCTGAGGCTGGAGAGTCGATCACAAACTAAAACAAGATCCTGAAAATCATACTCCCAAGTACGTGTAGGTGCAAACTCCAATAAGGAAGGCCCCCAGATCTTTGAGCCATAGGGAACAATGGGTCAAATAAGTGGGTCCATGAGAGACATCTTGGATGAGATGTCTTGAATATGGTGACGAAAACATCGTCTCTCGAGAAGGGCTAAAGATCGATAACCCTTGGCAATCTGAGGCTGGAGAGTCGATCGCAAACTAAAACGGGGTCTTGAAAATCGTACTCCCAAGTAAATGTAGGCGCTGGTGATCTCGATCTCCTCCCCTCTAAAGAAGAAATGAAGGTCTATGGATTTCTTCGACCCGTTGAAGATCATAACCTTGGTTTTACCCAAGTTGACTGTGAATTGTTGAAGGTCGAAAAAGAGAGCTAGGACATCCAACTATCTCTGTAATCTCGCTAGAAACGAGGCTAGGAGGACCACATCATCAACGAAAAGGAAGATGGATATCAAAACCTGGTGGGTCATTGTCTTGGATATGCTCGTCGAGAAAGGCCTCTAGCTTATCAATATAAATCCCAAACAATGTGGGGGACAGTGGGAAGCCCTCTTTAACTCCGCCAGTACTCTTGATGAAGTCTGACATCCCATGAACAATGTGGAGGCGACCAAGAACCGACTCATAGAGGCACATGATGGCATTCAATAAGGTATGGGAGATGCCAGTGTCTCTAAGCCTCTGGCACAGGGATTCTCTCAAGATGGAGTCGAAAGCCTTCCAAAAATCTATAAAGCAACAATAAACATTCGAAGGCCGATGTCTTGCCTCCTCAATGATGGCCCAAAGGATAAAGATGTGATCAATGGTATAATGAGCAGGTCGGAATCCTACATGTCCCTTAACCATGAGGTGTCTACGCTCAAGCTCACTATAGAGCCTCATATGGAGAGTCGTAGCATAGAGCTTCAAGAATGTACGGCCCACCATGTTCATCCTATAATTGTTGGGATCCAATTTGGGGCTCGATTTGTGTATTGGGCGAATGATGTGATGCGAGCAAGCTAGAGGAAAACCTGTACGGACCACATGGTTGAAAAGATCAACCAAGTAAGAAACCAAAGCATGAAGACCGTGCTTAAAGAACTCTGCCAGAAAACCTTCCTCATATGTCGCTTTGTTGTTGTTCATCAACCAACGACCTCTCTAATGTCACTGTCTGAAAATAAGCACCATGAGGGTGGAGAGGTAACCTAAATCTAGGCCTGTCCAAGAATATCATAGAGAGTCGATATGTGGCAAAACATGGAACCAAAGTCAAGATCGGTTGGGAGGGGGGGACCAACAGGGGAGGATGGTATGCCAAAAGTTTTTAGGTGAGTAGGGGAATGGATAAGTCATATCTCCTCTGAGAGATAAAGAGGCATTTCTTGCAGCGGAGGAGACAATGATACAAAAGCTTTGAGTTTGGGGTAGGAGGGGTGAGCATGGGTGAATGCATGTTGAAGTTGGCAGTGGAGGACCTTGCATTCTTTGTCGTACCATCAATTCATAGGACAGGATTTGTATTTTGAGGAGATGGAAGTGGACCAAGTGGAGTGAGGGTAGGATTTGATTGTTGCATACCAAATGGTGGCTAAGAGTTAATAATACTTGGTAGAGGCAAAATCAAGTAAGGACAATTGGGTCTCAAATGGGAGCATATGTCGGAGGTGGGTAGAAAAGGCGTCCAAGTCCCCCTCGTCGAAGCGGAAGATAGTGTGGGGTGGGCCTATGGAGGGGATGTGGGGGAAGGGGGGTGTCAGCTCGAAGAGAGAAAGAGAGGAGAGCATGGTCTACGAAGGGGACGGGGGAAACAGAGAAGTTATGGCTAGATAGGACGTAGTACACGAAACTCACAGCACCTCCATGGGGCCAACTGGTGAAGAAGAGAGTCTAGGAAACCTGGGAGCCCATTCAGAATAAACAACTCCTGAGATTCCCCTAAGTGTAAAAGGTATCGACCATAAGCTGTGAGGGGCCCCAATGCATCGTTAGACATCCGATGAAGGCCCACTGATTCTGGCCTGATCTCCTGTATGTAAAACATGTCATATGTCCAATCATGGAGAGGAATCTGGAGGGCTCTGGTGCGGGAGTTGAAGTCACCTAGGAGAATCACCTCCCCAACCAACGAGTATTGGGTGATATCGACATATAAATCAATAAAGGGGTCCTCATTAGGCCCATAATGAAGGGCATATGATGAAGATGTTGGAGGAAAATAACAAACTACAATGTAGATGTCCCTTGGGAGAGGGAAACACCACAAACCCGAACCCGAACCCGAACCCTAACCCATAAAAACCCAGGTGTCTACCATAAGCTGTGAGGGGCCCTAATGCATTGTCAAACATCCAGTGAAGGCCCATTGATTCTGGGTCGATCTACTGTATGCAGAACATGTCATATGTCCAATCGTGGAGAGGAACCTAGAGGACTCTGGTGCGGGAGTTGAAGTCACCCAAGAGAATCACCTCCCCAACCATCGTGTATTGGGTGATACTGACATAAAAATCATAAAGGGGTCCTCGTTAGGCCCATTATGAATGGCATATGATGAAGATGCTGGAGGAAAATAACAGACTGTAATGTAGATGTCCCTTGGGAAAGGGGAAACACCACAAACCCGAACCCACAAAGACCTAGCAAACTCATATGTGGCCACCAAAGAAACCCTGCTCTGGAGGGATTCTCTAATGAAGCAAGCAACTCCACCTGAGCCTCTGACACACCCTGAACTCCTTGTCTCTTGTCTACATGCTAAAAACTTATGGTACCCTGTAATGTTTAGGAGAGGATGAACACGGCTCTCGTGCGTCTCGATATGTATAGGATGTGTGATGACCCAAGAGCATCATACAATAGACCCGACAATGACCAAAAAATTGATGGATATGCATGCACCCTGTCGTCTCTCCCAATAGGCATGTCATTTGGAAGCCCCAACATGAGGTACCCATCCAGGTGGAAAAGGGTCTCTGATGACTCCTCTGAGGTTCCTGGAGCATTTGTGCTTTGCAACCTATAATCTAGTGAGATCTTCATCGAGGAAGTTCTTACTGGGAAGTGAAAACAGCTTTCGCTTAGCTCTGAGAGCCGAAAGTCGATCAGCTGCAAACCTAAATTGAAGAAAGAAGGTGGAATCAGACCTAGTCCACGCTCGATCGAGGGTCACATCTTGCATATCCAGAGCATCCTTAAGAAACAAGATTCCAATCACCATGGGGTATATGGATGGAAGAGGTAGAGAGAGCCCTCTCACTTTGAGATTCGGTTCCCATGCCCGTCTGGTCCGTTCCTCCATGAGTTTAGCTTGTACTACCACCTCTACTACTGCTAGAGAGGGGTAAGGGGCTTTCTCCCTGCCTCTAATAGCCTATGCCCATGAATTGATGCGTGTTTTTGTTTCATGTTTGAATGCATCCTGTTGAGACCTAATCTCCTCTTGCTTATTTTTAAGGTCTATAATCTCTGCATGTAGGGAGTCGCTAGGTGGGTGGTGTAGGGCCTCTCGCTCCTTGTTGTCATTTAACTGCTTCTTCAATAATAGGTTCTCCTCTTCAATTTTTGCGACCCTATTTGTGAGGTCCTTGATCTCTGTCTATAATGCTAAATTTTACGATTCCAGGCACACTACTCTCATAATTAGATCTTGAATGATCCCATTGTTGTACCCCTCTCCAAAATCCTGTGTATCTTTCTTTAGACCAGTTGCAGATGAATTTGTGCCCATTAGCAAGGATGTTGGTTGGATGCTTTGTATGGGGGCCATTATAATAGATTGGAGTGATGAGTCGCTCAAAGGTAGTGGGTCACTCGCAACACTCTGCACATCCCTGCACTCAAACTGCCTACGAAATTCCTACTCAATCCCTACCCCTGCAACCACAAGCACAATCCACGACCTACATTTCAACCCAATGCTCTTCAACACTCACAAACTGCATTGGCCTTGGACACGAAGCCCACAAATCAACCAAAACCACAATAAACACAATCAAATGCTCAAGAACCATGCCAATCCTCCTAGTGACCACAGTGGCTAGCAACACAATACCAACACCAACGAGACGTCGAGAAGCAACCAAGCAATAACCAAACAAATTGTAGTCAAAACAACATTGCGCAATCTCAACAACAATCTACACCGACAAAAGAAGGCCACATGAGTGGTCACCAACAATGCAAATAGCAAAGCATATCAATAAATGGTGCCACATGCACAAGATAACCTCACACTTTGATGACAATGTCTTGTGCAAGCTTTCATGGCACATGTGCTAAAATAACCAATTGTGCAAAATCCCTAGTTAAAACCACCTGGCATTGATTTTGAAAAATTTAACACCTACACTTGTAGTGATCCTTATGCATACCAAGGAAAACACAAATCCAAGAGAGTAGAAGGAACACCTCTTCCATTTCCAAATGCTGATGACTGCAGCTCGTACAGGTATTTCCTTGGGGTGTGTCTAACCCATGGAAATCGTCATTAAATATACCTTAGCTTTACGAAGGTTCACTTTATTAATTTATTAATAAACGTGAACGCCTTTTTATAAAGTGAGTTTAATTTAATGAAGTGCCTAAGTCAAGGCATTAGTAATTTAACTTAAATGTGGACCATTGATCTCAAGTCAAGATGAGATTTAAACTTGATCGTTGAGATTAGGGATTTGGCCCAACTCAAAATTATAAAAAGGCAGTAGGGGTTAAAACAAAGACACATTAATTATTCACAAGTTTGTGAGTAAGAGAAAATCAGAGAAGGTCTTTTGATTTTCAGCTATTGGCGAGGAAGAAGACATAGCAGAGATCAGCGAACAAAGGAGCAACCTTCAGAGAGTGAGCAGATCGTACAGCCCAGCCATACACCAGTAGGTTGTACAGCCCAACTGTACAAAAGGCCGTACAGTGTACGGAACTACAGAGGCAACCACACGTGTGAGCAACAGACTGAAAGAAAGCATGCAAGGTCAGGCCATACAGCCCAACCATAAAGCAGAGGCCGTACATCTCAGTCATAGGGTGCTTGAAGGAAGATTTTCTGTAACAGAAAATTTACAGGTGTGCTGAAGTGTTTATAATTTTCCTCGGAGCCATTTTCCCAAGTCTAGGAGCTCTCGTAAGTTCTGATATTATTTAATGATGAACTGATTTGAAGAGCAAAAAAATCATTGTGTGGTTGTTGGATCTGTTTCATTGGTTTTTGCTTCCGTTGAAATTTTATCAGTTAATTTATTCCAGTAGTGTAAAATCCTCAGATCTGATATCTTACCTAGGCACTGTTTTAAAAGAAATTAACACCAAAAGTGAGTCAAAGGCTAGCCTCTTCACTTCATCGTTAATAATGGAAACCAGTAGAACTTGATTGCAATGGCCACAATAAACACTTCAGCTTGACTATTGTGCCACAGATACAAACATACAACACTGGTTGGTTGCACCAAGCAAAATAAACAATGTGATGCATCAATGCAAAGTTGCAAACTACACATTCAATCAGTTCATTCCAAGTCAAGGTAATTTGCAACATAGCACCATTAGACATACATGATGTGTTGTTGGGTCAGTTATTCCTATGGGAGCAACATGGCATCTGTCAAATCATGACCAAAAAATGTCACCTTTGCCATTAAGGATCAACGCTATAGAACTCCAAAAGTTCCTCCCTAAATCACCACCACAACTTCTGTTAAAAGCTTAAAGTGTCACTAACCAGACATAGAAATCCAAATTGACAACAAGTCAAGTGCAACAACAACCTTACAATCCCCAATTCTTGAGTAGGGTGGTATGCAACCTAAACCTCCAATTGACAAAGACCTTAAGTTCAACACACCCATGCAATTTAACCAAATCATTGACAAGATAACACAAAACACTTACAACAAGGTTACTTAACTCTTTAAAATTACCAAAGCAGGAGAATACCCATTATCAACTATGTACTTCATTCTTGAGAAGGTACAACAAACGTTTCCTCATTTGTTGGCTAGTGCACCATGGAGACCATTTCTTCAACATAGCCTTCTAATGTAATGTGGACCAGCACTTCTAATTCCAACACAATAGTGACCATTGCTACCCAAAGGAGAAATTGACCTATGCACAAGTACAATATTGCCCTCCACCAAATCCTTCTCAATTCTAGACACAGAAGAATAGCAATGGGCACGACTTTCTACAATGCTACTTGTGCTACCTTCTTACTCAACCAGTGTCAATCCTTAGTCTAAACTCTTGCATGACCAACATCAAACCTCTAGCACCCAATCTTCCAATACCAACACCAAACCTCTAGCACCCAATCTTCCAATGCCAACACCAAATCCATTAGGCACTAATTCATGAGAGAAATGGTTGTACACCTGAACAATAGCTTAGCAGGCCACTAAGCTGCAACACAAATTAAAGGAGTTGTGTGGGTAATAAGTTGGGGGATCAAAGTAGATTAGGTCAATTTAGACTACACACAAATGATGAAATTGGATCAAATCAATGCATGCCCTAGCCAACATGATTTTATGGAATTAGACAACGATCATCCTCTTCCATTATGTTGCCCAAAGGCCAATCATTAGGGATTGCCTCGATTGATCATTTGATCATCCATTCAAGTATAAATCTATATCATTTACTCTTGTCAATCCTCTTAGAGAGGGTTCTCTTAGATAGTAGGGTGTGATTTGCATTCATTCTACCTTTCTGAAATCGAGCCCCACAATCATATTACACAACTCAAGTCTACAATGTTACAATCTATATTGAGTATTGTATTGCTCTTGTATTGGCAATAGACTATATACCATGTAAGAAATTATGTGTCCAGACTCCATACTATTGTATCTTGTGGTGATTGCTTGACAAGTTCAATGGTTTATTGTTAAGATTGCACTCACACACATAAGTTGTAACGTTTGTTTGTCTATTTGCTAAGTATCTTTATGTTTAGTGCTACTTTGTGATGTGTGTGATTTAATTATGTAATTGTAAGAGATATTCCTCCCACAAATATCATTGATCACTTCAATGTCAGTGATTCCCATCCTCAGGCTTCTGTGACCATACTATTATTAGATCACAACAATACTCAAGATTATTTCATTGCAACAAGGTTATCGTCTTGCTATAGCACAACAAAGATCACATTCCTTGATCAATCTTCACAGTGTGAAGGATAATGTGCCCACTAATTGATCAATGTTGACAAGCAAATCAACGATTGTTCAAACAACATGGAATTGAAAAAATAGATTAAATATGAGCACAAACCCAAATTTCTCTTGATATTTTAGAGTTCAAAAATTGATTATTACATCAATGGTCAAAGACTCAAGAGACAGTTACTTGGAAAATTTTGGCTTGTCACATAGGCCATAGGTCATAAGGCATACAATCAAAATGGGACAATATCAATCTCATGGATTGAAATATTGATGTACATAGTAGTGGTACATAAGAACCCATAAAAGACACTCCACTTCTAGTTGTTGAAGTACCATGTCTCAAACAAATGTAAGTTGCCTAAAGTTATTTGTATGTCCACATCCCACCCATTTAAATCCACTAATGAATACTCTTTTTTCCTCTAAGAGAAGAGCCAAAGATTTGAATGAATGAACACAAGATCTTCTACTCTTGGAAACCAACCTAGCACATTTTATTGAATGGATATAGTTGAAGGTACTCCAGTTCCTCGCACATGTTGACAAACTAAACACCCGTTAAATGACACAAAGCTACAAGTGATTGTACCTCTTTTGCTCCTACACCATGAATGTTCCACCAATGTACTGGTGGCAATGCAGTCTTTCATCAATGGCAATGATGTCAAGAAAAAATCCAATAACAACAACAAACACTTCAAATTAGGTTTAAACAAGTGAGGCATCTACTAGATTTAAGAAAATTTTGTTGATGCCTTCCTTCACCTTATCGCAACATACTTGTCCTTGTGTGAGGCCTTCCTCTTCCCATTGCTTACATCAATGAATTTAGCTTCGTAATACTTTGGATTTAGAGCATGTAATGAGATGTTTAAGGTGGCATTGAAACTACACCACATCTCAATAAACATGTTTAATAAATTCGTCGTCAACCATAATTTTGACCGCATGCTCCTTCCATTGTGTCTTTACACGTTACAATAAAGGTGTCCATATCCATTTCCCTATTCATGCAAAATATGGCCCCTCACATGGTGTAAAATCACTTAAAGGGACTAGTAAACAAAAGGTATAACCATTCCCTACAATCCCCTCTTTCTATTATTGTCATCATTACTTTGACATACTTCCGAAGAGAATAATCACCACTAACACTAACATTCTCTCATGGGGATTTGATATTGCTTCCACGGACATACATCAAGATCCCATTGAATTGGATAGTAAACAAGAAAAGAGGGTGACAAGACAAAGTGCCCAACTAAACAAACCAATGTTAAAAAAATCAAACCTGAGGATAACTGCACAAGGTCAACAAATCAAAATCATCAAATTATAAAAAAGACTCGACAAAAGAATGACAAGCATTTAAATATACAAATATTTCATTATTTTCAATAAAAATCCAAAAAAGATTTGTTCACACCCAGTAAACACCAAGTTTTCCCTTTTAAAGCATGCTATAACACTTTTCTCTTTCCCAAACATGCAAAAAACAAGTGAAAATAAGACCCAACACATCAACATAATTTTTAAAACAATCACAAAACTTTTGTAAAAAATGCAAGTTTTTTTTTCAAACTTGCAATTTTGATGGCATTTTTTCCACATTAGCAAAAACAAACTCTCCATGTGCAAAAATGCACTCTCCACCTACAAAGCACACTCATCTAGCGAATTTGTTCTCCAAACACACGCCAAGTCTATTGTTTTTTGCAATTTGGTCACAATTGCAAGCTATGTGAATGTTAAGTGAAAAGCCTTGCTTTAAAATGAGAATTTCATGTTTTGTTGTTTTGTTGCCTTTAAGGGGTTTTTTATGTTTTAAGGTTTATGGTACCCATAATCAACTTAGATGTCGGACTCAAAAAGATTGGACTACTTTTTGGTGTCTAAAACCTTTTTGGAAAGACCAAATAGGCTTAAAACCTAGATCGGTTCAATGGCTCCTTCAGATCATGTCCCAATTTACTTTCAAATTCAAAAGGAAGGCCAAAAATCCCAAGCCCATGCAAATTCAAGTCTTAATGGTTACAAGATGAAGAATTCAACTCACTGGTTAAACATGACTGAATAAAATTTGATTATGACGAAGACGGATCAGCAATGTTCCAATTTAGTTCTAATCTTCGAAGGCTGAAAAGGGCCACAATGGAGTGGGTCAAAGCAAAATATAATAACTCCCAGAGAGACATCACTGAGATTGAGGGGAAATTTACAAATTTATTTGTTGAGAACACTAGTGGTATATTTTCTGATGAAGAAAAAGAAGCTCTAAAAGTCATGGAAGACAAAAAAATGGAACTTATTAAAATGGGAGAAGGCTAAATGGAGGTTTAAAAGTAGGGCCATGTGATTGGCACATGGAGATGCAGATACAAAGTTTTTTCAAAATTTCACAAAAAGGAGGAAGCACAGGAATGCAATTTGGGAAATGCCTAAGCCAAATGGTAGCATGGCCTCGACTTTCAAAAAAATTGCAAAGTTTAGAGTTAACCATTTCTCACAGTTATTTTCAACTTCAAACAAGGCTACCCCTATTGTTGAGTTCTTTCCAAGAATGGTTGATGAAGAGGCAAATGATGAAATGTATGCAAAAGCGTCAAAAGAGGAATTAAAAGAAGTAATTTATTTTCCTATCAGAAAGACAAAAGTCCAAGAGCAGATGGTTGGCCAATGGACTTTTTTTAGAGATTATATTTAGTGGTTGGAGGACATATTGGCAGCTGTAGAGGAATCAATGTTTTAGGTAGCTTCAACGCAACTTTTCTAGCACTTATTCCTAAGAAGGACAATCCTAGATTTCTAAGGAACAATTTGGATTTTAGAAAACAGGTGCAAATTCATGATGTGGTAGAGTAGCCCGAGAAGGAAAAAGATTCCTTCAGTGATCGTAAAGCTTGATCTGTCAAAGGCATTTGATAGGGCTACTTGGCTCTTCCCTAGATTAATTTTAATTTATTCTGGATTTGTGCTCCCTTTTATCAACTAGATTAAAGGATGTTTGAACTCCTCCTCTTTTGTTGTTCTACTGAATGGGTCCATGTAATATCCCTTTTTCAAATTTTATTAAAATGCCCAATTTTCCACTTTTTTTCCCAATTTCGACCTTTGACTAGTTTTACTGTTTTGACCTCCAAATCAACCCAAATGCTCCCAAATCTTCTGTAGGAGTGTATGAATGGTATTTAGACTTGAATATCAGGTTCAGGGATGTTTTATGGCCCTCCAAATACTGCTGCAAACTTGATTTGTATTCTGATCAATATATGTAATTTTGACTAGTAATTTGTGCATCAAATCCCCCTCGGGTAACACTGCAAATGGCCTTCCAAATGCCTCCAAACTCCCACAAATTTATGAACAGAGGTATATAATGTGTTAAGTATGTGATTAAGGTCTCATATGCACCATTAATTGATTTTTACTACTGTTATAACTCTCTCACATTCAACAGTAAAAACCCCCAATTCGACCCTTGGGGAAATGGCACTATTTCACCTCCCAATACAACTAAACTGAGTAAAAATGCTTCAAATGCTCAAGTACAGTACATGAAACTTGTAGAAGACATCCATGGCAGTATATTGATCACAAATATATCAGAGAATCATCCATCCATTCGAAATAATCAACATTATAGTGTCATACATCAATGCATTGGGGAAATGGACATTGTTTGCTCATTAATCAATAGTTTTGCATACAACCAGTGGGTATTTCGACCTGATACTTTCTGAATATCAATAACAGAGGATATGAAGCTATTACAATCAGAAATATATAATGAGAAGCTCTCTCAAGAAGCACAAGTGCTCACCAAAAACGCCTTCCCTCAAGGAGCACGAATATGCCTTCAAAACTGGAAACGGTGGAGAGAAAGTGCTGCACTAAACCAAACCATGAAACTTCCTGTAGCTGCTACCTGCAAATACAAACTCCATTAAAGCACCATGAAAGACCTGAATGGCCTCTCCAAACACCAACTTGGATGGGAATCTTTCACCCTCGAAATTGGCTAAGGCAAGAAACTAGTCATCCACTAGCTCTCTCTTCACAAATGCAATTTTTCTCAAATCATCAAAAGCCATTCTCATACTTGATTTCTACATTTTATAACCAACATTAGCCTTCAAGGGGTCGAAATCCTCTCAATAGATTCAATAATTTTCCATTTAGAAAATATTCCTCATTTGCCACTTGTCTCCTAGTTCCAACCTTCCATCTTCTCCCAAATTCGAATTTGAGTCTCTTTAGATTCCTCCAACTCCATGAACGCCTTCCTTGAGCCTATTTTTGGGGCTGACATGTCATAATGGTCAGGTGTAAGAAGTCAGGTCTGAATTTTGTCATAAATGTCATAGATGCTTCATTATTGTTGTCATAAAACTAGGGAATCTAGCCCAAGTGTCCACTAGTCTCCAATTTGACTCTTCCTCTCCCATGGAGGTTACTATTCCATCCCATTTCGACCTAAGATGCTCAATGCCATGTGTTATGACTTACCAACTCACCCAAGAGTGTTCACCTTCCCATGAATTCGAATTGGCAAGAGAGAGCTTCCATGTGGCATTGAAAAATCAAGCTAGTGTGGGTCCCACCACCTCCATATGTCTCCAAAACCACTTGCCACCTAGAATTTCTCTTGAATTTATTTATTCATCATATTTATTAAATGCTTGAACCCTTCTAATGTCTAAATATCATTTATTAGCTTCCTTATTACCATCCCACATGTGCCCATCCAACCTAGGAAACTAGTAGGATTGATGGGATTGTCTTACTATGCACTTATTTGAATGGGGACATTACAGTCCACTTTAAAGTTTTCCAAATCCTTCATAGGGTTTGGACAAGGGTGTCCCATTTCCCCTCTGTTGTTCTTGTTGGTAGCCAAAGGATTAAGTAAGATCATTGAAATTTGAAACCTACAAGAGAAATGGGGAATTAAAAGGAATTAAATTGGGATCAGTTAACTTTCATAAAGTCAATTTTGGAGGCTACTCCCTCGCATGCATTCCAATTGGTATTTTGGAAAAAGTTGAAAGGAAATGTTCAATTTTCTGTGGAAGGGAAGCAATGAAACCATAATGCCCTTCGTGAAATGGACAAGAATCACAAAGCCAAAGACCTTGGAGGGTGGGGCTTAAAAAATATTCACCACTTTGGACAAGCCTTGGCAGCAATGACCCAATGGAGATTGATCAAGTATGATGGTCTATGTTTGCAGGTCATCAAAATCAAATACATGGACCCTTAGTCAATAGAAGAACGGATAAGGCATAAGAACAAATCCTTTTCAAATACCTCGACTATGTGGAAAGCATTGGTGCTAGCTTTTCCCCTTTTAGGGAACTGGATGGTTTGGAAGGTAGGCAATGGACAAAGTATGATACTGGGAGCTGACCATTGGATAGGGTGTGAAAACAAACACATTCTTTCTGAAGGGCATCAGATAAAAGTTGAGTCAGTAAAGTATCACCCATCTTGCAGAAACTACAGATATGGGCAGATGCACTTTATGGCAGCAAGGATGGAAGGAAGTGAAGGATTTAGGACTAAAGGGAAAGAGACCTAGAACAATTTGATAGCAAAGCTGGTGGAGACTTATATTCACCTTAAGGAGGAAGAGGATTCATTGGTTTTCTCTTATAACCCATCAGGTGACTACACTGCTAGTATGGGTTACAAAGCCATGGTTCTTGCTGAAGAACTAAAAGAATGTTGGTGATGGAAGCCACCATGGAAATTAAAAGATTCATTAAAATCAAAGCTTCTATGGCTAGCTTTGAGTAACAACGTTTTAACTTGGACTAATTTCCAAAAGAGATAATGGCATGGTCCGGGATTCTGTTGTCCATGCAGATGGAATAAGGAGACCGTTGAACATATTCTGGTGGACTGTTCATTTGTAAAAGGAGTAAGGAAGGAGGTACAGCCTATCTGGAGTGGGACAGTGGTTTGGAAACACGCTGAGTGAATACTTACAGAAATCGCTAAATGATCCAGCTTTGGCAGATCATAAATCCCTCCCTTGTGTTGTGGCATGGGCAATATGGAACACTCAAAATGCATGCTTGTTTGACGGCAAATCCTTCTCACCTTTGGAAGTTTTCCATAACATTAAATTTGTTTATAAAGACTTATAACAGCCTTGTGTTCGGAGGAATCCCAGAATTTCCAATCCTCTAATGATAGATAAACCATACGTTTGGGAGTTTTTTTATGATACCATCCATGGTAATCCAGGTCCATGTGGTGCTGGAGGTGTCATGTACTTACCCAATGGATCAAACTTTTCTTTCAAGATATCACTAGGGCGCAGAACAACTAATTGGGCAGAAATGCATGCAATCCTCAATCTGCTCAAACTGACTATGGACAAAAATATAGTCTTCAAGTCATGGGCGATTCCAAGTTGGTTATTAAAAGGGTTCAAGGACTTTCAGGCTCCATAACCTTACTCTCAAACCTCTTCTGGACCAGATCCTGAATGCAGCACAGCTCTTCGATCATGTCTATCAACAATTCATTCTGAAGCTGATGTATTATCTAAAGAAGCACTCTCAGGGCAATTAGGGAGCCTGCAGGTGGAAGACACTGATGCAAAGGTGCAATCACCCCAATTTCATGAAGATGATATCCTTCAGATTCAGTTACTTATCGACTTATTTAGCTCTTTCAATTTTTTATGTACTAATCAGATTAAACAGATGCTTCTATTTTGAGATATCCTTGATGATTTTTCCGAAGATGATATTTTGAAAAATGTAGCAAAGCATTAGGCCATGTTTTGTTCTTTTTTGTATTAACCTTATTACAGATAGGTTAGATCTGATAGACAGACTTCAACTAATATTTCAGCAGTTTTGATCTATTTTTTAATTTCCCAGTGCTTATGTACATTCGGAAATAACTTTGTTTTCACCTTGATAATATAAAATTACAATTTTTTCCTTTGAAAAAATTATTGTCAGGAATAAATGGCAGAGAAATTCAATGCCTTTGTATACCAATTCTGATTTGTAACACGCAGTTTTGATGTCTGGAGCTTATCAACTCAGCATTTTTTATTCCTAAGATTTAGAACACTAGGGCTAAGTTTTAAGTTATTATGAGCCTTGTGAATTTAATATAATCCACGCAAACACACATTGCTGCAGTTAATACAAATGGTTCAGAATCTCAGATGGCATGGAAATGATACTTATGGGGCAAGCAAAAAGGAGTTGTTGTCCAATTTTCATAGTTTTCCCTGCTTTCGGTTCTAGATTTACACTTAATTCTGCGTTGATAGCAGTTATCTGCTATTCTGATAGAAGACATGGCTTACTAGAATTCAATCTATGGGCACCACCTTTTAAAAGCATCTAAATTACAGTGTATCAAATGAAAATATAGGACGTGATAAATACACAAATTAGAAACAAAAATACTTGGAAGCGTGAAGCAGAACCGAAACTGGGCCTGAGCCATGGAAAATCACATAAGCAAATAGACAGCTATTAGAGGTTTTCAAACATTGAAGTTAATGTCCCTGTAGGGACAGCCAGCCAGAAAGAAGTGGTGTCTCCTACTAACATAAGGTCGATTGGTTGTGTTGTGAATATGGTTGTTTGTTCGGCCTTCCCTTCCTCTAGAAGGGTAATGCCTAAGCCATGGCAAACTATTAAGCAAGCAAATAGACAGAAATAGACAGCTAAGCCAAGCAAACTGAACATTTGGGAAAATCAAAGTTAGTGGCGCAAGGGCAGGAGTGGTGTCTGATGTTAATATGCTTGCCCAGCCTTCCCTTCCTCTTGGGACATGTTGTGGGGTGTGGGTGAAACAACAATCCCATACGCCTATTTTTTTTGTTGAGTATTGAAATTGCTTCTACAGTTATAAAATCTCCTCCGTGTTGTACTACATCCAGAAGGAAGGACAAGGTTCGAATCTCAGCCGGCAACATACTAAACCTATGTACAATTTAATTTTGACAATTACGTAGCTTATCATTACCGAACCAAATAAATGAAATTCAGAGAATACAAAAGAATGACCTGTGGGAGGAGGAAGAGAGAGCTTGGGGTCCTTGCCCTTCGGAGCAGACGTAGAGGCATTCTCTGAACGTTTTTTTGAAGCATATGTCGGGGATCGCTCCAGAGTCACCGAAGATTTCAGAGGTTTGGTACTAAAATCGCCGCTATTTATCCCATACCTTGCCCCTGATCCTCCTGATGTTCCTCCTCCACCTCGCATGGACCCCTTATTCTTCATCATATTTCTCTTTGCAAAAGCCCTCTCAACCCTTGTTCTTCGTTCGTTTGTTTTCTGCGTACTGTAAATTGAATGGTTGAACAAATAAGCGTACTTCTCTCTATAATATTATCTTCCTTTTATATTTCTGTAGATATATATATAATAATAAGAATAAGAATAAGTCATGGTATTCCTAGTTTTTTAAACTGCCACGGTATTGAAACCTAACCCTGCTGCGCCATTCTAGGGTTTATTCATCACCCCTACCTCCCATCGATCTGCATTTTGGCAATAATATAGCATTTTTATGTCCATTTTTCATAACATGGAAAAGCAGGAAAAGCCCTTAAGGTCATTTGACCTAGTTTTAGTTTTTGTTGATATAGCATGAAGAATTTTAAGTTTGTTGATATAGCATGAAGAATTTTAAGAGCAACATCATCATGGGTAAACAAAATTACTTTTGGTGATCTTGAAAGGGGTGGGACTTCCATTCTTACCAGATGCCATGAAAGGGGTGGGATTTCCATTCTTACCAGATGCCAGATGCCATGTCTTAGAGTTCCACTCCTACCAAGTGCTTCAAAATCTTGGTCTTTAACCAGTTTTTTTACATTCAAAGAAACAATCTCTTAATCACTCATAAGCAATTTTAATCATACTCCAGTACCAAAATAATAATAATTATCTTACAGTTTGTTGTTGCACATAGTGAAACAAGGTGCTCTACAGCCCAGTATGGGGAGATGTTGTAACGTGTGTGGATGTAACGTTACACACGAGTATGAGGGAGGTAAAAAAAAGAGTAAAAAGTAATAAATTATATTATGTTGCCATTAATAAATTCATGTCGCTCATAAAATAAAAAAATTAATGAAAGTATTTAAAAAAATTCATGTTGGCTCATAAAATAAAATATTACGAAAAGTAATTAAAAAATCGATATTCGTTTATAAAATTAAAACTTAAAACTTAAACCGGGGTCTATCAATCAAGAGATATCAAATTTCTTGAGTTTAAATTTAAAAAAAGAAATACACCTCAAGAAATTGGATCCTTCTCGGTGCTTGATAGATACGGATTTAAGATGAATATATGCTAGTGATATAAATAATTGAAAAAAATATATATTAAATTTATAACCATATGCCATGCCTTGGAGTTCTACTCCTACTATGTGCCTCGAAGTCTTGGGTTGTTGACCAATTTCTTCACATTCGAAGAAGACAATCTCTTAACCACTCATAAGCAATTTTAAATCATATTCAAGAACCAAAATAATAATAATTATCCCCTTTGTTGTGATATAAATAGTTTAAAATACTAAATTTACAACCAGATGTTATGCCTTAGAGTTTCATTCCTATTAAATGTTTTAAAGTTTTGGATTGTTAACCAGTTTCTTTACATCGAGTAAGACAAGCTCTTAACCTCTTATTAGCAATTTTATATCATGCTTTAGGACCAAAATAATAATAATTATGTTACCTTTTGTTATGATATAAATAATTGAAAAATAAAATAATAAATAATAAATTTACAACATGTGACTTGTTAGATATTTGTTTACTATTGATTTCCTTTTACCTTTAAATTAAAAAGAATAAATTGTTTTTATTAAATAGAATATATAAAATCTTTGTATTACATCAACTTCTTCTTGATGTTTTGATTCCAAGTCCTTGTTTTAGCTTTAAGAGATGTAAGATTGTTTTAGCTTTAACCTATGGTTAAGATTGTTTTAGTTTTAACCTAAAGTGGTTACTTAGTCAAGGGAGCTTATCTTTATGTTATTTAAACAATTTGTTTATAATTTTTTAAATGTATAATAATGGATTTAAACTTCAAGGAAGTACATAACGTAATGAGTGTTGAATTTTATTTTAAAACTATATATTTTGAGATGTTTTTGAATTTGTTAATTTTATTTTAAATATTTCACAACTTCAAACTTTACAACCATATATAATAATTAGTTTTTTCTAAGAAAAAAATTGTATATTTCCATTTCAAGGAGAAATGAACATTTATCTTGTATGTGGATAAATAACACTCAATAGTTGCTCTAACCAGGCATCAAAACATACTTAAACAAAAATAGTTTCAATCTAGGTTATATATATATATATATATATATATATATATATATATATATATATATATATTGAGATATTGAGTATCTTACAAAATATCAATATGACTTGTCTTGTCATGTAGGTTATTGTGTTTGTCTATCACACCGAATACACAAGAAAAGGATATTAAAATAATCCAGCATCCATATGAGCTTAAACCTTGTCAATATAATTGTTATTGACCCTAAAGATTAATCATATATAGTTGGCATTTGATTCCTTGCTATTTCTTCCTCTGAAGAGATAAAACAAGCAATCAAATTTATAGCTTGTTTGTGTGTGTGTTGAAAGGAAATTTTTAAAAATCCTATGACTAGCTATACTTAAATCACTAATGGTGCAGTGTTGTCATTCAAATGCAACTCTACACCATACATATTCAAATGCAACTCAGGAACAAACAAAACATCACTAAACTCAAGAACATAACCTTGTGTCATCTAGAAGGAAATTGAGGTAATTCCTCTCACAAGGTAAGTAACATCATCACCTAAGTCCACACTCATACCTCCCTCTTGCTCCTAAAGTCTACTGGAGAGTTACCTCTTGTAAATCATATGTATGAAGGCCACATTGTCCACATACCACCTAACACTAAACACAATGTTAGAAGACAAACAAGAGACCATGGAGAAGGCAATCTCAAACTGAGAGGAATCCTCCTCTACACCTACCACGGTCCCAACATAAACTTATTTATTTCCCTTCCCTTTCTTCTTCAATGGACACTAGTTGGCATAATGTCCCATCTCATAATAGTGAAAACACATCATTTGAATTAGACCCTTATTTCTTGTACCTGTACCTTCCTTCTTCTTGGAGCCTTTCTTCCTATCCTTCTTTGTCCTCGTAATGAGAGCAATCTCATCTACAAGTTTTGTTACTATATGCAAGAATGTATCTCAATTTCTTCCTGCAAAATATTATTCCACAACTTTGCAAAAGGTGGTCAAGATTCTTATTAGCACAAACACCTTGAACAAAAGGCTTCCTTTAAGGTAAAAATCCACTCAAAGAAACAATAGCAACTCCTTATCCTCGACCTTCAACCCAATGGAAGCTAACTGATCTCTCAACTCTATGATCCTAGTCATATAGCTCACCATAAAATCTATATTGCTCGTGTAAATGGTTGAAAGCTCCTTTCACAGGAGTATTTGTTGAGAAACACAAGAGATCTAAATCAAACATATCCTTACATGTCTTCTTCTATGCAATGTGATGGATGAACTGGTCCTTCATCGGATTGAGAATGATTCCTCCTTGTTAGGATGAGTCATCGGCTATTTTGGATCAATAGGTTTTGGAACCACTTTCACAACATGCTCACAAAGATTGACTTCCTTCTAACCATCTCTAACTAAGCTTACAAGGAACAAAGTTGGAATTTGTTTTTGGAATTTGTTTTCGACCTATATCACTCTCTAAGACCAAGTGTCATCTTACGCTTCTTAAAACAATACTTAAATGTTGAATTAGCAAAATGAATTAAAGACAAGCCTTCCAAGGGTCATAGTTCTCCTTCTAAGTGGCCTAGGGTTTCACATCTAATAACTTCAAACAATAGAAGCAACAACCTCAACAAGATTAGGCACCTATATTAGGTACACTGCAACTAAAATACAAACACCCTCTTTCACCTAGAGAGTAATTTCAACAAGAAAGTTTATATACCATGTTGAACTTTTTGGATTTGGGGTAATTAATGCAACTTCAAAAATCCCAACTCTTACTAGAGTTTCCATGAAAATAATCTTCATGAATATGCAACCTTGTGGATGATATGAAATATAATAAAATAATAGCAACAATGGACAATATTTAACTGCTTTACAACCCCAATCGACTAGGCAATTCAATAGAAATATGTTTTAACCCTCTAGAGAAATATTATCACGCACAAACAAGATCTAAAAATCACTTTATGACAACAATATTTACATTAGTGAATTTTGTCCTATTATATTCAATATCAATTTAAATCCCTTAACAATTCCAACCTCAACTTATATCAAAATTGTTGGAAATTACCAAACCATGAAGACAACACTAGTTGAAAATTAAAATGGTTGGAAGACAAATTTGGACAAGTGAAAACTTATATTCACATATTCATAGTTAACATTAATTAGATAACACCTTAATCCCTTAATTGACATTAGACTACAATGAGTTGAGACCATTGGTTGAAATAACATAACAAAACAAATATATCCTTAGGATATCCACCCCTAAAACCCCACCAGGATGTGACTAGGTCCACTTGCAAAGAATATAATACGATGTCCAACATTCTCTCACTTGTAGAATACTTTACAAAAATGGGATCAAGGGGAACGCACTCATATAATGAGTTGACAAGGGCATCAATGGGTTAGCTATTGGGGTTACTCCAAAAGCGTTTACACCATGTTTGGGGGTGCTTCATGAGATGTGGGGTGTACAATGTATGGTTAACCCTTGATTGATCTATGATGGACTTACACAATGGAGATGGACTACTTATTGGTTGTTAAATCTCATATTAGTGATTGATTGACATTCTTCCTTGGAGCACTGGAGATTATTAAATAGCCCGATGACATTCTTCCTTGGAGGATTGGAGATCTTTAGACAACCTAGTCACATTCTGCATGTTGGCCACATGGAAGAGGTTGCTTACATGGACCGTACATTGGAGAAGGATTGTTTGGAAATCTAGAGGAGGGTGTTGAGTCCTAGACAACATTAGGTTGCTTGGATTATTGCATGGTGTCTTGGAGTTGACTTCATGATTCCTAGGTTTCAATAGTTATCATGTGTGGCGCATGATCAATAGAAGGACCCAAGATCTCTATAAAGTAATAACAATAATTTTATTTATAGGTATAATAGTATATTGTTTTCCAACTGTTGTTCACAAATAAATCCTATAACTAGGGCAAGAACACCAACATACTAACACAAAGGAGGCTAACTTATTTGACTATGTCTACATGTAGATTTAGACTCTTACAACTGCATAAAACCACATACAAACTTCAACAAGAAAATCTAACTAAAAGAGAGATTAGGGAGACAAAAGGTGTGCACCTTTTTTGAAGATTGTCATAGTTGCTCCTTTATCTTTCTCTCGATCCGCTCCTTGATGCCCAACGCTGACGTGTAAAACCAACAACTGACCTTTCTCAAGCCAATTTGACACTTTATAAATAATGTAAATGGAATGAAAGTGAATAATACATTAACTAACTAATCACATTCAATACATTCTTAATATTGAACCACAATTACAAGAACACTAAATTGGGGGAGGGAAAGATGCCAAATTTCTAGTAAACGATGAAATAAGTACAAGTTTACCTTATCACTGCTCGACACCTTATCTAACCTGAATATTCTGGTCTCTCTACTCATGCACTCTGACGATCCCACTCTAGTCCACTCGATGTATATGAGGGGTGAAGTAACATGAGGGCGGTACTTCCATATTTAGGGATACAAGGGATCAACAACGGGGAATGTTAATGGGAAGGGATGAAGGGTGTGTGAGTGATTACTCCAACATAACTTTGGATGCCCAAGGTCCCCTTCTAGTTCCATTTAATTTCCCTTTTATGTGAGAAGGAAATATTTGTAAATGGTTAATAAGTGGTTTGGGGAGTTGCAAACGGGCAAATTGGTTTGTAAAGCTTCCTTAACTCCCATATTTCAAAATTTTATATTTCTTTCATGAAATTATGGGGAATCCATGCTTAATTCACAGTAAACATACGAATGATTTGCTTCTTGTGAATGTGCAAGATACAAATTATTAGTTTTGATGCATTTGTTCTTAATGAACTAACTACAAGGTGTGAATGGTTCGCTCCCAATGATCTGGCAAGGTGTGAGTTTGTCTTGATTTAGGTTTACAACTCTTAGAATTGAGGAATGATGTTGGGATTTCATTTTCAAGGATCAGGAACATCAATAGGGGCCAAATCATGGCCTCTTCCATCCACGAGTGTCCTTTGTGTGAGCAACCAATGACACTTTTGAGTGTTGTCTTTTGAGTTGTCGTCGTGGACAGAGAATTGTCGATTTTAGCTACAACATATGCCCCTGATGTGTGAGGTCGGAAGGGAACATGATGGTCGAAATAAATTATAATAAGTAGTGGAATGGGATGCATAGTAGACAAGGTCGAGATTACAAGACTCTTAATTCCGACAAAGTACTTGCAATAGAGAGATAGGTGTCAAACATTGTTTTCCCTGAGATGGACATATCCATGCTCAAAATGATAGAACATGGCCACCAAATAGTATATATTGTGGATCCATGACATATATAAATGATATAGTGATCATGGCCACAAAAGAATACATAGTGGATCCATGTGATATATATAGGTGGGCCATGGCCATGAAGATTATACATAGTGGATCCATGCCAATCAGGAGAACATAGCCACAGATAGATACACAATGGATCTATGTCAATCTAGATATTATAGCTCCAAATAGATACATAGTGGATATATGTCTCATTATGCATTAGGAGATCAATATGTAGTCGAGGTGCGGTATAGTCTTGCACAACTTGGGAAATAGAAAAATGTGAGGATGTTAATGTTGTCCCAAGGCATTCCATCCAAATTGTTGAAAGGTACAAAACGTACCCATGTGAATAAATGAGTTGAATTCGAACATGGAGGATACATTTGATTATCGGCCATTAATGTATACCATTAACAAACACGAGGCAACCAACCGATGGTGGTGATGGGCACCAAGCTACCTAGTACATTATAGCAAGTGTGAATAGATGTCTTGGAGTCGAACACTTGTAGAATCTATTGAGTAGGAGACATTGATGTATTCCCACTACCCAATAGTGAGGGATCCTGCCATTGATGACTACAAGCCCTAAGGTACTACCGAGACTCTAGATCTTATTCCTAGAGCATGTTGAGTTTAAGTCGATGGGAAGAGAGTTATTGGAAGGGAGGCATTAAGGAATCCCCCATCATCGAACATGAGGGAATATCAGGGACTAATTTGACTTAGGAAGGGACTGGGACAAAGTTTTGCAGAACGGACCACCGAGTAAGTCTCCTACATGCACCATATGTAAATAGCGCATGGAAGAGACCCTCTAAGCAACAGCTGATAATAAAATCTATTTACGAGGGCGAGGACTTCCACCAATGATGAAAATGGAATCCAAGCTACAACAAGATTCCCAAAATGTGAATAGATTTCTCGATGTTTAACATAATGGGAAACCACTCAATCAATGAACAATGATGAATTGCCATATGTTGACTGCAAGGTTAGATGTCAATGATGTAAACATGGCCAAGGTGCTATGACTCTAGGTTAATGTTTCATAGTAGATGAGTCGTAGTTGATGAGACACAAATTGCTTGTGAGCAATTAGTGGGGACCTTCCACACAAGCACGAGTTTGAACACTAATTTCAATGATACATGATGAGAACATACCAACAACAGGGAATGTCCGACACATGAGGTCAATGCAACTGCAAAATGGCTGAGATAGGTTATATCCTTGAACAATGAGCGCAAAGTAGTAGTGACTTGCGCAAATCTAAACACAAAGGACCAACGATACAGTTCCGCAGTGTAGGAGACATTGACAGATTTTCCATATAATTGGAAGAGTAACCAACTAGAGGAGTAATAAACCTGAGATTCAGGATTAAATCCTAACGCCAAAAACTAGAACCTAATTTGTTGTCAAGACTAGTGTTATGATCAAGGATGACTTGAATTGCTCCACAATATAACAGACATTTGAGATCTCCCCCCCCTTTTTTTTAATATTTGATTTTTAGTGTCTTTTTCATATTACAAAGCCTGGAAAAAGTATAAAAGGATGCTATATTACATTGTAGAAGATGAGCGTCACTTGGTGTGTAACTACGTTCTAAGCACATGGAACATACCTATGCAAAAAACACAAAAAAGGATGTGTAGGATGTGGACTCTCTTAAAGCATATATTCCTCGATTAGGGTAGCAAGATGTGACTACAACAAGTAGAAAAGGCTAGCGATCTTAGAAGAATGCATTGCCTGTAAGTAGCTAATGGAAAACTGCAATAGCCATTAGAATCACAAGTGTAAGTAGTTGTATGCAAATGCAGTATCACAAAATGAAAAAGTTTGAGAGTCCCCTGGGTAATGGCGAGAATAAGAGTTAGAGAGGATGATGAGGCTTCATCTTGCTGACATGGCGAGGCTAATTAGGTACTCTCCAACCTAACACAAACTTCATCATGGGAACTAGAAGACAACGGAGTTCTAACTAGGGTACCCATGAGTTGGTAAGCTTTAACATGGATAATTACAACTTTTATGAGAACAAAGGGCTAATGTTGCACTTCCATGGGTTGTGATCCTATGGTGTGAATATAATGGCAGGGTTGATGCAAATCATGCATTATGGAGATGACCTACCCTATATGCCAGTTTAGGGACATGAAACTTTTAATTAAACCACCAAATGAACAAAATGATCCTCATGGTCCAAGAATATGTGAATACATTTTGTGTAGCAAGGACACACATGTCAGGTACACATGTGCCTATAGTGTCCATTGCAAGCTTTCCTTTGAAGGTAATATTGGCCATGATCACTAGAGTGGTGGCTTATACGGTGTTACATTTAGCTTTGAGAGGCTTCATGTACATTGGGGTAGAGTGCTTGACACCCACACTTTTTTACTAGTGCACCTGTTTGTTGACTAGTATGAAGAGTTAACTTACCATCTGCAAGACTAGAAAGGCAAAAAAAATTGGCTAGATAATCATTATAGTATCATTTTTTTTTTAGAGGATTCCAATAATGAGCCCACAAGTTTCATTATCACCCCTAGATCCCGGAGAACCTCACATGACCCTATGGACTATCTTGTTATATCGGTTGGGAGGAGGATCATCAACTAGCCCTTTTAGCGATGAGTACCTTAGGTGGTGGTGTAGGCAGCTCCTGACTGTCGAGGAGTTCCAATATATAGAACTATTTCAAGGGAGAATCCATATTTAGTGCTTCCTACCGACTCTTCTTAGGATAGGCTTGGTGAGTAATGTTTTTGCTATATTTAATTTTTTGTTTTGTTTTTGAAACATTTGAAACAATGAAGGGAAAAACATTTATGTGTACGAGCTAGATGACAAATTTTGACCATGATGTAGATTTTGGACTATAGGGTCACCCATATTTACGACAATATGAGCCTCGAGCAGGGGAGGGATCGGAGTTTATCCTAGCTTCTGTTGAGGATAACCTTTAGGGACTTACCCATGCTATCCTTGCTATTCAGATTAATCGATGGTCGGAAGTTATGCAGTGACAGGTGGTAGGGATTCCTACTCGATGGATCAAACTAATAAGGCGAGTGGCTACATTCATCTTATATTATAGGAATTCAACAGAATGAGGGGATTGTTTCCAACCTTTTATTTTTCTTGTATTTAGATTCCATGGTGGATATTTTGTACTTGTCTAATATATATGGATCATCAAGGACCAGGGATCCCCATTTTTTTCGAAGAAAAAAAAAACGTATTTTTATTCATCGTTGTAAAAAAATACAATTATCAATGCTTATAGCAAAAAAAGTGATTACTTGAAACATTTATAAAAGATATGCAAAGTTGATATAAGAATCTCCAAAATAGTGCACATAAAATGCCGGGAACATCTTTAGCTAGTTTAATTACTGGAGAAGACAAAATTCAGAAAGAGAGTAAGTGCAAGAGTGCCTCCTTGAAATTCCTCCAATCTCAGAGCACCATCATTAAGTGCGAGGCCCTGTTTCGACAGTTCATCAGCCCGAGAGTTGAAAACACGATAGACGTGACAAAAGTTGATGGTGTTGAAATATTCTTTAATATGGATCAAACACTACACCAGGGACAACAAGTCACTTGTTTCACTAGACACCGACCTATTCATAGATTGAATGACCAGTAGAGAATCTCCAAGAACTTGCAGATTCATTACCAGATGTACCGAAGCCAATTTCATTTTGTGCGATGATTCGTACTTTTTTGTACTTGATGACACTGCTTTTATATTAATGGCAAATTCTTTTCATTTACCTATTTACAATGTGTACATGCTATTTGTGCTTTCTTTTAATTATGTGTCAAATGTCTATCAAATACATAGTTGGCTAATGTATTAGAAATCGAATTTAATCTTCTTGGCACATGAACACATGTATTGAATTCAAAGTGGCGTTCAAGAAGAAGCACCCTCATAAACTTGCGTAATAATGTAGGATGATGGACATAGTAAACACCATTTAGTTGTGACACAACCAATTGTGAGTCAAGGTGGATATTTGATTGTTGGATTTCAAGTGAAATTGCCTCCAACAATAACTCAATCACAACGCTATATTCAATGATATTGTTAGTAGCCGGACCTAGAGACACTCCAGCAGAACTAACAAGTTGGCTTGCAAGATCATAGATTACCTAAGCAGTGGAAGTTAAGTTCTGAGGGTGATGATGGGCTCCATTCGCGTATCCCACAAGCATAGGTGCATCCAAAGACATATGCCAATTGAAATACACAACACGATGAGTGACGACTAATACTAATAAAAAACATAAAAGTACAAAGCAATCTAAGCTAGTTATTATACAAGTAGTACAAATAGAATTTTCCTAGACCTAGAGGCCTGGGCATAATACCTCTTCAAATAGAGCCCATTTATAGGCCCTAGAATGTTCCCCTCAAAATCCTCTAGCTCACAAGCTCCCTTATTTAACACTCGCTTTACAATGTAAGGACCAAGCCACGTTGACTTGAACTTGCCAGGCCCTAGATTATCATGTTGTTGGTCGTAGATAAGCACAATGTGTCCTTTAGAGTAAACACAGGGATGGACAGATTTTTCATATTGAGCCTTCACACGTTTCTTGTGTGATTTGTTAGCAGCAGTTGCATCGCTTTTATGCTCATCTAACTGTTCCAAATATACTAAATGTTCTTCGAAGTCGGTGGTATCTAGTAAGAGCTTTATAGAGGCCTGGGCATAATACCTCTTCAAATAGAGCCCATTTATAGGCCCTAGAATGTTCCCCTCAAAATCCTCTAGCTCACAAGCTCCCTTATTTAACACTCGCTTTACAATGTAAGGACCAAGCCATGTTGACTTGAACTTGCCAGGCCCTAGATTATCATGTTGTTGGTCGTAGACAAGCACAATGTGTCCTTTAGAGTAAACACAGGGATGGACAGATTTGTCATATCGAGCCTTCACACGTTTCTTGTGTGATTTGTTAGCAGTAGTTGCATCACTTTTATGCTCATCTAACTATTCCAAACATACTAAATGTTCTTCGAAGTCGGTGGTATCTAGTAAGAGCTTTATAGCTAGTTTTAAAGACATTATTTCACACTTAATGGGTAACATAGCTTCTACTATGTGTACAAGTTGGAAATGAGTAAATCCTCTCATAGTTTTGATGGAGGTTCAATATACCCATAAAGCTAGGTAACACATTATATGCCAATTGTTCCTATTTCAACTAGCCATCCTTTGGAGCATCATTTTCAAGGACTTATTGAATGCCTCTACCTGACCATTACATTAGCTCGAGGATAGAAAGGTGAGGAGAAATCTTGATGAAAACCAAGTTTCTCATCCAGTTATGTCATCATTTTGTTTGAAAAGTGACTGTCATTATTGATGGCATTCTCCCCGGGTATACAAAAACGAGCTATGATTTGATTAAACAAAATATGTATTGTAGTTTCATTGGCACATTTGAGGGTAGGCATAGATTCATCCCACTTAGTAAAATAGTCGACAACCACAATAACGTATTTATGGCCACTTGTTGATGTCGGGTTATAGGTTGTGAAATCTATCCCCCATTTTGTGATGAGATCAACGGTGATAACTAGGTAGTGTGTAGCAGGATACGCACGCATTTTCCTATAAAGGCATGACAAGGATGACAATTCTTAACTGTTTCAACACAATATTTAAAAATTGAGGGTAAAAAATAACTTGCACACAAAATATTTTGGCCTGTAGTAAGCCTATTTAAATGGCCACCATAGGATCCGCCATGGCAATAATTAAGCGCCTTCTCTACCTCCTCACGGGTTAAACAACATCTTAGGATTGTATCAATCCCTTAATGATATAATGTGTCTCCATCTCCAATAAGGACATAATATCTTGCTTGGCAATGGATTTTACGTCTTCCTCCCAAGAGTATTGAGCAGGGACCCTTTGGGTTTGTAGGTAAATCAAGATGTTTCCATAGCAGGGGTATTATGAGTTGATGAGTAAAATATGTTCATCAGTAATGATTCATTTTCCAATGTCCCATCACCATCTCGGGGAAGTTATGACATTAACTCTACAAAAGCTAAAGATTTCTTAGATTTGGCTGACACAAAACCTAGATCAAACTCCCGAAGAATAACAATCCACTTATTATACTTGCCACCAACAATTTGTCAAGACAATATATGTTGAAATGGATTGACATTTGCAATGACATTTTTTCTTCCTAGGATGATGTACTTCCTAAGCCTTTGTACCTCATGAGCAATAGCTAATACCAACTTCTCAACATGAGAATAACTTAGCTCAAGACTTGTCAGATTCTTACTTAGGTATTAAATGGTGTGTTCCTGGTGAGAATCATCTTCCTGGACCATGAACATTCCTACCGTGGACTCATATGCTACTAAATACGAGAGGAAATCTCTGGTATAATCTAAATGACTCAGCAACAGGCTAGATATCAAAGCCTTTTTCAATGCATTGAACGATTTTTTAGCATTATCATCCCATACAAATGGGACCCCATTCTCAAGCAAATGCATGAAACGCTTTGTGGTTTCAGCATAATTAGCAAGGAGTCTTCGTAAGAAATTGGCCTTCCCTCAAAGGCTTTGTAATCGACGCATCCTTGAAAGGATATACCATTATACCATCCTTTAAAACAATAAAATCCAATAATTGTCCCGATACAATACATAAAATACATTTATGAGGATTCAATTGAATCCTATAGTAGTGAAATCTATCAAAGATAGTCCTAAGGTGCTTGGGGTGATCCACCCTCTTCCCAGACTTGCCTGTTAGGTCATCTAGACAGGCTTCTACAGTTTTCTTGAAGCCATGAAAATCATAAGACATAGTACATTGGAAAGTTGCTCTGGAATTCTTTAAACCAAATGAGACCTTCCTATATGCAAAGGTCCCCCAAGGGCATATGAAAGCAGTTTTGTGTTGATCTTCTAGTCGGACTTGAATCCAATTGTACCTTAAAAAGCCGTCCATAAATGAGAAAATCTCATTATCAACACATTCATCGATGATTTGATTTATGAATGGGGTAGGATAATTATCTTTAGGGCATGCTAAGTTCAAGCTTGAAAATCAATACAAACTCTAATGTTCCCTTGTTTCTTATCCACGAGTTCCAAATTGGACACCCACTTAGTTAGAGGGACAATATAGATAAAGTTTGGTTAGAGAAATTTCTTCAATTATGCTTTTAAAAGACATTTTCAACAACACCATGGGTCTTAGAGATATTGATGAGGATGGTTGGTGAAATATTGGCCATATTCCCTTTCGCTTAAAATTACGATATAGCAAGAGGGCTCCCATACCACTCCATTGATCCTAATTTGGTAGTTCCATTTTCATCAATTCTAATCCCATTACTATTACTATCTACAAGATGAACTGTGAAAATATACATCTTATAATTATAATCACATTATGAGCCCAAAGAAATGATGCACGGTGATTCATCTCTTTCTAGGGTCTTTATCATAAATACATAGCCCCATCTGAAGGCATCACCATGTCGAAAGGATCATGACATGGTAAAGAAATGATGGCCCAAGTGGGTATTGAATACTGATCATATACTTCCATTAGGGTGGTAATCCTAGCTTGCATTTTTTAGAGCTATGGCTCGATAAGCTATCTCAGTTGAAGACAGAACCGGAATAACCTTCCTACACCCAGTTCCTTGTGTTGGTTCTGGTATTATTCACGAGACTTCAAAATAGGAGGTCCTAAATTAATACATTTTCCTTGTGGAAGTAATAGTGACATATGATATCGTGTGTACCGAAGTTGCATTGTCACTTAGGTTGGGTGGAGGAAAATTGAATGTTCCCATTAGGGTAGGATACATTCCCACACCAATGTTTTCACAATCCTTCTCGGAATGGATTACTAGGGGATATTTGTCCCATAGTTATGGGTGGACTCATTTCTATGGAACGATAATTGATCGTTGTTGACTATCTTTCCTTCATGGGGAAATTTAATCACTCGAAATATCGAAGATGCCGCAACCATCATGGCATGAGTCCAACTCCTATCCAGTAACAAATTACAATCAAGTGGATCATCAACAACTTTGAATTCTACACTAATTGGCTTTCCCTCTATATCTATTTGGAGAGCCAAGATGATTCCGTGGGGTTGGAATAAGTGACCATCAAATGATTTTAACATGGTTACATGGGGAGAAACTTCATATGAGCCAATGGATTTCCAACATGATAAGGACATTACACAAGTGGATGCTCCCTCATCCACATAGTTCAGTGGATGTTTGACCTTCCGGTCGAAACTTGGATCTGAAAAGTTGCATGGTGAGGTAGGTGAGGCTTCCAATTGTCTAAATTAAATGTCAACACCTGAATATCCAAGGGATCCATGGCCCATAAAGCCGAAAGCAGGGTATTTTGTTTAATAAGACAACTATAGAGGAATTCAAGGGCAAACATTGCACAAGCAGATTGGGCTAGATCTTCCACTATCCCACAATTTTGGGCAGCACATGCATTTGAATTGTATATGGGTTTTTTCAGAACACCTTTATGTATTCTAGGTATAGTATCATTCACTAGTTTTTTTATGTGTAATGGTTGAGTTGTTTCAGATTCATGACTATCCTTTCCTTTAGATCTAGATGTGGTTGACTCATAGTTTCTATTCCTTGTCTGAAGGTTCATTTCCTAATGACACATGAACACTTCACTTTGGCATGGATTGCCCCCTTTCGAAGAGGCACACCGGTTTCCCCCTTTATTAGGTTGTAGGGTTTAGGTTAGCAATAAAAATAATTTGTTGGTGCTAAAAAGGGAATGGATTAGTTAGCACGGTTGTTTACTTGGTAGCTTCTTGGTGCGCTAATAACCATTTATCAACTTCTAGATTAGGGATAAGCAGGTCAGGTGATCCTCTGTGCATAAGTTGCATGTGAACTTGCCCTTCTTCTTTTCATTTTTACCCCCACCAACATTGTTATCATTATTATTATTCTCATTATTGTTTCCCTTATCCCGTTTTCCTTATTCTTATTCTTCTTCCCTTCAGGCTATTGATTGCCCTTAGAATTAGCCGCCTATACTGACAGAATGTCTGTGAGAGGATTAGGTTTGGGATTTTTGTTATTGTTCTTCTTGGATGTAGGTGCATTCTGATTGCTACCTTAACAAGCCATGGAATTCTCAACTGAACCAGTCACACCATCAACACGAGGTCCAGGGGTTGGTTTAGTCAGATTGGTATCTACTCCATGAGTAATAGGAAAAATATCACACAACATTCTTGACTAAGAATACACCAAATCAAGTTGTTGAGCCTTAATAATGGTTTGTTATTCTGTTTGTACTCTAGAGAGGGATACGTCCTTCGTAATGAAAGGTTGCAATGATTTAATGAACCAATCAATTAAGAACTCATCAGGAAATTGTGGTTTTGTTAAACTTTGTCTCCTTCTCCATTGATGAATGTGATCGGAGATGTGCGTGGACTAATACCGTTGAAAGAGAAAGAAGGTTGTAGGGAGAAAGTAATGTAGAAAATTGGATAAAATATAATGTAAGAGATGCTAAAATGAATACAATTGGTTGGCTTAAGTAAGCCTGTCTTGCACCTTTTCACTAAAGGGCATGACTATTAATATTAATTATATTTGATTTTAATTTATATTATTTTATTGTTACATTGCCTTCCCCTTAAGGGAAGCTTTGTCCTCAAAGCTTATTTTACGACAATGAGTACGTGAACTGTCGCATCGTCTCTGATGTGGACACCTGTATGGTTTGCTACTGGCGGGTTTTGTCCCTGGTTCTATTTCAATTATGTGTTCGATTTTTCTGTTTGGTGGGATCTCTATAGGTAGTTTTTGAAACACCTTGCGATGTTTCTGAATCGGCTTTTGTATCTTTGGTTGTTTGTCCCTATCTCCTTTACTTGTTAGAAGCTTCATTTCTTGACATTGAAGTATGTACGCTGGTGCGTCCCTCCGAAGTAGTTTTTCTATCTGATGTGATGTAACCAGTTGTGTCGGAGGTGGTTGGAACCCGTATAATTTGTGTGTTTTCCTGAACGCATGGAATTCAATTAAATGTTCTTGGAGATTTGCGGAGTATGTACCCAAGGTTTGTAACCATTGTATTCCTAATACTACGTCGTCTCCTCCTAGCAATACCGCAAAGAAATCCGATTCTAAGTTGTACTCTTGTATTTGTAACTTGACTTGGTGACATTTTCCTACGTTGTCAATCTTCTTGCCATCTGCTATCATAACTTTCATGTTAGGTACTGGAAAAACAAATAGGTTAAATATCTTAGCAAGGTTGACATTAATGAAGTTATGGGTGCTGCCAAAGTCGATGAGAATTGTGACATCATTCTTTTTTATATGTCCACTAAGCTTCAATGTTTGCGGTTGGGAGATTCCGGTATTAGCGGCTAATGAGATTTGTGGGGTGTCGTCCTCGATTTCTGTGGCGTAGTCTTGCTGACTCTTAGCATCGTTATTGACTTCCAACTCTGCTTCACAGGCATATAATTTCTTTTGTAAGCATCTGTGCTTAGGATCCCATTTGTCTCCACAGAACTTACATTTTCCTTCCTTTATTCTTTGGGCCTCTAAACTGGGCTTCGTTCCTTCCCTAGGTTGAGGCGGTGTATATCTTGTATTTCCTGTGAATGTTGATTGGAGGGGGTTCTTTCGAAGTCGTCTCGGTCGAAATTTGTATGAACAGATTTGCTTTCAATAATCTTGGCTTTACGTCGTGCTTCCTCCATGGTAGAGATGTTATGTAACTCTAGTTCATCACATATGTGTTGTTTTAGGCCGTGTATGTAGGTCTGTAGTCATTGGTCATAGGTTAACTTTGGAAGTCGAGTTGAGAGTGCTTCCCACTCACATGTGTACTCATCGACACTGCTTTTCTATTGTAACCTTGTGATTTTGGCAAAGAATTCTTTTTCTTCAACGCCTTGGAATCTTTTGATGAGGTCATTCTTGAAACTAACCCAGTTTTGAGAACAGATTCCTGCAGTTTTCTTCCACCATAAGTACCAGTTGTAAGCGTTGCCTTCTAGATGCATGGAGGCATATTTAACTTTCTCCTCTTTGTAATGGATATTGTGGAGGTCTAAGTATTCCTCGGCTTTGTTAACCCACGCTATGCACCGTTATTCATCCCCGTTGTATTTGGGTAGCTCGACTTTCACCCGAATTTGGCGTCCTTGTGTGTATGAGAATGATGACGATATGTTGAAAGGATCTGGCTGCTCCGATGTTCTGGGAGAGTTGGGTTGCAGATATTTTGGTAATGGTAATCTTTCCAAGATGGCTTTTAAAACTGCCTCATTTTTCTTTTGGTTGTCTTGTAGAGTGAGAACGAAATTCTCTATTCGTGACGTGATTTGTGTCCAAGTCGTTGCCAAATTGTCACTGGTTTGATCGATCTTTGCCTGGAGTTCCTCATAGTTCTTCTTAATCTTCTCATTGATTGAATCGAATCGGGCGTTTAATTCACTCATTGATTTGGTGATTGGTGGAATCTTCTCGGCGCTAAACGTGGATTTGTTTTTATTTGCTGTAAGAAGCCAGCCCGCCACGATTTTTTTTTAACTAATTATAATAATAATTATTATTATTATAATATAGTTTTTTTTTAAACTTTAATAATAATAAAAAAACAATAATATTAATATTATTATTATAATAATATAATATTGTTTTTTATTGTTATTAAAATTTTTGTGGAGGGATCACGTGGAGCGGGCACGACGTGGCGGCAGGGGGGGCGAGGTGGTGGGAGGAGGCTGGGCGACAGCGACAGGGTGATAGGGAGTGAGGTGCAGGCTGTGGAGCGGACGAGGGAAGGGTTGTGCGGGAAGTGGAGAGAGGTGGAGAGGGAATGATGGAGGCGGCGTTGGGGAGGCGGGGCGGCAGAAGGGTAGAACCGCGGGTGGATGGAAGCAAGTGTGGAGTGGGTTGCAGGCGGTGGTGGAAGTGGTGGCCTATGGGGGAATGGAGGGAAGCGAAAAGGTGGGGAGGCGAGCAGGGGCGCAAGGGTGGAGCGGCGATGTGGTATGGAAGCGGTGTGGAGTGATGGGCAGAAGGTGGAAGGCGTTAGCAGGTGGACGTCGGAGAATGGAGTAGGCAGAGAGGGAAGTAGGCAGAGAGGGAGGAGATGGGTGAATGGTGGGCGCTGGTGGAGTGGAAGGAAGCCTGGGAGAGGGGGCGTGCGATGGAGTGGAGCAATGGGGTGGAGCAACGATGGAGTGGAGCAGCGATGGGGAGAACAGGATAAGGGAGGCGCGAGGATGAGTGGAAGGAAGATGGCGCCGTAGATGACGGAGGCACAGTGGAGGATAGCAATGGAGCGAGGAAACGATGGAGGGGGGAGTGTGTGCAGCGGAGGTGGAGGAGGTGCAGGGCCGGTGGCTTTGATACCAATGAAAGAGCAAGAAGGTTGTAGGGCAAACGTAATGTAGAAAATTGTATAAAATGTAATGTAAGAGATGCTAAAATGAATACAATTGGTTGGATTAAGTAAGCCTATCTTGCACCTTTTCACTAAAGGGCATGACTATTAATATTAATTATATTTGATTTTAATTTATATTATTTTATTGTTACAACTGCCTGAATGAAGTCAAGATTTCTGTGCCAATCTCGTAATGGACTGGTAAATGGAAATGGTTCAAGAATGTCATTATAATCGCATTGAAGTTTTGAAAGGAGCTCGTGGTAACTCAATGTACCATTTTGTTGCTACCCTTGTTAAGGTCCTTTGGAAGAGACAAAACCTAATGGAATCATCCACAAAGGAGTTTGAAGAACACTAAAGATGGAATGTCATCACATTGTTTGTCAGATCTTCTCTAGGCTTTCTTTCAAACTTAGGTATGTTTAAAGGAAGTTTGGTAGAGATAGGGGGGCATCTAGGATTGTATAACATTAGATCATTGGTTAGGTTTGCAAATCTAGCGGGTTTAAAGGATCCAAGAAGGGTAGATTTGTCTATGCCATAGAATTCCAAGCCCCAAGAGCATTAGTTTCCCATTGGTTCATACTGACAAAAGATTGGCTTGGTATATAGGGATTCCCAAGAATTGTGAAAGGTTTGCTATTCTATCCAAAGTTTTGATTATGACCGAACTTAGTTTGTATAAATGGTGTCGTATTTATTTTAGGCATTCGCCTCATGAATGGTTGGTTGGCTTAAGAAGTATAAACACTTACAGGATTAACCATGTTCATCCTTCATACCCGGAATGAACGGATATTCCCTTGATGCATATTATGCCCCCAAGGAAATCCTTCAATAGTGCCCCCTATTCCATGATTTATTGTATTTCCTTGCAACACATTTTATCCTAAAGGAGAATTGGTGTTCATACCTCCCATTCCTTGGAAATGCATGCTCATATGATGTAGGCTAGAGCCAATAATGACGTCAATTATTGTAGACGGGTTGGGCATGGACATGTGTCCACTGTAGGGTGGGAAAGCATATGATGGCACTAATGGACCACTGCCAAGGGTAGTAGTGTTTGTTGCAATGGAACGAATATTGGCGTTTACGGATTGGAAACCTAAAAATGTCATCCCAAAGGAGAAAGGGTTGGTGCCTTGTGGCATAGATGAGGCCCCTCTAGTAAGCACCATTTAAGACAATGGGAACCATCTAGATGCTGCTGAAGATTATATATTTGTGTTTCCTTCTCCTATGGCAATGGAACTAACTGGGGGTGTAACCTCTCTAGTGATAGGTAACTCATTGTGTTCTCCCCACTAGCCCACTTATATGGTGTATTATTAAGTCTAGGGGTATGTAACTCAAGTTATAAATTATGAAAAAAACTAGGACTCTGCGGTTGGTTTAACATCCTTATTGGGTCTAAAAGATGCGCTATGGAAATAAGAGCCAAGTTCTCCTTAGGCTGAGAAGACATGGCTCTGGGGTAGTTGTTCAACTTCCCCTCGGTGTCACTAAGGTATCCTTCCTTAGGCAATCTTTCAGACTCACTGGAGCTTGAATGGTTTTCTTCTTCTTCATGTTCTATTTCTTGTTCTGGGTTTTCCTCCTCTGCCCCCCCCCCCCTTGAGTGGTAGATCACTATAATCCAGTCTTCTCCTTGTTGTGGGTAAATCTCTCCTTTTAGGGGAAAGTTGTCGAATTCTTATGCACCTACGCAAAGGTTGATTGTCCACAATGGCCTACTGAAGAAACAAAGGAGAAAGCTTGCAAAATTAAGAAATAAATCAAACAACACACGCTAAAAAGTTCCTGAAAAGATTTAAACGACAAACACTATTCAATGAAGAGTTGCAATTAAAGGTCTTCCGGAGGTTATCCTGAAATGATTAGGGCCCAATTCCAACCAACGAAGATTAAAAGAGATAATTACGCTAACCCTTACGCAACAATCACCAAGGGTGCAAGTACTTTCCTTTAACAAATACCCTCCCAAGGACCCAATATGGAGATTCTATGTCTGTCTCAGGTGCCACAATATGTTCCCCTTTCAATGACCTAAGAGGATCCTAGGAAAAGTAACTAAGGTCACCACTTCATGTTTGGTAGTTAGGCATAACTGTCTTTGGAAAGAGCTTGTGCGAATAAGTAGGGAACATAGGACATAAGCCCTAGACTTGAAGCTTTCAGTGAGCGGTGATGTCACCCCAAGGACTTGCCACACATGAACAACTCCCAAACTCACATAACCCCACTAATCAAAGCAACAGGGGACAATCTACCCACTTAGACTAGTTTTACCTACCACTTGACGCATGTGTTACAGGTGCTTTCCCAAAGAGTACTTCACGCTACCAATGTATTTAGCACTCTTTAATTGTTCCTAGTCTTAATCCTATGTGGCCTTGGAGGAGTTAAATCACAACACCTATCTCCAGGGTCTTAGAACCTAGACTATTATATGAGTTTCTATAAAAAGAAAATCCCCTAGATTTTTTCCAATGCTTTATGCTTCTTAAAATTAACAATTTCAAAGACTTTTTCAAAAAATAAGAAAATAAGTGTAAGATATTCTAATGCAAATGCACTCGTTCACACTCTTTAAATGAAATATGAAACACTTAGGAAACCACTAAATAATCTCTTTCAATGCATATGCAATCTACCAATTTTCGTTTCGTTTTTCAAACCAAAATTCCAATGCAAATGCACTCGTTCACACTCTTTAAAATGAAACATGAAGCACTTATCAAACCACATAATACTCTCTTTCAAAGCAAATGCAATCTACCAATTTTAATTTTTCAAAACAAATAGAACTTTATGAGATCCATTTTTTTTTCCTTTTTATGAAAATGCAATTTTGAACAACAACTTAAACTAATGCAAGCAACAAAAATGAGAAAAATATGGCTATAAATATGGTGAAAATAGCTTCTAACACTAGACTCTTCGACCACAAGTAAAATCTAAGTTTGAGAGCAAACAAGTTCTTAGACTCAAATGAGTTAATAGGTATACTAGGTGACAAGGTTTTGGAAGCCAATTTTGCTTTAAAGAAAGGATAACCAGGAGCACAAACAACTTGATTATGCTCTGGGTCTTCATACTCAAGGCCTATCAATCACTCAAACGGATGAAAAGAAAACAAGGTTCAAAACACCCTAACACACTTTTCATGGAAATATGACTCAATATCAAGAAAAACACACTCAAATACCACATAGACTAATCCAATAGGACCCAAAAATCTTCTAAATCACTCAAACAATATAAAAAACTCAAGACTTTTAGGAAAAAGAGGGAAGAACTCAAATTATTTCTCAAAGTTCAACTAATTTGCACCTATACAGAAGGTTGGGTGTGAACCATTCGCTCCTATTAACACTATACGGTGCGAATATCCCCCACCATTCGCACATGTAAGTACACAGGGTGTGAATGGTTGTTGAAGTGGAATAAAAAAGCAAAACTTTCAGAATTTTGGGATTTTTAAGTTAACTAAGGTATTATTAAGTGTATCGAAGATTGATACACCTAAAATAAACTGAAAAAATCAATCAACAAGGTTGTACAAAGTTTGGTTGATCCCCAGTAGCGTTGCCAGTTCTATTGTTCTTAAATAAATCCTATGATTAGGGAAAGATCATCGACCTACTGAAACAAAGGAGATTGACTTAATTGACTGTGTTTATAGGCATATTCAGACTCTTATGCATGCATGAGACAACATACAAACTTCAACAAGAAAATCTAACTACAAGAGAGATTAGGGAGACAAGAGGTGTGCACCTTTTTCGAAGGTTGTCTTAGCTACTCCTTTATCTTTCTCTCGATATGCTCCTGGATGCCCAACGTTGACCAATAAAACCAACATCCAACCTTTCTCAAGCCAATTTGACACTTTATAAATAACGCAAATGGAATGAAAATGAATAGTACATTAACTAACTAATAAAATTCAATACATTCTTTAATATCAAACCATAATTACAAGAACACTGAATTGGGGAACAAAAAGATGTCAAATATCAATTAAACAGTGAAATAAGTACAAGTTTACCTTCTCACTACTCGACACCTTATCGAACCTGGAGACGCTAGTCTCTCTGCTCATGCACACAGACAATCCCACTCCGGTTCAATAGATATATCTGAGGGGTGAAGTAACCCAAGGGCAATACTTCAATATTCAGAGAAACAAGGGATCAACATTAGGGATTGTTGATGGGAAGGAATGAAGGGTGTGTGAGTGATTACTCCAGAATAACTTTGGATGTTCATGGTCCCCTTCCTGGTCCATTTCATTTCACTTTTATCTGAGAAGGAAATAGTTGTAAATGGTTACTAGGTGGTTTGGGGAGTTGCAAATGGGAAAATTAGTTTGTAAAACTTCCTTAACTCCCATATTTCGAAATTTTATATTTTTTTCATGAAATTATGGTGAATTTGCGCTTAATTCATAGGAAACATGTGAATGATTCTCTTATTGTCAGTGTGTAAGATGTGAGTTATTCGTTTTTATGCATTCCCTCCTAATGAACTAGCAAGTTGCGAATGGTTCGCTCCCAATGATCTGGCAGGGTGTGGATTTTCCTTAATTTAGGTTTACAACTCTTAGAATTGAGGAATCATGTTGTGATTTCATTTTCAAGGATTCAGACAATCAATAGGGGTCAATTCATAAGCTCTCCCATCCATGAGTGTCTTTTTTGTGAGCAACTAGTGAAACTTTCGAGTGTCGTCTTTTGAACTGTAGTCACATACAGAGAAGTGTCGATTTGAGCTATAACACCAACCTTGTGAGGAGTTCACGAGAGGTGAGCTACATGCAGCTAGCCTTCAAAGCTTTTCATTCGAAATACCATGAAATAGCTATGTCAAAATTTATCTTGTTGTATATTTGATTTTCATATATTAGTATATGTACCTTGCATATCACAAACTCCTCACGAGCTTGAAAAACAATATATTATTGTACCATATAAATCACCTTAGTGTTATTGCTTTCCAGAGATGCTAGGTCCTTCTAGTGTGTCACCATGTGCTGACCACACAAGACACTCGTATGTGCATATGCCCCCTCCTTATTTTTGAAGTTCAACCCCTATTCTCATTGCTCATTATTGAATCAAAATCTTTGCATGCACCCCATATAATGTATGCAGGGAAGATTATATGGGGTAACGCCATCAATTACTCCTTGTGGAAGGAACCATTCCACTAACCATGATTGCTACAAAATTATACGTCCAACATGTCCAATACAATGATATTCATATATATTTATACTTTCTCATGAGTATTCCTTGTAGTGATCCTTGACCCAAAAATTAAATCACAAGTGAATAGAACCCTTAAAATTCCATAGTACCAAAATATACTCACACAATACACAACACACGAATATAGAGAATATCCCTTAAGGTAGGGTAATACCATCAACTACTTCTCATGGAAGGAATCGCTCCACATTCTATGCTTCCTACAAAACAATACATTCAACATGTCCAATACAATGATACCCGAGTATATTTATACTTTCTCATGAGAATTCCTAGGGGTATATGCCAACTACCCTTATTATTATATTATTTTTTCTAACTACCTAGTGGGCCTATTTACTACCCACCAACCACCAAATGGGCTTATGGCCACATTACATGCATTATCCCCTTGGGTACCTCCTTAAGTACCCCATATTATCCTCCCTAGGTACATTACACCTTGGAAAGATGACGACCTATTGATTACCTTTTTGAAAATACTTAGTTTATGTATACTAATCATTTCCATAACTCCTTTGTTAAGTTTAGTGATATGATCATTTTTCTCCCTAATTACAAGAAGTATTTTAATCATTCACGTTTCCTTGTTGTTATGCATATGAATTTAGCAATGTGTGTGTGTGTGTGTTAAATACATATGCATAATAATAGGGAAACATGAATGATTAAAAGTTTGGTGTAAATGCGAGCTAAGACCTATTTATAGGACCTCAAAAGACTCTATTCCGAATGCATTAGAAGAAGCCATATATTGAAACGTTAGGATAGTTTTATGGTGGGTCTTGTTGCACCTTGAAGCATGGTAACCATGGTGGTTAGAAACACATACTTTACTTTGCAAAAGAATGGGATACTAAATCTCCCACATAATCACCACTATTAAATGCGACCCTTATCTTTCATAGGCATGATTAAGGTTTTGATCCATGAATTCAAAACTTGTTGCCTCACTTTTGAGTCTCTATTGTATCAATCTCGATGTGGAGGGAATTCTTTCACTGAATCTTGCATGAGGAGAATTCTATTTTGGTTCACTTCATTGATAGTGATTAGAGCTTGGTTACATTATTCAATTGCTAACTATATTGCAAAGGAAAGGATGATGCTCACATTAATACTATGATTTGAGGGTTCTTATTACATCGCATTATCGACCATAGTAATATTCCCAGTTTCGACACGTGGCTTGCATTGGATCCCAATTATGTGCCAAGTGTAAATAAGTGTTGTAATGATGGGAATTAAGGTATGTAGATGACCCAATATGTAAAATATGTAAGTATGCTAGTATGAATTCTCAGTGTGGAGCTCAAGACCAAGACCCAACTAATGAATGGAAACGCATATATGTAATTGTATTTATAAGTACCATGCGGTAGTTGCCATGGTTTATTAAGTTTTGTGATCATATTTGTTGAAACGTAATATATAAAGGTCGAGGGCTGGCTACTGAGAAAGAGCATCTAAAGGGACACGAGTCCACTAGTGGGTAAAAGGTCAGGGGGCTGAATGGATAACTATAATCCTAGCTAGCTATGTCTCCTAATCTTTCTCTTTTCTTATTTACCACGTGTCTATTCAAACTCCCTCATTTTAATGCTACCAGTGGTTAGTTGAAAGGATATTTTTTCATCTTAATAGAGACATGAGAGTTGGATGGGGATGGGGAGTGGAAACAATCCATTTGTTTAGGAAGTCTACCCATCTACCTATTCTTATGCACCCAAGAAGATTTTGAATGGGACTTTTGATCCCTCTCTTTAAGGAAGGAGAATGGATCTTCTTAGAGGGACGCACTCTCTGTAGTAAAGGATTACTCTCCATGAAAATTATGGAGTGGGACCTTGTGAAGGATGTTATAAATAAAGAGAAAAATGGATATTAATGAGGAGGAGACTGTATTGTATCAATAGAGAGACCAACGTAAGTAAAGAGTCATCTCCATAATTTGTAGATTGATGGTCATTAATGTCCAAGAGCCAAACTGTTGCTAGAGTTAAATATGAGAGTCGATATCAGTTTGGACTCGTGTTGCCCCTAATAAAGAGCATTGATAAGAAGAGGATTCATAAATACTATGGAGCAAACAAGGGGGTGGCTTCTCATGTTGTATGGGGTAGCAGAGGGAGTGTCATAGTTGGGCTGACTAGAAGATTACCATTAGAGCTCTACAATGAATTTATTGGTTGATTTTAGATGGGATGAGTGATCTTAGAGTCTTGAAACTTGTTTCCTTCATCCTAGTTGTCCCATAGGGAGACTAGGGGTTGGAATTCATAGATACTTACTTACGATTGGATGGAAAATTTCTCACACTTCATCAATTGCTTGATCAACTTATTAATAAGATAAGTGTTTTATCCTTGTTTTGGAAATTCCCTATATTTCCTTTATGTATTATTGGTTGATCTATGTTTTCTTGCTAGCTCTTCTTGAGTTATATTAGCAATTTTGGGAATCCTTTGAAGTCGTTTGCAAACCCAAGTTGTTTGCATGTGTTTCTAAAGGATATTAAAAAACATAAATGTGGTACATGGGATTCACCGATTCATATATTTCAAAATTTATTCTCATATTAAGTTATCCGATGATCACGAGATTCTACCATGTGCATCTCTTTTAAGTTTTAAAATGTTTTCTCTTACCCATGTTAATGTTTAGGCTCTTTGAAAATATTAAGCACAATCCTTTGCCTTCATCTCTAAATCATTTAGAATAGTGAAGTAAAATGAGAGGAGTAGCATATCTATTTACCCATACATCCTAGTATAAAATTGTGGGCTTGTTATAACTTGATGGAAGAGGGTGTTGCATACATTCCATCATTTAATTATGTTTCAGATTCTGGCCAAATGGTTAGTTGGTCCTGAAGTTATGGAAATGAGGATTTGGGTGAGAAATTGCCACGAACATTAAACATGTGCATAATGCCAACCATTTTGAGGATATAGTGAAGGAAATTTTGTCATTGTTCTATGATAGGTCAACCTTCTATCAAATTTCTATTGGGATTGCTAATCACTCCAAATCTATAATTTTTTAGAATCATTATTCTACTCCTTGGTGATTAGTGGATAATAAAATTCCCACTTGCATCATTTTCATCGACATTTCCCTTCTTGGTAGCAACAATCATAACATGGTTTTGGGTACACTTTTGTGTTCAATTACTTAAGAAACTAAAATTCCAATATATATTTAGGAAATAATGTCCCACCTCACACTCCACTAATTGGTACTCTAGCTATGGGTGGACTATAACTTGTCATGGTTGGGTTTATAATTGCAAGATTAATAACAAGATGTTATAGCGCTTAAGTATTGGGACTTGTAACTATCACTATATCATCTGAAATAATTGGATTGCTTGATGCTAACCTAACCTTCATACATAATCATAACTACAGGCTTCCTTCTAGGATGGCTCAAATTTCCTCTATAGGTGGATTCTAGTACTTTTTTTATTTTCTTTTCATATATATATTTCTCTAGAAGTCCATATGTGATAATATCCTTTCCCCATCAAAAAAATTGATCTTTTGGCACATATGTTTGTATGCATGTGTTTTTGTGTAAGCCAACAAGTGTTCTTCGGAGATGATCGAGTGCATTTGATATGGATATTGATTACTAATGAAAATAATGTTGCATATTTGGGTAGGGCCCTAATAAAGATGTTGTCTTAGCGCTCTCATTAGTGATGTTGGACATATACGTGTCTACTCTTCCTTTAAGTCCAAGTTGCTTGGATGGTTAAAGCTCAACCAAATCATACTTATTGAATATAGACTTCATCATTCAAACATCTCACATGGCTATTGAAGATGGGAGTGCAAAGTTGCTTCAGGTTTTTTGGAAATGGGTTACCTATGAACACTCCATTATTTTCGCTAGCCTTTTCAATGGAAGCCCTAGTCAGGGGAGCCATGGAAGCCCTATTCATGCCCAAATAAAGCCATAAACAACATGGAAATGAAAAATTGAACCATGAATTGAAAGGTTGCAGTGTGGATACCAAATTGGAACTAACGGCTTGTCAAATAGTGCCCTGGATCTCCCATAATCAACTCTCCAAATTCTGCTTCAAAAGGGGGTAAAAATCTCCTTCAAAGCGAAATGAGAGGTAAAAATGAATTATGTTTCTACTTTTACCCATTTTTACACATAAAAACTAGTTCTTTAGTCCCTTTTCACACTCTCACTCCTTTTGATCAAGCTTTTTGAGTTGAATTTATGACCTTCTCATAAAATTCATTCGTAGATCTAATGTAGTTTTTGCCAAGTTCTGACTATTTTGAGCAAGTTATTAGGAGGATCAATTCATGTTGTTTTAGTGACCTTATCCATTCGAGCTTACTTTTTACCTTTTTGTGCTATGGATTAAAACATGAAAAAGATTATGAGTGCTTTTGATACCATAGTTGTGCTCGTTAAAACTCAGTAAAAAGGTGTCGAGTCTAGTCCGCTTTTCTCGTACTCGTAAAACAATGAAGAAGTATATGCCTAGTATTATTTTCTCTTCTCTTTGGGCCAAGTTCATTACTTACGAAAATAAAACTGTGTCGATCTTACTCTTAGTCTTTGTAGTACTCAGTTATCAACCATGACAAAGGTGTCTTGCGAGCTATAGTTTAACTCTTTTTCGACCTTAAGAGACTAGTTACGAAAAGTGCATACTCTAGTCAACCTTGGCTAGAAGAATTCTCCCTTGTATTGTTTTATCTTTTTTGGGCGTAGGAGACTAAAATTACGAAAAATAATCACCCAAGGGTCTTCTTTAGATTCTCTCCAGACTCTCTAAATGTGAAAATATCATCGAGATCGCCTTCTTTGGACTTGTAAAACCATGCATCGAAGGACCCATATGGGACCGAACCCCTCCTTCTTCAAGTTCGTTAAACATACGATGAGGGACTCATCTAAGATGAGCTATATTGAGCTATTGTTATCCTTCTCAAGCTCGTGAAAAAACAAAGAGGTACTTGCCAATCATGGTAGGGGAAAATTGGGAAAAATGGGTCAGTTTTTTTTGGAAAACATCGTGGCAGTTGTTTGTTGTCGTCCTTGAACATGGCACCTATTTGTATCTTACGCCTTATGGTTGGGTAGTCTGCTTGCCTCTGAGTCATACCAATCTTTTCAGTCATCTTGCTTCTTTGACTCATTCAAAGAATGTCCTGGTTATTGTCACACTATGTTTTGGTCTGTGTCTCATTGAGTCAATCTTGCCAAGTCACTTGATGTGCCATCCGATGTTCAAGGGATGTTAGCCTAAATCATCCTTTCTGCAGTATGATTGACCTTCATCCTCTTGTTAGTTTGAGTCTATTTGATCTACCATATATCATCATTTTCCTGTCAGTTTTGTGTCGATGATGTGGGATACATCATGGCCCTCCTTCGACGAGTCTATTCATGTCAACTCCAACACATCATCCAGGAATTAGACTTAGAAACTAGTAAGTTCCTTGGGACCTGTATGCCTCAATGGTAGGCCTCCTCGGTTTCAATAGTACATTTACATCATTTACCTCTAATTGAATGATTTCATGAATGTTTGACTTCAACTCACTTATTCACATTCATTGAAATGTACTAGGATACCTTGGGCTTCACTGTCATCATTGGTGATTTCATTCACACGTGTTAATGGTATACGTTAATGACCGGTAATCAAGTGGTTTCTACCATGTTTGACCTTAACACATCCATTCACATGGTATGATTCATATCATTTTGGGATTGGGTTAAAGACCCTGGGTATTCTTTGAGTGTTTCTCCTTTGTTACATCCAGGTTGCGATGGTGATTATTTGAGTTGATTCTAGTATGGACATAATGTTGGTGATCCTACTGATACATATGCTATTACATAGATCCGCATTTTATTGGTATGTGGCTATGTTTTTGGTTTTGTCGTAGATCCACTGTGTACTCTTTCGTGGCTACGACTTGATCTTGTCCTGGATATATGGATCCACGTTGTATCTTTGGTTTCCATACTCTTATTCCAGTATGGATCCGCAGTGTATCGGTCGATGGGCATGCTTGAGTCGGTTTATTCTAAGCATGTGTATACCTGCCTCAAGGATGATGTATTGTTCAATCTTTGTTTGCAGCTTCCATCAAACTCTCCTCCTCCAACACCCTTGGTTACATATTTTGGTAAAGTGTTTTGGCCATCACTGTCCTTTTGACCTCACACTTTAGGGGGAAACTGCTATACTCCAAAATGCCACACTTGGAATCATCCCTTAGTGTCATAATTTTTCATCATGAAAGTGTGGTTATTGTACTCCCTCGGGATGTCAAAAGAGGTAATTCAATCCTTGGTCCACTCCTTATCCATGTTTGAGAGTCAAATCCATTAGTTGGAGGTCGAAAACCAATCCTTTTCCCATGATTTAAGCCTCCTTTAGAGGATCATCACCCCCCTTGTCTTATGTAGGGAGAGATGACCTCATATTCCTAGTTCTGGGGGATAGATGATCTCCCGTGTCATCTCTCTGTAGGATGCTTTAGGGGAGCGATGAAATTCGTTCCACCATCTTGCCTTGTGTTAGCTCTCCAGGAGTCCTTCTAGGCTGTAAGTCAAAGGAGCCTGGTAACTTAATCTTATTTTATTGATGGGTGTATAATTGGATCAAGATGAATAACTCACTCACTGATTTCTACACTCAAGACAACTTAGTAATATCCAGATAGGACAAGGCCTTCAAAAGCCATTAATCAGATAGTTTTGCTGAATTAGATGGGTGGAGAAAAACTAACTATATTAACCAGAACATACATATATAACAGTACATATGATGGGTCAATAGAACTAGAAATAGTTACTTATGATCCTAGTTTACTGATACTAAAGTGAGATGACAATCACTAGCTTTAAAGTAAACATAGACAAGAGAAACTCTGCTCATAAGCATAGAAAGAAGAAGATAATGGTCTGAAAACAACAGTGAAAGAAGCTTGTATTACTGAATATATTAAAAAGAGGTGTTTCTACAAAAAAGAGTGTCTTAGAGTCTTCAAAGTCCAACCTTTTCTTGCTCTCAAGTTCTAGGCTTTATAGCCTTTACAACATCTTCCCAGATCCTAAGAAGCTGGGTCGAAATCACTAAAAACAGAAAATCAAAACCATTTTTTAATAAACCAGGAAAAAATCCTCTTTAATTTGGCCAAACTGCTGAAAAACGGGGCTCAGAGATGGATTTGATTCTCCAAATCTGTGACACCTGTAGGAAAACTGAGAGATTTTATTGTTCTCTGACATGTTGGGCACAAACACCTCCGCCCGTTTTGCAGAATGATTCTCTAGTCGCTCAGAATCATCATTTTAAAATGATGACTCCACACAGTAAAAATGCCATTTTTGCTGAAACTGCTGAAAAAGAGGCTCAAAGATGGGTTCAGTTCTCCAGATATGTGACACCTGTGTATAAAATGAAAGAGGTTATTGTACATTGATTTGTTGTGAGAAAAAAACTCTCTCAGATCTTTGAAATTCGTTTTCATTTGCCCGAGATCTGCATTTAAAAAACATGTGTCAAACAGGCAGATTCTGGGATCCGAAAAATGGGGCTCAGTGATGGATTTGATTCTCTCAATATGCAACACCTATAGGAAAACAGAGAGAGGTTATTGTTCTCTGCCATGTTAGGAACAAAAACCTCGGAGCATTTTTCAAAAAGATTCTCCGGACGCTCCGAATCATCATTTTAAAATGATGACTCTGCACAGTAAAAATGCCAGTTTTGCAGCAAATATCCTTGCCTCCATCTTGGTAGTCTTCGTGTCTTTGACAGCTCCAGCAATCTTCCAGGTGATGAAAAGGCACTTCAAAACTTCCTCAAATGATTTGGCAGTGAAAACATTTGATCAAAGTGAAAAAATCATCATTATGCTTGTCTCTGTGCTTTCGGTAGCTGTGGGCAATTTTCTTCCATACTGTAAGCTGTCGAAAGCTGGGTTTTCGGTAGCTAATGAACAATTACCATGTCCGCCTAAGCTACCGAAACAAATCTAAATTTATGTAGTTTTCTGAGAGTCATTTGGTTCTGTTTGATGTTTTAATACTTCTCTTGCAGCAGTCTATTTGCTTGAAATACCCATGGCATTTTCCGAAAACCAAGTTGTAAATAGAGAAAAAAAAACTCGTTTCTAAATCATCTCAGCATGTGGAAGAAAATTCCTTTGCTCCTAATAATGTGTGTTTTGGGAATGCAAGACATAAATGGAGGGAAGGTCCTATTTTCTTTGTTATAGTGGTAGCTTCTGCAAATTTACCATCTCTAGAACATTCTTCATTTTTCTGATTGAAACTGCTGCAATTCTTCATGTACAGAGTAGTCATTTTCTGCTATTGTATTTACAGTCACACGGTGCCACTGTTTTTACTCTTGCGCACAGCTAGGAAAACTTGACTTGACAATTGCACGATAGTTTTAACTTACGGATCCTCTCCAAGGCAATCAAAATCTTAAGCTTTGTTTTTTTTAAAAATTGCAATGGCACGTGTATCTTCTTATCTGATCTGCTTTCATTTTAAAATTTCTTTTCACTTTCGGTAGCTAGGAGTGCCTCGAAAATTTCGTTTAAGTTGCTGATAGCAGAGATTTCGGTAGCTTAGGGGCTGTTTTAAATAAGCTCTTAGCTACCGAAACCTGTCTTTTGAAATTTTTGAAATGAAAACCCAATCTAATGTTTTGCAAACCTTATTACATGCATAAAGCTATCAACAATGAGCCTTAACAAATTTAGAAATGAATTTTCAAATGACATCCTATCATCTAAAATTGATCAACCCGACGAATTTATTTGGGGAGATAACACCTTGGATGCAGGATCCAGATTTGAGTTGTTGAATCTATCCTTCGAATCCCTTCCTCCTTTCCATTCTAAGCAAGTCAATAATCTCATATACATCATATTTTCCCTTGATCCAAACTCCTCTCCATGGTGGTCTGGCCTTCACATCCTATATATTGAGGCCATTCCTTAGGTAAGGGGAGAAGAAAAAAAGCTTAGAAGTATCAAACTTATGGTTCTGTGATTCTCAAGGGGATGGAGAGGAAGGCTTGGAGGAGCTATAACCAAATCAAGATGATGGATGCAAGTGCTTTGGATGCAAGTGCTTCCTTCCTTTCCAATTAATAGTTAACTTGGCCTATTTCTCCCATACTTGTTTCCTTAATGCCATGTATGTTTTCATTGTTGCATTCAATGTAGATAGGTCTTTTCTTATGCTTAACAATACATTGTAGTAGGAAGGAAGGTTTTTGTCTCTGTTATTGCAGGTCTTCTCTAGAATTTGGATCTTGGACATCAAGCTCAAGGGATAGATCAGCTAGGACAACCATTCAGAAAGAGGTAGGTTATCTATTTGTTTCTACTCTTTCCTATTCTTGCTTGATTGTATGCATGTAGGATAGATCTAGGAGAAAATTAGGAACCATTTGTTTGCTTTCTATCTTGATACATAGAACTTTTGGTTTAGGAGAAGTTTCACTTGTCTGCAGGGGCAATTTTCTAACACAATGGCTATCTAAATTTTATGCTTCTAATGACTTTGCATACTCTCTTTTTATTCCTATGATATGCACTTCTCGCTAATTGACATGATACGGTGATACCTTGGAACTATTTCATGAAATCAAATTTACTAGAATGGTTGAAAACACGGTGGAATATGTTGAGGAAAACTTGGTAGAATATGTTGATAATGTTGTGCATCAATCTTGTGAGAAAGGCAAGGTTAAGAAGCCATTGATCAGGAGGTTGGTGAAAAGATAATGCAAACTTCCATGAATTACTAGTTGATAAGGTAACATAAAATACGATAATGATAACTATAAAGGTATGCACTTGCTTATGATAATATTATATGCCCATTGAAGTGATATGGGAAAGGAGCATTTACTTATGCTTTATACCCTTGTTGAATTGTTAAACAAGATTAATTTTATATGTGAATGATACCCAAGGGGTATGGAAAATGTAGGAATTTTGATATAAGACAAGAATGCTTGTAATTGCTTGAATGCTTTCGTGATATATTTGATTGCATTGTGTGATGTTTATTTCTGCTAATAATGCAAATATAGTGAATGATATTTCATTGCATAGAATATGTTGACACTTGAAAGTGATTGAATTATTAAAATGTTCTATTTCTAAGAACATTTTGGGTGTTGTTGTGAATATTGCAATGAAATATTATATGCAAAAATACTCACTTTTTGTTTGGTTGATTTAAGTTCTCTCAAGGACGAGAAATTGTAGGTAGAAACATGTTGGATATGGCAATGCGAGTAAGCCCATAATTAAGACAAGTGACTACTGTTGCAAGGGCCAAACATTAAGAGAGGATTTCATAATTGTGAAATATGTTTTCCATTATAAGCATATTTCTATTTCCGATAGAAATTTGAAAATAACATCTCATAGTAGTTGTATGTGTATGATATAGATGAGGTGATAGATTTGTCTAGTAAGGACACATGATGGCTACTGTAAGCTAGAAAGCATAGAGATAATGCTAATGTGATGATACTAGAACCCTATGACATGCCTTCATTGGCTCCATCCATGTTATGTTAGAGGTTGCTAATGGGATTCCCTAGAAGTTAGGTTCTATACGTTGTGTGTTCTTGTATGTGAATTCCTTGGCGAGATGGATCGTCCAAGGGAATGTTTAGCGTAGAAGGAGATGCTTGAGCATGGAAGGGTGAGTGCAACAAGTTTGAGGCTAGCGGAGTGGATCTATTTTAAATTATTCATGATATGTGCTAACTAGAATCAAGGAGGAAATATATGTTTGGGTGTGTCAAAGAAGATAATTAGCTAAATCTTGCCCATGGTAACCATATGGAGCAGATATATATTCATATAGATAAGTATTGGGATAAATTGCATACTTTATCTGATGCTATGAATATATATATTTCATTTGTGAATTTTAGAATTCCTATGGATGGAATGAAAGTTGCTTGAATTGTTGCGACCTACATGTTTTTCCTTTGATGATTACTATACACATATGCTACATTGAAGAACTTAGAGATATCCTAATGGAGTGAAAAGAATGATTGAGCATTGTTGTCCAAGATAGCCAAAACAATAAATGGTTACAATGGAGAGGATGACATTATAGGTGCCACTAAAGAATAAAGGCATACAATATTTATGAAAAAAAGAACACCAAAGGATAGTGTTATTCTAAGGGATAGGGGATTGCATATCCACATTTTCAACCCCTGGATTGTATTGGTTAATTAAAAAACTAATTTTTCATTTTAATAAATACATGACATTGGGATGGGGTTGAGGAGTGGAGTGACTCCATTTCCTTAAGAAGTATAACCATCTCCTTATTTTTATGTACCCAAGAGGAATTTAGATGGGATTATTGTCCCTCTCAAAAGGAAAGAGACAAACTTTACTTGGAGGGATTCCCTCTCTCTAAGGAAAACTAATCTCAATGAAAATTATAGAGCGTAACCTTATGAAGGATGTTAGAATGAAAGACAAATATCAAAGATTAACAAGGAGGATACTAAATTTAGCAATAGGGAGACTAAGCTAAGTAAATAGTCATCTCCATACATTGTATCTTGTTGTTCATTAATGTCTAAGAACTAAATTTTTGCTAGAGTTAAATTTGAAAGTAGATAGCAGTTCCGACTCTAGCTGCCCATATCGAAGAGCATTGATAATAAAAGGAATCCTGAGGTGGTATGGACCAGAGAAGGGTGCATCTTCTTGTCTTGCATGGGGTACTAGAGTAAGTGCCATGGTAGGGATGATTGGAAGATTAACAATAGATCTCTGTTGTGAATTTCATGGTTGAGTTTAGATGCTTTTAAGATGGGATGAGTAACCTTCGAGTCATGAAATATGTTTCATTTGCTTGGTGGTTTCATTCCTGATTAGTGGGTGGCATTCATAGATGATTTCCCAAGGTTGGGTGGAAAATGGTGCACACTCAATCAGTTGGTTGGTTCGGCTTTTTGTTAAGGTAAGTGATTTATCCCTATTTTATAAATTCTCTATATTTCTTGTATGTCTTGATGGTTAATCTATGTTTGGTTACTAGTTCTTTTCCATCTATATCAACCATTCTGGGAATCCTTTAAAGCCATTTGAAAACCTAGGTTTATTGCATTTGTTTTCAAAGGGTTTTCAAGAACATAAATGTGGTACATGGGATTCACTTTTTTATATATTTTAAAAGTTACTCTCGTATTAAGATACTATGATGATGACATTCTACCATGTGCATCTCATGCAAGTTCTTAAATGTTTTCTCTTACTCTTATTAATGTTTCAGGCTGTTCGGAGATATTAAGCACAATCCTTTTCCTTCATCTCCAAATTATTTAGAATTTTGAAGTAAAATAAGAGAACTATCATATCTATTTACTCATACATCCTAATATAAAATTTTGGGCTTCTTATAATTCAATAGAAGAGGGTGTTACAGACATTCCATCATTTGATATGTGTCATATTCTAGAAAAATTTCTGGTGGGTCCTCGAGATGTGCACATGAGTAGCGAGAAGGAGATATTGTTACGAGTCATGCTGAAGAGGTCAAACCCATGCATAGTTCCAAATATTTTGAGTAATATGCAATGAAATTATTTTTGTCATTGTTATATGATATGCCAACATTCTATCAAATTTATATTGGGATGGTTGATCATTGTAGGATTGTCATTTTTAGTCATCATTATTTTACTTTTGTTGATGGGCAAATAATTAGAGTTCCACTAGCATCATTTTCCTTAACCTTTCCCTTCTTGGGATTAGTAATCATAACATGGTTTTTGGGATGCTTTTGTGTTCCATTGCTTAGGAAGTAATTTTGAATGGATATTTAGGAAGGAAGGTCCCACGTCACACCCTACTAAGATTGGTACTCCAAATATCATGGATTATATTTTGTCCTAATTGGGATTATAATTGCAAGATTAATAATGATATTATAGTCCATAAATATCAACACCTGTAATAGTTACTCTGACATTTTCAAAAAATGAATTGCTTGGTGATATGATAAAATTCATACAAAATCATAACTATAGGATTCTAGGGTGGCTTAAATTTTCTCTATTAGTGGCTTTTGGTATTTTTTTTTGCAAGATTCTTCAAATCTGCCATCTCCATATCAAATGTATAGTGCTTTATAAGCCCACTAGTGATACTATCCTTTCCCCATCAATAAAATTGATCTGTTGATATATATGCTTGTATGCATGTGTTTTACTGTAAGCCAATAAAGGTATTCATACCTGATTTTTTTGTTGTTGACAGAAACAGTTAATATCATTGATAATATATAAAAAGAAGGTTACATTTGAGTTAGACTGATCAAATTGCTTCTCCGAGAAAGAAACAACAATCAAGCCTACTTCTTCATGATTCTGCAGATAGATTACATATTCCCTTCCAGTTCCAAGCGAACTGTAACTTCTAATAAACTGGCCTAGTATTAATAAGCAGAAGAAAAGCATTTATAGTAGTCTTACTTTTACAAAAGCTGGACATTAAGCCCAACTTGAGATCCATCAAAAAAATAGAGCCTATACAGTAAATCGCAGAGTGTCTATGACTGGTTCTAAAGAGCAAAGAAGTCAATAAAATACCACTAACTAGGACCAGCGTCCATGGCTGCTCTCACAAAATTTGCAGCCGGGTTCTGTTCATTGCAGAGGTCCACATAATTTCCAGCAGTCTCCATATATTTCTTGAGTTCTTCCATCTTTCTGTTAATAACCTCCATCTCACTGTCAGTCACTTTGGGCTCCTTTTTCTTGCGAGGGTAAGCCAATTCCAGAGTTTCCTTCATATCTTCGATTTTCCCTGCCAAGATGTTGTACTGGGCCTTGAGCTCATTGTGTGTAGTGAAGGAAAAGTTGTACATCTGAGAAGTCACTTTCCTAAACTTCATGTTCTCACCCCTAACCAGACGCACCTGCAACTCCAGGTCTTGAATACGGTCCAATAGCTCCACTTCAAAGTTCGAAAGAGTGCGATTCTCCTCGCACCTGATCACATTCCCCACCCCTGCGTGCCTTCCACATGAACCTTGACCAGGGTCGTGCTCAACACCCCTACCATGCACCTGTTTGCATTCTTGTTTCCTCGTACAATGCCAACCTTGGGAGTGGCTTTCGTTTCCATGAGTGCGCCCAGAGCCATGACAAAAATGCTACCCCCCACATCTAGAACCGTGATTCGCCATTTCAGAGCCATAATAGAGGAATAATAACAAAAGACTAGGGCTATTTCTTGCATTAGGACACAACCCCAGTCTGAGCGAAGTGATAGAATGAACCAGAGGACAGGGATTTAAGAGATTGAGACGGCCGCATGTCGACCAGTTGGCGTAACTGCAGGAAGCCATAAATTCAAGCATGTGATGGCACTGTTCGAGGCTTGGAGAGTCCATCAAATATCCACGGGAGATTTCCCAGAAGTTTTCAATTAATGTGCTTATTAATTTGCTGCCATCCATCATGATGAGATGTTTATTGAGATTGACAAGAGGCTTAATCCATAATCCTGCTCTTGGACTATGGAATCCAAGTAGTTTTGATGTGATCATTTCCATGCCTAAGCAAACCATAATCAAGTCCCACTCCTAAATTTGCCATATTGTCTGCTTTCTCATTCAACCCACGCAGGACATGGAAGAAATTGAGCTCATGAAATTTAGTGTTGATGCATTGTAGGAGATAATGCATTTTGGACGACGGATCCTTTCTTTTTGCAATGATGTGCCTAGCTTCTCGAATTATGATTAAGGAGTCTCTAAGGATAGCGAGTTTCTTGATTCCTAGACTAACTGCTATCCCCAATCCTTTGACAAGTCCCATCCATTCTGCTGCGTTGTTGGTTTTCTTCCCTATGCCCCAGGTGAAGTCCTTCTTCTTGTTCCCTTGAGAGTCTAGTATTACTCCTCCCGCGCCTGCCAACCCTGGATTGCCTTTCGAGGCACCATCGAAAAATAAAAAGCTGCTATCCTGCTGAATCATCCACCTCTGAAGTTCATCTTTGTTTATTCTAAGCTGCCAATTAACATATCTCTCCTTCTTTTGTGCCGCCGAGCTGAGGGAAGTTTGGGTTTGATGCAAGAAATCCCCCATCCAATTTCTTTCGAGAACTGTCAAGGGATCCTACTGAATACTGGCCATTCCTCGTGAGGAGAGGACTTTAATCCAGAGGGTTTTAGCAGCAATGAAAACACATCTTGGATTGGCAACCTCACCTTCAAAAATTTCTTTGTTTCGAGTTGTCCAGACTTTCCAATTAATGAACTTTGGAAGAGCTTCCCAAGCTCTGGGAAAATTGGGATTTCTGAAGAAGGACCCATGATAATAGTCTTTCCAACAGTTAAAGACATCACTCCAGGTTGTGGGCATTACTAGATTAGTTCCCAAACTGCTTGTGGCTAGCTTCCAAACTTCAAGAGTGAAATTGTAGTTGAGAAATAAATGATCAATTGTTTCTTCAACTGCTTTACACAAAACACATCTCATAGGTCCCTCGATACCTCTTTTCCTCAAATTGTGTACTGTCAAAGTTTTTTTGTGAGCTAGGATCCAGTAAAAGGCGTTCACCTTAGGGAGGCTATCTTGGCTCCAAACCTTATTCCAGATTATTTCTACCCCATCTCTTTCCTTCCTTGTTTGACATGCCTATATCCTTCCTTCACCGTATAGAGTCCAGACTTTCCCCATCCACGTCGATCCTTCAGCTTACTGCTTATTGGGGTTTGTTCTTGAAGGAGAAGAAGAAATGCATGATAGTCTTCTTACAGGTTAGATGGAAGATCTAATTCCTTCCATCCAATCCAGCGTCCACTGCTGGACCAATTAGAGATATCCGATAATGAATGGAGATGTTTCGATTCCATCCAGTCTTTGAGATGCCTGAGCTCTTGCTTGAAGTTGGCGGGTGAACTTCTTCCCAAATTGTCATGCCAAATTTTGATGTGAGCACCATTTCCAGCTATCTAATATATTTTTTCTTTTACAATGAAAGCAACCTTCTTGCACAATTCCCATATCGGAGAGCCTTTTTTTTCCATATCGATATTATCAATGCAGCATTTTCTGGTGCCTCTCATATATTTTTTCTGCAAGGCTTTTTTCCACCAGGCATCATTACCTGAGATGATTCGCCATAAAATCTTAGCCCCAAGAGCCAAATTCATAAGACTTGGATCTTTAACACCTGTTCCTCCTCGATTTTTAGAATTGCAAACAATATCCCAACTTATGAGATGGAATTTCTTTGTGCTACTCTCCTTTCCCCCCTGCCAAAGAATTTTATGAGTTCTTTGCTTATTTCTTGAGTGATGTAGCTTGGGGCCAGCGAAATGGAGCATACATAGATTGGATAGGCAGTCAAGATAGACTTGAGCAGGATTAACATTCCTACAGGATTTAGCCAGCGCCATCCCCACCCGATAATTTTTTTTTTGATTTTATCGATTAAGCATTGCCAATCTTCTTTCCTTTTTTTCCCTTTGAAGATTGGCACTCCTAGATAATTGAAGGAGTTCCACAATGAAACTCCTTCGAAAACAAATATTCTGGCAATACTAGCTAAGTTTGCTGGTGAGCAATTCCATCCATAAACTTTGGATTTTAGTTCATTAATTTTTTCATTTGATGCATTTAGAAAGACAGTGAGAGCTCTTTTGAAACGAGAAGTAATCACAGTGGAGGCCCAGCCTAAAAGAATTGTATCGTCAGTAAATTGGGCGTTATTAGCAGCACTGACTCCCCTAGCAATCTTGAGACCTTTAAGATCGCCCTTGGATTGAAGTCTATGAAGTCTTCGACTCAATGAGTCAGCCACCAGAATATAGAGGAATGGAGAGAGCGGGCATCCTTGTCTTAGGCCACGGGAGGCTTGGAAAAAGTCAGTTGGTCTGCCATTAACCAAAGGGTCTTTCCAGGGTCTGCTGATGCAAGCTTTTATCCATCTGACAAAATTATGAGAAAACCCAAACTTTGTCATTATTTCAAAAAGGAAGAAGTGGTTTACCCTATCAAACGCATTTGCCATGTCAAGTTTGACAACCATGCCTTGCTACTTATTGGTCATACTGGTATGGTGTTAAGATTTAATATGCTAAGACAGAAAATAGCAGCATTACATTCCATTTCACAATAATAGCATATACAGGATCACTGAAGAAACAACAAGCATAGCATAAACACAAGAGACACATATTTATCTTGGGAAACCCTCATGGGGTAGAAAACCCAGCAAAGCTTCCTTAATATAGATGACCAACAATATACAAAGATGCAAACCAAAGACATGATCTCCTCCTCCACCATAGCAGACCTCTCCTCCACAAGTGCGCCTTTCTCAAGTGAGTGTGTGTGTCAAATGAGGAATACACTTCCTCTATTTATACACTACTCCAACTTGTGTTTTACACAAGAACACGTAGGCTCGTATTTAACCAATGGGTTAAATACCCCACTACGACTGACTGGGCTGACCCCTTTAGGGTGGTCTAATAACCCTTTGACCCACATAACACATACAGGGTTGACCCCCACTAGGGAAGTCTAATAACCCGAGTTACCACATTTCGACGGAGGAATAAACATCTCCGGATATACAATAAGATATTCACGGAGGAATGAAACATCTCCGGAATAATAAAGTACAAATATAATATTCTTTGAAGTTACAATATCTCAACACTCCCCCTTAACGAGAAGGATATTATAGCAGTATCTGCACAAGCAAGGAGTCATCAACATCATACATGATACATCTATAAATCATTGGAAGCTTTCTCAACATCATCAGTAACTCAAGCAGTTACTGGAACATCTTCAATACTGGAACATCAACATCTTTAGTACTGAGTCTTTATCTTCTGCAGCACTCAAACAGCTACAACAACATCAACATCTAGATCCTCACGATCATTAGTATTGTCATCTCACGATCATCAGCATCGTTATCACACGATCATCAGCATCGTCATCACACGATCATCAACATCGTCAGCATCGTCATCACATGATCATCAGCATCGTCATCACACGATCACCGGCATCGTCATCACACGATCATCATCATCGTCATCACACGATCATCAGCATCGTCATCACACGATCATCAGCATCATCATCATACGATCATCAGCATCGTCATCACACGATCATCAGCATCGTCATCACACGATCATTAGCATCGTCAGCACACGATCATCAACATCGTCAGCACACGATCATCAGCATCGTCATCACACGATCATCAGCATCGTCATCACATGATCATCAGCATCATCATCACACGATCATCAGCATTGTCATCACACGATCAACATCGTCATCACACGATCATCAACATCGTCAGCACACGATCATCAGCATCGTCATCACACGATCATCAGCATCGTCATCACACAAGTATCCATACCGATACAAGTAACCACATCATTAATACAAGTATCCATACCAATACAAGTAACCACATCATCAATACAAGTATCCTACCGATACAAGTAACCACATCATCAATACAAGTATCCTACCGATACAAGTAACCACATCATCAATACGAGTATCCATACTGATACAAGTAACCACATCATCAATACAAGTATCCTACCGATACAAGTAACCACATCATCAATCAAGTATCCTATCGACACAAGTAACCACATCATCAATACGAGTATCCATACCGATACAAGTAACCACATCATCAATACAAGTATCCTACCGATACAAGTAACCACATCATCAATACAAGTATCCTACCGATACAAGTAACCACATCATCAATACAAGTATCCTACCGATACAAGTAATAACCACATCATCACACACAATTATATTACAGGATGATCAATCCTGCTCTCTTTAGGACATAGGTCCATGGATGATGCAATCCAGTCATGTACCTTTTGAACCGAAGTCCAGGGACGATCCAGTCCTATCATGTACCTTTTGAACCGAATCTTAGCCTGGACGATCCAGTCCTATCATGTACCTTTTGAACCGAAGCTCAGGGACGATCCAGTCCTATCATGTACCTTTTGAACCGAAGCTCAGGGACGATCCAGTCCTATCATGTACCTTTTGAACCGAATCTCAGGGACAATCCAGTGCTATCATTCAATTCTCGGAGACCTCATGTCTACGACTCAATTCAAAGGACTAAATTCCGAGGACGATCCAATCCCCTTACCTGTTCATTCAGGATTTGTTTCTCGGAGAAATCATGTCTACGGATCAATTCAAAGGACTAAAGTCCGAGGATGATCCAATCCCCTTACTTGTTCATTCAGGATTTTGTTCTCGGAGACATCATGTCTACGGCTCAATTCAAAGGACTAAAGTCCGATGATGATCCAATCCCCTTACCTGTTCATTCAGGATTTTGTTCTCGGAGACATCATGTCTATGGCTCAATTCAAAGGACTAAAGTCCGAGGACGATCCAATCCCCTTACCTGTTCATTCAGGATTTTGTTCTCGGAGACATCATGTCTACGGCTCAATTCAAAGGACTAAAGTCCGAGGACGATCCAATCCCCTTACCTGTTCATTCAGGATTTTGTTCTCGGATACATCATGTCTACGGCTCTCTTTAGGACTGAAGTCCAGGGATGATCCAATCCCCTCAAGTCCACCAAGGACTTCATTCTCGAAGAAATCCGTCTACGGCTCTCTTTAGGACTGAAGTCCAGGGATGATCCAATCCCCTCAAGTCCACCAAGGACTTCATTCTCGAAGACATACGTCTACGGCTCTCTTTAGGACTGAAGTCCAGGGATGATCCAATCCCCTTATATGTCCACCAAGGACTTCATTTTCGAAGAAATACGTCTACGGCTCCTTTTAGAACATGTGTTCAAGGATGGTGCAATCCCCTTGTCACCTTAGACCCTGTCTAAGGACCATCCACCAACCTCTATGTCGGCATCACCAATATAGGTATTCACATCATCGACCTCACTGTCGATGCATGCAATCTCATCATAAGTGATCACATCACTCCCCCTTTCGAGGAGGGTCCTTCTGGACTATATTAAGTTTGTCTCGAAAAAATTTACTTGAGGTAGAGGTTTGGTTAGTACATCGGATCAGTAGAGGTTTGGTTAGTACATTGTTACAAATTCGAACTTTTGGTTCCTTTCTGCACCATATCTTGGAACACTAGATTCTTTGCCATCTTGATACAACTCTGCTTGTCACATAGGATCATAGTTGGGTCTATCTCTAAGTCAAACAATCCTGAAGCCACACTACTTCATAACTTAGCAGAGCAAGCAACCATATATTCTGCTTGTGCTCACGAGATCATGGCTGATCCCAGACAATAACATCCTCTCGATGTGCTCTTCCTGTCTGATACACTTCCTTCCCAATCAACATCTGTGTAGCCATATGAAGTCATGATCTCCAAGATAACACAGATCAAAGTCTTATTGTATCCTATAGGTACCACATCACATGATTTGCAGCTTATCAGGTGAACACATCTAGTTTCCACTAGATACTGACTCAAGGTGTTCACAGCAAAGCATATATCTGACCTAGTATTCTTTAGACACATCAATGACTCAATATTTTGTCTTTACAGAGTTCTATCCACTGACTCTAATGAGTCATCTGCTAACAGCTTCAAGAGTGGCCATCCCAACACATCAAGTCCTTTTAATATTTCTCAGCATACTTTCCTTGGTTGAGAAAGATTCCTTCTGAGCCTTGCCATACTTCCAGACCTAGGAAGTAAGGCATCAATCAATCTGAGATCTTTCATTTTCATTTCTGCAACCATCTTCTTCTTTCTTTTCATGGTCTGTTTCTCATTCTTTGTCAGAAAGAGATCATTGTCATACAATAATGGTATGATATGTTCATCATCCACAACCTGAAGGTAAAGGTTAGGAACAAATTTACTTTTGGTAAAGTCCAAGCTTATCAAGAGACTGTCAATTCTCTCTTTGTGACTGAACATCATTCACACTCTGCATTGAATGATCTTCTGCATATCTATCTGTGCCATCTCTCGTTAGATGGGTCTACTGATATGAGCCTCAATATCATTTGAACTCTGTGGTGCGTTCCTTCTTGCATCCATGTCATCTGTGTATAGAAACCATATTCAACCTTGTAGCAAAGGTTGAGATCCACATGACCCATGGTTATCATTAAGCTCATCAAATGATTATCGATCCTGGGAACCCATACAGAACCTGATTCACACTTCTTCTTTAATTACACCATTAAGAGAATGGTCTAGCCACTTGGAGCAAACATCTCATCATGATTCTCTTCCTCTTTCTAAGAGAATCTTCTAGCCACAAGCCTTCTATAGTATGTTTGATTTGTAAATCCTTTTGTTGAACATCCATCGCTTGTTCATTGTTCATCATTTATCATGATCTTTCCTACAAATCAAAATTAAGTACATGATTAGTCATACTTCATAATCATCAAATCATATTGACATGATAACCTATTATGCATACAGATATCATTTACATAGTTATGCAACTATTTTGATCAATACTTTGGCACAACACTTTTCCATATCCTGTATGCATACAGTGGCTATCTAGATGCCTTCCATCTCTACCATAACATACTATCGAGAGTGTGCACAACTCTCAGTATGTCAGCGAAGAGGTTTCATTGTAGATAAGCAACAATGGAATGTTTGACCATCTTACCAATCATATGCATATTAGTAGTATACTGTTTCAATGCTCTATGAATGTTTACACTCAGTATGATATATTATAGGAATACAAATATGCATACAACCTATTACGGAAAATATCATTTATTATTTCAAATAACAACTTAAATACTTATCTTTTATGTTTGTGTGGTTGCCTCCTGCTTGATCTTCTATATGTCTTTTGAACTTCTATTCATTCTGTGCCACTGTGCATGCTCAAGTGTGCACTAGTGTCATCCTCATGATCTCTTACACAAACATACATTCATTAGTATATTCTTAATATTATCAAAACATTCCAATTCTAAATAATCTTGAATATATATAGTCATAATCATTAGTATTCAGAGTTTCAAGGAAGTCTTCTTTTACTCATGCATATTCTTGTTTGATCATAGTACTCTTCAGGTTAATTAAATCATCAAGATAAGAGACATAGTATGCATAAACCCTTGATTACTAACTTTATGAATAAGCATAACCAATCATACCAAGTATACTTATATAAGGGATCCTAACACAAGGTAAGATTCTAACTTGACATAGGTAAACATACCTGGATTAATATACCTGCTTAGTTATGTATAACATACCTAAACAATCTCTTCAATGATTTAGAGATCCTGAGCTAGAACCTGCATGTCTCATAGGTTAAGCATAATATAACAAAGTCATACATACCTCGTAAGTAGAACAAAGATTATGGATGAGTCTTTGTTTTCATGTTGTCATGGTCATGGAACTTGATTTGTCTTTTGTGATGTACCTGTATCTTGTTAGCAGACAACATCAACCTCACACAACACCATAATGCATTAGTACAATCATATAGCCCTAATCAATGAATGTCTTCGATCATTCCCATGCATTCATACTGTTACTAGGGTGATAAGACAATTCTAACATTAATCAAGATTGTACTAATAAATAATATGAAGACAAACACATCATGAACTTAATCAAGAATCAGATTTCAAGACATACCTGAACCTCCTTAAGTCATACCTGTCGAGACTTCTTGTAGTCTTCTTATGTAAGGCCTTAGCCTCAACTCCCCCTGAAACTTGATCTGGAGCTTGATTAGGGTTTGCTAGAGAAACCCTAAAAATTCAATCTTTGACTTTCACACTTCCAAATGAATGGAAGGATGTGTCTTGCTGAGCTGATCAAACTAGCATACTTCAATTTTGAAATCTCCAAAAATTGACCCCTCAAAATTGCCTTTGAAACTTCTGGATCTTCTGGACAGGATCCCGAACTAGGGTTTGATGAAGCCCACCATTTTTCTCAATCAAAAGGTTTGATCCAAGGCTCTAAACTCTTATTTTTCTGAGGAGCTTCCAGCCGTGCTTACAGACTTAAAAAATTCCAACTTTTGCCGAAGCCCTAATTTTCCATCTTTCCGATCAAAATCCCGAGCTAGGGTTTAATCAAGACCGGTTTTCTACCGAACCAAAAAATTCGATCTTGGTCTCTAAATTTTGATTTTCCTGAGTAGCATTCAGCCGTGGATTCCGATTCCAGAAATTCTAACTTTCTCCAAAACCCTAAATTCTGGAAGCCATGAATAAAGGTGCTCCAAAAATAATTCTGTTTTGACATAAATATGTACCTGATTGTTTCTATTATAACTCTGAAATTTTTGCTCCACAGGGTCTGAAATTTTTTTCTGCAGTAGCCTGACCTATCATCTTTCCATCCTGATAGGTCTGACCTCAATTGGATTTTCTCAGAGAGAGTTATGCCAAATGTCGCAACGTGACCTATTTTGGGATAATACAGGAGAGCGAACTTGTACGGCATGCCATGTGTCACTGTTTGAACTTCGACCTCTGAAATTTTTTCCTGAGATAGCTCGCCCTATTATCTTTCTATCCTGATAGGTATGACCTTAATTGGACTCTCTGAGAGAGATTTATGCCAAGTGTCGCAACGTGACCTGTTTATGGGATAAAACAGGAGAGCGAACTTGTACGGCATGCCACATGTCACTGGTTCAGCTTCGGCCTCTGAAAACGTTTCCTGAGATAGTACAGTCTGTGTTCTACCTGTCATCATTTACGAAATTTCATTTGGAGCTTCCTAGCCCAAGTTATGACCTTTTTTCCTAGGTCACCTGATTTTGACTGAGATCTGGAAGAGACAGAAACCCTAACTTGTACTGATCATAACTTACAAAGTACAACGAATCTGAGGGTTCCCTTTGGACACAAGATACCTGGAGATGTTATCTACGACCTGTAAAGGTTTCAGATCCTGAACCTTCTCCAAAATGGATTTATAGCAAAAGTTCCACGATGACTGGTTTTTGCTATATAAAACCCTAACCTTCAAATTGTCGTAAGTAAAGCAAGTGTCGTAAGTGCCATACCTTGCCTTCCTTCAGTTTAGCTCTGATACCATGTTAATATTTAATATGATAAGATAGAAAATAGCAGCATTACATTCCATTTCACAATAATAGCATATACAGGATCACTGAAGAAACAACAAGCATAGCATAAACACAAGAGACACAGATTTATCCTGGGAAACCCTCATGGGGTAGAAAACCCAGCAAACCTTCGTCAATATAGATGACCAGCAATATACAAAGATGCAAACCAAAGACATGATCTCCTCCTCCACCATAGCAGACCTCTCCTCCACAAGTGCGCCTTTCTCAAGTGAGTGTGTGTGTCAAATGAGGAATACACTTCCTCTATTTATACACTACTCCGACTTGTGTTTTACACAAGAACACGTAGGCTCGTATTTAACCAATGGGTTAAATACGCCACTACAACTGAGTAGGCCGACCCCTCTAGGGTGGTCTAATAACCCTTTGACCCACATAACACATACAGAGCCGACCCCCACTAGGGAAGTCTAATAACCTGAGTTACCACATTCCAACGGAGGAATAAACATCTCCGGATATACAATAAGATCTTCACGGAGGAATGAAACATCTCCGGAATAATAAAGTACAAATATAATATTCTTTGAAGTTACAATATCTCAACATATGGATCGCCTCCTGAATAATTATGATGGTATCCAAAGTTTGCCTACCAGCAATGAACCTCCTTGAGTCTCCGAGATAAGACGCCCCGTGACCTTCTCCATCCTGGAAGCTAGGATTTTAGCTAAGATTTTATAAGAAGTGTTACATAGAGAAATTGGGCGGAAGCGATCTATAGAGAGGGGGTTTTGGTCTTTAGGAATTAAGGCCAAGAAAGACGAGTTGGTTGCTCATCCAACCTTCTCCTTTTTCCTAGTCTAGTTCAGCACATTCCTCGAGTCCTCTTTAATTATATCCCAGGCTGCTCTATAAAAATTTATAGTGAATCCATCGGGCCCCGGAGATTTGTCCATTTGGAGGGACCAATTTGCCTCCTTAATTTCATACCCTAAAATGGGTTTATAGAGATCTTGATTTTCCCCATTCGAGATGAGAGGGGGAATTTCAGAAAGAAGATCAGCCTACGCCTGAGGGTTTGCCTCATTCTTATCTGAATATAAGTCGTGGAAGTGTTGAAGAACATGTGCTTTTATCATATCTTGATCATGGAGAACCGTTCCACTGCTGTCTCTAATCTCTTTTATCATGTTACGACTTAGCCTCACTTTGGTTTGCTTATGAAAGTAACTAGTGTTACTGTCCCCACCCTTGAGCCAGAGCTATCTAGATTTTAGTCTCCAGACCTCTTCTTCCTTGCTAGCCGTTGCCAAGATTTTGATGTTTAGTTCCTGTTCCTTACATAAATGCGCTGGAGTAATATCTGAAGCTTCCATATGAGCCTGAAGATTTGCAAGTTCATTCTTTAGTGAGGTTTTAACAAACACCGGGCTTTTGTATTCCGATTTAGCCCATCTTTTTAGCATATAACGTACATTTTTGAGCTTGCTCTCCCAGACATAGCTCGATGAACCATAGCAGGGGCAATTCCAAGCCGTGATGATTAGAGTCCCAATTTTTTCTTCTTTCAACCATAAGGGGTTAAATCGTAAAGGGATTGGGCCAAGGTTTTCAGGTATTGAGAGAGAGAGAGAGATAGGCTTATGATCCGAAGCTGCAGAGGGGATAGCATTAGAGGAAGGAATTAAATTTTTTTGAAGGAAAGAGGAGCTAAAAAGGAATCGATCAAGTCTAGCAGCTATATGTCCCACACCCTAGCGACGATTACTCCAGGTGAATGTTCCATTTTTGAGAGGGGGATTAACCAAATCGAGCACATAGAGCAGGTCTTCCAGGTTTTCACCAAATGGGTCCCTTACCCTCGACCCTCCACGTTTTTCAGACTGGGAGATTGTTGTGTTGAAATCTCCGGTGAGTATGATTTGTTTATCCTTTACAGTATCCTTGAGACTTATGAGGCTGTTTCAGAAGGATTGTTTGTCTTTGTAATGTGTAGGTCCATAGATGTTGCAAATAATAAAGGAGAGATTGTCTTCCTTATTTACCAGCTCAGAGAGAACCCAATGATGACATTCTTGCAGAACTTTAAAAGAATAATTACTTGTGTAAAAGGAAGCTATGCCTCTTGAAGTTCCTCTTGAAATTATTGCGTGCCCCTGGCCATTTTTCCAGAATTGATGTGAAGTAGCCAAAATCTCCACATCACTCATTTTCGTCTCTTGGATTAGTAGGATATCAGGTTTCTCAGTAGTGACTAGATCTTTCATTGCTTTTACTTTTACTACTCCACCAAGTCCCCTACAATTCCAAGAGACGACCTTTATCATTTTTTCCCAGACTGCTGGCCTACCCGAGCCCTAGTATCTGTCTTCCCCTTGTCATTCTGGATCAGCTTCATTTCTTCAATGCTTCTTTGCCTGCCTAGTTCGAGCTCCCTTTCTGCCTCTTGCTCCCTATGATATCGATGCGTTTTTCTTCCTCGGGTATTTATGGTTGGCCCAAGTTCAGTGAAGTCTTGAGTTCCTTTGGATGAGGATTCTGGTGAGACCGTCTTTCTCTGTCGAACAACATCCGCCCAAGAATTTCCTGGAGGAGGAGATCTTTCCAGATCTAGGGCTTCATTATCATTGCCAGGAGTTGGAGTGTCTGTATTGGTGATCTGAGCCTCATTAATCACTAGAGCAGTTTCAGGGCCCGTAGGCTCAGCTATTTCCCCTTCTTCCATAATGAGAGCATCAAACTAGTTTTCTGTTGGGATCTCACGTGCTGGCTACGTTTTTCCTTTTTCTTTTTATGAGGGTTTCCTTGGTTGATCGGTTTTTGAAGTAGGAGCAGTCTTCCCTTTCTTCACCTGGTTCCATTCAGCTGATTGTGACCGTTGTTTCTTTAGCCATTTTTGGGCAGTTTTTGACAAAGTGGCCATATTCGTGGCACTTTTTACATTTGAACGGAAGTTGCTCATAATCTACTTTATGCGCGTATTCCGAGCCATCCATGCATAATTTAACTATCTTCGGAAGGCCTTTTTCCAGATCCACCTCCATACAGATTCTTGCATAAGAGAATGAAGGGCCTTTCGGTTCCACTTTGTCAATGTATTTCCCAAAAGAGTTCCCTATTGCTTGCAGAGATTCATCATTCCAACAGTGGAGGGGAAGATGGGGCAAACATACCCAAACAGGAACTGCTGAAGGCACATCCTTTTCTGGGTCAAAGGAAAGACTCCAACGATTCAGATAAAGCCCTCGAGGGCCCAGAAAATATGGTCCACTACGAAAAATAAGATCTCTGTCCTCTTTTTCTTCGAATAAGAAGGTAAAAAAGCCTTTGCCGCAGAAGCAGTGTTGGATTCCTCCTAATATCAAAGGCATCAAGTTTTTTTTTATCCATATGTCCATGGTTTTCGGAGACGACCATATCCCATTGAACTAGCCTATCAAACCTCTTCCACTGAGAGCAAGAGGCTTCAATCTTGAAGCGGCTGACATGATCTGAATCTTGGGGGCTTCAGAGAGTCGAACAAAACCATCCCCATACACCGTTGCTGAAGAGGAAGCAGGGGAGGCGACCACCAGGGCTCTAAATGCTTCATTGAGGAAACGCCAACGATCCTCCGGGCTTGGATCCTAAGGAGGATCCATCCCAAACGAGAGAGGAAAACAAAGCCCTAGCTGCAGAAGATGCGCGCAGATCTCACACGATTAATGTTTGTCTATGTATTTAGACCTGATTGAGTCTATACATTTGATGTGAATATGTGGTTACAAATGGAAATAATGTTGCATGGTTTGGTAGGACTTGAGTAAGGACTTTGCCTTAGTATTGTCATTAGTTATGATGGACATGGAAGTCTACGCTCTTCCTTTTAGAGCAAGGTGCTTGAATGGTTAATGGCCACAACCAAATTCTAGTGACTAAAGATCAAATTCATCATTCAAACATATTAGATGGTTGTTGTAGATGGGAGTGCAAAGTTTCCTAAGTTTTTTTTTTTAAATGGGATGCCTTTGAATATGCCATTCTTTTTGTTAGCCCCTTTTAATGGAAATTGATAATCTTTGGACATAGATGGATGATTAGGTAGTATGGTAGAGAATTTATGATACAATAAGGTTGACAACAATGTCACAATTATAGGTATATGTTATATGCTAAGACTTAGATTAAGAGTCATGGGAGGACAACATTGCCTTTTCTAAGATTATTTTGACCTAGAAAATGAAACCTAGTCAAGTTGAATTTATTCTTGATTTGGGAGAAAATCGTTTTAATCAATTATCCTAAAATTTCATAAGTAAGGGAGGTTGTTTCATCGAGTTCTTTTAGAGATGATTGTTATAGGCCTAGAAACTCCAAAAGAGGTACATTGCAACCGTAAAGGGTGAAAAGTGTCCAAGCATACTACACTTCCAACCAGGAATGGAAGGGTCCATCATACTCAAGTTAATGACTGTGACAAAGGTTATAAGCCTTAATGCTTCATTGCTTGTAAAGGGAGTGGTAGTCACATAACGCCACTGATAATGATGGGGGTTATCCTATTTAGGCTCAATCACTTGTTTCCAAGCAAAAAAAAGGGTACACTCATAATTAGTTCTATGACCATGACTAATGTAATACCCCTAGTTTTGAATTGGAATGTATTAAATCAAATTATATAAATGATATAAATATGCTAGTATGAATTCCTAGTGTGGAGCTCAAGGCCAAGGCTCAACTAGTAAATGGATAGGCATATATAATGCAAATATCTTTATATGGAGCATGTGGTTGGATTGCCTTGCTACCTTGAAAGCTATGTAAATATTATGTTGGAAAAATAATAAAATGGTCCAAGATGGTTGTGTAAAGAGCACTAGATGGGATGTGATTACACTAGAGGGGAAGAAGAAAGGGGGGCTATGGGAGATTAAATCCTCTATTGGCATGTGTCAACCTTAGAAATCATCCTTTTGTTTCTATGTGCCTTAAATAATACAATTACTTCATTTTGACTATTAAATCCAGTCATTGAATGCACGTGTGAGGTTGGTGGGAAAATTCTCCTCATGTAGTTATGGAAGCATGGGATGAATATACTTTTATGACAATTGTAAGAGTCCTTTCTTCTATGGCCATAAGTTATGCCAATTGTATTTTTCACCATCCTCTCATCTCCTTTGGAGTCTACCACTCATTCTCATGCATATTTTTACTCTAGGAGAGTTTTTCGGTTGTTGTTCATTCCATTGCCATTACCATTACCATATTGAAAAATAACTAGAAATTTGAATTATGAAGGAGAATTGCATACATTAGAGAAAATAAGATGGTTGTAGGTGAGGATAGAGGTTGGGAAATATATAAACCTTTACCCATTATGTTTTGCTGCTTCTGCATGCTTAAGAAGCCATGACTTAGTGTTACAGGAGGTTCTCCAACATCATACAATATGTTGGACTCTTTTTGCACATGCTGGTAAGCACTATAAGGGTTGTATTTTTTGAGGGAACTGTGGAGCAATGAAGGGAAATGCATTCCTTGAGTTATTTGGGTTAGTAGAAAAGAGTGCCACTACGGGATGTCTGAGTGAGATTCCTATAAATGCTTAAAGGTGGGTAGTTTGGCTAAACATGAGAGTAAATGGGTGGTGGGTTGAGAGAGAGAAGCGTGTAGGTGTTTCCTTCTCCTTAGTAGTCTCATAGCCCAACTTGTGGGTGGTATCTACAACCGATACCTATGCTTGGGTGGAAAATCACACTTACACAACTAATTGCTTGAATATTCGTTGTTAAACAATAAGTATTCTCTTGTATATGAATGTGGAATAATTTTATTTTCTTCCTGTGATACTTATGCTTGTTTATGCATGATGTATGTGTGGAAAGAGTTTTATTTATGTCATGTTTTGAATTTATGTATCTGTACATACATTTCTTATTTATGAATTCATATTGTGGCCCATGGGGTGAAATATAGAAGCTCATAATTCGTAAATTCCCCCTCTTATTGTTGTAATGATGGATGGGGGTGGAATGATGTATGGGGACGTGATATAGTGGTATTAGAACTCTTGGTCACAGTGCCGAGGCTGTATAGGTTGGAATCCACAGTTACAGGAAAAAATTAGAATCTGCATAGGAAATGTTGACAAACCGCTTCTATGAAAATCCATGGTTTCAATTGTTAGAGGGTATTTTAACAGAGCCATGAGTTAGATCTTGTGGTATACCAACAGGAATGGTAGAATGACTGAGGAAATTTGGGGAAGATTTTAAAAATTGCAGAGCTATCAGTGAGAAATTTCGGTTTGGTTGTGTGAAGGAGAGTCGAATGAGGACCATCTGATAAAGGAGGTCAAATAAAGGTCGTAGGAAGAAGCTGATAAGGTGATATAATTTCCAACGTTAACCTAGGAGTTGGATATGAAAAGTTTGATAAGACTAGTCCAACACAATGAGTTCAATAAAGGATTTGTCAGGAGGAGATCCGTGTAACATTTTCGGCGATAACTCATGACTCCAATAAGGGGGGTTTGACCCGATGAGTTTGATAAAGGGTCTATCGAGAGGAGCTCCGTGTAACATTTCCAATGATTACTCATGACTTCGTTAAGGGGAGTCTGATCTGATGAGTCCGATAAAGGATTTATCGGGAGGATCTTTGTGTTACATTTCTGACAATAACTCATGAGTCTAATAAGGGGAGTCCAACTCGATGGGTCCAATAAAAGCTCTATCAAGAGGAGCTATATGTAAAATTTTCGATGATAACTCATGAGTTCGATAAGGGGAGTCATACCTGATGAGTCCAATAACGGCTCTGTTAGGAGGAGCTACGTGTAACATATTCAATGATAACTCATGAGTCCAATAAGGGGAGTCTGATCGCAATGAATCCGATAAAGGATTTGCTGAGAGGATATCTGTGTAACATTTCCAATGATAACTCATGATTTAGGTAAGGGGAGTATGACTAGACAAGTCTGATAAAGGCTATGTCAAGAGGAGATATGTGTAACATTTCCAATGATAACTCGTGAGTTTGATAAGAGTATTATGACCCGATGAGTCCGATAAAGGCTTTATCGAGAGGAGCCCCGTGTAACATTTTTGACGATAACTCATGAGTTCGATAAGGGGAGTTTGACTTGATGAGTCTGTTAAAGGATCTGTCAGGAGGAGCTCCATGTAACATTTCCGACGATAACTCATGAGTCCTCTAAGGGGAGTTCGACCCCATGTGTTTGATAAAGGCTTTGTGGAGAGGAGCTTCATGTAACATTTCCGATGATAAATCATGAGTCCAGTTATGGGAGTCTGACCCGATAAGTCCGATGAAGGCTCTATCAGGTGGAGCGATGTGTAACATTTTCGACAATAACTTATGAGTTTAATAAGGGGAGTCTAACATAATGAGTTCGATAAACCCTATGTTAGGAGGAGCTCTTTGTAACATTTTCGATGATAACTCAAAAGTTTAATAAGGAGAGATTGACCCGATGAGTTCGATAAAGGCCATGTTATTAAAAGCTCTATGTAACATTTTCAAAGATAACTCATGAGTTCGATAAGGGGAGTATGACATGATGAGTCTGATAAAGGCTCTGTCGAGAGAAGTTCCGTGTAACATTTACGATGATAACTTAGGAGGTCGATAAGGGGAGTCTAAAATCGATTATCAAATGTGTATGGTCAAGCTGGATATGGTGCCACATAACCCCTACCACATAACATGCCATGTCAGCAAGATAAGTTTGGAGCATGAAAATTGTTTTGGCCATAAAATGAGAAGTTATGCTTGGAATATGACAAGACGTACAACATTTTGACGCCATTGAAGAAGGCTACAAAATTTCCAGTGAGAGGTGTGGGCCCATTCTGCTCCAGTTTTACAAAAAAATTGAAATAGTGGTTTTTAAAGATCAGTACCTAGTGATATAATAGGGGCTCTATTGTAATGTCCCCAATTTCTAAATTTTCCCAAATTAGTCAATTTTCGAAACTTGGACTAGTCAATTCCCAAACTGTCCCAAATGATCCCAAATATTTTCGAATGATGTATGGAGCGGATTGAGGTGTATTTGGACACACTAAAGATGCTATTACATGCTAGGACACTTTCTATATACTTCAGAAACTTGCATTTACAATTAGAGAATGAAAGGTAGAATTACTAGGAAAATCGATGTTGAAACCCCCAAGGGTAGATGGTTCCAAAAGACTCCTAAGGATTTCAAATTGGGATTGAGAGTGTTTGAAAGGTATTGAGACATAAAAATGAATCTTATGGATGCTTGGACACTCTCAAAATACTTCTTCAACATTCATTTAAGTTTAGGAGAAAATAGGGAAATTTACTAGTAATTTAGAGGTTCAAACCCCCAAGGGTAGATGACATCAATGGCTTCCCAAATGCAGTACGAACCTCCCAAATTTCAGAACAGAGACATGGAATATTTAGAGGACTTCAATGGGTACCCAAATTCATCATTAATTAGTTCCTAAAGGCTGTTGAAACTCCCCTGAATCAGAGGTTTGTAGACATGCTTGCACATAGGGGAAATGATAGAAAAACTCCACAACTTGCTATTAATTTTGGGATAATTGTTCCAATGAATTGTATAATGTTTATTAAACTTATTCAGTACATTAATGGCTCTCCATAAAGCACTAAAATCATAGATATTGACTGATACAAATGGAAACCAAACAACTCCAGGCTCTCTCAACAAGATATATGGGAAAATGGCTCGAATCTCTTACTTAAATGTAAATATCACTTGAAATAAATAATGTTTCGAGCTGTGGCTCTCATTATATGATTATTACAGATATATATATCAGCCAACATTTCCATGAAGTCGAAATAGCAGTCCTTCACTAACTATGTGCAACAATAAGTGCGCTATGCAAAACCTATGCGGGGAAATGACACCATTCATACATAGTTTGGCATTTTTACATGGGTTTACTTGGATATTAGACTTGAGTTTCATATGAGAATCAAATATAGAGTTCAGATATCATATTACAAATAAATGGGGCCCCAAGAGCTCCCCCAAAGAGATCAACATCTCACCTAGTGCGCCCTTCCTCCAAGAGCCAAAATATGAAGAGAAATGTGAGAGATGTGGGAGCAAGTTGAATAAGAGAAGATCAAGAGCAGCCCTGTAGCTTCAACATGCAACAAATGATTCTATTGTATCTCCAAACGAAAGGTCTGAATGGCCTCTCCGATTTCCAATTAGGATGGGAATCTTTCACCCTCGAAATTGGTACTAAGGCAAGTAGAGTAAACACTCCACTAGCATGGACAAGCTATGCTCTCCAATTTGCAAAAGGAGAAATGGTCAAAAGCCCCTTTCCTTATTTTTTCTTGTCTTTTATAAACTTATCAAGTCCTCCATGGTTCGAATTCCTTCCAAAAGCTTCATGCCAACTCAAGTTGGGAAGAAATTCCAAGGTGTGCCACTTGTCCAACAATTCCTAGTCTCCATCTTCCCTCAATTCGAATGGGGAAGCTTCTTGGCTTCCATAACTCCCTTGTGTGCCCTCTTGTAGGCTATTTTTAGCCTTGAAATGTCATATATTTCATATGTCAGCAACCAGGTCTGAACTATGTCATAGGTGTCATAGAATCTTCATCATTGTTGTCATAGGAGTTAGGGAATCTAACTCCAAGTGTCACAATTCTTCTAAGATGCCTCTTCCTCTTCCATGGGAGTTATTCTTCCACTCCAATTTGACCTTACATGACTCATTCCATAAATAATACCTCTTAAAATCCCCCAAGTATGTTACCTTTCATCTTGAACTCAAATTGGTGAGAGAATCATGCCAAGTGCAGTGGGGAATCTTGCCACATGTGGGTCCCACAACCTCTTATGTGCCCTCCTGATCCAATGCCACCTTATTTTATTTGTATTATTATTTAATTGACCCATTTAATGTGAATTTGTAAGTCTAAGGTCATTTTGGGTCTTGTAGCTCCTTTACTCCAACTTTTAATGCTTCCACCCCCAACTTAGGGAACTAGTAATTTTCCTTCATGATAGTTCATTTGGATGGGAATATTACAAACTTTGAATTGGGAGTTTTTCTCTTAGTGCAAACCACCTTGTCCCTTTGGATATAATTTTACATTATTACTAACTTGGACATCATTCTTGGCAATTATTTGACCCTTAGCATCAATTTGACAACTATCATGAATATGTCCAAGGGGCTTAGGCCATTGTGACCCAATGCAAAATTTGGGGACATGAAATCTATTGGTGTTAAAACTGTTCTGGTGCCGTCATGGTCTAGGCACACATATAACTCTGGTGTATTATGGATAAATTCCAAAATATGTGAAGCCTAGGTGCAAAAGAAGGCCAAAATCCACTATTCCGGGGCACTTTTTGGGGATTTTGGAAAACTCGGAGGAGGTAAAAGTGACCGTATATGTTGAGACCAAAAAAAAATTGAACTCAACATTTTACGTACTCATCAAAATGAAAAAAAAATCTTAGAGGATTTTTTTTCGTAAATGCTCGGTTTGGGAGATAACAATTTTGGAAAATAAACTGTGGAGAAGGTGCAAAAGTCAAATGTAGTCAATTCTAAAAAAATACAGAAATTGATTGGAGCATTGGATAAAGGATATGAAAATTGTTGAGTAATCCTTGTCACGAGTCTTATCAGCACCCTATAGAAATTTTTTTCATCTACAAGTGGTTAGAGTTGGTCTTTGAAGTTAAATGCACATGTAGAAAAATGTAGAATTGGGCAAAATTGAAAATTTTGAAAGGTTGTAACTTTTGCTTGGAGACCATAAATGGGCATAGCTATAATCATTGGAAAGCCTATCCATAGGGGAACAAATGTGCACAATCGAATTCTGAAAGGGTGATTTAGAAGTTTCTAAAAATTGAGCAGATAAATGCATGTAACCATAATTTGACAAAAAATATCAATATGGGTAGTCCCTAGAATGCATGAAAACTAATTTTATGATTTTCTAAGAAACGACAATGAAGATAACAAGTGTGCTTATGAACACTTTTGTAGTTGCAATATAATATCATCGACAATTAAGGGTCAACATCTAGTATAGTGCAATTTGGAAATCCTTGCTTTTGGTTAGGCCAAGAAAACCATCATCATTGATGATGCACAAGATCCTGATGCAACTGAAAAAAATGCCATGGGATAAAATATACATGTTGAGAATGTGGAGACATAATATAATGGTTGAATAAATCATGTAACTCCCTCGGACATTGCAGAAACCATGAGAATCCTAAGAGTGGAATTACAAAGTTGGAAAGCAAATAATGAGAGGTTGGTCAGAGCTCAAGAAGAATAGAACCGATTGAATGCATCCATGCTCCAAAGTTTAAAAGACATTCAGAGGAAGATTCACCATGGGCAACGCTCAAGAAATGAGTAAAAGAGTGAGAGTGTCTCAAGGAGGCATTCTCACAAGAGGTCCCATAGCTCAAAAAGGGTTTCAAGCGATTGGACATATACTCCATAATTCTCTTCTAGTGAGTAATTTGCCTATAAAGAATCCACTGAAGAGGAAGAGGTAAAATTCTCTTATAGCGAGTAATTTTCCTAGCTCTCCATATCATAGGAATAAGAGGAAGAGGCATTTCAAGAACAACCCACATGGGGAATTTCAAAAGGCCAAATCTCCCACTTTCGATGGTGAAGTAAAAATGGGTCAAGGAGTTGAGGCTTGGCTTCTTGGGACGAGGAAGTATTTCCAAGTTCAAGACTACTCTAGGAACATGAAGGAAAGGATGGCTATATTAAATTTGAATGGAAGAGCATCTATATGGTGGGATCACCTTAGACAAATTAATAGGGTCAATGAAAGGAATATTGTGTTGAAGCAATTCAAGAAGTACTTCAATCAACACTACCTCTCCGATAGCTACTATGATGACAAAATCAAAGAGTACCATGAGTTGAAAGTGGGAAAAATTACCATGGAGGAATACGCCAATAAATGCTTGGAGCTGCTCAAGTATGTTAAGTATATCATAGATGATAAAGTCAAAATTCAACATTTCCTAAGTGGATTACCTCAATCATACAAGGATAGAATTGAGTTTGATGAACCGCAAACTCTAGATTAAACCATAAGGAAGGCCAAATATTATTATGATCAAAACAAAAGTAGGCCATAATTCATTAGGCATGGAAAGACAAGAAGAAGGAGAAGTTTGACCAAAGAAAGAGCGGATTCAAGCCTCCTCATTTCATAAATCAACAAAGGAAACCACCATAGGGTGTGACTAAGCCAGCTAAGATGATGGGAGATAATCCAAGAGAGCCACTTCAATGTTGGGGATGTGGAGAGAATTGTTTTTTTAGAAATTGTCCACATAAAATTGGGAGTGCCAAGCATATTCACAACATCCGAGAGGCTGAAACTGTGGGTGAGAAAGCAAGGACCATCCCTGAAATCTATGTTGCACTAAAGGATCGCCAAATAGACCATCAATCCGTTGTGGTTTAGTTTGAAGGTAATATTTCTAAGAAATATATTTCTATTTCAATTAACCCTAGATCTACTCAGAGTTATGTCACTCCTAAATTTTTTGAGATTTGTGCTTTTGAGAAAACAAAGCATAGTAAATCATGGTTGCTCCAACTAGCCACTAGAACCAAGATGGAAGTTAGTGAAATGGTGGAGAAATATCCATAAAAATGGATGGATTCTTCACATGAGCAAATATGAATGTTTTTCCACTTGGTTCCGATGATGTCCTCATTGGAATGGATTGGTGGGAAGCACATAAATTTAAACTTGATTTCTACAACAAGACCTTCAAATGCATTGATGAAGACGAAAACTTAAGGATAGTAAAGGGTATTCCAAAGGTGGTTTCTATTAGACAAATTTCAGCCTTGCAGTTGAAGAAGTTATTTAGAGAGGGTTGTCAATTGTATGCAGCCCATGTATTGGATAAAACAAAAAATGAAGTTCCCAAGTTGGAGGACTATTGAGTCTTGCAAGAATTTAGGGATGTATTTCCTGATGAAGTGCCATGACTTCCTCTAAAGATGGATATTGATTTCACAATTGATCATGTGCCAGGAGTTGCACCAGAGCCTAAGACACCTTAGTACATTTTGAGTACCCTGACATTGCTAGAGTTGAAAATGAAATTTAAAGAGTTGTTGGAAAAGAAGTACATTTGGCCAAGTGTGTCTCCATGGGGAGCACCTATGCTATTTGTAAAAAAGAAAGATGGAACGCTCAAGTTATGTATTCATTACAAGTAGTTAAACAAAGTTATAGTAAAGAATAAGTACATTTTACCTCAAATTGATGATCTCTTTGATCAAATGAGAGGGGCAAAGGTATTTTCAAAGATTGATTCTAGGTTTGGTTACCATCAAGTCATAATAAGGGAAGAAGACATCCACAAGACAACCTTCATAACAAGGTATGGACACTTTGAGTTGGTAGTGGTGCCATTTGGTCACACTGTTGTACCAACTACATTCACGTGTCTCAGGAATAATGTTGTCAACAAGTCTTTGGACAAGTTTGTTCTTGTTTTTCTAGACAACATTCTTATTTATTCCAAGAATGAAGAGGAGCATGAAGAACATTTGAGTATGGATTTGAAAGTGCTAAGGGAGCATAAGTTGTATACAAAGATAAGGAAATGTGATTTCTATAAAAAAACAAATTCATTATTTACGTCATATTATTTCAGAGGAAGGAATATCAGAGGATCCATAGAATATCGAGGTCAATATGAACTGGCCAATTCCAAAGAATTTGATAGATATGAGATATTTTATGGGTCTTCATAGTTATTATAGGAGGTTCATTGGAGGATTCTCCAAGGTTGAACATCCGAACATTTCTTTGCAAAAGAATGGAATAACATTCAAGTGGACACGAAAATGTGAAGAAACCTTCCAGCTATTGAAGAAGCTTCTTACAAGTGCTCCAATTTTGAAAATTCCAAATCTAGAAAAAGGATTTTGTGTGTGTATTGACGCATGTAAATAGGGATTTGGAGGAGTTATTATGCAATACAATCATGACGTATGTTATGAGTTAAGAAAGATAAAAGAACATGAAAATAATTATGTTACCCATGATTTAAAGATTGTTTCCATAGTGCACACCTTGAAAATGTAGAGACACTATTTGATGGGAAGGAAATTTGAGCTCAAGACATACCACCGTGGTCTAAAATATTTGTTCGAACAACCAACACTAAAACCAATGCAAGCTAGATGGATGGAATTCTTATGTGAGTTTGATTTTAAGATCAAACACAGAAAGGGGAAATAAAATAAAGTGGTTGATGCACTCAACAGAAAAATGCATGTTGAATCCATTAGCATTTGCCAATTAGATTTGAGGCAAAAGATTGTTGACTCTCTTGTTGAGGATGGGCATTTTGTGAAAATAAAAGATAAATGACAACAATGGAATTTGGAGAAGAGGTATGGAGGTTATCATTTGGAGGATAATGGACTTCTTACCCATAAAAATAGAATGTATATTTTTAATGTTGTGGATTTGAGGAGAATTAATATGGATGAATTGTTGCCTAACCTTTGCTTTTTTGGGCTTCTTTGGTAGATATGGTTGTTTCCAATCGCACTTGTTGTTTTGCACAACTTTATATTTATATAAATATAGATGTAGACATATTTTTTGTTTGAAAAATAAATAAATCCATAAAATGCCATATTCTGGTCACTCAAAATACCATAAAACAATTGCTAGAACCAATACACAATATTTTTGGCCAGAAATGAAGAAAGACATTGCTAAGTATATTTTTAAATGTATGAATTACTGGCAAGTGAAGGTTGGACATCAAATCCCAGTAGGTTTATTGTAGCCTTTGCAAATTCCAAAATGGAAATGGGAAGTGGTTGTTAACGCCTAAAAATCGCACACATACAACATTTCGGCGATTCGTCCAGTAAAGCATCAGCAACATAAAGAATGCATCTCACCATAGACATCCTAAACAAATCCAAAATACAAAATGAGTCCAAAAGTGCCAAAAAACAGTTAAAATAAGGGGTAGCGCAGGTAATACACAGTCAACTCACGCTATAACGCAGGTTACCAGAATAATGCCCACGCTACACCCGCATGGAAATTCCTTCGATAGTCGTGCTACTGTCAAAACAACGGGACCACTAATTTCCTGCGACGCATTGAAGGCTCAATCCTCTCCAAGGATTCGAATTCGGCTCCTCACACACTATGTGTCATTAATTAGCCTCCCTTGTGCACCTTGGAACTAGTTCATGGAGAAGATGAGTTCACATTTGGATCTAATTGTTTGTTGACCACCTTTTGGCCTATAAAAGGAAGCCATTGACATGAATTTGGTAGAGAGAAATCAAAAGCAAGGTTATGATGGTGGATTTGAGTTGGATATTCCTCATATCCCACCTTGCCACCTTCCTTCAAGGGCAAGAGTTTCTCTCCATTGTTCGACCATTGACTTAGCATTTAGTTTGGACAAAAAAGGCCTCCCCAAGGGAGATTGTTGGATTCCCTTGAAGCCCACACCTCCTAGGTGTTGTACAACTATACCATTGGGAAATACTTGGATTGTTATTGGAGTTTGCATCCCCGCCCATATCTTTTATTTTGCTTTTTATCCATATTTCTTTATTTACATGTGAATTACACTAACAATATCTTGTAGAATCACTTGGAGGAATACCTGTTGGTTATGGATCCCGATCTCCAGATTCAAAGATATTATTATTCAGCCGTGTCTGTACCCCAGGTTTGGTTATGATCTTGACACGATCCCTAGGGGGTCCGGGGGCCAGCTGGCCCTCATTGGGGGTTCGGGGGCAGCGCCCTCGAGAAAGGGGGTTTGGGGGCAACACCCCCAAGTTACGGGGGTTCGGGGGCGAAAATATTTGGGGTTGTTTTCGCCACCAGTTTTCAGGCCCATGGTTTTGGTTAACCCGTGGTATTTTCCCATTGTATTTCCCTTATAAAAGAAAGACATTGTAACACGACTAGGGTGGATGTATTAGGTTTTATGCATTGTAAAGATCTCTAAGATCGGAAGAGAGACTATGAGACAGTGAAGAGGAAGTGCAACGGCTGTGCTACAGGTTGTATCCCTTCACTTTGCTGGACGGAATAATAATAAGGACTGGCAACTTCAGTGTGGACGTAGCCCAAGTTGGGGTGAACCACGATATATCTGTGTCTCTCTTGTAATGTGTATGTGTGATTATATTTGCATTTCTGTTTATTGTTATTGCTCTGCGATCCTGTTTTTCTAACAATACCAACCACCAACACAGGGGCTCCAAGGACTGAGGCCTTGCTGCAACCTACAAGTCTTAGCCACTTACCAAGTGGAAGAGTGCACTTGTGTAATTGTTTCCACAAGAGTTCTAATGGAGACCATACTTATTTTTGTTCATTTCTCATTTAAATAGGTTGTTTTATGCTAAGTAGTTAATTATGGGTATATGTCACTTCCAGGAGATCAGGTATTCCACCTCTTGCTGCCAAAATTTGGCCCCAATTTATTTTTATACAGTAGTGCGGATCCCAACCTCTCGACCGCGCTACCAGCGCGGAAACGACTCTAACAGACGCACGATCAGCGCAAGTAATCAGTTCAAGACCCGCGTTACCCCATTAAGGTGATCCGCATGGCTGGTTAATGTACCACTCGTGTTGTTCAACGCACCTGTTTTGAATTTACCTGCACGGTCTGCGAGACAAAGTATGATTTAGTCGTGCCACCCTTGTTTATTTTCTTTTTATCTGCATTGATTAGTTTGGCAGTCTAATTACTGCTTACTAGTGAACTTAAATTGAGGCTAATTCGCATAATTACTTAGTTTTTTAGTAATTATTGCACCTAGACCAAGATTAGGAAGTAAAGAGTTCATCTCTCTTATAACTTACCTAGGTAAACAAATTTGAGGCTTTCAACGGGCCCTATTGTTGTCACTAGTATTCAAGACCATTTCTTGTTTATGCATAATTGACATGTTTTTAGTATCGATGCTAGTGTAGAATACACTTTTTGCACACAAGCAAGGACCTAAAGACTCTTGTCTCCCGAAGTATGCTCTTCACCTCACACTTCATGTCAGCTTGGTGAATCAAAAAAGGGTGAGAAGTGTGAAATACCTCCATTGCACACTTATCTATTAGTTAGCATTTTTTATTTGCAAAGCACCAAGAGCATCTCTTAGAGTTAAAATTACGTATTACTTGATTACTCTTCTAGTTAATTTGCCGACAATCGATTTTTCTTTCATCATATGTGTTTGCACCACTAGCACACACTAAGAGACCTAAAGACTCTTATGATCCTAGTATGCTCTTCACCTTGCACTTCATGTGAGCTTGGTGAATCAGAAAGGTAGGGATTGTGAAATACCTTTCTTACACTCCATAAGTGAAAACTCAAACCCCTTAAAATCAACATTGTAATTGTCTAACTAACTAAAATCCTCCACAAGAGGTCACAAAATAACATTTTATTTAGGTATGATTGATTGGGCTAGGCATTCATTAATGCCCACCAATCTAGTTTCATTAGAAATATTTTGAAACTTGGCATTGTTGTCTCATAGGGTGCTTACAAAATCTTGCTATCAGCAAATGTTAAAAGAAAACCCAGATCATAAGTGCATCGTGACCAAGGAGGTGAAATCCAAGGTATAGCTTCTCTACTCTCCCCTACAAGCCACTCAACTTGTTGTAGGGAGACGGCACTATACCGTGCAGGCCGAACCACTGATCCACACTTGACGTAAGGTATCTTAGTGGCCCAACTTAGGATATCACCAAGGAGCAATTATGAGTCCAATTGACTCATGAAGTTAGCTATTTCCTTTGGGAGGTGTTTCCAAGTCTTTTTTATTGGAACATTGGCCCCATTGCCGATAGAAATAGCTCTTTGTTACCTCCACTAGTCAATTGGTGAGTGGATACCATTATCACCATCAATTGTGCTTTTGGGAGGCCCAATTACATTTGAGAGGAAAGACGCTAGGTCTTGTTAGGGAATTTAAATTTATTTTATTTTTAACTACAAGTTCATTAACTCATAAGTAAAAAGAACCTACACGTGGGAACTCATGCACTAAAATCGGCTTTGCACATATCACTCACTTCTTGCACCATATTTGCATCTATTGTGGTTGGTATTTTTGCATTTGTTCAAATTATGTTTAAATTACACTATCGCTCTCATTTGACACAAAGCCTTCACCATTGAGGAACAAGACAACATCTCGAGACAATTTCGTAGACTGCAAGGCCTATCCCCTCTCTTGAGGGGTGTTTAATTACCTTCCTCCGTGGTACACGCAGAAGGTGCTACAATCGGGGCTGCTCCCATGCCACATTAGTATGATCATTTGGTTGAGGCCAAGCCTTGATAGGTGCATTTTCTCCTCTCAAAGAAACTATTAACTACACCACTTCTTCCCCCATCAGAAGAGGTACTCCACGGGCTTCTCCCCTTGGAGATCCCTCGACCCCCTTTGACCCATCCTCTCTCGTAGGAGGTCAACCACTGTTTACAACATCACCTGGGTATCCCCCTCATGGAAATCATATCCCACACATAATGGTAGGACCGAATCTACCATTCATGGCTAGTTTAAATCTACTTGATTTGGCCAAACTGACCAATGACCCCATTTCTCATGATCTGACATGGCCAACTATGCCAGGCAAGCTTTCCTCCGACATTCCTAATTCGAAGCAAAGAAAGGAGACGATCCCACCAACCACGTCATTTGTTTTCACTTATGGTGTTCATCTAACAACATAATGGATGATTCCGTGAGGCTTCGCCTATTTCGACTTACCCTCATTGGCACAACATCCAAATGGTATGTCAACTTAGCAAGCGCAACCCATGCCACATTTACGACATTGGATATCACATTTCTCACATACTTTCAGCTGCCAATTTGACATGATCTGGGCCTCGAAATTCTCATTGATTTTCAGAAAAATAATTCTACCCACATCGCGGACCACATCCATGAGTGGCATAGTCACCGCACATTATGTAAAATTGAAATACAACTACCCTTTTTGTTGGATTGGTTTATCAAATATCTCCAACCTTCTCTAGCCAAAGATGTCACCACCTCCATGCCACAAAGCGAGGAAGAGGACATTTAGAAAGCACAACATTTCAATCTCATATATTCACAATCTGACTACCTCTATACTATCATCACTGATGCCCATCGGCATCGGTCGTTAGATCCTACACCTTCGGGCTCGTCACATTCGACGGATGGGGATTTTGGGTCCATTTCCCATTTAGGAAATGTTCCTCCCACCACTTTGGCTCCATTTAACATGGTTCCACACTACCCATCCATGCCACCTGCATTGGTACCCCTTACACCGGTACCAACCCCACAAGTTGATGAAATACAGTACGGGCCATATAGTCCTACTTACCCAAATGTTAGCCAAGTGACGACAGTTCCTACACCACCAAGAGCACCAGTCTTTCCTACGTCCACCTCTTATGGAATTCCAACCGCATTTATCCCACCCCCGGGGTATAACCCATATTATCCTTTCCCATGACCAATTGGTCAGCAACCTGCCCCCCACATGGGGGTTAACCTTGTTCGACCTTCTTACATTCAATAAGCTCAACAATTTGAGCAATTGAACACTACAAACCCCCAGAATCCACAGACTCAGGGGAAGAAGAAAGGTAAGAACAAGCAAAATCAACAGTCAGGGCAAGGGGTCAACCCCCCTCCCCAGCAAAACCAAAATACAGGGACTAACAATCCCCCCAAATAAGGGAAGAATCCCACCCTGAGGACCAATTACTACTGCTCCATTTGCGGCAATTATGGTCACTACATGCATAATTTTTCTCTTATCCCTAATTGCCCATAATTAGTCGAAACAAAAAAGAAGATGGCAACGAACCCTCCTAAGGCAGTGAATCCTCCCCAACCACAAACCACCGTGTTACTACAACCCTTTGCGAATCAAGGGGTAGTTACATAGCAACAAGACCCTCTCCCACCCAACGATGGTTCTTTCCAAAATATCTATACATTAGATGTAAACCTTCAGACACGAGCCAAAGGTTATGATGGGCCTTCCACCCCCCAAATGGAAGAAGTTCCTATCCTCTCGGGGGGCCCCTTTACAGATACCACGCCCGAATACTGAACAAATCCCTTGGATTCCGAAAGTTCCACTTCGCCATACCCCTAATAACGCTCACATGAAAGCCGCCCACAATTACAATATTGTGGATGAATAGACTCAATCCCCTGTAGCCATGTCCATGTTAGAAGTGTTAAAGTCTTTCCCAACACAGAGAAAGGAATTACTCAATGCACTTGGTACCATCGATCCTTCTGAATCGCACCTCATGAACTTAGATCTCGACAAAGGTGATCCACGATTATCGTCTTCAGTCACATTTCAAGTTCCAGTCACTGTAAAGAACGTCCCGATTCACCGTTGTATCATTGACGAAGGCGCATGCACTTGCGTTATGTCTGCAAAAGTTTGGAATTGATTAGGATCACATGAGATGGTCGCCTTGTCTATCACTCTTCGCGCATATGATCGCAGACCATCCCAACCAAGAGGATTGTACAAAAATTTCCCATAGAGGTGGGGGGCAAGATGGTCATGATCGATATCGAAGTCATCGACGTTGAACTTTATTGCAACATCCTCTTGGGGAGTAGTTATATGTACGCCATGAAGGTGGTAACCTCCTCAGTATTCTGTATCATGATGTTTCCCTTAAATGGGAAGGTAGTTACTCTCGACCAACTTAACTACTATGACCCCAACACCACGATCAATCCAGACAATGTCCTACCGACTGTACTGGGGGTTGAAAAACCATATGTTGACATTTCCCCCGACATATACAAGGCTCCGATTTGTTAGGATTGTATTTGATACCACCACCCAAAATCCCTACATCGACTAATGGCCTAATGTGCACAATTTTCACCGTCGAAAATGGAGTCGCCTCCACCTCAACACCATCATCAACACCGCTGTTGAGCCATGGCATTGAACAAACATCGAGTCCATCACTCACACCAATCTTCAAAATCCCATTCTAGTATCCTCCGACAGGGGTACAAGGGACACCGATTATGGCTCAATTAACTCTACCTAGGCTCACTTTGGGAATCTCGGTGTGGCATCTTACACCTCCCTTCCCAGAGATGGCTTCCAAACGAGTTTCCCATTACGAGTTTGTCCTTGATTCGGATGCTACTCCCACAAGTCGTGTAACACATTCAGTTACGACTGCCCAACCTATGACATTTGCAACTAAACCACAATCGATCATCGCTAAGACTGCTAATGGGGGAACCAAACATACTAAGTTGAAAGGGACCCTATTACCCAACCCAACATCCAGTCCAATGGAAATTGCTAAGCCTAAAGCAGGGGGCATAAACCAAGTAGAGTTTAAATCCCCAGTTATGATCAATACTCCCAATCAAAGGGTAACACAACCATGTTCCCTTTATGGGTAGCAAGGCCATGCAACCAACCCATGTCTTACTTTGTCAGAGCTAAGGAATTCTCTCAACAACGCTGTGAGTATAACACATGCTCCACCAACGGTAAAAGGGGGAATGTATCCCTTGCCCACATATAAGTCTGAAACATTGCGTACAAATTACGCATGTTCCATTTGCACTCAGTATGGGAACTAGACACATCATTGCCCCGAACTACCTCAATATCGGGAGGCTTTGGAAACCGTTTGTCTCACTGAAGTGACGATTGAGGAACCTCCCTCCTCAGCCCAGGAATCAACATCTATTTATTTTGTCACCACATCAATGGCGGCATCAGTCACCCCTACCACCGAAGTTGCACCGGCCACAGAAACCATGGTAGAGCTTACAATGTTGCAAGACCAATCTAAACTTATGACAACGCTGCCACACGATGAATGCTTTTTTTGTTGGCATTCCACACACATGCTTCCTCCTAGTGCCATCGCTTGTATAATGGAGCAAGTCAACACCCAGGAAGTCCAAGAATGCTTCTTTCCACATGTACCAAGACCTTTCCGATCTTGTGGAGAGACCACCCACTTCTCATTTCAGTGCCCCATCTTGCACGCCGAATGAGAAACTCGTCTCGAACTAATGGTATTACAAGGTCAATTAAAACCCCTGCATATAAACCTTCAAAGGTCACAAACCGAGGAAATAATAACTACCTTACCAGATACCATCGATGTTGAATCTTCTATAGTTGGTGTCCTTACATGCAGTAATTCCTCATCTTTCGATAAAGACGCAGACCACTTGAAAGCACTTCCCAATAATTAAAAAATCAACAGGGGGTTCACCCCCGCAACACAAACAAGACATCCAACACCAAACGTTGATATTATTATCTGTGTCAAAAATTTGTTAATGTATATATAACTTCGGAATGCATTTCATCTGTGTATTTTATATATATTGATTGTACCTTTAGAAGAGATGTGTCATTCCTCTATAAGGAAGTGTCGTCATGTGGATTGACAAGTGTCGCAAGTGTGTGTACTTGCCGATGGGTTATTAGACCACCATGTGTGGGGTCGGCCCTGAAATATATATTATAATGTGGATGTACCTAGATAGACAAGTTGGACCCATAAGGTCACTGGGCAAACAAATTAGTATAAATAGAGATAAGGTGATCTCTATTTAGATCACTCGGAAAAGTATCTCACTCTCACTCAGAAAGTGGCGCACTAGTGAGGAGGAGGATCATCTGCTACTAGGAGACTATCTCAGTGTATTTTGGTTGTACTTTGGTTGAGTCATTGCTCTCTCTATCTCTGAGGAAGTTGTGGGGTTTTTCACCTTAGGTTTTTCCCCACGGAAACTTTGTGTCTCTTGTCTCTCATGCTTTTGATTCTTGTGATGCTTGTCATGCTTATTGTGATTGTCATGCATTGATATAATGTATATGTTATTCTCCCAGTAAAGATCCTAGAGTATTGTGAATTAATGCTCAAAATTTAACATGGTATCAGAGCTAACTTGAGAAGAAGACATTTTGCAGTGACAGAAACTTGAGTTTCTTGTTTATTGGGTTTCTCTCCACAGATTTTGGAAAAGCAGTATAGTAGATTGACTCTACTCATCAAGGAGCATCTATCTGTCCAATCAAAATTCAATTCCAAGCATTTTCAGATTTGGCCCTAAACATTAGGGTTTCCACAAAAATAGGAATTTCTGAAATCTGAAGACATAGCTGGAAGCTCCTTGCAAAAATCGAAGTTTAGAGCTTTGGATCAAGATTTTTGGTTGGGTAGATCTCTGGGAAACTCAAACCCTAATTAAAGGATCTCCCCATTGAACCCGGGAGGACAAAAAGGAAAATCTGAAGGGTAAAGCTTTGCTGATCTCAAATTCTGAATACACCAGGCTGATCAGCTCATCAAGGCGCATCTTTCTATCCTTTCAGAAAATTGAAATTCACATTTTGAATTTTTAGGTTTTTTCCGACAAACCCTAATCTGGGACCAGATCCAGTTTTCAGCATTTAAAGTGGTAAGATCTAAATCTTTTCTATTTCCATTTGAAGTACTCTTTAAGATGTCTCACCACACCAAGCTTGAGGATAAGCTTGAAGGAGCTGATAACTTCCGAGCTTGGAAGTATAGGATTGGGTTAATCCTGGAAGAGAATGAGTTGGACTCATATGTGAAAGAAGACATCCCTATACCAGAGGATGAAGAGGCCAAGGTATTGCATAAGAAGAACATGGTCAAGACAAAGAGAATCATTGCTGATTCCATTAAAGACCATCTCATACCCCATGTGTCCTCTCTAAAGACACCCAAGGAGATGTTTGACTCTTTAACCAAGCTATTTGAAGGGAAGAACATAAATCGGAAGATGACCCTGCGGAACCAATTGAAAGGAGTAAAGTTTCAGAATGGAGAAACTATTCAATCTTATTTTTCAATGGTCTCCCAGATCAAGGAACAACTAGAAGCAGTGGATGAAATGGTGGAGAATGGTGAAGTGGTGATGACCACTCTAAATGGCCTACCCAGGTCATGGAATTCCTTCATTCAAGGAATTTGTGCAAGGAAGAAGTTGATCTCCTTCAACAGATTGCGGGAAGAATGCTCTCAAGAAGAAGCTAGGCTTGTGGCCCGAGAAGAAAAGATGGGAAATGAAGATCAATCTCTCACAGCACATGCCAGGAAAGGCAAGTCCAAGAAAGAATCATCTCATAACAGAAGATCCTCACACCACCATTATCATAAAGATAAGAAAGATCTCAGATGCTTCAATTGCAATGAGAAGGGACACTTTGCTTCAGATTGTCCCAAGAAAAAGAAAGACAATAACAACAAATTCAATAAGAAGAAGAAGAATAACAAAAGAAGATATCATGCTCATGCTGCCGAAGATGATGAACCCCCAAAGAAGAAGGCTAGGGCAGAAAGTAATAGTGATGATGACTCATTAAGTGAAGAAGAATATGTTCTAATTTCTGCTCTCATAGGTACTATCTCCCATGGTTGTAATGATTGGTTGATTGACAGTGGGGCTTCCAAACACATGACTGGGTTTAAGGAATATTTTGTGAATCTATCTGAACATGAATCACCCCATAAGGTGAAACTTGGGGATGATTATCAATACCCAATCAAAGGAAGTGCTGAAGCCTCCTACAACCTAGATTCTGGAAAATCTTTGAAGATGAAAGAAGTCCTTTATGTACCTGGGCTCAAGAAGAACTTACTCTCCATCTCTGCATTGGATGCAAAAGGTATGAGGGCTGCATTTGTGGATGGCCAAGTCCTAATGTGGCTAAAGGGAAAGAACATAAATGATGCAGTAGTGATTGGAGAGCAAGAGGGAGGTTTGTATAAATTGAAGGGACAACCTGAACATGACATGGTACATGAATCCATGGAGCCAAGTGAGCTTTGGCATAGAAGACTTGCTCATATGCACTATAGAGCACTTCCAATTGCAAGCAAGGCTGTAGAGGGTCTTCCTGAAATCAAGACCAAACATGAAGGTGTCTGCAAAGGATGTGCAAAAGGTAAGAACATTAAGAAGGATTTCCCAAGCAGTGAAAGCAAGGCAAAAGACATCCTGGAAATCATCCACTCAAATGTATGTGGTCCTATGTCATCCAGTTTTCTGAGTGGGTATGTTTACTATGTCTCATTTATTGATGACTTCTCCAAGACGACTTGGGTATACTTCTTGAAGAACAAAGATGAGGTGTTTGATAAATTCAAGGAATTCAAAACCTTGATGGAGAATCAAACTGACAAGAAGATCAAAACATTCAGATCCGATAATGGTGGAGAATTCACCTCAGGTGACTTCAAGAAGCTTTGTAGTGATTCAGGGATTAAGAGGGAGTTATCTGCTCCTTACAATCCACAACAGAATGGAGTTGCATAAAGGAAGAACATAGCAATCATGGAAGCAGCAAGATAAATGATACATGACCAGGATCTACCTATGCATCTATGGGCAGAAGCAGCTAGAACAGCTGCATATGTGCAGAACAGAACACCCCACAAGATATTGGACAACAAGACACCAGAAGAGGTCTTTTCTGGGTTCAAGAAGATTGATGTCAGCAAGGATGAATATAAGTTCAAGGACAAGTAATCCAGGAAGCAAAGATCAAGAGGGAGCACACTCCAGCAGCCCCTGCAAGGATGCATATTTTCAGAAGGAGTTGACCATCTTCCTACATTCCACAACAGAAAGGTGTAGAAGAAGCTACTTCAGTAGCTCCTGCCAGGAAGCAAAGACTCAGAGGGAGTCCACCCAACAAACAAACAAAGATAAGTATTTCAATTATCATTTCTTGCCTATTTTTGTTTAAATAATATTATGCTCATGTTCCTAGACTTAGGAGATGTATTGTGCATATTAGAATGATTGCATTAATGAACAGTATACTACTAATATGCATGTGATGTGTAAGTGGCCTGTGGCACTATACAACATTCCAATGCTACTTATCTAGAATGAAACCTCTTTGCTGGCATGTTGGGAGTAGTGCAAACTCTTAACAATGTTCTGGTAGAGATTGGAAGGCATCTATAAAGTTGTGGAACATGGATAAATGTTGTATTGAAGCAGTGGCTAAGATAACTGCATGACTGCATGACATATTTCTTTATGTGTGAATAATTTGTTCTGAAAATTATGAGATGTTTCTAATCATGCAATTTAACTTGTTTTGTAGGAAATACCGTATATCTTCACCTACAAAAGAAGGACTACAACATTTGTTCCATCAACAAAGATATTTATTGAAGATATTGAAGTTCCCAGGATCTGGGATGAAGAGCTGGAATGCCATGATCCGTCGATCATGAAGAATGATGTTTGGGATGTAGTCCCAAGACCTAAAGGGAAGTTTGCTATGACTTCCATATGGATCTATCAAGATCAAGCATGCTGCAGATGGCAGCATAGAGAAATATAAAAGTGATGAAATAGAATATACACTAGATGGATTTCAAGACATCTTTCTTGAATGGTGTAGTTGAAGAAGAAGTGTATGTGGAGCAACCACTTGGTTCTGAGACATGTGACAGGGAGTCATATATGTGCAGAACTTGGGTATGATGCACCACTTTCTAGGTATGAAGGTGTGGCAGAGTGCAGATGGAATCTTCCTTGGACAAGGGAAGTATGCAGTAGAGATCCTGAAGAGGTTCGGGATGATGGACTAGGAGGCTATGGCATCGAACCTGAAGCTTCTGTGTGATGCTTCATCTGAACCAGTTGATGTCACTATGTATCGTCAGATGATTGGGTCCTTGATGTACCTGACAAACATGAGACCATATATTTGCTTTGTGAACACATTCAGCCAGTTCCTGACAGATCCGAGGAGTGTTCGCTTGGTTTCTATAAAGCATATTCTAAGGTGCCTGAAGGGTACAATGGATTTTGGGCTCAAGTATGAGGAGAATCAAAAGTTTAACTTGTAGGGTTATGTTGATTCAGATTGGGCTGGCAGTGCTGCAGATAGGAAGAGCACATCTGGGTGCTGCTTCAGTATGGGATCAGGTGTGATCTCTTGGTTTAGCAGGAAGCAGTCCTGCGTAGCATTGAGTACAGCTGAGGCAGAGTATGTTGCAGCCTGTTCAACTAGTTGTGAGGCAATATGGCTACGGAAGCTACTGTCTGAGTTATTTGATCTCCCGTTGGATGCTACTGGTATCTTCTGTGATAACCAAAGTTGTGTGAAGCTGTCCGAGAACCTAGTGTTTCATGACAGGTTGAAACACATAGAGATCAAATATCACTATATCAGGGATATGGTGCAGAGAGGAGCTGTGAAGCTCATGTATGTTGCGACAGACGAGTAGATTGCAGATGTGTTGACAAAGCCACTAGCTAGGGTGAAGTTAGAGTACTTCAGAGAGAGGCTTGGCATTCTTCAGATCGAGGACACTTCGAGGAAGAAGTGATGGACACATTTGCTGAAGCCATTCCAAGCATGTTGGAAGGAGGATCCTTCACATGGCTGTGTATGTAAGCGCTGGATGACGAGCATCAGGATGATGTTCTGGTTTCTGCTTGGATATGATCAGTTGGATCATTTTTATATATGTATGTACGCATCATGTTAGATGCTGGATATGATCAGTTGGATCATTTTTATATATGTATGTACGCATCATGTTGGATGCTGGATATGATCAGTTGGATCATTTTTATGCATGTATGTATGCATCATGTTGGATGGTGGATATGATCGGTTGGATCATGTGTATGTATTTTGTATAAGCATCATGTTGGATGCTTGGACCATGTATCTGTATATGTATCAGGTGGATACATTGTATGATCAAGTGGATCATGTATGGTGATATGTATTATGTATGTGTATTTGTATCAGGTGGATACACTGTATGATCAGGTGGATCATGTATGATGATATGTATCAGGTAGATACTTGGTATGCATCAGGTAGATGCATTATATGATCAGGATGATCATGGATGACGAGCTTCAGGATGTTGCTCCAGATGACATGCAGCAGGATGTTGCAGTGATGATCAGGATGATCATGTGTACATCAGGATGATGTATGGTGAGTATCAGGTTGATACTCTGTGTCCGTGGAATAGGTTGTGCAGATAAGCATGTAATTTGTGCCCTGGGAGATTTGCAGATGGTCTTTCGAGGTTTTTCCTATGGCATGTAATTCGTACCCTGGGACATCTGGAAAATGCTCTTTCGAGGTTTTGCTTGGGAGGACATATAATTTGTGCCCTGGGATATCTGCAGATAGTCTTTCGAGGTTTTTCCTATGGCATGTAATTTGTTCCCTGGGATATCTGGCAGATGCTCTTTCGAGGTTTTGTCCTATGGCATGTAATTTGTGCCCTGGGAGATCCAATAGGTTGAGTTTTGTGCTCGTAATCAGTCCTGGGATGCTCTTTAGAGGTTTTTCCATGACCCCATGTAATTTGTGCCCTGGGAGATCCGATAGGTTGAGCCTTGTGCTCATAATCAGTCCTGGGATGCTCTTTCGAGGTTTTGTGGTGACCACATGTAATTTGTGCCCTGGGAGATCCGATAGGTTGAGCCTTGTGCTCGTAATCAGTCTTGGGATTCTCTTTCGAGGTTTTGTGGTGGGGTCACATGTAATAAGTCCTGGAGATCTGGACAGGATGAAAAAGGCCTCAGATGCTCTTTAGGGTTCTTGCTAGTCAAGAGACTCTTTTAAGGTTTTGTGACGCATGTAATAAGTCCTGAGATTTCCACAGTATGGCCAGTGATGATGAAGACCTGCAGGTGGCGGGCCTACATCCAGTATGAAAAAGGACTGGATCTGTAGAACTTCCTATGACGAGTAGAGTTAGAGATTGGTTGAGATAGCAGCAGTAGTGACGATGATCCCGAGGAGAAGACTTGTCTAGCAGATTTGTGTCGAGAAATACCTTCCTAGTTAAGAGGGAGTGTTGATGTATATGTAACTTCGGAATGTATTTCATCTGTGTATTTTATATATATTTATTGTACCCTTATAAGAGATGTGTCATTCCTCTATATGGAAGTGTCGTCATGTGGATTGACAAGTGTCGCAAGTGTGTGCACTTGCCGATGGGTTATTAGACCACCATGTGTGGGGTCGGCCCTGAAATATATATTATAATGTGGATGTACCTAGCTAGACAAGTCGTCCCCATAAGGTCACTGGGAAAATAGATTAGTATAAATAGAGATCAGGTGATCTCTATTTAGATCACTCGGAAAAGTATCTCACTCTCACTCAGAAAGTGGCACACTAGTGAGGAGGAGGTCATCTGCTACTAGGAGACTATCTCAGTGTATTTTGGTTGTACTTTGGTTGAGCCATTGCTCTCTCTATCTTTGAGGAAGTTGTGGGTTTTTTCACCTTAGGGTTTTCCCCACGGAAACTCTGTGTCTCTTATCTCTCATGCTTTTAATTCTTGTGATGCTTGTCATGCTTATTGTGATTGTCATGCATTGATATACTGTATATGTTATTCTCTCAGTAAAGATCCTAGAGTATTGTGAATTAATGCTCAAAATTTAACAAAATTTAGTTTCTTTGCACATTATCTTAAATTAGAAAGTAAAATCCATCTCTTCTTAATGCAGATGGCCTCCCAGTCGGACATCTACATAGGATATGCATACGGTGCTAGTTGATGGTCCAAACATTTTGAATCTGTTTCCTAGGCTATATATTCGTCCTCCCATGTACTCCAGCACACCCACAAAGTTTGCTTGGGGGCACTTACAAACAACCAAACAGAATACAATGTCGCAATAGGTCTATTAAATGATGCCCTGGACCTGGGCATTCACCATCTACAAGTGCATCTAGATTCACAACTCATCGTATTGTAGTTGAATAATATATTTCGTGTCCGCAATTCGCTCCTCTTCCAATTTTTTTTGCGTGTATGCCTTCTGATTAAACAGTTTGAAACCATTACTTTCATGCATATACCGAGAAACGCTAATACATTGGTTGATTACGTCGCTAATGAGGTGTTGAATTGGCACCTGATACATAACCTGACTGCATAGCCCTGCATATCAAACATACATAAATATGTCTATGTGTTATACCTACGACTACACATACATGTATTATCATCATAAGTCCTAAATCGATAAAACATGCCCAAACAAATGTGTTAGTATCAACTGCTACATATGCACCACATCAATATATAGGCAACATAAAACAAAGTACGCATACATCGCATACATAAAAGAGACGTATACACCATGTGCCGCAAAAAATGGTATATATATATATATCTCACCAAAAAATGTGTGTCATTACAAAAACTGGCCCTCCCAGGGCATATAGAAAATAACCTTATGGGAGATACATCAAATACAACCTGCCTCCCATAGGCCCATAAAAAATAATATAGAAAAGGGTGCATATATCCATATAAAAAAATCAAGCTGCCCCACTAGGTGGTGGTTCCCGGTCCCAAAATGGCCAGCGGCCGCACCACCTCCCCTCGTGCTGGCTCTGGTCCCTGCCATAGTCTTTGTCGCGGATGAGGGGTTGCACCTTCCTGAACCTCATGTGACACATAGCATGCCAATGCTACCCGTTACATAATATTCCTCCAAGATGGCCCACACTCAGCTGGAAGGTGAAATGTGAGGGCCAACTCCTCATCCTCGAGGTCTATACCACCTCAGTCATCGACCCCAGCAGACAAAGTACTAAAGAAATTATCCAAATTCGTAAGGGCAAGTTCCATCCAGTCTCGACAGCTGCCCCACCTGCAGCAACTCCTCCGATACCTTCTCCTCCTGCTCCGTCGGCCCCACACTCGGCTGCACCAGCTCCTCCAATGGCCTGCCCAACCCTAGCAGCAGGACAATCTCTCGTCGGTCGGTGTCGCCAAGGTGGTCATACATGACCTATATTTTCATCACAAAGGAGGAAACCATCATTAGTACCTGATAAACATGTATATCATAAATGTGCAAAAATACTAAGTATGTACAAATATATATGCAAAAAGTACAAACCATAAAACATACATGTAGCATCGAAACACCTAGGGGGTCAGGCAACTCCAGATATCCCCGATAGTCCATACCACTCCAGGGATACCTCTCCATCTGGCCAATGCATCCCTCCCATACATCCAACACCTGGGGCGTAAAATAAGCCCCCACGGGCCCACCACCACTATGGGGCGTAATCCGACCCTAGTACGACATTTGAGGCTCCTGCGACACTACGAACTATGGCCTTAAGGACGGGTAACACTTGAAAAACTAAGAGCATAGCACACGACCGTAGCAAAAGGTGAACCGAGCCCCACCGCAATGCAGATCCAACATTTGTCGGATCATCTACTGCAACAGCAGCGGACCCCACACTACCTGTTGACTAGCCAAGACTCTCTCGATTAGATGGAGCTAACTTCCCGTAACCCAGTTGGGGTACATCACCCCAAGTACTCACACCATGGCTGTCGCTACAACATGAACTAGAATATACCTCAAATGGCTCATCAAAATCGCACTAGAGTTGACAACACTCTGGTCATTGTCACAAAAGCAATCCACTAGAGTGTGGATCGTCTCTCCCACCATCTGTGGAAGGAAGCGCTCTCTCACCCCCCGATGTGTCATCCCCATCAAAAAATATAATTCCTGAGCAGTGATTCTCAAGTCCTCCTCGCCAGCCCAGAATAAACCCCTGTCTAGGACCCACATATTCATTACCACCACCAAAAGTCCCTACATAGACTGATGGCCTAATGTGTGCAATTTTCACCACCGAAAATGGAGCTTCCTCCACCTGAAAACCATCATCATAACCGATGCTGATCCATGGCATTAAACAAACATTGAGTCCATCAGTCCCACCAATCTTCCAAATCCCATTCTTGTATCCTCCCACAGGGGTACAAGGGACACCGATTATGGCTTAGTTAACTCTACATGGGCTCACTTTGGGAATCCCGGTGTGGTATCTTACACCTCCCTTCCCAGAGATGGCTTCCAAACCAGTCGCCCATTACTAGTTTGTCCCTATTTTGGCTGCTACGCTCACAAGGCTCGTAACGCATTCAGTTATGACTGCCCAACCTATGACATCTGCAACTAAACCACAATCGGTCATCGCTAAGACAGCCTATGGGGGCACCAAACAACAAAAGTTGAAAGGGACCCTATTACCCAACCCAATGTCCAATCCAATGGGCATTGTTAATCCTAAAGCAGGGAGCATCAACCAACTAGATTTAAAATCCCCAGTTATGATCAATACTCCCAATGAAAGGGTCACACCACCATGTTCCCTTTATGGGCAGCAAGGCCATGCAACCAACCTATGTCCTACTTTGCCGGAGCTAAGGAATTCACTCAAATACCCTATGAGTATAACACATGCTCCACCAACGGTAAAAGGGGGCACGTATCCCTTGCCCACATCTAAGTACGAAACATTGCTTACAAATCACGCATGTTCCATTTGCGTTTAGTATGGGCACTACACACATCATTTCCCTAAACTCCCTCGATATCGGGAGGCATTAGAAACCATCCATCTCACTCAAGTGACAATTGAGGAAACTCCCTCCTCATCCGAGGAATTAACATCTATTAATGTGGTCACCACATTAGTGGCACCATCAATCACCCCTCCCACCAAAGTTGCACCAGCCACATAAACCGTGGTAGAGCCTACAATGTCGCAAGACCCGTCTAAACTTACGACAATGCCGCCACATGATGAATGCTTTTCTTGTGGGAATTCCACACACATGCTTCCTCCTAGCCCCATCGCTTGTACAATGGAGAAAATCAACACCCATGAAGTCCAATAATGCTTCTGTCCTCATGTACCAAGACCTTGCCGATCTTGTGGAGAGACCACCCACTTCTCATTTCAGTGCCCCATCTTGTGCACCAAACGAGAAACTCGTCTCGAACTAATGATATTGCAAGGTCAATTACAACCCCTCCATATAACCTCGCAAAGGTCACAAATCGAGGAAGTAATAACTACCTTACTAGATACCATCGATGTTGAATCTCCTATAGATGGTGTCCTTACTTGCATTAATTCTTCATCTTCTGACAAAGACGCACACCACCTGCAAGCACATCCTAATAATTAAAAAATCAACAGAGGGTTCACCCCTGGAACACAAACAATACATCCAACACCAACCGTTGATATTCTTATTTGTGTCAAAAATTTAGTTTCTTCGCACATTATCTTGAATTAGAAAGTAAAATCCATCTCTTCTTAATGCAGATGGCGTCCCAGTCGGACATCTACATAGGATATGCAGATGGTAACAGTCGATGGTCCAACCATTTAGCATCTGCTGCCTCGGCTATATATTCCCCCTCCCATATACTCCACCACACCTGCGAAGTTTGCTTGGTGGCACTTACAAACAATAAAGCATAATACAATGTTGTAATAGGTCTATTAAATGATGGCCCACACCCAGGAATTCACCATCTACAAGTGCATCTCGACTCACAACTCGTCGTATCATATTTGAATAATGTATTTCGTGTCTGCAATTTGCTCCTCTTCCGATTTTTTTTGCGCGTGTGCCTTCTCATTAAACAGTTTGAAACCATTACTTTCACACATATACCGAGAAATGCCAATACATTTGTTGATTCCGTCGCCAATGAGGTGTTGAATTGACACCTGATACATAACCCGACTGCATAGCCCTGCATATCAAACATACATAAATATGTCTATGTGTTACACCTACGACTACACATACATGTATATAATCGTCATAAGTCCGAAATCGATGAAACATGCCCAAACAAATGTGCTAGTATCATCTACTACATATGCATCACATCAACATATAGGAAACATAAAACAAAGTATACATACATCGCACACATAAAAGAGACGTATACATCATGTACTGCAAAAATGGTATATATATATATATCGCCAAAAAATGTGTGTCATGTAGAAAATATGGCTCTCCTGGGGCATATACAAAATAACCTTATGGGCGATACATCAAATACAACCTGCCTCCCATGGGCCCATAAAAAATAATATAGAAAAGGGGGCATATAGCCCTATAAAAAAATCAAGCTGCCCCACCAGCTGGTGGATCCCATGGGCCCAAAATGTACAGCGACTGCACCACCTCCCCTCGTGTCGTCTCTAGTCCTTGGCGTGGTGTCTTTCGCGGATGAGGGGTTGCACCTCCATTAACCTCGTGTGCCAAATGGAATGCCACTGCTACCCATCGCATAATCTGCCTCCAAGATGGTCCACACTCAGCTGGTAGGTGAGATGTGAGGGACAACTCCTCATCCTAGAGGTCTATAACACCTCGGTCATCGACCCCAACAGATAAAGTACTGAAACACTGGTCCAAATCTACAAGGAAATCTACCATCCAGTCCCAGACAGTTTCCCCACCTGCAACAGCTCCTTCAACACCTGCTCCTCTTGCTCTGGTGGCCCCACCCTTAGCTGCACCAACTCCTCCAATGGCCTGCCCAACTCCAGTAGCAGGACGATCTCTCCTCGATTGGTATTGACGAGGTGGCTGTACAAGACCTATATCTTTATCACAAAGGAGGAAACCATCATCAATACCTGATAAACATGTATATCATAAATGTGCAGAAGTACAAAGTATGTACAAATATATATGCAAAAAGTACAAACCGTAAAACATACCTATAGCATCGAAACCCCTAGTGGGGTAGGCAGCTCCAGATCTCCCTGATAGTCCATACCACTCCAGGGATACCTCTTCATCCGGCCAATGTGGCCCTCCAAGACATCCAACACCTAGGGCGTAAAATAATCCCCCATGATCCCACCACCACTATGGGGCATAGCCAGACCCTATTACGACATCCAAGGCTCCTGCGACACTACGACCTATGGCCTCAAAGCTGGGTATCACTTGAAAAAATAAGAGCATAGCATGCTAATGTAGTAGAGGTGGATCGATCCCCACCCCGATGTAGATCCAACATTTGTCGGATCGTCAACTGCAATAGCAGCGGACCCCATGCTACCTGTCGACCAACCAAGACTCTCTCGACAAGCTTGAGCTGACCTCCCATAACATGGTTGGGGGACATCGTCCCCAGCACTTGCACCACGGCTGTCGCTACAGCATGAACTAGAAGATCCCTCAAATGGTTGATCAAAATCGCACTAGAGTTAACAACACTCTGGTCATCATCACGAAAGCGATCCACTAGAGTGTGGATTGTCTCTCCCACCATTTATGGAGGGAAGGGCTCTCTCTCCCCCCGATCTGATCAACCCCGTTAGAAAATATATTTCCTGAGCGATGATGCTCAGGTCCTCCTCTCCAATATGGAATAACCCCCAGTCTGGGACCCACATATCCAACAGTATCCATAGTAGATAATCTGAAGACCGCATCAAAGGGCACTTGAAAAACTTCAAGAGCCCCATGTCTTAGAGAACCTGTGTCACATGCATGTGTCCCAACACTAAGTCCCAGAGAGTATCATACTACCTCTCCCTCCACTCAACATCTCTAACGTGATCGATGAGTAGCAACCGATAACCTGCCCAAGGACAATGCCCACCCATTAGACATATAAATCCTGAAAATTTATCAGCGTGACCTTCCCTAAGAGGGTCCGCGTGCAGTGCGGCTAAACCATCATTCGACCCCAAGGAACTAGTGTGCGGGACATATACCGCTTGGTCGTGCTGATAGTGCTGCTGGTGAAGGATCAGTCGCGCTAAAACAACGCGCGGCTGAAGTTTTACTGTACCGTGCTATGTGAGGTACCGTACATTTTACCCGTGCCATAGAGGTGCGCTACACCTCGCTCGATTTTCAGAAAATCCTGTGCTACTATAGCATGCGATTTCTCGAAAATCTCGCGCTACAATGCAGGATTTTCTCAAAATCCCGCGCGGTAGCCCCAAAAGAACTAAAAAATCCCCATGGCCACACAGGGGACCCCTAACTTGAATTCTACCTAGACATAATTGACAAGTGTAAGGTTAAGGCATACCTGGATCTCACTACTCATCAACAGGTACCCCAGATCTTCCAAAATCACTCAAAACGCACTCTAGGAGGTCGTCAACGAGAAGTAAAAATGATCTCAAAAAGTGGGCCCCACCCTATTTATAGTCATTTGACACCAACTTCTAACTGACCCTGCGGATAAACCGTTACTCCGTTTCCCAAATTGTTCACGTCCCCACGATCAACGCTCTGTGTATTCATCATGAATCCAACCAATTCAAATTCCCACCATTTTCATTGGGACGCTATTTTTACATCGGTACCCCACAGGTACGTGTTTTTGTTATATGATTTCTGCATTGTCAACACCTTGGTCATGTTCTTTACTACACTTGGGTATGTGCGTTGTATGTGCAGGATATCAACTAAGACAAGTTTGCAACCCTTGTTTTTATAAGAACAAGGTTCCATGCTTCATCAAATGGAGCAAAAAGTCCCTACCCCAAGTATCACTTCGAAATTGACATATAGATACTATTTACCCTCTGTTTATAATGCATCTACCAGTATTCCCGTTGATAACCATAGGGCCCCCATTCCTAGCCTTGATGTCCCATCAACATTATTTATGAGAATAACATGTTCCCCCATGGGTGTGCACACCATTTCCATTCCAATCATCAATTGAAACCCATGATGTCGACCCCCCACAAGTCCGAGGAGTCTGATACAATTTGCAAAACCAACCGTAGCTTATCATTTTATAATTGTACATTTATTCCACTCAGTAAGCACCATTAGCTTCCTTGGATCACATTATGATAAAGATTCACAAATCCCACTCATACCTCGATGAGCACTTCATCCGCAACAATCTTCTTCGTATCAACACCCCCGTGAAGACACCGATGGGGTCCCCACCCTCATATGCAACCAATTCTATTTCAGTCATCCCGCAGGCATGTACTGCATAACATTGATTCATGGGGTACCCATCTTCATGTTTGCAAGCTAATCCCCACCTTATCTTGGAAAATGTCCCCCGATCCACTCAAAACCGTGGGGAATCCACTCATCATCAAAATTGGTCCCTCAATACACCCAAAAATGTGGGGACCCCACCATTATTCTTTATGTACAAACAGTTTCCCCATTCACTTCACATTGCGGGAACACCATATTCTTTTGGCAGCAACCCATGGTCGCCTTTGATCGATGTATTTGAGTCTCCATCTTCTCAATAATATTCGTTTTTCCAATTACCATTACCCTTTGTTTTGCGTCTCCATCAAAGCCCTTTCATTTGCAGTTTGTCTCCATCCATTTCAATCTATGTTGTTCCGAAAGGAAATATGCCATCCCCACTCCCCATGTTTACATAGATCAAAGGAAGGTATGAGCCCCATGCTTATCAACCAGTCTTGTGTAAGGTATTTCCGTCCACCAGTTGGTTACAATATGATCTCGGTTTTCATGTTAAGACTCCTATCTTATCATGTACTTCAACATTCGTTGACGTCAAAACATTATATTCCAAGATTTGCAGTAGTTGTAGTTGTACCTTGGGATCCATTTCAATCACTATAAGGGATCACCTTGAACTTGGTAGGGAGAGTCATTAGTGCTTTTTAACTAAGTGGTTTCCCTTATGCTCGATGTCAAAACATCATCGCATAAGGGGGAAACATAGTTTTGAAGGTAGCAGTGTTCACATTTACAAATCATAGTCGCAACCCACATGGCGGACTGAAGCTCTCAGACATCTTCACAAACTATACCGCCCCCCACCCCCGTGGGATTATCATGATTGTCAGCAGTACAAATTCTTCAACATTCCAAAGTAGTTCCTGGTTCGTTTACTCAAAATGGCTTGAAGCCTCCTTCATCCATGTCCCAACAATATAGTCGAGTGACATCTTTTTCCCTCTATTATTGTAATAACACCGACAACATTTCACGAGCATGGGTATGCCCGCCTTGTTTGTATAAAAACTATTCTTTACTACAACTCCAACGGTCGTCACCAACAATATTTCCCCATGGGAGAACCCTATTTGTCCACATATGATTTTTCCTATAGAACATGAGAGAAATGACAGAAAACATGATCCATTATCGGCTCTACAGTACCCTCTGAACCTCATACATCAGGGGGCATCTGTTAACCCCTAAAAATCGCACACATGTGACAGTTCGGTGATTCTTCTAGTAAAGTGTCAGCAACATAAATAATGCATCTCACCACAAGCATCCTCAATAGATCCAAAATACAACAGGAGTCCAAAAGTGCCAAAAAATAGTCAAAATCAGGGGTAGTGTGGGAATACACAGTCAACTCACGCTATAGCACATGTTACAAGAACAATGCCTGCGCTACACCCACATGGATATTCCTTCGATAGTCATGCTACTGTTAAAACGATGGGACCACTAACTTCCTACAATGCATTGAGGGCTCAATCCTCTCTAAGGATCCGAATTCGGATCCTCACACACTTGGTGACATTAATTACACTCCTTGTGTACCTTGGAACTAGTTCATGGAGAAGATGAGTTCACATTTGGATCTAGTTGTTTGCTGGCCACCTCTTGGCCTATAAAATGAAGGCATTGGCATGCATTTGGTAGAGAGAAATCAAGAGCAAGGTTATGCTGTTGTATTTGAGTTGGAGCTTCCTCATAGCCCAACATTTCCTATGATTGTGAGCATTCCCAAGCTCCCTTGCCACCTTACTTCAAGGGGCAAGAGTTTCTCTCCATTGTTCCACCATTTACTTAGCATTTAGTTTGGGCAAAAAAGGCCTCCCTAAGGGATATTGTTGGCTTCCCTTGAATCCCACACCGCCTAGGTGTTGTACAACTATACTATTGGGCAATACAAAAGTGGTTTAACATATATTGGATTGTTATTGGAGTTTGCATTCTCCCCCCCATCTCTTGTATTTTTATTTTTATCCATATTTCTTTGTTTACATGTGAATTACACTAGCAATCTCTTGTAGTATCACTTGGATGAATACCAACCACCAACACAGGGGCTCCAAGGACTGAGGCCTTTCTGCAACCTACAAGGCTTAGCCCCTTACTAAGTGGAAGAGTGCACTTGTGCAATTTTTTCCACAACAGTGGTAACTATGGATTTTATTACCAGATTTCCAACTACTTCAAGAAAGCATGATCCATCATGGTTGTGGTGGACAAACTCTCTAACGCAACACATTTTATTCTAGTTAAATCTACTTACAAGGTTGATGGGATAGCTATCATATTCATGAAAGAAGTATTCAAATTGCATGGGTTTCCTGAATCAATTGTATCCATACAAGATACAAAATTTACTTCTAACTTATCGAAAATTATTTTTGTAGATTTGGGTACATAGTTGAACTTTATTACTGCCTATCATCCACCAACAGATGGACAAACATAAAGAGTAAATCAGTTGGTTGAGACATGGTTCGCATGTATATGATGGACAAACCATCCAAGTGGGAAGATTATCTACACTTATAGAGTTTGCATATAACAATGAGCAACAAGCATCGTTGGGAATGAGTCCATTTGAAGGTTTGTATGGTAGAAGGTGCAGGGCACTCGCGAGTTGGGATAATCCAATGAACATAATTGTGCTTGGGCTATAAATTCTTAAGGAAATGGATCAAGAGGTTGCAAAGATAAGGTAAAATTTAAAGGAAACCTAAGAGAGACATAAAAAATATGCAGATAAGAATGGAGTGCATAGGGAGTTCAATGTTTGGGATCATGTTTAAATCCAAGTGAGGCTAATAAAGATTCATTTAAGCTTGGAAGTTGTGGCTAGCTATCACCAAGATATTGTGGGCCATTTGAAGTGCTTGAGAGGATAAGTCTAGTTGCATATAGAATTGCATTTCCTTCTAACACTAAAGCTCATAATTTTTTTCATGTTTCTTTGCTTAAGAAATATGTACATGATCCTAACCATGTGATTGATTGGGATGTGATCTAGGTGGAACCCAAAAGAGAGTTCCAAATAGAGACATTATGCATCCTTGACAAGAAGGTAACATTTATTCAAAATTGAGACATCGGATTATAAGTAAAGGTAGTGGAATCACTTTGGCACCGATGATGCTACATGGGAGATAGAGGATGCCATGAGAGAAGCATACCTATTTTTGTTCTAATTTTGAGCAACACCAAAGACAATGTTATTCCAAGGGTGAGGGGATTGTAATACCCCTATTGTTGACATGGAATGTATTAAATCTAATAATGAAAATGATGTAAATATTCTAGTATGGATTCCTAGTGTGCATCTTAAGTCCAAGGCCCGACTAGTGAATGGACATGTATGTATAATGCAAATATCTCTATATGGACCATGTGGTTGGCTTTCCATGCTAACTAAAAAGCTATGTAAATATTATGTTGGAAAAATTATAAAATGGTACAAGATGGTTGTGTAAAGAGCACCAGAGGGGCTATGATTCCACTAGAGGGGAAGATGAGAGGGGGACTATGGAAGATTAAATCCTCTATTGACAAGTTGCAACCTTAGAACTCATCCTTTTGCTGCCATGTTCCTTAAATAAGATAACTCCTTCATTTTGACTATTAAATCCAATCATTGTTTGCATATGTGAGGTTGGTGGGAAAAGTCTCCTCACGTGGTTATGGAAGCATGTGATGAATATACTTCTATGGTAATTGTAAGAGTCCTTTCTTCTATGCTCAGAAGTTATGTCAATATCTTTTTCACCACCCTCTCATCTTCTTTGGAGTCTACCACTCATTCTCATGCAGATTTTTACATTAGGAGAGTTTTTTGCTTGTTGTTCATTCCATTACCATTACCATTACCAAACTGGAAAATAAATAGAAATTTGAATTGTCAAGGGGAATTGTATACATTAGAGAAAAGAAGATGGTTGTAGGTGAGAATAGAGGTTTGGAAATATAGGAACCTTTACCCATTATGTTTTTATACTTATGCATGCTTGAGAAGCCATGAATTATTGTTATAGGAGTTTCTCCAACAACATACAACACGTTGGACTCTCTCTGCACACGCTGGTAAGCACTATAAGGGTTGGATTTATTGAGTGAACTATGGATCAGTGAAATGAAATTCCTTCCTTGTGTTGTGTTGGTTTGTAGAAAATAGTTTCATGGCTAGGATGCCTGAGTGAGATCCCTGTAAATGCTTAGAGGTGGAACGTTTGGATACTAGCATGAGAGTAAATGGGTTGTTGGTAGAGAGAGAGAAGCCTGTAGGTGTTTCCTTTTCCTTAATGACCTCATAGTACGACTTGGGGGTGGTATGTACAACTGATACCTATGGTTGGGTAGAAACTCACTCTTACACAACCAATTTATTGGATCTTCTTTGTTAAAAGATAAGTATTCTCTTGTATATGAATGCCGAATGATTTTATTTTCTTCCTGTGATAATTATGCTTGTTTATACATGATGTATGTGTGGATAGAGTTTTATTTCCATTTGCATTTCTGCATCTACACATACATTTCATATTTAAGAATTCATATTATGGCCCATGGTGTGAAATATTGAAGCTTAGAACTCTTAAATACCCCCTCCTATGATCAGAATGATGGATGAGGACGTGGCAACTAAAGTACCTAGGAGCAGTAGAGTATAAATCACTTTCCCTTCACATGATAATGCTCCATGATTCATGAAGGTATACATCGACACTCACCTTCTTTTTTTCCATAGCAATTAGGATTTTGAAAGTAAAGTTAAAAGTGAGTCCCATCATCTATTTCACCAACTCATTAGTATGAATATGAGAAAAACATTTTTGGTCGCATTAGGGATTGTGATCTTGACCCCAAGAGAATTATTGTTATGTTGGATTTTTCTGTAACAATTGTTGAGGAAAACCACTTGCATTAGTCATAGAGATAACATAAGATCTGTATCCAAGTAGAGAAAAAGTGTCATCACTCTCCTCTCCAAGAATGGAAGTGAGATCACCTCCTAAAATAATGTAAGTGTAGCCATCAACCTTCATCCTTGTGAGTGCGATTAAGGCTTTCAAATATGGTTGGATGATTAGGATTATCATAACTATACTTGATTATTTTCCTCCACCTTAATGGGCACGATTAAGGACTATGCAATTGAATGCAAGGCATGTTCCAATTATAATAGGTGGTTATCACTTGTCAGCCGATGAAGAGTTGAGCCTTGTATGCTAGGTTGAATTTTTACATCTTACTTTGCACGTTAAGAATTTTTGATATGACGTTCTACTTTTTTCAAACATAAACAATTTAGAATTTGTATTAAAGAGGGTTGCAACATAGTTGAGCAACTAGATAATACAAAAAAGAAGGATCTTACAACATTCAAAAAGTAGCTCTGTTCTAGTCAATATAAGGTATTTTAGCCTATGGGACTTGGTTCCCTCCACTTCGGGAGGTGGTTCTATTAATAGTAAAGACTCTAACGAAAAATCCTAACAACATAATACTTTAACATAAACTATAAATGCTTTAAAGGAAAACATGATGGCTTATGACCTCATCCCGAATCTGGTCTTGTGGGTATGTTTCTTTCTAGTCCACCAATTGTAATAGGTGGTTATCACTCGACAGTCGATGAAGAGTTGACCCTTGCATGCTAGGTTGAAATTTTAAATCCTACATTGCACATTAAGAATTTTTTATATGACGTTCTACTTTTTTCAAACATAAACATTTTAGATTTTGTATTAAAGAGGGTTGCAACATAGTTGAGCAACTAGATAATACAAAAAGAAGTATCTCAAAACATTCAAAAAGTAGCTATGTTCTAGTCAATATAAGGTATTTTATCCTATGGGACTTGGTTCCATCCACTCCATAAGGTGGTTATATTAGTAGTAAAGACTAAAGAAAACTCCTAACAACATAATACTTTACAAAACATAAACTAGAAATGTTTTAAATGAAAACATGATGGCTTATGGCCTCATCTTGAATTTGTTATTGTGGGTATGTTTCTTTCTAGTCCACCTCCATAGTATCTTGAGGTTGGTTGACTATATTATCTTCTATGTGAAATATGAAGGATCCCATTGATGGTTTACTGGATACTGATACGAGGAACCTTTCTCATGCTTAAAATCCATAATTCTCAACCTAACACACTTGTCCTCTATTTCTTGGATTTGCTTTCTCTGTTGCAACAGAATATTTATAGCAATTGCATTTTGGGATGATTGATAATTTTATAGTTCATGAGATATCGTAGTAAGGGAGAAAATGGATGCATTGTTTCCTTTTATCATGTCTTCATATCTTCTCATTATTCTCCAAATTTCGTCGAAGACTGTTTGATAGTCATGGGGGTGACTATTATCCATGGCCTTGGGATTGCATATAACGCCCTTAACAAACCTAGAGAGCTAAATTTCCACATAAAACAAACTTGGGAGCCAAAAAATACTTCTTGAAGAGGGGGAAGGTCTCGATTTTATCTACAATAGTAATTGAAAAGGCTCTGAACTACAATTTAAAATAAAAGAACCATGATGAACAAAGGAATTATGTCGAAAAGCACCCAAATCACTAAATATTCAATTAAGTTTCTTATTTGTCCATGTTTTAATTAAAATTCAAGAGTTTTAAGCAGATTTGAGTGGCAAATTGTTACCTTATGGTTCTCTTGTTGGCTTGGTGTTGATAAGAAAGGGAAAATGCTTACCAATTCCAGCTTCCATAGAGCGAACCGAGAAGCCCACGACTATTGACAAATTGGTGAATACTAGAGGTCCCAAAGGACCAAAATGAAAACTAGGATGGGAGTTGATTTCATACCAGATGGTTGCAGGCTTGAATGCAGGCTTGAAGCCCAGTCTCTCTTTGCTAAATTTATGAACAATTAATGAATATTAGGTTCCAAAAGGGACTTACCATACTATTTTGTTCACAAACCCGGAGCCAAAATCAAACTCCAATCTAATAATCACCGGAGGAGGAAGAACCCATGGCTCGATAAACAAGGGAGTGGATCGATTGAAACATGTATGAGGAGGGCACACACTTAATCCATAGTTCCTCCTTACCTTCTAGGAATTGGTGCTAGCGGAACATGGCTTTAACATTGCCGAGGTCGCATGCATAAGTGGATAAATGACTTAAGGGACATGAAGAATTAAATCACCCTATTTTTCCTATAATTTCCTTTGCCTGTCCTTATGGAAATGTTGTCCATTTGATATGCTTTAGAATTTAAGGATCACAAGATATGAAGAATTCGATCCTTTTTGAAATGACAACATTCAATTTTTATTATTTTTCCGACTTGTGTTAGAGATTTGTCCTTAGGGATAGAATTGTTGTAGAGGCGATGAATGAGATTGGTGGAGACCCTAAATACTAGAAGGTTCCTCATGATTGAATATGAGGCAATATTGATCCCTTGGAGGAAAGTGCAAGGCCATGCTTGATTTTTTGATGCCTTCCCTAGACCTTATGAGTATATGATTTGTTATGAGTATATGATTTGTTGAGTTTCTCTAGCATAGATGAGGACCCCCCTCACACTTGCCACCCCTTTATGTGATGTTCTACTTTTAACATTGTATTTCATTTGACATTTAAAAGTTAATGTTACCCATCATATTGATAATTTTCATTTTTTTCTAATAACATTTATAATAACTATATGGAACACTGAATTCTCATATCTTGCCTCGTATTGAAATGCCAAATATTTGCATGTGCGAGATATAGGAATACTTTTCTCTATATAAATGAATTTCTAGACATGGGAATGGAGAAGATGATTGATAGAAATTAGGATCATGGGAGGTTTTGGGACATGTTCTATTATTTACCTAAATGTTAACATGCCAAAATCCAAGTATCAAACCATGGTTGTTCAACCTAGATTTTGCTCTGTTGTAAGTTCAAATTTCAATAATCCAAAATAGTAACTTCACAGTGGTAAAGTTTGATTTAAGCCCCCCCCCACTTTCTTAAAATCCATTCAATTTTACAATTAAAATTACAATATCAATAAAGAGTAGATACCTTTTAAAAACATTGGTATACCAAATAGGGAGAAATTTGTCCAACATCAGATGATATTACAATAACCCTTATCAAGCAACCCGACAAAAATACTTTCAATTGCACAATAAAATATATTTCCATGTTTGTTTACACACACACACAATCATTATTTACCATAAATTTCCCATAATTTAAATTATTTGATACTAAGATTTACTTGTGGAACGTTGAGGAGCCTAGTTATCCAGCTGACTAAGATCGGTCAACTCAGTTGGTTAGGTCAGTCAGGCCAACCGACCAAATAGTTAGAGAATCATAACTGTATAACTGATGAACTGATTGCAACTTGTATATATTATGCTAGTGAGTCAAGATGGAAGATAACTCCCCTTTTGTATAGTATGGATAAATGGTAATAGAATACTTGTTGTTGCTATCTCCACTACTTTTATGATCTTTCTCTTATGTTGACGTGTGATTACTTGATCTTATCTTATATTCTGTTTTGTGCTATTGTGCTACTGGTAGCCTCATGTAATCCCTTAGATTACAACATTACTTTCGTTGTCGGTAGTACTAATTGAGATAAAAAGATGGTCATTTACACTTAAATGGTGAGTGAGGATGAAATCAGCGAATGGTGGAACAAAAATATAACAAATTATATTCAGAATTACGCGAGAAGGAACAAGTTAACATTAACAAAAGCCAGAGAAAAATTCTTCACCGAAATGCATGAAAAGTTCATCAAGGTTGTTCTTGATGAAATAAAGAAGCTAGTCGAATGGATTAATGAGCAAACTCGACTCTCTCAATGAAAGAACATTGATGCACAAGCTTAACAATGGGGGCCAAACAAATTTGTAGGAGTGGCTCGAAGACATATGCGACAACTACTATGAGCTGTTCATGATCACGCAGTGAGAGATAATAAAATGGTGGAGAGGAGAACTGCGTTAGTGAAGTTATTTCTCGACGTTTCGAGCCGCAAAGTAGGGCTCATCATCAGGAGAGAGTGTCTCACGGTCTAAATTAGGTATGGAAGATAGTAATTAATAAGTGTGAGGTTCATTTAAAATTTTTAGGGTTTGCCGACAATCCAGTTTTATATATTTAAATTTTTTATTTTTTATTTTTATTTAATGGTTTTTTAATCTTATCTTATAAGTGCTAACGGTTATTAACTTAATTAGATTTTTTATTAAGAATAAAGTCTTTTTAAAAGTATTTAGTTAATAGTTAATTCAAAATTTAATTAAAAGTATTTAGCTAATAGTTAATTCAAAATTTAATTAATTAATTAATTATTATTTTTATTATTATTATTTTTTAATTGAATTGTTGAAATAATTATTTTATAACAAATTAATATAAGGTCTTTTAAATTATATAATGAAAAAGATTTTTTATTATTAATAAATTTTTTGATTAACTTAAAAGAATTCTTTAATCCTAAGTATAAACTGAAGAATCTTTTTTTGGTTAAATGGATAATAATTAAAGAATTCTTGTAATAATTAATATTGAAAGAGTTCTAATTTTATCTAGTCAAAGTTGGCTAGATATAAATTAGTAATTTTAACCTAACTTATTAAAAATTAATAAATTTCTAAACTAAAATTTTTTAAGATTTAAAAACTATATTGATGAGGATTAAGAGTTTTAGGGTTTAACATTTTTTATGGTTTAAAATTATTAATTAAAGTTATTTAAAAAATTATCAATTCAATTCATTAGTTAATTTTAGAGTTATTGTCTTTCTGTATGTGGATTATTGTCTTTGAGATGGCGAATTATGGGGCGCCGACACTCACTAAGCTTAAGGCCATCATCCCTATTTAAATTTGATGGGACCTTCTCTATCTCAATGGCTTCCCTGATCTTACTCCTTCTATAATGTTCCTCCCTAGCGATGAGTTTTGTTTCTTCAATGCGTATGTGGTGGCGCGAGTGGTGGGCATGTTCAGCTAGTGCTGATTTCTGATGACGATCGTGTCTAATGTCTGCGCAGTGTTCTTTGAGTCTTACTTGGATGGAGTGTCTAGTTTCCCCTATATATGGTATATCACAGGAGCAGGGGACACTGTAGACACCCTTCTGTTTTAATGGTTCTATTGGGTCTTTAGAAGAATCTAACATTCTACCTACCGAGTTTGGGGGAGAAAAGGTAACCCTCATGTTTTTTCTCCGAAGGATCCTGGCTATAACATCCGTTGTTCCTCTAATGTAAGGAAAGGTGATCTTAGTTCCGTCTATGTTCTTATCTTTGCTTGTGATTATAAATATTTGAAAGGTTTGGTCCAAGAGATGGGTGAAATGATAATTGAAATCATACCTGATGCCAAACCTATGAAGAAAAGGCCATATAAGCTAGCACATTAATATACAGACATTGTTAAAAAGTAGATTGAAAATATGCTATTTGCTGGAATAATCTATCTCATTGGTTAGTTGGAGTGGTCTAGCCCCATGGTCGTACAACCAAAGAAGCACAAACCAAAATGTTTGAGGATTTTTGTTGACTTCTGAGGGATAAACAAGTAACCTTGATTGACCCATTCTTGATGCCTTTCACGGACAAAATCATAAATGAAGTTGCTGGACATGAGTTCTTTTCAATGACGAATTTTCTGGGTATAACCAGGTGCCCATAGCCAAAGGAGACTAGGACAAGACCACATTTTTGTACAAGTTCAACTCATTTTCCTACAAAGTCATGCCATTTGGACTGAATAATGCACCTTCCGTATTCTCCCTCATTGTTATCAAAGCATTTCAAGATTTTTTTTATAAAACAATGGTTTCCTACTTTGACAACTTGACAATCTGTTCAATGCGCAGAGACCATGTACAATGGATTAGACTGATGTTAGAAAGGTGTAGACAAATCTAATTGTCACTTAATATTAATAAATGTATTTTTGCTACACCAATAGGGGTGTTATTGGGTCATGTTGTATGCAAAGAAGGCATTAATCGATTTAGCAAAAATTAAAATCATCCTTGACTTGAAGCAACTAGTCAACCCCAAGCAAGTCAGAATATTGTTGGGGCATATAGGTTATTATCGAAAATTTATCAGACGCTGCTCTGATATGAATTTCCCATTGGAGGAGCTCCTAAGACTAATGTTGAGTTTCACTAGACTCCACAACACGAAGAATATTTTGAGCTTCTTAAAAGAAATCTAGTAGCTCCAATTTTGAGATTCCCAGCCTGGTCGAAGAAATTTCATGTACACATAGATGTGTTGGGAATCGCAGTTGGAGCAATACTCACCCAACCAATAGACGATGGAATGGACTATCCAAATGCATATGCTAGTTAGAAGTTGAATAAAGCAGAAAGAAATTATTCGATTGCGAAATGCGGAGGATTGGGAATGATCTTTTCGCTTAAAAAATATAGACATTACCTATTGGCTAATTCGTTTATATTTTTCACAGATCATAAAGCATTAAAGTATTTGGTAAATAAACTGTTGCATCATGGTCAGATATGCAGATGGATCCTACTATTCTAAGAATTTGGATTTGAAATATTAGTCCGACCATGAAAGTTGAATGTGGGACCTAATCACTTGTTGCCCAATACAATTTGGTGAGGATCCAGTTGGAATCACTGATGAACTCCTCGACGCACACCTCTTTAGAGTTAAGGAAGTACCTGCAGAATTAGCAAACATAGCAGAATTCTTACAAGAAGGACAGGCTCTAGAAGAAATTTTGAGAAAAAGAAGAAAATATTAGCCATGTAGGATTGAACTTATACTTTAATCGATGGGTATCTATACAAGATGTTCCTAGATGATATTCTCCCATGATATGTTCTCGATCATGAACATCAATCTATTATTGAAGAAGCACAATTTGGCTCGACAGGAGGACACTACTAGACTGACACGAATGTGAGAAATTTTTACAATTTGGATTGTGGTGGTCGTCTCTAAATAAATACTATGAAGCATATGTTAATAAATGTGACAAATGCCATCGAATGGGTCGACCATTGAGAAGACATAAAATGATGCTTATTTCAGTAAATCCTAGTCTCATTCGAAATATGGGAAATTGAGTTTATTCGTCCATTTTCGACTCCTGGTCGTTGGATAGGAGCACAATAAATTATTACTACAATTGAGTATGTCACTAAGTGGGTAGAAGCAGAACTAGTTGAATCTTGCACAAGTAAGGTTGTAACCAATTTTATTTATGAAAATATCATTACAATATTTAGATGTCCACTTACGCTCATCAATAACCGAGGAATAAATTTTATCAACAAGACAATTGATGTGTTACTGAAGGAATTTATGAGTGACCACCACAAACATTCAACATATCACCTGCAGTTGAATGATGCAGTCGAGTCGTTCATTAAAACTTTGACAACAGGATTAACCAAAATATGCAGCTTTGATAAAGACAATTGGGATGACAAAATAACAACGATACTTTGGGCATATCGAATAACATATAAAAGACCGACAAGACACCCGCCATTCAAGTTGGTATATGGATAAGCCATTGTTCCATTGCACTTTAAACAATATACTTCGATAATAGCTCAAGTCTTACACCTAGACATTGTACAAGCCATAGAAGGCATGGTGTTTGAATTATCAAAACTAGAAGAACAACTTATGCTTGCTATGCACCATAAGGAAGTACAAAAACAACAACAAAAATCTTCGAATGATCGAAACATTTGAAGGAAAGATATTTCAGTCGGTGACCTAGTATTATTATACAACAATAGGATAAAAGGCAAGCGTGGAAAGATGGAGACTGCATGGTTGGGCCCCTATGTCATCGAGGAACTTAACCATAACGGCTCCGTCAGACTAAAAAACATGCAAGGATGGGTGTTCAAAGATGTCATGAATGGGGCTCGACTGAAATGATACCGACTCTAACAAGAGGCACATCACCGACTATTGGGTGTATCACCTCTAGTTGACCAACATGGCCTCCAGGTTTGCGTAGAATTAGGAGCAATTAAGTAATCTAACTAAAAATTATTTTACATAACTAACTTTAGGATATATATAAATATAGGAAACATATACATGCACTTGGAAGGAAAACTGATGGATTAAGAACACTTGTGCATGACGGTGGACTGGGCAGAAGAGGCAGAGAGAAAAAATAAGGAAATGCAGCCGTTGCGTTGGAAACCCTCACCATCAATTGATAGATAAAGGAAAGAAACTAGAAATCAAATTCCTGAAGCATACCGAAAAATAAATACGACCTGAACAAGTAAATCACTTCCCCGATGACCTAGCCATCACGACGATAGAAGAGATCCCAAAAGCCGATGAAATCATGATTGGGAGTGTCGAATTATGAGCGAACTGACTAGAGCATGATTGAATCTTGTCGCACAAGTTTCTTCAAGCATGTGAAACATTTTTTAAGAATCAAATTCACCATTAATGCACTCACCTAACTACAATAAAAGCACCACGAAGCCTGCGCCTATAAGTCGAACAACATAGTTAGAAGATTCATGGATTCATTTTTGCACATAAACTGAACAAGCAAATTCCAGTCCTCAGCTAGTAGATATTCTACTAGAGCTTCCTAGCTACAATCATCTATTACCTGACCTAGAACCCCCAAAATTCACTTGTGGAATACAAGTAATGGGCCCGAAAAAGAACATTGTTGCTGTGCAAGCTAAGGTAGACGAGGAAAAAGCACACACGTTGCAAGAAGAATCTGCCATGAATCCTCTGCAGGCATGGCTACACATAATTAAGAAATACAAGATAGACGAGCACAATTGGACGTAGCAATATGTAGAGATGAGGGAATGGGGTCTCAAAAATAACCTGTGGAAAGAATCAGCTAACAAGTTAGCCACTGCCAAAATACATTCTTACTTGGGAGCCCTGCTGATGAGTTCCTTCCGGGACTTGAAATATTTAATGGTCAAATTTCTAGTGAGTCGGTATCACGATGGCAATCTTTGGCTTGGAGATCCTATTTCCATCACAGATTCCCTCATCAGCCGAATCATAGGTCTATCGAGCAAAGGACTGTTAATTTTTCAGAATTTACTTCAATATGATCTAGGATCTTAACTGAGAGAACAACATGTACAACATATCTACAACATATCAATCATGGGCACAATAATGCAAGCACACAAGAGACACAGAGTTTACTTGGGGAAAACCATAAAGGTGAAAAACCCCAATAACTTCCTCAAAGATAGATAGAGCAATGATACAACCCAAGCATAAGAGATAGACATCTCCTAGCAGTAGCTTCAGCTCCTCCACAAGTGCGCCACTCTCCCGAGAGTGTGAGAGAGAATATAATGATGAAATAGAGTGCCTCCCACACTCTATTTATACTTGACTTGACTTGCCTAATAACCTTTACTAGGTCGGCCTTAACTTAACCACATAACATAATGCTGACTGGGCCGACACCCAATAGGGTGGTCTAATAACCCTTTGACCCACATGGCCGACCCCCAATAGGGTGGTCTAATAACCCTTCGACCCACATGTATTATTCAGGGCCGACCCCAACAAGGTGGTCTAATAACCCATCAAGTATAAGTTACGACACTTACAATATAAATGACGACACTTCCGTATAGAGGAATAATAACATCTCTATATGAATACAAACACTTTCGTATAGAGGAATAATACCATCTCTATAGGAGTACAATATACATATATGAAATATATTCCGAAGTTACATATACATCAACAAGGACCTTTGGTACCATCAACACCTAACCCTGTTGAGCTTGTGAAACATTTCACAATGATAGGACAAAGGGAGAATTCCAAAAGGCTCATTATCATCAAAATAAAGTTTGAAAATGTCAATGGGTAGTTATCATAGTGTCCCTCTATTTGAAGAGATCAGGCTAGCCCTACGACCTGAAGCTAGACATGCTTGAGGCTATGCGACATACTGTTGAGGAAGCCAAAGTATTTAATTGGGCCGAACATGTTGCCCAAATCGTAAAAACTAATTGTTTAAAGTGTTAGGAGTTAAGCCAAGCAATACGATTCCCGTCGTTGCTCATATGGATTTAAATGTCGAAGGTTCTCCCAGTCTGTGAGGCCGTGTTCACCAACATGACGTTGCCACTCATGAAAAATTTCAAAGTATTTCAAACTAAGAACAACGCTTAGAACAACAAGGCCAATATACTCCTATAAAATTGGTTTCAATTCATCAAGACCGTGTGTAGTTGGTGTCGAGTTCTACAACAAGTTCGACTAAGTTTCCCCCCAGAAGCCCATATTGAACTGGGCCTTGACCACACCAAGATTTGGTATATGTAGGGTGCGATGGGAGTAGAGCCACAAGAATTGGATTATTATCCTAATTTCCAGGAATTTTTTGTTGACCTTGTCAAACAATCGAATACAATATTCCCAATACTGACCTTGGCATATTTGTATAACTAGAAAATTATAGAACCTTTGACTGGCAGAGATTTAGAGGGATATAAGGAAGTATATCTCTACATCACTACTTTTGGGCCATATGACGAACCCAAAAATACTCTAGCTATAGTACCAATTACAGACCATACCAGTCAACCTGCTGAAGAACCGACTGGAGAAACGACCAAGGAAGATGACGAAGAAACTCTCATCAAGGATGGTGTTGATCCCATTTCAACAAGCCCAAGCTAAAAGAAAAATTTGACCAAGTGACTTAGCAGATACTAAACTTCTAGCAGAATCTGAAAGGAAAAGCAACAAGGTCACATCCAAAAAAGAAAAGGCAACTTATCTTGGACACCATAGAAGATGACTTAGAAGAATGAAGAGAACAAGATAATCATGTAATCAATGAGGCCACTAGAAATAAAGTAGCAATCAACAAAGAGATCAAAAGAAAATATGGACAGAAGCGGCCGATACAGTTGACTGCACCCAATCCCTCTACCGCTGTGTTACCCCCTCTAGCAAAGAAACTTTAGCTTACAAAAAAATCTTACGAAGAAGACCATGTTGACGTTTCAAATGAATCCCCTTGTACCATCCCCGACCCAAGTACAAATGTAAATTCTAGAGAAACTATCCACTCAATTTGATGAAGTAGGTACACAATAAGAGATTTCCCACTATCTTCAAAATATTCATTTTATGTACCCCATATAAGACAACTGACCAAAATCCACCAATTTAGAGAGGCCTAGTTACCATCTAAATTAATAAATGCTTCCTCGATCCCTTCACCTGGAATCAAAATCCCAAAGAAACTTAGGATCCCTTCTGTTAAGTTGGTCCCGAGCGCTTCGCTTTTCCTAGCAACTACTGTCTTTTGCTCCCACCAGCTACCACAATACCATAGAGACTTACTTTTCTGACAGCCTTCCTTCACTAACAACTCCAACCCCAACCCAGGCCGCTATCCTACTGGAGACCGAAGTACCCTTAACTACAACTGTTCCTTTAATTGTACCCCTCTCACATCCCTTGATTGACACAATGCCTCTAACTGTTTCAATACCCATATCGACTGCAACCACTTATACCATCATCACTACCCTACCTACCATTGCTACTATTCCTTTCCCTTCGTCTACTTCATCCGTGTTGACTTCACTACAGGAAGCTCCGTTACAAACCCCATCATAATCACTTTTCCCGACCTAAACTGTACCGACTACTATGAATGAAGCCATCCCAATGGCATCCCTTCCCTCCACTTCTCAGTTGACCACAATCACCTTGACTGCTACCAGATCGATTGCATCAGAAACAATGAAAACGAAATCAACTCTGATCCATATGGACGTAGGTGGCTACCCACCTATTCCATTGTCTCAAAACAATTTTCCATTTTGGCAGTTTTATAGTAATTTTTCTACAGTTTTTTCGGGTCCCGAATTTCTGGGGCAATTTTGAGGCCCTAAACGAAGTTTTTTGGAAATTTGGGGGAGAAGGGGGTAATGGTTGTAAACAACAAGCATTCACCCCTTATTGAAAGCTGTAAATCTCGGATAGAGCTTTCCAACGGGCTATCGAGCGCCCCAAATGGAGATCGTATGCAAAAGTAATGACCCCGGGAAGTTGACTATTCAACTTACCACCTTGGGGCCGCAAACTTTATGACAGTTCATCTTCTAGGTTTTTTTTGGGATGTTTAGGGTTATTTCCCTCATGCTTATGATAAATAGCCTCTTTTAGCCTCTTCTTGTATTCAGCTTGTCAGGAATGAGTGTAGCCTCCACATCTCTTCTCAGAGATATAACTACCACCATTCTAGTTGTTTTTATTTTATAGTTTGTTTTATTTCATTCATTTTAATAGAATCCAAGTTTACTATATTTCTGTGTTTCTTGCCATTAATCTGTGTATGTGAAAATATATATACCCTTTCATTTTGTTCTCACATAATCCAGATCAGTGGTATCAGGTCCTTCTGCTCTTGTGGTTTCTCAGTGCATGTCCCCGACAAGATATGAATATTGAGAGTTGGGTCTCGAGCTAGTTGAACTTGGGGAAAACCCCTCTCGTAGGCCCAAGAAGGCTCACATGGAGGGGGAAGAAAAGTGATATGACGGAGCATAATATCCTATTATGTTGTTGCTCGAGGAAGCCATCACGTGACAAATGAACGAGATGATGGATAACTTCGCCAAAATCCTTCGAAGAATGGAGACGACGATAGATGCACCTTCAACGAGCAATGGTTTCGTGGGTGTCACTTCATTCAAGGTACAAGTTAACTTTAACATTCCCTTATTTGAAGGAAAGATAGATGCAGATGCTTTGGAGAAATGGTTAAATCTGTTAGAGGGTTACTTCTATGTTCAAAATTTTTCTGACAATGAAAATATCACATTTGTGCTCCTTAAGTACCTTCCCCATATCAAAGACTGGTGGGACGGGTACTACGAGAGATATGCAAGAGATGAGTCTGAGCTATTCAGGACAGACCCTACTTGGGCAGATTTTTTCGATGCCGTTAAGGAGGAATTCTACCTAGTCGGAAACTATGATGACCAGTACACCAGGTGGACAACTGTGCACCAGGAGAGAGACTAGACAGTGCCAGAGTTTACCAAAATGTTCCATACCCTGTGCTCCAAATTGGGTATTAGAGACTCTGAACAACACTTGGTCCTAAATTACCATAGTGACCTGCAAAAGTAGATTCAGACAAAGATGGATTTCCTGGACATATCCTCTCGGGGAGAAGCTTATCGGTATGGCGTCGAGATCGAGAAAAATAATAAGCGTAAGTTTGGGTCTACAAATCAGTAGCAGAAGCCTGGAAAAGGTGGCCCTAATTCACAAAGAAAAGGATAGAGCAATGATGGCCAAAGCTCCGACAACCAGCCCAAGCCGCAGGCAAACAAGGGTAATGGTAAATCGAAGAAGGACATTGGAAAGTGGTGTGAATTCCACTAGATCCCTTGGCACAACACTGATGAATGCCATTCAAAACAATCCTTCTTAGCCGAGACTAAATCCCCAAATCCAAACTCTGGCTCAGACTATGATGCAGAGACAGAAAAGGGAAAGAAGACCATTGACGTGAAACCTAGTGCCACCATCGCAACTGCAAAGATCTAACCAGAAGAGTAAGAGGAGCCAGAGGAAGGGGAGCGCCTCTTCCATTCACAACTTTGGGTGTAGGGGACTCCACTACATTTCATTGTTGATAGTGGTATCCAAAAGAACCTAATCTCGGACAAGGTCGTCAAAAGGTTGAAGCTTCTGACGGTTCCACATCCCCAACCGTACAACATCGGTTGGTTGAACCAAGGACGAGACATCCGCGTTAGTGAACAATGATGCATTTCCTACGGCATCAAGCCCTTCAAAGATGAGGTAATGTGTGATGTTTCCCCACTTGAAGTTTGTGATGTTATTTTAGGAGAACCATATATGTGGAAACATCATGCTGTGTATGAGTCTAGACCTCGTAGTGTCATTATTAATTTGGGAAATAAACTCTATAGGATACCAGGGACACTTCCCACTACTGCAGTGTCACTCATCACAGCTAAGTAGTGCAGGAAGGTAATATCCTAGACAGGGAAATTTGTCCTCTTCATGGTTCGTTCTGAAGGTGAATGAAAGATCATAACAACATCCACCACCTCCACAGAAAACCCCTCTACGCAACAGAAACATGTGGACAAGAATGTGGAATCATACAAAGACATCTTCACGACACTTGCCGAGGTGCCAATACATTGCTAGGTCAAGCATTACCTTGATTTGATACCCGTTGCGCCTTTACCTAACGGGACAATTTACAGGCATCCCCTCATGGAAAATGAAGAAATAAAACGCCGGATTCAATATTTAATCCAAAAGAGGTGCATTCGACCCAACGCCTCACCTTGTGCGAGCCCAATTGTATTGGTACAGAAGAAAGATGGGACATGGCGACTCTGTATTGACTATCGAGCTCTAAACAAGATCACAGTCCGAAATTGGTATCCCATTCACCCAATCGACGAACTTCTTGAACAACTCAAGGGTGCCAAATTTTTCAGCAATATTGATCTGAAGTCTGGCTATCATCAAGTGCCAATTGAGTAGATTGATGCTTGGAAGACTGCCTTCAAATCCCGTGAAGGCCTCTTTGAGTGGTTGGTCATGCCTTTCGTCTTGGCTAATGCTACAACAATATTCATGGGGATGATGGACAATATCCTATGACCATTCATCAATTATTTTGTCGTATTATATCTAGATGATATCATCATCTACAACAGAACATGGGCAGAACATTTGCAGCATATCCACCAGGTCCTCAACACCCTGTGGCAACACAAGTTATATGCCAATCTAGAGAAGTACTCATTTGGCATGGAGAGGGTTCAATATCTGGTATACATCATGGAAGGACATGGTGTTCATGTGGATCCGGCCAAGATTCAAGCCATTCGCGAATGGCCAACCCCAACAACTTTGACAGAGATTCGCAGCTTCCTAGACCTTGCCAACTTCTATTGCATATTTGTGTTGGGATTCTATAATATTGCTTGGTACCTTAGCCAGGTGACCAAAGGGGGATATAAGGCCAAGTTCATATGATCCAAGACACATCAACAATCATTTGAGGAGCTGAAGAAACGCTTATGTTCGACGCATGTCCTTGCCTTACCATATCTACAACAACCCTTTGAGATTGAGACAGATGCTTTAGACTATGTTGTTGGTGCAATCCTCACTCAACATGTCCATCCAGTGGAATATCACAGTGAGACAATTTCAGATATAGTCTGCAAGTACCCCACCTATGAAAAGAAAATGTACTCCATTGTCCAAGCCTGCCTCCAATGGAAGCATTACATCCTTGGAAAAGAAACGGTCATCCAAACTGATCACAAGCCTCTGCAGTTCATACAAACCCAAGGGAAGTTACAAAATGACCGCCACCAGAAGTGGTCCACTTACTTACAACAATTCCACCTGAAAATGAAATATAATAAGGGAAGCACTAATCGAGTCGCCGATTGCCTTAGTCGACCTCCAGTAGCAACACTGATCACGGTGCTCAACTCTTGTGGCCACGAGACCTCTGGGTGGCCCCAACTATATAACATTGATCTTGATTTTCTCCCATCTATCAAGCCTTGTGTGCAGGCACATCCGTGGCATACTTTCATCTCCAGGAAGGATTGCTATGCCACCTGGGCCATCTCCGTGTTCCTTCAAGTGAGCGTGCGAAGATGATTTAGGAAGCGCATTGCAGTCGGGTGGCAGGGCACTTCGGCACCGAAAATATGGTGGTCATATTGCATAAGCATTTTTATTGGCTGAAGCTCTGACAAGATGTTGGCCAATACATAAGATCCTGCACTGCCTGTGCCATCGCGAAACCTGCCATAAAAAAGCAGGGGCTATACACCCCTCTTCCCACTCCCAATGGGCCATGGGAATCCATCTGCATGGATTACATGTCTGGACTACCTTCAACCAAGCATGGTAATTATTGTGTGTTTGTGGTCGTGGATCGCTTCTCCAAGATGGCCATTATGATAGATTGCAAGAAGAACATCTATGTTGAAGCCACTGCTAAGCTCTTCTTCGAGCGTGTTTGGGTTCACTTCGGGTTGCCAAAGACTATCATTTCCGATCGGGATAGCAGGTTCCTAAGCATTTTCTGGTCTAGCCTATGGTCATTGATGGATACCAAGCTCACTAAAACGTCTTCCTTCCACCCCCAGACCGATGAACAAACAGAGGTAGTCAACAAGATGATTGTGCATATTTTGAGAATGTACAATTCTAAACATCCCCGCACATGGGATGAGAACCTTCCTTATGTTCAACATAGATATAACAGATCCCTTCATATCTCTACTGGCCACATCCCTTTTCAAGTGTGCCTGGGGTTCCAACCACTGGCCCCAATTGATGTATCTATGCCCATTGCATCCACACGGGAGGAATCTTCCCATGCTCAGACTGAGGTTGATAAGGCCACCAGATTGTTTGAACGAATCCAACACATCCACCAACAGGTCCATGACATTTTGGAAAAGGCCAATACTAAGTACAAGTAGCGACATGAGCAACATCAGGTTGCACACAAGTTCCAGGTGGGTGATAAGGTTTGGTTGCATTTGCAGAAAGAGAGGCTCATAGGAACCCATCACAAGCTTCGTCCACTTCGATATGGGCCGTACACCATCACCAAGGCAGTTGGTGATAATGCCTTTGAAATAAACATTCGTCCATTCCTTGGCCTGCACCCAATATTCAATGTGGATCTCCTTCGCCCATATTTTCCACCATTGTTGGACACCTCGGAGGTGGTAGAGCAATTGACACCTACAGAGATTAATCCTGACTGCATGGAACATGCAACTATTGATCAAATCATGGATACACAAGTTAAGGGCAACCTCCAGCAGAATATCCAACTATATCGGGTTGTTAAAGTAGGGCAACTACTCCACCAAGGCAAGTAGCTCACCAGGAGTCAAGTTCAGCAGAAGTTCCCCCATTTGATAGGGGAATTCAATGCAATGAAGAACATTTATTCGAAAGGGGGGAGGACTGATAAATATGGATGTAGGTGGCAACCCACCTATTCCATTGGCTCAAAACAATTTTCCATTTTGTCAGTTTTCTAGTAATTTTTCTACATTTTTCGGGTCCCGAACTTCCGGGGCCGTTTTGAGGCCCTAATTGACGCTTTTTGGAAATTCATGGGTCCAATGATTTATATTGGTATGCATTGGTTCCCACTAGAAATTTTCAAATCTCGAATATACCTTTCCAATGGGTTATCGAGCGCCCCAAACAGAGATCGATGCAAAAGTTATGACCCTGGGAAGTTGACTGTTCAACTAACCACCTTGGGGACGCAAACTTTGGTTCATCTTCTAGGGTTTTGCTTTGGGATGTTTAGGGTTCTTTCCCTCATGTTTATTATAAATAGGATCTTTCGGCCTCTTATTGTATTCATCTTGTCATAATTGAGCGTAGCCGCCACATGTCTTCTCAAAGATATATCTACCACCATTCTAGCTGCTTTTGTTTTATAGTTTGTTCTATTTCATTCATTTCAATAGAATCCGAGTTTACTCTATTACTGTGTTTCTTGCCATATATATGTGTATGTGAACATATATATACTCTTTCATTTCGTTCTCACATAATTCCGGATTAGAATCTAGAGCAAATAGCGAGATAATCAAAATCAAATAAGAAAAAGGATGAAAATAAAAGTATTAATAAGAAGTCAAAGACCCCTGCTCAAATTAAGCTGCCAGTACATGCTGCGTCTGGTTCACCTTCCTTGAAGTTTGTATTTGTCCCAACAAAGGCTTCCAACTAGGAACTGGATGATATTATCAAACTCGCCTCAAAAGAAAGAAAGAAGAGATGGTCAGAAGATAGAAAAAGACTGAGAGTAATGAAGGATGGACAAGAAAACATATGGAAATTCTGCTATGAAAAAACAAAACAGGTCATGGCACCATTGTTCAAGCTCCAGTTTGATAAACCATTGGAAAAACTTCAACTCTTGGTCGAAACCGTTTTGGATAAGTATCAAGAACATGTCATGAAGGTCCAACAAGATGAGATTGGTGTAGTCATCACCAACCAGTTTCATACTTTTGAAGAAGTAGATAAACATTTGAAATAATGTGAAGTGGAAGTAACCAAAGCAAATTTATCCTTGAACAATTGGTTTACCTACTATGGAAATATTTGTGTGGAATTGTAGGCAATTCAAACCACCTTGCTCGAGCTGTATAAAATAAAACGTTTGGTTAATCCTTCAACAACCCAAACTTTGGAAGACCAACTGGTAATGGAACAAAGCAAACAAGAAGAGCTAAGAAAGAAAGAATACTAGTAGTTTAATGAGGAAAGGAAAGCACGGGAATAATTCAACCGTTTGACTACCAGAATATACCACTCCATGAGAGCTACTCCTACGACAGGATAATCTTGGGCCCCAATTTCAGAAAATGTTACAACAACCAATGAAAGTAAAACTGCTATGGCTTTCGAAGCTTACAAAAACCACTACAAAAATAAAATCCACTCTGATAGATTGGGACATCTTCTAGGATGCCTCACCTTGTCTACCCTGACCATCGTCGAATCATGTGTATATTGTGTGCCACCAGGCCAAGTACCATGAATGAAGTTGCCTTAGTTTTATTTTTCTAGCAATCAATTTTGTAAAAGTTTGTAAATGAAACATCTCCTTGTTCTCTTCGAGATGAAGAAGAGTTTTTGGGTGGGGGAGATATGGAGGAGCCTAGTCGGCCAGTCGACTAGGTCCTCCTGACTGACTAGAGACCAATCAACTCAGTTGGTCGAGTCGGTCAGGCCGATCGACCAAACAGTTAGAGAATCATAATTGATTGTAACTTGTCTATATTAGGATGGTGAGCCAAGATGGAAGATAAATCTCCTTTTCTACATTATGGCTAAATGCTAATAGAGTACTTGTTGCTGCTATCTCCATTACTTTTATGATCCTTCTCTTATGTTGATGTGTGATTGCTTGATCTTATATTCTGTTACGTGCTATTGTGCTACCGATAGCCTCATGTAATCCCTTAGATTACAACATGGAACTTTTCAACTTTGGTAATTTATATTAGATTAGTAAATTAATTTATTGATCCTTTTCAATCAAATTCATTTCCCCCCCAAACTCAGTAAGATGAAATTCTTTAATTTCTTTCATTGGAGGGTTATTGTTGAGATTTTCCAATATTACTTGATCTCCAAGACATCTGCAAATAAAATAAATATTAAATGTTGCACACTTAAAAATAATTTATAATTTCAATGATAATATAAAAATGTGTAGTAACTATTTACCAAACCTACGATTATATGATTTAGTAGGTTTAGTAGATTTATCAAGGTTTTTCAATCACTTTTTTCTCCAATGCAACTTGCTCCAATTTGTAAATTCTTTGAAACCTATAATGTGTAGGTAAATATTTCGTCTCACTATTTAGAAATATCAAATCCAACTAAGAACTTGACACAAGGTCGAGATGAATCATAACCAACCTAGATCCATATTAACTATGGATCTACCAATCGCAGAGATGAATCAAATCCCTTGAGGTGAAAACAATTTTTAGAGTGTTAAACTTGAGTAAAGGTTCGCACCTCAAGAGCTTTGATCCCTCCAGATTCTTGGTAGATCAATAGTTAAGACAAATCTATGCTGGTGTGTGTGTGTGTGTGTGTGCGCGCGCGCGCGTGCACACAATGAAAGAGGTGGTGAGTGACTTCACAGTTAGCGAGAATCCAACGACGGAAAAAGCTTGGAAGCATAAAAAATGTGTGTTAAGAATACACAAATCAAAAATATCCCTTCGTAAATTTCTCCAGGTAGTAAGTGTTACATAAAGATATATAAATATGATTATTCATTTTCTAGATTCATGTGATGCATTTATGGAATCCCTAAGTTAACCACTTCTAGGATCCACATAATTAATAGAACGCTAAAGCTACATGCATGCATCCATTCAATTATTAAAGTTTGATTTTGATTATATAGATGAGAATACATGATTTTTTTAGGTTTGAATTAAATAGAAATTAAAATTAAAATTAAAATTTGATATATATTTTTATAAATGTGTTTTGCAACTATTTATGAAGAGATTTATTTAATATCTAAGGTGCTTCTATCAATTGGTACCCTCAATGTAATTTGAAATTGAAATCTGATATATATTGATATAAATGTGTTTTTATAACCCAACCACTTTAAACTTGGAGCTCATGTCTTTGGTTTTATAGTTATTTTTATATTTATTATTTTGGAGTGGACATGTGCTTGGTTTTATAAATTTTATATTTATAGAAAATATAATATCAAGTAAATAATTTTTTATATGCGTGTGTATACACATAAGTTAAGAATAAATAAATGAGAAATATCCCTTCATAAATTTCTCCATGTAAGTTTGATTATTATCAAATCAAATATGATAAGTTAACAAATAAATATTGTTATGGCAATGGACACACATATTCACGTTGCCAAGTAGCAAGTGTTAAATAAATATATATAAATAGGTTATAATTTATTTTCTAGATTAGCGTGATGCATTTATTGAATCTCTACATTCAACCACTTCGAGAATCTACATAATTAATAGAACATTAAAGCTACATGCATGCATCCATTCAATTATTAAAGTTTGATTTTGATTATATATATATATATATGAGAATACATGAATTTTTTTTAGGTTTGAATTAAATGTAAATTGAAATTGAAATTTGATATATATTTATATAAAGGTGTAGTCTGAATATTCTACGTTTTCAATCTTTTCCGAGCATATTTTCCTTTTAATTTTGTTCGGAAATATTTAAAAAATATTAAAATCACATATATTAGCTATGGAAATTACATAATTTTTTTCAGCAGAAAAAAGTATACTATTGATATTCAAATTTAGAATCAAATAGTACATAGATGTTCTAGTCTCTTCAAGACTTGGCCAACATAAATACATATCGACACTTATCCTTCTTACAAAAATTGACTTTTCAAAAAAATGAGAATGAGCATTCTCAGACCTAAGGAAACAAAATAAATAGACATCATATAAACTGTTCCTGAAATAGTGACATCAATAAAAAAATCTCACAATTCCCATATCACATATATGAGAATCCAAGACTTCTTCCAAAATTATGACCCGTTCCTCTCCTTCCAGTGCTTGTTTGGACAATTTATCCGCCAATGAGTTATGATATCTATAGATGTGCTCAAAAGAAATGTTGGTGAAGCGTTGTAATTTTGTCTTGATCCTATTGCACCAATGTAGAAGAGCAATAGCTTTTAAGTTATAATCTCCACAAGCCCATTTTATGGTGACCCTTGAATCCCCAAAAACTTTCAGGTTATCAAGCCCAAATATGTTTGCCGCTTTCAAGATACACCAAAGAGCAAGAAGCTCAGCTTTCATGTTTGTCCCGATTCCACAATTAAGCCTCAAAGTGAAATAGTGAGCTTGATTGATAAATATTGCTCTACCTGCTAATTAGGGTGCTATGGGGGTATTTGAGGGTGTTGAATCTATTTATACATTCAAAAATACAATTTAAACACATAGAAATTTGGATTTTACCAAAACAAAATTACCGGATTCTAATCAAAAGCCACCATAAAGTCGAAAATGTAGACCACTCCTTTGTATAAATGTGTTTTACAATTACTTATGAAAATATTTATTTAATATCTAAGTTGCCTCTATCAATTGATAAAGAGCTTCGTGATCCATGAATCTAATTTGAAATTGAAATTTGATATATATTTATATAAATGTGTTTATATAATGTACCCAATTTAAACTTGGAGCCCACATGTGTTTGGTTTTATAATTTTTTTATTATATATTTATTCTTTTGGAGCAGGGTTTCATCAATTATATATATATATATCTATAAAGTTTAATATCAAGTAAATAAAAACTATATATATGTGTGTGTACATATAAATTAAGAATAAATAAATGATAAATACCCTGCATAAATTTATATTATCAAATCAAATATAATAATAGTTTAACAAATAAATATTGTTATGACAATGAACACACATATTCACTTTGCAATTTGGGTGATTTGGACCAGCAGGAACAATAAAATATTTGAATCCATTGAAACAAATACTTTTTTCAATGTGCAAGAAAATCTTGGTATACATGAATGATTACCCTACTTTGGATAAGGGACCCCAGAGAAGACATATTGTCAGTCCAGTTTTAAATAACAACGTCTCTTTTGGTTTCTTTGATGGAGCGGAAAAGAATAGTATTTGTGGAGTTGGATTGGTATTGCACATAAAAAATGATCATAAAATTACCTTACGTATGGGTGTTGAAAGTGGCACTAACATGATAGCATAATTGTTAGCTCTTTGGGGATTACTCTGGTTCTCCAATAAAAGGGGAATTATTAACATTAATGTGCTTGGTGATTCCAAAGTCTTAATTGACTGGGCTACAGGCATACATGGTATACACACTTTACATCTCTTGCCGTGGTTAGAACACACTTCGCAACTCATCAAGTTCTTTGAGCAAATCTCCTTCCGTCATATTTATCATGAAGTCAATGCGGAAGCAGATAGATTATCAAAATAATCCATTGGTCCATTAGATGGATAAATTATTTTTGAAGAATGGATTGATGATATCTTGATTGATAATGGTAGGTATACTGCCATTTAAAACTTCTAAGGACTGTTGTTATCTTTGTTTTCTGGTTATTAGGTCATCGGGTTGGGAGATATGATTCTATGTTTTGCAGTTTTTGATGTATCTATGGATAATAGTATATGTTGTATGGTGACTTACATGGACTTGTGAACATGTTTTGGAATAATTGGTCATTGTCCAACCTTTTGGGAGAAGTATTTTGTAACTTTGATTTTCAATGAAATAACAAGTTACAGTTTTTTTTCTACTGAAAAAAGGTAGTAAATCTTAAATAAAGATATATAAATAGGTGATAATTCAGTTGTTGGATTTGTGTGATGTTTTTATGGAATCCCTATGTTCAAGCACTTCCAAAATCCACATAATTAATAGAAAATCTGCATGCATTCATTCAATTATTAAAATTTGATTTTGATTATATATGAGAATACGTGAATTTTTAAGGTTTGAATTAAATGGAAATTTAAATTGAAATTTGATATATATTTATATAAATGTGTTTTACAACTTCTTATGAAATATTTATTTAACATCTAAGGCGCCTCTATCAATTGATAGAGCTTCAATGTAATTTGAAATTGAAATTTAATATATATTTGTATAAATGTGTTTTTATAATGTAGCCAATTTAAACTTTGGAGCCCACATGTGTTGGGTTATATATATATATATTTTTTATTTTTTTATTTTTATATATTTATTCTTTTGGAGCCAACATATGCTTGGTTTTATAAAAAAAATTATATATATATTTCTTTGGAGTTGACAAGTGCCAAGTCAACGTTACAAATGTGACACATCCCACTCACTTGGGTTGTAGAAGCGACTCTAGGCGCACTGATTTTTTTAAGGTTTGGATTAAATGGAAATTTAAATTAAATATATATTTTTATAAATGTGTTTTACAACTATTTATGAAAATATTTTTTTAATATCTAAGGTATACCCTCAATGTAATTTGAAATTGAAATTTGATATATATTGATATAAAAGTGTTTTTATAATATAGTCAATTTAAACTTGGAGCCCACATGTGTTTGGTTTATAATTTTTTTTATTTATATATTTATTATTTTGGAGTGGGCATGTGATTGGTTTTATAAATTTTATGTATATATAAAGTGCAATATCAAGTAAATAATTTTTTTATATGTGTATGTGTACATATAATTTAAGAATAAATAAATAAGAAATATCCCTTCATAAATTTCTGCACCTAAATTTGATTATTATCGAATCAAATATGATAACTTAATAAATATTGTTTTTTTTTTCCCATAGGAAAAAATCTCACAACACATTTTATTATATAGAATGTGTCTCATTCTTCATGGCCAAAATGCCACATTTACAAAAATCTGTTTTCATAATCTATCTAGTCAGTTAAGAAACCTCATTTGTAGATATCTATCATTTTACATTTATACTGATCATACAATAAAGGATTCGAAGACATCCATATCTTGTCCATATCACAAAAAAACATATAAATGATCTAGCCCCACTATTGTAATATATTATGAGTAAAACAATCAGGGGAGAGTGAAGGGTTAAAATGTGATAGGTCCTGGATCATATTCAATGATGGTGTCACCAATACCATCCCATCGTTTCCAATAACCCGCACCAAGATGTAATCCAAGTTTTGATAATCCATTTGAAATGGTGTTTCTTTCTTGGTAGACATGCTGGTAGCTAATGCTAGTAAAAGGTCAGAAAACCCATTATCTCCTCATATATAAGCCCTGGGATGATATTTATAGGTGGCCGCTTGAAAAGCATCCAGGATATCACTATGTGTGAATCACCAATAACCTGTAGTCGGCGATATCCTTTGTTGTATGCTAGCTGTAAAGTAAATTTCAGAGCAGTCAGTTCTGCTTTGTTGTTTGTACCGAGACAGAGATTTGCAACAAATTTTGTCCAATGTGTAGGAGAAGAGTATATAATGCCTCAAGCTCCTCCAATTCGAGGGTTTCCTTGAGACGCACCGTTAAAGAAATACCAGGGTATAGAATGATCAATCTGCTCAAGGTATAGAATGATAAAAATATGTTCGATGGTCTTGTTCTTAGCGCTGCAGAGCAGGCATCTACCAGGTCTGGAGAAGATATGTTTGCATAGAATGCTCCAAACCAGAACATTATTTGATAGGGAAGACCATACAAAGAGTTTCATCTTTAAAGGAGCAATAGTTTTCCATATCCAGGTATTCCACTAGAAGATATCAGGGAAATCTTGTTCTTCTCAAAGAGCTCTGTATCCCAATCACGGATTATAATTGCAGTCAGTTGTATTCCTGCTCCATAAAATCTCATCCTTAATATCTGAAGGTCTGATGTTTGACTTAGTTATATTTGCAGTATAACTGTGACCCTACGTATATCTATTTTGAACATTTTTTTTTGGCAAGGACTTTGAAGGAGGATTGTGTAATCCATGCTTCAAGTTTTAATTGGGTGAATATATTGACTCATGTTGATTTACTATGAAGAACCGTGTAAGTATTTTGTGTTTTCATAATGTAGGTTGATCTGTAAGTATATTCTCATTGAATGTGTATTAAACTGATTTTGTGCTTGTTGTTATGTTGGCCTACTATGTAGTAGATTAATAAACAAGAGTTGCGTGCAGCTTAGTCCCTGCTTTAATGTATAAGAAAAAAAAATATTAAATACGAACTGATAGATATCTATTATAAAAATACAAAAAAACAATATTATTGAGTGAACAAAATTTATATTCATTTAAAAGACAAGTATAATATATCTTTTCAAATTTTATCTTAAAAATAAATATCGTTATTTTGATTTTTATGTTAAAAAAAAAATAGGTATCAATAGCTGTGGTCACCAAAACTAACAATTGATGCCCTGCAAAAGTACTCATACATGCATCAAGCTCTCCTTGTTGACCACCTCCTATCAAAGGGACATGCTAGGATGGGTATTGCAATGAAGAAAGTTGAGATACTTCAACAAAACTAACTATACATCGTCTGCAATTGTAATTATTAATGTTCTATATCTAAATAGTTGTAATTATTAATGTTCTATATCTAAAAAAAATTCAAAATATTTTTTAATTGTTATAAAAATTAAGAATTTAAAAATATATTTAATCATATATAATTATTAATGTTCCATGTCTATATCATATAATATTTAAGGATATATCTCTACACCACCTGCAACAACATCATATAAATCTCTCTTCCATCACAATTATGGCAAATTGTTGCAACTTCAATTTATGCAAGCTGTGGCTCAGATGATTATGAGGACTCTATAGGCATAATAGGATTGACTTGGCTGCAAATTATATCAATTCTGCTATTGTGGAGAAGTGGCCTGCCCAAGCTAGACGTGAAGTAGGAATAGTATCTTGATGCAACATCGTTGATTCCTTCTACTCCAACATGGAAGAATTTGAAGATTAACGAGAAACAAGTAATTGATCAAGTGTCAAGCTAGTCTACTAGAAATCAGATTATTTTTTAGGTTAGGAATCAAATTTTTTGGGTAAAAAATCTGACTAGAATCCTATGAAAATTTCCTTGTATTAGAGGTAGGAGCATGAAAAGTAATTCATTCCCTCTTCTTCTAGACATTACGATGGCTGAGCAACAAGTAATTGATTAAGAAGATTAAGAAGATAGACAATGAAGATGAATGAGTAGCAAGCAATCCATTAAGTGTAAATTACTTCTTTTGATCACAAATCTGATAAAAATACTCTAAAATAGATAAAAAGTAATTGATGAAGAATTAGTTAATCTGGTAACAATCAAAGCATCCTTCTTTTAACATAAATATGATTTTTTTACAAGTCTCATAAAAATCTTCCTAAATTTTTAAAGAAATGATCATAATTAAATATCTAGGCATAATGCAATAATGCTTTTGTCCATTCTTTGCTCAATTTAGAGACTGAAAAAGAAAAAAATGTAAAATAAATTTAAATGACTATCAATTTAGTAATAATTTGGAAAATATTTTAAACAATTTAATAATGTCAACAATTTATATATACATTTAAAAAAAAATGAAAATATTTTAAATAAAAATAACCTCAAAAAATCCAAAATCTTAACATATTTAGAATACTCCTTTGGCAAAGCTGAAGAATTAATAAGGTCTAAGTCAAGATTGTTTTGTACTGAAGTTGAAAAGGAAAACAAATGAAGAAGAAGTATGGGTTGTCTTGCACTGAACTCAGAAAGGGAAAAAAACATCAAGCTACCACCATTGGATATGAAACATGTAGGGCCAAAATATGGTCATTGAAAGTTGTGCATTTAGTCATTTCGAAATTAGTTTTTGAACTGATGCTTCAACAATTTAGGTCAGATCCAATTGATTGTCAAATGTTGAAAAAAAAGTTGTTTTCAATTTCATTTCATCTTAGGTTTAGTGTGTACCGGACTAAATCTTTCTTTGATCATCTTTTTTCCTCCCACGGAAAAGATTTTTCTATGGAGAATCGCACGAGGTTGATTTTTCATCTATGGAATGCAAGAAAATAGTTTATCAACTAGATTTTCTTTGCTTTTTTGCTAAAGATTTTATATAGGTAAGGTGGGTTTGCAAGCATTTTGCTTTCAAGAAACTTGATTTTGCTTTATTCAAATAGTTTATCAAACCTGGTAAAGCTTTGGAGTAAGCTATTCACTATTTTTTAGAACAACCATTCAATATTTTTGAGAACTATTGGCAATGAATGCGATCGCTATGTCATTGACAATATTTAAAAAGATAAATCCAAATTGTTGAAGCTACACTATTAAATGAATGAAGCACATTGCTAGCATTACTTTATGCAAAAGGAATAGATGCTTTGCACATAAACCGTTGCTATCATTAGATAATATATTCTTATAATGTATATTTTGATTTAGTCTTTTTTAAATTTTGCAACTATTTTGATTTGTTTTTTTTATAGCAAAATTAACCCATTTCTTTTTTTCATATTCCAAGTATTTCACGTGTTAAGCTAATATTCCAGTAAAATATTTCAGATGTTAAGCTAATCCGTTGTTGTCATTAGATAATATATTCATATAATGTATATTTTGATTTAGTATTTTTTAAATTTTGCTACTATTTTGATTTTTTTTTAATATTTTTTTAGCAAAGTTAACCCATTTCTTTTTTTCATATTATAGAGGTTAAAACACATATTTCAATAAATTTGGAAATATTTTATTACAAGGACAACCACATAATTGAGTTTTTTGGTTATTTTTTAATTCTAGATCCACTGCTTTATTCCAAATTTAATTATATATGTGTTTTAAGCTAATATTCCATTAAAATTATTTCAAATATTAAGCTAATATTCCATTAATTTATATTTAAATATCATAAGTATATGTAAAATTGTATTTGTAATTACCTACTAAAAAAAGTTTTATTTACTTAAAACATGTATTTGTATTCACTGGTTGAAAGCTTTTGTTCATTTATATGTTAGATAAATGACACCCATTGAATTAAACAGGTTTTTACTTAAAACTTGTATTTGTATTCACTGGTTGAAAGCTTTTGTTTATTTATATGTAAGATAAATGATACCCATTGAATTAAACACACTGCTGCTGCGGGTAACAATTTAGTAGCTATTCATTGGAATTTTAAAAAAAAAAGCTTCATTGGAAAAAAAAACTTTAAAAAGCTTCTTTGAGTGTGACTTAAACTTACTCCTAAAATATCTAACTTATTTTATCATTAGAATTGTATATTTCAAATATATTCTATGAACAAATTTTAGTTAATTCCTATGCCCAACAACTTTGTAAGAACGCATTCTACAACCATCTCTGGAGAAAAATGTCACGAGAATGCCCCCCGAAGATTTTAAATAATGTCTTCAAAGAAATTATAATCAAGGATATAAGTAATGTGAAACAGATGAAAGCATAGATTGAGAGCAAGAATGAGAATTATTACGCCAGAGGAGATGAAATGGTGAAATAATTCAAAGCACTCATGGATCCATAGTGTACAAGCATCTTCCTTCCCTTTCAATAGTCAACTCCGTTTCCAAAGCATTGCTTTGCAAATTCTTGCAAGTTAAAATGCTTTTGATGTCTAGAAATCTCTGTTTCCAAAGCATTGTTTTTCAAAACAACATAAATCTCCATTTATAGGAACTCATAAGCTATTATGTGGATACCTTTATACATAATACCTTTGGATTGACATATATATCACTTTAAGCACCTCATTTTGTGCATTGGTTGGTCGATAGTGCACAGGGTTCTCTTGTCATTTGATTTAGCTAGAATTTATGGTGAGCCAGAGGTAATGTATGATAGATTCTAGATATTATAGGATCCTAGGAGTTTGATATAGTATGGCAATGGAGTGAGTTAACTTGAGGCAGCAGTAGAGGTATAGATCCATCCAGACACTACCATATATATCACAATTTCTAGATATGGAAAATAGATAGGATCGACGATGCAGCAGATAGAGTATATCCATAGCGCCTTTCCCATAACAAATAATACTACTGATGAATATTCTTCAGCAGGGCTTAGGTGGATTCAATGTTGTAGAATATGGCTAACTATTTGCTAGTCCACACCACGCCTCATCTCATTTAATCCCAGCTATTTGGAGCAACTGCTAGGATCCATATGGCTAGGAAGTATATACTTTCTTTGCCTTCTCTCTCTGTTCTATTTAATCCTCTTTTGTTTCACAATTATATATATATATATATATATATATATATATATATATATATATATATATATATATTTTCATGGGGAAATGCATTGAGCATGCTGTCATTGTTGCACCTTACATGCGGATTTGTCTCAGTTCTTAACCATTTTTTCTTTAGTTGAGGACTTTAATGCAATTTCATTTTTAATACCAAAATTTCCTCGTTTTTGTGTTATTTTCAGGGTTAATACTTCTATATCAACCTCTATGTTTCCTGAGGATCTACTATTGACTACACCTTCCTACAAATTGAGTTGAAATTGTTCATGCATGTTATCATCCCAGTAATTGCATTTGCTATTAAAATTTAAAGCATGAATGCTATCATCATAGTAATTGCATTGCTGATATAACTTAAAAGGGTTGGTTGAATTTTCTCTCGTTAACCTTGAAAACCATGGTGGGATTACTGAACACATATTCATCGACATGCAAATATTTATGAGACATTTAAGCGTGGGGCTTATTGTTCAATACATATCTGTAATAGTTCAAATTGCATGTGGGCACCATAGAAAATAAACTCACACATACATGCCAATTCTCATACTCATGCACACACACAAATATATGCCATTAATTACTAATAGTTACTGCGAGTCCTATTGAGAAATGGTATATGCAATCATGTGCACACACAAATATATGCCATTCATTACTAATAGTTACGACAAGTCCTATTGAACAATGGTATGTGCAACCTGTCCAATCAATAGTAGCAACTGTATTATGCAATATAATTATGTTTTTAGAGTAGCATATTTTTCCTGCTAATGGCAGCATTGACTTAATAAAGACTTGCATTTGCAACTTTGTTCATGGTGTGCAAGAACTGTAGCGTCCTTAACATCCAATTCACGCGATGAAGACAGATTTGGGGTTGCTCAACTGAGTGGTTGCAATGGTACAGTTGTTTCAACATTATTGTCTTGCTTGCTTGTTGTTGAAGTGTACCTTGGAAAACAAAGCAATATCCAATCCATGCATTTGATGGTGCCTTCAAGAGACTGGTTAAGCAAAAGTAAACCAGTATATGGAACTCATGATTTAATGCTTCTTCAAAAGCTAGGTATGTTTTTAGAATTTCGTGCAAGCTAAGACTTTGTAAGAAGTGGCAAGAAAATAACAATTGTAATGTTGCAGATCAATTATCCACTATATTTTACAGCTGGGTGTACAGAGTATTTGAAAGGCATCTTGAGCTATAATTCAATAGTAGGAAAGAGGTTAGTATTATGGTGGGCGATTAGTGTAAAAGATTCTGTTTACTGGATATGGAGTTCTAAACACCACTTCATAGTCAAATATGACCGTTTTGTTTTACTGACTACACCTAATAGGGGGAAAGTGTAGAATCAGGGACCTATATTTGAATGATGTTCCAGTTTTGGGGGACTGTTGGAGGACAAAATGTTTGCAGTTGACATCTTATGACAACTTTTTTTTTCATTCCCTTTGAGTATATGTACTTTGGTTCTGGGTGTTACATCCTGAATAAACGATCGATTTCAGTGGTTTATACAGGATTCTGATACATTTTGTTTGCATCTTTTTAATTATTATACTTCATTCCCCTTTGTATATGGTTTTACAATTTTCTTCCGCGTTGCCAATTTTATGTTATAGATCGAGTTCATAAACTTGCTTATACATGCTAAATAAAAAACAGAAACCGAGTATTATGAAAATATTGTCCCATCTTAAAAAAAGAGCTGAAAGGGCTACTGCTTTCTTGTTTTAACATAACATGATTAAGAAAATCATGCCCAATCTTGAAAAAAAGTGCTGAAAGGACTACTGCTTTCTTGTTTTAACTTAACAAGATTAAGAAAATCATGCCCAATCTTGAAAAAACATGTTGAAAGGACTAGTGCTTTTCTGTTTTAACTTTTACAGGATTAAGAAAAGCATGCCCCATGTTAAAAAAAGGTGCTGAAAGGACTATTGCTTTCGTGTTTTTAACTTAACATAACTTAGATTTACACATTTTTATGCATTTTGATTTTGTTTTATCAAAAACACACTTCTCTTAGGAAAAAAGATCCTAGTTTGTTGTTGACATTAGAAATCCATATGAAATCTACAGTTTTAATAGGTTCATAAATCATCACTGCCTTTGATATAATAATATCCTATCAGTTAATGAGCTTTTATTACATATGTTCCTTGCAATGACATGAGTATGGCAGAGTCACGACGAACAACTTGGATATTTGGTGTGATAGTCTATTAATCAAATAACTAATTACAATAGTTAAATGTTGCCTTGCTGGGCAACTTCTTTGATGTAAAAGTTTCAGTTGATGTGTTTCTTACTATGAAAAGAATGCATTTGAAGATTAAAATCAAGTGTTTATTATAGTTTTTTTTTAGGATTCAGAGGTCACAAAATCAATGGGGAAACGACAATCCATTTTTGCAATCTATAATTTTAGTTGGGTGACATTGGTTTTCAAGGGATGCACACTGGGAAATATATTCAAAATCAAAGGAGTCTTGACACACATTTTTTAGGTTTTTTGAAGAATCTTCATCTATTTTTCTAGCTGACCATTTTCTAAAATGTTGCAAACAGTATAACATTTTTTTTTTCAAATTTTCCTAAAGTACTAAAACCAAAGTCCATATCTTTACAGGATTGTAAAATGGTGAAGTAAAGATTTTTTTATCAAAAATATGGCAAGGACCTTGGTAGGTGGAAGGTTGAATACAATTTTTTCCATAATCTATTAATTGGGGAGTAAATAAACACAAAACAAATATTCTGCTTTCCCTATATATATTTTCTTATCATCTTGAAGTGGTTATATATCATGAAGTTTTTATTGCAAGATATTATAGCTCCATGATTCCTACCACAAGACTAATTCTGCAATGTATGCTATTTAACTTTATAGTTAGAAACTTGGACATAATATATGGGAATATTAGGGTGTGTAGCTAATATGCAGAACCAGGCTTAAGATGCTGAAACTGCTAGTGAATTTAATCAAGAAGCATTGTTCGATGAGAGCAAAAACCCAAAATAGGGAAGGGGACTTGAATGCAAGAATCCAATATTTTTACTAATATTGAAGAATAATACTAAAGATATTAATGGGAATGAAACCTAATATTGGATTAATTTAGAATTAATGTAAATTATTTTAATATTTAAAATTAATTTAGAATGAATGTAAATTATTAATAATCCAAATATAAATATTTAAAATTAATGTAAAAAATTCAATTCCAGTCTCTCTATACTGCATACATTACAGAGACACAGATGTAAAACCTGGAAGTTATTGCATACAAATGAAATCCTATGCATAAATTACAGAGACACATATGTAGAACCTTAGAAGCTATTGCATAGTAATGAAATCCTATGTATTGAGGACAAATATTTACCTAGGCAAATAAAACGTCCTCAATACTCACAGCATCGGAAAAATCAATGCCAATGGCCTCCTCTCCGATAGAAGCCATGTAAAACGAAAACGTACCTACCTTGTATATTTTTTGTACGCATTCTTTGTCAACATGTTGATAGAAAACAAACCATTATAACTAGCATACTAAAATGCCCTACATACAAAACCAAATATATCAAGAGTGAAATCACAATCAACAACTGTTTCAGCGTGGCCGAGATGGATTTGCTATAGAGTATAATGTTTATGGTCAACAAACCTCTTCTAGGCATCTGGAGACCATGGTTCTCTAAAATTATGTAACAGGAGGCTGCTTTGTACGATGTTTATGCCAAAAACTCCATCTGGTCTGCATATCTCACTTCCCTTATTCGAGTATCCTCAAACTAACAGATCACAACAAAAGAAATGAAATGAGTAACCGTGGCTAAGCCTAATAATTCTAGAGTTTCTTTACAACCATGTAAGAGACATAGTTGAAAATATAGAAATTAGATGGAAGGCTCACCTCACGCATATTTCTAGACACATAGTTGATAATCCAAATTTCATATTTCTGTCAGGTGGAACTCTTCGGTGGACGTGCATATGCATATCTCATTTTATGCATAATATTTGAAAGCATTTTATCTCAATGTGTTGGTAAATCTCAGAACATAGCCCAAAAGAGCCTCTCACGTTGACATTAGGTTGTGCCTATAAGATCTTATGCCTCAAGAGAACCTTCAATGGAGCATTGGCATTCAAACCTTTGACAACCTATTTCACTGCAATAACTATTCTTTGAGATGTTGCATTGATTAAGATCAGTTCGCTCTCATTCTTAGAAAGGATACTAACATGCCAACTAACAATTAAACCCCTTTCCCCTCCATATTTGGCCCAAACAAAGGATCTCTAAATTTTCTCCAATTTATAGGTAGCCTGGAGAATTCTACAGATAACTGTCGACTTCTGGGAAAAAGGAAGATCTTTGTACTACCGGGTACCAGTACTGAAGCTTCAATTGGAGTCTTTGTATGTTCCAGCCACATATCTACAATCAAGATACCAGTACCAAAAGGGATCCTGAGATATTTGACGATCAATATAGCATGGATAAACTTCCAAGCCCTAGGAATCCAATCCGAGGATCCTTAAGGTTAATGAGCACCCAAAGCAGAGCATAAGATATCAAATCACTTTCTGACTTGTGTCCACTAATCCTAATGTGCCCTGGGATAGATAACAGAGTAAGAGGCAAAATGGTTATTGACCATCTCAGAACCTCCTGGAAGAGAAATACTTTGAATTTGCACCTGAATTGTGAATGCTGAAAAAATATAGCCCAAAGCATTTGCTGCTAAAACATAACGTTATGGAGCTAATATGAAGCCTTTCCTAATATATCAGTGTATGATGATCCTGTCAGAAAAAGGAGCCATTAACATAAACAAAAGAGGAAGCATACGAAAAAAGAGTATGAACCATATCCACACATTGCCTATCAAACCAAAACACTGCAACATTTCAATATTGAAGCTCCAATCTACACTATCATAATCTTTGTTGAAATCAATTTAAAATAGAATTCTGCTGAATCTCCCTAGCCCATTGCATAGGCTTCCAAACTGAAAACATTACCACTAAGATAAGCCTACCCTAAACTAAACCAGTCCGCTCTTGTCTAACTACGTGTGCAGTAATTTTTTTAATCAGTATAGTAATTGCCTTGACTAGGAGTTTATAGGAAACATTGAGCAAAGTTATAGGATGTCATCCACTATTAGAATTCTTCACTGCATTCTTTGGAATAAACTTGACTAGTGCCAGATTCAAGAATTATGATATTTTTCATGGGAGAAATCCTTTAGCAGTCTGATACAAACAATTTCCAACAATCCCCTATACTCTTTTAAAGAATTCACAGGACAATTGATCGAGTTTGGTAGACTTACCAGTTTTCTTCGAGTTTAGAGCAGCAAGGAATTCAGTTTTGATTATTTCAGTAATTAATCTCTCTTTCCACTGAGGAGACCTTCCTGAGAATAGATTTATAACCGTAACTTTTGGCTGCAATTACTCTGTCAGTCATAACATAGTGAAAAACGTTATACAATATTCCATTACCAGAAGTAAAGCCGACAGGAAGGAAAGCATTTAATAATCTCAATATTGGGGTTTTATGATCTTCATCAACAACAATAAAATCTATGTTGCAAGTGGAATGTAAAGGGATGCACTTGTGAAACGGGCTGTGTTCTCTGGATGTACTTTGCCTGGAAAGGGCCATACCTTCTTCAAACAACTCTAAGAATTTATGTCCTTGATCATAGAGAAAATCTGAATATCGAGAGCAGTTGGGCGAGCTTTACAAACTGAGTTTAAGGTTGGGAGTAACACCGAAAAATTCTTCACAGGGCCTGGTACTATATAGAATGAATAGAGTAAACAACAATCACGGAGAATTACCTACCTCTAAAACCAAAACACCATCTGGCAAAGCTCTGACGATACCTCCTTAGAGAATACACAAGTGTTATATGGTATTAATGCATACCGTTTCATGGCAATATGCCATCAGCTTATGTTACCTTCCTCAACTATTATACGCATTACTCCAATGTACACAATACTCCAAATCATCTTCTGACAACGTACTTGAGTTGAGTAATGACAACAAATCATTTGACAACGTCTACATATAAGGCTAAGTTAAAATGTAAGTATTTTTTGTTTTTTGTTTTTATTTTTTTTAATACTTAGGAATGATAAAAATGGTCACTTCAAGATCTCTAATCCAATAAAAACTGAACAAAATTTTTCAAAAAAAAATTATAAATACAAATTTAAACTTGACTTTGATCCAACTTAAAAAAAAAGAAATATCTACATTAACTAATACACAAACATGGAACATATAGTCTCTGTCTAGGGACTAACAAAAAAACAGTAACCTCATGGATTCCAATGATTCAAGCAACAATCATGGAAAAGCTACTAGTTTGAGATATCCACCTGCAAAGTTCAATGACTAGGGAAATCCTAACCGTGGGCAAAGCCTCCTTTTCACATGTCTCTTGAGATCCATTAACATATTTTGAAAATAATAATTTAATTACATTTTTATTAACAACATTTCTGTTGAGTTGTAATTTAAATCTTTTATGAAATTGAAGAATTACAAGATCACTAGAGATGTTAATAAAATCAATAATAACTACTTTATTCATTAAAAAAACAGACAAACCGAAACGAATCATTATTTATGGATTGAATTAAGAAAACATAAGCAAAACTAATGTGAAATGACCAATGTTGAGTTTATAACTACTATTTTTATAATGATTTCAAGTCTTATTGTTTACTGATCAAGAATTTGATATCATAAAAAAATGCTCAAAATGATTTACAATAAATAAATTTAATAATAAATCTGAATATAATCAATGTTAAATTATTTACAATAAATACGATGATGATATAAGAATTTTTTTTCAAACATGAGTAAACACGCCTCAAAAAGAAGCGGGTCCGATTTTTATTACTATTGCCCAGATTAATTAATAAACTCCTTGCAAGAGGGAATCTTGTCTGCATGTGGTGGTATATAGATATATGGCCGTCTTTCCAATGAACAATAGCGTTCTTTCGGCCCAAAGTGGTGGATATTTGCTTTGCTAAGGGTATGATTATGATTAGATCTTCATAAGGTGTTCTTATCCTGAGAAATAACTATGGAGATGTGGTGGGCGGTGCTGGTTATTGGCAGCACGATTCCATTATGCCATCTTTTGTTGATGCTCATACCTCCCGTAGTGCCTGCAATGGACGTGATGCATCTGATGGTATGAATTTTTCTAATTCGAGCTTAAGGAATCAGGTTTTCATTTTCATTTGTAGTTTTTGAGGTGCCTTAGCGGCCAGGGAGTACTGGGTATCTCTTCTCGAAGACGTGCATTAAGCCTTTTTAAGGCAATTTTGTGAATAATTAATTATAAAATAAAATAAGCCCTGTTGCAGTTTTGGACGTAGCCAGACAATGGGGGAGGGCTACATTTATGTAAGTAGCTCCATTGTCTTTACTGTTTCGAAATTTTCGCTTCAAATTATACACTATAGATATTTTCCTTTAGCTTTAGTTATATGCTGATTTCTGCATTTTTTATACAAGTTCTGCAAGTGTCTTGTTAGATCACCAAAAGGCCTCCTTATGAACAGATAATGCCACCTTCAGGGTCTATTTGAATGCAGGTTCTTCACTGAATGGCATCTGATTTTAGGTTAAATAAATTAGGCGATTGTTGTAGTTGACATTAGATATCTAGCTTCTAGCAAATGAAATCATTTTAAATGCAACATCTCTTGGTGATCGTCAGTCTTCGGTATATGGACATATGGAGTGTTATGCTTGGAAATCATGTGGCTCCAACTGAATGGAAATTGATCCTTATGTGGTTTTATGAGTGGAAATACTACTATCACGTGGAATTGGATTGGTTGACCGTTTAGAAAAACCTGATTAGGACTACTAGGTCAACCTACTTATTCCTGACAGGCCACATACACTTCCTCTTATTTGTTAGCAGCAGTAATTGGATGAATGACTACTGTGTCAAAAACCACTTAGGACTACTGGATCAAACCAGTGATGTACAACATAGATGAGTAGATTCAATGCCGTACTCCTTTCCATTGCTTATTAGGTATTCAAGATGATAATATAGTAGTACAATATGTTCCTGATGGCGACTTCTTAGATTAAGAGTATTTGAAGTAACACTTCCTTTTGGAATTGTGCATTTAACTCAAACAAAAATAAAAATGGGCATTTGAATTTCTGTTGCAAAATATAACTGTTCTCTACTGGTAAAATATCTCTGTTTTCAAATGTGGAAATGCTTTGGGAAGTTGAATAAAGGCTCTGCAGGCAGCCTCTCCAGTTTTGTATAATATGAGTTGGAGGCCTGAACTCCTGTGTGAGACTCAAGCTCCCTTCCCACTAGATATAAATTATGTAGGAACTAATTCAATATTTTTTGTTAAAAATATAATAATATATGCGTATGTATGTCCAAAGGAGTTGGATCTAAGAAATGAGGAGTTTTTTATTATTGACTAAGGTTCAACTCCTGTGAAGGTTTTACCAACCCCTTAAGATTAGCCATGGGGAATCTAAAGGTGGTGGTCAAATGTGTGAAGCTTTTGTTGCACTATCCACAAACATATAAGTGGATCAAATCCCACCTCTTGTTCTCCTTAAGGCCAGTTATTTGTAGTTAATATGGGTAAGATGAATTGGTGAAGTCATAGGTTCTTTCAGTGCAAAGTTGCAAACCCATCTTCAAACCAGTGGTTGAATCTATAAAGCTTGCATTGCACTCCCTATACATACATATAAGTAATGAAGTGGTCAAAGTCATGGATTTTCTCTTTTGTGAAAAAACATGTTCAAACCTCTTAAAGGACATGTTTAGGCAATAAGGCCAATAAAATGTACGTTGCACCATGTTAATGAAACATAGCTCTTCACGAAAAAAGAAATTACAAATACCAAATATAGACACCGACCGAAAGGAAAAAATAAATACTATACGCCAATACACTAAGATTGAACCCTGGAAAACATTAATTGAATCTGCATATATGAGTGCACTAGAGCCCCAGACCTCCAGTCAAAGATTAATAACCAAATGGAACTTCAAATAAGCATTTTCAATGCCACCTAGATGAAGTATTAGGCCATCCATGAGGATTCCATTCTCACTATTGTCTGCCTCACCGAAAAAAATAGCATAGGTTTCACAGGTACAAGGACTGGTGCAAGTCTAGGGTGCCTGGACCTAGCCCCTAAGTCGTCACGGAAGTTTTCCCTTTGCGGCACATCCGCCTAGGGCATGTTACTAGTAAAACAAATACAATGGGTATTTGAAAAATTAAAACTTGCTCCACCATGAATCTAGCAAGCTGTGCTATCTTGTGATCGAATTGGGAAAGAAAAACCAAGGAAAGGAAATTAAATTATAAGGGTAGCTCACCATGGGCAATGCTAGGGGTGAGAAGTCGATTTGCAGTAATTGCAGAAATTCCTGTGAACCACATGGTCTATAACTATGCTTTGTCCCCTGCCATTCCCTTTGCTACTGCTGCTTTCCTCCAACTCTGCTTGCCACAACATTTCGAAAGCCAAATCAATACAATACATCAATAAAATCTATGTTGCCAGTGGACTATAAAGGGATGAACTCGCGAAACGGGTTGTGCTCTCTGGATGTACTTTGCCTTGGAAAGGGCCATACCTTCTTCAAACAACGCTAAGAATTTATGTCCTTGATCATAGAGAAAATCTGAAGATCAGGAGCGGTTAGGAGAGCTTTACAAAATGAGTTTAAGGTTGAGCGTAACACTGAAAAATTCTTCACAAGCCCTGGTACTATATAGAATGAATAGAGTAAACAACAATCACGGAGAATTACCTACCTCTGAAACCAAAACCACATATGGCAAAGCTCTGATAATACCTGCTTAGAGAATGCACAAGTGTTACATGGTATTAATGCATACCGTTTCGTGGCAATATGCCAGCAACTTATGTTACCTTCCTCAACTACTATACATAGTACTCCAATGTACATAGTACTCCAAATCATCTTCTGACAACGTACTTGAGTTGAGTAATGACAACAGATCATTTGACAACGTCTACATATAAGGTTAAGTTAAAAGGAAAGTATTTTTTGTTTTATTTTTATTTTTTATTTTTTTAATACTCAGCAATGATAAAAATGGTCACTTCAAGACCTCTAATCCAATAAAAACCGAATAAATTTTTTCAAAAAATAAATTATAAATATAAATTTAAACTTGACTTTGATCTAACTTTGTTAAAAATGAAATATCTATGTTAACTAATACACAAACATGGAACATATAATCTCTGCCTACAACAGGGACTAACAAATAATTATAAGTTTGCATATTTAACTAAACATGATGAATTAGGGGTTCAATTTCTAAATAGCTTTATTATTTGATTATACATTCTTATTCCTTATTACATCACTTCTAGTTTGTAATAGTTTTATAGACACAATCATGAGAACACCCTTATTGTAAAATATATAAAAATTGAATAATTGAGAAAAAACACCATAAATGGTAAGCCGACATCACATTTAGGGGGATCATTTAAAGGGAAAAAGTTATGATTTGGCTATGTTCCCTTGATGCATCCCATGTGAAAGTTGATTCGAGCCCAAAAAAAAATCATGTCAACATGCTCCAAATAAGAAGATAAAGTCATTATATGTTTAACTATTAACGAGATTTTTTTTCTTTGAACTGATTGCAAGAAAAGGAGCCATTGAGAAGCAAAATCATACTTTAATATTTCTACTATCATAATTCATGTTATTAGATATGAGGTGTCTAATAGATCGACAATAATTATTATACAATTGGACACATTCATCGATAAAACATAATTCGATTTTCTATGAATTGGTTATGCTTACAAACTGGTTGTAGCACTAAGAAAGCTAAAACATATGCAAAATAGTATTGTAAGTACAATTGCATGTGACTCTCACAAGTAATTATTAACCCGCAAATGAATATTAACATTACAGATGGAATTAAACTCAAATGTATGGATTATGAAATCATGTATGAGTTGTTTACCCATATGTAATTATGCACTTTCATGTTTGTGTTACACATCCATATTGTTGTTTTTTATTTGAGTGGTTTCCTAGGGTTATCATTGTAATGGTTCTAAACTTCCAACACATACATGTGTTTTTTACAATTCCAAAACTGTAAGGTCCCTTCCCACCTTACTTATTAACAAAACACATGGAATGAAGTCCCATGGGATAGTATGACACAATTTATTATTATTTTATTATTTTTTAAATAAGTATTTATTTTTTTTACATTGGAAAAAACAACAACTTGTTATTCCCGGGGAATCAAAGTTCCCAAAATCATTACAAACATAAGTATGAAGAGTCCATAGGCCATCGAAACCCCAAATAGGAATAATCTATAGTATATACAAACATCGACTAGCAACCTCCAATCCATCACTACACCTACATATTTGGTTTAATTAATTTTTCAAATGAGTGGCGCTTGATCGCCTTGGCGACAGGTGTTGACGAGCAAGAGTTCATCGACGTCGAGGAGAAGTATGTAGAGTATTGTGTCAAGAAACAAATTTTGAAACGAACATGAAAAGAGAAAAAATAGACTAGAAGAGTACTCCACACTTTAATAATGAAGAACAAAGATGAATAGAAAGCCTCTTCGAGGGGGCAACCTCCTTATACAATGTACTAAGTACACAAGATAAGACAAGAAAATACAAGATACTCAATGAAAAGATCTCCTTCCTATATATAGGAGATTAAAGGTACAATTACCACTCACTGACCCAAGCTGACATAACTAATATAACCATACTAATGACAATTACAACTAATGGACCAAAGCCGACATAACTAATATAACCATACTAATGACAATTACAACTAATGGACCAAAGTCAACATCAAAACTAACTTGTTATGCACCACAATATAGGGGGAAATGTTCCCACATTTACAACTTCATATGCCCCTCCCCTTCAGACAAGTGTTGTCCTCAATGCTTGATTAGTTGTGGATGCTTCTGAATGAAGGAATCATCTTCCCATGTCGAATCTTCAACTAGTAAGTTCTTCCACTTTGTGAGGTACTCAGTAATAGCCCAATTTTGTAGTTGTTTGGTCCTTGTTGTTTGAGTGATTTATTTAGGTTCCATAATGAATTTTCCTTCTTCATCAAGATCCAACAAGATTGTTTGAATTGGTATCTTGTCTCCTATTACCTTCTTTAAGCAAGAAAACTAGATGTACTCTTGAAGATGAAGGGAGCTCCAATTTGTAAGCCATACTACCAATATTCTGCAACACTTTACAAGGACCATAATACCTGGGTGCTAATTTATTGTCCTTATTTAGTTGCTTGAGGGACATCTGCTTGTTACAAGGTTGTAGCCTCATAAATACCCAATCCCCTTCTTCGAAACTCCTTTCACTGCGATGTTGATCAGTTTGTTGTTTCATCTTGTTTTTTGACATAACCAGGTTGTCCTTAAGTATCTGGAGAACTTCTTGATGGTGCTCTATGTGATCTTCCATGGTTTGAACTTTAGATTTTCCTTTTAAGGGAGATGTGATAGATGGAGGATGGTACCCATAAAATGGAGGATGGTACCCATAAAGTGGCATAAATGGAGACATTTTTGATGATGTATGGAAGGAAGTATTGTACCACCTTTTTTCCAAAGACAACCATTGCGCCCACTGTGTTTGTTTATCAGATGCAAAGCAACAAACACCAAACATCTTCATCTTTTCTTGAGAGTGCATCACTATCTTCTATTTCTTCATTAATTTTTTCATACCTTAAATGTTAAGCCCTAAATGTGGGAACATTTCGCCCTATATTGTGATGCATTACATTAGTTTTGATATCGGCTTTGGTCCATTATTTGTAATTGTCATTAGTATGATTATATTAGTTATGTTGGCTTGGGTCAGTGAGTGGTAATTGTACCTCTTAATCTCCTTCCTTAGTTATGTCGTCTTGGGTTAGTGAGTGGTAATTGTACCTCTTAATATCCTTCGTAAGGAAGGATATTAAGAGGTACAACTACCATTCACTGACCCATGCCGACATAACTAATATAACCATACTAATGACAATTACAACTAATGGACCAAATATGACATCAAAACTATTGTAATGCATTACAATATAGGGGGAAATGTGCCCACATTTCAGGCTTAACATACTGCATGCGGGTTCCAACAACCTTTGGACTAAGATGGAACTTGTTTATGTGTCAGATTGTCATGCAAGGCATGTGGCAAGGGCGACATGGGGAGGATCGACACCACCATTAGTAGCACCGACACTAGCACCAAGACTAGGATTAACACCAACGCTAGTGGTGATGAATACAGAGATTGTGCCCCCCTTAACTATCTAGGGGCCTCCTGCTTCACCATCCAGTGGTGCGCCATGATATGGCAGAGCTTATGAGCTCTCTTTTTGTATGGGCCGAGGAGTCCCATTTTGTATATGTTTAGATATAGCCTATGGGAGGCGATTTTTTGATGTACACCCATAAGCCATTTTTGGTATATATGTCCTATTAGGCACATGATGCACATTTTCATATATGATGACACACACACACACACACCATTTTTGTGGCATTCTTGGCTTCTATGTGTTGGTTTTATGTATACATTATGATGTATGTTTTTGCATGTGTGATGATGGATGTGATGATATATATATGCTTTTATGATAATGTATAGTTAATGAATATGACATAATGTGTATGGTAAAAATAAATATGTTTATTTGTTGTGACTGATTAGATAGACTGTTAATGTAATAAGTGCCAATCCATGACTTCATTAGTGATGTGATACATAAATGCATTAGCACTCCTAGGGATATGTGTTGGGAATGTTATATCTCTTCACATGGTGGCTGCGTGTACAACACGATCCCCTCCAAATTTTTTTTGGGTTGTTTTTGCTTTTTCACGATTTCGACCCATTGTACTCTATCTAATCCCGGTAAAAGGGATTAGGGTTGTAACCTAATTTCAGGTAAACGAATTAGGGTTTTAGATGTTGCGGAATACCATATATTGTATTGTAAATGGTTGAATAAACATATAATGAAAAGGAGCAGTGCGACTCTAAGTTTTGCTGGTTTTTTCCCGGTTAAGGGTTTCCAGGTGAAAATCTCTGTGTTATGTGTGTGCCATTGTGTATTTTTTGTTAATGCTTAAGAATCAATATAAGTTTGTACTTCACTGTTAAGGTTTAAAACTTACAATATGGATGAATGTGATGATTTCAAATTGTCGAACTAGGAGGCGCACTCACAAGAAATTATGGAAGAGGCATGGATTTCATACAAAAAAACTTTGTTAATCTATGTGATGAGGAGTTGGGAATCTAAATGGACGTGAATATGTTGTATACTGATATGGGTGGCATCGCCCAATAATCCAATGACCACATTGTATTCTACTTGGTCATTAGTGGCTAAACAAGGGATACTCCACCAGACCTGTGGTATAGGGCATGCATTAGGGTGTAGATGTCCAAAGAGGCCGATGCTAGATTCTTTGATTGATGACTCACACTATTAACAAAGCTAACATAACAATCCATATTGGTAAGTCATTTGTATGGAAAACAAAAATTTGGTCATACATCGTGCATAAGCTAAAATGAGATTTGAACTTACAGAAATAAAATATGATGTCTACATTGTTTTTAATGAAAGGGACATCGTAGAGGGTGAATAAGGGTGTCATCTAGTGTGTGGTGGTTCTATGGAAACCATCGGTGTTGGCAATTGTTGCGAATTACCTATGATGGATTTTTACCTATCTGTGTAGTGTCCCAAGTATTTCAACTTACGAGGGGGAGTATTTCTTCATATACAACCCATTGATAGGGTTGTTTAAATGAGATATCCTTCAGGCTCACCAACAACATGTGTTGAGGATGAGGGTTCATTCGTGTGAATTGGGTCCATGTCATCTACTCCAACAGGTGTGGGTGTCGGTGATGGACTGTGATCTTCCTATGATGATGAAGACTAAGTGTCATTGCTAGTAGATAGGGTTGATAATGATGACATGTTGAGAATATCAATGTGGTCAGTTGTATCTTGTAGTTTGTCCTCTTAAGGCAAAGGTGGTGGGTTTTCCATGGGAGGAGAAGGGTTGTCCTATAACTGCATTAGTTCTAGGCAGATGACTCGTTCGATACGCAAAATGGGGCATTGAAATGAGTAGTGAGTTAAAAACCCGCACGACCAACATGGATGAGTAGTACACAATTGAATGAGTGTATGGGACAGGGTTTGTTGTTGGAAATTATGGTTAGGTGGAACTGTGCCCATGTTAGTTGGGATCATGTGAGTGTGATCCCCACATGATGAGCATCCTTTTTGTTCCTCCACTTTCACCTATAATGTAGTGATAAAATTGTTAGAGGCAATCTCCTAGGATACTGTCTGAGGTTTCTCAATGATGGGGTGTGTGACGAAAATTGTTGCTAATGCATCCTGAAATTGAGGGAGTTCAGGACAATAATGTGTATAGTGACCAAATTTTGAACAAATTATGCACACATGGTCAGTCCACAATGTTTTTCTCTTTAGTTTGGAGGTAGCGATCAAATGCGTAGCTAGCATGCCCCCTTGTTGATGAAATGGATATGTGGGTAGCACTTACAGTTGTATTGAGCAAGTTCCTAAGCTCCGACAATGTGTGGCAAAGATTTGTTGCATGCCCCGATCTACCACATAGAGCACAATGTTGGCTGAGTTTGGGGGTAGGGGGATTAATTGGCACAAATAGGGCTTTCAACACTGGTTGCTTGATTTCCCCAACATTAGGTTTGTGTGTGACCGGTAATGGCATTGTCATAAGTGGATCTTGACCTAGGATTGCTATCGATGGTGCACCTGCATGTGAAACTAGGGTGAAATTGAAATGGGTGTAAAATATCTATCACTGTAGGATCTAGCTACTATAGATACCTCACAATTGAAAGATTTAACTTATTATTCAAGAAACAAGTGCATATACATTTATGGAAAACAAATGATAAAAAACCAAGCATAAATGATCAAATATCAACACAAATGATAAAAAAAACAGGAAACACAAATGATCAAATATCAGAGTTTATTAACTGTCCAATATTACAAAGAGTTTGGATCATCCTTATATAGAAATATGAAGAAATAGGATGCACTTGGAGTGTCCACACTTAGCTAGCTTAGATTTATCCCCAAACCCCCCTAGGTTGACCAAATGGTTCTAGAATATCCCAAATATGTCCAAATTGTACATGTGAATGTTAGGTGAGCATGGGAGACCAAAATAGTGTTCACACATGTGGAGGAGGTGGTTGGTTGGAAGTTAGGTAGGCTAGGGTAGTCCAAAATAGCCAAAAGAGGGGCAAATGACTAGGTTCAATGCATGTGTGACTATGGCCAAAACTAGATCCATAAAATAGGGAAGGAAGGCTCCTTAGGCATGCTGATGGTAATAAATGCATGTGGGAGAGCTCCCAATAGCTAGTTTGACCACCCTTGGCCCATACTTTGGCCCATACATTGTTATCTAGTTCACACTTTCCCAAACAAGTTCTAACCAACTTATAACAACTTCCTAACAACCTAGGGATGTAATTATTAACTAGTTTAGCACCTAATAATCATTAATTAATTAATGATTAAGGTACTAAGTTATAATATTGTTCTAACACCCCCCCATAAGCTAGAATTTGTGGAATATAAAAAATAAGGCCTTGGCAACTAAGGCTCAAGTCACGTTTTACAACATACAATTTATTTGTCCATGTAACCAAGGAAAGAAGGAAAACCACATGGGAAATAAAAACTCACCTCTAAAATGGACATGAAGCACACCAAAAACTAAACTTCTTCAAAACTCAAGTAGGTGTGAACTTGATTATATGTCTGGAGGAACCTTCTTCTTTGGAAGAAGATATTGTTGCTCAACTAGATCAGAAACATGAACAACTGTATGATGGAGAATGTATCCATGTAGAACAACTCCAATAAACTGATGTGAGAGCAGAAGTGGCTGCTCATTAGACTTGAACTTCAGACTGAAATTAGATCCAAATGAGTTTTGAGATGCCTGTGCCAAAAACTTTGAACCAAAAGTGGAGAAATCAACAACAAGCATGACTGAAATTTCTTGAAGAATTATTGGAGAACAATGAATGTAGTGACAGTTCTTCTTCAACAATCGCTGCTCCATTTGTTGTATCTTCATCATTTGCAGCAACATCTTGTGAAATAGATGATGTCTCTTCACGTTCTACTTCATATCATGTAGAGGAAGCATTCAAATCAAAGAGATCTATGACAATAGGAACATGTATTGAAGATTTTTCCATTTTATCTTCATGCACAACTTCATCAAAGAGAGTAGAGGCCGAACCATAAGGAGGGAGAGCACATGATGAGATGCCCATAGTCTACTCAATGCACCATTCTTTTGCTTATCAAGAGCCTTGTCCAAGTTGGACCATAACTCAAATGGATAGTGTGCAGAACCAATCAATTAGTGCATGCATGGAGACATGGCTAGACACATAGCTTCAAATGCTCTATCACAGTCATTTAGCCAATGATTTTTCTCTTCATAAGACTCTGGTTCATTCTTAGCACCAATGGAAAAATCATAGAGACCTTGTCTCTTGAGATATGCACATATTTTAGGCTTCCATTCTGCATAACTGAATGGAGTAAGAAGAGGAACTTTCGAATCCATGTAGAAGTTGTTGTACGTGCAATAGCAAACTTTCAATCACTCAGGAGGGGATCTACACTAACGGATTCAAAACCTGCTTTATATTAGGTGCATTCAGGACAACATCACACCTTGGATAGACTCTAATGTATTTCTCCAATGGATTCAATGCAATAGTCCCAGGGACTTATGTGGTTTCTCCACTGCTTCTGGCACACCACTAAAACAATCTATTGGTTTGAATAATAGCTCCAAGAGCTCTGATACCATGTAAAATCTCTATCACAGTAGGATCTAGCTACTATAGATACCTCACAATTGAAAGATTTAACTTATTATGCAAGAAACAAGTGCATATACATTTCTGGAAAAAAAATGATAAAAAACCGGGCATAAATGATCAAATATCAACACAAATGATAAAAAACCAGGAAACACAAATGATCAAATATCAACACAAATGATAAAAAACCAGGAAACACAAATGATCAAATATCAGAGTTTATTAACTGTCCAATATTACAAAGAGTTTGGATCATCCTTATATAGAAATAGGAAGAAATAGGATGCACTTGGAGTGTCCACACTTAGCTAGCTTAGATTTAGCCCCAAACCCCCTAGGTTGACCAAATGGTTCCAAAATATCCCAAATATGTCCAATTGTGCATGTGAATGTTGGGTGAGCATGGGAGACCAAAATAGTGTTCACACATGTGGAGGAGGTGGTTGGTTGAAAGTTAGGTAGGCTAGTGTAGGGAAAAATAGCCAAAAGAGGGGAACATGACTAGGTTCAATGCATGTGTGCCTATGGTCAAAATCAGATCCATAAAATAGGGAAGGAAGGCGCCTTAGGTATGCTGGTGGTAATAAATGCATGTGGAAGAGCGCCCAACAACTAGTTTGACCACCCTTGGCCCATACATTGTTATCTAGTTCACACTTGCCCAAACAAGTTCTAACCAACTTATAACAACTTCCTAACAACCCAGGGATGCAATTATTAACCAGTTTAGCACCTAATAATAATTAATTAATTAATGATTAAGGTACTAAGGTATAATATAGTTCTAACAATGGGCGTATGGATTTGGTATTATTTCTAGGTATGGTGGTGTTATATACCAAACTAGTATTCCCCAAGTGAGCCTAGGTAATGTGAGTGTGGTCATAACTAGGGTTCCTTGTACTCTCGAGGGGGGGAACAAGAAGGGGCTTTGAACTACTAGTGGCATTGAAGGAGACAAGGGATGGTTACTTCTTCAATATGGTGGGTTTTTTTAGGTTCAGATGTTGGTGTAGAGGTAGTTTGTCTTGTATCATCTGATGTGAAGATAGTGCACATGAGACCGTCTGTTTATGTTGGGATAACTGGAGGAGGGATAGAGTATTCCCCTAGAAAGGAAAAATATTTGTAAACGTCAGGACTGATATATACATATGGTGAGTGATTTTTGAGCCTATAGTGGGTAGGATATTATTAGGGTTTGAATTACGACGAGGATCGTAGTATGTGAGCTGGTCAAGGGTGACTATTTTCCCATTGTGGGGGAATATCATGATACAAACAACCGATGAGGCCACCCCCTTCATGGAATTCATATAGATACATCCAAAATGGATGTTGTAATTGAGTTAAGCGTTGACTCCTTTGATATCTAGGAGAACCATTTTTCCTTCCAATTCAATTGGGACATTCTGGTATAGACCCTGTGGTTTTGATGGCCTACCATCATAAGCGAGAAGGATAATAGATGACGGGACTAAGTTTGGTGAGATAGAATTCTTCCAAACATGGGTTGACATCACATAAGTAGATGCTCCTTCATCGACTATGCATCAATGAATGATGATGTTCTTGATAGTGTGTAGAATTTGGAAAGTGACGGATGAAGGAAATCATGGTTCACCATTGTCGAGGTCGAAGGTCATTAAGTGCAAATTGGATGGATCAGTTGCACCTAACACAGATAGTAGTGCCTTCTTCTGAGAATGGAAAGACTGAAGAACTTCTAAAGTTGACATGGCAATACGAGATTGAACCAAATCATCCACCATGCTGTAATTATGAGTAGCTTTCATATAGGGGTTATGGGAAGTTGATCGAAGTGGTGGCGTTAGGATCTGAGGAATCTGGTCATTACTAGGGTGTGGTATCTGCTGAAGGTAGCGGGCATGTCCTCCCTCAATGGAGGGTCAAACATTCTATAACCTTTGTTATGGGTCTGAAGGTTGACTTCGACCATATTCATGTAAATGATTTGGAAGGTTCCATCACCCAGGGGGAAAGCTTCCCGCTGATGAGAAACAAATACCTAATTGGTGAAGGGTTGTTGTAATACAACTTGTTGTGGCTGTTATGAGTTTTTTGGTTGAGGAGGGTTGGGACCAAAATTTTACTTGGCCTCAATCAACTACTGACACTCTGACGTCAACGAGCAATGATGTCTATAACATCTGTACTCTCCACACATGGTATAAGGGAGCTTTGTACTAAGGTTGGGGTTTTTGCTTTAATTAGGGGGATGATTGGTCCCCTCATTATGGTTCTGATTTCCCGTGTTCTGGATTTGTTAGGGAGGAGGATTGTCCCCTTTCCCTTGCTGCTAGTTCTGCTTGTTCTTTCCTTTCTTCTTCCCCTGATTTTGTGGATAAGGAGGATTAGCCACATTCAACTACTCGAAGTTTTGATTTTGTTGCACATGAGAAGGTTGTACTAGATTAACCCCAACATGAGTCATGGGGTGAGTACCAAGTGGATCGGGAAATGGGATATACTCCATATGAGGTGGATGTAGGAGGTTGTGGCATGATTAGAGGAGTTGGTGGTGTAGCAAGTTGCACTAGGATTCCATTGAGGAATGTGGGATTGTATGGTCCATATGCCATTTATTCAAATGGAGGATTCAATATGGTTTTAGGGGCCACCAATGCTTGAGCTGCCAATGAGTACTTCTATGACATATTGTATGTCATAGAGGTTTGTGGTTGGGGCAAGTTTCCCTAATGAGAAACAACTCCAATAATCCCATCGACAGAGTGTGATGTGGATGAAGGAGCTTGGTTTAGAGAACAATGCCAAGGGGAATCATGGATGATCATATACAAATACCCGAGCTGTGCATAGAACAAATCAAAATGTTGGGATTTGAGAATGGCCTCTTCTTCTGTTTTGGGCATTGTGGTTTCCATATCCTTGGTAATTGTAGGGAGGAGTGATTTAAGGAACCAATCTAACATGAATTCGGATTGGATGTCTATTTTGTATAGTGTCCTATGCCTATTCCATTTGTGGATGTGATTCACAATGTGTGTAGAGGTATTTTGCTACAATTCGATTAGAATATCTAGACCTAGATTGTGACATATAGGTAATTGCAAATACCCGAGAAAGGTGGTGGCGATGGACTCAAAAGTGGAATAAGTACCATAAGGTAAATTGACATACCATTTGGCCGCCATACCTATAAGGGTTCTTTGAAACAGTTGAAGAATAACTGTGTCCTCGACTATACTATTGGAATAATACCATAGGTGAAATGACATCATGTGGTTTGCTTGATCACCACCTTGTTTTCCATTGAATTTTGGAATATATGAAGGAATCTTGGGGGAAATTCCTGGCCAAGTCGCATCATGTAAAATGGGGTCATTTATTATCTTGTATAAATACATGAGATTTAGAATCACCATAAATTTAAGTGTTGATCTCGCCATTTTCTTCAGTGTGTTACCTTCGCTAAGAGGTGGAGGAAGTGGCAGTGGGGGGTGGCGATGGCGGTGATAGTGGGGGCGGTGTAGGTGATATGTGAGGTTATCCAATCAAGGTATGTCTAAGAAAAGCTGGTGTTATCATGGTTTTTTGATCTTTCCCCTGGACTGATGCTCTCCCTCTTGGTCTATGGGGATGTCACTTCCCCTCCAACCCACCTGGCCGGCTGGAGACCGTGATCCATTTTTTTCTTTTCTCCAAAACCATGACTGAGCGCCCATACACACAGTCGGAGAACTCAGATTCCACAACAACGAATCCCGAAACGCGAATCCCGCAACAATGATTCTGGAACTCACATCCCGCAACAGTGATTTCGAAACGCACATCCCGCAACAACAATTCCGAAACGCACATCTCGCAACAATGATTCCGAAACACACATCCCGCAACAATGGTTCCCACAGTTTCAGGTTCAGGATTGCGGGAGTCCAAACACATAGTGTGAGTTTTGCCGAACCCGCAACCCGAAACCCGATTCCAACAGCTCCGTCGCGGGGTGGTCACCCCGAAACCCGAAGCCCGCAAGTCACTGACCTCGCAACCCGCAATGTCAGGTGCGGGGTTGTGGAAAGTCCAAATCCTGTCATGCGAGTTTTGATGAACCTGAAACCCGAAACCCGCTACTTTCGTGTTCGGAATTGCGGAAGGCCCAAAAACTCTTCGGGTCTCTCCACGCGGACTTTGGCATACCCACAACCTGCAACCCACGGAACCATGCATGCAGAACCCTATTTATGTAAGGGTAACTTCATCAATCTTCCAAGGGACATAACTCTTCTCTCCAGTATCCAAAATGGGCAAGTTCAGTACCGTTGGAAAGCTTTTGGAGAACTCTATCCAATAGTAGCATCCCCTTGACCAGGTGAAGTATATAACCTTCTCATTTCCTTCTCTGAAGTTCTATTCCTATCCACACTTGAACATTCCAACCTTCAACCTGCCAAGGTCCCTTCCTACTATCAGACCCACAGAGGTTCCTGAAACCACTTTCAGGGCTTCTCTAACTTCTCAAGGATCAATGTAGATATATATTTCCTTCACAGGGTTAGTACACATCACATTCATTACCAAAAACGATGGAGCACTATCATACAACATCACATATAAAATGCATCCACAGACTTAACTCACACATCTATCATATGCAAGAATTACAAGCATTAGTTCCTACAATATAAGGTAAATACACACAGTGGATTCAACCTATTACTCAGGCCTGTACATGACTTCATGTCAACCATTCATATAACCATACATACAACAACTCCATGACTATACAAGCATTTATCATAATAATGAAACCACATCATTTACCATAACAGAATACTTATCTTTGAATTCTGAAGCAACTGGCTAAGTGAGAGCAACGTTCCACCCAACCTTAGATCTCTGTCCAGCATATACTCTTTCGGCTGAGAGATCCCCCCGAGCTGGGCAGTGTATCCACTAAGGAGGCTAATAGGTTCTCTCACAGTCAAGACTTCATTCACATGCTAAACCAGTATGTAGTTGGGTTTACCAAGCATTCCAGGGCACCTACCCATGCTAAGCCAACCTATAGGGGTTCTTCAGCACACAGGGATAACAAGGAGGTATTGCTAAACCAATGAGTTCAACCACAGAACTGCAGGCATCTCAACACTCAGTTGACCTGGTACCCACAGTATCTACCACATCCAACACAAGGAAGACGTACTGCACAATCACATAGTCTCTCAAGGCGTCTTCTCTTCCAGTGCTATTCTAGGATGGGTATATGAAGGTCCAGTCACTAGTTCATTGAGACTATAGCCTTCACTGAGTTTCTCCAGCAACCCAACCTTTCTCCCACAGTTTACAACAAGACATATCCCGGCTTGGGATTTTCCCATGGTTTCTCTGTGCAAACCATTCTGCAACCTTCTCTATTGACTCTATCTGTCGCTGCACCAGGGTTCTACCTACAGGGTGTCACAACTGCTCATTCTTGGGTAGTTCTCACACACAGGGGCGCACTACTTACAGGAAAACACACAGGTGAATCCTCTGCGAGGGTCAATGGTCTTCCCCATGGTAGCGAGAGCGTTCCCAAAAACAGGGAACTGAGAGTACGTGAGTTCTAAATGGATGATTGTGTGTATCTGAGTCTTCCCCCCCCGGGTTCACAACAGGCTCTGCGAGTTCTCCCAGGCAGTTCGATGCCTTCACGCACACGTGATCAGAGCCATCCACTGCCATACGAAATCGCAGGCATGCTCTATACTCCATCAGACTCAGCCGTTGGTGCTCAACCACCCTCTGAAATCGCATTAATGTTAGCAGGGAGTTCAAACGGGTTCTCAGTCAGACATGTGGCAACATGGTCAATCAATCCCAAACCCCCTCACCTTTCCCTAGTGGATACACACGGCCCCCTTCTCGTTCGTTGCCTCCTTAGCCAGCTTCTCGATTATTTTATTCATTCAGTAATAATTACATCATTTACATTCTTCATGGCTCAGCAACCCATGAATAATCAAACTGTATCAATAATTGCCTAAGCAATAAACCGGAAATCCACTATTGGGGCCTTGGCCTTGAGCTCCACACTAGGGCCTTTACACATACTGTACACAAGCAGTATTTACATCAAGGGAAAAATGGGGTATTACAATCCCCTCCCCCTTAGAATAACACCATCCTCGATGTTCCAAGACTTAGGAATACATATACAATTTACACATGTCCAAAATTTCAAAAACATTGCGGGTCTGCCCTGCATTCTATCCTTTACTCTGAACTTTTAGGATCAAGTCCTTTGACTTCCACGAGCCTCTCCTGCTGGTTCCGGTCTTTCAGCTCCTCCACAAGTCTGAAAATTTTATGGCTGCTACCCTCTTGAGGTTCCCTTGTTGGGCAGTTGCGGAGGCAATGATGTCCTCCACATTTCCAACATCTCACTGACTGCTTCATCTTTACCTGCTCAATTTCCTTTGAGTCTTCATGCCTGGAACGTTTCTTAATGAACCGATTGGATGAATGCCTCATAATTGATCCATTGTCCTTTCCTCGGTTGATTGTTTCCAGAATTATTTTTACTTGTCTTTGCAGACAAACAGAGTCCTGCAGGACCTTGTGGTTCATCTTATTCTGCTGCTCCTGTATCTTGAGCATCTCTCCAAGATTTTCTTGGGTCTTGGCAATTGTTTGAAGAAGACTTTTAGCCAATTCCAACAACCTATGGTCTGCTGCCATGGCCACTGTGCGCAACAGGTTCTCACTTTGCTCGCAAGCAACACTTGCTCGTGCAACTGCAACCAATGGATTTAATTTCCACCTGTGAAATTCATCATTACAAATCTTGTTAGGCCAAGCATAACCTAAATATTAAAAATTAGTCAATTGTTTTCCCCAATTGACATGGAGAGCCCATGCTCTAATCATGATACTTCCACACTTTCCATGCTTGCCCAACATACACATGAATTCTTTCATGTTCATCCATTCACAAGGAATTAACTACTTCAACATTCACAATTTATTTCAAGCAAATAAACACACTCTACTTTCAGCCATACATGCATTCCACAATTTTCTGTTTTTATGAATGCATCAATAAAAGGAAAGAGAGAGCAGTAAGAGTTTTTTTCTCTTAGTCTTGTTCCATTATGGAACCCACACCACCACTGTGGTTTTCATGCTCCTAGTCTCTTTCACTTCCATGTGAATTCTTTACCAGCCCTTCTTGGCTATGACACTTAGTGTCTATGGTTTATTTCATACCTCTCAACCATGGAGTCCCTCCACATGGTTTGTTTACAACTCCCTTGGCTGCTAGGACTCACACTGTTCTACTAGCACCATCATTCATTGTTGCTCAAGCTGAGATTTTTAGGACAGTCACATGTCCACATGCATCCTTAAGATGCTTTCATAGTCCTTGCTTCCTGTATGACCAAGATTTCCAACAAAGAAACAATAGTGCATCAAATTAACTGTTACAAGACTTATACTTGAAATATTCATTATTCCAAACAAGAAATGAATGAAATTGAATACTTATCTGTATTGTGCATTTCCTCTCTGGTCCATAGGGTCCTGCTTTTACTTCATAATCCTTGGGATCCTCATGCGGACTGGGATGTTTGGCCAGCACGCAGGCTGCTCCAAAACATCAAGTAATCAACGTCCAACCAGTACACCTTCACGCCGACTTGGAAGGAAACTTCACTATGACCATTTCTAGGTCAAGGCTTTACTATGGAGCCATAGGCATATAACAGCTCTTTCATCAACACTTTATTGCTCTTCATCACAATCCCCACAACCTCCACAACATCCTTTTATACATATTAACCCTTCCACCACAACCCCTCACAACAACCTTACATACACAATAACCCTTCCACCACAACCCCTTACAACAACCTTTTGCATACACATTAACCCTTCCACCACAACCCCTCACAACAACCTTTTACTTTGTTCCTTTAGTGTGTAGCACCAAATTGCATCTATTTAAGGTGACAATACAAGTAGTATAGGCAAACTTGTCAGCGTTGTTATTCAAAATTATAACCATAATTCATAGCATTCACTATCAAGTATTGAAACACCAGGAATGCGTCCATTCCCATAGGGCGTAATCAATATTGGCATCCCTAACATAACTCAACACCAGAAATGTGTGCACTCCTCACTGATGTGAGCTATGCAGGTCCTAATCATACTCAAGCAATCTACCATAATGGAAATAAAATCAGAACAGGCTCTGCATATTTAATCCAACAATTAAACATGCATATTCTTGGCTAGGGTCAGAGAACACTTATCCATTTGCAGATGTAGTCTTTCTTTATTAATGAGGATTGGGGCTCCTTCTCTGAGTTGACAGTCCCTCGGTTTGCCCTCCCAACTCCTTTTGATGTTACATAACCCTCATATGTCTTACTGACATAATCTTTACCATCTCACTCATATTGTTCACCAATCATGCAGTGCGGATGAGACATTCATAATGTCTAATGGCGTTTCACCCGAAACCCATTTCCAAATCACGGAATCCCTTCCCATGAAGTTTGGCTTCTGCAGGCCCTCTCACGTGGTCTTCCTGCAACGTGTCTTCCTGACACATTTATTAAATAGCCAAACAGTCAGCAACATTTAACATTAAAATTCAAATCTGATTGTTTCATAACCAATCAATGGCACTAATAATTAAATTCAATATGAATTTGCAACTTTGCCTACTACAAAAATTGATTTTCTTAGCCATAAGGCTATCCTCATATTGCTTGGCTCTTGTAAGTGGCACCATTCTGTCCATTATGGATTTATGTTTGCTTCCACACATGGACATCCACCTACAACATGTCCTTCTGACACAATTTTTCATAATCCAAACAGTGATTAGTAATTATAAGCAATATTTCAAATCTGGAAATTTACAAATCTAAGATTTACAATTCTTCTTTCTAACAGAGCTTAGATTTCTCAACCATGAGATTCCTTCTCATAAGCTCTAAATCGAATTTGCAAATCTGTTCCCTACAAAAATTAGACTTGCAACCATGATATTATTCTCATAACTTAAATCAGAATATTTTCAGATCTGTTTCATGCATAAGTTAAATTTCACAACCATGAGAACCTTCTCATAACCTTCGGCTTTTGCACATGGTAGACCCCAACCTTCATCATAGACTTACCCACATTGCCATGCCTAGAACAATTTGCCTGAAATATGAAACTTCAATCAGCCAAACACTTTGTAAATTTCCATGCATATAATATTTTTATTGTTGCAACAATCACTGAAGCATTTTCAGAATTATAACATTCCCATAATTCAAACACTTCTAGCTGTTGACATGTCAATATCACAAACTCACTTACTTCACGTAAATCATTATCATACTAAAATTGCAAGGTACAGTCACATTATTTATGCAATTAACTTAAAGCTTTTAAATGCTCATTAATTCATAGCCATATCATTTATACAACTCTGTCCTTCCAACAGAGCACTCTGGAAGCCTGTCAATCATGACTACCTTCATGCAATTCTTCCCTTGCATTCATAGCAGCTCATGAAATGATCTCATAATTATCATTAATCCATCATTTCATCTATTGCTCAATTATAATGAGACATATACATATATATCACAATCATAAATGCACACAATACATCTCCTCAGGTGTAGCTACCCACATGCATGCATATTCACAACATTTACTCAAGTTTTTTCATATGCATTCACTTAATGCTTAAGTACAAGATTTATAAAATCTCTTAATGCACATCCACTCAATGCCACCTTGCATTGTTTCATGAGTACTATGCATTCAAGCATATTACGACTTAATCAAGACTATCTCATATAACATGCATTACCATAATCAGGACCACCGATCCTCACTTGCTTTGGTTGTTAAGCTCATAACCAACACACACATGGCATGATGTATTTTATATGAATGTAATCTAAATTTCTAAATAGCCACATGGTATGAGGCCTCTTTGCTTCGCCACTTCATGCTCCACCACACTATGGCAGTATGGCGTTCACATGAATGCATTTCAACTCTAAATGCATACCATTTTATGATTATCGAATATGGTTCAATGGATTCTTACCCAATCCCTCCAACACTTATGCAATCATCATGAGTAAACCATTACCTGCATGGCTCCCATTTACACCTTTTATGTTACCTGATTTGTTGGTTTCTTACAACAGATTGCAGCATTCTTCCACCAATCTCTTGATCATGGATTTGCTGCCTTAGCCTTTTCTTCATAAGGTTTGTTGGCCATATGTAGCAACATCATCAACATCTTTAGCCATGCTTATATTGTCTTTGGTCCTACAACCGAAACCAATCACCAGCAATGATTATCAACCACAATATTTACCATTAGTGATTCATTGCATATGTAAAATCTCACTACTTTTACCAATATGTAATGTCATATGCATGCAAAAAATATACTCATGCACGGTGCAATGTTTATTAATACGCCAATCAATGCATATTCTTGCCACTCATCTAATCCAAGAATTATTCATCTGAGCAATAAATCAAGCAATTAAGTTCATAGAAAAATCATGCCCTAGGCGCATTTCTTGACCAAAATTCATGCGCCATCCGGCCCAAACAGCTCCCAGTGCTGCAACTGAAGCTCTGATACCACTCTGTCACGTCCCCTCCGACCCACCTGGCCAGCTGGAGACCGTGATCAATTTTTTTTTCTTTCTCCAAAACCATGGCTGAGCGACCATACACACAGTCGGAGAACTCAGATTCCGCAACAATGAATCTAGAAACGTGAATCCTGCAACAACGATTTCGAAACGCACATCCCGCAACAGTGATTTTGAAACGCACATCCCGCAACAACGATTCCGAAACGCACATCCCACAACAGTGATTCCGAAACGCACATCCCGCAACAATGGTTCCCACAGTTTCGGGTTCAGGATTGTGGGAGTCCAATCACATAGTGCGAGTTTTGGCGAACCCGAAACCCGATTCCAACTGCTTCGCCGCGAGGTGGTCACCCCGAAACCTGAAGCCCGCAAGTCACTGACCCCGCAACCCGCAATGTCGGGTGCGGGGTTGTGGAAAGTCCAAATCCCGTCAAGCGAGTTTTGATGAACCCGAAACCCGAAACCTGCTACTTTCGGGTTCGGAATTGCGGAAGGCCCAAAAAATCTCGACGCGGACTTTGGCATACCTACAACAAGCAACCCGCGGAACCATGCATGAGGAACCCTATTTATGTAAGGGTAACTTCATCAATCTTCCAAGGGACATAACTCTTCTCTCCAGTATCCAAAATGGGCAAGGTTGGTACCGTTGGAAAGCTTTTGGAGAACTCTATCCAATGGTAGAATCCCCTTGACTAGGTGAAGTATATAACCTTCTCATTTCCTTCTCTGAAGTTCTGTTCCTATCCACACTTGAACATTCCAACCTTCAACCTGCCAAGGTCCCTTCCTGCTATCAAACCCACAGAGGTTCCTGAAACCACTTTCAGGGCTTCTCTAACTTCTCAAGGATCAATGTAGATATATCTTTCCTTCACAGGGTTAGTACACATCACATTCATTACCAAAAACGATGGAGCACTATCATACAACATCACATATAAAATGCATCCACAGACTTAACTCACACATCTATCATATGCAAGAATTACAAGCATTAGTTCCTGCAATATAAGGTAAATACACACAGTGGATTCAGCCTGTTACTCAGGCCTGTACATGACTTCATGTCAACCATTCATATAACCATACATACAACAACTCCATGACTATACAAGCATTTATCATAATAATGAAACCACATCATTTACCATAACAGAATACTTATCTTTGAATTTCAAAGCAACTGGCTAAGTGAGAGCAACGTTCCACCCAACCTTAGATCTCTGTCCAACCTATACTCTTTCGGCTGAGAGATCCCCCCCGAGCTGGGCAGTGTATCCACTAAGGAGGATAATAGGTTCTCTCACAGTCAAGATTCCATTCACATGCTAAACCAGTCTGTAGTTGGGTTTACCAAGCATTCCATGGCACCTACCCATGCTAAGCCAACCTATAGGGGTTCTTCGGCACACAGGGATAACAAGGAGATATTGCTAAACCAATGAGTTCAACCACAGAACTGCAGGCATCTCAACACTCAGTTGACTTGGTACCCACAATATCTACCACATCCAACACAAGGAAGACCTACTGCACAATCACACAGTCTCTCAAGGCGTCTTCCCTTCCAGTGCTATTACAGGATGGGTATATGAAGGTCCAGTCACTAGTTCATTGAGACTATAGCCTTCATTGAGTTTCTCCAGCAACCCAACCTTTCTCCCACAGTTTACAACAAGACATATCCCGGCTTGGGATTTTCCCATGGTTGCTTTGCGCAAACCATTATGCAACCTTCTCTATTGACTCTGTCCGTCGCTGCACCAGGGTTCTACCTACAGGGTGTCACAGCTGCTCATTCTTGGGTAGTTATCACACACAGGGGCGCACTAATTACCGAAAAACACATAGGTGAATCCTCTACGATGGTCAATGGTCTTACCCATGGTAGCGCGAGCATTCCCAAAAACAGGGAACTGAGAGTACGTGAGTTCTGAATGGATGATTGTGTGTATTTGAGTCTTTCACCCCCCGGGTTCACAACAAGACCTGCGAGTTCTCCTAGGCAGTTCGATGCCTTCATGCACACATGATCAGAGCCATCCCCTGCCATACGAAATCGCAGGCATGCTCTATACTCCATCAGACTCAGCCGTTGGTGCTCAAACACCCTCTGAAATTGCATTAGTGTCAGCAGGGAGTTCAAATGGGTTCTCAGTCAGACATGTGGCAACATGGTCAATCAATCCCAAACCCCCTCACCTCTCCCTAGTGGATACACACAACCCCCTTCTCGTTCATTTCCTCCTTAGCCAACTTCTCGGTTATTTTATTCATTCAGTAATAATTACATCATTTACATTCTTCATGGCTCAGCAGCCCATGAATAATCAAACTGTATCAATACTTGCCTAAGCAATAAACCGGAACATCCACTAGTGGGGCCTTGGACTTGAGCTCCACACTAGGGCCTTTACACATACTGTACACAAGCAGTATTTACATCAAGGGAAAAATGGGGTATTATAGGGGAGGTATAATGGGAACTCCTCCTTGAATAGGAGGAAGTCCTTGCATCTTGAGAAAATACCTAAGGGCTATTTGTTTTGAAATGGTTGTGGTTGTGTGATATAATGTGACTAAGGATGAAGGGAATCAAACATAACTGAACAAATGAAAAAATATGATAACCAAAATAAAATATGCAATATGGTGTAGGTGTATGGGTATGGTTCAAGTTTTTGTTCAAGTGATACAAGAGTTAGTTATTTTTAATTACATTTAGATGATATTGTGTAATAAAAAACAAAAACGTACATTCCCTAATTAACTTAATTCCATTCCTCTCAAACAGTCACTGGGAATTCTAATAACTCTCTTGTCAATGGTTATGATCTCATCGAAGATGGCGAGTGAAGGTATGAAAGAATTAGTTAAAAAGAGGGGTATCGGGGCCATGTTCCAGAACATAAACATTTCCAATAGCCAATGAAATCTGAGTCAGGTGAAAATGCATCCCACAAATTCCACCCAGTGATAATCTTAGGTTTTGGCCACTATGATATGCACGTCAAATGTGGATAATGGGTTCGACCTCGAGTGGCAAAGTGTTGCCTCCACAAAGAGCTAGGTGGATCGATGTGGTGAACAAAACCAACTATTCCTCGGATTTTGTGTCCTTGGGCACCGCACTTCCTTATCCGGGTTTGATCACACTTGTTTATAAAAGGATTTGGATAAGTACCCTAAAATTCAACTATTAGATCCATCATGTACATATACTTTGAAAAAAAATTAATAAGAATTTCTTATGGAGTTGAATCTGTGTGATTTATTTTGTATGGGTTGAATTTTTTTATGGTCATAATCTATTGGACCAAGACCAATAGAGTCCACCGGTAGGGTCTTCCTGCAACATGGCGATCGATTTGATAGAGGCCACCTTGCAAAATAATGTGAAATATGAGCCATGTCTCTATCGGTGTCCAGTGCACCCTCAAGGGATCAAAGAGGATCTCATAGATCTAAGGACACAGAGGAGCGCTTGATTCTTGCTCTTAATAGTTTCCAATTTCACAATACTCTGCAAAAAAATGCGAGGTATGAAAACAAGTATGCATAAACGATTGGTCTGCCCTACAGGGATTGATTAATCTACCTAACATATCTACAGTAATATACAATAAACCCGTAGTATTATATGAGTTGAACATTCATATGTTTTCATATTGAGTATTCAACATTTTATCTAGGGTTTGATTCATTCCCTTTTTCATACTATGTGAATCTGCTAATCGAGTATTCAATGCAAATTTTCATATGGATTATTCAATGCAAATTTTCATATCGATTATTCAATGCGAATTTTCTAATTGGCCAGGTCTTTCCTTTTCAGTGGAATTTGTGGTTTTCTCAATATTAACCTTTCAAATTGAATATTTGACGGTGTTTTCTGAGAGTTGTCTTATGCAAGTGGTAGCTTACTCGGTTGTAGTGATGCCATCCTCATATATTCTATTTCATTTCAAAGAGGTGTTTTTTGTGGTTGTTGATGTTTTGTTAGGAATGTTAACTCAAATATAGGGCTTGTGTATACATCATCTTGTTGAGACGGCAATCGTCTTTCTCCTTCACTTACAATATTTTCCACACAACAGGTTGTAATATCACAAATTTGATGTGGAAAATCTCCATAATCAACCATGGCATTAGAACCCATGTTGAAATAGGTAGATGGAGGATTTTTGTCCTCCAAAGAGGTGTTAAGCACCGAATCGTGCAAGTATGTTCTTGTCAGAATGCCATTTTCTTCGTTTTCAATTTCACATCTTTCCTGGTCATTATTACAACTTTGTCCTACAATATGGATTTCATGAATTGTGCATCCATCCACGAAACTATTATTTGAACAAGTGCATAAATATTTAGAAAAGAGAATTCAGGAAACATCAGTCTCCTCTGAACATATCACGGGCCTTGAGCTCAATAAGTTAAAAGTTATAAAATATAATTAAAAGTCTGATCTAAGGTTGTATGTATTCAGAGAATTCAAAATGGTTTTGTATTTACTCTTTGATCTATGACTGGATTTTGGTGAAAGTATTGATTGAGTTAGATTTTTCTACATATAAACATTGGATCCCATTCCCATTTCCTCTTGCCTAGCCAATGAGAGGTCAAGTTTGTCAATTATGAAACTTCCCATTTTCATGAGCAACAATGCTCTCAATACAAAGAATTGATTAGTTCTTCCTAGAAATTCCTATGTAGGTGGAAATTTTTTGTCTTTGATATTAAGTGCAGCTACATGTAAAGTGCAAAAATTGGGCAAAAATGGTAACTTTAGAGGGTTGTGACTTTCCGCTTCAAACTTAGAATTGAGTATGGTTACATTCATTGGAAGGGTAATGCAATTGATAATATAATACATGGTTCATACTTTTGAAATGTGACTCTAGATTACTTATAAAGCTATCATAATAGATCCTTTCGGATTGAGCATTGGACAATGTGATTGTTAAGGTGCAAAATCTACCCCAAAATTTGGGGAAGAGTTATATGATGATATAAGAGCATACCAAATGTGTATGTGTGACTACATATATTTCATGATGGTGTGGAGATATTGGTATGGAGGCACAATTGAAAAACAATGTGGGATTGACCTACAATCTCTGTATAAAGCTCCTCACTGTACAAGATAAAGAAAAAACTCCTTTATGTTCCCATGTTCCTGTAGGTAGTGATTTCTTCAACTACAGGAAATAAGCCTAAAATTGTATATGCAATTTGAGGGGTTACACAAGGAAAGTCTAACCTTCACCTTACTCCACTTGCAAATAATTTTTGTTTGCTTCCTTCCACCTCTGATTCAATTAAATTTTGTTAGTTCTTTGTAGGCATAATTTCAAAGGAGCTTGGATCTTATTCCCAAATGGACAAAAGAAGTTGGATGAAATTGAAAAGCAGGTACAATTTCTATGCTCGATTATTCGTTGTACTATAGCAATAATATTTTAATTGTAATTTAGATTTATATGACTTGAAAATTGGTTGTGTAGAACATTAAAAGAATATAGAGATGGGGTTGAGGAATTCTTAAAGGTTGTCGAGGAGCATTCAAAGAATAATATGACCATAAAATGCCCATGCAATAAATGTGTCACAATGAATGTACAAACATTTGATAAAGTACGAGAGAATTTGATATGTGATGGTATAATAGAACAATATAATATTTGGTATTGAAATGGAGAGAGCTTTCCCACTCGGGTATCATGAATTTTTTTTTTGAATTCGTCTTGTCTCAAACATATATATATTATAGTAAATATATCATTTATATTTATATGTGCAATTTTTTTTTTGTTTTCTACAGATTCCATCTATGTATGAAGAGGCCAAGCAACACTCTACAAATGAGACACATGAAGTACATGAGCATATTTCACATCAAATGGTAATCAATTTCATATCAGTCAAGGTCCCTATCTGACTAAGTTTGACCTGACACTATTGATGTAACCAGACATATAACCAATTTTTGACTTGAATATATATATATATGTATGTATGTATGTATACACACACACACACACACAAACATATATAATCAAGTCAACAATTGGTTTTATATATATATATATATATCTTTGTGTGAGAGAGAGAGTTATATGGTTGTATGTGGATGTATTGGGTGCAATCTCTATTGTGATTCTAATTTCATTAAAACCATAAAATCATTGACATGAATCTAAATTTTCTTAATAACACGAATATGAACATGTTGTGGAGCAGGATTATGATCATGATGATGATGAGTCTCCAACGTTGTTTTAGAATGATAATGAACTTCTTGACAATGATGATGATACAACCACTGTTGATGATGAAATGCTTCAAATGGTGAATGATTCTTATCAATGTCTTAATGAAAATATCAATGAGAGTTGTGAAAATGAAGGGTTGGAATCCACTGAGGTAATGAATGATTTTAATGAATATAATAATTTAATCGAAAATGCGAAAAGACCATTGTACTCGATTTGTATTGATTTTCACAAAACTTTCAGCAATCATGAAATTATACAATATTAAAGTGACGAATGGATGGTTTGATTCAAGTTTTGTCCAAATGTTAAAGTTGCAAAAAGAGATGCTTCCTAAAGATAATACACTTCCATATTCTGCATATGCTACAAAAAAGTTGATAAAATCATTGGGATTACATAATGATATGACACATGCATGTCCAAATGACTGTATCTTATATCAAGGAAATTATGAAAGTAAAGATGAATTCCCAACGTGTAGAAAATATCAATGAAAGTTGGATGCTCAATCTCAAACGGTGCGTAAAGGTTTTCCTGCTAAGGTGTTAAGGTATTTCCCCATAGCACCAAGGTTGAAAAGAATATATAGGCATGGTTTTGAACATTATGATTTTATTCATTTTTCCCTTTCTTGCATTATCTTTTGTATTTTTCATAGTGTATTGTATGATAATATAGATTGCATAAGTGAAATTTTTATTTTTTATAGCTACGTAGAGATGTCACAAAAGATGAGGTGGCATCATGAGAATGCAAGTAATGATGGTCAAATGTGCCACCCCATTGATAGCCCATCATGGAAAACTATTGATGATAGATGGTCTAAGTTTTCCAATTAACCTCGTAATGTAGGACTTGCAATGGCAGTAGATGGATTTAATCCTTTTGGAGACTTGAGCAGTACATAGAGTGTTTGGCCTGTAGTGTTAGTTACATACAACTTTCCACCATGGTTGTGTACGAAAAGGAATTTGTGTATGCTAACAATGTTCATACTTCGTCCCAAACAACCAGGCAAAGACATTGATGTTTATTTCGAACCTTTAGTGGATGAATTAAAGGTATTATGGGACAAGGGGGTATGGACATATGATGCTTATAATAATACATGCTTTAACATGAAGGAAATTCTAATGTGGGAAATCCATGACTTTCCTACTTACGAAAATATGGCTAGTTGCACGACCAAAGGCTATAATGTATGTCCCATATGTGGAAGGGACATAGAATCACAGTATCTCGGTTGTAGAAAGAAATGTGTTTACATGGGACATAGGAGATTTCTTCCACAAAATAATAAGTTTCATTCACAAAAGGGACCATTTAATGGGAAGGAGGAACATCATTACACCCCTCCAGCCATAAAAGTGTTAGATATTTTTAATGAAACAAAGGGAAAGTAAGCAATTTGGGGGGAAAATGAATCAAACAAGAGGAAAAGAAACAAGGAAAAAGGTGAAAAAAGTAATGTTGTGGTGTGGAAGAAATGGTCAATTCTATTCAATCTGTCATATTGGGAGGTGTGTAGATCCATCAACAATGCCTAATTTTTAAACACCACATGTTTATATGACCTCGTTGTGTTTATGTCTTGGTTGAGTTCATTGTTTATGTTTACCTCCATATTAATTTTCTTATGATATTTTGATGTGTTTAGAGGCAGAAACTCATGATATGTCACAATTTAGATGTAATGCATGTGGAGAAGAATGTATGTGAAAGCATATTTGGTACTCTTCTGGACATAAATGGAAAAAAGTCATGCGATGATTTGCAAAATTTGGGTTTGAGGAAATCCTTATGGCCAGAAGTCAAGGGACAAAAAATATTCTTTCCACCTGCACCACATACTCTTTCAAAGAAAGAGAGAGAGACCCTATGCTGTGTTATTTTCATGTTAAAAGTGTGAGATGGTTACAAATCTAATCCAAAAAACCATATTTCTATGGAAGAGCTTAAGTTTCATGGTATGAAAGCACATAATTGCCATGTTCTAATGCAACAAATTCTCCCAGTAGCTCTACGAAATGTGCTACCAAGTGTTGTTTGAAAGACACTTTGTAAGCTTTGCTACTTTTACAGACAAATTTGTGCAAAATCAGTTTCAACAGAGAGTCTTGACGAGTTAGAAAATGATATAGTGGATACATTGTGTTTGCTTGAAAATTACTTCCCTCCATTCTTTGATATAATGTTGCATTTGAATGTACACTTGGTACGAGAGCTACAATACTGTGGCATGATTGCATATAGATGGATGTACCCCTTTGAGAGCTAAGTGAAATTTTGTTTTGTATCAAGAACATCAACAAAAAAAATTTATTCAAAGTTTTTGGTATTAATGAAAAAATTATGTTCATTTTGTAGGAACATGAAAGTATACAAGAGTTATGTAAGGAACAAAAATAGGCCCAACGGATGCATCGTTGAAAGCTACACTGTGGAGGAATCAATAAATATTTGTGGAGGATACTTGAAAGGTTTGCAAACTATTGGAAGCACACAAGGACAAAATGAAGTATGGGAGGATGAATTTGAAGAAGTTATGCTTGATGTAAATCCATTATCTGCTTCAGTTCCTTCTGAATCAGATGACATTAGTTGGGAACAAGCCCATATATGGGTTCTATTTCACACAGATGAAGTTGATCCATGGATAGAGTAAGTAACGTGTTGACCTAAAAAAAAACTTTTATTCGTATTTTTTCAAACACAATAAGAACCATTTCATTTTCCATAATTGTCAAATTAGGATGCATAATATGGAGATTTCCAACTCAATTACCCAAGCCCAAAAAGATGAAGCTTTATTGTAGAAACTCCACACCCAAAATTTTACGAGTTGGCTAAAAAAACATGTGATGATGTGTTCTTTATATTATAAGTACTTCAAGATTATTAAATGAAAATATTTTCATTTAGGAAACTAAATATTTCTTTAAATCTTGAATGTCTCCTCTAACATCCTGTAAAAATCTATAGGTGGAACGAAATGAAAATGTCTCTGATACACTTTAATGGCTTGAACTTGGCCCCATAAAATTTGTGAAGAAGTACAAGGGATACATAATCAATGGTTATAGATTCCATACAAAAAGTACAGAGAATGAGAGAACCACCCAAAATAGCGGTGTGTGTATAGAAACTCAAACAATGATGAGATCAAGTTCCAAAGATGTAAATCATATACTTCAAAAAACAATATTTTATGGAGTGATAACATGTATTATTACATTGGATTATTTTTGTATGGATTACACCTTGTTCAAATGTGATGGGTCGATGTTTACAATAAGAGAGGGATTAAAATTGATGATTTGGGTTTTAAAATGGTGAATATGAAGAAATGCCTAAGTCAAAAGCATTCACAAGACGATCCATTTATTCTAGCATTGCAAGTCAAACAATTATTCTATGTACAAGATCCAATTGATACTAATTGGTATGTAGTGTTAACATATCTTCCAAAGGGGTTGAGAAATTATACAACATATGAACCCGAGTATACAAATATGTGAAGGGTTGCATACTTTCAAGAAACAAAATGCGTAGATGAATAAAGTAGAGTTGATGTCGATGTGGATTATGTCCATTTAGATTGTGAAGGAATATGGTTGAATGTTAATACATAGTTTCCTCATTTTTAGGCACCATGGCCCCCACAGTTAATCCCATGGATGACGCAGAAAATGACTCCATGGTTACAATATTGGAGAATGTCCCAAACTTGTGACAAGCATGTCAAACTTTAACTCCCAATTCATGAATTTCTATCATTTGGAATGCAAACAAGTAAACCCTTTAAGATACAAATAATTTACTTTTACTCTAGTGGCAAAGTCTTTTTTTATAAATTATGCATCATGGCCTTAAATTCTAATTGAATTGTATTTTGATATTATGCTTGATATATGCCTACTTTGGTGCAAATAAGGACTCTTCCTTGTTTATGGCTCTTTCTTGAATTTATACTAAGTTCAACATTTTTACCAAATGCTTTTTGCAACTAAATTATGGTTAACAATGTTTGGTCAACCATTTTTCTTTCCCATGTCATATAATTATGTTGAACAGTTCAGCCATTGTGTATTGTGATGTAGGAGCATCGACCTCCCCTCCAAAAATCATCACTGATATTTCTAGAGGGTGTGGTTCCTCATGTGTTGGCCACGTAGGCAGCTAGAATATTAATATTTGTTTCAAAATTTGCCTTGTAATCATACCAAAATTCTATTTAGATGATGTTGTTGCATATATTTAGGGTTATGTTTTAATAGCTAGTGTTGAACCTCCTTATATATGGAGTTGATTAAATGATTTTGTTGATTATATAAGAATGAGGTAAGTGTGTGGAGAGGAGGTAGAGAGATCGAGATTAAGAGGAGAAAAGGCCAGGGCTACATATGCCCATATTGTGAAATCAGACCATGGAACTCTATACATCTGAATTTGATAAATGAATTGTGTATTTACATGTTGCTAGTTTGTAAACATCTATGTCTATTATTGATGTTTTGTAAACTGACTGAGCATGTTTGTGAAATATGGAGACAACGTCCAGAGGATAGAACGTTGAATAGATAAAAGTAAGCGTGTAACATTATTACTTGAGAAATACAACATAATCAAACAATGAAATGAACCTTGGGTTTGGCATTAATAATGGAGTAAAACCTAGCAAATAATTAGATTTAGAGGCATGGTCAAGTTTGTGAGATTTGGAGGAAATACAATGGTAATTTTTCAGTGCATGCAAACTTGAAATACTCATATATATTATGTTTTTTTAAATGATGGAATGATGCCAATATCTGTGTGATTTCAATAATGATGAATGCATAGATAAGTCTTGAATATATCTAAGAGAGCTTCAACAAGAGGATGAATTACTTTGTTCCCGAGAAACGAATCATATGTTTTGAAGATTTATTTTAGTGTATGCTTGTAGAAATAGAGTAATCAAAATCCATTTCAAACCTAAGTTGATATGTATGGAATCGCTCTCAAATGATAGATCTTTCATTTCTATGGGTTAGATAAACAAATATTTTGTTTTTCTATTCAATCTGGAATATAATTGCTTGTATTGAAAGTAAGGAATACATAGTGAAGACACCCGTCTGAAATAAATTGTGGATCGTGTCATTCTTAGATACATCCATATTCATATGCAGTAAGGTTTGTTGGCGATGCATCCAACATATGGTAATTTCAATGTATGAATTGTCTAAGCTCATAGTGGAAGTAATACATCTATACATTCAGGATTACATCAAATTATTCAATACATAAAAAAATGGGGTAAACACAAATCCAAGTGTATGAAGCGATGGCTAAATACTCAAGTTAAGAATACAGGAAGTTGGAAAAGTGATTTTTGTTGAATTTGCAGGTGGATCCTGCATCATATTAGAATTATGGTCATGCAAGAATGGCCTGAATTAGAAAGGCCAAGGTAAAATATTCTAAGTTTGGCTCTGATTTATTCTCAAGAGAATATGTAATCTCCATCTGCAATATTACCGAAGGTGATTTGATTCTTTGAGTTCATGAGTATTACTGGATTTTGTATTTATGTCCTCCTATCGTCGATTGTTCTTGATTTGTATATTTAAACTAAACATTCATCTATCTTGTTCCACTTGAGCTAGGAAATTCTATGATTTCAAGGTATTCTGGATCAAATAGGAAAAATCTCATCAAGTATGCCTCAATGGAACCCCTTACATAAGACTTAAGGAAATGCATGGGCATTGCTAGCTCAAAAAAAGAGGACATGAGCCAGTCATGTTCCAGGTTAGAACATTTGGAAATAGATTTGTATGCCCCACATATTTTATCTATCTTGCATCAAGTTTATGCCTAATACCAATGGGATTTGATGAGTTAGATTACATGATATTCCACTTTGTTATAATTATGTTGCTTTGCTTGCGGGATTTTCAGAATGAGTTGCAAGAAGAAAGACCTTCTCTTTCCCAGAATGAATTTGGAATCTATGTAGAGTGGAATCAACAATTTGGAATCCTTTCACTATAGTTGTTAGACTGGTAATTATTTGAGTGGTTTTTGGTAATATTCATGGAAGATAAGGATTATTCCTTCAATACGTGTGTCTTTCCTCTAAGCTTTAGGATAAAGGAGTGGCCCTCTTTTGTGTAATAGAAAGAGACCGTGAAATTATCAACAACACTCTCCTCAATTGGAAATGTCAATAGTTTACCAACCCCTTGATCAACAGAATTTGGCACCTCTTCCCAACTTTCCTCTTATGGGACTCTTTAGAAAGAGAGGAATAGAAGGATTTTCGAAGACCAAATCAGTGCTTCAGATGTTGTGTGGAGAAGAATCAAGGCCATTCTGTTAGAAACCATAGATCTCCAGCCTTGGTCGGATCAGGACAAACAATTCATTGAATGAGAATCCATCATTAGGAGGGAGTGGGATATGAAACTTCAATTCAAGGCTACTTCGCCAAACCAACATTATCTAGCCTACCAATTGGAGTCCTCCCCCTGACAACTTCATCAAACTCAATTGTGACAATGCATCTATGAATAATCCAGGTCAATCCAGTTATGGAGGTGTTTTTAGATATAGTGGAGGATCTATGTAAAGGTTGTATGTAGGCTATATCAGAATCAATAGTAACAATGCATCGGAACTAGCCTCTCTAACAGAAGGTCTAAAATTTTTCAAAAATGCAGAATTATAGGTAAATTATGGTAGAAGGAGACTCACAAATCCTCATAAACAACATAATTTTTTTTCATAATGGTTCATCGATGAAGCTTCTAAGTAGGAACTAGCATTTAGAGGAAGACATGAAGGTGATGGCCACCCTGGTGTTTGAATTCCCAGCTCTTATTCCACTCCATGTCAAAAGAGAGGAAACAAGGTGGAAAACTGCATGGAAAACACGGGGATGGAACTGAACCATCAATGACTCAGCAACCATATCGGAAAGGGATCCCTTTATGCCAGAGTGTCAGCATCTCACCACTGAAGATATCAAAATATTCCTAGACTCCCCACACATTCTAAAAGTCGGGCACAGGAGCACCCACATCCTGAGTTGGAATCTAACATCCGTAGGACCATCACATATCACATCGTTAACATGTGGAGAAAGGACAACATCCACCACACAACTGATCACACCCATGCCAATCAGATAGAGCAAGATCAAGTGATAAATGCATCTCAATCTTGATCTTAAATACCCTACATATGGAGATCATAGCCTATTTGCATAGGGTGCAAAGGACAGAGCATAGGTACTCTATAATCATGGATTCAAAAAGAATGGAGGTAGGAGTGTATGAGACTTATGGAAATTTGTAAGACAACTCTATATTCTACTCTGGGATTTTTTTGCGATGTGATATTGTTCCCACGTTCCACTATCCTGGACATCAAATAGCCAGTATGGCTCGGCCCAAGAAATGTCATTTTTTGGGACAGGAATAGCGCTCCAAGACAATGAACCAATTGAAGGCAGTGGAAGTGACAAATGGGTATTAGAACCTCATTTCTCCAAGCGTGCATAGTAGAATTGACAACAAGGAAAAGGAAATATGAAAATATTATCAGGGTCTTCGACAATTGCAGACGAGGGAGATGTTTCACTTATGGGAACCAGATCCGCGTACCACGTGAGCTCGGTAGGCACTTTATGATCGAACCTTGTTCCTCTTTTGGATAGGAAAGATAACCTTGGGGAAAATTTTGAAAGATAAAAATCAAGGAAAAGATGCCTACATTAGCTATGGCAATATTCTAGCAAACTTGCACGAGGAATCCATCATACTCAACAGGAATCTCTCCAAGGTCACCAAGCATATCAACATAGACTTAATTCCTCAGCACATGTCTCAAAGTTCTGTTCTAGAGGGTTCTAGCCTAGGAGACAGGAAGCATGTTGCTACCGAGCGAGGGGATAATTGTGTTGTGGTCTTGAATATTACGCCTACGAACAATGAATACCTGGAAAACCTGCTAGATGAATGGATTCAAAACCACAGATGTCACATACCCAAATTCTGAACATTTTATGTTGTCAAAAAAACATTATGTTTTACGTTATTGTAAAGTTTTATGTTTATTGACCAAGTGGGGTCAAGGATGACTGTAATTAATTACTCTGAATATTTTATTATTTATAAATAAAAGAGGAGACAAATATCCAAAGGAGACTGTAGAATGAGTGTTCACTGACCCACTAGGAGGAATGGACTGGGGAGGAGAGCAAACTGACACCTGGCAGCATCCTCAACTCACTTCTAGCTGTTGCAGGGGGAAACTTCCCTATTTTTATGGTCATGTTCCCCAAGAAAGTGGAACTGAGCAGGTGGCTCATTAACTAAAAACAACTGACCAAAGACCTAGGCATGCTTTATCTACCCATCGAATTCAGCAGGAGGCTGTTCCATTCTTACCTTGTGAAAATTTCTGAAAGAGAAAGACAAGAGAGCACAAGAGATTCGATGAGGGGAAGGTTAGAAGTGATTGAGTGAGTTAAGACTTCATTCTGAACTAGTGCAACCACATTGCTGAGTTCAATATTGCTAAAGACATAAGTAATACTGTCAAGTACTACTGCTGAGTTGCAAGGGAACTTATTTCATTCTCCACACAACATCTTTGTCCTAGTGGTTCAGTGAACAGGCTCGGGGGTCCTAAGGAAAGTAACTTGGCTGTCTTCAGGAAGAGGTTGGGTGGAACGGGCTCCTTTGGTTGTTTGTCTGTTTTACAGTTACCAGGTTCTAAATGTGTTATCTTATTTACTTTATGTCTAATTATTTACTAAAGATATGAATGTTATTATGTTATCAGTTTATATTACATCTTAGATATCTTTTGACTGTTAAAAAGTGTTTTAATTCTGCAATATTAACTACTCTGAAAATCCATATACCTGCTAGGTTAAAATGCTAAATGGATAGTTAAAATTTATGTTTAAATGATGAATGATAGAATAAAAATGCTCCCCTGTATTTTTCCACACACTATTTCAGTGCCGTACTCTAGTACAGGGAAGAGGAATTAAAAATAGATTCGATTAATGATATACTGTAAATGGATTCGAATGATTAAATTTCTTAGATACGTCTATTTTATTTCAATACTATTTTACTGTTTTAGCTTCAGTAAAACTTTACAGAACCCTAACTAGGAAACCTAGATATTTCTGCATATAGCTTAGCAACAGAAATTATCAACACTTTACACATATGTACAATCCTTTTACAATCCAGAAGTTATACTTAAAATCAAACCTCACTTGTGTGCAAAATTTTAACGCAAACCTACTTTATAAACATTATAAAACAGAACAGAGTTCATAAATATTTCAAAACAAGTTTAACTTTAATCATCTCATTTCTTTTATACATAAATGATAATCTTCAAATCAACTTATTCTCATAGCCTAATTATTTTAAAATAGATTATAAATAGTAGTATTACAAATAACAACATCGAATTATTGTATAAAACAACTACAGAAGCACGCTATAAATCTAGCTCCTTGCATAAACAACTTTGCTGCAAAACCCTAGTCGGTTCATGATCCACACACTTCTTCACTTAATTATTTACACATAAATATTTTAAAAACATTATCGAAAGGAATCATCATTTACTCGAATCATTAAAATACACTAAGAAATTAACTAAGCATTAATAACTCTAAAGAGTCGATCAACCATCTCAGGGTTTAAACCCTGTTCATAAACTACACTTAGTATTACTATGATAACATTGCATTCATCTACCAAAAGGAAGGAGTAATACGAGACCAGGGTTCGATACCCTAAGGGTTCGCCCAACCGATTTACGTTTTTATAAATATAACATTACAACCTGTAAAGGTTTCTTCTATGCAAATGTGTAGGGTTCGAAACCCTTAGTATCTCCTCAAGCATCGTAAACACAGTAAGCAGTTATGGTAGGGTTTTTAACCCAGCCTTATGGCAATTGTATTACAAACAACTTTTTAAATAAGAAATTACAACCATTCACCAACAACGACGAGATTTTCCCTAAAAACATGAGTAACAAGCATCACAAATCTTTTAATACAAAATAACGAAGGATGCCGAGAGCATTCTCTCAGGATTTGTATTTCAAACTTGTTTTGAATCTTGCTAAAACCATATGTTTTTATCCATAAAAATTTATATAGTAAGCATTGAGAATCCAACGTGAGTCAGGTTGAGGGTTCAACCCTCCCTGTACCAAAAATGCCATACGGCTTATAAAAATTTACAACCAATTGTAAAAACCAAAGTTTAAATAAAACCGAAATCTCAGCTAACCAAACGAAGACTGGCGTCGTGCCAAAGCTACACCAAAATATTTTGAGTACAATAGATGCCCATAGGGAGTCACTGAGGCTTACCAGGGATTTTTAAGCTATTATCCCTGTCTGGCTAAACTTAAAACAAATTCCAAGGAAGTAACCTGCCAGAACATCAATGTAATAAGTGGTTAAAACTTGAAATAGCTCAGACTTTAAAATTTAAACATTGTTAATGTTAAACACTCGACGAAACACAAATGGGTTGACCATGACATTACCTGCAAAAACCTCATAGCATGCCTGAAAACATCTACGACGTAAGCTTTCAACATCAACACTAGAGGTGCATGGATTCACCATCGAATCCAGTAATATTAATAACTTTGTAAAAGTCTCGGCTCATATAGCCTGCTGGTGACAAAAAACAACTTACAGGTCTCAGTATCGAGCCCCGGGAGAGACTGCCTACAAAATGTTGTTACAAACCCTAAGAACCCGAGATCCAGTCGGCCTCTCCTCCCACACTCCTTGAAAAATGAATGCTCCAGGTTATGGTCTCGTCGAGTAGTTCAAACTCGGCTAGGGTTTAACACATTAACCAAGAATCTTCACGTGGAGACCTGCCACGAGGGATGCCAACGGGCATTCCACCCAAACACAATTAATAACATTTAAGACTTATAGCTACATGTTGTACGTATGCCTACCAGCACAGAGATCCACCGAGACTTAAGTTATGGTCTTTACTATTGCTACAACGTAGAGTATGTTATGCATATAGTCAACTTATAATATATAGTTTCTACTTATAGTAATTCGAATAGCCAGTATAGTATGTTATGCATACAATCAAGCTTATAATGTATAGTTTCTACTTATAGTAATTTGAAGAGCCATACTATGCATAAAGCATAAGGTTTTGTGCATATAGTTTATAGTATCGACCAATAGTATAGATGCATAAGGTTTATAACATCTAGCATTAGTATATAAGCTTATAGTTATGATTAGATCTAACACATATGTTAGCACATGGTATAAAATCCTTAGAGTAGGGTTTGTTCATGTATAAAAACTATAATCGAAGTTGATCACATTAAGCCATGACTTAATACAAATAAAATATAATGGCTTAAACATGAATTTTGAGTAGTAAGTTTAAATGCTATGTAATTTTACAAGACGAAAATGAATTACGCATTTATTATGCCTTTCAAAGTATATAATAATATAGGTGACATTATATTGAATAAACCTTTAAAACTGATGATCGAAGCTAAGGTAGATCTCACCCTTGAACAAGTCAAGTTCTCTATACTTTTTAAACATCGGAGGCTAATTGAAGTTTTAAACAACTCCTTTTTACATACATCGTTAATACTTCGGAAATAAGTCTCAGTCTTACTTGTGATCTACGATAGAAGTTCAAGAGAGTTAGCTAAATATCTAAGTAAGCCTCGGGGTTCCAATAGGACCCCTTCATCAAAAAGAAAATCAAACAGTTAGTACTTATAAATAAAACAGTGCTATAGGAATTGACGATGTTTATGCATTTGACGAAATAACTACAATTTTTAGAAAACAAAAATGGTTTTAAAACATCCAACAGTAAATGACAAACATAAATACATACATTTAATCATTCGGACAATCATATCATGTAATTGACGTAACATGATTATAACCCTGACGACTAATTGAAGAAGTGACGTCATCAGGTTGTTGTTTAAATAAACCAATTAACATTAATTATACTTCCGCATAACGAATGTAAGCATTTAATGCTACTTAGAAAATTTTAATTTTTTGTGAATTTTGGGAATGTTACATGTGGTATCAGAGCGCAAGTTCAAATACTAGCCTTGAAGTGGCTCACTCGCGCAAATAAAAATTTAGGACATAATTGCAAATTATTGATTTTATTTTATTTTGTTTTCAGTTTCAATATTTTATAAATTTAGTCTGCAGGTATGGAAGGACTAGAAGAGTCGACTGAGGACAGGTCCCTTAATAATGAACAGAATAATAATGAACAAGGACACATTAATGCAGAAAACATATTTGTTGAATTGAATGATAATTCATCTGAATTATTAAGAACAGTAAAGGATTTAAAAATTGAGATAAAAACTGTTAAGGAAGAAAACGAACGAATCCTGAAAGCTCAAGAGGAGCTGAATCAAATCCTGCTGAATAATTTTCATAATAATGATAAAGATAAAGGAACATAAAATAATGTTGAATCTGGAACTATGTCCTACCAATGTAAGGATACAAGTTAAAATTAACTAATTATGACAGCAACTCATCTTCTGAATTTTATGAAAAAGCACGCAGGAAAAAGCCCAAGTATTCCAGTGATAGTAGTGAAAGTGACTGCTACACAAACAAAGAAGTACAAGCCATACGAAGAAATTTATGGCGAATTTAAAAAGATCAAACCTCCAACTTTTAATGGAGAAACAAAAAAGAGTGAGACAGTTGAAGCATGGTTGTCCGGTATGAATAAGTACTTTCAAATTTACAACTACTCAAGTCATTTAAAAACTAAAATGGCAATTTATAATTTGACTGGAAAAGCATAAATCTGGTGGCAAGAGCTGAAACGAGTAAAAGGTTTAAAAGAGAAGAGTGTAAACTAGAGTAATTTTAAGAAATATTTTAAAAGAAAGTTTCTGTCGGAATAGTATTATGAGGAACGAGCTAAGGATTTTTATGAGTTAAAGTTAGGTTCCATGGATATGAGGGAATTATGCAACAAGTTTTTAAATTTATTAAGGTATGTGCCTTACATCACTGAAGAAAAGCCTAAGGTACATATATTTTTGAGTTGTTTTCCCTCTCATATAAAGGACATGATTGAGTATGATGGTCCTCGAACTCTTGAAGAGGCCATGAGAAAAGAAAATATCTATTATGAACAGAACAAGAAGAGAGAAGGCATACCAAACTGGAAGGTAAAAAGGCCTAATAAATTTGAACAAAGGAAGAAGCAGTTCTCTTTTAATCGCAACTTTGGAAATAATAATTCATGTAATTATTCTAACAAAAAATTTCAAGGGAATAATTCAACAGGTAATATACAGTCAAAATTTACAACTGCGAGAAACAGTGATCCACCTAAATTCTTTGTTAAAACAATGAACAGAAAGAACCTGTTAAATGTTGGGACTGTCAGGGACCTCACTATGCATCCAACTGCCCACTCAGAAAGAGGACCGTCAACAACATACACACAGTACACGAGGATACTACTGTTGGTGACCTAGCAAGGGAGATGCCTAGGATAAATGCATCTTTGGAAAACAAACAAGCTGATCATCAAACTTCCATGGTTGAAGTGGAAGGTATGCTGAAAAATAAACCCATTTCTATTTTAATTGATCCAGGAGCAAGTCTTAGCTATGTGTCACCTGATTTAGTGAAATGTTGCAATTTGAAAATAGACAAGTTTGATAAGTCATGGTTGGTTCAATTAGCTACTAGAACTAAAAGAAAAGTGACTGATTATGTAAAAGAGTGTGAATTACTGATGAATTAGTTTAGGACTCATGTTAAGCTGAATGTGCTACTTTTAGGTTCTTACGATGTTTTGATTGGAATGGATTGGTTGGAAAAGCATAGGGTAGTATTAAATTGATTTGAAAAGACTTTTACTTGCTTGAATGATGAATGTGAAACTGTCATAGTAAAAGGAATTCCTAGAAAGACTTCTGTTAGACAAATTTATGCTCTACAAGTTAAAAAGGTTGTTCGTAAAGGGTGTAAGTTGTTTGCTGTAAATGTAATTAATGACGAACATTCAACTAAGGAAGATAAGTTAAAATTGGAGGACATACCCATTCTAAAGGAATTTTCTGATGTGTTCCCGGAAGAAATTCCAGGACTACCTCCGAAAAGGGAATTAGATTTCACCATTGAGTTAGTACCAGGAGTGGCACCAAACGCAAAGGCTCCTTACAGAATGAACATTCTGGATCTTAATGAACTTAAATCACAGCTTAAGGAACTGATTGATAAAAATTATATAAGGCCCAGTGTGTCTCCATGGGGATCACCTGTAATTTTCAGTAAAAAGAAGGACGGAACTATGCGTTTATGCATAGATTACCGCCAGTTAAATAAAATGACCATAAAGAACAGATATCCTTTGTCTCGCATTGATGATTTGTTTGATCAACTACGCGATGCAGAGATATTTTCTAAGATAGACTTGAGGTCGGGGTACCATCAAGTCAGAATTAAAGATGAGGACAAATTTAAGACTGCTTTCAGAACCCGTTACGGGCACTATGAGTTCGTGGTTATGCCTTTTGAACTAACCGATGCCCCAACAGTTTTCATGTGTCTTATGAATAATGTTTTACATCAGTACTTAGATCAGTTTGTAATTGTTTTCATTGACGACATTCTAATTTATTCTAAGACTAAAGAAGAACATGACGAACACTTAAAAATAATTTTACAAGTGTTAAGAGAACACCAACTTTACACTAAGTTCAACAAATGTGATTTCTATAAAGATAAAATATAGTAACTAGGGCATGTGATATCCAAGGATGGAATCGCAGTAGACCCAGACAAGATAAAAGCAATTAATGAATGGCCTGCCCCTAAAGACGTAACTGGTGTACGATCTTTTATGGGAATTACAGGTTACTATCGTAAATTTATAGAAGGATTCTCTCGAATAGTGAATCCTATAACCTCTTTACAAAAGAAAGGTAAGAAATTTATCTGGGATAAAAAATGCGAAGAAAGTTTTAAGAAGTTAAAAGAACTATTAACAACGGTGCCTATTCTAAAAATTGCTGATCCAAACGAAGATTTCATCATGTGCACTGATGCATGCAATGATGGACTTGGCGGTGTCTTAACACAAGAATGTCATGTGATTGCATATGAGTCTAGGAAGTTAAAGATTCATGAGAAGAACTACGCAACTTACGACTTAAAGTTGGTTGCCATTATACATGCGTTAAAGATGTGGCGTCATCACTTAATCAGAAGAAGATTTACAATAATGACAGATAATAAAGGGTTAAAATATTTGTTGGATCAACCAAATCTGAATGCAAGGCAAGCTAGGTGGCTAGCTTTCCTTAGGGAATATGATTACAGATTCAACACATTAAAGGTAAAGATATAAAGTTGCCGATGCCTTAAGAAGAAATGCTAGGCTAAATTTTGTTTCAGCAATCAGTACTTATAAAACTGATCTAGAAAATCAGATTAAGGAAGGAATCAAAATGGATGAAAAATATCAAAAATTACTTGAAAAGATTGCTGAAGATAATGCTAAAAATTTAATAATAGATTTCAGAATTGATGAAAGATGATTAATGTTGTATAAAAACAGACTTTATGTGCCTAATGTTGCTGAAATTAAGTTGTTGATTTTAAATGAATTGCATAAAAGTCCATACTTAGGGCATCCTAGTTACCAAAAGATGATAACAATGCCGAGGAAAGATTATTTTTGGCCAAGCCATGAAAAATGAGGTAGCTGAATATATTGCTAGGTGTATAGAATGTCAACAAATAAAGGCTGAACATCAACACTCAACAAGACTGTTGCAGCCACTACCTATTCCGGATAGGAAGTGGGAAATAATTAGTATTGATTTTATAACCATTTAACCTAAAAATCATAAACAAAATGATTCCATAATGGTAGTTGTGGATAAGCTTAGTAAAGCATCCCATTTCATACCTGTTAAAACAACCTACAAGACTGCTAACATTGCTGAAATTTTTATGAAACAAATTTTTCGTTTGCATGGGATTCCGAAAGTTATAATTTCTGATAGGGACTCTAAGTTTACAGGAAATTTCTCGAAGTCTCTATTTAAAGGTTTAGATAGTACTTTAAATTTCAGTACAACATTTCATCCACAAACGGATGGGCAGACAGAAAGAGTCAATCATATTCTTAAAGACATGTTAAGAATGTATGTTGGAGATCAGCCAGGTAAATGGGAGGAATACTTGCATCTTGCTGAGTTTTCTTATAATACTCATTACCAAGATTTAGCAAAACTCAGTCCATTTGAAATTTTATATGGCAGAAAATGTAATACTCCTATTTCATGGAGTAATCCAGTTGACAGGTTAATGTTAGGACCTAATTTATTAAAAGAAATGGAACTAACTGCGAAACAGGTTCAAGGCAATTTGAAAATTACACAAGATAGACAGAAAAGTCATGCAGATCTCAAAAGAACTAAAAAAGAGTTTCAGGTTGGTGAACATGTGTTCCTCAAGGTAAAACCCAAAAAGAGCTCCTTAAAGTTAGGAAGTTGTGCTAAACTAGCACCAAGGTATTGTGGACCTTTCGAAATACTGTCTAGGGTAGGACCAGTAGCATATCAGTTGGCCTTGCCACCAAATCTTAAAGTACATAATATATTTCACATCTCTCTTTTGAAAAAGTATGTGCATGATGCTACTTATGTGATTAATTGGAATGATGTACATGTGGAACCAGAAGGAGATTTTCTGGTGGAACCAGATTATATCCTCGACAAGAGAGAAATTTTGCTTCGTAATCATACAATTGGACAGGTAAAGGTGCAGTGGAAGCACCTTAGTCCAAATGAAGTAACTTGAGAATTGGAAAGTAATATGCGGGTAGCATATCCGAACTGTTCCAGGTGGAATTAGATGATGATGAATAAAGCAACATCGAGGACGATGCTAAATTTAAGAGGGGGTGTTTGTCACATACCCAAATTCTGAACATTTTATGTTGTCAGAAAAAACATTATTTTTTATGTTATTGTAAAGTTTTATGTTTATTGACCAAGTGGGGTCAAGGATGACTGTAATTAATTACTCTGGATATTTTATTATTTATAAATAAAAGAGGAGACAAATATCCAAAGGAGACTGTTGAATGAGTGCCCACTGACCCACTAGGAGGAATGGACTGGGGAGGAGAGAAAATTGACACTTGGCATCATCCTCAACTCACTTCTAGCTATTGCAGGGGGAAAATTCCCTATTTTTATGGTCATGTTCCCCAAGAAAGTGGAACTGAGCAGGTGGCTCATTAACTAAAAACAATTGACCAAAGACCTAGGCACGCTTTATCTACCCATCGAATTCAGTAGGAGGCTGTTCAGTTCTTACCTTGTGAAAATTTATGAAAGAGAAAGACAAGAGAGCACAAGAGATTCGATGAGGGGAAGGTTAGAAGTGATTGAGTGAGTTAAGACTACATTCTGAACTAGTGCAACCACATTGCTGAGTTCAATATTGCTAAAGGCAGAAGTATTACTGTCAAGTATTACTGTTGAGTTGCAAGGGAATTTATTCCATTCTCCACACAACATCTTCGTCCTGGTGGTTCAGTGAATAGGCTCGAGGGTCCTAAGGCAAGTAACTTGGTTGTCTTCAGGAAAAGGTTGGGTGGAATGGACTCCTTTGGCTGTTTGTCCCTTCTACATTTAACAGGTTCTAAATGTGTTATCTTATTTACTTTCTGTCTAATTATTTACTAAAGATATGAATGTTATTATGTTATCAGTTTATATTACATCTTAGATATCTTTTTACTGTTAATAAGTGTTTTAATTCTGCAATATTAACTACTCTGAAAATCCATATACCTGCTAGGTTAAAATGCTAAATGGATAGTTAAAATTTATGTTTAAATGATGAATGATAGAATAGAAATGCTCCCCTGTATTTTTCCACACACTATTTCAGTGCCATACTCTAGTATAGGTAAGAGGAATTAAAAATAGATTTGATTAATGATATACTGTAAATGGATTCAAATGATTAAATTTCCTAGATACATCTATTTTATTTCAGTACTATTTTACTGTTTTAGCTTCATTAAAACTTTATAGAACCCTAACTAGGAAACCTAGATATTTCTGCATATAGCTTAGCAATAGAAATTATCAACACTTTACACATATGTGCAATCCTTTTACAATCCAGAAGTTATACTTAAAATCAAACCTCACTTATGTGCAAAAGTTTTACGTAAACCTACTTTATAAACATTATAAAACAGAACATAGTTCATAAATATTTCAAAACAAGTTTAACTTTAATCATCTCATTTCTTTTATACATAAATGATAATCTTCGAATCAACTTATTTTCATAGCCTAATTATTTTAAAATAGATTATAAAGAATAGTATTACAAATAACAACATCGAATTATTGTATAAAACAACTACAGAAGCACGCTATAAATCTAGCTCTTCGCATAAACAACTTTGTTGCAAAACCCTAGTCGGTTCATGATCCACACACTTATTCACTTAATTATTTACACATAAATCTTATAAAAACATTATCGAAAGGAATCATCATTTACTCGAATCATTAAAATACACTAAGAAATTAACTAAGCATTAATAACTCTAAAGATTCGATCGGCCATCTCAGGGTTCAAACCCTGTTCATAAACTACATTTAGTATTACTATGATAACATTGCATTCATCTACCAAAACAAAGGAGTAATATGAGACCAGGGTTCGATACCCTAAGGGTTCGCCCAACCGATTTACGTTTTTATAAATTTAGCATTACAACATGTAAAGGTTTCTTCTATACAAATGTGCAGGGTTCGAAACCCTTAGTATCTCCTCAAGCATCATAAACACAGTAAGGAATTATGGTAGGGTTTTTAACCCAGCCTTACAGACATTGTATTACAAACAAATTTTTAAATAATATATTACAACCATTCATCAACAGCGACAATCTTTGCCCTAAAAACATGAGTAACAAGCATCACAAATCTTTTAATACAAAATAACGAAGGATGCTGAGAGCATTCTCTCAGGATTTGTATTTCAAACTTCTTTTGAATCTTGCTAAAACCATATGTTTTTATCCATAAAAATTTATACAGTAAGTGTTGAGAAACCAACGTAAGTCAGGTCGAGGGTTCAACCCTCCCTGTACCAAAAATGCCATACGGCTTATAAAAATTTACAACCAATTGTAAAAACCAAAGTATAAATAAAACCAAAATCTCAGCTAGCCAAACGAAGGCCGACATCGTGCCAAAGCTACACCAAAATCTTCTGAGTACAATAGATGCCCATAGGGAATCACCGAGGCTTACCAGGGCTTTTTAAGCTCTTATCCCTGTCTGGCTAAACTTAAAACAAATGCCGAGGTAGTAACCTTCCAGAACATCAATGTAATAAGTGGTTAAAACTTGAAATAGCTCAGACTTTAAAATTTAAGCATTGTTAATGTTAAACACTCGACGAAACACAAATGGGTTGAACATGGCATTGCCTGCAAAACCCTCGTAGCATGCTTGAACAAATCTGTGACGTATTAAGCTTTCAGCATCAACACTGGAGGTGCATGGATCCACCATCGAATCCCGTAAGGTTAACAACTCTGTAAAAGGCTTGGCTCATATAGCCTGCTGGTGGAAAAAAACAACTTACGGGTCTCAGTATCAAACCCCGGGAGAGACTGCCAGCAAACCGTTGTTACAAACCCTAAGAACCCGAGAGCCTTTCGGCCTCTCCTCCCACACTCTTTGCAAAATGAATGCTCCAGGTTATGGTCTCGTCGGGTAGTTCAAAACTCGGATAGGGTTTAACACATTAACCAAGAATCTTCACATGGAGACCTCTCATGAGGGATGCCAACGGGAATTCCACCCAAACACAATTAATAACATTTAAGAGTTATGGCTACATGTTGCACGTATTCCTACCAACACAGATATCCACCGAGACTTATGTTATGGTCTTCATTATTGCTACAACGTATAGTATGTTATGCATATAGTCAACTTACAATATAGTTTCTACTTAGAGTAATTCGAATAGCTAGTATAGTATGTTATGCATATAGTAAAGATCATAATGTATAGTTTCTACCTATATTAATTCGAAGAGCCATACTATGCATAAAGCATATGGTTTTGTGCATATAGTTTATAGTATAGAGCAATAGTATAGATGCATAAGGTTTATAACATCTAGCATTAGTATATAAGATTATAGTTATGATTAGATCTAACACATATGTTAGCACATGGTATAAAATACTAAGAGTATGGTTTGGTCATGTATAAAAACTATAATCGAAGTTGATCACATTAAGCCATGACTTAATAAAAATAAAATATAATGGCTTAAACATGAATTTTGAGTAGGAAGTTTAAATGCTATGTAATTTTACAAGACGCAAATGAATTACTCATTTAGTATGCCTTTCAAAGTATATAATAATATAGGTGACATTATATTGAATAAACCTTTAAAACTAATGATCGAAGCTAAGGTAGATCTCACCCTTGAACAAGTCAAGTTCTCTATACTTTTTAAACATCAGAGGCTAATTGAAGTTTTAAACAAGTCCTTTTTACATACATCGTTAATACTTCGGAAAGAAGTCTCACTCTTACCTGTGATTTGCGATAGAAGTTCAAGAGCGTTAGCTAAATAGCTAAGTAAGCCTCGGGGTGCCCATAGGACCCCTTCATCAAAAAGAAAATCAAATAGTTAGTACTTATAAATAAAACAATGCTATAGGAATTGACGATGTTTATGCATTTGCAGAAATAACTACAATTTTCAGAAAACAAAAATGGTATTAAAACATCTAGCAGTAAATGAAAAACATAAATACATACATTTAATAATTCAGACAATCATAGCATGTAATTGACGTAACATGATTATAACCTTGACGAGTAATTGAAGAAGTGTCGTCATCAGGCTGTTGTTTAAATAAACCAATTAACATTAATTATACTTCCGCATAACTAATGTAAGCATTTAATGCTACTTAGAAAATTTTAAATTTTTGTGAATTTTGCTGATGTTACAACGGAGGAGTCAAGCAAAAAGTGGCAACTTACGAAAGTTCGGTGGATCTCCAATGGGTTCTGCGCACTCTTACCTATTGTATGTTCAGCGATGAATGCCCTGTAGTAATGGACCTGAAAGAGAAGATAGTGTTGGTTGATGACTATAAGAGGCTGAAAAAGCTCATGGCCCGGAAGATACTCATCATGGTGAAGCACTTAGACTCTAAGAATACCAGGCCCTAAGCTACTCTTGGATCTTCCAGCAACGCCCCAATCATCATTGACGATGATGCTACTCAAACTGAAGCCCAATCAGGTGTTTTTGTGTATCATTCAGCATACCACTAATAATATTTTTTTCAATTTTGTAAGTTGCAATACAAATTTGATCAGACATTATGATAGGCTTAGATAGTGGCAATACAACATAGGTAGTCTCATTAAGAAATTTGTTGATAGACTAGGGCTCCAAGCTCTATTTTTTAGTCTGGTATCCCCTCAAGGGAGGATTATTTCTCTTTGTTTTGATGATATATGTAACATGAACTAATAGCAATGCCTCTATCTTATTTACAACAAAAAAAAATTCATGTACGGAACCATATTTCTAATTCTTTGTGTCACCTGTCCTCTCGTTTGGTTTAATCTCCATTTCTTTCATTTGCAATCTATATATTGAATGCAGTATGTTTGATACATGGTATTAAATTTTTCATTGTAAATAGATCAAATCGCAAGGTGATTCTATCTATTACCTATTTTCATATCAAATAACAGGATTGTTTTGTTTATTACCTATAGCTAGTGGACTATGTTTGATTTTCCCACTTGTAGGTGTATATGTTGTTGTATGTGATATAATATGTCTATTGTTTCTACCATTTTATCCCACTTCTAATGATTTGGTTAAACCATTAGAGCATGCATGTGAAGTGATAATATGCCCCTTGAAGAGCTACTGAAATACTTGTTTAAACCCCTAAATCCAGGCCAATTTGAACCTGCCCTTCAATGGTGACATTTAATTCTGTACATGTCACCATTCTAGAAATTAACGGTGATGCTTAATTTTGTAACTGTCACCATTAACGAAACTTCGGTGACTATACTTCAAGGCATGTAACATTTTTTTTAAAATTTGAATAGAAACGGTGATGATCCTTTATTGTGCATCGTTAACGTTTTTCAACAAAAATGAAATAATGGTGATGGTCCATTATAGAATGTAGTTAATAAAGTTTAGATTTATTAAAAATAATGACGGTCCTCTAAGTACAGTCACCATATATGCAACAATAGTGATGATCATTAAAGGCGTGTCACCATTAGTCACTATAATTCATGGGAAATAATGACGGTCATTGATCATCGCCATAGATAAATCAATAGTGATGGTCATAAAAGACATGTCATTATTGTTCATAGGAATTGGAAGTGGTCATTGATCATCACTAATAATGATTATTGGTGATGGACCTAAAACCATCTCCATATCTCCACTTTTGGCTATGATGCCTTTCGCGATGTCCGGTTGTTGATGACGGTCATTACAGGTATGTCACTATTGTTCTTTGGAATTGGCCATAGTCCCATATTGTCACTAATAATAATTATTGGTGACGGGCATAGCATGTATCCATAGCCCCCTTACTTTTGGCTACGTTTCCTTTGGTGATGTCCATTTTTTTGGTGACGGAGGCCTTCTTGATCGTCACCAATGACGTTATGGTGACATTTTTTTACCCTCACTAAAGGCTTTTTTATTGTAGTGGGGATTATAATGATTCAAATCCTGTCAACTACCCAAGGATTTGTTTTGTTAATTACAACAATTTTCTAGAGAGTTATTGTTTTTAGGGATACTCTCAATGTGATGAGTTATCCTTTAAGTTAATCGTGTTAATTTATTACTAGTTAAATAAGGAATTCATTCTATTTCCAGATTATTATTTGTAATATTACCAACTTGATATTGAAGAGGTATTTTGGAATATTAGCTCCTCAACCAGAAAACCAAATGGTAAAATCAAGACTAGGTTCTATACTTGGAACTATGAGGAGGAAATTGATTGTTTCCAAACAATTTCGGATGGCACCAGGAGGGACTTGAATGTCAGATCTGAGGCATGGATTTGTATTAGACACATATGATGTAATTATGGACACCTTCAAGTCGAATTTATGCATAAAATATTATAATTATATTCATCACTTACCTTGACAGTTGCACATTTTGAAGTGCATCACACCTGGGATGGCCCTTTCGCAAAGCCAAAGACTCCGAGGCAATGACCCAGGGAATTATGTGGAAATGTCTCTGCTACGAGTGAAATATAAATATAACTATGTTGCAGAAAGGTCCAAGCTATCATAGAAGTCACTAGACTCAATCGCATACTTTTATATTGCAAGAATCAATAATGAGGAGTAAAGTACTAGATTTGGGACTACTTCGTTAGTTGATTTCCAAATAGATCCAAGTAGCATTGGAAGAACGTGATTTATAGATATAAAGGTTGGGATTGGTCCTAGTATGTCTTACCTACTTGCATCAACTTACAATACTCGATTTGGTGGTCCAAAGTTCATGTAATTACATTAAAACGCAAAACTAGTCAGATTTCCAATGAATTTGAGAGTAGGGGAAATTGCTAGTTTTCTAGCACTTTCAAGGAGAGGCTAAGGGTCACGATTTCATGTATAATATCTGTAGTATTGATAATAATCAATTCAATGAAAATAAACAAGAATTAATCATATCTTTAGAATCACTATCATCAATCAACTATAACCAAACTTGCAGAATGTCAATTTACACTGAATAATTGCAACATAAGAGAACAATTGAGCAATGTTGGAGTAAGAGAAGTGTATTTTATTATTGTATCAGAGAAGAATATGATTTTACATCACATTACATTATATAGGTCACGCTTGAGAATCTATAGGAGCTCATAGGGCCTCAACCCTTCAATCTCCTTCTCTGCAGGCTACAACACAATGCAAGAAACAATACTGAAATGATGTTGGCTTAAGATAGGAATGCCAACATATAAAATGGACATTAAGTAGAATGTAACTACAATAGTAATTTAGCTTGAAAATATGTGAAAAAGACTGAATATCTCCTTCCTTAATGTTACATAGGGGCACATCTCCCTACTGCTTGCAAGGGGCACCTCACCCAAGCAAAGAAAAGATCAGAGCTCTTCAAGATAATTGATAAAATGGCCAAATATTCTTCATGGAGGCTCTCATACTCCTTTTATAAGATTCTGGTGGCTTATTTGGTAATTTGTATTGCACATGGACCACTTGCCTCATCAATTGCACTCTCACTAGCTAAAATTAGGACTTGCAACTTTTCCTGAGATCTCTTCCTTGCTTTCTTATCTTTTCTACTTTAGTTTGGTTTTCCTGCTTTTAGGAAAAATATGGAAACTTTTGCTCTTTTTTTTTTTGCTTTCCTACTTTTCACGGCTTTCCTTCTTTTCATTTTCTTTCCCGCTTTTCAGCTTCTTTCCTTCTTTTCATTGCTTTGTCCAGATTCCTTTGTGGTCCACTTTATCTTTTCCTTCCTATCTTCCTAGGTGCCACCAAATCGTGAGTATTCTCTCATAAAATCATAAATAAAATACTGATAAATAATTATTTATGAGAGAATGGGTCCTTTGTTGGTTGTGGAGCCTGATATTCCATTCTCATAGATGATGATTCAATCGTGTTTGAACCCCAGGTTTGGTTTTGATCCCGGCACGATCCCCAGGGGGTCCAGGGGAGTGTCGACACTTCCCCGGCTAGGGGGCGCGGTGGCCAGCACCCCCGAGAAAATTTTTTGGGGTTGTTTTCGCCAACAGTTTATGGGCCCATGGTTTTGGGTATCCCGTGGTATTTTCCCATTGTATTTCCCCTATAAAAGAAAGACATTGTAATACGGCTAGGGTTGATGTATTAGGTATTATGCATTGTAAAGATCTATGAGATCGGTAAAGAGAGTCCGTGAGAGAGTGTGAAGAGGAAGTGCAACGGCTGGACTGCAAGTTGTATCCCTTCACTTTGCTGGACGGTATAATAATAAGGATTGGCAATTTCAGTGTGGACGTAGCCCATCTTGGGTGAACCACAATATATTGGTGTCTCTCTTGTAATGTGTCTGTGTGATTATATTTACATTTCTGTTTATTGTTATTGCTCTGGGATCCTATTTTTCTAACATCCTTTGCTTATTTCTCTAATGTTATTTGACCCAATATTATTTGTCCTTGTAATCAATTTTGAATTGGATGTGCATACTTTCACATTGGGTAAGATATTTATTCATGTGGCCCACCTTTACCACTTGACTCATAATTTCACCCGTAGCAACAATTCCTCTTTCTCATTGGTTAGGAGTTTGTAATTTCTACTTGGATTTCCCACTTGTAATCCTTGCCAACCTTAGGATTATTTTAATCAATAATTTCAACCATAAGGATATTTAGCTTAATTGGTGAGTCAACCATAGCCCACCATCTCCTTCATGCACCTACCTTGTACAGTTAGCTCCAATTTTGCATTATTTCCAACTTTGGACATTATATTTAGCAAATATTTGACCCTTAGCACCAATTTGACAAACTATCATGAACATGGCTAAGTGGCTTAGGCCAATGCGGTCCTTAGCAAAATTTGGGGATATTACATTATTCTGCGATGATGTTAGTAAATAAAATACATAAATACATATCATAAGCAAGCAAACACAATGAATAAGAATATTTTTACCATGGAAACCCAAAATTAAAACCATCAACAACAAACCCTTGACCACTCCAACCAAGGCAAGGCTAATCCAACCATCATCGGCCTCTCCAGACCACTCTCAGGAAGTTTATAATGGATTTACTCAATCCCTTAAGTAAGCTTCATCACATACAATACCATGGGACACCCAAAACCATGGGCCCATAAACCACCAACGGTAAACCCATGTTTGACTCTTTTACCAAGTTAATTTTAACCTAACTTTTCCCCCATTTAAACTTGACTTGGGTTAATGTTGACACAAACCCAGTCGATAGGGGTTCCTCACTTTGTTGACATCCAAACCACCGTGATATCCCTGAGCACTGGCCCAGACAGATTTTACCTTGTCCAGCAACACCTGCGGAGCAGATGAAGTCTCACCCGAGGCGATCAAGGGAGAGCTGAAGGAGGACCATGTGTGTTTACTTATCAACTTATCGCAACATTAGTTAGTAGTTCTAATTACTCAGCATATACTTTAAACATAATTGCATCATCACTCAACATGTATCAACATTAAAACCATGAATGCACAAATAGGTCTAACATTATCACATCATTTGCAGCAAGGAAACATCGCATCATTCACAGATTCATACCGCAGATACTCATCACATTCATAACAAAAACTAGAAAAAGACACAGTGATTCTGCTCAAAATCCATCATATCATATTAACCTTCGCAACAAAACACAGATACATCAATATAGTTCTTCTGTCGCATACCCAAATTCACAAGACCAAAACATGTGCAATTCTTCTTCTCCTTGGTGTTCTCTCTATCTCTATCATAATCAAAACTTATCAAGATCCCCTAACACTTACAAATCAACATCTATTTATAGGCTTGCGCCTTTACATTCGTTGTCCACTTAACTAACCGCTTAACTACTTCTTAACCCATTCTTACAACAAAATGACCCTTAACCCTCACAATGCGGTTCAAAATGACCAAAAATACATAAAGTAATATTATTTCCGACTTGTGCGCGGTTTTCCTCCTTGTGTGGCATCTTTGACCTTGCGCAGCATCCGCGATGTTGCGCAACTGACTCATCCAAACCCGCCTGCCGACAGTTAATCACCTACCACCCTCAAAGTTTTAATTAGGTATTCAGGAATACAACATGGCCCCCTTCTTCAGTCTACCAAAATATACCTATAGAATTTTCATTGGTGACTCACCAAGCCAAGGGTATGCATGCCTGACCAAGTCTTACAACCATATGCCCATTTACATTGTGATCAAATTCCAACTCCATAAAAAATGCTTCCAATGAACTAATCACTTCTTCATCCACATCTTCCATTTGCTCATCCTCAAATTTTACCGTGCCTTTCTAGCTACAATTTACCATGATTCATATACCCATGAACCATCACTTTAACTTGTGAGCTTTACTGTATTCATTTAGTTTTCCATAAACTAATGTATGAGTAGCTTGGGTTCAATGCAAGCAACCATAGCTTCCAAGGCATTTACATTTTCCTTCAACCTCACTTTGATAATAGTTGTTAAGAAATAAACACATAATAAAGAAAACACAAACCAATGAAGAAGAATATTTTTAATTTGGAAACTCAAAACTAGGAAAATACACCAACGATAGATCTATTACCCTTGACGACTGTGACCAAGGCATGGCTAATCCGGCCATCACCGGACACTCATAGGCAATTTACAATGGAGTCACTCAAGCCCTTACATAGTCTTCATCACATGCAATACCATGGGACACTCAAAACCATGGATCCATAAACCACCAACGATAAACCCATCTTTGAATCTTTTACTAAAACAAGTTAATTTCTTACTAGTTAAACAAGGAATCCATTATTTTTATAGATGATTATTTCACGATGATTGGTCCATAATGACTATGTCTATATTATTCCATAACCCTACATGCCTAAAACACATGCTTCTAAAATCCATGGTTTTGGATAGATAATAAGTGTGTTTAGTTTCATTTCCTCATATCTTACATGAATAGTCAATGTCCTCTTCACTTCCTTAAGTCGCGCAGGTCATGTTGGAGTATTTAAGTTATTCTATAGAAACTAGCCCATGGCATACATTTCTTAATTTCACATATTGATGCTCCTAGGTCAATAATAATAGGTCTAATAAAAACACTTAAGAGACATATTGATTCTTACCACACACACATCAATCCATGTCTTAACATACTTCCATTATCATGTTATATTAATTACTTGCACCATCATACCACAAGAGTATATAAAAAATGTGCCACATGTTCTACAAATTTTATTCTTCAAATGAACATAGGTATCTCCATACTTATATATTAATGTTTAATGTGTAAGACATAGCCAAGGTCCATAATAAATTACTACCAACATAGAAGGTCCATCCCTCTTCCATAATAAATTACTACCAACATAGAAGGTCCATCCCTCTTGCACCAAGGTTTTAAGGTTTTTGACACTATATATCTATAATTTATGAGTTCAACCTCGACGACATCCTTTTGATATATTTTCCTTACCTTCCTATTTGTCGTTGAAAGTTCCCAATGTTTAAGGTTCAACCTCGAGTAGGAGTACTTTTTGAGTTGCTCCTTATACCATTCTTCGTTACATTACATATCTAATATATTGGGGTTAATAAGGTTCGTCTGCTTAGTTAAATTTCTCTTTCGGACTTGCACATATACCCACTTGGGTATATTAGAGTTTAATCACATATACCCACTTGGGTATATTAGAGTTTAATTCATGGTTTCATCTTTCACCTAGATGTTATGTAACTAACTTGTGATTATTATAACCATACACATTTCCCATGTACAAAGTTAAATAACTAATTTAACTTTCCACTTTCCTTTCTACCCGATTTTATTTTCATATCTCTATCCAATGACTCCTATTTTGGTGTGTTCAAGGATTAAAAATGTCATCAATTAATCACACCCACACCATTCATCTTTTGCAACAAACACACTCCCCACCTTATTTGTCTCAAAGCACTAGAGCTTTCCTCTCCATTTCCCCGTATTTGAAAAAGGCTCTTATGCTCTCCATTATTTATCACTTGAACACAAATCTTACGTAGGTTATGTACAAGCAACATTCATTCATACTGTTTTTTAGATCCTTGTCTAAAAATATGTATAATTAAATAATAAATTAGTGGGATAGTAGGAACTGGGGCTGAAATAAGTAAAGCTAAATAAATTTGTATATATATGGAGATTATTACAATTATTTAAAGATACACATAGTAAAGAAATGTAATATAAACTCCTCCTTATCTTATGAAGATATGAATTCCCCATATATTGACTCATTGAGGTTGCCATCAAATCCTTGAATTTCTTTGAAGTCATATTCCCTAACTATTGTTCTCCATATTTAACACAATCAATATACATTTGGCTATATTTTGGTAAATATGGAACAATACATTTAACAAAAACTTATACATATTAAGCATGGAATGAAAAAAACTTGAGATACTTTGCATATAACCAAAGTTGTTTTTGTACCATTATTATGCAGCATATTCACCAATGGACAAATTTTAAAAGTAATCACAATTAATGTGTTGTTGTAACAATTATAGGGATAGTGTGGGTGTGCAACATGGAAGTAAAACTAATATATTCAGATCTTTCCTAATATACAAAATAACCACTAACTTTCTCCATAAACTAACAAGTTTAATTCCAACAATAAGGTTCAATGAATACCACTAGTCTCGATAAGAAAATACAAAACATATAATCATGCCTTCTATAGGGTTGCAGGGGATAAAACTTGAGCACTAATAATAATGACTAATTTCCCACTTGTTTTATAATTATTAGTCATAGCTTGTACTTCCAAGAGTACTTAATTATATGGTATAAAGGAGGATGGGAGAAAACACTCCTTTCCACAAAATCAATATCTTGATATCTCTATGATAAATTTGTAATTCTTGTGAGCTCCATAAAATACCCAAGGATTTCAAAATGTGATCAGTAATTGCTTACCCATATGAAGAAGAAGAATTTTATGTCGCTTCCAAGGGTGGTAGTATCCACAAAGCCTTAAACTGCCAATATTTCAATTTCAAATGTATTCCTTGAAGGAAGTATTAACACATGTTGCATCAAAGTGTCGCTAAGAGATCCTGGAGGCATAATCATGTCATTCACCAAGGACTAAAATGGATCTAGAAAGAGCATTACCTCCAAAGTTCTTGTGGTTCATCTATTATTGTTTATATCAAACTATTTATTGTTTGGTGTTTTCCATCTGCAAACCCTTTAGCATTAACCCTTCCACAAGGTGCTTTTGAAACATGACAGAGAGATAGTGGGTACCTCAAAATTATAGACTAATACATTGTTTGACAAGTCATGCTAATAATGTTAAAGTCACGAATTTGAAACTTGCATAGGACATTTAAGATGTTTTCTCTAATGTCTCCTCACAAGAAATCCTAATCAAAATTAGAATGGGACCACATTGATCAGTAGTACAAAAAAACACTTCTATTATATATCTAGATATCATTGAAGCACCAAATTTCAAAAACCCCAACACCAAATGTAATAGACAAAAATACAAAAATTATCCAATAGGAAATTGGTCCACTGCATTGTGAATCCATTTTGCTTGGTTTTTACTTCCTCTTTTATCCCTATTGAAATTGTTTATTTTTACATATATAGTCATATTTGAAATAAAAAAATCTTACAAAATCCACATATGTTAGATATGAAACCTACACTTTCATATATCAAGTCTAGCTTTGGCAAGGATATGTTTACAGTTTTTATCCTTTACCCTAAGTTTTAGTTTAGGGATTATTCTCCTTCCTGCTTCGTTTTGTAGGTCTAAGAGTGGTATAGCTTTGGCATCATACCTTTGGTAATTGTGTTTGAGGTATTGAGTGTCAAATACCGAGTAAAAATGAGCACTTTACCGGTCCACTAATTGTTTTCTACAACTAACAAAATAAGAGATATGAATAGAGATAGATATTCAATACAAAACACTTAATGAGGGTTTTTTATGTGAAGGTGTATAGCAGATCAAAAGCATTGCAAGGATTGAGGGAGCTTTTGTTACAACCACTTATTTATTCAAGAGAAGCAACCATTATGGGGTTACAATGGCTTAATGGTTTATTGGTATATGGGCCTCTAAATACTAACACGATAAGCTTGGACTATGCAATTGTTTGAAAATGAGGTTCCCATCTCATTTTGATAAGGTCTAGTTCATAGGGAATATGTTGGAGAAAGTGAAAATATTTTGTGGGGGGGGTTTCTAAATCATCCTTGCAAGTTGCAAAGGTAGACTGACCACAATATTCATTAATGAAATTGATTCACTTTTCCCTCATCATGACTCAATTCTCTTTCTCTTATGTGTGCTAGAAAGAAAAGAACCTTAGAGTTGCCACTAATTGTGTGCATCATCATTAAGGAACTAATCTTAAATTTGGATTTCTAAATTTAGATAAAGAAGATAGAACCCCTATTGTCTTTGGAGGAAAGACAATGCTATGTTATCAAATATTGAGACATATTGACGAGAAGGGATTTTGAGAATTAAAAGCTAAAGGTATGGTTGAAGGTATGTCTGATTGCACAATAGATTTTTATTTTGTGGACATTTCATATGTGGATAGTAGAATCGAGTGAGGTTTCCATCTTGTGCGACAAGAGCAAAGGAAATTTTCTAGAGTTAATACACCGTGATGTGTTTGGACCTGTACCTATTCCATCATGAGGTAATTTTTTGTATTATGTTTCATTTTTAGATTATTTCTGAAGGAACACATGGATTTATTTCCTTTGAAATAAATTTGAGTTACTTGATAAATTTAAATAATTTAAGGCTCTTGTAGAGACTTAGACCTAGAATAAAACAAAGGTGTTGAGGAAAGATAAAGGCATAGAGTTCTATGAAAATGAATTTGAATAATTCTATAAGAGTTGTGTAGTAGCAAGGTAGAATACTACTCCATACACACCTCAATGGAATGGAGTTGCAAAAATAAAGAATAGTGCATTGATGGAAAATGCAAGGAGCATGCTTTGTGGTGTTGGGATAGTACGAGAATTTTGGGTAGAGGTAATGGATATTGCATGTTATGGACTAGTAAGAAACCCTCTCTTAAATACCTAATTTTTTTTGGGTGTGATGCTTATGTACATGTTTGAAAGGAAATAGGTGTAAGTTGGATAATAAAGCTGAAAAATGTATCTTATTAGTTTTAAAGAAATATTTTAAACTTTGGAAACAAGTAACGAAAAATATTGTTTACAATCGAGATGTCATTTTTAGATAGGTTAAAGATGCTCCCAAATAGGAAGTCCCTATGATGGAAAAGGAACCAGAGAAAATGGAAATTGAATTAGAGGATGAATATTTTGATGCAACAGATGAAGCTCAATCAAAAGAAGAAGAACCTCATACCCCATTTTTTAGGAGATCATCTTAGGAAAGAAGGAAACCAGAAAGGTATTCCCCTCCTAATTTTTGGTATTGTTTTGCTTTATCTATTACTAATGATGATCCTAGAAATGTGAAGGAAGTAGTTGATTCAGAGGATAGTAATCTCTATAAGAAGGCCATGGTTGAATAAATGTATGCCTTGGATAAAATGAAACTTAGGATCTAGTCGAGTCACTAGCTAGAATAAAAATCGTTGCTACGAAAAATTATTGGTAGCAAATGGTTGTTTAAGAAGAAGTTGAATGCAGAAGGTAAAATGGAGAAGTACAATGCCCATTGAGTAGCAAAGGGATATTCCCAGGTAGAGGGAATTGATTTTGGTGAATATCTAGTTGCTAAATTGAATCCAATTGGATTCCTTATTTCTACTATTGCTTCGTTTGATATTAAAGTGGAGCAAATGGATGTGAAGACAACAGTCGTACATGGGGATCTTGAAGAATAAATCTACATGAAACAACCATAAGGTTTTATAATAAATGGAAGGAAATAGTTAGTCTACAAACTAAAGAATTTATTTTATGGTATAAAGCAATCTTCGAGGATGTGGTACCAAAATTTGAACACATACGTTCCTATATTGGGGTTTTTGAGAAGCAAGGATGATCACTATGTATATTCTAGTCAGGTTGGTGATCACTTCATTAATATAGTATTGTATGTTGATGACATATTTTTCATTGGAAACAAGATCAATGTAATAAAGGGGGCGAATTCACAACTAATTTCCAATGTTGACATGAAGGATCTTGGTGTTGCTAACTTCATACTAGGAATGGATATTAAAGGAGATCACGCAAATAGGAAACTCTGGTTAAATTAGAGAAAATATGTGTAGATGACATCTCAAAGATTTAGCATGCAATAAAGTAAAATGGTCAAGGCCCCTATTCTTATAGGTGTAAATTTATATGTAGACTAGTGTCCCAAGACACGAGAAGAGGAAGAATACATGTCACGATTTCCCTATGCTAGTGTTGTTGGTAGTTTGATGTATGAAATGGTATGTAGAAAACTATACATTTCTCATGAAGTGGGATTTTTAACAAATATATTTCAAAATAGGGAAATGAGCACCATAGATTATGCAATTTTCTACCAAGGAAGACCTGGACAAGATAGAGTAATAGATGTACAGGTATTTGTTAATGCAGACAAGGTTGGAGATCTTGATCATAGAAGATCTACAAGTGGTTATGTGTTTAACTTATTTGGAGGAGCTATTAGTTGGATGAGAAAGAGACATGTTGTATTTTCATTCTCAAGTACAAAAGTTGAATACATGGAATTCACCCATGCAAGTAAAGAAGCTGTATAGTTGCAGAGATAGTGTTCATGTATTGGATTTCCACATAAAGTTGTAAGGTTTGATTGCGACAGTCAAAGTGCAAATTGTTGGAAAATAACCATGCTTATCATGCTAAAACAAAGCATATTAATGTGCAGTACCACTTTGTGAGAGAGATATGGGTGAATAAAAGAAGGTGTTGCTAGAAAATATTGATGCCTTGAATAATTTTGTAGGCTCATTGGAGAAGCTTATCAATACTAAGAAGTTATATTGGTGTAGAGAATATATGGGAATTAATGCCCTAAACTTGTGACCCTATCAATACATGGCCCATTATTGTGAAAATTAAACACCAAATGGGATAATGTTGGGTCTATGTATATTCTTTTCATGTGGGTTGTGTCACCTTGTAGGGTTCAAAGTAGCACTCCAAACTTTGTTTGCTATTGTTTGGGAAACTATGTTATTAATCTTGGTTAAGGGATTGGGGTATAAATCTAATCCAGGTTAACATATTATATTTGTGGAATACATAAATAATGTATTATGAATGGTTAAGAAACACAGTGAGAAAGATAGAGGTGTGGCTCTAAGTTTTGTTATTTCTTCCTAATTAAGGGTCTTCAGGTTAAATCTCTATGTACAATGTGTGTGTCATTGTTTAATATATATTTTTCTTAAGAATGTGCATGCATTGTTTCACTTCACATGTTTTAAATTTACAAAATTGATCCCTAGTTGCAAAAAGTGCATTATTTTTTATTGAGCAAAACCCTAGTTCTAGAAATAATCCAATAAAACATGCTTTCAACAACTTGATCATGAGAGAAGGGAGTCCCTAGTTGTAATCTGATGTCATGATTCCAACATAATTAATGGATCAACAAGCCAAGTCATGGTTATCATTTTATGGTGATCACCAACTCACTTCCAAAGTTATTAAGGGGGCATGGTGAATATGTGTTGTGGGAATAGTAACCAAACCAACAAGCATAATTGAGTTTCATAAACTACTACAAGTGTGTTTGGGAAAGGCCAATGTGTACACACTATCCACAATCCATAGACCTAGAGTTTTAGAAAGTTGACCCATAGTTGCAAAAATTGCATTATCTATTACTAATAAAAACCCTAGTTCTATAAATTGTCTAATAAAACAAGGTCTAGGATGCATGCTCATGCAAGAGGGGAATCCCTAGCTATAATCTAATGTTACAAGTCCAATAGAATTGAAATATTGTCAAGTCAAGTATCGGTTATCATTTCATAGTGATTTCCAACTTGATTAAGGGACACATGGTGATTTTTTGTCGGTGGCATAAAAACCAAATCAAGCAACATAACTGAGTGTCATCAACTTATATAATTGTGTTTGGAAAAGGATAATGTGCACACACTATCCACAAGATACAAACCCATAGTTTTCAAAAAGTGACCCCTAGTTGCAAAAAATTGCATTGTTTGTTATTGGAAAAAACTCTAGTTCCAATAAAACATGTTATCAGCCACATGCCCATGTGAGAGGAGCATCCTTAGTTGTATCATGATGCCATGAGCCCATGGGAGAGGAGAATACCTATTTGTATCATGATTTCATGATACCATTGGAATCTATGGATCATCAAGTTGTTGGTTATCATTTTATGGTAATTTCCAACTTTCTTCCAAAATCCATTACGGACACATGGAAAAAAAATTGTTTTATGGGCATAAAAAAATAACTAAGTAGAAAAATTGAGTGTTGTCAAATCCTACAAGTGTGTTTTGGAATCCAACATGTACACACTATACATAAGCTACAAACCCAGTGTTTTAAAAATTGACCACAAGTTGCAAAAATCACTTTGTATGTTATTAAGCAAAACCAAAACACACTTTGCATGCTTAATGCAACTAGGACCAAAACATGAAAATAATCCTTATTTGTTTCACATTACTTCATGAGCATATAAGTATCATGTTTCATGTATAGATATCTTATATGATGACCTAGATATATCTTATATAATGACCCTAAACACTTAATCCAAAGCGAATACAAACATAAACTCTTGTATGCATGGTTATAGGTGGTTGTTTAAGTAAATTGGATTTTTATTGTAATTGATGTGTCATGTGTGGAGGTATGTGGAAGACACGCTCAAGAGACGGTTGTGGTGACTTCCTATGCTTATATAGAGAATGGAAGATAGTCATGTGCAAGACAATGATCCAACAATTAAGTTATATTGATGAAGTTGTAAAGCAATGGCTCAATTAGAAGGAAAAAATGAGTTGTAGAGAGTGGTTGCCTCAATGGAAAATAAATACATTGAACCAACAATCAGGTAATCATCCAATAGGATTTAGGTACCAAAATGGATAATATGATAGGACATATTCCTATAAGCATGTGTTCCTCACTCTAAATCAAAATATTTGTTTATAATGCTCCAAATTGTTCACATATGCAAATGTATATTTTATCCATAAGCATTGTTGCTGCACAACCGAGAAACCAAGTCATTGCAAGGTAAATCAACTACTAACCCAACAAAACTATGGGATCTCCAACCCAATGTATCTCTTTCAGAAGGAAACCCCAATACTTTACTTAATACTAACCAACAGTTGCTAGCTTTCACAAGTACTAGTTTGGTTTGAGAGTGTGTCTAAGATTATAAGGATTGAAATAAGACACACTATGAAAAAAAGCCAAGGGTTTATTAGAATTTAGGATTCAAATACAAATTCCCTAGTTTGATGAAGTTCAAATTAACTATAATAAAGTTGGTATATGAAATACATAACTATGGAGAACATTCAAATATCATGACAAGTGTGAATATAAAAGTATGAGCAATTTATATGAAATTATTGACAATATTTATCCCACTAACTTTGGCTTAGTACAACAAGGAGTGTCAAATCATTATATCTCTTTGATCTGCATGTGGGTTCCAATAGTGATGCTCGACCCAATTTCTCAGAGCACTAAACAAGAAGGATCAACCATACCCTTGGCCACTTCACTCGACTACCCAACTATGTGGAGAGTAATCTTCCCAAATGTTGTGTTCGATGCACTACAATGACAAGATGGTCGATAGGATAGTTTTAGGTGTCCTAAGGTGGTTTCCAATATACTCAAGGTAGTGGATTCCAAATCCATGTTCAAGCCATGTCTAATTCAATACCACTTGCATGGGGTATCAACGAGAGTTACAACGGTGGCCAACACTAGTCCCTACTATGTCTAGGATACAGTCTACACTTAAGAACCAATTGTATTCACAACTAATATGAATCCTCAACCACATGTTTGCATGCCTAACGATAGATAAATGTTTTTTTTTATAGACATTAGAACACGTCTTCTACCCAAACCCACAAGATTTAAAAATAATGTCTCGTATGCCATATGTTGCTCAACCATCAATACTAACCATGTCTTGAAAATAGAACATCAACATCTCATCAATCTTTGAACCACAGTGAAGCAAATTTTGTAAGCGCAATATCAACCACAAAATATATTCACATATTCATCTAAAGTGAAATAAGAATATGATACCTCCAATGGAAATAATTTGTCGAAATATGAACAAGTGTTAATAAATGTGATCAAGATGTGTTATGTGTATGTGTGCTAGAAATAGTGGGCATATAGTTTCATATCTAAGAAAAGGTAGAGATATGAATCTTTCTTGCTGTAATTTATTTGATCTAAGAACTATACAATACTAGTAATCAAGAGCATTAAAACATGCAGAAGGGTGACTATATAAAACAGATCTTAACAATAGTAAACATGCAATAACAACTCAATAAAAGAGTGATGCAAATCAGCCTAGATTAACCTAAAATTGCACAATCCTAAGGTTTATCACACTGATTTATATTGGTGTTTATTAGGTGTAGAAATGAAAGTATGAACAACAATAGAAAAATAAGTTATCTAAATGCTAACGAGATGATTTTCATGCAACCAGTAACTTGAAAGGACATAGGTAAATCATAAATTCTTCAAAACTATTAGCTACACTATGTAACAATATTCAATTAAAGGAAATAATTGATCAAATAAAATTAGGTCATCAAAAGAGTGTTAGCGCAAATCGCAAGTTACATAATCACCATGCAACAAGACAAGAAGAACCTAGATGCACCATTTAGATCTTAGATGCTTAGTTCAAGTTATTTTTCTTAGTTTACTGGTGTGCTTCCCTTCCTTATTTTTCAGATATGGTTGTTTAAGTATAAGCAAGGAAATCTAATTGGGCTTTCGCCTAATAAATGTGTAGATCTAGCTTCAACGAGACTAGTTACAATGGTGAATCATAATAAAAGAAGCAACAAAATAATGTGATGGAAGAAGAAAGGAACAAGCAATAAGACCAGGTGCCTTCGGTGACAGGTAATGGATTCGATTCACTCCACAAAGATGGAAATCTGAAAATAAACCCCAAAATTTCATAGAAACCCTAAGGCAGTCCACGATTTTCTCCAAGCCAAATTTCACTTGACTAAACCCTCTTTGATCCAACTCATTGTTGATCAAAACCAATGACATGAAATTAATAGAAAGTCCAATATCATCAACATTCAACCACCATGGAGTTATATTAATCATATAGGGTAACAAAACAAATTCCAGAAATAAAGGCATGAGCAATCTATTTCCACAATCCTATTTTATTACCAATTTCTCAAAAGTTTTCAACAGTTAAAGATTCATATCATATATGAAATTAAAATGCATAGATAATACCTCATATCTTGTTGAAATCTATGATCATATTACCAAAGGAGAGTGAGAATCGAAATCACTATACCAACATACACCACAAGACACAAGAGATATTTCAGAAATCACAAGTTTATTCTCATTCCTAGACTCCAACCCCTTACAATGAAAGTGCCCTCCTCTTTTATATAACAAGAGGGAACATGAATACCTAATTCTAAAGATATCAATGGTTGAGATCTCATGAGGATGATATTTTACAAATCAATGGTTCAAATTTTAACATTTACAAAGATGAATACATGAAATTCCAAGTTGCCCTCCTCTAGAGAGGGGAAATAGCCAAGTAGCTGACATGGGTTCCAAGGTTAATTGAGATTCCAAAGTGGATTGAGATGCCAAGGTGGACCATGTAGAGATGCCTCCTCATCAAATCAAACAGTTGAAGTTGAGAATGAATTCTCCTATATCAATGAATTCTCCCTTCATGGTTAATTCGCCCTTCATATTGGGCCAAGGAATATTCCAAGCGATCATTGGAAACAAAAGGAATTATTCCACATAATATCTAGAGTGACTCATATGCCAAATAATCCAAAATAATTTTCCCTTTATGGCTTAATTATTAACCCAACCATGCTTAGGCATTTTTTTAAATCAAACAGTAGGAAAAGGTTTAATTAAATGTCATTAATCCAAAAGTGGTGTATATTCATGAATACGAAAGGGAAACTACCTATGATGAGTCCATGTATCCTTTGAGGATAATATCAATCAAAATCCATGTCAAAACCTTCTTTGAGAATTCCTTTTACAATCTGCTCCAAATAATTAATTCTAGACTTGGGCATTTTTAAATTAAACCTTAGGAGAGGTCCAATTAGTTTCCTATTAGTCCAAAAGTGCATATAACCAATGCAGAAAGGATCCAATTTTATTTCAAAGTCTATGTGAATACTTAATGAATAAGGCATGTGTGTATGCTCTATTGTCCAGTCTGGTTGACAAGGTCAAATTGCCCTGTTGACCAAGTCAAACTAGTGGAAAAAAAAGTTAAACTTGGTCAAACTTGACCAATGAAGATCTAGACATCTAAATATATCTGGAAGGAGGATTTTTATATCTCTAATGCTTTGAAATTTATGAAGTATTGAAGTAAAAAATTACACACAATTGATTATTTACATGAGTCATCATGTAGCCTAAGTCATAGATCATGATGCATAATTTTCAAAAGTATTATTTTGGTTAATGTTTTAGGAACACATCAAAATCATATCAACATCAAAAATATTTACAAGGATTTGTTCTTGCTTGTGTGGGGATGGATGGATAGTCCAAAGGTTGGTCAAGTGGATTGACCTGGGTTGATTGAATGACTCAAGATGTGGTAGACAGGGATCCTTTGTGATCTTCACCACCAGTGTGGACAATAGGGATGTGTCTTAATAGGATTATGTTATGACGTACTCCTCCTTTCGACCTTATCAAGTAGAATCCTTTATTATTCTTTTATTTTTATTTTCCTACTCCCTTTTCTTCTTTTACTTTTCTTCTTGTACTTTGAAAGTGGCGACCTTGCCTTGATTGCAAGTATGTTTGGAAAATTCTCCTTTTGATCTTTCTTTCATTTTGGTTGCTTGATTTGTGAAATTTTATTGGTCCCTCTTGATTTCTTTAGGATCTCATATAGATTTTATTTGTCACCATCTTCTGGTACAATTAGTCTTGGACTGGGATATTTTCTTTAATTTCCCTTTGGAGACATGAGGGAACGACCTCCTTGTTTTATATCTAAGGGGAAACGATGTTAAATGATAGATCCTTGTGTATAATAACAGTTATCCTCAGGTATATACCTGGGAACCTCCTAAATCATCGCATTATTCACTGCAACACAAGTGGTGCCAATCCACAGGGAAAACATGGAGGCATTCATGGTGAAGGGGACACGGAGGGGGAGATCCAAATTCACTCTCTCAACCTTAAGCCAAATGGGTTACAACACAAGGTGGAATTATATGAGTAATATGGAAAGGTAAATATGGAGTCAAAGAATAGGGGTAATCCTTGTAAATACCAAGAGTTGTTTTTGTTGTTGATATGTAAACAAAACAAAAATATGTCATCCTTATTAGACTATGATCAATACTACTAGATATACTCATCAAAACAATTCATTGTAGTGTAACATGAAACATGATGAAGTAAAACATCAATACATAGCATTATCATAATGAATCCTCAGGAATTTCATGGTAATACATCATGGCATGAACTCAAATCATCTCTTGGATTTCCCATCATTGATATTCTTCTATGGGTACAAAAGTGTAGACCTCATCCTCACATATAAAGCAAAAAATAAGTGAAAAAAAACCCATACTATATGTGGTATAACATCTAGCTCCATGGTGGACAAGTGCTTTGAGGAAGAGATTGCTTGAGAACTTCATCATTTCTAGTACACAGCATCTAATAACCAAAAACACCTACAAAACAAAATATACCCTCCTCACAAACCATTGTTAGTCACAAGTTTATTTCAAAGGTTTCAAATAAATTCAACGTTGTCAAAAAATTTCTAAGTATTTTGCATAAATAAAATCTAACTAGATGACATGGAAAAGAAAATGTTCAAAAGTAAAGAGAATCAATTATAAACCTAATCAAAGCAAAAGCACAAAAATGACAAATAAGGATTCGTTGGCCCAAAAAATTGTACGGTATTCAACAAAGGGGTATCAACCCGATCCAAAGGCTTTATGTACCCTTAGTCGTTTACAATTGGTTGATCCCAATGGATTTACGGCCCCATTAGACGACTAACAAACCTATACTAAGACAAGCACTGAACAAAGTAACTATGTGGACATTACCCGACTAGTTTATATACAGGATATGTACTTTACTTACAATGGGATTCTTTCCTGCTAAGTCTCGGGAAAAGTTTTGTTTTGACCTATTAATTTTATAGAAAATAATAAAGTTGATGATTAAAAAAAATATGAACTTTTGTTTAACCTTAAGAATTATTTTATCTAACTTGAAAAACATACCGCGATTAAACTACGAAAATGAAAAATGTTTAAAATAAACTATTACTTGTCCAAGTTGTAATACACTAGTCTATGTTCACCGATTTGGATTTCAATGCTTAATTCCACGGGACTCTGGGTTTTGCAATGTTGAAATCACTCACACTTGAAAACCAATATACTCATGTGGATCACCCTTGTGAAAATAAACTATTACATAATTTATTGCAAAATAAGAATTTAAAATATTTAAAATGGTCTATGAACAATAAAAAACATTTTGTTGAACTCGTTTTTGTGTAGCATACATAAAAAATATCTACCAATTAATAATAAATCAAAAAATACATTTCATCTATTAAAAATTGATATTAAAAGTGAGAGAAGAATTCTATAAATATTATCACTCAGAACTCAGTTTAGAGTTAGAAAAGGTGTGTTAACTCTTCTCCAAACTACAGAAATTCGATTCATCAAATATGGGTTGATGCATATATAAACATAAATAAATTTATGCTCTTGCCAAAATACCAATTCATAACAAGAATGAAGTGATATTTATAACTAGAAAAAGATCATTTTTAGCAATTAATTGATTAATAAATCAAGACAAAACAACAACTAATAAATTCAACATAACTATGTAAAATATCACCTGCAAGTGAAAAACATTCACGCAAAGATACTCAAAACAGAGGTTTATGAAGTAATAATTTTTTTATTATGTCTAATAAGTCATATATCCATCAAGTCCAAAAAAATATGACCCTTTCAACCTTGTTTATCTTTCTCTTTATAGTCCAACAAGAGGATTTGCAAAATCATAATTGTCGTGATTTGAACCAACAAACTCTAACCAACTGAATACATGTGTCCAATTGGCCCATCATAGATACATTCAAATCAAGCCAAAAATAGATAAACTCCAACTAAACTAATTCGACCCTGCGATTGAGAGAAGATCAAGGCATTGGGATTACGAAACTTTAGGTCTTCATACTTCCCAAAAACTGGCACATACATGATAAACCATTTGGAGGAAACTTGTTGTCAAAACCGAAAAATATGGGATATACCTACAAGATGTAACAAAAAAAAGAATAAAAATAAAAATAAAATAAAATAAAGTGGATCCAAAATATTAATTCTGGAGCTCCTTCTAATTAAAACTATATGAAAATAAAATGACCAAATCAATAATAAAAATAATTCTACTTACCATCACTTTATGAAAATCATTAAAATAACTAAGATCCTAAAGTGTTTTGACCAAAAGCAAGTAATTTAGAAGCATCAGGAAAAACATAAATGTTTACTCTCGTGATATGAATTACAGCGGGCATATCTCTTGGCCTCGATCTCTTGCTCAATTGATTGAGTTCTTCTTGATTCTCTTCTATTAATCTCCTTTTTTCATTAAGAATATGATTGATAGTATGATGCAAATCATCATTTTATTGAAGAAGGGAATCGACCTTATTGATGTAATAATTGAGTAAATGCTTATAGCGAGGACAACATAGTTTGTGTTTCTTGCTATGTTGGACCTGTACCTCTTCCATTTTAGCCACCAAATTTCCTATCTCACTTAATATTTTAAACCTATATTCAATACATGGATAATTAGGATATGAACCAACACCCTCGGGCAAAATAAAATCAGTTGTTCTCTTACGATCCAACACTGAATACTGAACATGATTCTAATCGGGAGTTAAAGACTGATCATTTTGATTTTTTTTATGTTTTCTAGGTTCAAGGATGGCATCAACATCTAACGGTAAATTTGGGCTTTGTCCCTGTGGGTCACCATTTTTCTTATTCTTCCAATTTCGAGCAACGTGGGACAACATCCTAGCCATGTGTTTTCCCGCAACCTCAACATCATGAGCTTTATCCTTATGTGACTCTGATTTTGTTATTCCATCTCGTGGACAATGAGGTGTGAGACCAACTGCATATTTCAATGGGGAATAATTATTTGTAGAATCATGAATTGCACAAGGGACACATCTTTCACTTGACATGCGGGCTAAACGAAAAAATCGTGAGGAGTGTGAGAAGTACTGGGTAATTCTATTTTAACTTGGGAAATATGTGAAGGAGACATGGGAGATAATACATCCTTATTAGTAGCTTCCTTGGGTTGGTCATGCTTTAAGTCAAGAAAACTAAGATTAGCACCAATATTAATTGATTCTTCAATAATATTATTAGTTGATTGAGCTTTACCCTGTGAAATAAAGTCATCATAAAAAACAATGGGTTTTTCTTGCATCAAAGTTTTAACATGGTCTTGTCATTGGAAAAATTCATAAATATCTTGGGTTCTCTTCTTTCTTCCTGTCGTATTCTCTATCATGTCCCGAATGGTTAATTGATCATCCAACACACTCAGAGCCACCTCTTCTCGAACAATTGGTACAGAAGAACTCTTGTAATGGTCAACGTCGTCAACGGGATCTACATGTACACTTGCTGAGGGGTTTTTAATATTTGAAAGATTGGTCTCGGTCTGATGAGTGAGAGACAAAATCTCATCATTCTCTCTATAGACTCGATCCTTTTCAGGTGATCTTGGAGTCAAGGGATCTGGGCTATCCATACCCGAGTCATATATGATCACATTTTGCGATTGCGGGGAACGAGGTTTCTCATATTTAGGGTCTTCTTCAGGAGGAGGTATTTCATTAGTAGCTTTAATAGATGTTTTTGACCGACTGGGAGAAGTATGATGGTTATCATGACCATAATTATTCTTAGATTCCATTAAACGTTGTGAAAACCATTTCTTGAGAGAAAACCATCTCATGTATCCCCGAGTTGATTAAGATGGTGCTCTATGAGAATTTTGATGAGGCTGTAATGGCATATGGTATGCCCATATTTCACTGGTTCGTTTTGATATCGGGCCAACATAGCCTTCAAATCCTTCAACAAGGAGTGGGGGAGGTTTAACTTGGACCCCATCAAAGCCATTAACATCCTTACATGGTATCTTAACACAGTAGAATACCTACCCTCACAAGTAATAAACTGAACTATAGGAATCAAAATCCTTTTCCATTTAATTTTGAAGAAGTTAAGGGGCATACCTTTATGATAACTCTCTACTTTGACAGGCTTAACCAATAGGGTTTTCCACTGATCATTTTTTAGCTGAAAATGTGTGTACCATTTTTCTCCTTGATTTGGCAGGTCAGTAGCTTTAGCAATAAACTTCTCATCAATAAATAACTCTAAATCACCCACTGATGCTTTATATCCATCGAACGATAGAGCAAATGCCTTAGCGACCTCCTTATGGTGGTCGCGAAACTTCCTCAGGAATGACACCCATCCATCTTTTTTGAAGGTCTGCAAATAGAGGGAGTCAGATAATACTGAGGATGCATCCTTTGGCGCAGTCCTCTTCTTCACACCCATGGTGGATGAAGAACAGTTAGCGCAAGTCACCAAATCTCTAACAACTCAAGTATAACAATGGGAAGACAAATCAGACGTAGATAGAAAAACCATTTTTGAACAAAACTAGAGATAAGGGTTGATGTAAGAACCAAAACGAAAACAACATCCTCCAGAATGATCAAAAGGATCTTAGCTCCCAAAAATTGAGATAAATCATGGCCAAGGAAGTAGGATGTATAAATGCATTAAAATTTGGTAGGATGTTACACTTGCATGAATGAATAATAATTATGGCCCTTTCTATCTGAACTGCCAATCGTCACCAGTTGTAATAATTCAATGAACGTGGTGTATGCTAGCTAGCGTGAGGATAGTGTGGTGTGGATGAACAAGGCTCTCAAAACCAACATCGACATGGAAGATGGTTCAAGGAATGCTTCAATGTGGAAGACGAACAATACCATCTCATAACAAGGTCGCAGCCAACTCGTGGTGAGCTTAGCAAAGGGATCATGTGATCATTGGACAACCATGATGCTTAATTAATGTCATATCGACATTATGGTTTGATGGAGAGGTTTTATTTCTCTCGGGAACGGTAAATCAAAGTTCATCATGGTAGATAGAGGAATAACCCTTGTTTTATAAATAATAAACTAAGAGCGAATTAGAAATAAAGGTATGGCTAGCTTAATTTAAGAAATAATTATAATTTAGACAAAAGAAACGATTTGCTAGCTAACCATGAAATATAATAGGAAAGATTGAAATAAAATTTGGTTTTTTTTTGTATTACATAACAGAATCATAATGATTTAAATTAAAATCAATTATAAGTCTTAGTCATGGATATTAGATAAGAAACCAAGGAAATAAAATGTCTTACCCTTTACCATAATTCACCTTGGATAAACCAAATTTTGGCTAAACATTTTATATGTGAATATATATCCACCTAGTTTAAAATTATTGAATCCAAGAATATAAACAGAGGAATTCGAATTAAGCAATTGAAAATAAAATGACTAAATAAACTCATTTAATCACCATTTTAATATTTAAAGTAATGAAATAATGTTACCAACGACATCAAGTATGTCCCATATCCTCTGAAAATTAACAAAGTTGAACCAATTTAATCATTAGGTGAAGATAACAAATACAAAAAACATTTAACTGAATGGATGAATAATGTATAGTGTTTCATCTTTCGGATTCCATGCTTGCAATCATGGAATCCAAAGATGAACTATGAAAATAAAAAATAAGATGGTTATCACCTTGTAAATTCTATTTCAAAACATTCCTTCACATTTATGTGGATGAATAAATAAGATCTCAGAGTGATGCACCAATGGAACTGATCAGTCACAAATAATAAAGAAAACATAAAACAATCTTGATTGTGAGCATTACCTTAAATGATTGTACTAATCTTTAAACTATTCCACGAGCTAAAGAAAAGTGGGGGGGGCATTCATTTTATCAAATGAAAGGGTTGTTGTTGACCAAGGCCAACAAATACCGACTAATGGGATGAACCATTTATCTCTTATTCACAATCAACAAGAGTAAGATAAAAGCACAATAAAGAGAGGACATGTAAACTAAAACTCGTACCAGTTGTTTCTGATGGGTCCCACATGACAAGTCCTTCAAAAATATTTCAACCACTGCAACTATTAAAATGTTTCCTTGTGATCATCTTTAGAGGATACAGACTTGATCAAAATTAACAGACGAATAGATGACTGAATCTTCTATCAGCGTATCATGTGAAAGACAACATGTAATAACTGATATAGGTCATAGGTTTCACCTCCAATACCATTGACATTTCCACTGTTGTTAGCGGCATCCATAGCCCCAACAGGGTTGTCTTTTACCAAGTTTAGTCACCTTTATCCCATTCACTATATATAAAAGTCATTGTTCCTGATGAAATAAAGATTAAGGGCACTGTCCTGACTTGGTAATCAATTATGACAGTGTCATTCACACACGCTTTCAGAAATTGAGAGTTTCGACTCATTATGAGAACTCCCGTCTTGCGGTATTTAGGACCACAATCCAGTACCCTAGCTTGGTGACCAGATAACAATACTGTCATTCCAAAATAATTGCATGATCATGATCAGGTCGGCTTGTGATAAGACCTCCTGACCTTGATGAATATTTTTTTGTCACAGACTTAGATTTAAGAATGCTGATCCACATTGGGATCACTTAATGAATGGGAAAGCTACCAAACGACTCCTTAAGAGCATAGGGTGGCGTAAGGAGGATAAGTATTTTTCTGTAATCAGTCCCATGTACCGCTAGTAAAATGGGGCTTTTATATAATTAAATAGGTTTGCAATAGAAAAACATGTTAACTCATATGATGATTCAAAAGGGTAAAGATAAATCTACATGGTGAGTAAGGAATTTTCAGGATATCAAAAGAGTGCACACACATTGTAGGCTATTTTTTTTTAAATTAACAAACCTTAAAACCAAAATAGCCTTGACTTAACTTTTACTTGTTGATAGAATACAGGAAGTTGATTGAAATTGTCAACCATTGGGCCCTATTAACAACAAAACTTTGGAAAAACTCCTAATTGAATAATAAGAGTATATAAGGCAATTATTTAAAAAAAGGGTTGATATTTATTTAAAAAGAAACTAAAATTATTTAAGAAGAAAGAATCAAGACTTGAAAAAATAACATGGTCTTTATAAGAGATATGAAAAAATAATAAATTCAGATGTGAAAGAAAAAACAACAGCTATATGTGTTGGACCTCAACGATGGTTGTAAATCTTATATAATAATAACACATATGAAGATGTAATAACTAATATATTAATTTTCAAGACCTGGCATGAAACAAATCAAGATCAAAATGCAATGTGATTGATATGCAAAATCAAAATTGGAAACGCACACCAAACCAAACTTGATCATATACATTATGTGCAATTATGATTTTCAAGGGGAAATCAGGCAAAGTGATGCTTAAGGATATTTCCATTCACTGGATGGACCTCTGACTCGCCATCCATAGAACTCAAACAAAAGGTACTTAGGAAATTTTTTCTTTAATAATGAAGGGTACAAGCCATAGGCACTGGAACTTTGTATGTTTACCTCTATGTTCATGTTCTCGATCCCACTTAAGTACTAAATCCCCTACTTCAAAATTATTGTCTGAAGTGGAATTCTGGTCAAACCATTTCTTTACAACTTGTTGATGTTGATCAAATTTATGCCTAGCATTTGATCTTTCTTCTTCAATCTTCAACGGAGTATTGATTATGTTTTCCAGAGGGGAATATTCATTGTCTTGTAAATATTGGGATAATTGTAGTGAAGGAAACAGAAGATTAAGTGGCAATATCGCCTCTTTACCATACACGAGAAAGAAAGGGTAATTCCCAATGGCATCTTTCGGGGTCACTCTATCATCCCAGAGAGCATTGGATAGAGCAGCGTGCCAATTTCTGTGGTGATCCCTAATTGTCCTTTTAAGAATTTTAATGAGGTTTTTATTCGTCGATTCTGCCAAACAATTACCCTGAGGGTAATAATTTTTGGAGTATTTGATCTTGATTCCCTTTTCTAAGGCATAAGAAGTTAGTTTAGCGGAGGAGAAAGACAACGCATTATCAAAAATAAAATATTCAGGGATACCAAAACGAGTTACAATATTATTTTCAAGGAAGGATATCACTTGTTTTGAATTGACCGTACACAATGGCACCGCTTCTACCCACCTATTAAACTAGTCAATGGCTATCAGGTTGAACTTGTGTTGGAGGGAATATGACAAGTTTATTGGTCAAACAATATCGATACCCCACTGCTGAAACGGAAAATCTGACAATACTTGTTGCAAGGGGAAGGAAGCTTTCTTGACTTTACCCGCATCTCTTTGGCAGATTTGACAGCGGCGAACAAATGCATGAGCGTATGTAAACAAGGTTGGCCAATAATAACCATCCCTCTGTACTTTACATACGGTTGTATCACCACCGAAATTTCCACAAGCAAGACCTGCATGCAGCTCTTCTAAGACTTTTTTTGCTTCTTCTTGCTCCAAAAACCTGAGCAGTACTCCATCAAAGTTCTTTCTGAAGAGAATATTATTGAGAAGATAGAAAGGTGTCACCTTTGACCTTATAGCTCTCCTTTTTCTAGGAGTAAGATGTGATGGAGCAGTCCCATGCATAAAAAAAAAATTCAGTTCAGCATACCATGAATCGGGATTTTTAGCAATACAAGAAATTTCTTCCAAAAATAAATGGTCATCATCATTTTCAAAAACTGAATCAAAATCAGGAAAAGCAACATAATCAGCTACCAATTTATAGAGACATTATCCTTTGACAATATTAGTTGGCCTTATGTCAATATCATACTCTTGAAATGTCGTCATCCAATGGGCACGTTTCTCACCCAAATCCTTTTGCACCAATAGATTGTGGACAATGGAGTAAGGTACTATCACTTTGGTTCTGGATTTCAGCAAATAGGGCCTATAATGTTTCACTGCTTTGAAAATGGCGAAAGCCTATTTCTGTACAGTTGAATACCTTAGTTTTGCACCTTTAAAGGCTAAAATCATGAATGAGATTGGGGCTTCAATATTAGAGTCATTTTTTTGGGTGAGAAATGTCGTGTAAGATATATCTGACGCAGATGTGTAAAGGATGAAATCCTTTTGAAAATTTGGGCACATTAATGAAGGAGATTCATCTATTGCATGTTTTATCTTTTTAAAATCTTCCCTCTCTAGTTGTGCCCATTTAAAAATAGCGCCCTTTTTATCAAGTTTTACAGTGGTCTTACAAATTCAGTAAAGTTGGGCACAAACCTCATGACGAAGTTTATTTGACCTAGAAAGGACTGGATGGATTTTTTAGTTGTGGGAGGTGGTATTTTTAAGATTGCTTGGATTCTATCTGGATCTATAGTTATCCCATCCTTTGAAACTTCAAAACCCAACAGTTTCCCTCTAGGTACTGTGAATATAGATTTCTTAGGATTTAATTATTAATCGTATTTTCGACAGTGATCAAACAAATTATTCAGATCTGAAAGATGATATGATTTGTGTGCAGAATATACATTTACATCATCTAAATAAATACGAATAGATTGATTTATCAGTCCTCGGAAGGCTATATCCATAACCCTTTGGAAAGTGGCTCCTGCGTTAATTAACCCAAATGGCATCTTTCTATAAGCAAAAGTGCCCCATGGTGTTCTGAAAGTAATCTTGATTTGGTATGTAGGACATACCAACACCTGGTTGTATCTAGAAAATCTGTCTAAGAAAGAAATCATCTCAGAACGTGATACTTTCTGAAGTATCTGTTCCATGGTAGGAACGGGGTAATTGTCTTTGTTGGATGCACAGTTTAGATTTCGAAAATCCACATAAAGGTGGATGTCTCTGCTCTTCTTCCTAACAGGTACTAAGGTTGAAATCCAAAGGGTATGTATTACATGGAAAATGATTCGCGCTGATAACAATTCGTTCAGCTCCTTTTTCACATCAGGCTCTAAATTAGGATGCATTTTGCGTAGTTTCTACTAGAAAGGTTTACTTTGCAGTTTTAAAGGTATGACATGCTATATGATATTGGGTTAGAAGGTTTTCAAATCATCATATGTCCAGGGAAAAACATCTTTGTATTGCTTAAACATTACGATGAGCACTGCTTTTTCTTCATTTATGCAGTCAATGCCAAGGTTTACCATTTGAGGGAAAACACCAGTTCCTAGGTTTATTGTTTCATATTGCATGGATGAGCTTTTTTACAGTTAATAGAACCTCTAAATTTATTATGCAAGTCATAAAAAATTTCCATCTTAACCACAGATTTAGGGGTAGTTTTCACCTGATCGAAGACCTATTGTATTGACTTTTCGGTGGAAGTATTCGCGAAGTCGCGGAGGTTTTGATCATGTGTAATGTCATCTATCACAACAGTTATAAAAGTTCCTTCAGAATGAAAAAATTATAACAGTTGTTGGCCATGGTAAAAAACACGCAAGTTAGTCACATTGTCTGCCACAGTTGGCCTGAATATTAACTTAACAGAAAAAAGTGTCTAGATTAAAACCATCAGCGGGTATCAATATATATGCTCTATTAGCAATTAAATCTGTATCCTGCTTCTAGGAATGAGGTATAGAACTAATATTGAAAGCAAGAAACTTAGAAATTAAATCTCATACCTGAGCTTGGTAACTTCAAAGATGAGGTGTTACACAGTGGATCTGATTTTGTACCTGTTTAACGATGATTTCAGAGTCTCCAAAGACTATCAGCTATTATAAATTAAGATCTAGAGATTTTTTCAATCCTTGAATTAAAGCCTCGTATTCAGCGATATTGTTAGTACATTTGAATTCCATCCTACATGCAAAAAACATTTTTTTACCTATTGGGTCAATAAGAAGGCAACCTGCTCCAGCCCCTTCTTTAGATTTAGATCCATCAAAATAAAGGGACCAACAATCATTATCTGACTTACTGTGTGCAACATTGTCATCAACAATTTCGGATTCTGGTGTGACCATCTTGCTAGAATATAAATAAGACAGTTGATTAGAATTTGTGCAATCGGAAATTTCAGCTGTAAAATTACCAAAGCAAGTATTAATGCTACCATCAGAAACCGCGGGATCAATACACAACATTGGTTCATTAGGGTCATTGAGTTCAATAACGATATGTTTCAAATACCTCTCCCTGTTGAACCTAATTTTATTTGGCTTACCATTCAGAGGAAGCCATAGATGAGACCAATCCGTTGAAAAGTATCCATTCAAATTTTGAGACCACTCCCGACTTAGAAATAACCCGTATGATTCAGGTATGTATGCCACCACTATATCGATAATATGATGTACCCTTGGGTAAGCAGACCATCTGATTCAAACATGTTTCAACTCCCCAACAATTTTAACATTAGACCTATCAAGTTGGACAACATTGGACTTGGAAGGTTTCATATCTCCATTGATCTTTTTACAAACCGATAATGGCATGACGTTGGAAGAAGCCACGTTGTCTACCATGCAATTGTGAGCGTTTTTATTAAATATTTCAAATGTTAATAAGAATGGAGGCACACCTGCCTTCTTTCCTATTGTGGATTTTTTATAAGAAGTGTGTTAATCTGCAACAATTGGAGTGGATGAAGAAGGTGTATTCTCTTTATGTTCAGCAGCAGCACTTTTATTGTTTATTTCCTGAAGGTGTATTGGGTTTAAGTCTTTTAAGATCCTCAACGAGATCGTACTCTAAATTAGAAGCAGAGAATTATTTGGACTATACAAGAATTTTTTTAGTATTGGATGCTAAATTTTTAGACTGCACTGAGCTAGTGGGAGTCTGATCCATATTTTGAGCTTTGTTGCGGGTATTATATGCATGTTGATTTGCAAAAATAACATGTAAAAATTATGGAACCTCTTCAGATAAATCAGACAGATGTCCCATTGTGGGTGGAGGTTGTTCTTCCTCCTCATATTAAGTGTCAAGATGTTCAATTTTTGGTTGTTTTAAATTTTCAGGTTGACCGTCACTATTAGATTCAAAGGTAGAAGCTAATGCCTGAAATATCTCTTGATAATTAAATCCTTTCGGTGGTTGATTTTGTCGATTTTGAAAATTTTGTTGAAATGGTTTTTTGAAAGGAAACTTGGGAACACTCCTACTAGAGGAAGATTCACCTATAGTTCTCTCAATATCGATGACCTTGTTGGAAAACTGTTGCAAAGCTTTATTCAGGCTTTATAGATCTATATCAAATTGTTCATTCTTGGGGGAAGGTGGCTTAAGCATCAATTCAATTTTCTTGTGGGAAGTAGAAGGTTGGTCACCTTCATTTTGGGATGCTTCATTCAAGTTGAGTTTATCCTTTTCGTGTCGGATAGCTTCCTCAAAATATTCCTGAAGAGTTGTTTTATGGGCCTTCTTGACCCACATGGCAATATCTTTTGGCAAGGATTTAATATAGTACGCTACCATCAATGTTTTAGTAGGCATATATTCGACGAGAACCTTGTTCTTAAGGGTCAAGAACCTAACGTTAAAATATTTGACCTTTTCTTTATCTCTTATATGGATTTTAGACAATTCAATGGCTAACATTTTAGAAGTCTTATCTTCGTCGAATTTTTCTAAAAAATCCCTTTCAAAATATTCCCAAGAAGTGATACTTCTCGGAGGAAGTTAAAATACCAATTGGAAGCCTTTCCCTGGAAGGTATAGGAAAAATGTTTACATACAACATCCTCATGGATAATATTCCTAAGTATAATGGCCCTAATGAATATCTTGATGTGATCCTCAGGCTACCGATTTTCGTTGGGGTCATACTTAGGAATCCATTTTTCAGGATTCTTAGGTAAAGGGTGTTGCATGTCAAGGATACCTATAGCGTCATGGTCCAAACAAGGTTTGGATATATTATTATATTTTTCATTATCCATCTCGTCAGAGTCTTCGTTATGATCAGATTCTTCTTCTTCTTCAGATGAAGAGCTAGAAGGGGACGGAGGTGGTTAATGGGGTTGATCGTTACCTCCCAATCCAGAGACTGGTCGGTGATAACCGGGGGAAGAAGTTCCTTCAATATGTATTTCCGGCTGATCAGAGGTACGTTCATACTCATGTTGGATTCCAAATAGAGAAAAGTTAGAACGGTCCCCCTTAGCTATCCTAAACCAACTAACTAGTCTTTCATGCAATTCTTGACTATTTTCTAACCGAGAACGAGATCTAGCTAGAATTTGTTGTGAGCTCTTAATTTCCTCTCGAATTTTATAATCAAGGTCGTTTTAAGGAATGGTAGCTCATGGAGGTGGTGTAGTAACCAAATTTGGCTGAGTGTTGGTTGGCACAGTCTCGCAGACTGAAGGGTTTGTTTGACAGTGAGTTGCTACTAGGGAACAAGCAGGAGGAGGCCTATTCTGACTACGTTTATCCATTAAGCCTTTTCATGCCCTCCTTCTATCGTCATTTTTGTTGGCCTAAAAAAATGTACAGTAGCAAACAAAGGGCGTATCAACCCGATCCAAAGGCTTTGTGGACCCTTAGTTGTTTACAATTGTTTGATCCCAATGGATTTACGGTCCCCTTAGCCGACTAATAAGCCTATACTAAGACAAGCACTAAACTAAGTAACTTTGTGGACATTACCTGACAAGTTTATATACAAGATATGTACTTTACTTACAACAGGGGTCTTTCCTGCTAAGTCCTGGGAAAAGTTCTATTTTGACCTCTTAATTTTATAGGAAATAATAAATTTGATGATTAAAAAAAATATATGAAATTTTTTTTAACCTCAAGAATTAATTGATCTAACTTGAAAAACACATTGCGATTAAACTACCAAAAAGAAAAATGTTTAAAAGAAACTATTACTTGACCTAGTGGTAATACACTAGTCTATGTTCACATATTTGGATTTCAATGTTTAATTCTATGGGAATCTGGGTTTTGCAATGTTGAAATCACTCACACTTGAAAACCAATATACTCACGTGGATCACCCTTGTGAAAATAAACTATTACACAACTTATTGCAAAGCAAGGGTTTTAAATATTCAGACTGGTCTATGAACAATCAAAAATATTTTGTTGAACTCGTTTTATTGTAGCATACATATAAAATATCTATTAATTAATAATAAATCAATGAATACATTTCATCTATTAAAAAGTGATATTAAAATTGAGAGAAGAATTCTATAATTATTATCACTCAAAACTCAGTCTAGAGTTAGAAAAAGTGTGTTAACTCTTCTCCAAACTACATAAATTTGATTCATCAAATATGGGTTGATGCATATATAAATATAAATAAATTTATGCTCTTTCCAAAATACCAATTCATAACTAAAATGGAAGTGAGATTTATAACCAGAAAAAGATCAGTTTCAGCAGTTAACTGATCATTAAATCAATATAAAACAACAACTAATAAATTCACCTGCAACTGAAAAACATTCGCACAAAGATACTCACAACAGAGGTTTACGAAGTAATAAAAATTTGTATTATGTCTAATAAGTCGTATATCCATCAACTCCAAAACAATTTTGACCCTTTCAACATTATTTATTCTTCTCTTTATAGTCCAACAAGAGGATTTACAAAATCGTAATTGTCGTGATTTGAACCAACAAACTCTAACCAACTAATTGCATGTGTCCAATTGGCCCATCATGTATACACTTTAATCAATTCAAAAATAGATAGACTCCTACTGAACTAATTCGATCCTGTGATTGAGAGAATATCAAGGCATTGGGATTACGAAACTTTAGGTCTTCATACTTCCCAAAAACTGGTGCATACATGATAAACCATTTGGAGGAAACTTGTTTTCAAAACCGCAAAAATATGGGATATTCCTGCAAGAAGTAACAAACAAAAAGAATAAAAATAAAAATAAAATAAAATGGCGAAGATCCAGAATTTTAATTCTGGAGCTACTTCTTATTAAAATTATATGAAAATAGAATGACCAAATCAATAATAACAATAATTCTACTTACCATCACTTTATGAAAAGAATTAAAACAACTAATATCCTAAACTGTTTTGACTAGAAGCAGGTAACTTAGAAGCACTGGGAACAACATAAATGTTTAATCCTGTGATATGAATTACAACGAGCATATCTCCTGGCCTCGATCTCTTGCTCAATTTATTTAGTTCTTCTTGATGTTCTTCTATTAATATCCTTTTTTCATTAAGCAGACAATTGATAGTATGATGTAGATCATCATTTTCTTGAAGAAGGGAATCGGCCTTATTGATGTAATAATTGAGTAGATGCTTACAACTAGGGCAACACAGTTTGTGTTTCTTGCTATGTTGGACATGTACCTCTTCCATTTTAGCCACTGAACTTCCTGTCTCACTTAATATTTTCAACCTGTCTTCAACACTTGGATAATTAAGATCTGAACTAACACCCTCGGGCAAAATAAAATCAGTTGTTCGCTTACGATCCAACACTAAAGACTAAACATGAGTTCGATCGGGAGTTAAAGATTAATCATTTTGATTTTTTTTCTATTGTTTAGGTTCAAGGATGGCATCAACATCTAATGTAAAATTTGGGCTCTGTCCCTGTGGGTCAGCGTTTTTCTTATTCTTCCAATTTTGAACGACACGGGACAACATCCTAGCCATGTGTTTACCCGCAACCTCAACATCACGAGCTTTGTCCTTACGCAACTCTGATTTTGTTATTCCATCATGGGGACAATGAGGTATGAGACCAACTACAGATTTCAATGGGGAATAATTCTTTGCAGAATCAGGGATTGCACAAGGGGACTCATCTTTCACTTGACATGCGGGGTGAACGACAAAATCGCGAGGAGCATGAGAAGTTCTGGTTAAATGTGTTTTAACCTGGGAAATCTGCGAAGGAGACATGGGAGATAAACATCCTTATCAGTATCTTCCTTAGGTTTGACATGCTTTAAGTCGAGCGCACCAATATTAGCACCAATATGAATTGATTCTTCAACAATATTATTAGTTGATTGAGCTTTACCCTATTAAATAAAGTCATCATAAAAAATAGTGGGTTTTTCTTGCATCAAAGTTTTAACATGGTATTGTGATTGGAAAAATTCATAAATATCTTAGGTTCTCTTCTTTCTTCCTGTCGTCTACTCTATCATGTCCTAAATGGTTAATTGATCATCCAACGCACTCAGGGCCACCTCTTCTCGAACAATTGGTACAGAAGAACTCTTGCTATGGTCAATGTCTCTGAGGGGATCTACATGTACACTTGTTGAGGGGTTTTTAATATTTAAAGGATTAGTCTCGGTCTGACGAGTGAGAGATGAAAGATCATCATTATCTCTGCAAACTCGATTCTTCTCAGGTCATATTGGACTCAAGGGAGCTGGGGTATCCATACCCGAGTAAGATATAAGCACATTCTACGATTGCGGGGAACGAGGTTTCTCAGATTTAGGGTCATCTTCAGGAGGATGTATTTCATCGGTATCCTCAATGAATATTTTTGACTGAGACGGAGAAGCATGATGGCTATCATGACCAGAATTATCCGTAGATTCCACTAAAACATTGTGAAAACCATTTCTTGAGAGAAAACCCTCCCATGTATCCTCGAGTTGATTAAGAAGGTACTCTATGAGAATTTTTATGAGGTCGTAATGGCATATGGTATGCCCAGATTTCACTAGGTCATTTTTATATCGGGCCAACATAGCCTTCAAATCCTTCCATAAGAAGTGGGGGAGGTTTAACTTGGACCCCATTAAAGCCATGGACATCTTTACCTGGTATCTTAACATAGTAGAATGCCTACCCTCACGAGTAATAAACTGATCGATAGGAATCAAAATCCTTTTCCATTGTTTTTGAATAAGTTAAGGGGCATACCTTTCTGATAATTCTCTACTTTGACAGGCTTAACCAATAGGGTTTTCCACTGATCATTTTTTAGCTCAAATGCGTGTACCATTTTTCGCCTTGATTATGCAGGTCAATAGCTTTAGCAATAAACTGCTCATCAAGAAATAACTCTAAATCACCCATTGATGCTTTATATCCATCGAATGATAGAGCAAAGGCCTTAGCGACCTCCTTATGGTGGCCATGAAGCTTTCTCATGAATGACACCCATATGGATTTTTTGAAGGTCTGTAAATAGAGGGAGTCGGATAATACTAAGTATGCATCCTATGGCTCAGTCCTCTTCTTCACACCCATGGTGAATGAAGAAAATTTAGCGCAAGCCACCAAAGCTCTACCAACTTAAGTATAACAATGGGAAGGAAAATCATGCACCAATAGAAAACCCATTTTTCAACAGACCAGAGATAAGGGTTGATGTAAGAACCAAAATGAAAACAACATCCTCCAGAATGATCGAAAGGCTCTCAGCTCCCAAAAATTGAGAGAAATCATGGCCAGGGCAGTAGGATGTATAGACACATTAAAAGGTCGCAGGATGGTACGCTTGCATGGATGAATAATAATTATGGCCCTTTCTATCTAAATTGCGAGTCATCATCGACTGTAATAATTCAATGAACGTGGTGTATGTTACCTAGCGTGAGGATAGTATCATGTGGATGAACATGGCTCTCAAAACCAACATCGACGTGGAAGATCGTTCGAGGAATGCTTCAAGGTTGAATACAAACAATACCATCTCATAACGAGGTCGCATCCAACTCGTGGTGAGATTAGAAAAGGGATCATGTGATCATTGGAAAACCATGATGCTTAATTCATGTCATATCAACATTATGGTTTGATGGAGAGGTTTTATTTATCTCGTGAATAGTAAATTTCAGCATGGTAGATAGAGGAATAACCCTTGTTTGATAAATAGTAAACCAGGAGAAATTAGAAATAAAGGTATGGCTAGCTTAATTTAAGAAATAATTATAATTTAGACAAAAGAAACGATTTGCTAGCTAACCATGAAATATAATAGGAAATACTGAAATAAAACTTGGTTAAATTTTTGTATTACATAACAAAATCATAGTGATTTAAATTATAATCAATTATAAGTCTTAGTCATGGTAATTAAAGAAGAAACCAAGGAAATAAAATGTCTTACCCTTTACCATAATTCACCTTGGATAAACCATATTTTGGCTAAACATTGTATATGTGAATATATCTCCACCTATTTTAAAATTATTGAATCCAAGAATATAAACGGAGGAGTTCAAATTAAGCATTGGCAAACAAAATGTCTGAATAAACTCGTTTAATCACCATTTTAATATTTATAGTAATGAAATAATGTTACCAACGGCATCAAGTATATCTTATATCATCTGGAAATTAAGAAAAGTTGAACCAATTTAATCATTAGGTGAATATAACAAATACAAAAAACATTTAAATGGATGTCTGAATAATGTAAAGTGTTTCATCTTTCGGATTCCATGCTTGCAGTCATGGAATCCAAAGATGAACCACGAAAATCAAAGATAAGATGGTTATCCCCTTGTAAATTCTATTTCAAAACATGCCTTCACATTTTTGTGGATGAATAAATAAGATATCAGAGTGATACACATATGGAACTGATCAGTCACAAATAATAAAGAAAACATAAAACAACCTTGATTGCAAAAATTACCTTAAATGCTTGTACTAATCTTTAAACGCTTCCACGCGCTAAAGAAAAGTGGGGTGCCCATTCATTTTATCAAATCAAAGGGTTGTTGTTGACTGAGGCCAACAAGATTACAAAGGGTAAAAGGATTCAATGCTAGGTAATATCAATCACATAGCCTCTATGGAAGTATTCATATATCAAGATGCTAAATATGTAACCATTCATAGTGGAGAGATAATATGTGTTCTCTTTGATTCTCTTGATTAGGAAAGGTCCAATCCAAAGGTCAGAGTGTGGTTTAGATATATATCTATAGGGTTGGTTCTAGATCATGATTGGGCCTTGATAAATGAATTTCCTATTTCCTATTGTTTGATTAATGCATCATTTAACTTTGAAGTGATTCATATCTACATCACAATGGTTTTCAATATCTGGATGTTGTGATCAATCGTGGTTTGGGTTGTTTTCGTGCATTGTGTGAGAGAACCTTGGTGGACCTCCATCCAAAGGGAGAACAACTCACCCAACAATAATCTCTCTAGGATGGTGATATATTTCTCTTCCTCCATGTCTTCTTATGATATTCAGTTATCTCTAGTCATGGCTTATTCGAGTTGCTCCTTAGAAAGTATTTCATTTATGATTTCAGCGAAGGTCTTGAAACCACTAACTTCACTTTTATGATATTTTAAGGGAATGTTGGTCATAATCTAATCTATTCATTCCCTTGGTAGAATTATTTCACTTATGAACTCACGAGGGTTCATAACTGGCTTGTCTTTGTCAATCGAGACTTCCTCACGACTGGTATACTCAAACTCTCGGATTGTTAACATTGAAGAATATAAAGGCTCTTTTCCCCTAACTTGCTTCTTTATGAAGAGGGGAGGTTCAATGTTCCCATCACACACCATATAAAGTCCATTGAATTCACCTTGATCATTCCCATAAGCATTATCCATCCCTTCGGTAGGATCATTTAAATGGTATTCATAAAATGGTTCTCCATAAATTCTAACCATCTTCCCCTTAGAGTTAGGAATGGAGGAATATGATAAGTCCACTTTCAAATTTCCTCCTAATCCCGTGGACCACTTTTGACATAGTAACGTCCCATACACAGGAGGGGAGACCCACCATAGCTACATCCATTAAATTCAAAATGTCAAGGAAAGCAAAGAGATTAGCTTCCAAGTTCTTAATCAAGCCATGGACTTTAATTTGTTTAGAGTCAATCCCCAAAAATTTCCAGAAGGCCTTGATACTTCTAATCCTAAGGCTTGCATGAAATGTAAGGGCACAATGTTAGTGGTGGATCCAAAATCCAATATTCAATTATGCAAGAGCATCCTTTCAACAACAAGGGTGATGTACAAAGGTTGATGACCCCCATTTTTCCTCTCATAGATAGTGCTTTGTAATATAATAAGGGGATCATTCATTAACTCTTAATTTGACTTTTCTTGTATAGTGTCATCCAAAACAACATAAAGTTTATTCATTGATGGTTCCTTCATTTTGACTAAACATATTTTTCTCACCTTTTCATTTTGTGAAGGAATTTTATTCAACTCACTAAGGGGTGTGGGAATTGTAATATTTTAAAGTATTCCCTCAATGTCAATGTTTAACTCTACATCATTGATGTCTCAATGACTAGAGGATATCTCATTGGGTTGTTTGAGAGAAAAATCAAATGTGCCCCAATTTTTCCTCTTGGAAGGGTCATGGACTTCACTAGAGTTCTTTCGTTGATAGACTTGCCACTTTTCCTTTTGAGTCCCTTCATTGGTTTCCTTGGTAAATGAACACCTTAGGTATTTGGATGTTTCTGTAGCAAGACTTATGTGGTGGTTGATTGCGGGAGGAATCGGAGAAACCACAATATCCATATTTGTAAATCGACGTTTCTAATCCAAAATAGGATCCATCATCAGGACAAATTTGGATGTTCTTTTGGACAAATTTGGCTCATTAGATTGATCACGTTCCTTAATAAATTTAATGTTGCCACTTGCGCCACCTTCTTCATTGTCATTGTTCAAAGGACACTCATCTTCATCATGTGGTTTGTGACATCTTGAGCACCAAAACACAATGTATTGGTTTCTTGGCACATGGGATTGTGGAAACTTGGGGTCCTTGGTCATAGGTCTCTCTTATTGGTTCTAGTTGTAACCATATTTTCTCTAAGGGAAAGGTACCCTTGGCCTCTCTTGGGCTCTTGCCAATATAGCTACCTCCTAACTTAGAATAGTTGTAATATCTCGGTTTTGACCCCATTGCATTAAAAGTTAAGTGATGCAATATTGTTATAAAATCGTGGTGAGGAGATCAAGGCCAAGGCCCTGCAATCGATATAGTGATGCATATGGTTTGTGTGCTAGCGAGACACAATGGGAATTGCAAATATCATGTAAATATACATTTTAATAAAATACCCACAACTAGCTATGCAATGCAATGCAACAAGATATGGGGGCATGATTTTTACAAGGAATTGGGAGGGAAATATTCAAACCCATGAACCAATCAATTCAAGTAAAGTGTCAATGAGAAAACCCATGAACCCTCAACTACCCATGTTAACTTTTGTACCCAATCATTTATTTCTTCCAAGATTTAGTTGAGGTAGTTAATGCATTGGGAATGGGGAGGTATGGCTGTCCAAATTCGAGTATGGGAAAGCCACCAATTTGTAAAAATGTGTTTTGGCTTCATTGGCAATAAAGGAGCCACGAAATTGCTCCCCGAGCCATTATTCACCATTGTCTTTGCTCCCTCATGAGGTCTGAGCTTCCTAGGCATTTTCCTCGATGTTTTTGTTGTGGTTTCATTCAATTCTTTAGTTGGGAAGGGCGTTTTTTGTATTGTATAATAGTGGGGAAGAGGGGAATTGATTTGGGGGGTTCCATAGAGGTCGTTTTTGGCCATCTGAATTCTCCCATACTTGTGGGAGAAATTGGTTTCTTCCCTGTGGTTGATTTCCTATTCCCACAATTCATTTTGGGTGTGCCACGAATTGGAAGAATCCATGGGAATCCTGTTTTTTGTAAATCCGACAGTAAAATTGTTTATCCAATCCCAACCATTGAGCTTGTTGTGTGTAGATAGAGTATGTTGGGTTATGGGTATCCATTGTTTTGGCTTCAGCTTGAGCGCAAGCATCCAAAAATGAAGAGGGTTTAGATTTAGCCTGATAAACCCAGCTATGGACTGGCTTGGCTTAGATGTGATGGTCTTCTTGATGTGCATCAAATGTCAGTTCTCGTTCCTTGTAGAAATCATGCCCAGCTCGGGGGTGGAAACTATGCTGAGATATTGATGAGCATAGTTGGCCTATGGTTGGGTGGAACGTTGTAGTTGCGTAGCTAGTTGCTTGGGACAACATTACCATCAAGATAAGTATTTTCTATGTGTTTTACTTCTGCACTGTTTTAATTATTTGATGACTGTTATTGATATGTTGGATGCATGTGAGTTATGTGTGGATGGTTTAATTATGTTGTGCATGTTTTTGGCATTAGCACATATGTGTTTTATTTATATGGAGCTAATGAATCGTGTTGAGTTTTTGGTAAAAATCCCAAGATCTGTAGTCATGTTCCCTTCCTTGCGTTGGATCGATGGGAGGGAACGTGACAGAGTGGTATAAGAGTGTAGGCTACAACATTGGGCCTAGTCAAGTAACTTGCAGAGGTAAGCATGCTTCCTGCTCAGCAAAAATTTCAAAAATTTTCTAATTGTTTTTGAATTTTCTGCTAAGTATGTGTCGGCATTAAATTGAAAGGAGCGTCGACATTATCGGCGAGAAATTGGGTAAGTTTTCGATACGTTTTGGTGAGAAAGGAAAAAGGTTCCGAAGAAGCGTTTCAGCGTAAAATGGAAAACTCGCCGAAACATTTGGCAGAAAACTAAAAAGTCCACTGACACTGTCGGGAAAAATCGTAAAAGGTTGTCGAAAAGGCGTTTAGGCACAAAAATAAAAGTCCTCTGAATCGGAGAGAAATTGGAAATTACACCGAAACGGTCGGCGACAAAGTGGAAGTGCGTCGAAATAGTCAGCAGAAAATTAGAAGAATCAACGAAAAGACGTTTCGACACAAAAGCGAAAGTTGTGTCGATCGGCGACAAAGAGAAAGTTGCGTCGAAACGGGTGATGCAAAAGTCATAAGTTGCCAATGAAGATTTCAACGAGAAATTGGAAAATTGTCGAAATGGTTGGCGAAAAAGTGAAAAATTCGTCAATCGGTGACAAAGGGAAAAGTGTGTCGAAACAGTCGGCAGAAAAGTGGAAAATCCGTCGATCAACGACAAAGGGAAAAGTGCACGGAAACAGTCGGCAAAAAAGTTGAAACTTCATTGATTGGCGATAAATTCAAAGAGTCGCCGAAACGGACCGGCGAGAAACAGGAAATGCTTTGATCAGAACAAAATTAAAAGTCCCTCGAAACGGGTCGGTGACAAAAGGCCAAGTTCACCAAAACTGGTCGGCGTCAAAGTGATAAGTGTTATGATCATAGACAAAGGGATAAGTCCGCTAAAACAAGTCGGAGGAGAATTCAAAAGTCCCCCGAAATAGGGAAATTGGTCATTTTTACAGGGAGATTTTGAGGTGCCAGAAACTGAAAAATGGCATTGAACTTATGCACCAAATTGCCCGAAATTGAAAGATTTACAAAAACAAGGGGGAAAGACCCCTTGAACCTCGTCGTCCTCCTGAGATGTCTTCGATGGTGAGAAAATTCTATGGTAATGACAATATTCATCGAGATGGAAATGTTGCATCATGATAATAGCCCATGGGACAATTTGGCAAGTTGTGGATTATAAAAAGGGTGATTCATATGCTTATGTAATTTGACAAAAGTTGGCAATTTTGAAGGGCTGCAGTTTTTGCTCAATAAGTAATGGAATAGGTTATCAGGTAAGGGACCTTGAAAAGACTCCTTATGGAGTTAGAATTGAATCAGTTGCAGTGATGATAATAGCAGGAAAGTTAAGAAAGCTCAAGTTGGACTTCACCATAATTTCTGAAAGCAATTGGAGCAGTAAGGCAATGTTGATAAAGAGGGAAATTTCTCACCTTAAACTATTTGTGTTTATAGCATAAGATGCATGCTTGGAAAGTAGCAATTATGAATGTTATACATGAGTATATGTATTGAATTGCTGCTTGGTGAGAAAATCATAGCTAATTATTCCTTGTGTGCTCGCTAGAGAGGCCATGAAATTGGATCATCTATGATGTGGAAGACGAAATTCCATGCTATGATTGGAAAGGGAGAATTCCTTAACTCCTCTCTTACTATTGAGATTATATTTTACAGAAATTATGGCATACAAATGTCGGAAATGCAAGAGATTAGATAGATGAAATGAATACCCACTAGTGGGCATATTGCCAGATATTGCATAATGCATGTGAAGATGTTTTTGCATGTATATGATGATTGCATGTCAGTAAATCTAGTGAAGTTTTACATATGCAATAAGCCGCTTAAGATAATTATTGTGGTTGTTAATGATTAGTGGTGTTCACATTGGTTGTAGGACCAAAGACAACAAAAGCATGGCTAAAGATGTTGATGATGTTGTTGCATATGACCAACAACCTTATGAAGAAAGGTTGGGGAAAAAAATCTATGATCAAGAGGTTGGTGGTATGTGTAATGTTCCCAGTTTGACCCCATGGCATTAACATTATAAATTATCTATTATTGTTATGAAATCATGGTGAGGAGCTCAAGGCCAAGGCCCCGCCATCGAATTACGGATGCATATGATTTGCGTGCTAGCCATGCACATTGGAAATTCAAATATCATGTAATATGCATTATAATAAAAACACCCACAACTAGCTATGCAATGCAACAAAGAGATGGGGGCATGATTTCACAAGGAATTGGGAGGTAAAACATTCAAACCCTTGAGCCAATAGAGTCAAGCCAAGTGTCAATGAGGGAACCCATCAAACCCTCAACTACCCATGTTGACTTTTGTACCCAAACCATTGATTTCTCCCAAGAGTTGGTTGAGGTAGTTAATGCCTTGGGAATGGAGAGGTATGGCTGTCCAAATTCGGGTATGGGCAAGCCACCCTTCATGGAAAATCGTGTTTGTCTCCTTGGGCAAGAAAAGAGCCACGAAATTGCTCTCTAAGCCACTATGCAACCATCAGTCTTGCTCCCTCACGCAGCTCTAGCTGCCTGGGCGTTTTCCTCCATGGTTTTCTGGGTTTCCCTTCATCTTTTTACCTGGGAAGGGGCGTTTTTGTATTGATTACCAGTGGGGAAGAAAACCGAACGTTTTTGGGTCTTCCTGGAGGTCATTTAGGCCATTGGAAAGGATCCTAACCATTGGGGAGAAGTCGGTTTTGCTCCATGGGATTGAAATCGAAATTCCACAGTTCGCTTGGGTGAACCACGAGTTGGGAGAGCCAATGTGGACCCTATTTTGTGAACACCTCTGTTGTAAATGTGTAACCTTGTCAATGATCATTTTGCTGTGAGAAGAAAGAGTATGTTGGGGTATGGGTAATGGGTAATCCATTGTTCTGGCTTGAGCTTGAGAATAAGCATCGATTGTTCCATTATAGCCTGATAAACCCAGCTATGGACTGGATTGGCTCGGATGAAATGGTTAATGGGCTGTGTGTAAGCTGGAATGTTCCCTTTTCCTTGTGAGAATCATGCCCAGCTCGGGGGTGGCCTTTGGACGGACTCAGTATAAGTTGTCGAAGAGCCTATGGTTGGGTGGAACGTTGCAGCGACACAGCTAGTTGCTTGGGGCAGTTGCAAAATGAAAATAAGTGTTTTATGCCTCTATATTTACTTCTGCACTATATTAATTCAATAACTGTTGATATGCTGTATGCATGAGTAATGTGTGTGGATATTTTAATTCCGCTGTGCATCATAATTGATTTGTTTTGCATCTGCACATTCATAAATTATTTATATGAATCTAACTAATGGGATGAGATCATGGGAAAGCCCTGAATTTGGCATCATGCACCCTGCCTTGCATTGGTTAAATGGGTGGGTACGTGACAGTAGGATGGTGAAATCCTTGCAGGAGACCGACTGATCAGGTAACATCAAAGATGTTAATGGAAGCCATGCGGGTAATGATTTATGATTGCATACAAAAAGGGGATTGGGTAAGAATCCCTTGATCCATATTTAATAATCATAAATTGGTATGTATGTGATGTTGAATGCATTTATGCGAACATTATCCCATTGGGTACGACGAGGTGTGTGGTAGTAAGGGAAAGGATCCTTATACCATCTAGTTGTTTTGAATTGTAAATGCATTTATATGAGAATATATCATGCCATTTGTGTATGTTGGTTATGAGTTTAATAACCAACGCAAGTGATGACTTATAGTCTTGTTGTGGTAGTACATGCCATATGAGATAGTCATGGTTAAGGCCATAATGTGGTTGGAATGGTAATGCTATAGTGTTACACCAGTATTCCATGAACCCCCTATTGGTGTTAAATTTGGATGAAACCTCTTTGCCAACAACCAAGGAGTGAGTAAACTCTTGACGTGTTGTTCGGTTGGAGAAGGAAGGCACTCAAATATTTAACCAAATGATTGGGGAGATGGTTGGGTGATGTGTTGAGGCAATAGCCATACTTTCCAAAACATCATGGTGGAATGCATGACATGACATTACCGGGTATTCATGAATCCATGCAAGAATACATTGAGTGAGTGCACATTAAAATATTATGTGAATGTTGTAGGTGTGCATGCATGTGTATGGGTGCACATGTTGAGATGCATTGTGTGAATGCATGGTTGTGTTATGTATGTTTCATTGCAATTAGATAATAGATGAAATGATGAATTAGGGGTAATTTTGGGATCATTTCATGATCTGATATGAATGCAGGAGAAAGATTGCATGAAGAAGGTAGTCATGTTTGATGGTCTACCAGAGTGCTCTGTTGAAAGGACAGAGTTGCATAAAATGATATGGTTGTGAAGTAATGAATATTGGAGTTTTTTTTTAAATTGCAGGGATAATGTGACTGTATCTTGCAATTTTACTGTTATTATGATGCATATATATATATATATATATTCATTGCATTTGGAATGTTAACAGCTGAAAGTGTTGGAATTATTGAGTGTATAATTCTGAAAACACTCCAGTGACTGTTGTAGCAATGAAAATGTTATATGCATGAAAACTCACCAAGTGCTTGGACTGATTTAAATTTTCAGATTTCAGGTAGATTTTCTTGGGCATTGCCATGTGGGTAAGTCCATGATAAAGGCTGTAACCTACCATGTGCAAAGGCCAAATATTGTGAGAAGGATCTCATGGTTCACAAATATGATTTCTACATGAAACAGATCTGAAAATTTTCTGATTTAATTTTATGAGAATAATATCATGGTTGCAAATCTAATTTATGTAGGAAAATAGATTTGTAAATTTCAGATTTGAAATTTTGCTAATAAATTCTAATGACTACTTGGATTATATAAAATTGTGTCAGGAGGACATGTTGTAGGTGGACGTTCATGTGTGGTAGCAAGTGTAAAACCATAATGGATAGAGTGATACCACTTACGAGAGCAAAACAATATGAGGATAGCCTCATGGCTAAGCAAATCAATTTTTTTAGTAGACATAATTGCAAATTATTAATGCCATTGATTGGTTATGGAACAATCGGATTTGAATTTTATTGTTAAATACCACTAACTGTTTGGTTGTTTGAGGAGTGTGTCAGGAAGATACATTGAAGGAAGACCGTATGTGATGGCCTGCAGAAGCCAAACTCCATGGGAAGGATCCCATGCTTTGGAAATGGGTTTCAGGTGAAATGCCATTGTAAATTTTGATAATATATCAGCTTCACTGCATGTTCGAAAACCATGTGAGTGAGATGGTAAAATTATTCCAAGAAGGAATATGTGGGTTATTGAACGTGAAAATATTGGGGTGGAAAACCGAGGGACTGTTGACTCAAGGAAGGGATCACCCATTCTTCACAAATGAAGAGAGAATACATCTGAAAAGGGATAAGTATTTTGTAACCCTAGCTAAGAACATGCATGTCGAATTATTAGGGTTTAATATGCAGAGCATGTTCTATTCTATTTATATTATTTCATACTGCTTGAGTATGATTAGGGCCTACATGGATCATATCGGAAAGGGGTGCACACCTTTCTGGTGCTGAGTTATGATAGGGTTTCCAATATTGAGTACACCCTAAGGGAATGGACACATTCCTGGTGTTTCAATACTTGATAGTGAATGTTATGAAATATGGTTACAATTTTAGAGAAGCAATAATGATGAGCTTGTTTAACCGTCTTGTGTTTTCAACTTACACGGATGCAATTTAGTGTTGCACGTTAAGGGGCAAAGTGAAGAAAGGGTACTCGGGTGGACTGTATGGGAATTGGTAACCTTTCTATGCTCACGCTAAAGAACACTAGAAGGGATGGATAGACCCGGGGAGATGTGTAGTAAAAAAGGGGTATCATCCTTGTGTAGTGTGAGTGGGTATTGTGGGGCCATGCTAGCCTACAGTCAAGAAATTCACCTATAGAGTTCCTAGACGGAACCACTGGTTTGCATAGGAGAAGGAGTGTCATCCTTGTGCGGATGAAGAGTTGATGTGTGTGTGAAGGGCTGTGGTGTGTGAAGGTGTGGTGACATTGATGAAGGCATAAAATCTCTATTGGGTCAGCAGTAAGGTGGGGTGCCGAGAATGACTGGAAACCCTGAGATGCCTATGTCTCTGTAGTAGAGCTTTGACCTAGAAATGGTCATGGTGCAGTTTCCTTCCATTGGCTAATGACCCAGATGGATGTATTGGCTTGGAAATGGAGAGGTAAAATCGGGTATGGGACTGGTTTGGCACCACCAATGCTTGGTAAATCCAGTCGATGAACTGGTTGGGCATTAACTACTTGATTTTGTGGAGTAGCATGTGTGTTGGACAAGCATCGACCCCACAGGTGATCCAAGGCTTGTAAAGCAGAGAAGGAAACCTATGGAGTAGCAAGGAACTGCCCAATACAAATAAGTATTTAATTTTCTGTCATTTTTTTTTCGGATAATGAAAATTTCATGAACAAGTCTTATGACAACCAAGTTGGTACACTGTTGTTTCTTTGTTGCAAACCTTGGTCATTGCAGGAATAAAGGACTATGAAGGCATCCTAAGGATACATGTGGACATGTGACTGTCCTAAAAATCTCAGCATGATCAGTAATGAAAGATGGTGCTAGTGGACTTGTGTGGGTCCCAGAAGCCAAAGGTTCTGTGGGAAGACCTTAGGGAGGGGTCCCCTAGTTGAAAGGCCTTGGACAAACCTTAGATGAAAACAAGAAATGGCAAGACAAGCATTCACATTTGAAGTGAAAGAGACCAAGGAGCATGAAACCATAGTGGTGGTGTGGCTCCGGATTGGAACAAGACTAAGAGGGGGAAACTCTTAATCTTCTCTTTCCTTTTGACTGATGCATCTTAGAAACATAAAATTGTTGAATGCATGCCATGACTGAAAGTAGATTGTGTTTATTTGCTTGAAATAAATTGTGAATGCTGAAAAAGTTAATTCCATGTGAAAGGATGAACATGAATGAGTTCATGTGTATGTTGGGAAAGCATGAAAAGTGTGGAAGTCTCATGAATAAAGCATGGACATTCCATGTCAATTGGGCAAATAATTGACTGATTTTAATGTTTATGTTATGCTTTGCCTAATAAAGAATTGCAATGATGAATTTCACAGGTGAGAATTAAAACAACTGATTGCAGCTGTTACCAGCCAAGTGTTGCTAGTGAGCAAAGTGAGAGCCAACTATGCACATTGGCCATGGAAGCAGACCAAAGGATATGGGGTTTGGCTTAAAATATTCCTCAAATTGTTTCCAGGACGACAAGAAAGATAGAAGCCAAGAAATTCCAGACTTGTAGATCAGCTGGAAGGTAAATAAAAGGAATGGATTGTTGTGGAGCAATGCCCACCTGCATAGATGGAAGATCAAAGCCAGCAGGAGTAGCTTGGGGAAGCCAGAGGACTTGTTCCTGAAGGTTCAAAGTAAAAAGATTAAATGTGGGACAGACCTGCCACATTTTGTGAATTTTTGGACATTTGTAAAGTGTGTATGTATTCCTAAGTATTGGAACACCGAGGATGGTGTTATTCCAAGGGGGGGGGGATTGTAATATCCCAATTTTTACCCCCATTGCATTAAAATGTAAATGATGTAATATTGTTATAAAATCATGGTGAGGAGCTCAAGCCCAAGACCCCGCCATCGATATAGTGATGTATATGGTGTGTGTGCTATCCAGGCACAATTGAAATTGCAAATATCATGTAAATATGCATTTTAATAAAATACCCACAACTAGCTATGCAATGCAATGCAACAAGAGATGGGGGCATGATTTTTACAAGGAATTGGGAGGGAAATATTCAAACCCTTGAACCAATCAATTCAATCCAAGTTTCAATGAGAGAACCCATGAAACCCCAACTACCCATGTTGACTTTTGTACCCAATCATTTATTTCTTCCAAGAGTTGGTCGAGGTAGTTAATGCATTGGGAATGGGGAGGTATGGCTGTCCAAACTTGAGTTTGGGCAAGCCACCAATTTGGAAAAATGTGTTTTGGATTCATTGGCAAGAAAGGAGCCACGAAATTGCCCCCCAATCCATTATTCACCATTGTCTTTTCTCCCTCACGTGGTCTGAGCTTCCTGGGCGTTTTCCTCCATGTTTTTGTTGTGGTTTCATTCAATTCTCTAGCTGGGAAGGGCTTTTTTTTGTATTGTATAATAGTGGGGAAGAGGGGAAATCGATTTCGGGGGTTCCATAGAGGTCGTTTTTGGCCATCTTAATGCTCCCATACTTGTGGGATAAATCGATTTCTTCCCTGTGGTTGATTTCCTATTCCCACAATTCGTTTTGGGTGTGCCACAAATTGGAAGAATCCATGGGAACCCTGTTTTTTGTAAATCCCACAGTAAAATTGTTTATCCAATCCCAACCATTGAGATTGTTGTGTGTAGATAGAGTATGTTGGGTTATGGGTATCCATTGTTTTGGATTGAGCTTGAGTGCAAGCATCCATAAATGAAGATGGTTCAGATTTAGCTTGATAAACCCAGCTATGGACTGGCTTGGATTAGATGTGACGGTATTCTTGATGTGCATCAAATGTAGGTTCTCGTTCCTTGTAGAAATAATTCCCAGCTCGGGGGTGAAAAGTATGCTAAGAGATTGATGAGCATAGTTGGCCTATGGCTGGGTGGAACGTTGCAGTTGCGTAGCTAGTTGCTTGGGACAACATTACCATCAAGATAAGTATTTTCTATGTGTTTTAATTCTGCATTGTTTTAATTAATTGATGATTTTTATTGATATGTTGGATTCCTGTGAGTTATGTGTGGATGGTTTAATTCCGCTATGTTGGTTTTTGGCATCTACACATATGTGTTTTATTTATATGGAGCTAATGAATCGGGCTGAGTTTTTAGTAAAAATCCCAAGATCTGTAGCCATGTTCCTTTCCTTGCGTTGGATCGATGGGAAGGGACGTGACAATAGTTAAATTCTTCATCATTTTAGTCATAAGATATAGAGAGGTAGGAACTTGTTCTTGATTTTGGTCTTTCCTATGCACTCAATTTTTCTTGGTTTCACTTTTGGAGGTGGAATCCCTAGAGGATTCTAGAAGATCTATTTTTCCAGAAGATGATACATTCATTGCATTTCCATGCATCTAGCTTTCAATTGAGCATATTAGAGTTTTATGGGATTCTTTTCCTCTAGCATGAAGCCAAAGGTGCCTTTGAAAGCATTTAGGTAATGGATTAAGATGGTGAGGTATCTAGGTTTTATATCATCCAGGATTCTTTCAAGTATTTTTTCAAATCTTCGATTGAATTCTTGAACGGTCTCATTGTCTTTCTTTCATACTTCATATAATTGGTTCAAGAGGAACTTATTATTGTAATTGGTACCCCATTATTCTAACAATTTCTATTAAAACATGTCATATCCCATAATACTATTAGCTCCTATATTCTTAAACTATTGATGTGCAATTATGTCCAATGACTCATGCAATAATTTCATACCGACATCCTCATATTCTATGTCAATTTCTTTAATAGCCTTCCATAAGTGTTCAAGATGCTCTATAGTAGAAATTACATTGTCTCCATTAAATTGTGGTAATATTGTGTGTGCTTTATCAAATACCATGCTAGGATATCCTATAATTGTGGTGAAGTCGAAGGGAGAGCCCAAGTTTATGCCAAAATATCTTGGTTGGTTTTGATTGTAGTTTTGTTGTGGGTTCCCTTGGTTAACACCATCCATTTGTACTGGTTGGGAGTTGGTCATTCTACATTTCTTAGGAGTTCAAGTGTAAACAATCAGGTTCTTTGAGGAACTCCTTAAGTTATAGTTGTGAGAATTTTGTCCACTAGCGGAGTCGCTTGATGGAGTCTCCGGGTGAAGGGATGGGAATCTTCACCAAAGAGGTTTTGCATTCAAAGAAACCAAGGAACTCCTTGCTTCCTGGAAATGACGCCAAAAATGTTTTTGCACAACCTAGCAGCCAAGTGATTGCAAGGTAAATTAGCTACTAACCTAGCAAAACAATGGGATCTATGACCAAATGTGTCATTACCCAAAGGAAAACCCAATACTTTCCTTAATACTAACAATCAGTTGCAAGCTTTCACAAGTACTAGTATGGTTTGAGAGTGTGTCTAGGATTAAAAGGATTGAAATATGACACTTTGAAGATAAGCCCAGGGTTTATTAGAATTTACAATCAAAATACAAATCCCCTAGCTTGATGAAATTCAAAGTAACTATACAAAAGTTGGTATATGAAATATGTATGTATCAATAACATTCAAAATATCATGATAAGGGGGAATATAAAAGTCTAAGCAATGTATATGAAATTATTGACAAGATTTATCCCACTAACTTTGTCTTAGGAAAAAAATGAGTGTCAGGTCAATGTAACTCCTTGATCTACATGCGGGGTCCAACAGTTATTCCCAACCCAATATCTTAGAGCACTAACCAAGGAGGATCAATTGTACCCTTCGCGATCACCCAACTACCCAAGTATATGAAGAGTAATCTTCCTAAATCATGTGTTAGATGCACAACAGCGACAAGACAGTTGAAGGTTGGTTTTAGGTATCATAAGGGGTTCTCCAATATACTCAAGGTACATGGAGTCCAATCCATGTCTGATTTGAAACTACTCGCATAGGGTATCAGCGAGAGATACAGCGATGGCCAACACTGCCCCATAGTATATCTAGAACACATCCTATGCTTAAGAATCAATCGTATTAATAGCCAATATGAATCCCCAACCATACATTTATTACGCCTAAAGACAAATCCTTGTTGTTGTTTATAGACACCGGATCACGTCTTCTACCCAAACCCACAAGATTTCAAAAATAATGTCATGTTTGCCATATATTGCTCAAACATCAATATTAACCATGTCCACACCATGTCATGAAAATAGAACATCAACATCTAATCATTCCTTGAACCGGAGTGAAGCAAATTTCTTAAGTGCAATATCAACCATAAAATGTATTTACATATTCATCTAAAGTGAAACAAGAATATGATACATCCAATGGCAATAATTTTTCCAAGCATGAATTAGTGTTGATAAATGTGATCAATATGTGTTTTATGCATGTGTGCTAGCAATAGTGAGGAAATAGTTTTATATCTAAGCAAAGGTAGAGATATGAATCATGCGTGTTGAAAGTTACTTGATATAAGAACTATACAATGCTAGTAATCAATAGAATTAACACATGTAGAAGTCTAACTATATAAAACATATCATAACAATAGTAAACAAGCATTAACAACTCAATAAGAGAGTGGTGCAAATCATCCTACATGCACCTAAAATTTACACAATGCTAAGATCTATCACATTTATTTATATTGTTGTTAATTCAGTCCAGAAATGAAAGTATGACCAACAATAGAAAAAGAAGCTATATGAATGCTACATGATGATTTTCATGCAACCAATAACTTGAAAGGAATTCGGTAACTTAGAACTTCTTCAAAACTATTATCTACAATATGTAACAACATTAAAATAAATGAAGGACTTGTTGTAAGAAAATTATGTCTGCAAAATAATGTTACCACAAAAAAACAAGAAAAAACTAGACGCACCATTTACATCTCAGATGTTTAGTTCATGTTATTTTTCTTAGGTTACCGGTGTGCTTGGGTTCCTTATTTTTTAGATCTAGTTATTTAAGTATAAGCAAGGAATGCTAGTTGGGTTTTCCCCTAAGAAATGTGTAGATCTAGCTTCAGCGAGACTACTTGCAATGGTGAATCACAGTAAAAAGAGTAGCAAAATAATGTGATCGAAGAAGAAAAAAACTAGGTTCTTTTAGTGATGGGTAATGGATTCAATTCGCCCCTCCAAGATGTAAATCTAAAAATAAACACCCAAAATTCGCAGAAACCCTAAGGTAGTCCATGATTTTCTCCAAGCCAAATTTCACTTCACTAAACCCCCTTTACTCCAACTAGATTTTAAATAAAATCAATGAAAATAAATCTCTAGATAGTCCAAGATCATCAACATTCAACCACCATGGATTTAGATTAATCATGTAAGGGTAACAAAACAAAACCCATAAATAAAGGCACCATGGAGTTATATTAATCATGTAAGGGTAACAAAACAAAACCCATAAATAAAGGCATGAGCAATCTATTTCCATAATCCTATTTTCTTACCAAAATCTCAAAAGTTTTCAACAATTTAAAATTCAAATCATATATGAAAGTAAAATGCATAGATAATAACTCAAATTTTGTTGGAATCTATGATCACATTACCAAAAGAGAGAAAGAATCGAAATCAATGTAGCATCACACACCATAAAACACAAGAGAGATTTCAAGAAATCACAAGTTTATTCTCATCGCCAAGAATTCGACCCCTTCCTCTTTTATAAAATAATAGGGACATGAATCCCTAATTCTAAACAGGTCAATGACCAATATCTGATGAGGATGATATTTTACAAATTAATGGTTAAAACTTTAACATTTACAAAGGTGAATACATGAAATTCCAAGTCACCCTCCCCAAGAGAGACACAATATCCAAGTACCTTAGATGGGTAGTGCCAAAATGCCAAAGTGGATCGGGATTCCAAGGTGGACCATGTAGAGATGCCTCCTCATCGAATCGAATAGCTAAAGTAATGAGATAGCCAAGTGTGGTGAACCTCTACCAATGAATTTAGCCTTCATGGTCAATTCGCCCTCCATAGTAAGCCAAGGAATATGCCAAGTTTTCATTGGAAAAAACAGTAGAATTCCACATAATATCTAAAGTGACTCATATGCCAAATAATGCAAAATAATTTTCCCTTTATGGATTAATTATAAACCTAGCCATACTTAGGCCTTTTTTAAAATCAAACATTAGGAAAAGGCCCTTAATTAAATGTCGGTAATCCAAAAGTGATGTATCTTCATGAATCTGAAAGAAAACTACCTGCGATGAGTCCTTGTAGCCTTTGAGGATCATAGATCAAAATCTATGCCAAAACCTGCTATGATAATGCCTTTTACAATCTGATCTAAATAATTATTTCTAGACTTAGGGATTTTAAAATTAAACCTTAGGGAACGTTCAATTAATTACCTATTAGTCGAAATGTGCATATAACCAATGGAGGAAGGATCCAATTTGCTTCCAAATTCCATATGAATATTGAATGATGAATACATATGTGTATGCTCTACTATTTGGTCTGGTTGACCGGGTCAAACTGCCCTACTGAACAAGTCAAACTGTTGAAAAGTCAATCTTGGTCAAGCATGACCAATGAAGCTCCAGACCTCTAAATATCTATGGAAGGAGGATTTGATATCTCTAATGCTTTAAATTGATGAAGTATTGAAGTTAAAAATTATAGACAATTTATTGTTTACATGATTCATTACATAGCCTAACTCATAGGTCATGATGCATAAGTTTCATAAGGATTATTATGGTTAATGCTTAGAAACACATCAAAACCATATCAACATCAAAAATATTTACAAGGATTAGTTCTTCCTTTTATGGAGTGGATGGATAGTCCAAAGTTTGGTCAAGTGAATTGGCTTAGGTTGATTGAATGACTCAAGATGTGGGAGATAGGGATTCTCTTTGATATTCACCGCTAGTGCGAACAATAGGGACGTGTCTTAAAAAGGATTGTATTATGATGTGTTCCCCCTTTTGACCTTAGAAAATAGAGTCCCCTATTATTCTTCTTTTTTTTCCCTGCTCCCTTTTCTTCTTATACTTTTCGTCTCGTTCTTTAGAGGAGGTAATATTCCCTTGATTGCAAGTAAGCCTTGAAAATTCTTCTTTTGATCTTTCTTTCTTTTTAATTGCTTGAATTTTGCAATTTTCTTGGTCCTTGTTTCAAATATAAGGGGAAACAATGCTCAATGATAGATCCTCATGTTTAATTGCAGACAACCTCAAGGATCTACTTGGGAACCTCCTGAATCGTCACAGGATTCACTGCAACACAAGTGGGCCCAAGACAGAGGGAAGACATGGAGGCATTCATGGTGAAGGGGACACAGAGGGGGAGATCAAAATTCACTCTTTCATCCTTAATCCAAATTTATTACAACACAAGGTGGAATGATATGAGTAAGATGGAAAGGTCAAATATGAAGTCAAAGAAGAGGGGTAATCCTTGTAAATATCGAGAGCTATTTTGGTTGTTGATGTGTAAGCAAAACACAAATATATCATCCTTATTACCCTATGACTAATACTACTAGCTATATTCATCAAATCAATTTATTGACTTAGCGTAACAACAAACATGGTGATGTACAAAATCATTACATAGCATAGCCATAATGAATCCTAGGGCATGGAATGGTAACACATCATGACATGAACTGGCATCATCTCTTAGCATTCTCATATTGATATTCTTCTATGGGTACAAAATTCTAGAGCTCATCCTCACAGCTGAAGCAAAAATCCTCATATTGTATGTGGTATAACAAACATTAAGAAAGTAAGTTGAATATGCCAAATTCACAAAATAGCATAAAAATAGAAAGAAATATTAATTTCATCCCTTGAGAACGAAATAAAGAGAATCAATAAGAATCATTTTGTAGGGGTCTCTCTCTCTCTCTCTCTCTCTCTCTCTCTCTCTCTCTCTCTCATGTAATGTCATGGTATCTAGGGATTAACATAACCCTTCTCTCCAGACAAGTGTCGTTCTCAACACTTGATTAACTGTGGATGATTCTACATGAGGAACTCATTTACCCATGTCAGATTTTCTATTGGAAGGTTCTTCCAATTGATGAGGTAATCAATAATGTGTTTCAAGGATTATTTCAGGTTTTAGTATGATTTTTACTTCTTCATCAATCTCTAGTAAAATAGTATGAACTGGGATATTGTCGTTGACAGTATTTTTTAACCAAGAAACATGGAATATTAGATGGACAAGTGGAAATGGAGGTAAGTCCAATTTGTAACCATATTTTCAATTCTCTACAATACATTATAGGGACCATAGAAATTGGATGCTAATTTATTGTCCTTATTTTGTTTCTTGAGTGACATTTGTTTGTATGGTTGTAGCCTAAAAAATACCCAATCTTCCACTTCAAAATTCCTTTCACTACGATGCTGATTTGCTTCTTGTTTCATCCTATCTATTTCTATATCCAAGTTGTATTTTAATAATTGGATAACCTCATTTTGGTGCTCTATGTGATCCTACACTACTTGAACCTTAGCTTTCCCTTTCAAGGGTGATGTGATGGATGGAGGATAATAGCTATAAATGGGAACATTTTTAATGAAGTATGGAAGGATGTGTTGTACCTTGATTTCACCATGGGAAAACACTTGACCCATTGTGTTTGTTTTTCATAAGCAAAGCAATGAAGATATCCTTATAGACATTTATTAACAATATCATTTTTCCCATCGGATTAAGGATGGTAAGAGGATATGTGAGACAATTAGGTACCTAAACAAGAAAATATTTCAATCCAAAAATTACCAATGAAAATCGGATCTCTATCGCTTGCAATAATCTTGGGTATTCAATGTATATTATGAACTATTTTAATGAATGTTGTAGCTATTGTACTTGCTTTAAAAGGATGATGAAGAGACTAGAAATGGGCATACTTTGTGAGTTGATCCATATTTATTTCCTTCAAAATTTGGTAGAACTATGATAAAAGCAATTGACACATCTTCCCAACACCAACTTAGTATGCCTAATGTTTATACAAGACCCGAGGTCTTCAATGTCCCCTCCCTTATTATTTGGAAAACCAAACATTCTACCACAATACTTTGAACATCAATTTTAAGACCTTCCCAGAAAGAAAGAAAAAAATCAGTCTTGATCATGTGGTAAGATTTCAAGAAACTTGAATGTCCTCCTATAGGATAAGTGTGCAATTCCACAACAAAATTTTGTTTGAGTCAAGAATTATTACATAAATATAGGTAATATTGATACCATAGTGAATCCCTCTGTGTCTTCTTCTTTCCTTGAAAGTGTCTCTGCCACCACATTTTGTTTTCCTTTTTTGTAGATAATTTCAATGCCATAACATAGCATATTTGTAATCCCATTTTGTTTCCCTTCTAAAGATAATTGTTGTTCCAAGAAGTACTTAAGACTATCATTATATGTTCTTACCTTGAAGTTTCTTCCTATTAGGTAAGGGCGCCATTTCTTGACTACATGTAATGTGGCCAACATTTTCTTTTCATAAATTGCTTTTTCCTTTAAGTCATAAACTTTCAAAGGCAAGGGGCCTTCCTTCTTGCATTAAAATTGCACCAATTCCATGCCCTAAGTAGTTACACTCCACGGTAAAGGTTTTTTTAAGACAAATTTGTAGCTAGAACATGAGTTGTACACATAGCCTCTTTAATTTTTCCAAAAGATTTGGTTGCTTCTTGAGTCCAAGAAAATGCCTCCTTTTGCAATAACATTGTTAGAGGTGCTACTCTTTGACCATAATTCTCGACAAACTTGTGGTAATATTCTCTCAATCATAAGAATACTCTAAGATACATTTATATTTTGGGAATTGGCCATTTCATCATAGCTTTAATATTGTTAAGATCCACTTTGATGCCTTCATGAGCTACAATATGACCCAAATATTTCGCTTCCTAAACCCCAAAGATACACTTGAAAGGATTTTCATATAGTTGTTTCTCCTCCAATATATTGAACAACACGTCAACATGTTATACATGCTCTTCCCAAGATTTATTATAGATTAGTATATCATCAAAAAATACTGATAAATTTTTTTTGAGGAAGGGTTTAAAAAAGAACTCATTAAGCTTTGAAATGTGGAAGGTGCTTTGGTAAGGCCAAATGGAACCACCAAAAACTCATAATGAAATTCATGTGTTATAAAGGTTGTTTTTGGAAAGTATTCTTGCCTTATTCTCATTTCATGATATCTAGAATGAAGATCCAACTTGGTAAATAAAATTGCTCCCTGGAATTCATCTAATAATTCGTCAATGATAGGAATAGAAACTTATGTTTAAGGGCCATCTTGTTGATCTCTCTATAATATGGATTCATACACCATGAACCTTTATTTTTGTGAACCTTCACCAATAGTGTAGAGAAAGCACTTTGGATAGGTTGAATGATGCCAACATCTAACATTTCTTGAACCATATGCTCAATCTCACTCTTTTTTTATATGGATACTTGTAAGGTTTGATGTTAGGTGGAACACTTCCTGATTGCAAATTAATAGCATGTTCATGATCTCGAATAGGTGGAATACCTTTAGGCATATCTCCAAATACCTTGGAATGATTGTCGAAAACTATTTGTAAATACATGGAAATAGAGGGTCTAGATGTTAGAACATCTAGTGAGAAAAAATGTGCAATTAAACCAAGGTGTCATTTTTTAGTAATTTTGTCATGTTGTTAGAGATTATACCTTTAAAGGGTTTCATTGGGATAGATATAGGTTAAATTTCCTTTCCTTTTGAGAAGAATCTCATGAAAATTTCATGAAAATTAAGAGTCGTTATTCCAATGATTGTAACCATTGGACCCAATTTGATTGCAATAATTGGACTATCCAATAAATACTCCCCCATAGTGAGCTTAATACTATGGCAGTTTCCTGAACAATTGCCACTTGTCTCCTAGTTCCAACCTTCCATCTTCTCCCAAATTCAAATTTGAGTCTCTTTGGCTTCTTCCACTCCCATGAGCACCTTCCTTGAGCCTATTTTTGGGGCTGACATGTCATAATGGTCAGATGTCAGAGGTCAGGTCTGCAATTTGTCATAGTTGTCATAGATTCTCCATCATTAGTGTCATAGGGGCTAGGGAATCTAGCCCAAGTGTCCACAAACTTCCAATTTGACTCTTTATCTTCCATGGAGGTTACCAATCCATCCCAATTCGACCTAAGATGCTCAATGCCATGTGTTATGACTTACCAACTCACCCAAGAGTGTTCACCTTCCCATGAATTCGAATTGGCAAGAGAGAGATGCCATGTGTCATTGAAAAATCAAGCTAGTGTGGGTCCCACACCCTCCATATGTCTCCAAAACCACTTGCCACCTAGAATTTCTCTTGAATTTATTTATTCACCATATTTATTAAATACTTGAACCCTTCTAATGTCTAAACATCATTTATTAGCTTCCTTATTACAATTCCACATGTGCCCATCCAACCTAGGAAACTAGTAGGATTGATGGGATTGTCTTACTATGCAATTATTTGAATGGGGACATTACAGGGATCCCTACCATGAAAATACCCGTTCATCCTTATATGAATCAATTTTGAGGAGGTTACTATCCTACTAGTCAAGTTCATGGTCTTTACTAGAATCCATTGTGTCCCATGGTCTCGAATCCTATGCGTACGGGCATGTATCTGCAGAGTCGGTCTTTCTTGGGGGCATAGCCTCAAGCATCACAACCAAGGCTCATATTTCTTGCTACTTTAAACTTACCATACTTATCTAGATTAACAAACGATCCAATGTGCCATGATCCAGCATGGCCTCTGGTCCCCACTAAGCTCCCCTCGGACATTCCTAAGTTTGAGGGAAAGAAGGGTGAGGATTTGTGTGATCATGTTACTACTTTTCACCTTTGGTGCTTGTCTAATTCCTTAAATCATGATTATATTCACTTAATATTGTTTCAACACACCCTCACAGGGTCTGCCGTGAAATGGTATGTCAAGTTACCCGGGGACATGTACCGGACCTTTAATGATTTGGCCTTAGTTTTTCTTAACCACTTTCAGTTGTCGGTCTGTTATGAGATAGGCACGGAAATCTTATATACATTACGCTAAGACAAAGCTAATATTCCACCGGAGATTATTTTGGAATGGTTTCTTAAGTCCCTTTTTCCCTATATTGCGAAGGATGTCTCAACATCCACAGTAACGACTGAGGAACAAGCCACTTTAAATCTCAGCAATTAGACTTGATATATACTCATTCTGGGATTCTTTATGAGATTATTCCTAACGCACCGTGATCAAGTCATGAAACCAAACCAACTCCAGGACCTCATATCGATGGAATTGTAGGCTCTGCAAGTGCCAAGGTTGTAGACCAGGTGACGAATCATATGCAGAATTTGTCTATTAACCGATCTGCAACGGGACAAGCTATGGATTTGTCCTCTCCCACCCAGTCGTCGGATGTACATTCTGTGCATTCGAAGAAATCGAAGGGTAACCAACAACCTAGAGGGAATAAGAAGAAGGGGAGGAACAATCGTAAGGGTGGGAACAACAACAATAAAAAAGGAAATTCTAGTAATGAAAAAAATGGCAATAATGTTGGTGGGGACAAGAAGCAAAAATGGAAGGTGAAGTTTCCTTGTAAGCTTTGCTCACAGTATCACCTCACTCACTTGTGCCCCAAGATGGATGAATCCTTGAACCTCATAGAACAAAGCTTAGTTGTGTTAACTCATCTACTTCCTCATAATCAAAATATGACTTCGAGTGCTTCCAACACCAGTAGTGTTTCTACGGGAATTTCAAACCCTTTGGCCCATGATGGTGGACATGGATGCATCGATATGGTCCAGTCGAAGGTTAATGTCGCCACTCACTCTCGTGATTATGGTCCTCTACATACCTCTATGGGGAAAGAGCCTCCTCCTCCGAAGATCCCTTTACAGATTGATAAACCCAATCCCATGCCATGTGTTCCAAAAGGATTCCTTAAGCGCTCGACCCACAAACCTAATGCCCAAGTTGCCCAGAACTATTACATCATCGAGGATCTATTCCAAGCACCATGTGCAACGGTCTTCTTATATGAAGAGGCAACTACTAACAACGTACTTACTTCATTCTGATTCGTTAAGGTGTCTTCATTTGGAGTTTCATCATCTACTTTTAAGTTTGAAACACCATTTAATGTTTTTGTTTCATTAATTTGAGTTATATTGAGTTTTTTTAAGTGATTTATTTCTTTGTCTTTATCTAACGAGCTCATTTCCAGTTTTTCTTTGGGAACCTTTTGATCTTGAGATTCTTGAACATCTTGAATTGCAACAACTTCTAGAATGTTTATCTCTTCGTGGTACGAAGAATCTTCTGGGTTTCCTTCTTCTACATTATCAGGGTTAGGATTATCTTCAATGCTTTTATTTCCATCATTGTATCCTTCTACAACTTCAATTCTTTCATAATTGTTATTGACATCAACTTCGTATTCATCAGTATTTGGTGCTTCATTATTACAATATATGAGATCGTCATCTTCTTTACCTTTGATATTGGCATCATGATTGTCATCCGATGCATCTATCTCTTTGTCATTGTTATTCACAATTGATTTTTCTTCAGCTACATCTTGATATTCTATACTTTGGACTTTATCCTTGTCCTCTTCATCTTTCGTTTTATCGTCCTTGTTATCATCTTCTTTATCATGTCCTTGGCTTTGGTATGGGTTCCGAGCAATGTTTTCGTTTGACTTTGTTCTGGAGTTTCACAATCCATTTTCACTGATTTTATGGTTGTGTTATAGGATGGACGATTTATGCGACTCATTTTTGTTCCTTGTATGAAGCTGCAACGAATTTCTGTAACTTGTGCATATTTATGATCTTGCATCACATTTTGAGTCTTGTATTTCGAACGGTGATTCATTCTTGGCATATGTGTATGTTTATGGGTAGGCATTGCTTTTTCTATCTTGCATTTCAAACAGTGGTTCTTATCCTTTGTCGCCTCTGATGCCAAGGACCTTCTATGAGGGGGGATGTAAGGTGTCAATGTATGCAATTTTTTTACTTCTCTTGTCATGGGTGCAAAAGCAGTTTCCAGCTCTTCCTTACTAGAAAATTTAGGGGTTGTAACTGCTTCTTTTATCGTAGGTGCTATAGCAGTTTCCTACTCTTAATTACTTGAGACTTCGGATAGCGTAACCGCTTCTTCTTATTCTTTCCACATAGATATTTCTTTTTTTCGTTGTTGTATTGTCAATGTTTTCAATTCTTCAACCAAATTTGTTTTGTCTTCATGAAGAACTTGGGTCGCCATGTTAATATCCGATATTTTTGCTTCAAGTTCTATGCTTTTTTATTTCTTTATTCTGACTTCTTTTTATGTCTTCGACTTCAATTTTTTCATCTCTTTCGGGTCTTTGGAACGGGATAATAATGATCTTGTTGAATGACGGGAATATAATGATTCCAATTTGTAAAAAGATTCAAAAGAAAATTTGAAATTTTTTTCTAAATTTTTATAATAAAAAATTATTATTAAAAAAAATTAAGAGGTTAAATAATTATTATTATTAAATATTTTAATAATAATAATAGTTCGCAATAGTTTTTTTTTGTGGAGAACGTAAAGTTTAAAAATCATAATAATAATTGTAATATTATTATCATATTTTTTTTATTGGAATTGGAATTAGGGTTTTAAACCCTAATGGAGGCGGATTGGACGTTTGGCGGTTTGGTGGATTTGTGGATTTTACGTGAAGTTTGGATGAGTGGGCGTATGGTTGTGAGTATGGGATCTGTGCGTGAGGGTTGGCGTGGAGCGGATGGAGTAAAGGAGATGAGGAGGCGTTTGGTGATGCGGTGGGATGAGACGTTTGGGAGTTGAGGAATTGGAGATGAGGAGAATGAATTGAGGGTAAGTTGGGGAGGATTTGGGTGAGAAGAGGAAACACACAGGTGGTCGATTGAGTGTGCAGGATCGTGAGGAGAGAGGGCTGCGGAGGGTGGTAGTTGGAGCCACGGGGACGAGAATGGGCACATGCGGGTGAGAGGGAATGAGCAAGGATGGGAAGGAGATGAGCGAGTTAGGATCCTGTGGTGATGGTTTGCATAGGATAATAGTTGTGATTGCAGTGAGCGGAGAGGGGAGCGCAGGCGAGCGGTGGATGATGTTGGAGTGGAAGAGAATAGGGGATGAAGAGGATGGTGCGTGAGGTGTGGAAGGGAGGGAAGGGAGTGATGGAGCTGGGGGAGCGTACGTAGTGGATAATGAGCGTAGAGTGGGTGCAAGGATACTGGAAAGAGAAAATGCAAGGAAGGATTTATGGGAGACTATTGTTTTTGTGTGGAGAGGGATGAGGGGTGAGGAGTGACGAACAAAGATGGTAGAACGGTGGAGTGCGCAGGCCGCAGTTGTAGTAGTGTGAAAGGATCATATAGTGAGGGCGTGGATAGGTTCGTAGAGTGAGGGCGTGGAGAATATGGAGATTTGTGAAGAGGAATGAGGATGAGAGTGGACATGGAGAATGAGAATGGAGAATGAAGAAGAATGGCCAACCGCTCGAGCTTTGATACCATTTGTAAGCTACCATCTTACATATTGGAATATTTATTAAAAATATATATTTTCAATAATTGATTTATGAATGATTACCGAGAATAGACCATATTAAATATGGTCGATGGGGGAAGAGACGTGTCTATTTATAAATAGACATGTCGTTTAATAAATAATAAATAATTAACCTACAACTAATTAATAAATTAGTATGTATAACATTAGTAATAACCACTTAGGTTTATTACAATGACCATGTTGGTTGCGTTCAATGGGTGTTCGTTTCGACCACATGGAATTATACCATCTCTCCAGGTCCACTTGGGTGGGAAATTTGTGCCAATTGAGGTTGAGGTGGTTCATGCACCCCTTCACTACAATATTTTAATGGGTAGGAATTAGATCTATGCTATGAAAGTGGTCATGTCGTCCATGTTTCACGTGATTTGCTTTCCTTACAAGGGCAAGATCGTGATTGTCGACCAGTTATCTTTTACTAGCTCTAATTCCTCTACATTGTCGGGATCTATGGTCCTCAAGATTGAAAATTCTTGCATGTATTCCTCCCTTATGGGAACCTTTAATTTTTCAGCACCAATCTCATTTATTGATTCCATTTCTAATGGTGCTCCATCATCGTTGGGTCTCGTTTCATTCTGCACATCACATTTTAATGATCCATGGACTCTCCCTTTCACGAACACATCATGCGAAGGGTGTTCACACATCGGAATGACTATGCCACCGTCTACATCTAAGGTTGCTTATCAATTTGTACAACAAGTCACTGCAGACCCTGATGTTCCCTCTTTGTGGACGGAGGAGGAGGATCTCACACTAACGCCTGATTGGGCGGTTAACTCATCTTGCTCACATTACTATCTCGATGATACTTTTCCTTCGGATGAAGCCATTATCGAGGCCATGAATGGTCTTGGTAGGCCTTAGGAACACCTTCATCATAGATTTTATTTCCTCCCAGAGCTTGAAAGGATCGAGCAGGACGAGTTTGGGTCAACCTTAAGTGAGGAAGTTGGTCACCTTGTCGTCCCATTGGATACACATGGTATATATCCTAAAGGGAACATGGCGAATATTTCTCCTATCATTCCGATCAACATTTCTCGAACCCCATCAATTATGCTTGAGCTTCTAGCTTAGGCTGGTACCTTGCACATTATTGTATATTTCTATATATATCTTGGTTTTTCCCTTTGGAATCATATAGGATATGATTCCACTCTGCCTACATTTTCGCATTATCCTATGGCCACAATTCATAAACCTTAGGTGTGAACCCGCTTTTTATCGACACAAAACCTTCCAGTTGCTTCTAGAAATGTCATTATTTAAGCGGTAGTGTTTTCCCGACCATGGGTACCCTAGTTAGAGCATATTTTGTCATTTGGTGCCCATGCTGCAGCTCCTCCTTAGGTCCGGGATTCCCTTATAGTCCCACCATGACTTTGCATGCAACCCTCATGCTTCTTCTCATCTTACATTTTGGCCACCACTCACATGGACTCTAGTTTATATCAAGTTGTAATTACATATCATTGACCTGCTTGCATTTTTTGAGCCTTCATCATTATAAGACAAATTTCCTAAGCATTTTTCAGTCCTAGCCAAGCATAGCCTATCATTTATCCTTTGCAACTTGATTTTCCTTTACCCTAGAGGAAACATCACCTCTAAGTGTCCTTATCCTGCACACGTTGCCTTGCATTGAGCATAGGTATGTTCCACTCCATGGAACTAGTTTGCTTTCCCACAACACTCATTTCCTCGTATTTGAATTATAATCACTATTTTATTCTTTTTCAGGCTTTCATAATATGAAAGAAAAAAAATCAAAAAATATAAAAAGTTGGATGGGAAAATGATATTTCCTTTTATTGGAAGCAGTCGTGTCGCCTTTGAACACAGCACAAATCCTTGAATCCATCCGTCAACGGTTCAGGTTTAGTATGGCCTTAGGAAGTTGAACGTGTTACTCAAATATTACTCCTATGACTGGTCAAGCTTCCAGTTCCTGTGGAGATTATGTTGATGCCTCTTGCGTCAAAAAATTGTATCAGTATTCAGTATTGAGTCCATGTTGCTTGAGTTTCCACCTGTCTCATGATCTTGTTCAAAGGAAGTCTATAAACTTGAGTTGACCATTCCTCAGATCTCTTGAATTTTCATGTCGGCCATTGCTTTATAAGTACATTCTGATCACATGATACTATTGTCCTTCCTAGTACCATGGGCCTAATTTCATCAATGGTAGGTGACCTTGAACTTAGTAGATGACACCTCAGCATTGATTGCTGACTAAGTGGTTTCCCTTGTGTTCAACGACAAGAAATCTATTCACACATTGTGATTCATGTTGTTTCTTGGATTCCATTAGACCTCATTAGTGGTTTCCTCACTTCTGTCAGTAGTCTTCATCATTGGTTATTATTCATAGGGTCTCTTATGTGCATTACTTGCATTTCGCAAGAGACACAATTGGTTCTTGGTCTATGTTCAGCCCGTTCGTCTGAGTTATTCCAAATATTTAATCTTATATGAATACCTTGAGTTGGTTGATGGGGGGTGCCTTAATTCCATCCTTCCAGTGGATATCATTCCATCGAATTCAAATAATATATTATGGAATTGGGATCTAGAGTAATATGAGTCCCTTGAGACTTGCAGTCATTAGTGGCAAGTTCTCTCGTCGTCAATGGTTTGGAATTCATTAATGTCTCATGATTGATGGATTCTGCAAGTGTTCGATCTCAACACCTTTATTCACACTTGTTGAATGTACTCGGTGCCTTGACACTCATTTTCATCATTGGTGGGTAGTCCCGCGTCTATTAATGGTATACCTTAAGGACCGGTAATCAGACGATGTTTCATCATGTTCGACCTCAATACTTATATTCACGTGATGGGACATGCACCATCAGCAGTTTGTGTTAAGGAACTAAAACTATAGTGCCATTATACTAAATTCTACTATTCGTGATCATGACAATATATATGGGACCCTAGTTCTCATGGAAGAGCAGTTTGTACCCCAGTTTGTACTAGATGTATTCAATTTAGTTGGAGACTAGACTTCACTATATATTGGTCATGGTTGTGACCACTTATGACATATGTCTATGATGTATTTCCTATTCATGGCCATTGTATCAAACTGCTATGCACTTCAAAGTTGCATACATGTATACAAATTTAGTATTGTAATATTTGATGAGTGGCTATTTCTTCCATTTGGCTCTCCACTACTCCACTTCTGAGAGTTATAATGTATTTCGGCCATCGTTATCTTCCCTATGACCTCACACATTAGGCGGCATATGTTGTAGCATGATTTTCCACACTTTATGCAACATGCCTTGAAGGCCTACCATGTCCCTCTATAGACTCACATTAGCCCTCTTGCTCAATAAAACCTCTCAAAATCATATTTTTGTTGATGTATGTGGGTCACCAGCACTACAACATGCGTATACGCAGGCTACTCCATTACAACTCACGTACATCAAGTTTCATGCTCAAAATTAAAAATATTTCAAGTTTTCCTTCCCAAGTAATGACCATTTTGATCCTTGGCCTTTCATATGCTAGAAAACACTCTAATTCGACCCTCCACCTCCTTTGAGGGTTATATATTGAGCCATTGTGGAGAATTTGGAAAAAAGAGAGAAATTAGAGAGCAAGTAAACTCTGGAGGAATTTTTCCCATTCTCGTTTCCTTGATTCGGCATCCCTTTGTCCTTGCTAGTTTGAACTCGTTTATGTTGATATCCCATGCTCTTCCCTATCTTGTGAAGGTGAAAACCCAATTACTCCTTGAACTTATGAGATTTCCATTGCATGAAGGATTAAATTGGTGGAGGATTAGGTGGAGGAACTTAGTTTCTTAGTTTCGACGAGTTGTCGACAAAAGGTAGTCACTATGTACTTATGTTCATTACATTAATAGAAATACTCTTTTCTCGTACAATTCATGTTACAAATTTTTATGTTATTCTCATTGGGTACATTTTTTTAATATGTTAAGGGACTATGCTAGTTTATATGCTAACAATTTATATGTATTCTATGTGCTCGTATATCTTGGTTGTTGAGGACAAGTTGTAGGTAAGGAGCATTGGATTGTGAGCTCAACAGTGGTCTTCTTCGAACGTCCGGTTGAAGTAAGAGTTTTCTCCTTGTTGTTAGCATTTCATATTTATATAGCATACTTGAGAATTAATTTTATTTCTTGTTTCACTCTGTCTGTTGTGCTTCTACCCCAAGCCATAGGAATTTTTTTCTCCGTAACACATTGCTCAATGCTTGTTGGTATCTATGCATTAGCTTATTATTCCAGTGATATTTGTGCTTCCCTAACTCATCAGTACATTGATATTTGACCTGGACTAACCAAAAGAGTTTCCAAAACTTGAAGGCTTCATCAACTACAAAGGTAATCCTTGTATTCTTCTCTATATACATCTTGACCTTCAATCTCCCCTTCGTTTCCTTGTTATTGGTAACAATCTAGGGAATAACTCTCTCAAAAGCATAAAAATTGTATACAAAGTATGTGACAATCTACTCTACCTCAAAACAAGGGATCATCTCATGCATCAATCCACCTTGGTTACTTTGCATGTCACAAGCACTTTGGATTCACACTTTTATCCCAAACTATAATTAGCGCAGAGCATTCGAGTTTTTATTTATCAAATGGTGAATTGGGGTGTGATCCTTTTGTTTTAGTTTTGATTCTTGGTTTGTTTAATGATGGATTTGGGAAAGGTCATTCTTTTTATTTTTTGGATTTAAACCACTATTTGGTGCTAAAGTTGGTGCAAATATAGCACTAACTCTTGCGTCAACCTGAGCATTTTCTTCCAAAATATCTCCTACTTGAAAGCAAGTTAATGCAATTGATGTTGGAAGCATTCCTAAGCACTAAGTATGATAGGTATTCCACCAATGTAGGTCACCTTCTTGAGGATTGGAGTTAGTAGTTAGAGTCATTGATAATTATAGGTATCAAGGTTGTAGGTTTTGGATTTAGGGGTAATGAGTTCTAGGGTTTATGGATTTAGGGATAATGATTTAAATGGTGTACTAAAAGTTAAGATTGTTGTTGTGTATTTCATGAGAAAGAGGATCTCATAGACCCTAATACCCTCAATACTTGAAATATCTATAGATCCTAAATCTTGAGCTTGTAAATATTATAACCTATAAACCCTTTAACCTCTAACAATGTAATTCTTAACCATTAACACAAATTGTCCATAATATATAAACATAATAACCATTAACGCATAATGCATATAACACTTGACTTCTAATCTTTATGATTTCCAACCCACATATGAATATGTATTTATAACCCTAATCCATATATCATTTTACCACTAATCCCTATAACTTATACTAACCCCTGACCCTAACCATCACAACCTCTAAAACTCTTATAAACCCTTTAAAAGTGTAAGTATCACCCTTAATCTATCAAAGTGAAAACTCCTAGATCTCAATAGTAATGAACTTATAATCCATAAACCCTATAACCATTATAACCTTGCACCCCTAACTGCTATAACCCATAACCATGAACATCCCTTATAGCTTATAATTTTACTCCTAAAAATTACAACCCTTATCCCCTAACACCTTATCCCTAATTTTAAAGTCTTATAATCCTAATGTTTCCTAACCCTTACCTAAATAAATTATATCCCTATTATCATAACATTTATATCCTAAATCCATATAACCACTAACCCTTATAACCACAAACCCCTATCACTAATAACTTATAACTTTAATCAATATAACCCTTTGCCCCTATATCTACTAACTATTAACCACTATAACACTTATGACCCCTAAATCCTGACCTTTATAATCCACAATGTATCATATAACCATATAACCCATTACCCTTTTAACCATTATCGCCCTTAACCTCCTTTAGATTGTACTTATACTCCATGTAACACCTAACCCTAACCCTTATAATTATACCCCTCATATTTCCTACCACCATTAATATTTAACTCTTGTAATCAATATAACTCCTAACCCATATAACTTATAATCTCAAATCCCTATAATCTATATAACCTTTAAACACCTCCTATAACCCCTAAACTCTAAACCATACAACTACAAACCTCTAACATTTATAATTCTAACCCATGTATCCCCCATAACCATTAATCCTAAATCCATTTAGACTATTCAACCCTTAAACACCAAACCTTATAACCCCTAAATTGTAAACCATATAACTACTAACCTCTTACATTACAACCCTAACACAAACTCTTGTTGAACTCTTATAGGTAATGAATATAACCTCTCACCCTTAAAACTCTTAATATAAATATTTGTGTGTGTGTGTGTGTTTATTTATTTATTTTCCCCTTAAAAAACATCATATTATTGTGAATATACATGTTATAGTCCTATGGACTTTTCGATTTCAAAACTAGAGCAATTGGATTGCTTTCAATATCTACAATCTTTACAAAAAAGTAATTAACATATACAATTCCTTTAACTGCTTCAATACTTCAATCAATTTTTCTCTCTTTTTTTCAAAAATGGAATGTCATTCCATTTGTTTCCTGGACATCCATAAACTCTGTCACATTGAAAGTACCTAGGTTCATTGACAGAGCTTCCTTAGATACCTCATCTGCTTTCTGATTGAGCTCTCTGAGTATGTTCCTGAAAGACGTCCACTGAAAATCATGTATGGGGCTTCTGACTTCCTATGTTAGATGTTCCAACCGATATATTTCGATTCTAGACTTATTATTTTCCCAATCTATGACAATTTTGGAGTCACCCAATACCTGTATCATATTCACTTCCTTTAATTTTGCAAGTTGCAACAAATACCATAATGCCACCAATTGATATTTATTGTTTGTTCCTCGTTGTACTGCATACCTGATATAGAAGTAGTGCAAATGATTTAATAAGGGGACCGCACCAATGCCAGACATAGATGGGTATCCCTGACTGGCCCCATCAAAATATCCCCTGGCACATCGAAATCCAACAAAGGAATTACTAGAACTCTCGTTTTTGTTGGCTTAGACTTCACCTTATACTCTTGCACCCATTTTAGAATAATGCCTAACATGACTTCTAATGGAATGTTATTGGCTTGGAATATCAATTGATTACTTGCTCATCAGAGCTCGTACATAAAGAGGCTCGAGCGCATAGCATAACTGCTTATTGATCGGTCTTGATACCACTTATGTATAGAAATTTCCAAATTTGGGGAGTTCCATTTTAATTTTTGCTTGAGGACTAAAACAATGACACTCCACATTTGGCTTGCATATAAACATTCCACAAAATTATGTGTAATGGTCTATGTGTCATGCTTGTAGAATGAACACCAATTTGGTTTGCACCAACCTCTTTTAAGTCCATTTTCCCACGTTAAAATTTTGTTATTTAATGCCAACCATAGAACTATTGTGCATTTCAATGGACTGGTAGACTTCCAAAGCAAAATTTCGACCACCACCTTTTCTCACTGGGGGCCTCAAGCTCAACTTGAGCTAAATATCCAAATTTTCTAGTGTATTCAGTACATACAATTTCATAAGAGACCTCATCCCTAAGACAAATAAAATTGTAGCACATATTATAGACGTAACATCCCCATTCCTCCACTTTATCACGAACGAGACTGAGGGAGGGTGTTGATTTCCCACCAAAATGCCCACATCATTGAGAATATTGATCCCTTGTGTCAGCTAGGAAACAAATGTTTAAATCGTGAAGAAATATTATGATATCTTTTGATAACTCGAACTCATATTTGGAACCCAAATATGGATCCCAAATATGGATCCTCACTTATTCTAACATTCTTTCTGTCACCAATTTTCCGCACAATCCAATTTCCAATCAATGGAAAGACTCAACCAATGCCTTCCAAACTATTGATCCATTTTTGGGGGTTTTTTGAGGATTTTGATACCATTCCACCATCGATTGGATATCCAAATATTTCAATCTCATCGTTCGAACCCATAGAGAGTTATTACGAGTTAGATGCCATAGACTCCTTGCCGCCAATTCTTGGCTAAACAAATAAATGTTCTTAATACCCCATCCTCCTGAAGATTTTGGTTGAGCAACTTTGGACCACCTAACTAAAAGAATACCTTCTCTTTTCCTATTACCTATCCAAAGGAACTGGAAGTGCTTCTTCCATATTTTGGTAAGGATTACTCTGGGGATGTGCACTATAGAGAACCAATAGACAAGGATACTCGTGAAGACTGATTTAACCAACATGAGATGGCTTCCCCTAGAAATAAACATATTCACCCAATAGGATATTTGGGATTTGATTTTGTTGAATAGCCAAAGCTAGTTGGTGTATCTATAACCACTAGCATTTAGACATAATCCGAGATATTTAAAACCTTTATGAATCTCCTTGAGAGGATACTACAATAAACATCAAAGGCACACCAAGAGCTCAATCAACAGCCTATTATGCAAGATGCAACATTTGTTTTCATTTATGATCATACATGTAGCTTTACTAAACAAAGATAGAAAGTGACTTAGGGTTTGCATATCGAGCAAAGAGACTTTAATAACAAAAAGAAGGGCATCGTCTACAAACACGAGGTGCATCAACAAAACTGAATCCGAGGTTTTGACACAAGGGAGCTCTCCACTTTCTTTCACATTAGACACTAACCTGTTTAAGCTTTTATCCACCATAAGGAAAAGAAATGGAGACAAAGGAAACCCTTGCCTCATCCCCCTAGAATCTCGAAATAAAGAATATGAAGCCCCATTTATCAGTACAACAAAGGAAGAATATTTGACAAAACCCATTATCCAGTTGATGAAATTTATGGACAAACTTATTTGCATAAGAGCTGGTCACAAATAAGTCCAGCTTACCTTATCATAAGCTTTGTATAAATTGATTTTCAGAGCGAAGGCATCCTGTTTTGACTGGGAAATAGAATGGAGTGATTCTTGGGCTAAATCCATTGCATCATGAATATGTCTCTTTTGAAGAAAATTGAATTGTTCTTTAGATACTTCATCCTTTGAGCAATAATCTTGGAAATAAACTTGTAAATTGCATTACAACAAGAGATAGGTATATAGTCATCCATTGAGGATGCATGTTGATTTTTAGGTATTAAATACAGGAACGTAGAGTTTAGGGAACCTAAAATCCTGGAATTTTGAGATTCCATAGACACATTAGAGAGATCGATTTTAATGAGGTTATAAAACCCTATATAAATATCACCAGTTGCCCACAGGGGGGTAGCTCAACCGGTGATTCGCTTGATATGAAGGAAATGTTGTAAATGGAGGTCACGAGTTCAAATCACCCCAGCTTACCCGTGCCCCATGCTTGCGGGCTGTGTGGGTGCACCTGGGGGTAATTTGGTAGAAGACAATATTGGATCCTTGGACCCCATATCACGCGAGTACCATCCCCTTCCCATTTGTTGATTCCCCAGTTGCAAAAAAAATATTAGCAGTTAATTTGTTGGGGTCAGGACTCTTTCCTTTTGGAAAGAGAAGAGGACTTGTGAAATTTCTTCCTAAGTGATCTCCTCTATCAAATGGTCATTCATTTCCTCAGTTAGTGTCCTCAGAATGTGACTCAAAACATGTATGATATCCTGGATTGAACATTCTAGGGGATCTGAAAACAATGTTTATAAATACCTAACCCCTTCATCAGCCTTCTCCTTTAATGATCTCAATCTTGCACCTTATGGATTCTTTAACTCCCATATAGAATTAGAATTTTTTTTATGATTGGTGAATTGATGGAAGAAATTTGTGTTATTGACTCCTTTCGTAATCCAAATGTCCCAGCTCCAAAGCCTCCAATCTACTTCCTCTTTTGTAATAAAATTGTGTCATTGATTTTCTAATTCTCTAAGAGAAAGGAATCCTCTTTAGAAAAAATTGTGGAAGAGTTTTCCTCATAGATGGCCTTGATTATTTCCTCAATTTGTTTCAATGAAACCCGTAAATTTTTTTTGAAGTTAGCACAATTTGGATAGATCATCTGTAAACTACTACATTCAGGAATGTGTAGTTGAGGGATCGATGGAAACCCAGGTATCCTCTATCATCTTCTTGTAATCCTCCTCCTGAATCCATATATAGTTAAAATTCAAGGAAGCATGTGGCTTATATTCTTCTTTTTCAATGCTTAGGAAAACTGGGAGATGATCCAAAATTCCCCCCCCCCCCCCCCCCCCCGTTGCCATCCATGACCAAATTTGGAACCGACCCTCCATCATTGCTTCAGAAACAAAAAACTAATCTAGTCATTTTGAGACTGCATCTCCTAAGCTCCTACAATTTATCAATGTAGGGGTGATTTTTAAGGGATCTACATATACCATTGTATTTTCTTCAAAATAAAAGTTGAAAATGATTCAAAGGGATCATGGTTAGGATGAGATCCCAAAATTTCCTTAACAAAATAGTTAAGTTAAGGTCACCACCCAAGATCACATAGTTATAGTTCATAGATCATGTTTGCGCTATATTTTCCAGTATTGTCTTCTATCCAAATAGGGACTATATATATTCAGGACTCTTACACACAATCCCAATTCATAAATATCCAAGTCCACACCAATAGTTTATTGAATATATGAGGTAGACATTGCTTTCAAATATGGGATCCAAGCTGTTAACAAGCCTTTAGACAAACCTTATGAATCCGACATACAAAAAGACCATCCTTTCAATCAAGGTTCCAATGTCACTCTAGCTTTTTATCCTACCACCATCACTTCTTAGATTAGAATGATGTCAAGATTGATGGATCTTATGAGCCTCTTAAGGGATATAATTTTAGGGGAGACCCCTACCCCTATAGCATTAAAAAAAATATAAATCATGGGAGCACCATTTTCTGGGCTTTTGCTTCAAGGGCCCTATGAATTGTTTCATGCTTACCAAGCTTTATATCTTGGGATTCTTTTAGTTGATCCTTCAATATATTTGATTTTCTACCCACACCTGATAACAGCCCAACATTCACTGCAATACCTTGTAAACTAGGTCCTTCCACCCTATCCTTAGCTCTAGGTCGAAGATCGTAATCCGACCTCAAGGAGTCGAACAAGTTTAAATCCTTCAAATAGATTTTCTTCAATTTCATAGGATGGGTTTTTCCAAAGGATATACTATTGAGGGAAGGGGGACCACGTGAAGGAGAGGAGAAGAATGACTTGACTTGAGACTCATACCAAGGGTTTTATCCAACCTCAACTTCCTTACTATAAATATTTTCTCTTAAAGAAAAATTTTCAAAGGAGATAAACAAAGAGCGACCCTTACCAAGGTTCTTGTCTGCGCTGTCTCTTTCTCTAGTCTAAATCATTCTTGGACCTTCAAGAATATTTACCTTCCCTTCCAGCACTCAAGAATATTTTTTTTCGGGTATATGAGATGATTTGGGGGCATCCCCCACCACCTTTTTGCACCATATTTTCTTCAGAGACAATCGCGCTTGAGAATTACCACAACTTGCTTTAAAATGACCAACTTGATGGCACGAGAAGCAGCAAAAAGGGAGTTTCCAATAGTCCAAATTTTGCTTCCAAGTACACCCTCCATATTCTAGCTCTATTTCCTCCAAAAGGCCATCTCTGGTGTCTAGCTTGACTTGTATCCAATCCCTTCACTTGTATGCTTTATGCTCCCAATCTCGCTCCAAACTAGAGTTTGAACTTATTTTGTTTCCTATCATTTTCAAAGTTTCTTCTTTATAGAATACCTTTGGAAATTCAAGTAGGATGACCCAAACATTTTGATCGAAATTAGCTTCCCTTAAAGGATCAAATTTTATGTTCCAACGTTGAAGCACAAGCTCTAAAGGTCCCCAGCTCCAGTTCTATCCCGAGATTTTCTCCACATCTTCTTTTCTTTGCTGCAAGAAGCATAGCCATATTCTTGGGAGGACATGAAAGCTAGGCTCATATCCCAGATATTGTCTCCATTTTTCCTTCACCCAAGCTTTTATTGATTCCTGCATGACAAATTTTCCATAGAATCTCCCTACTAGGGATTTGGCCAGAAAATTAGGAACTTCTCCAATTTCTACATCCACCTTAATCATCATTCTAACCATCTCCTTACATGCTCGAATACCTTTCTTTGATTTCCTCAACCTTCCTCCACTAGACTGAGCACAAGAGTATGAACCGTTTGGAATAAAACCACATTTAGCACCTTGGTCCTTAATTTTGTGCGAATTAAAAAATTCGGGGAGAGTACTACTTTCCTCATGTACGTTTGATCATGGGCATGCGCCAGTTGCCTCTCCTAGCTCCATTGTACACAATTGATCATGTCAAGATACAACTATGTGAAAACTAACAGAACTCTTCTTTAGTCCGAAAGATTTTCCCCATGGTTGGCCTTACCTCATTATCCACTAAGTCCTCTTCGATGAAAGTGGATTAAAAAATTGGTGACCTGAGGTTGAACCAAAGAGAATTTTGTGGTAGGAAACTCCGGTGATCACAAAAACTAAGGTTGGATTCTGAATACTTTGGGTCCAAAAAACAAGAACCCTAACTCTAAAGAGCTACCCCTTGAAGAAAGGATATCCCCCTGAGTAAACAAATATTTATTAGTCAATATTATATGTGTGTGTGTGTGTGTTCACCCACACGTGTGTGTATGTGTGTGTGTGTGTTCACCCACGCGTGCGTGTATGTGTGTGTGTGTGTGATATCCCCCGATTAAACAAATAGTTATTAGTAAATATTGTGTGTGTGTGTGTGTGTGTGTGTGTGAGCCAATGATATAGTGAGTGATATCCCCATGATTAAACAAATAGTGATTAGTCAATATTCTCTCTCTCTCTCTCTCTCTGTGTGTGTGTGTGTGTGTGTGTGTGTGTGTGACACTAGCACATATATTGCTCTCTCTCTCTCTCTCTCTCTCTCTCTCTCTCTCTCTCTCTCTCTATGTGTGTGTGTGTGTGTAACACTAGCACATATATCGTTTAATGCGTATATCTTGAACCCTTATAACCCCTAAATATTACTCTATATATCCTCTAATATAACCCTTCTCCACTACAAATAGTAACCTCTATTAGTATCACACCTAACCCCCATAATCCATAAGTATTATAAAAATTATCATCCATAATCCCTAAAATCCTCTCACCCATGTAACTCTTACCATCCTTATCACTCCAAACTCTTATAACCCCTATTATTACTAACCCAGAATCCCATAACCCTCACCAACTATTATTTTCCTTGATTATATAACCCTCGGCCCTTATTTGACCTATCAACCATAACCCTTATGAAACCTATCACCCCTAACTATTATGAAGCATAACCTCTAACAATTATATAACCCTTAAAAACACCTATAAACCTAATTACAAATGTATCCCTAAGTATGGTATTTATCATCTAGTTTTTTTCGTATAACTTCTAACTCTTATAACCATAACTTGATATTACGAAAACTATAACTAATAACCCTTACAACCAATACTTTATGTTATCCCTAACTTTTATAACAAATAATTTATATAACATTTAATGCACTGAGCCTATAGACACACTAGTCACTTACCCATAACACATGTAACCATTAATGTCTAATATATAACCACTCACTCTTATAATCTCTACTCATAATTGATAAACCCTAGTTGTTATAAACCCCTAACCTCTATAATTACTCTCACTCCTAATTCATATGCATCCTAATATAACCCCTAACATATCCCTCATAACCTAAAAAATTATAAGACATAACCTCCAACCCCCTTACAACCTAACATAAACCACAACCCTTAACATTAAAAATAACAAACTTCAAATCCATTAGCCCCTAACATAATTGTTAACCCCTAACCCTTATAATCCTTGAAACCTGAACTTCAAATGTTATAATCCCCATAACACCTAATAATATAGATCATATCCTTTAATTCATGTAACCCCTAAACACTGACCATTATAACTCTCATAATATATAAACATTAAATCGTCGATCACCCCTAACCATTATAACGTATAATAATAAGACTTAACCACTTACACTTAAATTATTATCCCATAATATTTATTATATATATAAACACCATAATTAAGGCCGGTGGGTTAGCTCAAGTGGTTGAGTGTTGTAATCACAAGCAGAAGGTCTGGCGATCAATTCCTCGGGTGGCTATCCAAGGGCCTCATTTGATGTTCCCACCGGGTTAGGCCCTATAATCAGCGCCGATGGTTTACCTTTGGTACCATCCTCAAAATGAGGTGAAGTACCTGAGGGTTTTCCCATGACATGTTCCAATGAATATAGAGAGAGAGAGAGTCTTAAAATACTTTAGTTAGTTAGCGATTATATCCACTACCTCTTACTAAGGATTAGGGAGAATACACATAACAAGATGGTGCACCTAGTAATGGTAATACTAATTCACACATCATATTTTCACATATTTGAGACTTTTTTTGTAATAATTTAAATGGTGTACTAAAAATTATGATCATTGTTGTGTATTACAAGAGATAGAGGAGGACAAGGATGTTGATTGAATTATTTCAAATGAGGACATAAGACATGATGTGGAACATTAGGTATACAAATGTCGCATTAATTTATGAAATATCAATCAAATGAAATATAGTGCTTTGTCTTTTTTTCACAATATAAATACATTATTTGGTTTTTTATTCAATCCCACCAAAAATTATTGCATGTTGTTGATTATTTTAGGTGAAAAATAATGATATCCCATATTATATCACTGCAATTAGAGCATATGAAAAGTTTAAGCATTTTGTTACAAAGAAATGAAAAGTTATATATGGAGGTGGACCTCCTATCACGTCATTGACAGTGGGTGGAAGAGGATATGACAGTGGAATTTCTATATGCAACAGAAAATGAGCACACTAAACAAGAGGTTGATCATGATGATACTACACAAGATGAATACTTTGAGACAATTGTTGTTTATGGATGTTCGGTATGTTGTGGAAAGAAAGAATTCAAACGAAGAATTATACAAAGGCATTACATAAATGATGACGTCCTGGTGGGTACTATGCCTCCTACCATTGATTGAATCTAATAATTGTGGTAAGAAATTTTCAAATTTGATATGATAAATATATAAAAATATTTTACTCACATTTTCATATTATTTGAATAATTAATATTTTTCACAATAGATGCTTGCAAGATATAGTTCATGGTTTAAAGTTCCATCGACCATTGAATTCCAACTTAGAGGATGATGAACATTTATCAACTATAACATCTAACCATAAGATGTGCACATTTAATAGCTCAAAAGATGAGCAAGTGATGAAAACAAGTAAGAGAACAATATCTAATTTCAAGATGGACAAATTTCTTAAAGACAAGGAAAAGGTGGACTACATACAATATGAGAATGTGTAAGAACCCGAAATATTTTTTTTGCACACTCTAAAAGTAAATATCCTATTCCAAAACCTAAAGCACATCAAATTTCTTCATCATGCTAAAATTAAATTATAAAAAGCTTTGACTAAAAAGTTTAAGGTTCTATAGTGCAACTTATGTAATCACGTGTCCTCTATTAGGTAAATAGAGGAACCATTCAAAATAAAATAACCTCTTAGGAGAACTTATTATTAAATGGTTTGGTATGTCTTAGTGTCTTTTAAAGACATTAAGCACTTACACTACTTTTGAACTTAATGTAAGCAATATATTTCATTTAATACCATAATTACTAGAAGAACTTTTTAATAATTTATATTTCATTTAATACCATAATTACTAAAAGAACTTTTTAATAAATAAATTATTTGTTTAATACATTGAAGAAGTATGTAATGCATCAATTACATTAAGCACATAATGTAAAGTAGTTCATTTTACCTAAAACAATAACCACTTAGAAAACACTTATCAATAAGTAAATTGATTATGTTTAATGCCATGAAAAGATATGTAATGCATCAATTACATTAAACATATAATGTAAAGTAGTTCATTTCATCTAAAACAATAACCACTAGAAAACACTTATTAATAACTAAATTGATTATGTTTAATGCTATGAAAAGATATGTAGTGCATCAATTACATTAAGAACATAATATAAAGCGGTTTATTATAATTAATACATCACTATTGGATAAATGAAATAATATAAATTTAATCCAAATTCTAAGAACAAAACAATTAAACAATTAAATAAATTACTTGATTGAAACCAAGGTTGTAAACACTTAGAATTATTGTAACCGATCCTACCCAAAACAAGACTTGCAAAAGGTAACAATCTAAGAAATTTACGAACTAAGAGTCGTATGCCACTGTGACTAAAGTTTCAGTTAACCAAAAATTATTCTACGGTGGCTTTCTTAAACACAACACAAAATAAGGGAGTTAAGGTAAATCATTTAAGTTCTGTGCATGACAAGGTAAGTCGCTCTTATCAACTCGGAGATACATTCATTAATACAAACCATTAGTAATTTAAGCAAACATAGTAAAAAAACTAGCATTGTCCCACCGCCAGTTGTATACAATCTGTTGTGAGTGTCTCAGCGCGTCAACGCCATCGGTTGAATAAACAACTTCTTTCCCAGCATCGATGCCAAGCCTAGACATGTGGTAGTGTTACTGAGTCGGTGTCGACTCATTCTTCCTCCACGTGTCCATTCTGGAACTTCGCTGAAAGTAGGTAGGACTGTAGAGGATGTAAGACAAAGGGTATCGTGGTTCGGGAAGGTATACCCGTCACCACTGATCTCGGTGGGCGAATTCTTCTCATTTCAAGTTAAGGATCCCAAGAAAAAGGGGACGGTGTGGCAAGATATATATCGAAGCCGATCTGGTAAATCAAGTGTTCAATTTCTGTAATTACAAAACAAGTACTAGATCTAAACCATTCTGAACATTAGCAGGTCTAACTCCAAAATTTCAGGACAAGGTTAGTTGAGATCCAGGATGATCTGAGTGCGATCATTTAGTACAGAAATCACAATTAATCACGGAGCTGAAGACTATACTGGGTATTGGACTCTAATACTGAGTTTTCTAGGCAAATTCGGATCGGACCTATCCGATGATTAACAATCAAATTCCCAAACACAAACAAGTTAGATATCAGGTCAAAACCGTTCTAGGTATTCAGGTTGATTGTAGACGTTACAAGGTGAATGTCAGGTCTAGGTCATTCATGGCTCTAAGGTACCCACAAGATACGAATTAAAATTTCAGATCTAATTAGTGAATAGCATAATGTCTGGTCTTCTTAGAGTGAAAGGAATCGACCCGTACAAATTCATATATAAACAGAATGTATAACTTCGTGTAACTAGAGGATAACTTCATTTCCACTGTGGTCGAAGAAGTCTAACACTGTGTGGATAACCATGAGTTCGGCGTACCCACATGTTCTGACACAATGAGCCGAGCAATGCTGAAGCAGGATGAGTAATTAATGACAACGATAAAATAATTTCATCAAACACAGTCAGTATTCCTTTAGCATCCGTTCGAAAACATTCAGAGGTTAAAGAAAAATAAGTTCATACTTTTAGCTTGATATATCAGTATTCACGTAACCTTTATTCACAAAGCAAAACGTTATAACAAGCTTCAGATCAAGTCAATAATTATGTGTCTTCTCTCAGAAGTTTTCTAAATGATAACATACACTTTAACCTTGACGTGAAACCAGAGAATTCATATAAAAAGAAGTACTGTAAATAAATTTTAGATCAAATTAGGAATTTATGCGCCTTCTTCCAGAGATTTCTAAATGATAAATACATTCAAACTTTGATCTAAAAACAGAGTATTCATTATAAAAAGTATACTGTAAATAAACTTTAGATCGGATTAGGAAATTATGCACCTTCTTCAGAGAATTCTAAATAACAAATACATTTAAACCTTGATCTGAAAACAGAGTATTCATTATAAAAAGAATACTGTAAATAAAATTTAGATCGGATTAGGAATTTATGTGCCTTCTTCAGAGGATTCTAAATAACAAATACAATTAAACCTTGATATGAAAACAGAGTATTCATTATAAATTTATACTGTAAATAAACTTTAGATCGGATTAGGAAATTATGCGCCTTCTTTAGAGAATTCTAAATGACAAATACATTTAAACTTTGATTTGAAAACAGAGTATTCGCTATAAAAAAAATAATACTGTAAATAAAAATTTTACACAAATTAAAACACATTCTAAGTTTGATGATGGTTACCTATCCTGACGAAGGACACTCCAGCTGATGGTGATACCAAGTTTGCAGCAGTTCCAATCCAACCAGAAATATTGATGGATCACCCGACGGACAGTCCTGGTTAACCTCCCTACCACTCCGGAAGTACTCTTCTTCTTTTTGGACCCCCGGGCAAATCGGGACGTAGAGATCACATAGACTAATCAAGAAACTCAGCTTGGGTTTCCCCCCCACCAAAATTTCCAGCCAAACCCTCAATAGCAGCAAGTCATAAAACTAATCCAAGATTACAATAACCATCCAGTAACTGGGTCCTTTACCCATTCGCAATGCCTTCCTTATAAAGGAAAATCCCATGCGACACATGTTGCTTCATGCATAATTATTTATTTTATCAAATTTCTAATTTAATAAAACTCACCCATCCATGTGTCAGTTTCTCTAGGAGATGCACCAACATTCCTAATTCTGCTCATGTTTGTCCCCAAGATATTTCACTTAACTCCTAGATTTGTGGTGCAGGTGGAGTTGATTAGGTGTCCATGCTTAGGATTCCATTTTGCTCCTAAATAAAGATTTATATTATTTTTAAATACTCAAAAATATTCTTTTATGTGCAAATGCATAAATAACAATTTCTATTATTTCAAATGCCAGAAATATTCTTTTATGTGCAAATGCCTCAAGGATTAATTTCTAATGTTTAAAAGTACTTAAAATTCATTTTCTAAGTAAATGCTCTAGGTGCAATTTTGTACGTTTTATGCCTTTAAGTTAACAATCATTTTTACTAGGATCCCGGTGCCACGTCGTTGGGTCTTCTCGTTTCTTAACTTCATTTTCCCGTCATGGCACCACTCCGTCGGGTCCAGTCATCTGTCGTTTCCATTTCTCAGCAAGGTACCACATCGCCGGGTCCTTGCGTCTACTCTTTCCGTTCTCGGTAGGGTACCGCATCGTCGGGCCCTTCTGCCGCCATCCTTTCATTTTGACTTGCAGGAACTTCATGTAGGGATTTAAGGAGTCATTACCTTCTATCCTCCATCTACACGCTATTAGGGACTAATGGCACTGAGGAGTGAGTCCATTCTCACTGCGCTCCCCCCAACTCGTACATGACCAGCTCCGTCGTGGTCCACATCGCACGACCTCACGCTTCCCCTAAGTAAGCGGATCAATGCTTCTTTACTCTGCGTGGTATTTCGTCGAAAGTTGACATCGTCGTCGCTTGCCTCGTGTGTGATTTATCCGTACTCTACAACCCTTCAATTCCTTTGTCTATCCGTCGATGAACCGTTTCACCTACCACTACACACATTTCTCACAAACATATATTAGTAGTACTGTCCTCAATTATCATAATTTGATTCATCAATTTGCTACTTCGTTAAGCATTTATAGTTTACTCATAATATTATTCATTCATCTAATCATAAATGCATCTTGCCAATATTTACTTTCTTCATTCTCATCACATAATCAATCATACAGCTAGTCGTTAAGCATCCTTCACATGTACATTTTTCATATCAAAGTTAATTGTTAAACAACATGTAATCCTCCATTCACATTAACTACCCAAATACACATATATAATTATTTTATTGATTTACAATCAATCGTAGTCATAAACATGCTCAAAATAAAATCAAATAATTGTTTTATTAATGTTTCAATCATTCGGGTCACTCATTAGGTGCCCTCAATGTCTACAGTAGTCTAGGGGCACTACATACACCCCTACTTATTTAGAACTTCGTCCTGAAGTTCAGAATAAAAATGGAAAGCTATGATGCATCTCAGTTGCATCCTCCCAAGTCGCAGAGCTAGGACTATAACTGTCCCACTGCACTTTGACTTGATCAATCACACGGTTCCTAAGATGCCGTGTTCGCTGGTTCAAAATCCGAATCGGCTCGGCCATCATGGCCCTGTCGTCCCTTATCTGCACATTTCTCAAATCAATGAAATGTGAAGTATCGGGAACATAATGATGTAATACAGAAACATGAAATACATTATGAATTCTATTCAATGATGACAGCAAGGACAAGACGATAGGAAACCGGTCCTATCCATTCCAAAATCCTAAAGGGTCCCACAAACCTAGGTGACAACTTGGCTCCCTTGCCAAACTTTATAGAACTCTTCCACGGTTTCACCCGTAGGAATACCCTATCCCCAATCTCATAGTTCCGATCAGTCCTATGCTCATCCGCATAGCTCTTATGTCGATCATGTGCTTCCTTCAGTCGAACACGAATCATAGCCATCTGATCCTCCATCTCTTGTATCACCTCAGGACCAAGTAAAGTCCTATCCTCCAGCCTATCCCAACTTATCGGAGTCCTACAAGGTCTCCCATATAAAAATTCAAATGGTGCCATCTGAATAGAACTCTAATAATTGTTTTTGTATGCAAATTCAACCAAGGGTAGATATTCTTCCCACCTCTTTTGTTGATCCATAACATACATTCTTAGCATGTCCTCTAACACTTGGTTCACCCTTTCCGTTTGTCCGTCCGTCTCAGGGTGGTAGGAAGTGCTAAAGAATTGAGTACCAAGAGCCTCTTGAAAGCTCATCCAAAACCTTCCAGTAAATATTGATCCTCTATCCGAAATAATCGTTTTCGGAATTCCATGTAGTCTTACAACCTCGTTGATAAAAGATCTGGCTATCTCCGGAGCTTGATAAGCGTTCTTAATCGATAGGAAATGTGCACTCTTGGTAAGAGTGTCGACGACTACAAAAATTGTGTCGTGTCTCATGTTGGTTAAGAGTAAACCAACTATAAAATCCATCGAAATAACTTCCCATTTTGATTACAGGATTGCATGTGGTTGTAGCAATCCAGCTGGGTGTCGATGTTCGGCCTTTACCATATGGCATTCCATACACTTCGCCACAAAACTTACCACATCCCTCTTCATACCATGCCAAAAGAACAAGGGTTTCAAGTATGTGTACATCTTCTTTATTCCGGGATGTGCTCTATAAACTGCTCTATGAGCCTCTGACAGTATTAAACTTTGAATTTCTTCATTATCGGGGACATACATGTGACAGCTATACCGTAATAATCCATCCATGTCTAACGAGTACCCTTCAAACTTGGGTATCCTCATCTGCTCATTCTCCAACTCTGTTTTCACTTCATTATACCATGCATCCTCTTGTTGTAAGGTCAGGATCTTTTCTCTTAAGTTGCTCTTCATTGGTATGACATAGAATATCCTAGGTCTACGACTAAGTGCATCTTCCACTTTGTTTAAGGTTCCCTTCACATAAGTAATGTCGAAGTCGTACTCACTGAGTAACTCCGACCATCTTCTATGCCTTGCATTAAGGTCGCTTTGAGTGAAGATGTGTTGTAACCCACAATGGTCAGTCTTCAACTCAAACTTCCTTCCCACCAGATAGTGTCGCCATAACCTCAAGGCATGCATCACCATCTCCATATCATGGGTCTCATAATTTTCTTCATGCGGCCTAAGTCTGCGGGAGGTGTATGCAATTACCCTTCCATGTTGCATCAATACACAACCAACACCAACCTTTGATGCATCTATACACTCCAGGAAGTCCTTGTCCATATCGGGAACTCTTAATATTGGTGTCGTAGTCAACAGTTCCTTTAGTTTAGCAAAGGCTTCTTCGCATTTCTCAGTCCAAATGAAAGGACATTTCTTCTTCTACAGTTCAGTAATCGGTCCCGCTACTCTAGAGAAGCCTTCCACAAAACGTCTATAATACCCTGCAAGCCCCATAAAGCTTCATACCTCATGTATGTTGTGGGTGCCGGCCAGTCCCAAATTGCCTCAATCTTTGTCGGGTCCACTGCAATTACCTCACCTGATATGATGTGTCCTAGGTAATGAATCTCCTTCTGGAAGAATGAACACTTTGATCATTTCCCATACAGATGGTTTTCTCTTAAACATTGTAAAACTATCCTCATGTGTTCCTCATGTTCTTCTGATGTTCTAGAATAAATCATAATATCGTCTAAGAACACTTGTACAAACTTGTCAAGGTGCTGATGAAACACACCGTTCAGCATATTCATAAATACACTGGGTGCATTTGTTAAACCGAAAGGTACTACGACAAACTCATAGTGTCCAAACCTAGTCTTAAAAGTCGTCTTAGGGATATCTTCGTCCTTAATCCTCAACTGGTGATATCCTGATCTCAAGTCTATCTTAGATAATACCGTCGTACCCTTCATCTGGTCGAAGAGGTCATCTATCCTAGGTAGGGGATATTGATTCCTTGCGGTCGCCTTGTTCAAGTGATGGTAGTCAATGCACAAGCGCTAGGATCCATCCTTATTCTTCACAAAAATCACAAGTGCTCCCCATGGAGACACACTAGGTCTAATCAACCCTAAATCCAACAACTCTTGAAGCTGGATTTGCAATTCCTTCAACTCCGATACCGATATTCGGTAAGGAGTTCTAGCTATAGGCTCCATTCCAGGTTTTAGTTCTATGGTGAAATCTAATTCATGCTGCGGCGGTAGGCCAGGTAAAGCGTCAGCAAACACATCCATGTACACCGAGAACAAGGGGTGGTTAATCATTTCTACCTTATCTCCTTCCTTGTTCATTGCAATCACCGCATACAGTTGACACCCTTTCCTCATGCTCTTCTTCAATTGCATGGTTGATATCATTCTTCAGGAAACCTTCTTTTTCTTCCTAGTTAACATCCTCTTGTAACTTTCATCGTCGATGAAAGTTAGTTCCTTACTTCAGCAATCCATCACCGCCGAGTGTGCTTCCAGCCAATCCATTACTAGGATTAGATCGTAAGCACCCAATTTAGTAGCATAAAAATATATTCTAGTAGAACACACCCCTAAGTCAACTTCACAATCTTCTACCTTAAGACCCACACTCTGGACACTACCGGATGCCATCTTGACAGTATCGAAATCATCTTGACTTACAACCATCATTTTACTATTTTCTAAAGCTTTTAAGGAAATAAAACTTTCAGTAGCTCCAGGGTCTATAATCAAAGAAAATACATTACCATGTATCTTACCAGTGGTCTCGAGGACTGTGGACTGGTGTTCAGCTTGGCAGTTGTTGACGGTTGCATGGATGCGATGCGCTCATCCCAGATCGGCTGCGGTAGTCTGTCATGGTGCTTGAACTCTTTGGTTTCCCTGGTCCTACCGAGGACATTCATTTTGGAAGTGTGGTCCTCCACATTTCCAACATCCAGCTTTAGGTCCCCTAGTGTTGTTTCTAGTAGGTGTATTATTCCTTCTTGGACCAAACTGCGCTGGTTTTGCAAATGGTTTTGCCTGATCATTCCGTGGTGGCGGTCGATATGGTGTTCTGTCATCTCTGTTAGGCCTTCCATTGAAAGGTCCCTTTCCAAAATTCTTATTCCCATACTCATGTTTGGGTGCATGAGAGGATTGACTTCCTCAGTCAGCACTCGTAAATTTCTTGCTCTGAAGTATCTTGTCGGGAATCTCTTCCTCAGCTATGAGAGCTTTCTGGACCGAATCATGCAAAGTGGAAGGTGTCAAAATGCGAACCTTGTCTCGGATAACTGGGTTTAATCCGTAGACAAACTTATTGACCTTTAGTTTCTCTGTAGAAACATGAGGTGCATATCATAGTAACTCCATAAAATGGATCTCGTACTCTTGTACTGTCCGTAGTCCTTGCTTTAATTCATGGAAATCATTCAACTGTTGCTCGATGAACTCATCAGATAAGTAGTGCTGATGGAAATGTTCATTGAACAATTCCCAAGATATTTCTTCAAGTTCCAGACCTAGATGAGGTCGCAAGGTCTTCCACCAGAGGAGGGATTCCCCCTTAAGTTGCAGTTGCGCCATCCGTACCTTCATATTAGATGTGTAGTCCCTCAATGAAAATCACATGGCCATGTTTTCCAGCCATGCCTCCGCTGCGGTTCCCTCAGTGGAACCCCAAAACTCGGGAAATTTCACCTTTTCCAACTCTCGATGTATGTTAACCAGAGGTGGTGTCTACGGCACAGCAGTAACTTGAGAACCGACATTCTCACGATCGAGTCGCGTCATCAACGCTTATGTCATTCTGTGATATTTCCTCATCATCGTCATAACCTAGCCCATGGGCAGGTTAATGGTTTCCTCGGATCTTGGAGGCGTATCCACAGGGGTCGTTAGGGTTGACGGACGTGCAACTCATCCTCGTCCCCTTCCGGCTCTACCCCTGCGAGTTCTTCAATCCATGACAAAGTCTTTGTAGATAGTAAAATAAATTTTATTAGTCAATAAAACATTATAAAAGTTTAACGCGGAATCGTCTAGGTCCGAATGAAGTTTGACCTTGCTCGGATACCAAATATAAGAACCCGGATTTTTTTTTTTTTTTGCACACTCTAAAAGTAAATATCCTATTCCAAAACCTAAAGCACATCAGATTTCTTCATCATGCTAAAATTAAATTATAAAAAGCTTTGACTAAAACGTTTAAGGTTCTATAGTGCAACTTATGTAATCACATGTCCTCTGTTAGGTAAATACTAAGAACCATTAAAAATAAAATAACCTCTTTGGAGAACTTATTATTAAAAGGTTTGGAATGTCTTAGTGTCTTTTAAAGACATGAAGCACTTACACTACTTATGAACCTAATGTAAGCAGTATATTTCATTTAATACCATAATTACTAGAAGAACTTTTTAATAAATAAATTATTTGTTTAATACCATGAAGAGGTATGTAATGCATCAATTACATTAAGCACATAATGTAAAGTAGTTCATTTTACCTAAAACAATAACCACGTAGAAAACACTTATCAATAACTAAATTGATTATGTTTAATGCCATGAAAAGATATGTAATGCATCAATTACATTAAACATATAATGTAAAGTAGTCATTTCATTTAAAACAATAACCACTAGAAAACACTTATTAATAACTAAATTGATAATGTTTAATGCTATGAAAAGATATGTAGTGCATCAATTACATTAAGAACATAATATAAAGCGGTTTATTATGTCCCCGAAGGGGATCATATATATATCACTAGGCCTTTATTATTTGGGTCTAGATTCTATAAATTTTTGCTTTGACTATAGTTTAGCTTTAATGTGAAATTTCATTATATTTAATGAAATTATTAAAAAATTATTTTGTTTAAATGTTATTGGTTGCAGGAGATGACGTAGTCCTCGTTTTTGGGTTCCCAGGAGGGGGTGGAAAACTAACGTCAGGTGTCAGGTCTTGGGCAAAGGACAAAAGACAGACACTGTGCATATGCTCCAAAGGTAGCCACACTACCCAAGTTCCCAATTCGAGGTGGGTCACAACTGTTTGAAAGCACACTTCCGCCCAACAGTTAAAGGTGACGCTACCTCCATCCATTCAAGGGTTAATCGCTCACTACTGCCCTGCAATTCAAGGGTTTATCTTCCCGCAAAAAAGATAGTAAGAAGCATTTTAAAGTTATTAATTAATTCTTGAACGACACTATAATATTCAATTTGTAACTCAATCTCGGCCTATTACAGTTGCAACACCATGAAAGGCTTGAGTTTATTAAATTCTACCTAGAACAAAATAGGTCCAGTTGGAATCGGCCTAAAAGTGTGAGCAAGCATCAAAGGCGTTAAAGCTCAAAGCAAATGATTATAGGCACCCAACCTAGTTCCTTAATATGGAAATATTATTGCTACACAGCTCTGGTACCTGCTGCCACCTGCTTGATTAGATGAATGAATGGAAGGATGGTAAGGCTAGAAGAAGGCCCACATAACATAGCTTACACATCTAAGGAACTATTGTTCCTACCTCAAATGGACCCTTGGCTTGGTTGGTAAGGACTTGCCAAGAGCTATCTGTCCGAGATGAAAGAGAATATAGCATAAGAAAATTGAATATGGAGTCAGTTGAAAATTGCTAAAGCTTTAAGAAATATACCAGCTCCTACTTCAGACCTGACACAACTGATGAGCATTTTTGGTTCCAAAGGATTCACTTTGACAGATTTGGTAGCGCTTTCAGGTATGATGCCCGTCTTTTCCACTCCAGTCACACATGACGGTAGAATGCACCTTTTAACGTACATGATATGGTGGAAGCAGTTTTAGGGATGACAAAAAATACCACTGTGCAAATCCAATTCTCTTGTTGAAGATTGCTCGAGTTTCTTTTCCACGCCTTTTGCACAATAAATTCAAGGTTAACATTGATATATTAAAGTTAAGGTTAACATTGAATTATATCCGTTTGTAATAAATTATAATCGATATCGATATTTATAATGGTGGTTTAAATATAGATTAGAATATTTTTATGTATGTTTCTAAAAGCTGCTGTGTCGCCATGAAATGATTCAAGTGGACACACAATTGGTATTGCTCACTTCAATGCTTTTGATAACCGGTTATATGACATCAGTACAGGAGAAAGAATTGTGGATCCAACTCTAGACCATAGTTTTGCTAGAAGTCTTTACTCAATATGCCCGGTTGTTAATGACACTGTGGACACCACCGTATTGGATGTGCTCACTCCAGACCGTTTCAACAACAAATACGAAGCGAGGGACGCATGCATCAGAGTCTTCGGCAGACAAAGTGAAGATGCTATCTAGGCCTCATTTTCCAACGTTTAAAATTTTAAAGTGATGCCAGTTTTAGTAATAATAGACCCGTCATTGCCTTTATATGAACATGTCAATTGAGGAGATGAACATCAAAGTATCATTTTGTAGGGTTTAGATGTTGAAATTTTGGGTTAAATATACAAATTATCTTGATAGAGGTGGTTTTGGACAAACTGTAAAATGACAGCAGGATTCAGGAATACCCAGGCTCAGTCTGAAGTATCCATTTGTTTTGGGGTGATGAAGAGCACAGGCCAACATGAAACAATATTTTGTAAGTCAGTTCTTATAAAATGTATTTTGGCTTGCTGGTGAAGATCTATTTGTAAAATTCATAATGTAATAGGTGTGAAATAGATGTATAATGTAAATGGTGTAAAAAGATGTATAAATGGTTGCAATGTTAAGGTTTTGCTAATTAATTGAAGCTTTTATATATGTTCTTCGGGACACATGTTTTCTTATTTCTGATGATTGCATTGTTTAGTTTAATCTGGCAAGCTACATGCATGCCTACTGTGCTGGGCGACAACTGTGTCATTAAGGCACTGAATTGTCTATGGATCTACTTTCCATGTGTTGGCCTATTTACTCGAGATACTGACCTTTTCTCATTAAGGCACTGAATTGCCCATGGATCTTCCGTGTGTTGGCCTATTTACTAGAGATACTGACCTTGCAAACTCCTATTTTTCTATAGTTTTTAATTTTAAGGAAAAGATCCTATATATCCCAACTTAAATTAGTGTTTTCAAGAAATGTGCATCTAAGTGAAAATTGATAAATTATATCAATTTATAACGTTGCCACAATGCTCACTAGTCAATCAAAGGCGACGGTGACTCATAAAGTAAATTGGAATTGTTAGGCTTGGTTCTGTGTAACTAGTCAATCCCTACTAGTTTGTTCAACAATCCCTACATTAGTATAACAAGAATGTCTTCATTGTTGTAGGTGTTATCTTATTAGGCATTCGTTGATGCAGAATGCCAGATGGACCTCAACTATGTCAACCAAATGCGGTGGGACAGGTCTTCTTGTAAATGAGGCATTATCGGTGATACTGATAACCCATCATGCCAGATACTACTGAGCTTGATCGGTGTACGATTAGCTCAATCATTGAAGGCTTCTATGTATAATTATCAGTTATCTCTTGTAACTTGTTATGAAGTCAATCCTCTTTCATTTACAATGTAACGGAGGGTTATAATTTTTTTTAGTGAGAAAGTTAGGATTACTATATTAATTTTAATTACAATGTAATGGAGGGTTATAAATGCTTTTAGTGAGAGGGTTATATGTACCTCTAGTTGCGGGTAGATTACTAGTAATAATATTGGCCTGATCCTGCTGACAAGGTATAAGTGGATATTTTATATACACCAATGCATTCACAATTTTCTTACTGAAATCCTGATCTCATCAGTTTGGTTTTCAACTACCTCCACCTGCTTGTTGCTCTCATCAAATGGTAACAGTAGTGGTCGGTGCTAGTAACATGCAGACATCAAACTTACATACTAGTAAATTTATAAACGGACGAAATAAATGATAGCTTTTATTGTAGTTTTTCCCTTCTATCCAGATGATAGAGCGTAGTGATCTGAGCCGGTATAAATGAATGGAGATGTCGAGATTGATTACCTTGTTTGGTCCAGGGAAAATAGGCAAAATCCTGCAGTAACCAGGAGCACCCTCGTTTTATGTATCAACGACTCTACACACATGAATCGACTCATAAATTGCTTGTGTTCTTGCTGGGGAAATCACTGAATTTGCTATAATAAGAGCAAACGCATTTCTATCTCTATATTGGATGCAACGTGCAAAGATTGATCACCCGTGGTCTCCATGGATGAATGCAAATTTTGATTACGAAGTAATGATACTATACTCGGCTGACATGCCATAAACATTATGGGTGAATATCCAAATATATCACGTAGATAAGGAACATGTACTTGAGCTGAGATCAACCACTCATGGATGGTACACACTGCCCGAAATCGTATTTTTTTAAGTAGGGTGCACCCGAATTAATGAGACCGCATGTTGTGTTCAAAGTCCACCAACACTATTAGGAGTTTGTATAATTTTTATACTTGTATTAGTTTTGATAAAGTGGTTGTATTGAAACTTTAAAAGTTCATATGATTCTCATACTTTTGATAGCTTCTGCAAGGTGGTCCCATTGAGATAATGTTCTCGGCAACTTTTGATCTTGTTTTGAGAAGAAAAAACGTTTGTAGCCTTTGTTGTGGCCCTTGTTGTGTAAGCAACATTGTTTGAGCTATATTTATGTATGCTCTTGTTTCCATCATCACCCTTTAAAAGGCACATGCTACATTATTTCAGTAGTTGCATGCTGTTATTATTTTTAATTTGTGGCTTGCCATGGGGATGACAATCCTGTCACAACTTTTTTTTTACCACAACTCCTTTTTAAAGCAATCGCTACCTTTGCAGGTTGTGTCCTTTTATGTTATGGTCATGGTAAAATTAACCACAACTCATTGTGCCATGGTTGTGATATGCCCTTTCTTGGCCATGTTTCCATGAGGTTGTAAACGCTATTGTAGTGCCTTGTCTTTTGAACACTAAAGACATTGAGTCAAATTTATATTGACCAAATTTCTCTAGAACCTATTTTAGATTATGATCTCTCTCTATATATGATAAAGTACCTTATTAAGGACAAAGGTTCACTGGGATTAACTTGGCCTCTTGTACATGTGCTAAACCCTTTTATTAAAAAAGTGAAACCAATAAGAGCGCCTGAGTGGGCCTAATGTTAAGAACATGTGTGATATCTATGGAGGTCACAAGTTCAAAATCAAAGGGGGGTATGGTTTTTCATTGGTTCGTTTTGATAAGGCTTGAAGGGTAGGCGACCCTTGGGATAGAGGCTCACCCCGATGGGCTTCAGGACATCTCAACCCTTGTTGAATCACAAGTTATTGGTATATCTGGCTTGCGGGCTATTGGATATACCCTTGAGAGGTTGTTCTTCATATGGAAAAAAAGACAAAGTGAAACCAATTCTAAGAGGTGAAAACCCTTCCCTTAAGAGCTATATTGAAACTTGGATTATTTGCATGATGACACCCCCATCCTAACCATCAAGACACATCCTAACAAAGTAGATGAAATGTTATTGATTAGATATTTATGATATATTAAATGAAATGCTCACATATGTAGATGAAATGTTGACATAATATTACTAGCATGTAGGCTCAAACATTGACATAAATGGTCCCTAGGAAAATAAGTAATTTAATATTATCATGTTGATAAGTTGATAACCATGAGTCAATTTTATGACAAAAATGAAATGATGCTTTTATGTATGTATAAGTGCATTTAAGTATTCTTATTAAGGTCATTTGAGAAATCAAATATATTGTTCAAGGAAAATTCAAAACTAAGAATGTGTAATGTATTTAGGAAGGCATCTATTGCAACTACCCTTTCATATTATATTTAGTGCAAATTTAACCACTATCTTTGCACCAAAAATTTGAGTCATTTGATCTTTGAATCAAAGAACATTGATTCAGGTTTGGTGTGCTATTAGTTTTAGCCACGAACAATGGATAAGCTTTCAAAGGAGCTGAGGTCGCCAAAGTAGTTAAGGTCACCAGATCAAAGCATCGCTAATAGCTTCTCCCTTCAATAATACCTTCTTGTCGTTCCTCCTAATGCATCCCTTCTCTGGCATTAGCAGGTGGCAACGTCGGGGACATTGCCACCTCGTGGCTCTTGTTGTAATTAATACATCACTATTGGATAAATGAAATAAAATAAACTTAATCCAAATTCTAAGAACAAAATAATTAACAATTAAATAAATTACTTGATTGAAACCAAGGTCGTAAACACTTGGAATTATTGTAACCGATCCTACCCAAAACAAGACTTGCAAAAGGTAACAATCTAAGAGATTTACGAACTCAGAGTCACATGTCACTGTGACTAAAGTTTCGGTTAACCAAAAATTATTCTACAGTGGCTTTCTTAAACACAACACAAAATTAGGGAGTTAAGGTAAATCATTTAAGTTCTGTGCATGACAAGGTAAGTACAAACCATTAGTAATTTAAGCAAACATAGTAAAACAACTAGCATTGTCCCACCCCCAATTGTATACAATTTGTTGTGAGTGTCTCAATGCTTCAACGCCTTCGGTTGAATAAACAACTCCTTTCCCAACATCGATGCCAAGCCTAGATGGGTGGTAGTGTTACTGAGTCGGTGTCGACTCATTCTTCCTCCACATGTCCATTCTGGAACTTCGCCGAAAGTAGGTAGGACTGTAGAGGATGCAAGATAGAGGGTATCGTGGTTCGGGTAGGTATACCCGTCACCACTGATCTCAGTGGGAGAATTCTTCTCAGTTCAGGTTAAGGATCCCAGAAAAAGGCGATGGCGTGGTAAAATATAGATCGAAGCCGATCTGGTAAATCAAGAGTTCAATTTTTGTCATTACAAAACAAGTACTGGATCGAAACCATTCTGAACATTAGCATGTCTAACTCCAAAATTTCAGGATGAGGTTAGTCAAGATCCGGGATGATCTGAGTGCAATCATTTAGTACAGAAATCACAATTAATCGCGGATCTCAAGACTGTACTGGGTATTGGACTCTAATACTGAGTTTTCTAGGCAAATTCAGATTGGACCTGTCCGATGATTAAAAATCAAATTCCCAAACTCAAACAAGGTAGATATCAGGTCGAAACCGTTCTAGGTATTCAAGTTGATTGCAAACGTTACAAGGTGAATGTCAAGTCTAGGTCATTCATGGCTCTAAGGTAACCGCGGGATACGAATTAAAATTTCAGATCTAATTAGTGAATAGCACAATGTCTGGTCTTCTTAGAGTGAAAGGAATCGACCCATACAAATTCATATATAAACAGAAAGTATAACTTTGTGTAACCAGAGGATAGCTTCATTTCCACCGTGGTTGAAGAAGTTTAACACTGTGTGGATAACCATGAGTTCGGCGTACCCATACGGTCTGACACAATGAGTCGAGTGATGACGAAGCAGGATGAGCAATTAATGACAGCGATAACAGAATTTCATCAAACACAGTCAGTATTCCTTTAGCATCCGTTCGGAAACATTCAGAGGTTAAAGAAAAATAAGTTCATGCTTTTAGCTTGATATATCAGTATTCACGTAACCTTTATTCACAAAGCAAAATGCTATAGCAAGCTTCAGATAAAGTCAGTAATTATGTGTCTTCTATCAGAATTTTTCTAAATGATAACATACAGTTTAACCTTGACGTGAAACCAAAGTATTCATATAAAAAGAAGTACTGTAAATAAATTTTAGATCAAATTAGGAATTTATGCACCTTCTTCCAGAGATTTCTAAATGATAAATACATTCAAACTTTGATATGAAAACAGAGTATTCATTATAAAAAGTATACTGTAAATAAACTTTAGATCGGATTAGAAAATTATGCGCCTTCTTGAGAGGATTCTAAATAACAAATACATTTAAACCTTGATCTGAAAACAGAGTATTCATTATATAAAGAATATTGTAAATAAACTTTAAATCGGATTAGGAATCTATGCGCCTTCTTCAGAGGATTCTAAATAACAAATACATTTAAACCTTGATCTGAAAACAGAGTATTCATTATAAAAAAGAATACTGTAAATAAACTTTAGATCGGATTAGGAAATTATGCGCCTTCTTCAGAGAATTCTAAATGACAAATACATTTAAACTTTGATATGAAAACAGAGTATTCATTATAAAAAAAAGAATACCGTAAATAAACTTTTACACAAATTAAAACACATTCTGAGTTTGATGATGGTTACCTATCCTGACAAAGGACACTCCAGTTGATGGTGATACTGAGTTTGCAGCAGTTCCAATCCAACTAGAATTATTGACGGATTACCCGACGGAAAGTCCCGGTTAACCTCCCTACCTCTCTAGAAGTACTCTTCTTCTTTCCGGACCCCCGAGCAAATCGGGTCATAGAGCTCACACACACTAATCAAGAAACTCAGCTTGGGGTTCCCCCTCACCAAAATTTCCAGCCAAACCCTCAATAGAAGCAAGTCATAAAACTAATCCAAGATTACGATAACCATCCAGTAGCTGGGTCCTTTACCCATTCCCAATGCCTTCCTTATAAATGGAAATCCCATGCGACACATGTCGCTTCATGCATAATTATTTATTTTATCAAATTTCTAATTTAATAAAACTCACCCATCCATGTGCCAGTTTCTCTAGGAGATGCACCAACATTCCTAAGTTTGCTCATGTTTGTCCCCAAGATATTTCACTTAACTCCTAGATTTGTGGTGTAGGTGGAGTTGACTAGGTGGACATGCTTAGGATTCCATTTTGCTCATAAATAAAAATTTATATTATTTTTAAATACTCAAAAATACTCTTTTATGTGCAAATGCATAAATAACAATTTCTATTATTTTAAATGCCAGAAATATTCCTTTATGTGCAAATGCCTCAAGTATTAATTTCTAATGTTTAAAAGTACTTAAAATGCATTTGCTAAGTAAATGTTCTAGGTGCAATTTTGTACGTTTTATGCCTTTAAGTTAACAATCATTTTTACTAGGATCCCGGTGCCGCACCGTTGGGTCTTCTCATTCCTTAACTTCATTTTTTTGTCATGGCACCACTCCGTTGGGTCCAGTCATCTGTCGTTTCCATTTCTCGGCAAGGTACCACATCGTCGGGTCCTTGCGTCTACTCTTTCCGTTCTCGGCAGGGTACTACATCGTCGGGCCCTTCTGCCACCATCCTTTCATTTTGACTTGCAGGAACTTCATGTAGGGATTTCAGGATTCGTTACCTTCTATCCTCCATCTACACATTATTAGGGCCTAATGGCGTTGAGGAGTGAGTCTGTTCTCACTACGCGCCCCCTAAATCGTACGTGACCAGCTCCTTCATGGTCCACATCACACGAGCTCATACTTCCCCTGAGTAAGCAGATCAATGCTTATTTACTCTGCGTGGTATTCCGTCGAAAGTCGACATCGTCATCGCTCACCCCGTGTGTGATTTATTCGTACTCTACGACCCTTCAATTCCTTTGTGTGTCCGTCGGTGAACTGTTTCACCTGTCGCTACACACATTTCTCACAAACATATATTAGTTGTATTGTCCTCAATTATCATAATTTGATTCATCAATCTGCTACTTCATTAAGCATTTATATTTTACTCATAACATTACTCATTCATCTAATTGGAAATGCATCTTGCCAATATTTACTTTCTTCATTCTCATCACATAATCAATCATACAGCTAGTCGTTAAGCATCCTTCACATGTACATTTTTCATATCAAAGTTAATCGTTAAACAACATGTAATCGTTCATTCACATTAACTACCCAAATACACATATATCATTATTTTATTGATTTACAATCAATCGTAGTCATAAACATACTCATAATAAAATCAAAGAATTATTTTATTAATGTTTCAATCAGTCGGGTCACTCAGTAGGTGCCCTCAATGTCTACAATAATAAAAGAACCCTACTGTAAGACCAAATTGTCATTTTGTTAAGGTAATACATGACAAATAATGAGATATCAAAAGACAAGTTCATAGATTGATAATGGCTAAGGCTATTACAAAACTTACTATTAGGGATGAATTATTGATCTATTGACTCTCTGTAAAACACACACTTAAATGAAAGAGAAGAGAAGAACAAGGTCTCTCTAAGAATGTTCCTAAGGGCATAAAACCAAAGAATAAGAAATGAGTGTGGCTTGATTTTAAAACTAGGAATTATTCAAAATTGTGTTTTAATTTAAATTAATATATAAAAATACGTCAATATTTTATTCCATTGTCTAAGAATATATATATATATATAATGGTGTTTTGTTAAGTAATTTATTACTATCTTTGAAATGGTTACAATGCTTTATCCAATTGTTGTATAATATTAAATAATGGTTATATCTAATGATATTGTATAATATTAAATAATGGTTATATCTAATGATATTCAAGATACCAATGATACACCTACAAATACTCAAGATTGAACTAGGCTCTGGATATATGGACATGATGATCCAAACCATTCTTTAAACCATACTAAGGAAAGAAGAGCAACATTAAGAGAACACCACCACTTGATACATTTGAAGAATTTATGCAATTAGCATACATTGATGACATGACACCTAGCCATCAGAATGAAGACGATAATGAAAATGGGGTGCGTGAAGAAGGATTAAATGAAAATCTCACAAGATTCTTTGGCAATGGAAACAATCGTGAGCGTGATGATCCTATGGTTGATAGTAATTATGATACATAGGGAAATTATCACCAACTAATGTTGATTATATTAACCTTATTAACTCAATCAACCAGGCAACAAACTTGACAATCATGTTCAAATTAGATGCAAATAGAATATCAAAACTTTCATTCACATTAATATTATTAGAAATCAATTCATTCTTTGGTTGTTCAAACAGGAGCTTTATTACCCTACTAAAGTGAGTTGAATTATGCTTGTTAATTGGTTTATCTAATTAGTAGACAATTATTTACTTCATTCGTATTTCTTCAAGGGGAATTTAAATGTATAATTGTTATATGAACAATGCTATTAAATGACATATCTAGCATGTTTATCATCAGTCAAATATTCATTTGATTTTATTTTTGACACTTACATGGCACTAAACATCAGACTATCCCACAAAGATAATGTGTTGCCATCAACTTGTAGAGAAGGGCGTTAATTGTTGGTTGAGTTAGGGATTGAATATAACAAAATTCATGCATGTAAAAATGATTGCATTTTAAATATATATGAATATAAAAATAATGAAGAATGTGATAATAGAAGAGATACCGTACTGACGTACAAGGTCCTACAATGCCAAAAAAGGTCTTACAACATATGGAAATTATACCTAGACTTCAGCGAAGTTTTGTTGAAAGACACTAGCACAATTGATGGATTGGCATGTGAGGAATGGTAATAAAATTGGATTCATGGAAATTTTAATAGGCTCCAAAGCAATGAAACATGTAGAGGAAAAATGGCCATGAAAATTCAAAGATGAACCCCATAATATAAGGTTTGGTTTTGTAATGGATGGAATGTACCCTTTCTCTTTCTTATTGTAAAATTATAGTGTTTGGCTAGTCAGATTGATAGTTAAATATTCCCCCATAGATGAGTGTTCAAAAGGAACACCTTATGCTAACTATCATTGTTCTAGGAAAACATCAAGTCCTTCACAAGTCCTCCATGTTTTATGGTGTATTATGTTGGATTGTCCATGATTTTTTGGAACTTGGTGTTTGTTTAGGTAATAAAATTTGTTTACCCTTTTACATATCATAATTTATTTGTGTGTTAAACTTGAATTGTGGGTATTCAAACAAAGGGGGTATTAGTATGTCCAAGATGCACAAACAAATTTGAGGGGTAGTATTCATAAGATCTACATAAAATATTTATGAAAACAACATGCTTTTTGTAACACCATATCATAAGTTTAGAAATCGCCTCAAGAAACAATTTCGTGGAAAAATGAAAATAGAATCCCTCCCGAGGTTATGGGTCCAAATGATTGGCTCAATAAGTATGAAGATGTTCAATCAAAAGTTTGGGAAGAATTTTTTTATCTTGATCCTTCAAATGCATAGCCATAACAATATGTAGTTGATATGCCAAAAGAAATGAATAGGAAATCCATATTTTATGATCTCCCTTAATAGAAAGATCTATTCATATATCATATATTAGATCCTATGCATATTTTCAAAAAGTCACAACTTTTATATCGGGAATAGATAAGGACACCTTATCTTCAAGGAGAGATATTGCTCTTTCCGTACCAAATTTGATAGAATACATTGATGCCCAAATAAGGAAAATGAAGCATAAGTAGAAGCTCCACGGATTTTTAAAAAGAAAGAGCTAAATCAACTAAAAAATCCAATTTGTTCAATAAGGAAACCTACTGGTTATGGCTCATCCTTTAATTTATAATAATGGGATTATCACTACATTTAAAACACATGATTTCCATAATTTTACAAAGTTATTTACATCAATTAACTCTTATTGTTATCATTTGATTACAAAAATATTTTGATATATTATGTTAAAATTATATTAATGAACTTTGATAAAGTTGTTTGACAACATATCACGTCGTAAGAAATTAAGGGGGATTCATGCCTTACCATTGATTTAAGGAATGCCATAATTCAATTGTCTATGTGGTATGAAATGACCATGTGGTATGAAATTTCCATGTGGTATGAAATGTCCATGTGTGTGACATAGAGATATATTATATTGCATTTTAAATGTGACTAAATGTTCATACTAATTTAATATTGATATATTAGATGGGTGGCCTCCAAAGAGATCCACAGATATGAAATACCAAGATGGAAGAAGGAAATTCCATAAATTGTATATGTATTTGAAAAGGAGCTTCATATAATATCATTTACTAATACACTTAGTTGATGACATCGAAATGCAAGTTGTCCGTTATAGCACTAATTGGCACTTCTATCACTATGATAATATTTGGATGACCCTAGTCACAAATGACACTGAAGTGTCCCTAACCATCATCTAAACGTCCCTAATATCACTGGAAGAGAACAATATAGATGTTGATGACCTTCAATTCCACATCAAATTCATCCAAAATTATGGTCACCTCCTTAGGTAAATATCCCAGTTCTTTCCAACCCAAAATTTACTAAAAAATGAAGGTTCAGAGACCCTATACACTTCCTCCTTGAGCAAAATGTGTGGCCACAAACCTTTCCCTCCTATAACGTGCATGAACCTATGAAATGCACACACACACACACGCACGCACACACACGCACACACACACACACACACACACATAATTCATGAAATTCATGAAATGAAACAATTGGAACAACCATTTCCTCAATGATAACTCCTCATAACTACCTCATATCCATCTCAACCAAGTCAAAAACATATAATAAAGGCATTTGTCGGAGAGAAGGGGAGGAGAAAACAATCATACTATTGTTACGATGGAAGAATTGTCCTCATATCTTGAGTTTTTAAGCCCAGTTTTCATCTCAGATCTCCCTATCTCAGAGATCTCATCCTCCCTTGTTTGTTGAAATCGCCATTCATTAAGGACTTCTCCCCTAAATCTAAGTGAATATTGGAGACTTGGGAAGCATTAAGTCTGACTGGCTTGAGTTGCAAAGGGACCGAGGAAACGGTTTTGAGAGGTGATAACAACAAAGATGAGGTAACATGTATGTGTTATTCTTATTTTGATTAATAGATATCTCTCATCTCCCTGACATCCCTTCCCAACACTCTGTGTTCAATGGTTTATGCATATTTGATACTAGTTGGTTAAAGAATATTAACCTCCCTGATAAGTTAATTAGGACTTGACTAATAACGTTGATTTATTAAATCGATTCATGATTTTATGATGTCATAAGTTGTGAGAAATGTACTTCTTTCTTGTGCAAGTTTCATAGTCATTTGGTTGGGTGACATCAAGCTTCGACAAAGGGGGGAAATCTATAGGACAAATATGGAAAACAGGTACTTCTTTCTCCCTTTATTTTTTTGTTACTTTGCTTGATTTGTGTCATTAGCATGGATTTAGACTAGTAATCCTAGGGTATTTAGGTTAGTTGTCTCTCCTACCACTCTATTAATAGTCAACCCTAGCTATTAGGGACAATTTCCCATGAATAGAACTGGTGAATCCATTAGGGAGAATACATTGAATCTTCTCTGTAGGGCCCCTTTAGGACTATTGCTCTAGATTTGGTTGCATGTTTAGAAGAGATTTTGTCCTTAGCACGGTCTCCAACCATGAACCTTCATGAAAACTTGCAATTTTTTTGAGTTTTTGGCATTTTCTGGACTGTTATAGGGGTTCCATGCACCCTCTATAGGACATAGAAGCATGGACATTGAAGTCAATGTGCCTTGTCCTTCTAAGAAGTGCATATCCATGTAACTTTGCTTCATAGAAAGTGTGTGGGGCATGTAAAACAAGATTTTCAACTGTATTTTTCTACTTGTTCTACCATGTTTGTTGTTGTGTTGGGCCTCTCAAGTTACTCAAAAGGTTGCAAGCCAATGTTTAGGGGTATTTAACTATTTGAAGTACTTCTTTTAGGCATTGGATTGGTTTCATTAGTAGATAGGAAAAAGAACATAGTTTGTTTAATATTCCTTTTGTTTGTTTTCCTTACACTTTCTGTGAAAATAAAAAACATAGTTTGGTTTGTTTTGCATCTATTTTTATTGCATTATAAGTAAAAAGTAAAAATAAATAATAGTTTTCATTATTTTCATCTCTTTTATTGCATTGCAGGTGAAATATTAGAGTTGCATTTTCCTTTCTCGTGATCTATTAAATGCTTGTTTTTTTTGTTTTTGAAGACAAAGTGTAAGAGTAGGTTGTGATTGTTCATTGAAATTGAATTGGATACCTATTTTTCAAAGAAGAATGATAGCTTTACAAACTATTTAAATATTCTTATTGGTTCTAGTTATTTTGCATCTTTGGACATCCTCTTTTCAATTTGTTTTCCTCAATAAAAGTTTGATTCATTAAAAGCAATCTAAATAAAAGGAATTAGGTTTATTTTATTTGTTAGAAACCAACATTAGATCAGGTTCTAGGGTGTTGGTTATAGGTTTTGAGATTCAATTCTCCAATTCCATGTAAAAATAAACTAGTATCTTACTAATTGAGTGAAAAAATCCATTAGTAGTAAGAGGCACTTGTTGGGAAAGCGCGACTAACACACACATCAAGCATGAGTCAAAGTTGAGAAAGCAAGTGATATTTTCTACTCATTTAGTTGTCCAATGGGATATGCAAGTCTAAGGGCTTTAGGTGAAGTGGCAAGTCCTTAGGGTGACACCACTTTTCACTGCAGTTTTCGGTGTAGGACTTAAGTCCTACATTCCCTACCCATTTGCGGACACCCAGCCTGCAACTGTTCCACCCAAATATCAATTGTGATTAAAAGTGGGAATTTCTTGTGGTACTTGAGACATACGCATAATATATACCTCATCTCCCCTAGAGGGTGACCGTATTCATGAGGGTACTTGTACCTTGCATGATTATTGTGTGAGGGTGACTATCATTGTCTCTGGCACATTCATTGGTTGGAATTGGGCCCTAATCATCCTAAGATGACCTTTATAAGTCTTGCTTCAACTCTTCAATTATTTGGTCCCAATTCCAAACCACCCCGAGCTAGTCTTTAGGAGAGTAGTATTACTTGTGTAATTATTCGTAAAAATTTTCTAGTTGAGTGTGATTGTATTGAATTTCAGTTGTAGGATTTCTTCACTCTGTATTATTTGAGTTAAAGTGGTTGACCAACCTCCCCATTGGTCGAGAAGGATTGAAGGCCTCTCATCCAAAAGTCCAAAGTTACCTCTTAATAGGTGTAGGTTGTAAACACTTGCCAACCCCCACGGGGGGGGAGAAGAGGAAATCCATGAACCTGTACACAATCCCATGGAGGAAGAAAGAGTGGAAGAAGTTAGTGAATATGATAAGTTTTCAGATCAAGTATTCTTAATAGGTCTTGAAAATCACATTCATATACCTGGAAAGGTCCCATCCCTCCTTTTCAATAAAATATCAGTTTGGTTGAGATATAAGACCTAAAAAACCTTTCACAAGAATTAAACCCACCCTTTACTAGATCTTAGATCCCATCGTTCTTTCAAAACCATAACTTTGACAAGCAAGGTCACCCACCACACTCAAATCCTTCATACTAGTGGGCTAGAGTAACACCCATGGTAATTTAGAGGCGAGGGGCACATCCAAACCCGTCTCTAGCACTCCTACAGGAGGAATAAATATCACGGTTTCTAACCTCCTAGCTTCCACTTTGTTCCCATCCACTTCATGAATACCTGAAGGAGGGTCCCTCCCTTCAATTGTAACTCCTGTTAATGGAGTTGGGTATCTGCTTCCATATCTCAAGGAAGTACCCATTTCTCCTTTGGAATATTATCGGTTGGGATGCCACATATACCTATTAGTAACCATCCTATTATACCAAACTTCAATATGCTAGTAGGAATTTCATCAATCACCTTTAATGCATTTTTATTTAGAGGTGGACCACAGGTGGACACATTCATTATCTGCACCCTCTATAGGAACTATGACTCCCCAAATATTCAGTATGCCTCAGGGAAGCATGCCCTTTCTTGGAATGGGATTCATGATTAGTGGAGATTTCATGTCATATGTACAAGTTCCACTTAGTTATAGCCATAACCTTGGAAGTCAAAGTAACTCTCCTTTTGTGCCTGGTGATACTTATACACCATGTAACTCTTTTGTTGATCCAAACCAATGGACAGGATATGCTCCAATAAGTTGGAATCCATCACTCATACTAAGTTGTCACTCCTTGCAACTTTAAACTTTTAATATCTCACAAAGTTGACAAACGATCTGGTAAGCATAGTCCTAACTGGCCCCTGGTCTCGACAAAGTTATCTTCAAGCATATCGAAGTTTGAAGGGAATTCTAGAGAGGACCCCACTACTCATGTGATGTCCTTCCATTTTTGGTTTCTGTCGAACTCACTCATGGATGATAGCATTAGGTTAATAATTTTCTAGAGAACTCTGAATGAGGTAGCAGAAAAATGGTACATTGAGCTTCCAAGAGATTCATTTCAAAATTTCAATGCTTTAGCAATGTCTTTTTTGAACCACTTTCAATTACGAATCAGTTATGAGATAGAAACCAAGATTTTGACATCTTTTAGAGAGGATAAATCCACTCATAACTCCAAACACATTCACAAATGGTGGAGGAGATAAAGTTTAACAAAATATCAGATTCCTAACGAATTTTTAATTGATTGGTTTATTAAGCCTATGTTACCTTACATTGCAAAATACCTCGCACTTTCAGGAGTCGTGATTGAGGAATAAGCCATCATCAGAGCCCAACAACTAGACCTAGTATATTCCCAATAAAGGATATTATATGAGATTTTTCTCATGACTCCTTGAGCATGCATGGATCCAACCAAGCCTAAGACTAGACCACATGCCAATGGTGTGCTTGGTTCAGCGGAGCATGTCTTAGCTAATAAGGTGATAATCCAAATGGGACAAATGTCCTTGAATGTACATATAGCTCCTCAAACTGACACCAACACCCCCACTCCTAATCAATCATCCAATGTCCTATTAGTATATACATCCAATATTAAAGGGAACTAGTGACCTGGAGGAAAGAAGAAAGGTAAAAACAAAAATAATGGGAATGGGGGCAATAATGCAAACAACAATAACATTGGTGGGGGTAAAAAGGACAAGAATAAAGTCAATTTTCCATGTAAACTCTGCAAGGAATACCATTTGACTCACATTTTCCACAATATGGAGGTTTCCCAGTTAATGTTGGAACAAAAATATGCTCATCAATAACCTATTGTTCTCACAAACCAATTTCCTCCTCAAAACAAGAAAATGGTTGTTGCAGTCCCACACAACCTTGCACCTCCGCAAGGGGGAAACTAGGGAGCCTCCTCAAAACAAGAAAATGGTTGTTGCAGTCCCACACAACCTTGCACCTCCGCAAGGGGGAAACTAGGGAGCCTCCTCACAAGAGGGAATCCCATCAAATGTAAATGTATACATGCGTGAATGAGAAATTAATGTTCAAACAAGAGCTGGTAAGTACGATGCACCTGAGTCTAGATCCAAGGGAAAAGAAGTTCTCACCTCTAAAATTTTGAATCCTTTGCACATTGAGAAGCTAGAAATTGAGACAATGCCACACATCCAAAAATGTGTTTGAAACCAATCCATGCTTAATTCCAATTCTCAAGCCACACAAAACTATAAAATTATGGAAGATTTGTCTCAAGCGCCATGTTTAATGTCCACTATAGAGGTGCTTCAAAGTTCCCCCAATCAATGGAAGACATTATTATCAGCCATTTAAGCTCTCGACCCTTTGGATTCTCAACTAATAACATTTGACTTGGAAGATTGGAAACCTCACCTTCCCCACTCTACTACGTTTTAGATCTAGGTTTTGACCAGAGGGTCAAACATATTTAAGATTGTGATGTATGAAAGGGATTATACTTGTGTGATGTCCTTATCATGTTGGCAAGGCATAATCTCACTCGATACAGTACCATCACCTACCATGTTAAAATCCTTCAATAGTCATATTTTTGGGCCTCATGGAATTATCCCCGCTCTTCCAATAGAGTTAGGGGGAAAGACTATGTCCGTAGAGGTAGAAGTGGTTGATGCTCCTCTTGATTACCATGTCCTTTTAGGATGCATTTGGACTTATTCCATGTTACTAGTGTTATCTTTGATATTTTTTGTTATTTTTTTCCTCACGAAGGAAAGATCGTTACTATAGACCAACTGTCATATTGTAGAGCAAAATTAGTCTCCACAACAAGGCCCAATTTCTTTTTGATAGGACAATACATGATATCTTGTGATAGTTTTGGAGTGGGGATGTATCTATCCCTAATGGGAACTTTTAATATTTCCCCACCCACCCCTCATGATAATATTTCCCCATTACATATGATTTTTTCAGTCTTTGCTAACCCCATAGAATGAATATGTCACTTTAGAGCATCTCATTTTGAAGACCCATGGGTAGTGTTGGTCTCCTTTGTTTATTAAGAAGGGACTGCATGCCCAATGGATTTGTCTACAACTGGATTAATGTACTGGGTTTTCAATTAGCCACAACAAACCCTAATTGTTGTTCTTCATATATGGAGGAACATGATCATTATACTATGCCTATTTGAGCCATCAACTCCTCACCTTACAAGGTTTTCTTAATATGGTATTACATTCTGATGAATCCATCTTATAGGCCATGTCTATGAATGAGATACCTTGGAAGGGCATGCTTTAATGTTCGTCATTTCTTCCTGCAATGAATGATCTAAGGATTGATGGAAAAGGGATTATCATACCTATAGATATCGAATGGTATGGAACCCCCTTGCGACATAGAATGTGTATGTAGAGGAAAACATGGATAACATTTCAAAAAACATGCCAATCAACATTTCTATGACTCCTGGTGTCATTGAAAATGTATTTAGAGGAGAAAATTGTTACCCCGAGGAAGTTGAAAACTATACTTCTCTATTCAAGGAATACCGAGACATCTTTGTTTGGTCATATGAGGAAATACCATGAAACAATCCCATGATTTTCTAGCATGAGATAAAAACATATCCTAATGTGAAACATGTTCAACAAAAGTTGCGATCGGTCAATCTTCGAAAGGTTTTTGCCATCAAAGTAGAGGTGGAGAAACTGCTCCATCAAGGATTCATCTACCCAACACCCTTAATTGAATTGGTATCCAATTTGATATCTATCAATAAGAAACAAGGAAACATTATAGTTTGTATTGAACTTATGGATTTGAACAAAGCATGTCCAAAATACAATTAGCCTAACCCCTTCATTTATCAAATCATCGATGAGTTCACGGGGAATGAGATCTTCTCATTCATGGATGGATTCTTGGGTTATAATCAAATTCAAATATATCTTGAAGATCAACACAACACAACTTTCATATGTCCTCGGGGCACTTTTTCATAAAGGAAAATGTTTTTGAGTCTCAAAAAAGTTGGAGTTACTTTTCAGCGGGCCATGCCATATGCCTTTAATGACATAAAACACATTGTTGAATCCTACCTTAATGACTTGACTGCTCAATATGCAAGGAGATCCAAACATCCTGAACATCTTAGGGAAGTTGTCAATTGATGCCATTATTATATGATTCATTTAAATCCTCATAAGTGCATTTTTTGTGTCACATCCAGGTGATTACTAGGAATCATTGTATTTAAACATGAAATTTTGGTATACCCATTCAAGAATGAGGCGACAGTTTAATTTCCTCCCCTACACAATGTCCATTAACTAAAAATCCTCCAAGGGAAGGAAAAATTATTGCAATGATTCATCACCAATTACACTAAAGTTACAAAATGTTTCATGCACCTTTTGAAGAAAGGGCTCCCATTCATTTAGGATTATCTTGCTCAATGATCATTCAATGCATTAAAGTGAATTTAATGTCTTCCCCACTACTAATTCCTCCGGACAACAATAGATATTTCTTACTATACTTAGCCATCTCTAAATCAAGCATTGGTATGGTCTTGGTTCAGGAAGACGATCTGAATCAGGAGTATCTAGTATATTATCTAATCAAGAACCTGGTCGGCCCCAAGATAAGGTACTTGCATGTTTAAAATCTAGTGTTGGTAGTTTTTCATTCTATCCAAATAATTTGGAATTAAATTATTCTTTAACAAACTATGGTGATAGCTAATATCAAACCATTCCAACACATATTGACCTGAAAATAATTGGGGGAAAGTACAACAAATGTATTGTTATTCTACAAGAGTTTGACTTAGAATTTGCGTCTGCTAAGTCCAAAAAATTGTTGGTGTTTATTGAGCTAATGTCGAAGTTACCTAGAGAAGATGAAGAAAAAAATGAAAATGAAGCCTTGACTTACAAACATGTTTTCCTCGTCGACTCAAATGAACCTTGGAATGGAGACAAAGGTTTGCCTCTCACTTCTATCATAGGAACTGATGACAAATTCATCATCACACCAAACATTACGTTATCATTGGTGACACTTTGTATCAATAAGGGATTGATTCAATCTTGCAGTGATGTTTAACTCATAAAGAAGCATATAAGGTTTTAAATGACAATCACAACGAAGTAGGTTATTTTTGTCCTTCAATATTTTAATACTATGTAGAAGCAGTGAAAAAGTGCCATCCGTGTCAAATGTTCACAAGGAAAATGCATGTGCACCCTACCCCATTATATCATGTTATCATTATTGTTCCCTTCACAAAATGGGGGGTTGATTTCACAATGTGTAATCTGGCATCCACGAAAGGTCATAAATACATTATTGTGGTTGTAGACTACTTAACTAATGGGGTTGAAGCCATGCCAACCTTTAACAATGAAGGTGAAACAACAATGCATTTCATATTTAATCAGGTTATCTAGATTTGGTGTACCCAAAGATATTGTCATTGACCATGGCACTCAATTTCAAAATAAAACGATGGTGGAATTAGCATCCAATCTATAATTTCAACAAGACCACTCCTAACCTTACTATCCATAAGCGAATGGACAAGTAGAGGTTGTTAAAAAATCCTTGAAAACCATTCTGCAATATACGGTTAGCAGAAGTAAAACTAACTGGAACATTATGTTATATTCAACACCTTGGGTATATTGAACTTCAGTCAAGATTTTCATGGGGTTTACTCCATTTCAGCTTGTACGTTGAGTCAAATCTATCTTACATGTTGAATGTGAGATCCCTTCTTAAAGCTATAAATAGATCCATATTAATAAGGTGGATTGTCATTGAAAACACTAAAGAGGTATGTCTAACAAAAGGTACATCCAAAGGGTTGCAAGGTTGAAGGGTATGTATGGAATGAAGAACTTTTATTTCTATGTAAATTTCTTGGCAAAGATTTTGAAGATGGTCCACGATTGTGGGATGAAGAACATGCAACATATTTTATCGATAGAGAAAAATCTGAATCTAATGGTGCTCAAATAGAAATTGGTAAGTATATTAATGATCAATATGGTCATTTTTACAATTATTTACTCTATAAATTATTTTTCTCAAATTAAAAGAATGACATTTGTAGTTTGAAATACATGATTTTAATAGGTATGGAGGAAAGTGTTGTGCTCGAAAATTTTGTTCTATACCACATGGATTATATGAATATGTAAATTGAAATTTGTATGATATAAAAGGGAAATATTATTAGAAGCAAGGGGACAATTTAAGAGATTGAACCCGAGGAACACACAACAATGGTTTAGTGAACAACTTCAAAATGAAAAAGATGAGTTAGGTATTGATGCAAACATAAAGAATATGAGATCAACATGTATAGAGGATGTGAGCGAAAGGTGTGTTTGGAATTCTTATAAAATATTGTTTATAAATAATGTTGACACTATTAACTATAATTTTATTTATTTGCACTAGAATAAAGGGTTTATCATAGGTAGGTAAATATCCTAAAATGCGAGCATATGGTAGACATTATTGTGTAGAAAGTGTAGATGAAAAGAGATGCTACTTTGATTTTGGCATCATGGTTGATCTCAAGCAATCACGTTGAGCAAGTTCAAAAGATAAAAAAAATTATTGAAGGGAGTCTTCACTATGGGAAAAATCCAAGAAATTATTGAGTTGGATTACTGCTCATCCAAATGTTGCATTTTTTAATGTAGACAGTATGAAGCATCTGAGAGGACACAAAGGCATTATACCCATAGTGGATTGTTTTATATAGATCCCTTAAAGTACCGACCAGATAATAAGGAGCCTTAGTTTATACCAATTCATTGTGAGCATGTATTTCTTCCACTCAAGTAAGAATATAAGTATAGGCATAAATGGTTATCTATAATTTGTTAATTCATAGTATATTGTGGGTTTATATGTGTTATAAATCAAAGATAATTTAATAGCAAAGATATGATTTATGCCTCTAGTTCATGCGCATGTATTTTTCTATGAAGATGTTATGGACTCCAAATGAATATTTTACATACATTATTATCCAAGATTAAGGTAGGTATTTGATGATCTATCAATGAGTATAGAGAAAAACAAAGATCATCGACAAAATATAGATGAGGTATTAGGGAATAGAGAAGAAAAATATATAATAAAAAAATGTAAGTAGGAAGTTAAAGAAGCTAATCATAGGGATTTGTTGTAGTGAAGGTAGTGGCAAGAAATTCCTATAGGTTAAGTGACTTCGCAAAAAAGTATCTCAAGCTCTTCTTGACTTTCAGGTAGAAATTGGATAAACACTAAAGTGTGCTAAGAATCAAACCTAAACTAATAGTGGTAAATATTCACCAATTTACAGTTAAATCACAACCAAACCAAAGTTTACTTTATTGTTATTACTTGTTTTATTTTCAAGTTCCATTAACCTATTTTAATCATGAGTGAACATTAATCTCATTTTATTTCTCGTGATATCCATTGATTGTTGGAATTCACTAGTGGTATAAGTATGAGAATCATGTTGAGGAGCAAGTTCTTGCAACTTAGCATAAAGAGATGGATATAGACCCATTGCCAGAATGTTGTCAAGACATCAAGCTATATTGAATTTCACATGTATTGAAATGCATGATAATGAACTAACATATGAAGTTGGTCATGGGCCAGAGGCTCTTGTGTGTTAGGTGAAAAAAATGAAGTTGATAGATTTAAGGTGGATTATGTATATGGTTGTGCTAAATTCCATCTTATTCATATTGTATCAAACCATGGGTTGGGTCAAACTTAATAGAGTAGAGATTGCACATAAGTTAATTTTTTTTTATGTGGGGAATATGACCTTTATGATATATCATCTGATTAAATAAGTTATAGTGAGAAATTGAAACTGATCAACAATTAACCCTAAAAACCATATAGAATGTAGAAATCCAACACCTTTTTCAAGTACCAATACCCAATAAAAAAACATATTTATACCATTCTCGTTGTGTTGTAAAAGGTTCTCCTTACCACAAATCCAATAACTTAGAGTATGAGAGAAAGAAGCAACTCACCCATAAGGAATTTTAGCTATATTTTTCCACAAAATCCATAATTGAGAATATTCATTTTAAGGAGATAAGGCAATCAATTCACCACCATGCACATATGCATGGTACACAATGAAGGGAGTTGCAAAAGTCTCATAGGCCTCAAGGTTGCAACGGTGTTATGATACCGTATGTAACAACCGAAATTGTAAAAACAACTTTTAATAAGCACATCATTTATTAACATCTTCTAACCATCATTATAGTTACAACAAATCCATTGCAATTCACAATATTTATCAACTTATTGTTTGTTTCAAAACATCAAGAATAGTGTGGGAGACACACCTAAAATTTGCAAGTAAAGTGGCTTAAAATCAATGTGAAGATGGAACTTTCAAGTGTCATCCACTCACTCCTACCAACCACAACCAACTATCAACCAAGTGTAGGGGATGACTCTCCTCCCAACCAAACCCCCAATCAATATAACCGTGAGAGCCCTAAGCCTTCAATTAACAACCTATGCCAGCGTCTACACCTATCTCTCTCTTCTGAAGCCCAACCTGCAAAGAAAAAACACCAAGTGTCAACATACTCCAAGCCAAAAAATAAAAAGGTCCTTCACCACCTCCTGAACATCCATTAAATAATTATTCTTCAATTCTATCCTTACAAAAATCCCCATGCATGAACTCTATTTGTCATTAAGCTAATAACTCTAATATTTACTTAACCATGCAACTTCAATTAGTTTTTCTTTATTTAACTTTTCCTTTAAATTCCATTTTAGTGATTTATCTATTTTTCCTTTTTATAATAAATTCATTTATTTATTATTATTATACTATATATATATATATATATATATATATATACACACTCACTAAAATATAAGATTAATTTCAATATATAAGAATAATTTAGAATGTTACAATCTCTCTATGCTGCAAATTTGATGCACTGCTTCCTAGGTGCATTCTTTGCTCCAAACCATTTTTCCCTCCTCCCTCTTCTTCTTCTTCCTCCCTCTTCTTCTTCCTTGCATTGACCTCCTATTACTCTTTGAAATCTAATATATTCCAATGTCATAGATATGCAATAATGTTATAAATAATGTTATGTAATATATGTTCTATACACATTTGTATATTTCTACAAGTAAAACATTAAAAATACTTATAATAATTTAGAAAGAAAGAAAAAAAGTTTATGAATTACAACATCGATTGATGTTACTATTAAGTTTAATTGATAAATCTATTAACAAGTTTTAATGGTATTTATCATTATAATTCATAGAATTACTAGTTTATTGTTATAAATAATTATTATTATTATAAGAAATAATAATATTTTCTTTTAATTTCGAAGATTAATTAAAGATTATATTCTTCAATGTTGTAAGTTTAACAAATTAATTAATAAACCAATATTAATTAATTAGTGAGCACACTTTTAAGTTAGTAAACTTAAATATTAAATAAGTTCAAGAATCATTTTTTTACCATGCAACCTCAAGTTTGGGATTTACTAGTTATCCTAAGGTAATTCACAAAACTGTAATGAAACATATCTAACAATCAAGTCTATAAATAATTTAAAGTCCCAACTTTAACTAATTCAAAGTCCCAATTGTCTAAGAGAGTTGGAGTTGGGCCCTGATACCACTTTGTAACAACCCTCCCAAGTAGTCAGAGTTTAGGCTACCATTACATCAAATCAAACTTCATCCTTTTCCTTTCATAAAATTACCTAAGCACCAATTTTGATCCATCATAACCCCATATCTATCAAGCATCAAGATATACAAAATCCTTAGAAGGGAAAACCTTTTATAGAGTGCAAGGTTTTCACTTCTAAAGATGTTATCCCTTTCAATGCTTGATAGATCCGAGGTTAATGTGGCTTCAAATTGGTTTTATTTGTTTGTTCACATCCATTTTTATATATCCATTTATTTGTCTATTATTGAGATATTATTATGACTTAAATGTTATTATTGAGATATTATTATGACTTAAATGTTATTATTTTTATTATTTTATTCAATTTAATTTTGTTTTTAACATATTCTATGTCAGCTTTATGCTACTTACACATCTCTCTTATACATGGCTATAGAATGTGCCTCTCAATGTTATTAAGAAAACCAATCTTAACAATAAACAACCAGTGCAACAAGATTTTTAGCAACATAATATCAAATATGAATGACTTGTCAAATTAATATAAGCAATAGAGATATTTAAGTAGAAGTGGTGTACTAGGAATCCCTTGTGATTTATAGCAATATTCCTTTCTTACATTCCTATGAACCAACTTCCTCTTTAGGTATGTATACATTGTAAACACTTTCTACATGGCTAAAGTTATCTTGAGTTCTTAGCAATGCACCATGTAGGGGTTTTGAGTACTAGATCACAATATCACTAGTCCAATGCTCACCCAAAACCCAAAACAAATAGAAAAATCCAATTATATAATGACAACTCATCACAAATCAAGTCAATAGTTGGAAGATATGGGATTTATAACTCTAATCAAATCAAGTAATCCCTTGTTGCGTCCCTCCTATTTTGACAAATAAGTGAATTTTGTGCCCATGGCCCCACTTCTAGATATTTTGAAAAAGATTCCCAATCTAAAATTTCCAATTCACTTCTATGAGGCCATTGATATGTGTTAGTATTTCATCCTTATCACTAAAATTATTTCTTTCAACTCACTATATACAAGAAACTCCAAATCTACACAATGTTATTTTTAATATAACTCAAGAATGTACACATTGTGCAGACTTCAAGTATTGATCATTTTAGTGGCCCTTTGGAGAAGAAATATCTCAATACATAAATCTAAAAATTAGTTATCTCATCCCATGCAAGGACTCTTCAATGCATCCCAAACTATAAATAGGGAATCCATAATCACTACGAACCTTAACTAGCAATATAAAAACAAATTGAGGCATCCCACCAAACTCAACAAGCTAATCCTTGGAGCTTGCAAAATAAGCCAACATCACACTGAGTATTAAAAACTAATATCTCCTAGTTGCATCACTGAAGATATCAAGGAGATTCACACACTTGCACCCCATAAGTTACAATACCCGACACTTGTATATGACAAACCAAGGAAACCTAGTGCTAACATACCACGCACACTAATCCTTGTTACAAGAGTAAAACATGATCTTCCAACTCTCTCCAAATATCTACCATCACATCAACTATAATCTCTAGGATACAAAGTAATTGTTAATATTAAAGACACTCTCTTCGCTTTAGACTACAATCAAGGAGGCAAACACTAATACATGGATCAATTCCACTGGTAAACCCTCAGTTTAGTTGACAACAAATCCCTAAGTGGATCTCTACACTAAGCATGAATAAAACATGGCACAATAGGGTTTGTAAAACCCCCATGGTGGTGCACCGTCTAAGTCTATATGTCTACATGTCAAGCTCTCTTTTAATAAAGATGGTCCTTCCTCTATAAATGGTTCCTTAACTCAAGCATTGATCCTCAGCATATATGAAAGGTTGCTCCAATTATCCAAGGGATCCATACCCAACCTCCAAGTCTCTAATACACTCCTTCAAGTTGATGGTTACTCCACATATCCTAAGTTCCCATTATCATCAACAAATTCTCCCTTTTATAAGATGTCAAAATGCCACATGTGTTCCAAATAACACATTAAGAAGTGCACATCCATATCATTGATCCATATGTAATTATGCGCCCAGTAATATCTCCAAGTGTGTGTCAACCAAAATAAAACAAAGAGGCCATGGGATCACAATCCCTCCACGTCACATGAAGCACTCCCCTATCTAGGTGAAAACACTTTTTGAGCAACCAAAATCTAACACCACACTTGGAGAGGAAAGTGTTTTATCCAACATAGTCTTCTCTATTTGAAACTAAATAACCTATAAATCCAATTTGTTGCAATCTTGGAATGAATTAGTGATCCCATAAAAGGTCGTGGAATTGTCTCCCAAGCATCACTCTCCTCCATCATGTCATCACTCCACTGTTGTTTTGCAAAGTTTCAAAGCTCACTGATGGAATAATTTAATGTGCAACATGGTTGGAAAACCTCTAAAGAGTAATACTTGGACAAACTAAAGTCTTAGGCGCTCCTACATGTTCTTATGCATCATATAATGTCTTAGTAAACCATCTTATCTTCTAGTGGGATAAAATAGAATGTGAGGATGCATCCTCCCTTTGGATTTATTCACCCAAATCTACATATGAGTCTTGTTTTATCCTTGGACTAGATTCAAGAATTATTGGATTAGGTTTAATAACAACAACCTTTTTCACTTCTTTTAATCACTAAAGGAGATACTTGTAATCTGGAGGACCACAAATCCTCACCCATGTTCATATCTCTATCCACCATTGTCACTTATGATGGGATTGGCACATAGAAAGAGATGGAGCCTAATCACATAAATATTAACATCATAATTCATATGTGTGGATGCCCCACTATCCATATGCCATCCAACACTAGAAAAAATGTTGGTTAAAAGAGAAGATACCATGGAAAAGGAATTCTCAATCTTCTAGGATGCTAACTCATCCACTTAAGTAACAGTCTCTACACTCCCAGCATTATGTTTATGTTGCTTGGCCTTCCCTTTCTTGTTCTCTAAACATTGGTTGGAAAAATGCCCCTTCTGATTTCACTTGAAACATTTAACTTTACTTTAATCCTTGTAAACTTGGTTCAAAGAACTTGACTCATATTTATGACCCTTCCTCATCACTACTTTCTTGCCTCGATACCTTGTCCTCCCGATGAGGACAAGGCCTTCTACTTCAATATCCTTATCTTAACTAGTATTTGACCTTATTTATTCCTACACAAATTCCTTTTGATGAGGACAATGTATTCTACTTCAATCGCCTTGGCTTAATTAGCCGTATTCATTCCTACATAGAACCATCCCAAAGATTCTCAAATGTAGGCAACTTGTCACAAGAAAATATAACCTAGATAAAGATTTTTTGTTATTTATAAAATATATTCAATGCAATAGGCATCAACTCCTCATGTTCATCATTCAACCGCATGGAAACCAAATAATACACAACTAATATTTCAAACATTTTATAGTCATCAAGTAATTGGCCATAATATATGTGTCACCTATGCAAATGGTGGAGAGATTATTTCTCAGGTGCATGTTGTGAGAAATATTCCAACACGGGTACAAATCTATCAAATCATTGTAGATCTCATTAGCCTTGTTTTTCTCTAGAATGTGAGGGATCAAATATTACTTCACAAAATCAAGAATGGTTTACTTTTCCTTGACATCCTTCTTCTTGTAATTGACCAATTAAGCAAGACCAGTAAGTCCAACTGTGACCTCATTCCCAACAAACACCTAAAGTTCAACCTCCTCCAATAACATTTACAGTTTATACTTTCAAGGTGAAAAGTTGGAAGCACCTTCTAACCTATCACGCTCTCTAAGACCAAGAGTAATCATCCCTACAAATATTAAAGTGCACCTCAACCAACAAATCAAGTACATTAGTAAGTTATCCTAAGTGAAATCATAACTCCAATCCTTGGAAAAATTAGGGCACCAACCCAACAAACCCTTCTCGGGTACAAGTGCTTATCTTGAGAACAAACCAACTTCAACTACAAGCTTTGATGCCATGTAAACATTTTTAAAAGTATACATAATCTAAAATTTCCATCTCATTGTTGTGAGACCATGTCTGTACTCCATAAATTTTTAGCCTTAGTGTTGAAACTAACTTCTTCAATAGCACTGCAAGAAACTTCAGATATACAAAGCACTGCTTCTAGGTGAACTCAAGAATGTAGACAATGCATAGAATTCAAGCATAAATCATTTCAGCAACCCTTAAGGAATGATATATGCCAATATATAGATTTGAAAATTATTCCACTCATCCTAAGATGCTACAATGAGTCCTTTCAACTCATTCCAAGTAAGGTCTCTTTAATGCATCCCAGACCCTATTTAAGGCATACACAATCACTGCAATCCCTAACCAACAATACAAAGGCCAATCAAGGAAAACCTCCAAGATCTACAATGCAATCCTTGGATGTTCCAAATAATCCAACATCACACCCGCTATCAAACCCAAAGATATCTTACTTGCATCACAAAATATATCAATGATATTCACACATTTGCATCCCACAAGCTCCAACACTCAATACTAAGCACTTGCATCTTACAAAGTCAAGGAACCCTAGTGTTAGTATTCCACAAGCATTAATCCTTGTTACAAGAGTAATGCATGATCTTCCAAGGTTCTCCAAATAGATAACATCACATAGCTATCAATCTCTAAGAAACAAAGTATTTGTTGACAAAAAAGACACTATCCTACCTTTATATAGACCAATATAAGGGAGGCCAATAATAATACATGGATTAAGTCCACAAGTAAACTTGAGCCTAAGTAAAAAAACAAATCGCCAAGTGGAGCACTACATTAATCATGAATACCGCATGTAACAATAGGGTCTGTGCAACCCCTAGGTGGTGTGCCCTTCAAGTCTAGGTGTCCACATGTTAAATGCTCCTTTAAGGAATATGATACATCCTCCACCAATGGATTCTCAACTCAAGGGTTCTTCCTCAACATATGTGAAATATGGCTCCAATGCTCCTAGGCATTTGTGTCCAATCTCCAATTCTATAACACCCTCCACCAAGGTGTTTCTCCACATGTCCTAAGCACCCATTCTCTTCCACAAGTGTGGCATTATAGAAGATTTCAAACTAGAAAATGTATGCCAACTACCACAACAAGAAGTGCACCTCCCTATCATTGATCCCAAGGTAATCATGCACCCATTAATATCTCCAAATGTAATCCAACTAAAATAAAATAAAGTAGCTAGGGGACCACAATCCCTCCACATCATATGACTTAAATTCTTCTTACCTTGGTTTGAATCACTTGACTCATGTTTCTTACCCTTCACGGGTGGTTCTCTCTTTCCTCCCTTCCCCATCCTCCTGATGAGGACAAGGTCTTCTACCTCAATCTCCTCGGCTTAACGAATCTATGGATTTGTTTCTTCATGCACAAAGTTATCTAAGAGCTTCTCAAAGGTAGGCAAATTCTCATGGGAATAAAACCCTAGACAAAGCATTTTCTTGATGTAAAAAATAATTTCAATGCAATGAGCAACAACTCTTCATCTTCAACCTTCATCCCAATGGTAGAAAATTGATCTTTCAACGATGTGATCTTCATCAAGTAACTAACCACAATATTTGTGTCACTCATGCAGATGGCACATAACTTATTCTCAATCACACGTTGCAAGAAATGTTCCCACTTTAGTACAAAACTATCAAAGCATCATACACCTCCTTAGTCATCTTTTTCTCTACCATTTCAGTGATCATGTATTCCCTCACCAAACCAAGAATGATTCTCTTTGAATTTGATTTGTTCTTATTTAATAGGCCAACTTAATAGGATCAATAGTTACAATAGTGACCTCATCCTCAACAAACAAATAAAACTCAACCTCCTCCAACAACGTTTGTAGTCTGTAATTCCAAGGTGTAAAGTTGGAAGCACCTTTGAACCTATCGCACTCTTTAAGACTGAGAGTAGTCATGTTGGAAAATCCTAAAGCACACCTCAAATAACATTTCAACCAACAAATTAAGTAGATCAGTCGCATATCTCAGTTGAAATCACACTCCAATCCTTAGAGCAACTAGAGCATCAACCCAACAAATCTTCATTGGGTACAAGTTCTTATCACAAGCATAGATTGAATTTAACTAACAATGCTAGAGTTTCACACCCACTAAAATATCCAATTCCCTCTTTCACAAGAAAACAATTTCAACATACCAAGATTTTATGCCATGTAGAAATTTTGAAAAATTTGCTTAGTATGAAATTTCCTCATTTCCACTTCATTGAGTTTTTAACCTTAGTGTTGAAACTATTTTCTTCAACAACCCTACAAAAAATTCAAATATTTTGAACACTACTTCTAAGGTAACTAAAGAATGTATACAATTGAAAGACTTCAATCATAGATAATTTCAGAAGATGTTGGAGAAATATTTATCTCAATACACGATGTTGACAATTACTTATCTCATCCCGGGATGGTACAACAAATCCTTTAAGCTCATACCAAGTTGGTACAACAAGTCCTTTAAGTCCATCCAATTTAAGGACTCTTTAATGCATTCTAAACACTATCTAAAGCATCCACAATCATTTCAAACCTTGACCATTGATACAAAGGCCAACCAAGGTATTCCACCAAGATCTAAGTTAATCCTTTGAGCTTCCAAACAAGCCAATGCAACATCAATTGTCAAGCCCCGAGATCTCTCACTTGCATCATACAAGCTATCAGGGATATTCACACATGTACATCCTACAAGATATAATACTCAACACTTACATATCACAAGCCAAGGAACCCTACGATTAGCATCCCACAATCCAAGAAACACTAAGAATAGCATCCAACAATCCAAGGAACCCTAACACTAGCATCCCACAAGCATTAATCCCTATTACAATAGTAATACTTGACCTTTAAAGAGTCTCTAAATAGCTAGCATCACACCAACTATCAAAGTCTAAGATACATAGTAGTCATTGATAACAAATACACTCTCTTCCCTTTATATATAATAAGGTGAGGTATGCATACAATAATATATGGACCATGTCTACTAGTAAACCCTGGGATAAGTCAACAACAAGCCCAAAATGGAGTGCCACACTAAAGTATGAATTCCACATGGCACAATAGTGTTTGTATAAACTAAAAGGTGTTGTGCCCTCCAAGACTAGGTGTTCACATGTTAAGCACTCCTCTAAGCAAGATGGTTTGTCCTACAACAATGGTTGCTCATCTTAAGCAATACTCCTCAATATATGTGCAATATGGATCCAATGCTCCTAGGGATTCATCTCAACCTCCAAGTCTATAATTCCCTTGTCTGAAAGTGGTTACATCACATGTCTAAAGCACCCATCCTCCTTAACAAGTGAACCATTGTACAAGATGTTGAATTGTCACATGTGTGCCAACTACCACATCAAGAAGTGGGCCTCCTTAGCATTGATCCAAAATAAACCATACACACACTGAGCTTTCCAAATGTAACTCAACCAAAATACAACAAATGGATAGGGGACCACAAGCCCTTCACTTCACATCAAGAACTCCCTTGGCTGGGTGAAAACACTTTTGGAGCAACCAAAAGCTAACACAACTAAGAGAAAGGGATTGTTTCCACACCCTTCACCTAGTAGGGATTAAAATAACATAGTAATAGCATAAAAAACTCATATCTATATATACCTTGAACTCTTTGTATTCATCCTTTCAATGCATCTATTGGTGTTCAATCATCACAAGCTAGTATGCTTATTTATAGAGTGGAGGAGAGATCTCTTCATTTCTATAAACCCATGCATGTTTAACAAGTGTCATCTTCTCTTTATATTTTTCCATAAATAACAAGTGTCCTTTCTTTATCTTTTACATTTATGTCTTAATAACAACTATTCTCTTCATTTATCAAATAACACACGTTGTCTTCACCGCCTATAGTTATTATTATTTTCTGATCTTATTATCTATTTATTTAGATGTGTATTAATTTATACCTCACATGCCTTCTAATGTATTGTGGTTAAGTTCATAGGTCAATAACAATATGTTCAACATATATGTATACATGATTATGATGGTCAAATAGAAGATCACACTAACTATCCCAAGGTCCCTTCCTAACTCACAACCCCTTTATATCAATATACATCCTCACTAAAGTATGATTAAGATAGTAATGGGTGGCCCATATCAATTGGCAATGTTAGTGTAAGACTTGGTGATAAATAAACTCAACATCATAACACATACTCACACATACATTCATCCATGTCAATCTAAAACTTCATCGTATAAAAATACCATGCACCATTTCACTGCATAAGACAATATGACACCATCTATCACAGCACAAAGAGCACTAAAACATCACACAAACTTGACAACATTGACAATGAGTTGGATAATAGGTGCCATCACACCACCTAACAATTGCACTTCCCGGTCATTAAAATAATGCCAACGTGTTATCATGCTCATCATTGATCAAGGCTTGGATTTAGCAACATGCAAACAAAGAAGTGATTCCCACAAAAAATATAACAATATGATCATTTCCTAATAAATCCCAAATACACTTATAACTGCATGCAAAAGAAAAGAAACAAAATAACCCACAACAATTAACTAATTAGCATAGTCGACCATAAGAAGTACAACAATGGAAACCATACAAACCAATAAATTACAATATAGAATGAAGACATTAGATAGATGAGACATCACCCTAGTGTAAAAATGTTAAAACAATAATAACATAAGACAAAAGAGACAATAACACTAACAGATCATGAACTAAGAATTTTTTCAATTCATAGATTTGCATGTATATTTCCCACACAACAATGGCCAAAGTAACAATAGATATCAACAACGATTACCTGAAACCAAATAATCATATTGGCTACGCCCCAACCAAAATACTAATGACCTATATATGTGTACGACACCAACACCACAAATGTCTCAATTGCAAAAAAAAAAGATATTACAACTACGGACTATGGATCCATTTTAATAATTATATTCTACTTTGCACATAATAAATACCTAACCATTGTGCTACCCTAAATAGAAAATGAATTTAAAGCTACAACCAACACTTGCTATCAAAATCAAGTCATCAAGTGCAGTCCATTAAAAAGGCTTCACCACTAGGGTCAAAGATCTGCATACGCCAAAGTCAACCATGGAACAAACTAAACAAAATAGTCACATAAGGATTATTTTCCAAACCTACATATTCCTTTTAAGAGAACAAGTCAAATATTTAAATACCACACTTTTAGAAAACAAAACCAGAAATAACACTCCAACTAGCCCATACATACCTATGCCAAACAAAATTACAAGACTGATAAATAACGAAGTAAACTAATCTTTTGCAAAGGGACCTTCTTCAAGTCACAAATTAGATAAGAGTTCAATAGCAATTTTCGGTATGAACATAGATCCACCATGATCCAAGTTCCATGCATGGTAGAATGTTGCCCTTATGATTTTTTCATGATTTTGAATTGACCCAAATTGTCAAAATTACAATAAGAGTTTTGGGTGAATGAGAACTCTAACTTTCCATATCACTAGATTACGACAACTAGAAGGAAGGTTGCTACAAGGTTATAAAAGTCCTCCAATAACATCACAAATAGAGAAATAAAAAATCCAAGATTGAACCTATACATTGAAGAAAATGGACATGTGCCATAAAGAGTTATGCAGTCAAAACAACTCAATGACATTGCATGTTATAAATGTCTTACCCGTGCATACATATAGTCTTATAACATATGAACATGAGTCACCCACTTGGGCAATTGAAATACCTCTTTAAACAAACATAAAAACACCATGAATTGACATCATCAAGAATCAATACAAGAGTGAATGGATAGTTTATAAAACCAGCATAGATCTAAATCCTAGGCTCTATCAAGCGTCGAGACGGATCAAATCTCCCTTATATTTACCTTTTACTTTGTATTATTCTTTTTTGTTTATGGCCGACATAATATTTATTACTTTTTACTTTGTATTATTCTTTTTTGTTTACCTTGTATTATTTTGTTACTCGACAAAACAAGATCTCCCTCATATTTACTTTTTATTTTGTATTATTCTTTTTTGTTTATGGCCGACATAATATTTATTATTTTTTACTTTGTATTATTCTTTTTTGTTTACCTTGTATTATTTTGTTACTCGACAAACACTCAACACATGTTACAAGATCTCCCTCATACTGGGCTGCACTGGGCTGTAGAGCGCCTCTCGACGCAAAAACAATCTTATAATAAGTTCAAATTGCAATTCCCCTTAATTAGACAGGCCAAAATACTAAAAGAAAGCAACATTGTGTGATTAACAACATAGATCCATCTCAACTCTATATCTATCGACTATCAATAACCAAGTGGAATCAAATCCTTTGAGGTGAACGCCCTTTCCTCAAGTTTTATACTCTTAAAAAGGTTTGCACCTCAAGAGATTTGAACCCTCTCAACACTTAATAGATTCAGAGTTGAGATAGACCTATGTTGTTTTATTTATTCTAATGATCCATTTTTTTGTTTTTTGTTTTTAATGACCTCACTTCACTTTAAAAACAAAAAAACAAAAAATATATATGAACCTCATAGCCATGACACATGCACCTAATTAACAAAGAGAACAATAAAGAAAAGTATCAATGTGATTCAAGTATTGTTATTACTACTTTAATTTTAGTTTTGTAAAATATTATATTGGGTCAACATATAGGGACAAATGCTCTATTATATTCAATAGTGGATTGTTGAATTTAATATGGATCTACTTCATAATTGTATTTTTTTCATTTTTTTGTTTATGCTTATCGAATTGTAATATATATGTTTTTTCTTTTATTGCAAGTTTACTTTCTTCATATATATGTATGTATTTGAACCGAAATGTGTTATAAACGTGACACATCTCACCCACTTGAATTGTAAAAAGTACCTTTCAACTCAACAATTTGTTATTGTTACATAACTTAAACATAATTCATTAACATAGTAATTTGGTTGTAATGATGAAATAGTCATGACTTATGTGTTAATGTGAAATAAACCTATTTCTTAAAAGTCCACCCAGAAACAAGCTTATATGATAATTTGAATATTTTCAATTACTCATAAGAAATAACATACTCATCATATACAAAACCAAGTTCTAAATGAAAGAGGAAAAGTTACTTTTTTATATAAATTCAATACATGTTTATATGAACTTAGTGTATAGTCACAAAGTTGTGGACCTTACCTGTTATTTAAATATTTGAGAAAATTGCAATTTTCAATATTATAAAGTGAAATGGTGAAAAGATCCATGTTGAATCTTATGGAAGATATGTATGAGTATATAAAGTTGAAATATTTTAATCTAAATCATATTAATACAACATTGAATTCATAGCTCTTTAAAAATAAAAATTATTAATATTAAAAATAAAAATTATTAATATTAAAAACAAAAATAAAATAAAGGAGACACAAAAACATGTACGCAATACGGTTGTTAGTTAGCTTAATGGACAAATTTAATAAATATTAATTATGAATTCAAAAACATGTGTATGGTATAATGCAGCACGATAGCTCCCACAGAACTAAAAATAAAAAACAAAAAAAACATATAAACATGTTCACACTAAGCTTGCACGTTAATTAAGATTTAAAGACAATTTTATTAAATATTAATTATGATTTAGAAGACATGTAATAAAGTTTAGAAACTAATATTTACACCATATTAATGCAAACATGGAATTCATAGCACCCCCGAAAAAACCTTTTATTAATACCAAAGACAAAAACAAAATAAAGCAAGGAAGACACAGAAACATGTTCATAATAGGTTTGTTAATTAATTAAGGGTTAAGGAACAAATTAATCAAATACTTGTTATGAATTAAACATTTGTAACATACAAATAAGCAAGTTTGAAATAAATCTATAGGTTAATATATTAAGGATCAATAAAATCTTTAGAGTTGTTAATGAAAGAGCATAAAATGTAAAGAAAGAGATAGCGATTCTACAATGAGAAGAATAAGAAATTTTGGTTAATAAAATCTTTAGAGTTGTTAATGAAAGAGCATAAAATGTAAAGAAAGAGATAGCGATTCTACAATGAGAAGAATAAGAAATTTTGGTTAGCCTTACATTAGTTAGTTAAAAATGAGGAGAAAGTTTATTATAATAGAACAAATAAAATCAATAAAAATGTGTTATAAACTCATAAATAAAGATATATCACAAATAAAGATGAACACATTTACAAACTGGGCTTGTGACTGCGAAGTCGGCATGCAATTCTATTATTGATGAATATTTCGATGGAGAGATTAAATGGTGGTATTCTGCTATGTGGAAGTGGCAGTTACCCCATAAAGTTAAATGTTTTGTATGGATAGCATTGGAAGATCGTATTCTGACTTGGGATAATTTAATGCACAAAGGTGGAACATGCCCAAATATATGTGTTGTGCAAGCATGATGGTGAATCTGTCAATCAGATTTTCGTCCATTGTTTCTTTGCCAAGGAAGTCTGGGCTATGGTTTGCAATTCCTTAAAAATTGAGAACAACTGGACTGTGCGTGGGTTCGAGGATTCATATCATAGATGGGTACAAAATCATGCAAACTTCAAAAATCTACCTACATTGGCCGCATGGGAAATATGGAAGATGAGAAATCAAACTATATTTCAACATACTTCTCCTTCGATGTCTGTGGTGGTGAACAATGTTTTTAACTTGCTCATATATTATTCTATTGTTCAGCGAGATAGAACAATTCCCAGATCACGTGAAGCATTGGATTTTTTTCATCCAACGGGGTCATAAGATTCTTTGATGGTGCTTTGGTTGGTGGAAGGTGTGGAGTTGGATTATATCTATCTATTAATGAAGATCTATGTTTTAAAATGAGATTTTCTTGTGGTACAGGTTCGAACACAAGAGCAGAACTACTTGTACTTTGGGGAATTCTGAAAGTTGCTAATCTTTGTGGTATTGTTTCCATTCAGATCTTTGGCGATTCGATGTCCATTGTTCAATGGGAAAGAAAGAAGTTCAATATGAATGTGGTGTACTTATCTCATTGGTATAAGTGGATTGACTCTCTAATGTCATACTTCTATGATCTATCTATAGATCCTATTTACAGGGACTTAAATTATGTAACAGATGCTCTCTCAAAGGAGGCATTAGACGGTGAAGACAGATGGCTTCTATGGGAATACTGGACTGAGGGTTTGTTGACTCATACATGTTCCTTGTTTTTATATGATGACCCTCTTTGAAGTGGGGAAAGTTCCTATTTTCCCAGTTTTTCTGATGTATTAGGATTTATGTTTTTGTCTTTGGATGATAGTGGAGATGGGTATGGTTTATCTAGTGGTGGTTTTTTTGTATTAAAACTGCTATGCTTTTAGACATTAGTGTTTAGTGTGGTTGAACTTATGTATCACTGGAGATGTACTTTTTGAATCTCAGTAATAGCAAAAGTACGGTTTTTTCTTCTTGAAAAAAAAAGATGAACACGTTTATATTAATTGAAGAGAAAAATCCCCAAGTCCTTTACCCCATTGCTTGGGATCCTAAATCCCAAGTCCTTTATTGAGCTCTCATTAAATTCATAGAAAGCATGATAGTAACTTGAATAATTGGTGATATGTTCTTTCTTTTTTTCTTCGAAACAAAAATCATAATCTATTATATTGAAATAAACCATCTTTTAAAAAGATCCAAAGATCTTTCCATTGTCCATATAGGCACATTGTAAATATTTTCATTATATATAGTCTCATATCATTTGAGATTAGTCAAAAAAACATAGTGTTTATACTTCCAAAAAGTATCTGTAATACCCCAATTTTGACCCTTGTGAAATATTGGCTTTTAATGTAAATATTGTATACATGCGATATATGTTTCCCTAGCGTGGAGCTCAAGGCCAAGGCCCCGCTAGTGTATGCTCGGATTTTATTTAAATGGACAAGTAGTTGATATTTTGATACCCATGTGCTATTAAGCCATGGAGTATTGTAATTGATGTAAATATTTGATATTGCAATAAAATACCAAAACTGGCTATGAAAGCAACGAATGAGAAGGGGCCATGTGTATCCACTAGGGAGAGGTGAGGGGGTTGTGGGGATGAACCATATGTTGCCAAATGTCATCTTGTGAACCCATTTGACTTTCCTTGCTGACATTTAATTCTGCTGTAAGGAAGTTGTTGAAGATTGATTCAATCCATGGCTTCAATGGAGCATGGGTAGCCCATAAATTCGTATGGCAGAGTATGGGCTCTGTTTTCTTGTACCACAAGTCACCCTACCTCTTGGAGGTTGCTTCTTCCTCACTCCCATTCCATTGTTGAAGGGAGCAACATCAATTTTTCATCCATTACGAATTCCCAGTAGGGAGCAAAAACCAGAAATCGCAACTTTGCAAGAACCCACGTTTTAAAGTGCCATAAACACTCAGAATTGGTATTGGACAGTAAAATCCAATGGGGGATCCATAGATATGAACCTTGGGGTGAATGTGAGAGTATTAGATACCCCAAAATCCATAGAAAAACTCAGTTTTTATAGCCCAAAAATCAAGTGACGGGATTGAGTTATTTGATGACAGAAGTTTGAGAAATCCAGGTGTGAATGACTGAACAGAGGTTGGGTTTGCTTGATAAACCCAGTGAAGGCTGAAATCTCAAGGAATTAGCAGCTGGACCTTTCTATGCCCATCCTGAATAGCACTGTAGGGAAGGGACGCCTGAGGGACTGTGTAGCAGAGAAGGGGACCTTCCTTGTGTTGTGTGAGGTAGGTATTGTGGGTTCCATATTGTTGAATTCATTCGAGATTCCTGTAGCTCTGTGGCTGAGCTCACTGGCTTAGCATTGCCCTCCCTTGTCTTTTGTACGCTTGATAAACCCAACTGTGTGTTGGCTTAGCATAACTGTTGAGTGAAACCATGGCTGTGAGTGAGTCTGTTTAGTTCCTCTTTAGTGGATACACAACCTAGCTCGGGGGTGATCTCTCAGCTGAAAGAAAACAGGCTGGACAGAGATCTATGGTTGGGTGGAACGTTTCTCTCACATAGCCAGTTGTTGGACAGCTTCATCTCAAAGATAAGTGTTCTCTGTGTTTTGAATTATATGCATTTGGTGTTCTGTAATGTGTTAATTCGGAATGGTAATTATTCATGTTAATGGAACTAATATGAAGCCTGTGCATAGCATTGGAATGGAATTGAATCCCTGAATGTTGAATCATCCTCTGCTAGTGATAGATATGTTGATGCATTATTGTTTTTGTGTGTGCAATTGTGTTTTAATTCCGCTGTGTTTATATTGAGTATGAGGTTGCACACATAAGTTTTTATTTATTCAAGCATTTATTAGTATTGTATGGGCTGAGATATCCAAATAATCCCGGTAAGATTGGTCATGTTTCCTTCCATGGTTTGGAATGATGGAAGGGGACGTGACAGTATCCACATGAGCTACAAAAATTATGATATGACGGAACGAAAACATAGAATTGTGGATCGATCAATCCAAGTATCCCATAGAGGGACCTGGATCTAATGCAATTTCTTGGTCATTGATCCTTTCCCATCTGTGCCAAACACCTTCCTCAAACAACATACCTCTTTTTGAGAGAAGGTCAGCCACAATATATCTTTCCCTGTATATATGTTGAAAGGATACATACTAAAATAACTACAACAAATTAATAATTTCCTCATAAATAGGAACAAGGAGAATATTCTGAGGCTTCCTTTTGTTCTTCATCCCTTCAATGAAAAGCTTAGAATTACCAAAATCATGTATCTGCTGCACCCCTTTCACTACAACTAAAGAGAGAGAGAGAGATAGCTTAAGAGTAAGTAATTCTACCTTGTTATTAGTATTTTGACCCAAACTTGCAGCAAAAGATATTTGGTGCGAATCAGATAAATGTAGAGTACCTCCTGCACCACCCACTATAGGATCAAGAAGGGTTACACCATCAAAATAAATCCAAGGAAAAGAATGATCAACAATTTCAATCACTATTCTTCTAAAAGGCTGAGTAGGAGACTCTTAAGGAAATAAATTAAAGATAACAAGTCCATTTGAAGCACATACAATGGGAGAGATGGACTTGTCCTAAAAAATGACTTGATTCCTAGAAATCCAAACACTCCATATAATTATCATCGACAGTGTTTTAAAATTCCTTGAGATTGGGTTAGAGAGCCAATTCTCAAAAGCATGTACCAAAGACCTGCCATCCCATAGAAATTGTGAACCCTTTACGTATGAGAGATAGTCCCACACATGCTTGGAGTAACTGTGGTGAATGAATACATGATCAATGCTTTCATTGTAGGACCTGGAGAGAGGGCATCTTCCAAGATCAACCCCAATTTTCATCATCAACAAATCCCAAACTATTATAAAATAAAATGGTTCTTATGTGTAGCTATACAAGTCGTCTATATGTGTAGTTAAACAAGTGATATGTTCTTATGTGTAGCTATACAAACTATTATAAAATAAATTCTCTAGAGCACAATAACATTATTAAAGAAAATAATTGAGAAGACAATTAAATTATTTAACTTCTATTGAGAATAAAGTACAATTTCTTTATTAATACCAAAAAAACAAGTGAATACGCCACAAAGTGGCTAGTCCTGCCAAATATAAAAATTAAAGACAAAGCTTTGAGTTGAACATAGAAATTGAGAAATTAAACAATTTATAAAATTTGTTACATCAATAAATAGTTTCATTTAGAAAACAGTGAAATAAAAATAAACAGATTTAGTCACATCAAGATCAAAACATTACATAAAAAGTGACAACCATTTTTTACTAAATGAATATTAATAATAGCATGACATGTGAAGGTTGTCATGACACTTAAAAATAACATATTAAATGTTTTTTAATTTTATTTTCTACATTTTAAAAATAAAGTCATACTTTTAGGAGTTTATATTCCATGGATAATCCTTTTAATTAATTAGAAAAAGGAATGAGTGGAATTTATAAGTTCTTTTATGTTTTTATTTTCAAAAATTCAATTTAATAAATTGTTTTATAAAGTAGTGAAAAACTTTATAAAAAATTATAGCATGAAAATGAACTAATTCAAAGTCTAAATACTTTGACTTGTAAATGAGAAGAACAAAGTACCTCATAGCTTCCCCAAATGTAAAAAAAATTATTAATATTATTACCAAAAATAAATAAAATAATTCAATTTAATAAAAAAAATTTAAAAGCAATAAAAAACTTTATAAAATTATAGCATGACAATGAACTAATACAAAGTCAAAATAAGTTGACTTGTAAATGAGAAAAACAAAAAACCTCTTAGCTACTCAAATGTAAAAAAAAAACTTTATTAATATTATTATCAAAATTAAAATAAAAACATTTCCATAATAAGTTTAGTAATTAATTAAATTAATTAGGGTTATAGAGACAAGTTTACTAAATGCTAATTATAATTATAAATTATACATTCATACATGGTAAAAAGGAATAATAGATTCTACATGAGAAGAATAATATATTTTGGCTCGTGTTACATTAAGTTGGTTAAAGACTCGCATAAATAATGGAATAAGGTTAGAATGTAATAAATTTTAGAAATTTAAGATTTTGGTTAATGTTACATTTGGTTAATTAAAGATTATCAGAATGTTTGATTATAATGAAGCAGGGTTAGAATGCAATAAATTTTAGAAATTTAAATGACTTTTATATAGGTATAATGATGTGAAAAAAAATCAATAAAAATATGTTATAAACTCGCAAAAATATATCACAATTTTATTTATAATAAATGAAGATAAACACATTTATATTAATTGAAAAGATAAATTAGACACAAAATTGACATTTTCCCATATTCCAAATCCTAAGTCTTTTATGATAACTCTTATTAGTTTTTTTTTTTATTGAAAAAAAAAAACAAAAACAACAACATTTATTTAAAAAGTATATGTAGTTGACAAGAGAAATACTAGGTTGTCAATAGCCAAAATGCCCATAGGCCACCAACCAAGAACCAAAACAGACCTAAATCCAAAGATGACCATACACAGATACAAACCGTAGCCTGAGGCGACAAACATGGAACCCATAGATCATAGTAGGACTCAATACAAAAAATATGCCAATATATGGAGGCATATGGAAAATAGAGCCGCAAAAGTCAGAGTATATAAATGTCAAGTTCATAATCAAAATAACAAGAGCCGAAGAAAAGAAAAGTGATCAAAAATGGAAAATGACTATGGATCCAGAAGATCGAAGAGCACCATCGCTCCATTCCTCGAAATGTATATAACCCTCTTCACCAAAAAGGCCCTTTTTCGAAAAGGAATCTACAAGTGTATTAAAATCACAGAAAATTTGTATAATGGATGCAACTCTTATTGATGATATATATAAGGGAATCCGCAACTCTTATTAGCTTCATAAACAACATGATAACCCTATATTAATTTATATAATTGGTGACGTGTTTTTAAGTATAGCTATATAAACCTAGATCTTCTAAAACAACAAGATAACCTTATAAAAAAAATAAAAGTATAATAATGGCTCTTCTAAAATGACCCAATAACCTTATAAACTAAAAACACAATAACCTTAAAAACTAAATTATTTCATTTCTCTCAATAATAAAATATATATCAAATTCATCCATATATATACCCTTAATATTCAAGGAGAAACATGTAATATTTGAATGGCATCCATCGATAATAACATATAATGTTATTTTATAATGACACATTTGACACCTTTACATATATTTTTATAATAAAAATATAACTTATTTTCTGGTTGAAAAAAAACGTATAGAATAAGTTACCCTAATATTCGCAGTGTCCTTCAGTTTCATCTAAAGTAGTGTGAAGCGTATGGCCTTGGATAACCATAGGTCTCTTGTAGTGGTGCTAAAGCCCCGCATTGGCCATAGAGTGCCAAGATTCAAATGCTCTTGGATGAAAAACCTAATGCCACTTTTGTGAGCAATGATGATACTGTTGAAGTTACAAATTTCATCCAAATATAAATATTTTGAGCATCCCATTCAAATCTGCTTTAACTTTAGTTAATGAATCGATTATTGTGCCTTGACTTTTGAATGTATTTAATTTGGAAATTTATCGACATGTGGATATTTATGAAATTTATCAAACATGTAATAAAAAATTGTTGATATATTTGCAAACGTTTTGAAAGATATAAGTTTTTTGCATTGTTATTCGCAGTGAGCTCTATAATTTGTGTAGGGAGGACTAAAGGATCACCTTTTTCATATCAAAACCTTACAACCTAAGTTTATAAGTATTATTAAAAAAGACAATAATCATAGGTAGAATATTTATAAAACACCTTTAAGCAATATTGCTAAAATGAAATAATCGTGAGGTAGAATATTTATTTTAAAACACCTTTAAGTAATATTGCTGAAATCTACAGCTCACGGGAGCAGAGCAATCGGCCTGACGGCTTCCGCTGAGTGTTTGCCATTTTGAAACCCATGTTCGACTCTCGGCGGCCGCATTAGTCCTCATGCTGCCAACAGTAACCGAGGCAGGGATGGGTTATAGTGATGCCGGCTAGATTCGTTCTCCCGACCGATGGTGTATCTGGGCACATCGTTGCCGATCCCCCATTGTAAAAAACAGAAAATATTGGTAAAATAAAAGAAGATGGATTTGTATTAACGCAAACACTTACACTCCAAAGCTATTGTGACAAAAACTTTTAATTGATTAGTTATAATAAACCAACGAGACTTACACTCCAAAGCTATTGTGACAAAAACTTTTAATTGATTAGTTATAATAAACCAACGAGACTTACACTCCAAAGCTATTGTGACAAAAACTTTTAATTGATTAGTTATAATAAACCAACGAATTCTCGTTGTTGTTGTTCATAAGTCCTTTAACGTACTTCATGAAACAATTAATTTGATTTTTTTTTTAAATTTCAACGAAAAAATATATTTTCTTTTAGAATAGTAAAGAAAATATAATCTTTAAATATTAAGTACAAAATAAAATTTGAATTTTTACATGTACATAGAAGATGTTGATAATTATTAGTCATTATCACAACAGTTATATCAACTACCCACAATGTATCAACATGTTTACAATGTTTATAATGTTTATCAAAATCGATAAAGTAAACAAAATTTTATAGAAAATATTTCTCTTTTTTCATCGATTAATAGGATTGGTTTGATGGTATACCTTTGTATTGAGGAAGAGTTGTTAGAAATAATAAATAAATAAAATCAAGGAAACATCGGTTGGGTCTTGGCTACACATGAGAGAGATATTAGTGATAGTGCCCATTAAATCATGGTAATTGCATCCTTCCATCCACTTCCATGTGAACAACGAGAGCACACCACATGTTAAAATTGTGCCACACATTAACATATGTATTATATCATTATTTCATTGTGCCAAACAATCAACAAATATGCCCAATAATGTTCGTTCAATCTAGAACATAGCAAATTTATATATAGCAAACTTTGTTGTTGGAATTCTCAAATGAAATTATATATAATCGACTTTATTGTTGGAAATTCCTATTAAGACGAATAATGGATGTGGAGGATGAAAGTGTGACACTGAGACATATTAGTTCCAATGTAGATGGCATTGATCTATCAATGGAGGTCTCTTATTCCTTATCTATTTGGTAGAATCAATGCCATGCTCACTTCTATTGGTATGCTCCTTCAGTCATTTAGTTATAACAAAGGAAGAATCAGTGAATTAGCAATTGAATATGAAGATAAAGTGTGTTACATAGTGGCTTTGCAAGATGATTAGAGAAATGAATTATATTAAGATGATGAGGTGTAGGTAGGTTAATAGATTTCAATCATGCGGTTGACGAGTTTACATCAACACGTGTCATTCTAATAGTGTGGTAGTGATGTGATGTTGATGTTTTAATGTTGATCATATGTTGTCATTCCACTATTCATTTAGTAATTGATTCTTTAGTTGGAAATGAGGTAGGCAAATTGCATGTTTAACATCTATACCTGCCCATGCTTTAAGTGAATACCTACCCATGCTTTAGGTGAAGGAGCAACTGGGCTATCAACAAAGAAATTTGAGTTGATTTGTAGATTTCCCTTATGCCAATTATTAAATATGGCATTTGAATGGATTAAGGATATTGTGGTATCCAATGGCCATTCTATACACATAAAAGTTTGGAACATAACCTTCAATATGACATCGTTAAAACAATGAGATGTATTCCTTATTAAAATGCAAGCTATAATTATAATAATAGTTATTATTATTTACATTTAACATCCCATCTCACCCTTAAGCTCGTAAGCGAGAATGAGATTGTTAATACCTTACTAGCCCATATCAACAAATGGTTCATGAAGAACGATCATATCAAAATAGAGATTTGAACTTAGGTCAAGAGATAAGATTTATCCTCACAACCAATTGAACTAAACCTAATTGACATGTTATAAATGTTAGTTATTAACCCAAGTTTGAAAATTATCTCGAAGGTTGTTTCCACCAAATTTGAAAGTCAAAAGCTATGTACCAAGACAAAATTCTTTAAGGAAATTAAAACAATATAAATATAAAACTGGAATGATGTATGGTCTCTTACTTGGTTCGAGTTTGATATTTTATGAACTAATACAGTATCAAACATTTACATTGTATTGCATCTTTTACGACAATGTCAATCATCCACTCTTGATCTCCTTCATGCGAGTCTAACTCATCATCCTTTCTTGTTTTTTGATAGAGCACACTTCAAAGTGCACTTGACCAAGAATATTAAACAATTCGTCACATGATTGCACGATTTCAATAATGTTATTCCATTATCTTCAGACAGGAACTTGTTGTTTTACAACTATTGACATTTTATAAATATTAATTATTAACTAATGTTTGAAAATTATCTTGAAGGTTGCCAAAAACTATACACTAAGACAAAAGTATTTTAAATAAATTAAAATAAGTTATATATATATATATATATATATATATATATATATTGAAATGATGTATCATCTCTTTTTTGGTTTAAGTTTGACATTTTGTGAGCTAATAAAATTTCAAGCATTGTATTGCATCTTTTACAACAATGTCAATCATCCACTCTTGATCTCCTTCATGCTAGTTTAACTCATCGTCCTTTCTTATTTTTTGACTGAGCACTTTAGAGAGCACTTGACCAAGAATAATAGACAATCCGTCACATGATTGCATGGTTTCAATAACATTATTCCATTACCTTCAGGCATGGACTTGTTGCTTTACAACTATTTAGACACACATAAGAAGGCATTTGCATGTAATTCTTACCATTTCCCCCGTCAAAAGACCGATGCTATTAGCACCTTAGTAACCAAGGCACTAAGGATTTATGATAATGAGCACTTAAAAGAGGAGATGGAGCATTTATCACAGGTATTTAGAGACAATGGCTACGAGAGAAAACATTTTTATAAGGGCGTCAGAGATGCCAAAAACTACGTGACAAAAAGAAAAAAGATGACGGAAACAATGGATTGAAGGTATCCCTACCTTACACAAAAGGTACTACAATCAAAATAGCCAAGATCATGAGGAAAAGAGACATCAAAGTAACCTTCACACCTCCCAACTCGGTTATAAGAATGGTGGAGTCATTGAAAGACCCAGTCCATCCTGGCTTATAAAAAAGAGGTTTTTTTTTTTTAAATTGGGCTTAGTTGTCTCATGAGGATGATCCTAGAGAAAGGATCGAAACGTCAAGAATTATTAAACAAAACACAGTTCTTGGTTACACATATATTTTATGCATATATCAATCTTTAATCAACAATTTATCCTTTTAGTCCCTGTGGGGACATATAACAATTAGTTGACTTGATTAATCCATTTATACCGTGTCAATTTTATTCCATTCTCTAAAATTTGAACATGGTTTGGTGTGCAACATGGTTGATGGGATGGCACCTTATAGGTTTCATTTGATGCATGCCCAAGAGAATGAAGTATGCAGGTGTGATAGGATGCTCAAAATAACAACACATTAATGTTTGGGTGCTCTCTCTTATGTTTTTAACATAGTTCCGAAGTGTATCTATCAATAAATTCTATAATACATCCATCATTTCCTTCAAACTATCACAACTATAAACAATGCTTTCACATGATTTGCTGAATGCATTGGAGTCATATCCATGCTCTACTCAATTCTCTAACAAGTTTTGCTTATACTTAATAATTAATAACACAAAAGACATCTCATAGAGAAAACATCTCCTCGAATCACTCTTATTTAAGCAAAGTTTTTCCAAAAATAAACTTCCCAATTTTTTTTAATCTATTCATTTATTAACTCAATAGAAAGGCCTCAAAGTCAAGATTGTCAAAACATATTCAACAATAAGGTATAGTGATGTTATGTTATTGTAACTTTTTCCTTATAACCAAATTATCCTTCTTGTTATAATTTTGTCCCGGGATATGAGGAGAAGTTTGGTTTTGAGTCATGGTTTTACATCAATGAATTATTATTTTAAAGATAGAGTGAAACTTTGCTTTCAATGTTTTTTATTTTATTTTATTTTAAATTCAACCATAAGTTGGGAAAAAATGGAATTTCACAAATAAATTAAAGTTTTGATAATTTGTTATTCTCATATCTTTACTTAAAAAGTTTTCAAAAATTATTTAAAATGTTCTTTATCAAGTTTTCTATGTAGTTTTTTTTTTAATTCTTATTAAAATTGCTAATTACATCATTTCATTATTATATTTTTTTATCAAGTTTTCTATGTAGTTTTTTTTTAAATTCTTATTAAAATTGCTAATTACATCATTTCATTATATTTTTTTGTTTTGTTAAGATATAAATTTTATTACTTATAAGCTATTATATTAAATTATTTAAAAAAAATTCTAACCCAACACAATTTTTTGAATATTTTATTGCACTCAGAGGCGCTCTACAGCCCAGTATGAAGGAGATCTTGTAACATGTGTGTGTTTGTCGAATAACAAAATAATACAAAGTAAAAAGTAATAACTATTATGTCGGCCATAAACAAAAAAAAATAATACAAAGTAAAAAGTAAATATGAGGGAGATCTTGTAACCTTTGTCGAGTGTTTCTCGAGTAACAAAATAATACAAAGTAAACAAAAAAGAATAATACAAAGTAAAAAGTAAATATGAGGGAGATCGTGTAAGTTTGTCGAGTAACTTACATGAGATTTGATCCCTCTCGCTTGATAAAGCCTAGGATTTGGATATAGACTGGTATATTTTAAATCAATATAACTCGTTAAAACATTTTACATATAAATTCATAATTATATAACCAACTTCGAACTAATATTTTACAAAACAATCAGCATGCAACAAGATAGTCCTTGCCCTTTTTTTTGCTTATGTAAATGGAACAATAATTGGAGCAAAGAAGTCACATGGAATTATAGTGTCATAGCAATTTTTGTGAAATCTTTGAAATTGAGTTTGTGGTGAAGTGCGTGATGGTAGATATTGATAAATATCAAGAAGTGTTCAAGTGTACTAGGAATATGTCATTTTTGTATTGTTAATATAATTTTTCAACTGTTTCAAGAGATTATACTAAGAGATCTTTTTTTTTCAAGGCGAAAAAAACATCTTTTATTAAATAGGAAAAAGATGCGTCAGGAAAGGTTCCTTTCGATGCATTCAGATACATTCAGATACATTCACTTCAAACACCCTACAGGGCAAGCTAATAGGATCATCTACATTCAGGATTTTAAGGATAAGCAAAATACATGCAGTCGATTTAAACTTCACATCCATAACTATCATCTATGCAACAAAGCAAAAATTACAAAAATATTGACTATAACCAGTACAGTTGGCAGTTTTCAACATAAAATAGCTTTACGAAGCATAAAACGATCAACAGAAGGAGAGAACGTTATCATCAACCAGCTCACCCGCCTGGAATTCCTTAAAATAAATCCTGCCGTCCATCAGACCCAGCGCCTGTTTGGAAAGGCCGTTTTCCTCCACATTGTAACATCGGTAGATGTGTGTAAATACCAAATGACCAGACCGGTGGATCAAATTCCGAACCTTAGCCAACCAGTGATGAAGGGAGAGAGGCCGCATACCAGCAGAACCACATGCCCAGTTGATAATACAGAGGGGAGTCACCAAATATGTGTGAGATATCACTATTATGTTTCTCTGCAAACCAGAGGAATCCCCATAAGGCCAAAAGATCCGATCTAGTGTTGGAGCCCCGCCCAACACACATGCAGAGATGGAAAAAATGGTAACGAGACAGTTTTATAATCATACCAGCCCCGCATAAACCCTGTTGGGCCGCGCCATCGGAGAAACCGATAGGATAAGAGGCATGATCTACAGGGAAGGGAGGGGCACTAATAAGATCACGAACTGGAGCAATAACAACACTAGCATGCCAGGCATAGATCTGTGCCACCATCAGTTTGACACAAGGCTGAAATCCATTGAAGATCAATCTGTTGCGAGTGCACCAAACTTCCCATAGAGATAAAAGAGCAATAATAGTATCATCCTTCGAAACTTCAAAACAACAATATAAATTCACCACAGTAGTAGACAACTCCCAAACAATGAAAGTGTAAGAGAAAACCAAAATACATGGAACATTTTTTATCTTGTTCCCCATAAATAAGGGAGCCTTATCCACCAATTTGGTATTTGGCTTGTAACGTTAAAATTATATTATTATTATTATTATTATTGACTTGATTGATTAAGAAACCAGAATTTATAATATAAAAAACGACAAGGGAACCCTCTATGTAACGATTTGACTATTAAAGTATATATGTGTGTATACTTTATCCCTTTGAATTAGAACTTATAAACTCTTTTTTTTTGTAAGCAAGTTGATGAAACTTCTATTACTGGTAAGATTACATAAAATACATGATAGAACAATGACTGACCTACCGCATGGGAAACCGGGTAAGCCATTGTAGGAGTATCAATTAGGTTCTAACACTATAAGCCAAAATAACACAAAATTGGGCATCGGTGAAGTATATGCCCTTTGAAGGGAAACCTGAATTGTCCCCTACTGTGAAAATGTCTTATACACAAAACTAATGTCACAAAGAAGAAAACCAAAGAGTTTTTTGACCTAGCCATAACTACCACTCAAAATTAAAGTAGGACAACCCAAAAGCAAAGTTTGATTAAACATGTAAAACAACTTCCTTTCCATCCCGTGTATCGTCGCCCACCTACAAGGGGGTATTCGCAGCATCAACCAAGAGATCCAACTTGGAATGTATGTTGTTGATATTGTTGCAGAGGATGGCAATCACTAGGCGAACACTTGCCTGAGTTTGATATTTTTCCACAAGAAGCCATCCAAGTAATAGTTTAAGAATCCAATACGGCTCTAAACCAAAGACACCCTCCACATTGACAACGTTTCCCTTCGCTCAGTTCACCCAGAGATTGGCTTCCCCTGGTCAATTTCCACCCGAATATGCCATGGTGTTTCCCACTTATATCTTCTTTCTAGGTGATGTTGTCGACTTCCCCCACCACGTCTACAATGGGCTCTTTGACGAAGCATAACTCCTCTCCACGAGCTTTCACAGGATCTGTTCTTCGACGGATTGAAGGGCAACTAGACACATCCAAAATCGAAAGTATTACTTCCTCATCCCGAGCCAACACATAAATTGCCACTAAACTAAAGTTAAAGAACCCATGCATCAACGGGGATACGAGTTACCTACCAAAGCATGCAAATGAAATAATCCTGCTGCCATCCATGAATGCATTGCATGCGAGAGCTCGATTCAGGACCCATCAACTGATCTACCCCCTACACCATTAAACCTCCCTTACTTAACCTCCATCATACCTATCCCACGCTCCTCCTTGCCCTCTTGTTTGTCACCCATCCTATCCATATTGCCACCTTCCTCTCCCACACGCAAGTAAAGGGAGCATGTCTTAACTCCCTTCTCACCTCAAGAACTTATAAACTCTTAAAAAAAACACATATTCTTAAATATTAAAATCCACATTTTATTAATATTGATCAATTTACACTTCACCCAAACATTATAATTCCATATGATTTTTTTGTGCTCTGGTTGTTTCTTACTTCTAAAAAAAATAAACCTCGAAGGAATATTGCCTATGAGATGCTATTGTTATTATTATTATATTTATATTTTATATACGTTTTCGACTATTTTAAGTGATTGCATTTTCTTTGGAGAGACGACCCATCCATTCGTTTTCCCAGTAAAAGAAGGGTAACAACTGTAAACAACGAAAGAAAGGACGGGCCATTCTGAGCAGCCGGGTGGATGGATGTGACCGAGCGTGGCCTCGGAGAAATGAGTTTAACGAGGGGTAGGTCCGGGGGAATAGGGAAGACTAATGGAGTAAGATTGAATGACGATGATGCTTTCGCGTGGCTGACGCATATCATTAATTTAATACAATTTTATTTTCCGGATTTGACAGAAACGAAATAAAAACAACGCACAAAGGGGAAGTGGACAGATCGATCTTCCCCTCCCTTCCCCTTCTCCTTGCGTAGGCTGACGCGCCACTCACTTCACTTCCTTCACCCATGTTTCCAACTACGTTTGCATTTCCTGTCACGGAAATCGGAAATCTGAAATCAATGTCAAGACACAGAAACACAGAGGCAGGGCAGGATCAGGATTTCAAGTGAGGGGAGAGGGCGCATGGCAATTGGCAGAATACCAGTACGCCCTCCCTCACGCGCTTATTCAGACGTCTTTTTCCCGTCTCCAATATTCGTATTTACGTGAGTACTATCAATAACCCCTTGGTCTTGCCTCTTTAGATTTTAATTTATGTTTTGTCCCAAGGAAAATGGCTTATTTTTTGAAATAGTAATTCTGTTACAGCAAGGCCTTTAATTGCCCCATTTGGTGTTAACATAGGCAGTTATTATAGGAAAACATAGCCTTTTCTGCAGTGTTGTTTACTGATGTATTGTTTGTGAGAAAAGGTTTTACTTCTGTTGTCTGGTCTTGGTTGGGAGTTTATTCTGTTGAGCACATGGGAGGCTTGTGAACAGTAGATGACGCTCAATGTGGTGATGGTCAAAATTGGATCCAACAACGGCAGAACTCAGAAGCTAATATTTGGATTCCCCTTTAGCGAACCCATAAAAATTGCAATCGCCAACATATAACTAGCAATGGAAGTGAAGGTTTTTCATAATGTATTGTTTTTATTGTTAATTTGGACCGACTCTGGGAAAGGTTTTATTGTTACAAATGTTTTTATGGTCAGGTTTCTACAAATTCAAAGAACTACTGTCTATACGTTTATTGCATTTCAATTGAAAATCTTTTATGATCATTATTAGAAACATTGTTTGAGGAGTTAGACAGGACTTGCTTGTTTAGACACACCAGGCCGTGGAGTACGCTTTGGATTTGTTTTCCAGCATATGTCAGGAAATATAATTTTTATCATCACAATTTCAAGTAATAGTTGTAGAAGGCTTTCAAAATATTACCAGAAAACTTTTGCCATCAGAAATGAACTATAACCATACTGAAAGTTCATGCGATTTTTGGAAAGCATGCATCAATATGTGTAAAGGATATCAAATTAGCCTTCACAAACTTGCAGTTTGGTTTTCTGAAGGTTATTTAATTCGAAATGCACATTTACTCCCCAGAAAGGATGGTTATTTTGTGATCCCTTAATGTGATATTCTACTCACATTAATGTTTGTACCAGCTATATTCATCTTAACTCCAGATCTATTGATATTAAGAGGGATCAAAAAAAAATATTTAAAAAACTTTGAAGTTTGCATCTCATCTTTTTCGATCTCTTTAGATATGTAATAGATTTGAGGTTAAGATAAATATATACTTATTACAATTGTTATTTAAATATGATAAGTAAGATAAATAATATATTGCCCTATTTTTAGGTTAGGGGAATGAAAAAAAAGCATTGACTTTTTTTTTTGCATTTGACTTTATTACCGTTGACACTTCATGGACATCTCCCCCCACATGGGCTGCAGAACATTATATTTGCTCCAGCTTTTCTAATGCGTTGCTTAGATAGTGTTTTATGTCTGACCAAGTTCAAACTCTTTTTGCACAAGAATATTGCCATCTATCCAGCTAGATGGCGGTGCTCTTGCTGTATGCAATAAAATTGTTTAATTTTAGCAGAAAAGCTGACTAAGTGGAGTAGCATCTTTCAAAATATCTTGTAGTATGCTCCCTGGCTTAGTCGTTGACCTCGGTGGAAATTTAATCTTTACACCTTGTTTTCTACTAGTACTTTCTCCTCTAGTTCCACGCACATTTTCTCTAGGGAACCTGCTAGTTGCAAAAGGTGTAAAAGCATATGGATCAGTTGTTTTCATAACTTACTAGCCGTTTAAACTCCAATTATATTCTCTCTGCATAATCATCATCTACAGAGATTAATTATAAAGCAAAGTGACATCATCTAGTTAGTCATTGTTCAAGATAGCAAATTACTAATTAGTCATTGTTCAATATAGCAAATTAGGATCACAGGCTACATTCTTCAGGGTTTTTCGGTTTCCATATAATTCATTATCAAAATTTTGTCATTTAAATTTAAAAGCAGTGATCCAAGGACTCATATTATCTAGGAAATAAGAGGTCAAACAAATGGGCTATATGCAAACAAGTCGGGTGAATATTTCAACCCTTTCCCAAAATGGTTGGTCTGTGGGACAACCATATATTGTGCATTATTGCATAGAGAGAAGTGAGGTACTCTACAGCTTGAGTGGGGGGATATACCCATGTGTAACACTGATAAAATAAAACGAAACAAAGAGTCGACATCTTATTTTTTTAATCACCAGAACATAAGGAAAACTGACATATTATGTATCCAACTTACAATATTTATCCAAGAACTATAAATAAGTTAATAACTAATATTTATCAATGTTAACCTTGCACCTATCATGTGGCAAACGGGATCTGAAGAGGCAAGGTGTAAACCTTAATGTTTATTAAACAGTATCTAAAGGTGCAAAAATATTGAGGTTTCCACCTGAAGTTTTTTTGATCCCTCTCGATTTTCAAGAGTGTTAAGATGTATCCATGCTAGTTGTATTAGGTCTGTCTCAGTTGGAGAATTTGTTATCAAAGGCTATCCGTTCTCACTTGGATCATTAGCGCTTGATGTAGAATTTTTAGGATAAACCGAAAGTTATGAGGTAGGGTTGACATGGAATAAACCCATCTCTCCTAACATCCAAGGTTGAATGCAAGAAACTCAATATAGTGTGATGCCCAAAAGAAGAGTTGGTGGGATGCCTGGACCGTCCACTGTGCTGCTGTCTAGACAAGATGGTGCATCGCTAAGGTCTAGGAGATCTCGTCCTTCTCCCTGGGAAGGATCTAATGTAACGTCCCCATCCCTCAATCCGCCTAGTAGGAGGGGACATTAAATGATTCGGGGCCTTTAAATTTTGCCCCATAACCATAATTACGAGTTTACGACATCTAAAATGCATGTGTAGACACATAAATAACATACACAACGGAATAAAATCGATCCACACACACATAACATGCAAATTACAGGCATAATTATCACATGAATACAAATAAAATCATTGCACATTAAATACATAAGAATACTTATCTTTAAACAAAGAAGATCCAAGCAACTGGCCTTGTAAGAGCGATTGATGTAGAATTTGTTATCAAAGGCTATCCGCTCTCACTTGGATCATTAGCGCTGGTTACTATAGAAGATTCATTGAAGGATTCTCCAAGGTTGCACACCCAATCACTTCTTTGCAAAAGAAGGGAACAAAATTTGAATGGACCAAAAAATGTGAGAAAAGCTTCCATTTATTGAAGAAGCTTCTCACAAGTGCTCCAATTCTGAAAATTGCAGACTCAAAAAAAGAATTTGTTGTGTGTACTGATGCATGTAAACAAAATTGATCCACACACACATAACATGCAAATTATAGACATAATTATCACATGAATACAAATAAAATCATTGCACATCAAACACATAAGAATACTTATCTTTAAACAAAAAAGATCCAAGCAATTGGCTGTGTAAGAGCCTTTGATGTAGAATTTGTTATCAAAGGCTATCCGTTCTCACTTGGATCATTAGCGCTGGTTACTATAGAAGATTCATTGAAGGATTCTCCGAGGTTGCACACCCAATCACTTCTTTGCAAAAGAAGGGAACATAATTTGAATGGATCAAAAATGTGAGGAAAGCTTCCATTTATTGAAGAAGCTTCTCACAAGTGCTCCAATTCTGAAAATTGCAGACTCAAAAAAAGAATTTGTTGTGTGTGCCGATGCATGTAAACAAGGACTTGGAGGAGTTCTCTTGCAAGAAAATCATGTGGTGTGTTATGAGTCTAGAAAATTGAAAGAGCATGAAAATAATTATGCCACACATGATCTGGAACTTGCAGCCATAGTCCAGGCTTTAAAAATGTGGAGACTGTGAAAATCCTCACAGCAGATCTAAGAGATGATGTATAGCTCACAAGAGTAATTATGATTAAGCAGGAAGATAGAAGAAGAGTGGTCAATGCAGTGTAATGAGCAACATAATAATAATATAGTAGAACTCGGATATAAGCAAAAATACTTCACACACACTAATTAATTAATCACAATATGGACAAATAAATAGTACAATGCATGAGGATTCGAATGCCTAAGGTGGCAATTCGAATTAGCCTTCATGGAGTGATCAAAGGATCACTGGAGTGTCATCGGAGCACAACTAGTAGTCTATCTCATCATCAGTGGAGTCATCAATGCTCAAGTAACTGTCAACCATCAGTCAAACTGAGTCTAACTGAGTGTGGTAGGTGTAACTGAATGTAACTGGCACATAGAGACACTAACTGAATGAAGGAGGCTCAGTGGAGGGCGCATGAGGAGCTAACTGGAGTCAGAATGGGCAGTCAAGTCTCACTGGAGGTCCATCGGAGTGATACAGTCAGTTGAGAGTCAGTCTAGCCTTAAATCAAGGAAAGAACTGAAGATAACTGAATGGTAGGTAAGGAAGGGCGCCTTTCTCATGCAGTAGGTGAAAGGAGGGCACACTAAGCTCTAGGAGGGCTGAAACTGAGTGGAAGGAAGCTCCGGGGGCTAGCTAACTGAGGGCTAGGTGCTGGGACTGATGACTGGGATGCATGCAAACCCTAAAAGTGCATGCATGACTGAAAATGCAAATAATGAAAATGCTGGTAGGACTAGGATAGAGTATAGGAATATCCTAACACCCCCCCTTAATCCATCCTGGGCCCTGGTAACTAAGACCAAAGGTCACCCAATACAATGAATAATAACAGTCAATAAACCGAGGAAATGGGGAAAACCTCATGGGAAAAATAACCCCCCCTCAAAATAGACTGTAAGGCACACACAAAAATAAATGCTCCAAACTCAAGCAGGTGTGATGCTTGGTCATATGTCTGGAGGTATCTTCTTCTTGGGAAGAAGTGGATCATGCTCAAAAAGCATGTGCTTGTACTTGCTCTTTAGATCGAATGTGATGAGAACAAATCCAAAAGTATGAGGATGATATTTGAACCTGTGATTCGAATCAGCTGAGGTAGGATCAAATCTATGAATGTGCAGATAGTCTTTTGTCTTCTCCTTTCAATCATCATGGGTGAGATTATGCCAAAAAGAACCATCAAATAATAATGATTGCTTGGAATCCAAATCAGCTCCAAGACTTGATAAATGGTTTCTTGAGATCTCCTTTGAACCAGCAGGGGTGAGATCAAAACCATCATATGCATGAGAAATTATCCCAAGTAGTAATTGCTTAGAATCCAAATTAGATCCAAGACTTGAATCATGGTTTCTTGAGATCTCCTTTGAACCATAAGAGGTGAGATCAAAACCAGTAATTGCATGAGAAATTATCCCAAGCGAATGGCCATGGTTTCTTGAGATCTCCTTTGAACCAATAGGGTGAGATCAAAACCATGATGTGCATGGAAATTATCCCAAGCGAATGGCAATGGCCATATTCTTCAATAACCTTCTGAAAGCATGGAATAATGATCATATAGTAGTAAATAAGAGGTGATTGCTTGAGGAGAGCGAATGCATTACCTCCAATAGCTGATTTGATCTCTGAAACATTCAATAGATCATGATGCAGACCAACAGACTTTGGTGCAAGAGAGGATTTAGTACCTCCTGCAATATCTAGAGTGTGAGCTAGCATAGAATTCGAAATAGAAGAAATTTGGAGCATGAGTGTAGAATCTGCAAGTTCTTCTTCTTTGTGGACAACTTCAATATGAGATATGTTTGATACTGGTTCATGATCAATGAGATCATCAAGGAGGGCGAATGCATCACTTTGCTTGCTCTTGAAGGGGTTTGGACCAAATCCTTCATTCTGTTTGCCGAATCTTTCATCCAGATGGGCCCATAGCTCTTTTGGAGTTTCAACATCATCAATGATTTGGTATAACATGTATTCAGGCAAAGCAAGCAACATTCTTCCAAAGGCCATGTCACCTTTATTCAACCAGTCAATCTTCTCTTCATAGGATTCAAACTCTCTTTCAAAATAACAATCAAAGAGATCATGGCTCTTCAAATATGCTATCATTTTTGGTTTCCATTCATCATAGTTGAATGGAGAAAGAAGAGGGATTTCTTCTGAATTCATTGAAGCTGTAGAAGACTTGCAAAAACAATAGAGAATATCTGCAATTGCTACTGCTGCATAAATGCAGAAATTGCTGCACTCGAAATCTTGATAATAACCTGCAAAAAACTCTCAGGAATGGAGATAAACAATACTCTCAACATGCTCTGATACCATGTGAAAATCCTCACAGCAGATCTAAGAGATGATGTATACCTCACAAGAGTAATTATGATTAAGCAGGAAGATAGAAGAAGAGTGGTCAATGCAGTGTAATTAGCAACAGAATAATAATACAGTAGAACTCGGATATAAGCAAAAATACTTCACACACACTAACTAATTAATCACAATATGGACAAATAAATAGTACAATGCATGAGGATTCGAATGCCTAAGGTGGCTGTTGTCCGCCAAATTGCACACCAGCAGCAGAAATCTTTCGAAAGCTGTCTCTTCACTACAAGTGAGAGAGGTGTGACCTTGGGGACAAGCAATGAGCCAGGTATTGTCACTTGAATCCCAGCTCCTCCGTTTAGGCAAACTCCTAATGAAGCCAAGGGGGGTAGTCCCTACAAAGAGTTTCACTAAGGCTCTTAAGTTTTAATGTTTTTTGGTGAAATGATGCGGATGGGTGTTGTTTAGGAGTTATTGTGATGAGACCAATTTATAAATGAGATAAACACAAGATAAAAATGCAATCCACGTTGCTAAATGAGATAATAAGATTACAGTTTTCTTCAAGACTTGATAATCAGATAAAGCATTCACAAAATAAAATAAACACAAGGACAAATGGTCCTGATCGAAATATAAGCTTTAAATAACTAGTACCTTATGGAGTCAAAGAATAATAAAGATGTGATGCTGAATGTGTGGGTCTTGAAAGGTACTGTTCGTGAGATCGTTGTGCAAATCATCTTGGTAAATTATAAGTTTTAATGGTCTTGATTATTAGGTTAAGAACAAGGATATCAAAAGTAACAAACCAACCGGGAAAGATACTGGCAACCTCTTAGATGATAAGTCGAGAGCACCCAGATTCAAGAGGATAGGTGTCCAATGTTTGAACCGCCCCCGAGTCTGACCAGTGGATTTTCGGCACCAATCTGTTTCAGGAAGCAACCTTAGTATTTAAAGCCGGTTTGCTTGGTTGGGGTAAAGTTTTATTAGGTTATCACTTATGAGATTAACAGATCTGACACCTTTCTGAGTACTAGCCCAACCCTTTCAGGTTGGCAGAGCATACGTGTGTCAGATAACAACCAAGATAAATTAATTAATGGGGGTGTGAGTTGGAATATTTTATTATTAGAGCACCGTTCAACTCTCCGATAGAGAGCGCTCTTGACTTAGTTTTAAGACCAAAGTTCAAGAGACTTTAATTAATCTAAATGCCTAATGCAAGGGAAATGCAATAACTGAATGCTCTCCGACAGAGAGTGCTCTTGACTTGGATTTGGCCAAGTTCAAGAGGCTTTATTTATTTTATGAAAAAAGGAAGCAGTTGTAAAACTTGAAGAAATAAATGAAGCTTAACTTACTGAAAGTAAAGAAATGATAATGATATATGACAAGATGCTAAAAATAACTGAAAGTAGACTTAGTATTCTACCAAACAATGTTAATCTAAAGTGGGATATACCTCCGAACAAGGTCGATCACTAAGAATCACTAGTCCTTGAGACTTTCCAGCTAGCTGGAACTTCGGCAAGGAGGCTAATGGGGAACGAGAAGCTACCACAAAGCTATGTGGCCTTTGGGATGCAATCCCAAAGTTAGTTTACTCTAGTCAAAACTTGGAAATGGAAAATGATGAAAGTAAACAGTTTAATCTAAAGCATGAAATAAGAGATCTAAGCTAGCAAAACACAAGACTCTTCCCCAAATGGGGAAAAAAAACCCAAAAGTGGAGGACTCCTCCACTTAACCTTTTATTAAACAGATTACAATTTGCCTTTGGGAGTTAAACCCTTGAAAGGTTTTTTTGAGAAAAGTAAAAACAACTTAGTGCAATAAAACCTGAAAGCCCTTGAAGGCTAGTACAAAAGGAGATTGGTTTTGGTTCCGCTGCTTGGTTTGGATCTTCTCCTTGAATGTACTTTGCTCTTCTTTGAAAATTGTTCCACGAGTTTATCTTCTCTTTCAAAGAGACCTACACAAGCTTTGTAAACACTCAACAAGCACCCATTAAATGTTAATAAAAATCAAATAAACTTGAAACTAAGTAAATCTAGACTTGAAGGATAAGATCTAAAATGTGAAAAGCATGAGATTTTGTTTTGAATTTATTAAAATGGTAAAACGGACTAGCGAACAAACTATTTCTAAAAATGATGGGAAAGAGATCTAAACTATAAAAAATTGGAAATATTTTATATGCAAATTTATATCTTTTGAATGATACTACAAAAATGCAAGAAATAGACTAAGTGCAAAGCCCTAAATGAGATCTACAATGTAAGATCTAAACTACTAACAAATAAAACCAAACTATTACTAACTATTCAAACCTCTTTTTGATGTTTTGTGCTTTTTTAATGTGTTTTAGGGCACTTTCTTGAAGAAGAGCGAATGGAGGAAAGAGGAATGGCAAGGAGAGAGGGGATGGATGAGATCTACTAGGATGGCAAAACGAATGCAAGGATGGATCTAAGATGAGAGGATAATGGGCTAAAACGAATGGATGGATGGAGGAGAGAAGAGCAAAAACGAATGGGTGAATGGAGCTAATCTAATGGCGATGGGCTTGAAGAGATAAGCTTGAAGGACAAGTAACCAAGGTAGTTGTTTTGAAGAGTTGATGGTGAAGCAAGAAACTCCTATTTGCTTATGCTTAACAAATTGAGAATCCTTTGGCCACAAATGGAGTGAAGGAGAACTTGCAAAAGCTCACAAAACTTAGAGAAATACCTGCAAATCACATATGATCAAGCGAAAAGAGAAGAGATATATGCATGTGCTAGATTGTTAGCCCTCTAAACATATAAATCAAAACCAAAAAATCCTAAGCATATGAGAAATTACACAATATCACCTCAGAGTTGTGATGAAGCATGGCCACCAAGAGCCCCCACGAATTTGACCTCCAAAGTCACAATTTTATTAAATATAGATCGAATTACAATTCCTCAGAGTTTCTTTGCAAAAAAATTCATGAGAAGAGAGCCAAAATGGCCTCTCTTTATAGCATATTGGACACACCTAAACCCTAGGTCGAATTGGCTTGTATGAGAGCCAATGGCACAATCACAAATTCATACTCCAAGTCTAAATCTCAATCAACATCGAGTTTGGAGCTTAGACTCACACAACAACTTGAGTTTGAATCTATGTGGATGGGGAGGTGGCCTCCACCTAGGCAAGGCGCCCCCCATCTACCTCTTGGAAGCTCCACCATACCACACACTCATTGCCATGTGGCAAACTTGACCTCCAACCAAGAGATTGGCGTGAGGAACAAGGAATGCGTGAGCTTTAGTGATGGAAAGCTTGGAGTGCAACTAGCTCTTGACTTGGAATCTTGGTAGTTGAGATGGGGAGGTGGCCTCCACCTAGGCAAGGCGCCCCCCATCCCATTCAATGCAACCAAAACCAACACCAAATCGCATTAATTAGCTTGCCACATAACCAAATCGAGCTCTGCATGCAAGGTGGGTGAATTCTCAATTGGAGTCTGACTTGTGCTGACTGTATACTCAACTGAATGATGACTGAGATGATTGGAATGTTCATAAATATTGAGTGCCATGTCAATTAGCCTTTTATTTTATTCCTTTTGGATTATTTTGGAGAGATTTGGATTATCTCCAAAATAATCATTTTTGTTATTTTAATTAATAATTTCTCTGTAATTGGGTTTTATGAGAAATTATTAATTATGAGGCCTAATTGACATCCGAAACTTAGGATAGACTGGTCCGGGGATCACGAATGATTTTTGGCTTAAGTCTGGAGCCTTCAATCACTGAATTTGGATCCTGGATGACTGACATATTACAAATTGAAATTTCTCCATTTAAACTATAGAGAAATTTATTAAAATTTAAAAAATAATTAAAAACCCAAATTCGACGGACCCGGTAAAATTTTTTCGAAATTTTTTCTGGGGGTCCTAGAGACCTAGGACATGACCAACACCTATTCTAATAGTGTCTAGTAGGCTTATATACATCAGTTGGACTCTAATAACCCCCCATGGCTAAAATTTTCAAAATCGGGCATTCCAGCTTTGGAGGAAGCGGGACAAAACCTCATCGATTATAGCTCGGCTATAGGCAAAGTATAATTGATAAGGGAAAAAACTCCCTGGGATACCTTAGTTGCTTAATCAAGTCATGGGGAACCGAGACACTTAGAATCCTACTAGCACACTTTATTACAAACCCCATGGGGCCATGGTCATGTTGACTGAAAACAAAAATCGACTAGCCAAAACTGGCTAGGCATAAATGCTGGATCATCTGATACACTGGAGTACAAACATTCATCATGTTTGTCAAATGGCGGCTCTTCAGATAATCCAACTATGATACAAAATAGGTGATAATAGTGGCAATTCGAATTAGCATTCATGGAGTGATCTAAGGATCACTGGAGTGTCATCGGAGCACAACTAGTAGTCTATCTCATCATCAGTGGAGTCATCAATGCTCAAGTAATTGTCAACCATCAGTCAAACTGAGTGTAACTGAATGAAGGAGGCTCAGTGGAGGGCGCATGAGGAGCTAACTGGAGTCAGAATGGGCAGTCTAGTCTCACTGGAGATCCATCGGAGTGATAACGTGAGTTGAGAGTCAGTCTAGCCTTAAATCAAGGAAAGAACTGATGATAACTCAATTAACTGAAGTGCAACTGAGTGGTAGGTGAGAGAGGGCGCATGAGATGCATGCAATTGCATGAAGGGGCGCACTAAGCACTAGGAGGGCTAAAACTGATATGAGAGAAGCTCCCGGGGGCTGGCTAACTGAGGGCTAGGTGCTGGACTGATGACTGGGATGCATGCAAACCCTAAAAGTGCATGCATGACTGAAAATGCAAAGGATGACAATGCTAGTAGGACTAGGATGGAGTATAGGAATATCACATGAATACAAATAAAATCATTGCACATCAAACACATAAGAATACTTATCTTTAAACAAAGAAGATCCAAGCAACTGGCTATGTAAGAGCCTTTGATGTAGAATTTGTTATCAAAGGCTATCCGTTCTCACTTGGATCATTAGCGCTGGTTACTATAGAAGATTCATTGAAGGATTCTCTGAGGTTGCACACCCAATCACTTCTTTGCAAAAGAAGGGAACAAAATTTGAATGGACCAAAAATGTGAGGAAAGCTTCCATTTATTGAAGAAGCTTCTCACAAGTGCTCCAATTCTGAAAATTGTAGACTCAGAAAAAGAATTTGTTGTGTGTGCCGATGCATGTAAACAAGGACTTGGAGGAGTTCTCATGCAAGAAAATCATGTGGTGTGTTATGAGTCTAGAAAATTGAAAGAGCATGAAAATAATTATGCCACACATGATCTGGAACTTGCAGCCATAGTCCATGCTTTAAAAATGTGGAGACATTATTTAATGGGCAGAAAATTTGAATTTAGGACAGACCATTGTGTTCTGAAATACTTATTTGAGTAGCCAACATTAAATGCCAGGCAAGCTAGATGGCTGGAATTTTTATGTGAGTTCGATTTTGAGATCAAACACACAAAAATAAAAGAAAATAAAATGGCTGATGCACTCAACAGAAAGGTGCTTGAAATGCATGTGGCAGCCATCACAACTTGCCAATCAGATTTAAGACAACATATTGTTAATTCTCTTGCTAAAGATGAATTCTATGTGCAAATAAAATAAAAAATACAGCAACAGAATTTTGAAAAGCAATATGAAGGGTATCATTTGGAAGAGGATGGACTCCTTATTTATAAGAACATAATTTATATTCCAAATTTGGTTGACTTGAGGATAATTGTTATGGATGAAATTCATAGAATGCCATAGTCTGCTCACCTAGGATATCAGAAAACAATTGCTACAGCTAGGAAGCAATATTATTGGCCAAGGATGAAAAAGGATATTGCTGAATATATTTCAAAATGCATGAAGTGTCAACAAGTGAAAGTTGAACATCAACAACCAGCAGGTTTGTTGCATCCTTTGCCAATTCTGGAATGGAAATGGGAAGTAATTGTTAAGATTCAATATGCTAAGATAGATAACATCAATGTTCAATTCAATTTCACAACAATAGCATATACAGGATCACTGAAAGAATAACGAGCACATCATAAACACAAGAGACAAATGTTTCTTGGGAAACCCTCTAGAGGAAGAAAACCCAGCAAAACTTCCTCAATATAGATGATCAAAAGTACAAATACAAAACCCCAAACAAGTGCTCCTTCTCCTTGCAGATATCTCTCTCTCTCTCTCCATTGCAAATTACACAAGTGAGTGTGTGTGTCCAAATGAGCAGCACATCACTCCTATTTATACTTTATCTTCCACTTGAATTTTTCCCTAACTAGGTCGGCCCCAACAACTTAACCACTCAACTTAATGCTGATTGGGCCGACTCCTCTAGGAGACTTAAACACCCCATTACAATTGACTCAAAGGGGATCTGTTGCCCCAATTTACAAGGGAGGATTTACCTCAATGAATTTACATAATCAAATACAATAATGACATCCCGACGGAGGAATAAAACATCTCCGAATAAATTACAACAATAAAATACAATAGAATATTCTTCGAAGTTACAATATTTCAACACTCCCCCTTAACGAGAAGGGTATTCTACTGACGACAACAACATTGATTGTAGGAGCAAGGAGAGAGAGCATCATCAACAACATCAAGGTGATACATCTATAAATCATTGGAAGTTTTCTTCAACAGCATCAACAACTGGAATAGTTACTGGAACATCTTCAATATCTTCAACATCTTTAGTACTGAAGCATCATCTTCTATAGCACTGAGTCTTCATCTTCTGCAGCACTCGATCGCTTGATCGTCTACAACAACACTTGATCTTTCGATCAACAACATCATCTTGATCTTTCGATCAACAACATCATCATATTGATCTTTCGATTAGCAACAACATAACCTGCAACTCACATGATCCAATTACGGGATGATCGATCCCTTTCAATTTAGGACATAAGTCCAAGGATGATGCAATCCTGATCCAATTATGGGATGATCAGTCCCTCTCACTTTAGGACATAAGTCCAAGGATGATGCAATCCTGATCCAGTTACGAGATAATCAATCCCTCTCACTTTAGGACATAAGTCCAAGGATGATACAATCCCACCACATTCTTGAGGACAGAAGTCACCGGATCAGTTCTGGACTGAAGTCCAGGGATGATACAATCCCACCACATTCTTGAGGACAGAAGTCATCGGATCAATTCTGGACTGAAGTCCAGGGATGATACAATCCCACCACATTCTCGAGGACAGAAGTCACCGGATCAGTTCTGGATTGAAGTCCAAGGATGATACAATCCAACCACATTCTTGAGGACAAAAGTCACCGGATCCGTTCTGGACTGAAGTCCAAGGATGAGACAATCCAACCACATTCTCGAGTACAGAAGTCATTGGATCAGTTCTGGACTGAAGTCCAAGGATGATACAATCCAACCACATTCTCGAGGACAGAAGTCACTGAATCTGTTTTGGACTGAAATCCAAGGATGATACAATCCAACCACATTCTCGAGGACATAAGTCACCGGATCCGTTTTGGACTGAAGTCCAGGGATGATACAATCCACTGCAACATCATCATCATCACATTCTCGGAGACAAGAGTCTACGGATCACTTTAGGTCATGTGTCTAGGGATGATACAATCCCACTGCAACATCATTATCATCAGCATCAACACTGCTCCCCCTTTCGAACCACACCAAGCTTGTCTCGGGAGTACTCAAACTTTACTCAAGATAGAGGCTTAGTCAACACATCAACAACTTGCTCATCAGTTCTCACATACTGGAGCTTTATAGCTCCCTTTTGTACCATATCTCGTATATAAAAATACCGGATTTTTATGTGCTTTGACTTGTCATGGAACATTGGGTTCTCCGTCATATTTATACAACTCTGGTTGTCACATAGAATCACTGTGGTATCCAACTCCAGGTCAAATAGTCCTGACATCAACTTCCGAAGCCATATGGCCTCACAACTAGTAGAACAAGCTGCTATATACTCTGCTTCAGCTGTGCTGAGAGCAACACTGGACTGCTTCTTGCTAAACCATGAGATCATGGCGGATCCCAGACAATAACATCCACCAGAGGTGCTCTTCCTGTTTGAGACACTTCCAGCCCAATCTGCATTTGTATAACCATACAATCTGTAGTCATGATCTCCAACATAGTATAGACCAAAGTCTATCGTACCTTTCAGGTACCTCATCACATGCTTTGCAGCTACAGGTGAACATGTCTAGGCTCAACTAGATACTGACTCAGGGTGTTCACAACAAAGCATATATCTGGCCTGGTATTCGTCAAATACATCATCTGTCTGTAAACTGTAGAAACCACTATCCATCATCCTGGATCTCTACTTCACATTTTCCTTGGCTAAGGAAAAATCTCAGCCACATATCTAATCACAAGAATCATGCCAAGATTCTTTAACTCTGAGATCTACTCCCTCTGAAGTGGAGTCTTCTACATCTGAGTATTGTCCTCCCTCTGTGACTGAACATCATGCACACTCTGCATTGAGTGATCTTTTGCATATCTATCCGTGCCATCTCCCGTTAGATGGGTCTACTGATATGAGCCTCAAGATCACTCGAACTCTATGGTGAGTTCCTTCTTGCATCCATCTGAGAGAAGCATGTCATCTGTATATAGCAACCATCTTCAACCTTGTAACAAAGGTTGAACTCTGCATCACCCGTGGTGATCATCAAGCTCATCAAATGACTATCGATCCTGGGTACCTGTTGAACCCGTACAAAGGCTTCTTCAATCATGTGTTTTTCTTTCAAATCTTGGGAATCATCCATGGGTGTAATCTATCTCTGGAAGTGTGTCTAGCCACGAGCCTTGCTTAGTACTTCTATAGTATGTTTGATTTGTAAGTCTTCTTGTTGAACAGTCATCACTTGTTCTTCAGAACAAGTGTTCATCATCCTTCTTTTGTAGATCATAGCACACGACCTTTCCTACAAATCAAATTCAATTACATGATTAGTAACACTTCATAATCATCAAATCATGTTGACATTTCAATGATAACCTTGTTAATGTATTTGTAACTTTGGAAGATATTCACTTGTATATTTTATATTGTATTCATATGTCATTGTACTTTCGACGGAGGTTTTATTCCTCTGATCGAGAAAGTTATTATTGTATTTGATAGGGTTATTAGACTCTCCTAGAGGGGTCGGCCCTGAGTGAAGTTGTAAGGGGTTATTACACTCCTAGGAGAAGTCGGCCCAGTTAGGGTAAAAAGTCAAGTGGAAGTAAAGTATAAATAGAGAGGGTGCTCCTCTCTATTTATTCATTCACTCACTCACTCAACTCACATTAGTGAGAGAGAGGAGGAGTTCGCACAAGTGGAGAAGAGAGAAGCTGCTGGAGACCATTTCTACTTTTGGGGTTTATTGTATTGTTGCTCATTCTATCTCTGAGGAAGTTGCGGGGTTTTCTCCTTTATGGTTTCCTTGATGAAATTCTTTGTGTCTCTTGTCTCTTGTGTTTGAATTGTTGTGCATGTTATTCTCTCAGATAAGATCCTAGATAATATTGAATTAAAATGTGAAAATCTAACATGGTATCAGAGCTAACCTGAGAAGAAGACACAATGTGACTTCTTAATTTTTGGGTTTCTCTCCACAGATCATTAGCAAAAGTGGGCTAGGCTAACTCGCCTAAGGAAGGCACATCTTTCTGTCGAAGCAAAATTGGATTATGAGCATTTTCATTTTTTGGCCTGTCACTGCTGCGGGAAATTAGGGCTTTTGACAGAAGTGGAATCTTGGAGTGCTCTCAGCGCAGGATTGATCTCCTCATCAAAATCGAAATTTTGAGACCAATATCGAAGTTTTTGGTTGGGTAGAACCCCGGGATAAGTCAAACCCTAATTTGGCTTTGGACCAGAAAAACCAAAAAAAGCCAGAAACTGCAGATCCAAAATTCGCAAGTCAATTTTCAAGGGTGAATTTTTGGAATCTTCAGAAACCAAGTGCACTAGCATACTCGCCTCATCCAAGAGAATCTTCCTGTGAAAGCAGAATTCAATTTCGAGAATTTTCATTTTTTGTCCCGTCACTACTGTCGGAGGAAAACTAGGGCATCAAATATTTTGGGTTTCTGTTCACTGATTTATGGAAGTGAGTACATTGGACAACTCTCCTTGAAGAGGCACATCTATCTGTCCAATCAGAAGTTCCAAATTTCAACTTTGGAAAATTAGGGTTTCTCTGACAAATCCTAGGCCTGCCAGCTTTAGATCCAGTTTCAGCAAATCAAGTGGTAAGACCTAGAGCATTTCTATTTCCGTTTGAGTTTCTCATTAAAGATGTCTCACCACACCAAGATTGAGGATAAGCTTGAAGGGGCTGATAACTTCCGAGCATGGAAGTATAGGATTGGGTTTGTCCTAAAAGAGAATGAATTGGACACCTATGTGAATGAAGAGGTTCCAGTTCCAGAGGGAGATGAGGCTAAATCCTTACTCAAGAAGAACTTGTTTAAGGCTAAGAGAATCATTGCAGATTCTATCAAGGACTATCTCATACCACATGTGTCATCTCTGAAGACACCTAAAGAGATGTTTGATGCCTTGACCACCTTATTTGAAGGAAGGAATATAAATAGGAAGATGACATTGAGGAATCAATTGAAGAATGTCAAGATACAAAATGCAGAGACCATGCAATCCTACTTTATAAGGGTCTCCCAGATAAAAGAACAACTTGAAGTTGTGGGAGAAGACATCGAGAATGGAGAAATAGTGATGACCACCTTGAATGGTCTTCCTAAGTCATGGGATTCCTTTATTCAAGGAATTTGTGCAAGAAGAAAGTTGATCACCTTTTGTAGGCTGTGGGAGGAGTGCTCACAGGAAGAAGCTCGAATTGTAGCTCAAGAAGAAAAGATGGGTAATGAAGACCAAGCTATCACAACACATACCAGGAAGAACAACAACAAAAGGGAGCATCCTCATCACAAGAAGGGTAAACACCACGACCAGAATCAGAGGGAGAACCTTGGAGGATCCATGAGAGATCTTTCTCACATTCGATGTTATACTTGTGATGAGAAGGGGCACTATTCCAGAGATTGTCCCAGGAACAAAAGCAGCTCCCACAAGAAGAAGAACAACAAGAAAAGACATCATTCTCACATTGCAGAGGATGATGAACCTCCAAGGAAGAGAACCAAAGAAGACAGTGAAGATTCTTCAAGTGATGAAGAATATGTATTATAATGAAGCTAACCAGCTACATGGGTTTATTTAGAAGGTTCCACCTCATAAGGTGAAGCTAAAGATGACTTTCAGTATTACATGAAAGGAGTAGAAGAAGCTACTGTAGAGTTGGACTCCAGAAAACAGATAAAGATCAATAATCTATGGAAGAACCTCTCATCCATTTTCAGCATTGGTTAAAGTGCACACTATCATAGACTCTAGTAGTTCTTGCAAGGAAGCAAAGATCAAGAAGGAGCACACTCTAGTAGTTCCTGCAAGGAAGCAAAGATCAAGAGGGAGCACACTCCAGTAGTTCCTGCAAGGAAGCAAAGATTGAGAGGGAGTCCACCCAACAACCAAACACAGATAAGTATTTGAATTGTCATTTCTTGTATATCTGATTACTTAAATAATGTTTTTCAATCATACTTATGTTCCTAGATTTACGATGTATATTATGCATGTTAGAAAAGTTGCAGTAATGAACAAGATACTAGTAATATGCAAGTAATGGGTAAGTGGCCTATGGTATTGTACAACATTCCATAATGTTTTTCAATCATACTTATGTTCCTAGATTTACGATGTATATTATGCATGTTAGAAAAGTTGCAGTAATGAACAAGATACTAGTAATATGCAAGTAATGGGTAAGTGGCCTATGGTATTGTACAACATTCCATTGCTACTTATCTAGAATGAAACCTCTTTGCTAATATGTTGGGAGTAGTGCACACTCTTAACAATGTTTTGGTAGAGATGGAAGGCATCTAGGAAGTTACTGTATGAATACAGGATATGGATGAATGTTGTGTTGAATCATTGGCTAAGATAATTGCATGACTGTATGACCTATGTCTTTATGCGTAAGAATTTGTTCTGAAAACTATGAGATGTTTCTAATCATGCAATTGAACTTGACTTGTAGGAAATGTCGTATACTATCACCAACAAGAGAGACTTGTTTCGAAGAACAAGCGACGGAGACTCAACATACATCAGAAAACTACCTATTGAAGATATTGAAGAACCTAAAGTTCCCAGGATCAGAAATACAGTATTGGAAGAAGCGATTCTAGAAGAATATGGAGAACACGAGATAGAAGATCCACAAGAACCTATAGATCCACCTCGTGAAAATAATTCTCACAAGAGGAAACCAACATGGGTACGAGAAGCAATTCAAGATGCAGAGAGATATGGTGCTCCAAAAGGAATGCATAGAGAAAGTAAGAGACCGAGACCATTCTCCAGTTATGTAGCCCTGCTGTGTGACATCATTGACAAAGAACCTTCCAACTACGAGGAAGCAGCTGAGAAGAAAGAATGGAAGGATGCCATGATCGAGGAGTACCAGTCGATCATGAAGAATGATGTCTGGGATGTGGTCTCGAGACCAGTAGGGAAGTCTGTTGTGACTTCCAAATGGATCTACAAGATCAAGCATGCTGTAGATGGTAGCATAGAGAAACATAAGGCGAGGTTTGTGGCACGTGGGTTGTCCCAGAAGGAAGGGATTGATTATGAAGAGACATTTGCAACTATAGCTAGATACACTTCCATTAGATTAGTACTTGCTCTGGCTGCAGTGATGAAGTGGAAGGTACACCAGATGGATGTCAAGACAACGTTCTTGAATGGTGTAGTAGAGGAGGAAGTGTCTGTGGAGCAGCCACTCGGATTTGAGACACATGACAGGGAGACTCATGTGTACAAATTGAAGAAAGCCTTGTATGGATTGAAACAGGCACCCAGGACGTGGTACGCCAGGATTGATAGCTTCCTGACCAGTTTGGGCTTTACCAAGAGTAAAGCGGATTCCAACCTTTACTACAAGGTTGAGGAAGGAAACCCAGTGATACTCCTACTGTATGTAGATGACCTGTTTGTGACAGGTGAGGATGGGTTGATTGCTGACACGAAGAGGAAGCTTGCTGCCGAGTTCGAGATGAAGGACTTGGGTATGATGCACTACTTTCTAGGCATAGAGGTGTGGCAGAGTGAGGATGGAATCTTCCTTGGACAAGGGAAGTATGCAGTAGAGATCCTGAAGAGGTTTGGGATGATGGACTGCAAGGCCATGGCCACACCTATGGCACCGAACCTGAAGCTATTGAGTGCTGCTTCATCGGAGTCGGTTGATGCCACGATGTATCGTCAGATGATTGGATCTTTGATGTACCTGACGAATATGAGACCAGATATTTGCTTTGCTGTGAACACATTGAGCCAGTTCTTGACGGATCCGAGACATGTTCACTTGATTGCTGCAAAGCATATTTTGAGGTACCTGAAGGGTACAATGGATTATGGGCTCAAGTATGATGCGAATTAGAAGATTAACCTGGAGGGTTATGTTGATTCAGATTGGGCAGGCAGTGCCATTGATAGGAAGAGCACTTCGGGGTGCTGCTTCAGTGTGGGATCAGGTGTGATCTCTTGGTTTAGCAGGAAGCAGTCCCGCGTGGCATTGAGTACAGCCGAAGCAGAGTATGTCGTAGCTTGTTCGGCTAGTTGTGAGGCAGTATGGATGAGGAAGCTATTGTCTGATTTGTTTGATCTCCAGTTGGACGCGATTTGTATATATTGCGACAACTAGAGTTGTGTGAAGTTGTCTAAGAACCCAGTGTTCCATGACAAGTCGAAGCACATTGAGATCAAGTACCACTATATCAGGGATATGGTGCAGAGAGGAGCAGTGAAGTGCCAGTATGTTGCGACAGACGAGCAGATAGCCGATGTATTGACGAAGCCGCTGGCCAGAGTGAAGTTTGAATACTTCAGAGAGAAGCTTGGTGTACTTCAGATTGAGTTTCCTTCCAAGGGGAAGTGATGAGTCTGGAAGACGCAGATGCACATGGGCTTTTCCGACATGGTGGTAGGTTGGTCATCCCATGGTCGTTGATGTAATTGTCGGGCTTTTCTGACATGGTGGTAGGTTGGTTCTCCCATGGTCGTTGATGTAATTGCCGGACTTTTCCGACATGGTGGTAGGTTGGTCCTCCCATGGTTGTTGATGTAATTGCCGAGCTTTTTCAGCATGGTGGTAGGTTGGTCCTCCCATGGTCGTAGATGTAATTGCTGAGCCTTTTCGACATGGTGGTAGGTTGGTCCTTCCATGGTTGTTGATGTAATTGCTGGGCCTTTCCCGGATGGTGGTAGGTTGGTCCTCCCATGCCGGTTGATGTAAGTGCTATGTTATGTGCATCTGGGCTGTTCTCCATTGGCGATGAGATGATCTGAAGATGATGAGGTGACAGTAGGGTACACAGGTTTTGCAGAGGCATATAATTAGTCCTGGCATACTCCTTCAAGTTTTGCAGTGGCATATAATCAGTCCTGGGAGATCTTGCAGGTTTTGCAGTGGCATATAATCAGTCCTGGGATGCTCCTTCAGGTTTTGCAGTGGCATATAATCAGTCCTAGGAGATCTTGCAGGTTTTGCAGTGGCATACAATCAATCCTGGGATGCTCCTTCAGGTTTTGCAGAGGCATATAATTAGTCCTGGGAGATCTTGCAGGTTTTGCAGAGGCATATAATAAGTCCTGAGATGTACCTACATGATGGCTTGCTTGCAGAGATGATGAAGACCTACATGGAGGCTAGGCCTACAAAAAGGGCTGGCTCTGTAGAACTTCCTATGACGAGTAGATTGGAGATTGATGGTTGAGATAGCAGCAATAGTGACGATGATGATCCATCTTTGATGATGATCCAACTTTGATGATGATCCGGTGACGAAGACTTGTGCTGATGAACTGTGTCAAGATAATACCTTCCTAGTTAAGAGGGAGTGTTAATGTATTTGTAACTTCAGAAGATATTCACTTGTATATTTTATATTGTATTCATATGTCATTGTACTTCCGACGGAGAGGTTTTATTCCTCCAATCGGGAAAGTTATTATTGTATTTGATAGGGTTATTAGACTCCCCTATAGGGGTTGACCCTGAGTGAAGTTGTAAGGGGTTATTAGACTCTCCTAGGAGAAGTCGGTCCAGTTAGGGTAAAAAGTCAAGTGGAAGTAAAGTATAAATAGAGAGGGTGCTCCTCTCTATTTATTCATTCACTCACTCACTCAATTCGCATTAGTGAGAGAGAGGAGGAGTTCACACAAGTGGAGAAGAGAGAAGCTGTTGGAGACCATTTCTACTTTTGGGGTTTATTGTATTGTTGCTCATTCCATCTCTGAGGAAGCTGCAGGGTTTTCTCCTTTATGGTTTCCCCGATGAAATTCTTTGTGTCTCTTGTCTCTTGTGTTTGAATTGTTGTGCATGTTATTCTCTCAGATAAGATCCTAGATAATATTGAATTAACATGTGAAAATCTAACAAACCTATTATGCATACTGATATGATTCACATGGTTATGCAACCATCTTGACCAATACTTTGGCACAACACTCTTCCATATCCTGTATGCATATAGTGGCGATCTAGACGCCTTCCATCTCTACCAAAACATACTATCAAGAGCGTGCACAACTCCCAACATGTTAGCAAAGAGGTTTTATTCTAGACAAGCAACAATGGAATGTTTGTCCAACTTACCCATCATATGCATATTAGTAGTATACTGTTCAATGATATATGAATGCTTACACTATGCATGATATATTTCCTGATTTTAGGAATACAAATATGCATACAACTACTACGAGCAATATCATTAACTATTCAGAGATTCAAGAAGTAATTCAAATAACAACTCAAATACTTATCTTTTATGTTTGTGTGGTTGCCTCCCTCTTTATCTCTATTCTCCCTTTATGATAGCATCATGATTATATGTCTTTGAACTTCTATACATCCTGTACCACTATGCAGGCTTAAGTGTGCACCAGTTTCATCATTGTGTCATCCTCAAGATCTCATACATAATCACACATTCATTAGTATAATCTCAATAAGATTAAAAACATTATAACCCTAAATAATCTTAAACACGTACAGTCATAATCATTAATCAAACTAAGAAACACAATATGCATAAAGCCTTGATTAGCTAAACTCTATTTTCTGGAATAATCATATGAAAGTATACTTATCTAAGATCCTAACACAAAGTAGGATTCTAACTTGATATAGGAAAACATACCTGGATTAGCATGCTTGCTAGTTATGTCTAACATACCCAAACAATATTTTTTTTATTCTCTTCAATGATTTAGAGACCTTGTGCTAGTAACTTGCATATCTCATAAGTTAAGCATAGTAGAACCAAATCATACATACCTCGTAAGTAGAGCTTCTATGTGATCAAAGACTATGGACAAGTCTTTGTCTTCATGTCATCATGGTCATATATTCTTGATCTAGAACTTGATTTGTCTTTCTTCATGTACCTTTCATGTTAGCAGACAACATCATCCTCATACAACAACACAAGTGCATTAGTACAATCATAAGTGTCATAACTCTTAATCAATGAATGTCTTCTATCATTCACATGCATTCATACTTTTACTGAGGTGATCGGATAAATATAAAATTAATCATATAAAATTAATCATGATTGTACTAACCTCAATAATATGAATACAAACATATCATGAACTTAATAATCAAATAAATAAAACAAATTTCAAAACATACCTGCATCTCCTCAAGACATACCTGTCGAGATTGCTTGTAGTCTTCTCTATAAGGGTAAAACCTTAATTGTCCAAGGTAGATCACTTGTAAACATCTTATATAGATTCATGGTGCTAGGATGATAGAATACAAATGCCATTTAAACCTCCTTCATTGCTGCCCTATGAGTCTCCCAACTTTGCTAGGGTTTCTTCTAACTTGTAGAACCCAAAAAACCCTAATTTTCAATCTCCTTCCTCCCGCAACATTTGATGGAAGATTAATATATATGATGAAGGGATTCCAAATCCATTTTCAAAGTTTTCAATGTTGCATTAGGTATCTCCTACATTGTATCATGTCCTTCCATACCTAAAAAAATTGAAAACCCTAAGTGAGAGCTTCTTTCTCCTCTTCTTTGATTTCCTCCGTTGAGATATTTTAGATGTGCCTTATTGTTTCTGGTGTATCTCTGAAATTTCGGATCCTTAGGGTCTGAAACTTCAGCCTGTGGTAGCCTGACCTGTCATCTTTCCAACCCCACAGATTTGAGCTTCATTGGATTTTCCATGAGAGAGATATGCTAAGTTTCCCAACATGACCTTTTTATAGGATGAAACAACATAGCGAACTTGTACGGCGTGCCACGTGTCACTGTTTCAACTTCGACCTCTGATACTCGGACTTGTGAAACTACAGTTCGTGCCTTAACTGTCACTTTTTACGGAATTCCATTTGGAGCTTCCTAGCCCGAGATATGACCTTTTTCCCTAAGTCATCTGTTTAGGGCTGCATTCTGGAAGAGGTAGAAACCCTAACTTGTACGGATCACATCTCACAAAGTACAACAAATATGAGGCTGAAACTCGGACACAAGGTACATGAACATTTCATCTTCGGCCTGTCCAAGTTTCAGATCTTGAACCTTCTCCAAAAGTGATTTATAGCGAAAATGCCAAGATGACTAGTTTTTGATATACAAAGCCCTAGCTTTCAAATTGTCGCAAGTGAAACAAGTGTCGTAAATGCCATACATTGCCTTCTTCCAGGCTAGCTCTGATAACATGTTAAGATTCAATATGCTAAGATAGATAACATCAGTGTTCAATTCAATTTCACAACAATAGCATATATAGGATCACTGAAAGAATAACAAGCACAACATAAACACAAGAGACACAAATTTATCCTGGGAAACCCTCAGGGGGAAGAAAACCCAACAAAACTTTCCCAATATAGATGATCAAAAGTACAAATACAAAACCCCAAGCAAGTGTTCCTTCTCCTTGCAGATCTCTCTCTCTCTCTCTCTCTCCATTGCGAATTACACAAGTGAGTGTTTGTGTCCAAATGAGGAGCACATCACTCCTATTTATACTTTATCTTCCACTTTTTCCCTAACTAGGTCGGCCCCAACAACTTAACCACTCAACTTAATGTTGACTGGGCCGACTCCTCTAGGGGACTTAAATACCCCATTACAATTGACTCAAAGGGGATCTATTGCTGCGACTTACAAGGGAGGATTTACCTCAATGACTTTACATAATCAAATACAATAATGACATCCTGACGGAGGAATAAAACATCTCCGAATAAATTACAACAATAAAATACAATAGAATATTCTTCGAAGTTACAATATTTCAACAGTAATTTCTATGGATTTTATTACAGGATTGCCAATGATTGTGAAACAACATGATTCTATCATGGTTGTGGTGGATAAATTGTCAAAATCAACACACTTTATCCCAGTTAAATCCACCTATAAAGTAGATGCCATTGCAAAGATTTTTATGAAGGAAATTTTTAGATTGCATGGATTGCCTAAGGCAATAATTTCAGATAGGGATACCAAATTTACTTCAAATTTTTGGAAAAGTCTTTTGGGAACACAACTGAATTTTAGCACTGCCTACCATCCGCAAACAGATGGACAAACTGAAAGAGTAAATCAGATTCTTGAAGACATGCTTCGCATGTAAGTGATGGACAAACCATCCAACTGGGAAGATTATCTACACTTGGTAGAGTTTGCATATAATAATGGGTAGCAAGCTTCATTGGGCATGAGTCCATATGAAGTTTTATATGGCAGAAAGTGCAGGACATGACATGGGATAATCCAGTGAACAAAATTGTAATTGGGTTAGGATTACTTAAGGAAATGGAACAAGAGGTTACAAAAATTAGGCAGAATTTAAAGGCAACCCAAGATAAGTAGAAAAGCTATGCAGATAAGAATAGAATGCATAGAGAATTTAGTGTTGGGGATCATTTATACCTTAGAGTGAGGCCAAGGAAGAATTCCTTGAAGCTTGGAAGTTGTGCCAAGTTGTCGCCAAGATATTGTGGGCCATTTGAAGTGCTTGAAAGAATAGGGCCAGTTGCATATAGAATTGCATTGCTTGCTAACACTAAAGCTCATAATGTTTTTCATGTTTCTTTGCTTAAGAAATATATACATGATCCTAACCATGTGATTGATTGGGATGTGATTCAGGTGGAACCCGAGGGAGAGTTCCAAACCGAGCCACTATGCATCCTAGACAGGAAGGTAACATTGCTCCCTATCCGAACCATCAGACAGGTAAAGGTGCAATGGAAGCACTTTGGTCCCGATGAGGCTATGTGGGAGTTGGATGATGCCATGAAAGAGACATACCCATTTTTGTTCTGATTTTGAGCAAACACCGATGACAGTGTTATTCCAAGGAGGAGGGGATTGTAATACCCCTAGTTTTGACTTGGAATGTATTTATTCAAAATTATGTAAATGATGTAAATATGCTAGTATGGATTCCTAGTGTGGAGCTCAAGGCCAAGGCCCAACTAGTGAATGGCTAGGGATGTATGATTTATATATTTTTATTTGGACCACATGATTGGCTTCTCATGCCAATTTGAAATTTATGTAAATATTATGTCGAAAATGAATAAAATGGTCCAAGATGGTTGTGTAAAGAGCACTAGAGGGGCTATGATTCCACCAGAGGGGAAGAGGAAGGGGGCCTATTGGGAAACCAAATCCTATGCTGCCATGTGTTAACCTTAGAACTTATTCAAAATATGCCATGTGCCTTAAATGAGCCAATTACCTTCTTTTGACTATTAAATCCAATCATTGAATGCACATATGAGGTTGGTGGGGAAAAGTCACTTCATGTAGTTATTGAAGCATGGGGGTTGTGACAGTTATGTCAGCTGTCAATAGTCTTTTTTCTTCTATGGTGAGAAGCTATGTCAATTGTCTTTTCACCCTTACCTCATATCCCTTGGAGTGAACACTCTTTTGATCATTCTCAATCTTTCATGCATGCTGCTACGCTACGTAGGGTTTTTCCATTGCTGTTCATGTCCATTACTTGACTGTGTTTAACCCAAAAATTCGAATTCGAAGACAGTGCTGCATTTTTGGAAAGGAAAATAGATGGCTGTAGATGAGCATGGAGGGTGGGCAAGCTAGAAACCTTTACCCATTGAGTTCTGCCATTTTTGGATGCTTGAGAAGCCATGGATTAATGTTGCTGGAGGCTCTCTATTAGCATATAGCAGGTTGGACTCTTACTGCACACACTGGTAAGCACTGTAAGGGTTGGATTTCTTGAGGGAACTGTGGATCAGTGAAGGGAAATGCCTTCCTTGTGTTGTGTGGGGAAGTTGGAAGGAGTGCCATGGCTATGATGGCTTAGTGAGACCCCTATAGAGCTCTGGTTGAGATTTTTGGCTATGCACAATGAGTAGAAATGGGTTGTAGGCTGAGAGATAAAAGCCTGTGGGTGTTTCCTTCATCTTGGTGGCCTCATAGCCCAGCTTGGGGGTGGCCTCTCAGCAGAAAGAGTATATGTTAGATAGAGTGCATATGGTTGGGTGGAAAATTGCTCTTACACAGCCAGTTGCTTGGATCTTCTTTGTTTAAAGATAACTATTCTTATGTATTTGATGTGCAATGATTTTATTTGTATTCATGTGATAATTAACCCTGTAATTTGCATGTTATGTGTGTGTGGATTGATTTTATTCCGCTGTGTATGTTATTTATGTGTCTACACATGCATTTTAGATGTTGTAAACTCGTAATTATGGTTATGGGGCGAAATTTAAAGGCCCCGAATCAGTTAATGTTCCCTCTTGCTGGCCGGATTGAGGGATGGGGACGTTACATTAGATCCTTCCCAGGGAGAAGGACGAGATCTCCTAGAACTTAGCGATGCACCATCTTGTCTAGACAACAGCACAGTGGACGGTCCAGGCATCCCACCAACTCTTCTTTTGGGCATCACACTATATTGAGTTTCTTGCATTCAACCTTGGATGTTAGGAGAGATGGGTTTATTCCATGTCAACCCTGCCCATAACTTTCGGTTCTTCATGGTCTTGGATCTCCCCCCCTGTACATATCCATCCTAGTGTGACCTTCTGGAGTTGGAGCTAAGAGTTATCCATGTCTCAACCTTGCTCTCATTCTCTACTTTATCTTACATTACTTTGCTTTCTACATCTTTCCTTTTTATAGGAGACCTTTTGGTACTCCTACTTCGTAATGAAATCATTGTATTCAGTAGTCCCTTTGACCTACTTTTGTGATCATTAGTCGGACATTAATAAAATGATCTTATCTTTTTATTTTACCTAGTAAAGACAGATATGGGTAGAATAAGTAGTTTGTTTGTGCATGGAGTGTTGCAGAGGACTAGACTTGATTAGGTTTTCCTTGATGAAGTCAAATATGTTTCGTTTTGGCTTTGGAACCATGAATTATTATTAGAATGGTCCCTTCTAGGCTATGGATCATATGCAAGGTAGTGGGGTGATGGTGGTGGCTCTCTCCCCCCCTTTTTGTAGAGTGTTTTGTGGCCCACAAAAGTGACTTGAGTCCTTGACTAATTGTTATGTTTGGATCACATTGTTGGTGAAGGATTGACTTTTGGGATTCCGTTTTGTTTATGCCCCCAATCTTAGTTTGAAGTGGGGTTGCCTTTGGGATTAGATGGCATCTTCCCTTTCGGCGGTAGATTGGATTGTTGGGGGAGACTTCAACATGGTGGAGTGGGAAGGTGATCATGGTGGGGGTGCAGCTAGTTTGGTTGGTGGTGTTGAGTTGCAAGCTTGGCCTCAGTGCAAGGCTTCTCTTTGGAGGTTTGACTGCAATCGGAAACAAAAGATGTTGGATTATGGTGATTGTTTCACTTGGACCAATTTCAGGTAGGTCAAGGATAGGGTGTAGGCAAGATTGGACCATTTTTATGGGTCTTGAGAGGACATCCTTTACACAGCTCGAATTCATCCATGCTAAGAACATGGTGTAGGCAAGATTGGATCATGTTTATGGGCCTCCAAAGGACACCATTCACACAGGCTAACGTTTTCTTGGATGTGTTGATCAATGCGACATGTTCAAATCATTTCTCCATTCAGATGGTCATTTCAGTAGGCCATTTGACCGATTCAACCACTTCCTCTTTGTTCAAGTTGAATGTCTCTCTCCTAGAGTTTCTTGATTTTTTCCCTTTGGTACATTGTGTTTGGAATCTTTCTCCTCATCTTTTAGGGGAAAAGGGTTGGTTCCTCTAGTGGGAAGCTACAATTTGCTAGATGGTCAAGTTTATGAGTGTTGGGGGAGAATTATCGCGTACAAGAGGTGCTAGAAGGTGTGAGATGCTACGATCGATCTTGAGGAGAATCTTCACAATGTTGTTGTTTAGGAGGAGATTGAAGTTGGAGATTGTGGTTCGCAAGTAGGAGTATATTGCTAGGGGTGCAGTGTTCGATCCAAGTTATAGTGGATTTAGGAATGGGATGAGGGTTTCAAATTCTTTTTGGACTTCCTTAAGTGGAAAGTTAGACAAGGTTCTTGTTTTGCATAAGATCGATGGTACACTTGAGGAAGAGCCCACCATAGTCAATAATATGTTTGGTTTGCATTTCAAAATATTGTTTACCCTCATGCTTTGATGAACAATGTGGTGGCCGATAGGAATTCTAACTACAAGGTGATTCCCTTCAAGGTTTCAATTAGAGACTAGGCCAAGTTGGATAGTGGGTTCTTGAAGGAAGAACTCTTTGCAATGCTTAATACGTCCCTACCAACCAATGCAAGTGGCTGTCCTAGATCTTAGCTGTTGCACACAAACAGACCAGCTTGTAAATAAAGTCTAGCAAAGTAACAATGGGTCAAAAGGATTGAGTATTAGAGGTGGATAAATTGGCTCACTTTGGTTTAAAAGATGATAAATTCTAGACTTAAAACTTGCATAAGACAAGCGTTTGGGCAATATTGGATAGCTGGGATTGACTTAAAAGACACTCTAATACCAAAATATGCTTGCTGTAATAACTAGATCAGATCTGAAATACTTAGAACAGCGTGAAGAAACAAGCATGAAAAGAGGAAGCAACCAACACCCAAATGGCTGAAAATCGATATTGATGACCAGTGCCTATCTTGGGGCGAATTGGAGTCTAACTAATAATATTTCAATCAAAACATAAACCCCAACAAGATAGTGAAAGCTATGACAATGAAAGTGTAGATAAATTCGCCCCACATGCAAACTAAAACAACGGGCAGATAGTAAATTAGTGGTGACAAATGGGTTTCAGAGTTTTCCAACCAAGGGTTTTGTGTATTCACCTAGTTCCAGTTGGTTGATGAAGTCTTCTCTCCTCCCCAACTACTCTTGAATAGATCTTAGACCTAAGAAAATTCCTCTTCTCTTTCTTGGGCGCACTTGGAAGCTTTTCCTCTTCAGCTTGCCACACAAAGACCAAATTAGTAAGCAAATCATAGGACCAAATCAAACTTAATGTGACAAGATAAGAAGACATGCAAATCAGCTAGAGGAATGGTGAGAAATAGAAAGCTTGGAGCAAATGGATTTCAATGAGTAGAGAACCCCCTTCAATTAGAGAGCCAGGGCGCTTGGGCGAATTCAACTCTCTTTAAACTGCATGCGGAATCAAATAAAATTGCCCGAAACAAGATGCAATCAAGATCCAACACCTAACAAGGATTGGAAAGAGAACATATTCATCAACACAATCCGGAAATGAAGAGAATTGAGAACCACAAAATTCTGATTGTTATTATATGCCGAAATGAACCAAGAGTCCTTTACAAACGATGGCTCACTCTCTTTTATAGAGGTAGACTGAGCAAAATCCCTAGCCAAAATGTTGAATGGTTGAGATTAAAAGATGAGTGAATCAAATCATTGGATGAGATAATTTCTCATTTACAACATTTCATAATGCTGGAAATGACTACCATGTGGAGGGGGGTGAATTGCCTCCAAGAGCCCATGTCTATACAAACAAAATATAAGTGATAACTCTATTACATTGTTTGGGGCCATTAAGGGATCCCCTTGGTGGTCTTCCACCTCTTGCATGATTACATTGACCCATCGTTTGCCCAAGGTGAAGTGGTGTACCCCCTTGGAGTGAATGCGCCCCACCTGAGTGAGCCATGCCAAAAATCAAGTGAATAGTTTGCCAAGGAAAAGATGAAGATGTGTCTAGGAACATAATACAAGGGTGCACAAGTCACCACTTTACTTTCCGGAATTTCGTTGCCATACAAGATGAACGTTACTCATTTTTAAAATTGGACCTTGCGATAAAATTAAATAATGTACCATTAATTAGATCCCTGTCCTCCCTTGCTCAAAATGCAAATTTGATGTCATGGATTAATTCCTTGACCTTCAAAACCATAGTGTGGGTCATCTTTGTGCCAAAATCCAATCTGTAATGTTCCTAATAAAATCAGCTCCAAATAATTAAATTAGACTTGGGCTAAAATTCCAACCTTAGGAAAATAATTCCATTTTTAGCTAATTAATCAAATAATTTTGCAAATGCTATTTGGAGGGGTCCTATTGGCCTCCAAAGGCTGAAACATGATGAATGATGACTGAGCGAATGCCCCATGTTGCTGGTTGACCCCTTTGGGCAGGTTAAACTCAAGATTGACTACGTCAAAAAGTCAAATTTGGTTAAACTTTGATCAACATGCAAAATGATATGGGGACCATATATAAAGCTTGTAGAGGACTAAAAACGCTTAATCATGTGAAATATTGATGAACAACTAAGCATGAAGTCCCATCCTATAACTTGTGATCACCATGTGACTCATTGCATAACATATCCTCATAACACAAGCACATAACAAAACATAGAGTGAAAGTAAATGAGTTATATACATATTATCCTCTAACAAAATCATCACAAAGTATTGCATAGTTCAACCTTCCTCATTGGGTGGAGTGGATGGTCAAGCATTCAAACAGGCTAGTTAAGTGGATCATTGGTCAATGGAAGGCTTGATTTACTCTTGGAGATAAGGGAGAAAGTAAATCTCTGTGATGTTTGCTAGTTCGGCAAACAATAGGGAGGAAGTGTCTCACAGATGGATGATGTGCTAGATTGAATGGTGCCTACTAGACCTTGACACTAGGACTCAACCCTCTTTCTTCTTTTTGATTTTTGACTTTGTGATTCCTCTTTGACCTGTCTTCATTTGGACTTGTGTTCATTTGATTTCTTTGTTCCTCTTATACTTTCTTTGAATTTGCTTTCTTCTTGTCTTTATAAGACCTTGGCCTTTATTTCTGCTTTTTGGCCCATGCAAGTTTAGACTTGCTTCTTTTGTATTTGCTTGATTCTTAATTTTTTACTCTGGTCTTCAATTTCTTCTCTAAGCAAGTACAATGAGACTGGGACTAGGAGCTACTATATGTGCCCTTTTAGGCATTGAAGGAGGGGGGAAAAAGCCTTTCATGCTTTAGGACCTAGAGACCACACCCATCTAGTAGCCATTGGGATAGGCTGAGGGACAGTGGGGGAAGATGAAGTCAAATTATGAGAAAGACCAAAGCCAAAACTCGATGACCCTTGTAAATTAAATATTTTAAATAATAAATCAGTAGATTGGGTTCGAGAATCTTTCCTTTGAGATTTAGGAGTTCTGGTGTATACAATGTTGTCCTTCCTTGAGTTTCAGGGATTGTATTGACGATGGGTTCTCTCCTCAGTGGAGTCGCTAGGTGGATAGAATAAAATACTCACTGAAAGATTGTCGTTAATAGAAAGGGAAATAGAGATGATGTAACCAATGATGGTAGTAAAATCAATTAAGGAAAACAAGTCGACCATAAAAAATCTGAGCTCAAGATGTGATAAGATCAGAAAAAGGGGAATGGGATAAGCTTGCCAAGATCGACCAAGGCAGTCTCTTACTCCCCGGAAACGATGCCAAAAATGTTGTCACAAAGTATAGAGGTCTCTGAATATGGCGGAGAACAATGACCACTACACTCGTGATACTTCATTGCCTTGCCCCAATGTGTCACGCCAGGCAAGGACCTCTCTCTTCAGGCTTCTTGGATCCGCTAGGGGCAGATCCAGACTGGCCCCTAGAGGTGTCACCAATTATGTTTTCCCAAGTACTCACCAAGAGATCTCAACTTTTCAAACATAATCACAGAACCAATTTTGGATACAACTATAGTGTACTCTTGGGGTTTAAGAAAAAGTGATAAAATGCTACCCTGGGGGATCTCACTCTAGGGGTGAGAGTAGATAAGGGCAGTGAACAAACAGCTCCTAGAATGAATCTAGCAAGCAACGTATGTATGAGGCAAAGGATACCAAGCTACTTGGGATAAACAAAGACCCTTTTGGTACGCTAATAACAACTAAACATGATTTGAGAGGGGCTGCCTTGAAATTTAATTGTGGCAAACAATTGGATCAACACCCAAATAAGTCCAGCAGACTATAAAAAACTATACCAAGAGGATTGAGTGTTAAAGATAAGTGACTAGCTCTTAATATGGTTAAGAATTTCCAACCCCAGCTTAGTCGTTGTGTGGAAATTGAAAGTTGGGTAAAATATAATGGCTGGGTTTGACTTTAAAACCACTCTAACACTGAAATACCCTCGCTGTAATAACAAAATCAGATCTGTTATGACTCAGAACAACGAGGTAAAAACACATGTAAAAGAGAAATGGGCACTACCTAATGGCTGAAAATGACCCTAAGACCAGTGTTTAAAAGAAGGGCGATTTGGAGTCTCTAAATATACAAAATAATCACCAAAATAACCCCCCTAACAAGCATGCAAGCTAAAACCAATTAAATAATACTCAAAACCCCCCACATGCCATACAAAATGGAGAGGAAACACTTAAAATGTAAATGAGAAATGGTTTTCAGAGATTCTTAGCAAAAGATTTGTGGTACTTACCTTTGTTCCAGATGATCAACGAAGTGCTTTCTTCTCTCCAACTGCTTCTGAGTAGATGCCAAACTTCTCTTGCTTGGGCACACTCCAAATTCCTCTACCTACCACACAAAATCGATTTGGTTAGTGATCTCACAAATGCCAAATTAAGTGAAGAAAGCATGCATATCCAAATGGGAAACTAGCGAGAAATAGAGGGTAAGAGGACAAATCAATTTCTCTCTGCAGAGCGCCCCCCTTTGCCAGACAACAAGGGCGCACTTGGCACCTATGGCCCTCTTCAACCTTCACAAAAACTCAACAAAATTGCCCCAAAGCAAGATGGATTTAACAAGTAACATACAACAGAGATCGGCAAGAGACCATATTCATTTCTCAATCCGGAAACAAGAGAATGAAGAGTCACAAAAAGTTTGGTTATTGTATATCTGAAAATGGCCAAGAGTCCATGACTCCATACAATAGAGAGCTCACTCTCTTTTATAGATGGAGAGTGAGCAAAATCCCTATTCTAAAATGATAAATGGTTGAGATTAAGAGATGAGAGCAAAAAATCAATGGTTGAGATCTTTTCTCTCATTTACAATTTTGAAAATAGCTGAAAATGAAATGTCTTTGGAGGGGGGCGAATTACCTTTATGAGCCCATGTACATGCAAAATAAACCGCCTATGAGTAACTTTGGTCTGATTATGGAGTCAATTGAACAACCCATTGTTGTTAAGTAAACCGCCTTCCTCGATTACATGTTTCATGATGGTTTCTTTTACAGTCTGAATCACTTGTGTTCCTGCTGGATCAACTTGTCTTCTCATCAAGGAGGCCCACTCATCCCATGGAGGGTATTTTGGTATGCAAAATACTTTACTGCACCTGCAGAGGTACTTCTTTTGGCTTTCCATGCAGAAACAAGCAGAAGATTACATATGGAGATGTTCACACTGCAGCCAAAGCAAACCTGTCAACAGGAAGCTTTGGTTGTACCAGTCTTTGTCAGTTCCCTCCAGGTCTCAGGAATCCATTTCTATGGATTTCATTAATAGTCTATCAACCACTCAACAGAAACATGATTGCATCTTTGTGGTTCCAAGATGACAGTTTTCATACCATGCAACAAAACTATTAATGCTCCTAAATATGTAGAATTTTTCTTCTAGCATTGCTTGGTGCCCATTTTGGATTACCATTGTCCATCATTTTCCATTGTGACTTTAGGTTTCTCATTCACTTTTGGGAATCCTCATGAAAGCTTTTAGGCTGTCAACTTTGGTTCTCTGGTGCATGCCATCAACAAACAAATGGCCAAACAGAGGTAGGGAAAACCTTGGTTAATGCATCTACAATTGCCAAAAGAAATAACAGGATCAGTATTGGCATACTTTGAAACATGATACAACAGAGTCACAGACCCATTCATGTCTCTACAGGAAACTCTCCTTTTGAGGTCTCTTTTGGCGTTCAGCCTCTTTTGTTCCTTATGAGATTCCTATTGCTTTCGTAGATCTACTGACATCTCACTAGCAGGAGCAAGATAAAACTTTTTTCTTTTGAGCAGAACTTGACAAGATCCATAGCAGGATTCATGACTTCCTTAGCAGACACAGGCCAAGTACTAGCAGGAGCAAGATAAAACTTTTTTCTTTTGAGCAGAAATTGACAAGATCCATAGCAGGATTCATGACTTCCTTAGCAGACACAGGCCAAGTACAAGGCACCTCATGATTGGCATCAAGCTGCTCCACATTTTCAGGTTGGTGATCAATTTTGGTTGATTTGGACAAGAAACACTTAAAAAATCAGTGGCATCACAAGCTCAAGTCCATTTGGTATGGTCCTTACACCACCATACAGATAATGTGTCCTAATGCCTTCAAGTCGTACCTTCTACCTTAGCGTGGCATCCATGATGTGGTGAATGTTAAGCCAGTTGAAGTTGTATGAGCCACCTCACTTGGAGGAATATGTTGCAGTCACACATTGGGAGGGCACAATTCCATATTCTCAGTGTCCCCTTCCTGAAGATACTTTTCTTGATGTCTGCACCATATCGTAATTTCTCCCCTGTAGATCTGAAGGCTCCTCTGAGAATCTTGTATTGCTGAGGGAACTTAAAGCTACAATTATCTATCTTATTGTATCAATATCATTTGCAGTTTTTCTTTGCTTTTTACTTAAATGGTTTTGTTGAACCCTATTGGTTGATATGGAATATGTAATGAATACACAACACATGCTGAACTTTGATTTGATTCAACTCTTCAAAGTTGAACATCAGATATTCATATGAGTATCACTGCCAATTTTGTGACCAAGGCCAAGTCTGGTCAATTTATATCAGAGCACATTCCTGTTACCAGATGGATCACGTTGGTATGAAAGCCTACAGGAGGTTTTGGTTTTATAGTTGTGTTTCCAGTCTTTCTTCATTATCTGCCAACAATTAAGTGATTATGTTATTATTTTTTCTTTAGATAGTTGTTTTGCGGAAGAAAGTTGTATTTCTGTTTTCTGTTTTCAGTTTATTTACTCTTGATTAATGTTTCTAGAAGATGTTCTCTTTCACTTCTAGTCTGTTAAGACTTGTCAGAATTTCATTTTCTTCCATAAAAGCTTTGCTAATAGCCCTTCTTTTTGGATTTTCCCTTATATCACAGTTACAGATAATTTATTGTGTTTCAAGTTTTGATATTTTTTTGGTCTTCTCTATTTTTATGCTTAAATTATCTATCATGTATATCACCTTCAGGTACATGCAAAGTCATCTTGGGTTAGTTTCTCATCTGCAACACATATGAATTCACAGTACGCACATTATATTACTTGAAAGCAGCACCCAGCCAGCTCACCATCTAATCATCAACTGGATACTTCAGGTGATTCCTTCAGGACACAAAATAGTCCGCAAACAGGAACCTCCAAAAGTATGGAAGCAGATGTGAAGGTTGACAATATGGTGGGATATGGAATCATTTTAATTAATATGCATTGGTTGTTATGCTAAAATTATTAGACAGTGTTTGAGAAGATCCTATGTGGATTTTACCCTCAATTAATATGTTAAACATGTTTCTTTCAGTCAGAAGATGCGAATCATTTATCCCTTGCAAGATCAAAAAGGTCTGACCAAGAAGCAAACCAACCTAACAACAAGGTAGAAGCTTCTCTCCTGGCACACCAGTCAATCTGAGTTTTTTTCTTGTAATATGTTTGTTTTAGTTTTCAAATGGCTCCTGGTTTTATTAGCATATTCTCAATATTTGTTTCCAGGTGTACCTAGTTGTCCATTTTGGGCCTCATTTTATTTTATTTTGAATAACTTGGTTATTGCTTCACCTATTATTCTTGTGACTTTTTGTGCGTCTTGTTATTTTTTTGTTTTCTCCTTTGCAGAAATGGTCTTTGAGATTGAGTTTAACTCCGGGCTTTCTTTTTATGTACTTTTCAATACAATATCATGCATCATTTAACCAACTCAAGCATTCAGTTCCATCACATGAAGTTCCATTCCTCAGTGGACATGTCATTAAAGGATATCGAAAGAATCAATTTGAGACAGTTAGATAGATGTTACCTTTGGAAATAAACCTAATACAGTTCTTTAAATACCGAGTTGGATTTTTTGTGCAAAAGTAAACAGATGGTAAATTGATGTGCAGACATTGACATGATTGAAGAAAATAAACAATGCCATCTATTGGTTGATATTTATTTTGGAATGGAGCCTAGCAGAGGGTGGCGAAGGGAAAGATTACAACTATTGAATAAAAGTTTTGGATAGTAGGATGGGAAGATTATAGGTGGAAATGTTGTTGAGTGATAGGTAATTGCGGTTGATTGAATGGCACAATCATTGAAAGGTAAGGCATCCTTTTCCTTATTATAATGACCAATATGATCATTGATAACCTTCCCAAAGTGCTACTTTGATAGGGAAAGTACCCAATGATCATAGGGCGGAAGCTTAACCGAAGGACAGCTGTAAGTTACTCTAAGAAGCATTCCTCCGCCCTCCATTGATCATTTTATATCTTTTGCTATGTGTTACAACTTTATCTAGCACCCTAAGTGATAAAGTCCTAAATCACTAGGAGCACTCTTCTGCTATTTAGTACTAGTTCTCCTCTAGCACAAGGGAAGCTTCCCTACTACTAGGATTGCTAAAGACTAGAAATGGATGCTCAAGGGAGAAAGATACTTTAGCAAAACGGATGGGTTTTTTAGATATGGAAATGAAAATGAGTGATGGCTAAGGAAAGGACTAGTGCCTAGCATCAATTGCACACATGGGGTCATAAATACAGATCAATGAATGAGGCACTTGCAAATGGAAGAGGGAACATGCATTACATAATCCAATCCTCCTACTGGAGGTTCTATGTAGACTCTACATGGCTAGACCAAGCGATTGCAAAATGAACCTTTTACAATGAAGATTACATAGAAAATGGAGATGATTCTTTACATAGTGTTAATTGTTAAATTTTGGGTTAGGTTAGGGTTTGATGCAGAAAAATCAAAATTTCATATACTTTAATGCAAAATTAGATATAACAAACTAGTACTGAAGCAGAATAGTACAGCAGTAACTAAACATGATAATTTAGAACATAATTTTTATCTCTTTCAACTTTTCCCAAGTAGGTCCCCGTGTTAAAGTGAAATCTTCAGTAACATGAAATCAGCAATAGTAGAATAACTAACAATAACATGTCTAATTCATAATAAGAAGAACAAGTTAGAACACTTACCTGGAGTGTGGGACCCTTCCTAATTTTATACTCAGAAGAATAACTTTCAGAACAGACTGTGCCTCTCAGAGGCAAGTCAATCACTAGGAGCAAGCTGACCCTTGCTAGAGGGTTAGTACAAACCTGAGAGAGAGAGATGATTTGGCTGTAGTACAATCAAATAGTCAATGGCAGTCAAATCACAGTGGCAGTCCCAAACAAGACTCAGCACAATCAAGATGAACTCAACAAAGTCTCAGCACAAAGGTTTGACCACAAGCTAGGTCTCAGCACATAGATCTGGTCAAAGGCAAGGCTCAGCATATATATCAGACCTAAATAAGATCTCATCACTATAGATAAGAACTTAATAAGGCATTAGCACAATAGGTCTGTCCAACAGGGTTCACGGCCCCCGCAAGCATACCCTCAGCAGGCTAAAACAGACCCACAGGGATCACGGCCTCCACAAGTCAACCCTCAGCAGGCTAAAACAGACCCACAGGGCTCACGGCCTCCACAAGTCAACCCTCAGCAGGCTAAAACAGACCCACAGGGCTCACGGCCTCCACAAGTCAACCCTCAACAAACTAAAACAAACCCACAGGCTCACGACCTCCACAAGTCAACCCTCAGCAGGCAGAATCAGACCAGAAAGGGCTCACAACCTCCACCAATGGACTTTCAGCAGGCAGATCGGACCCCAGGCATACCACAACAGGCAGATCGGACCCTAGGAAGACGGAGACCACAACAGGCAGATCAAGCTCACAGCTGGCAGATCTGACCTCACTAATACCCCAACAATCAGATCGGACCCCAACAAAACCTCAACAGGCTCACTGTCAGCAGATCGGACCCCAACAAAACCTCAACAGGCTCACTGTTAGCATATCGGACTTCAATCAAGATCCCAACAAATAGATCAGACCTCAATCAAGAACTCAACAGTCCTCATGGCTCAGTCATAGTCATCAGCGAACCCTAGCAGCATAAGACCTTGACGTCAACCTACATCAGTTAATCAGATCTGAGATGTTTTAGGAATGATGGTAATCTCCAGCGGATGGATGGTCTAATCAAGAAACATAACAGTCCCCAAACCCTTGACGTCAACCTTAAGAAAATACAGAGCTGAGATCTGATGTTATGATGTTGTCAAATGAGGAACATTAGACTTCGATATATAGGATCTTAAAGACTTCTAGAAAGGTCATTAATTAAATCTTTAATTTAGTTAGGGTTCCATTAATTTAGGAGGGTACCAATAAGTAAGGGTTAAGACACCAAACAAAAAAAATAAGAGTCACAACTTATGAAAATATAAAATATAAACAAGGTGCCTTTAGGTGGGTACTAGGGTCAAGGTTAAGGGTACAAGGACCAACAAGTGGTACAAGTCAAAACCAGAAAACAAGGAGGGATACATGACCCACAACCGCTAGGACCAAAAGATGTACCACTAAGGTGGGAAAACAACCCTATTACCCATAAGACCAAAACATCAAGGTGGTAAGAGTCAAGACAACTCAAAGTGGGTAGATAACCCTTCTAACCACAAGATCAAGAACAAGGTGGGAAGACCAAGGGTAGACAACCAAGGTGGGGTTACAACCAATCATCTCTCTCTCAAATGTACAAGTGTTCAATACACTACCTGAAAGTTCATCATCACTATATAAGGAAGGTCCACACTGGATGATGTGATCCCATTGTCCTCCTGATTTCTCCTGAGGTCAAATGCTAGTGGCTCCATCAAGAGGTGGCCAGTCCCTTGAGAAGACCATCTAGCTCAACCATTTCGAAGACCTAGGAAAGGAGGGCATCACACATCACCATCTTGGTTAATTGACCAAGATCCACCTGGTTAATTGACTAGGTATGTACCTGGAGGAACTGCTTGGTCCCAGACTAGGAGGTCTCTGTCTCAACTTGCAGGATTTGCTTGGTCTTCATGACCAAGAACCTATCTGGTCCCAGACCAAAATGTTAATTTTTCAGAATTTACTTCAATCTGATCTAGGATCTTAACTGAGAGAACAACATGTACAGCATATCTACATCATATCAATCATGGACACAATAATGCAAGCACACAAGAGACACAGAGTTTACTTGGGGAAAACCATAAAGGTGAAAAAACCCAATAACTTCCTCAAAGATAGATAGAGCAATGATACAACCCAAGCATAAGAGATAGACATCTCCCAGCAGCTTCTCCTCCTCCACAAGTGCGCCACTCTCCCAAGAGTGTGAGAGAGAATAGAATGATGAAATAGAGTGCCTCCCGCACTCTATTTATACTTGACTTGACTAGCCTAATAACCTTTACTAGGTCGGCCTCAACTTAACCACATAACACAATGCTGACTGGGCCGACACTGAATAGGATGGTCTAATAACCCTTTGACCCACATGGCTGACTCCCAATAGGGTGGTCTAATAACCCTTCGACCCACATGACTTATACAAGGCCGACCCCAACAAGGTGGTCTAATAACCCATCAAGTATAAGTTACGACACTTACAATATAAATGACGACACTTCCGTATAGAGGAATAATAACATCTCTATAGGAATACAAACACTTCCGTATAGAGGAATAATACCATCTCTATAGGAGTACAATATACATATATGAAATACATTCCGAAGTTACATATACATCAACACAGAATATCCTAGAGACAAATAGAGGCCCTAGCCACATGCTAGAGACTTTTCTATGGCATCAATTTGCTTGGTCCCCAACCAAGAACCCTAGGAGACTACTGGGGGCCCTAGGGTACCTTCTAGGGACTTACTTTGCCTGGTTAATTGACCAAGAACCCTTGTTAACTGACTAGGGTACGATCCTCTTTGAGAATGGGTCTCGCAACTGCACCAACTTTAACACTCCCTCTCAGTAAGAGAGGCATTCTCAGCAACACTAAGCTTGTCGAGGACAAAGGCTTAGTCAACACATCAATAAACTGTTCTGATGACAACTGCACCATGTCCTTGACATGGTGATACTTTCTCTCGATGTGTCTCGACCTGTCATAGAATACAGGATTTTTTGAGAGCTTCAAATAGCTCTGAATGTCAACAAGAACCTTGATCTTATAGATCCACTTGGAAGCTACAACTGACTTCCCTTGTTGTCTGCGAATCACTTTCCACATGTCATTATCCATTATCAACTAGATATTCTCTATCATAGCATCTTTCCAAACCTAATGTTTGGTTGTCTCCACATAAGTGGATGATCCTAAATCAGTGACATGGCTCACACTGGAGCACCCTTGAAGCCTCTCAATAGGCTCCTCAATGAGATGAATTGAAGGCTTCTTGGTCTTCTCCCTTTGCTTCTCTAAACGAGATGTCTCATAGACTTCCATATCTGAGTTACTGAAAGACTCCCTGGAGTGATGGAAGTGTTATCACATATATAGTAGCCGGGCTACCATACATTTTTTGTCAGATTCCAATGCACTATTCAGCTAGTTCTCTTACATTGAGATGCTGAGATGAGCATTTATATTGGATCACTATCAGATTTTGGACAGCAGTATATATTCCCCATGCCATGACCGAGTCTCAGGACACTCAGAGAGATGACTGATGTAGCCATTATACCATTTGAGCAGAGCAGTCAGTAATGCCCAGAGTTGTAGCAGAAGTTTCAGAGGATAGGTGATGGTTCAGAGGATGAGCATTCAGGTATATGACTCAGCAGGTATATCATAGTGTTGTGGTTATATTGCTTTTATATTTATTCTTATAGCATGTCTTAGCACTTAGTGTCATGATCTGGCGATCATATAGATATGTGGACCTGGTTGATCTTATTATATATATTATACTGTCCCTACTCAGACTTAGAAGTTCATTATTCATACTCATTGGTTTTACCCTCCTTAGGGAGAATAGAGGTGATCATTCCACCATATCTTGGCTTGCTAGTGTTGGCTCCATTATTCATTGTCTTCATCCATCCATTGCCTACCTTTTAGTTTATCACCCTGACTTGCTACTTGACTGGTGACATGGAGGATCTTTTCCCCATTGTAGCCTCTGTATTGGATGAGCTTCTCTGTTTATTGTGTCTCGGCTCTGAGTTGGTGACAAAAATTACCTATGGTGAGTTGGAATTCCTTGTGGATTCCCCCTAGTTACTAAAGTTGTGTTGGCTAAACCTGAAACTTCTAGTGCTGCCATGAATACAAAATATGGAAAAAATGAAATGCTATATCTTGTATGAAAAGCCCATTCATGCAATGTGTTTTTAAACACACATGAATGAAAGGCATGCCAAATGAAAATGGCCATGAAAATAAAATGTTATATCTTTTGGAAATGTAAATGCCTAGGTAAACAAGCTATCTGTGACACACCTAGAAGTGCTCAGGTAAACAAGTGCCTTAAAAACACACCTGCAGCAGAAAGCCTAAAATAAATGTAAATCTATGCAATGTGTTTATAAACACACATAAATCAAGGCTATGGAAACTTCAGGCCCTAAAAGCAATGGAACTTAAATGCTATATCTAAATTATTGTTGGCCTCATTTGTATTATGGATTGTGCACATCTGTTAAAGGTGAATAAACCCTCTTTGAACAATTCATCCATTTGTGAGACACCGCCATTCCCTGTGTTGTTGCTCATTCAGTATATACTATGGTGTGTATTCCCTTTCCCTTTGCCAAAGTGTCACAAAGTTAAGTCAGTCAAGTCATCCCTTAGCCTAGCCAGTTATTTTAGCCTTCACCCTTCAATAGCAAATCGATCACAGCTATGAAGTGAGTATGATCTTAAAAGTCTAGTCTGAGTAATAATAATAATTAATGACATTATATATTTGGATTTAGATCGCCAGTAATGATTACTTTGTGTTATAATTGTTATTTGAATAAGTTGTAGAGCATGCATTAACCTTTGACACTTTGCAGCAGCTTCTGATGATGGTCTGAGTTATATTTGGTCATGTTGACTTGGTCAAACCTAGTTTGACCAAGGTCAACCATAGGACATGAGATGGTTGGACCTTGTGATGATATGGATTGATGATATATGGTCTATGTACATGTACATGATGATTCTATGCAGCAGCTACAGGGTTATGATGATGATCCATGGTTTACAGCATTATTTGATCATTTACAGAGTATTATTATTTCACCTGTTCCGGTATATTGGATATATATTTTGATCATGCAGAGATTCATATGATGTATGAGTACACATCTTTGATGGATTTGGACCTTCTGAGTCCAATGAGACAGTTTGTTTTTAGTTCCGGGCACTTACAGTGATGATTGAGCCTCAGTAGGCTATCCCAGTGCAGTTTTGGTCTGTCGGAGACCCTGTCAGAGCATATGTGATTTTTATCCGGTTGACCTAGGGCGCTATGCTTGGAGGGGGTGGTCCAGCCACTTGTTTTTACCATATTACCCCCCTCCCGGACACACTGGTGCCCTCACCTTGACAGCGCAGGCACTCCAGGAGGCAGTTTGGGGCAGTTTCACGCTTCTCGAGGCATTTCAGGATTGGTAGAAATGGCTATTGAGGAATTCGATTTGGGCTACTGAGGCAATGTCTTGGCATGGGATGATCAGTGATGATGGGTTGATGTCTTCCACACCTCCTCCAGCAGTTTCAGCTTCATCGGGACCTGCATCCATCACTTATGGCACTTTCTGATGATTTCTGAGGTCTTTTGAGGCCTACGATTTGACCACAGAGGCACGATTTGGTATACTGATGACTATTTTATTATTATTGTGCTATGGGGATTGACCAAGGGTGGCTAAAATTACCCCTTGGACCCACCATAAGCTTTTTATTATATTTTGTCATCATGATTTGGTGGGATTCCCCTCTTCTAGGGCGATTTTGTCCACTTATATTATATTTTATGAGTGATCCATGTATTTTATTGTTGAGCTCATCTCAACCATTGATTAGACATTTGTATCTTTTAATCTTAGCCACTCATTCAAAAAGTGGTTAGGATTTTGATGCCTCTCCTTCCTATTTAAAGGAGAGAGCTTCTCATTGTAAGGGGTCTTTGGCTCTTGGATTATTGGTATAGAAAAACTTTCTTGTGGAAATTCTTGTGGTCTCCTTTGCATCTGGTGTTCTTAGATGGTGATTGGAAAGTCTATTACAACCTAGCATTTGGAATTTATGGTAAGATCTATCTATTTTGGAAATCATTGTCTTGTCTACAGGAGAGCGACTTCAACAAGGGCGATTTTTCAAGGCTTCTTCAAATTGACTTTCTTGGCATTTGCTTGTATTAGGGGCTTATCATTAGTATCATTGTGATCTATGCTATCTTTCTGTTACTTCTCTTGTGGCATTAGTCTTATCTCTTGATTACATCAAATCTGATATTGTTGACGTTTGTTGTGCAGGAGGGAGGGCGCATTGGCTTCTTGGACTAAATCGATTGCATAGAAAACTACCTCAAAGCTTCTCAAATTGATCGGGTTCGCATAGATCATCATCATCAAGGCATTTGCAAGGTTACCCAGGTAAGATCCACAGGTTTGTTTCTCTTATCTTGATCCAATCCATTGACATAACTCATAAATTGATAAAACCCTTATTTCTTCAAACCCTCATTTTTACATTTTTTCAGATCTACTAAGATCTAGTGGCTTCTTGGGTAAGATATTTAAAACCCACCTCTATAGTATCCACGGCATCCCGGATCTATAGTTTGGTGAGGATTGGTCTCCATTTGACCCTCTTCCCAAGGCATTTAGCCTCTCCAAGCAAGGGCGCACTTCCGAGTTTGGTGGGTTGACCCAGATCTAGTACGTGGGTAGTTGAGATCCTGCTTGTTTCATGATATAAACATCCAATAACCTACCCCCAGATTGTCACTTTTCTGATTTCTACCTTGTGGGCCCTATTCCACATTTTAAGGGATTTAATCTCCATTTTGGACCACTTGGTATCTTTAAACTCAGATCTAGTAAGATCTAGCCATTGGATTGCCATGAAATTGTAGATCCATACTCTCACTTGCTTAAACTACTTGGATCTAAAGTTTGGATGCCATTGGACTTGTCTTGAGTCATTTATCCCACTTTTTAGCCTCCTTGGGTAAAGTCGCACCACCTTAGAGAAGTGAGTTGGCCCACTTCTAGGACATGGGTACATGAGATTTTTGTGGATTTGGAACAGGCATAATTCAAAATCTAGGTTTAGTAGGTCACCTTGTCAAATCTTGCCTTGGGGATAGCATTCCTTGTTTCAAGGGATTGTGGTCCACTTAGGGCAAACATCAAATCTCTAGATCTAGACCTACTCATCCATCAAGACTTTAATTGCCCACTTATCTCCTGCAATAGGAGTCCTTAACCACAAGTTAACCTTACCTTGACTCCATTATCCCAATTCCCAAGGCACTGGTCTCTCTCCAAGTCAATTCGACTTTCCTAGATTGTTGGATTAACATGTGGTTTGACCCTTGTGTGGTGAACTAAACCCTTTGATGTCATCATGTATCATGATCAAGCTTGTCACTTGTACTAGTTAGCCCCAATTCAACCCTTAAACTACTTTGCATTGGACACGGTTCCCAAGGCAATGGATTTTCTCACATTGAACTAGTACTTTAATCCTGGATCCTATTTCACAAATCATAAGTCACTCTCACATCAATAATGAACCAAAGCTATACTCATTGAACCCCTCACTTGTCTTGTGACTTCATCCTAAGGTCTAGGATAAACCATACACCTTACTTCACTTAGAATTAACTTGATTTGGTGTCTTGGTTTCGATCTCTCCTGTCGGGAGTAGATCGGGTCTCCCCCTTTGTTGTCTGGGCTAGATAACATAAAGCAAAGGTTGCCTCGACTGGCGTGACAACCATCTATTGGAAGTCGAGGTGATCGTGGTTGCACCTTTTGAGTTGCCCTTCCCTATTGCCATCCATGAATGGATACATCCATAGGGGTAACTACAGTTTAGGTGATAACAGGAAGATCACATCTCCACTTTCCTTTTCTGCAATCCCACTTTGCTGGGGATTGAAGAGCACAGTTGGCTCCCTCTTCATCTCTGAATCTTGACAGGGGTTATTAACTAGAGCTTTAACAACATGTCCTGAGACCTTATAAAGGTCACCTTCACGAACACCAATCTCAATGGCTGAGCTCACATTTCCACCCTTAGGCCACACTAGCTCCTTTCCTTCTGAGAAGGCTATAGAGAACCCCTTGTCTTCTAAAATTGCCACTGAAAGAATATTTTTCTTTAAACCAGGAACGTACAAAATTTCCTCAACACGAATTAACGTACCTGAATCAAGCTTTACGACAGTTGAATCAACTCCTTTTATTGCATAGGTACCTCTATCTCCCAGTTCCACTTTCACTTTGAACTTCTTGGCCTTGTAATCTACAAGAGCCCTTTTGAATCCAGTCATATGCTTGGTGGCAGCACTATCAATCCACCAGGAATATGATGAGTTGGAGATGGAACTTGAGAGTGCTGAAACCAAGATGTATTCTCTTTGATATTTTTTTTGGTGTCATCCTTAGATTTCTTTTGCCGAGGCTTTCTTCTTCTATAGCAACTGAAGCATGATACATCCCTCTATGCCATTTCTTGTTAGGAGGATTCTTACAGTCTTTTGCATAATGACCAAACTTGCTACAATTATAACATGTTACCTTTGATTTATGAAAGTGCTTACCTTGAGATTCCTTACCTTTGTTCCTGTGTTGAGGGAAGCTTCTTCCCTTCTTTGTCTTGGCAGCAAGGGCTTAATTCTCTTCAGCGGGAGACCCAGATCTACTTTGGATTTTGCCTTCTTCTTCTAGACAATCATGAAACAATATATCAAAACTTGGTTGAACTCTCTTCCATTTATTTCTGTAAGAAGTGTCTCCCAAGATGTAGGAAGACCATCTACAGCTGTTTGCACAAGGTCATCATCATCTACTTCCAACTCCAATTGCCATGAGCTGATCTCTTGTCTGAGAAATATTTGAGAAGAAAGAGGCAACTGACTCCTTCTCCTCCATCTTCAGTGAATGAAGTTGCTTCTTCAAAACCCTCTTCTGAGTAGGTGCCTTTTTCTCATAAATATTTGCTAGGGCATCAAAGCATTCTTTAGTTGTCCTTAGAGGAACTATCATAGGCATCAAATTGTCTTTAACTAAGTCAAAGATGACTCTCTTTGCCTTGGCTTGCTTCTTCTTAAAGGCTACTCTTCCTTGAGCTATTGTGGGCTCTTCCACAACCCTAGTAACCAAATCATCCAAGTCATTTTCTTCCAGAATATTCAAAACCTTATCCTTCCATGCATTAAAGTTTGAGGCTCCTTCAAGCCTATCTTCTGCCTTTTAATTGAATTAGAAGCCATCTCAAACCCTTACAACCAACTTGCCAAATACACCTATAACCTGTAGTCACAGACCCTTACCTTAGGATCTATGTAGATTCTGTTAGCCTACAAAACAGAGTTAGCTACAAGACCTAAGCTCTGATACCATGTTAAATTTTGGGTTAGGTTAGGGTGTGATGCAGAGAAATCAAAATTTCATATACTTGAATGCAAAATTAGATATAACAAACTAGTACTGAAGTAGAATAGGACAACAGTAACTAAACAAGATAATTTAAAACAATAACTAACAATAATATGTCTAATTCATAATAAGAAGAACAAGTTAAAACACTTACCTGGAGGCTGGAGTGTGGGACCCTTCCTAATTTTATAATCAGAAGAATTAACTTTCAAAATAGACTGTGCCTATTAGAGGCAAGTCAATCACTAGGAACAAGCCGACCCTTGCTAGAGGATTAGTACAAACTTGAGAGAGAGAGATGATTTGGCTGTAGTACAATCAAATAGTCAATGACAGTCAAATCACAGTGGCAATCCCAAACAAGACTCAACACAATCAAGATGAACTCAACAAAGTCTCAGCACAAAGGTTTGACCACAAGCTAGGTCTCAGCACATAGATATCGTCAAAGGCAAGGCTCAACATATATATTAGACCCAAATAAGATCTTAGCACTATAGATAAGAACTTAATAAGGCCTTAGCACAATAGGTCTGTCCACTAGGGCTCACGGCTTCCACAAGCATACCCTCAGCAGGCTAAAACAGACCCATAGGGCTCACAACCTCCACAAGTCAACCCTCAACAGGCTAAAACAAACCCATAGGGCTCAGGCCTCCACAAGTCAATCCTCAACAGGCAGAATCAGACCAGAAAGGGATCACGATCTCCACCAATGGACTTTCAGCAGGCAGATCGGACCCCAGGAAAACCACAACATGTAGATTGGACCCCAGGTAGACCACAATAGGCAGATCAAGTTCACGGTTGGCAGATTTGACCTCACCAATACCCCAAAAATCAGATCAGACCCCAACAAAACCTCTACAGGCTCGCTGTTAGCAAATCAGACTTCAATCAATATCCCAACAAACAGATCAGACCTCAATCAAGACCTCAACAGTCCTCACGGCTCAGTCACAGTCATCAGCAAACCCTAACAACATAAGATCTTGATGTCAACCTACAACAGTTAATCAGATCTGAGATGTTTTAGGAATGATGGTAATCTCGAGCAGATGGACTGTCTAATCAAGCAGCATAATAGTCCCCAAACCCTTAACGTCAACCTTAAGAAAAAACCGAGTCGAGTTGTGTTGTTATGATGTTGTCAAATGAGGGACATTAGACTTCAATATATAGGATCTTAAAGACTTCTAGAAAGGTCATTAATTAAATGTTTAATTTAGTTAGGGTTCCATTAATTTTGGAGGGTACCAATAATAAGGGTTAAGACACCAAACAAAAAAATAAGAGTCAACTTATGAAAATATAAAATATAAATAAGGTGTCTTTAGGTGGGTACTAGGGTCAAGGTTAAGGGTACAAGGACCAACAAGTGGTACAAGTCAACCATAAAACAAGGAGGGGCACATGACCCACAACCCCTAGGACCAAAAGATGTACCACTATGGTGGGGAAACAACCCTATTACCCATAAGACCAAAACATCAACGTGGTAAGAATCAGGTCAACTCAAAGTTGATAGATAACCCTTCTAACCACACGATCAAGAACAAGGCATGATCAAGAACAAGGTGGGAAGACCAAGGGTGAACGACCAAGGTGGGGTTACAACCACTCATCTCTCTCTCAAATGTACAAGTGTTCCATACACTACCTGAAAGTTCATCATCACTATATAAGGAAGGTCCATATTGGATGATGTGATCCTGTGGTCCTCCTGACTACTCCTGAGGTCAAATGCTAGTGACTCCATCAAGGGGTGGCTAGTCCCTTGAGAAGACCATCTAGCTCAACCATCTCGAAGACCTAGGAGAGGAGGGCATCGCACATCATCATCTTGGTTAACTGACCAAGATCCACTTGGTTAATTGACCAGGTATGTACCTGCAGGAATTGCTTGGTCCTCGTGACCAAGAATCTGCGTAGTCCTAGACCATGAGGTCTCTGTGTCAACCTGCAGGATCAGCTTGGTCCTCATGACCACGAACCTGTCTGGTCCCAAACCAGAATACGCTAGAGACAATTAGGGGCCCTAGCCACATGTTGGGGACTTTGCCATGCCATCAACCTGCTTGGTTCCCTACCAAGAACCCCAGGAGACTGTTGGGGGCCCTAGGGTACCTTCTAGGGACTTACTCTACTTGGTTAATTGACTAGGAACTTGTTATCACATCCATAGTAACCGGGCTACCAGGATTGCAGATCAGTTTCTAGTATATTTTTGAGCTGGTCCTTTACACATTTTTGATGAGATCAACTTATGATGAGCAACATTTTAATGATCACTCGCATATATCCAATGGATCTAGAGCTTGCACAGTTACAGTCTCATGCCAAGACTAAGCTCCATGACACCAGGTCGGTGCCTGAGATAGCCATTCCTCTATCATGCAGAGTAGATTGATGACAGTGCCCATATTATATTTAGATGCAGTGCTTCAGTATGATTCAGGTAGTTCAGATTAGGGACTCAGGTACATGATCCGACAGGTATATTTTGCTACATGTGGGTTGTTGATGTGCTCTTCCTCTTAACTAGGTAGTTTATGACTGAGTATATTATGATGGTGGCTGGCTCTATATATTTTGCTAACTTGCTGTTTAGAATAGAAGTGGTTGGTTACTATTAATAGGAGGTTCTTGAATATACTTGTTGGTCATACCCTTACTCCATGAAGTACCGACTTGTCCATTCCCTTATTTTAGGGCCTTTGCTATCCATGGCACAATTAGTCATTTTCTCCATACATCCGCCATCTTCCAGTACTGTTTTTATTCCGACTCACACCTTAGCCAGTGATCTCGAGGACTTCCCCCACCTAGACCTCTATGTTGGATAGATTCCCAGTTTGCATTGTGTCTTGGCTCTGGAGTGTGTGATTTTAGTCACAGTGGTTGTTCGCCTCTAGTCCTTGAAACCAAGTATTCCTATAAACAGTGTTGCTAAACACTAACCATGCATATCTATATTAGCTAGTCAGTGGCCAAGGGGCGTGCACTCATCCTTTGTATGGTGTAAGGCCGTTTGCCCCTACAGGGAAATAAGGTGGTCACTCCACGCACCTATGGACGGTTGCAGGCAATGGAGGTCATACCGAGTCATTATCTGAGGCCCGCCAGGCTATTTAGGGCACCTGCTCTAGGAGGCTGGGTAGTGAAAATTTGTAAAGTGAAATAAATGTTAAATCCTAAATGTGAAAAGCTGACAAATAATAAATTGCTAAAAGGTTGCTTGTCTAGAGTATATTGGAAGCATTCTCATCACTCTACCCATTTGTGAGACACTGCCATTCCTCGTTTTATTCTCTATCCAGTATATGTGTAGGTGGTCTCGCTGGTTCTTTCATCCGAGAAATTGCAGTGTTGAGGTTGTTGAGTCCTTTCCCTAGCCTACCCTTTGTTTCCCACCTTCACCCATGGTTAGCAAATTGTTCAAGTCAGTAAACGAGTATGCACTTGAAAATCCTATTTTTAGTATCTAGTTACTTTGATCTAGACTTATCTTATTTATATTATTTACATGCTTACGCCAGTTAAACATCATGCTATGCTTTGGTCTTGTTGCCGCCTAATACACACATGGGGGGAAACGCAGGAGGAAACCTTCAAGCCGCTCGGTGTGTCCTTGGGGGAAAGTGAGAGTCAAGTGCTATCACCTGATTACTCGACTCCTCCGTCTAGGCTACTCTTAGCGAAGCCAAGGGGGGTGGTCCCTATAAAAGAAACTATGGCTTTTAAACTATGAAAGTACATAAAAGTTATTCTAGGAGTTAATGATGGATATGAAAATATTACAACAAAGAACGATTTGCAATTTTAGTTTAAGTACAACACATGATATAAAGACATTCACGACATTTTATGATTTAAGTTAAACAATTATAACGTATGATGACCAGTGCCGAGAATGTGAATGCGATTGTTGCAGTGTTGTGTCGTCAAAGTATTGCAAAGGTTTGTTGTAAATTTTAAATTTATTAGGGAGTATTAAAGGAATGGGTAAATTATTGGTTTGGCCGAACTCTGAATCGTTTCTTTGAACTGGGCGTTGTGACAGCTATACTAAGTGTCCAACCAGGCGAGGATGAACCTTCTTACGACAACCTGCTGACTCTGTAGTTAGCCTCACTCGGCCTCCCTAGTTCTAGAGATTGAAACTTTGAAGGATTGTCCTATTAACACTAGTCCTCTACGTCCTTTTCTGATTGACCCAACTGTTCAGACTAAGTTGCAGTGGTTAAGAGCATACTTTGGATTTCAAGTCTTGGTAAATTTTATTTAAATTTAAAATGTGAGTAATTAACTGATCTACAGCCCAAGAGTCTCTTTTCCACACACCAGAAGGTGCAGTACTTCGGGAAAGCAAGGTCTCAAATTTTATTACAAAATGTGAAAAATTGTAGAAAATGACAATGCATGAAATCAGAAAACTAATCTATACAGTCCTCCGTGGACGGATTGTGTGTTTGTGATGTTATCTAATTACTATTTGCATAAAAGAAACTAAGCTTAAGAAAAAAATTACAAAAATGCAAAAAAAACTGGAAAAACTCTGATCCCCCCTGGGGGATGGGGGCAGGCGCTGGAATAGCCTGCTTTGGTCTTTTTATTTTTTAGTTACATCAACCCAAATGAAGAAATATTGTTGTTCCTTTATGAAATAGGCACCAAGACAGTTTACAAATGCTAGAAAGAAAGAGGGAAGGTAAAACTAGCTCTCCTGATGGTCACGAAAGCTTCCAAATTTCAGTTTTTGACCATTTAATTATTCAAACTGTTGTTGTAAATGTAACTTTGGAAGATATTAATTTGTATTTTATTATTTATTATTATTGTACCTCCGTCGGAGATGTTTTTCCTCTGTTCGAGGATGTCATTATTGAGTTTGGTCATGCAAGATTATTGAGGTAAAACCTCCATTGTAAGTCTGGGCATTAGATCTCCAAAGGTCAAATGTAAATTGTATTATTGAGTTTCCCTAGGACAGGTCGGCCCAGTTAGGTTAGTGAGGTCGGCCCTATTAGGAAAAAGGTCACCCACACATAAAGTATAAATAGAGAGGCTTGCTCTCTCATTTGGACACAACACTCACTCAAGCAAGTTCGCATAAGGAGAGAGAAGACAAGTTCGCTGGAGGAGAAAGAGAGAGAGCTGCAGAAGATATCTTATATTTTGGTTTTTCTATCTTGCTTGATATTGTACTAGCCAACTCAAAATTGGTCCTGCACATACCCTCCTTGTACAATTTGGTTGAGGCCGTACACTATTTGGAAGCCCTTGGAAACTAGCTTCCTCACTAAGCCAAAATTGCCAATCCTTCAGTCTCGCTTCCCAAACTTGCTTCTATTCATTCGTATGATTGTTAGTGGCACCCCATTGAACACTGGGAGCAGAGGTGGTTCCACACAAGTCCTGGGGTTGACACCTTGCAGCCATTGGTCTAACCAATGGAGGCTCCTAAGCGTGATGCACTCCCGGATGTGCCAATGTTCAATGTGCTAGGAAATCCACCTCATCCCCAATGATATACATGAAGGAATGCTGAACCTTGCATCTCTGTACAGTTATGCAGACCACCTACAGTGATGTGTTGCAGAGCCTTTGCCCTACCTGCACAAAACCATTCCATCCATGACCATCTTCATCACCCTTGCTCTTTCACTAGTCAAATTTGACTAGCGCTCACTGTTTCAAGTCTAACTTTCTCCCAGAAGGTCCAATTCACAAACCGTAAGTTGCTGTAGAAACCCGAGACTCTGTAGAATCCACCCCAAGTGGTTTTACAGAAAATTGAGTCTCCTAGGTACCTTTTTGGGCCGTTTGGAAATCGTTACCTTGTGCTGTCCCGCATTGCCATACTCACTCCAAATCACTCCAAATCATTCCGAAACCACTCCCACTCCGCAAATAAGTTTTTGATGTCTGCATAAACCTGCAAACATGCGTAACAGAGGTCAGTAACCTATCCTAAGTTTGCCCCAAGCCTCCTTCACCCTTGAACCTAGCCCCCTTTGGCCTAGTTTTGAGTCCTAGGAGTTAGTGTGCCAAATTTCTGGTTTTGGTACATTACAATTATTTTGAGTGCATTTTGCCTTGAAGTGGCCTTCATGTGGTATTTTAATGTTTTTCTAGTATTGTTCCTAGGAGGAATTACTAGATCTAGATTCCACTAAATGAAATTTTATTGTAAAGGAGATGGAGCTCAAATCTATATAAGGATTTGCACCCTCCATTGTTATTCATAGTTGGATTAATGAAGAACACCTCTTTTGAGCCTAGTTGAATGTCTTACGAAGATGAATGTGATTGTAAGGGTTTCTATGTAAGTGGGGCTTCCAGTTTCTCTCATATTGATGAATATATATTGCTGGAAATTACATCAATAATTCTGCTGCAGTAAGGGCTTCATATAGGTTAGTTATGTCATTGAAGGAGGAGGTTGGATGGGGTCTTTCCTATTTAACTCTTTTGCTGTTTGATCTTTCAAGTTGAATCATAAATGTTGTGTCATTTCATGGAAAGAATGTGTTTTCAGCTTGAAGTAAGATCACCTCTGTGTTAAGCATGTGCATAAATAGAGCACCTTTGTAAGGGCCTACAAACCTTTATTTCTAGAAACCGTATTTGTCATTCATAGGTGAGATTTTGCATGCTGTAACAGCACTTCCCACTGAACACATTCATCTATTTTCAGCCCTCTTGGTTTCCTTTATTGACTCTACCTGTCCAAGTTGGATAGGCACTAGTCTAGGTCCTCCATCCACTTTATTTTCCCATACCATAATTTCCATTTTGCTAGAGTTAACTCTTCATATCACCTTGAGCTACCATGACATAGCTTTAGTGATTCTATTCTAGGGATACCCTCCTTGTGCCTGAGGAGAGCTGGTTTAAAGCAAGAGGGAATGTTGTTGTGGTGACAATGAACAACCCCTTTTAGTTCCCTCAAGGTTGTACTTGTGCTTTGGGGATTTATCACTTGAGTGCCACTTTGGGCGGCCACACCTTGTAAACCATCTCCATTTCACAATTGTTATGAATCTATGTGATTAATCACAACACATAACCAATGGCAGTGATAACATACCCACACAAATTAGAAGAGGTGTTTTAATGTGGAACAAAATCCCAACATTGGGATATGCCACTATAGCAAGATAGCATGTAACATCACATAGACAACAACCACAAGCTGCATACGACCCACAAGGCACTACACAGAATTGCTGGTGATGTTAGCTATGGATTGAGGGAGGATGCTATTACATCAATCTGGGGACTTGCATCTGAGGGTCAGTGTCTGGGTTGGCAAAGCTTTCGTCAGAGTAGTAAGCATATAAAAAAATCAAGCATTTGCAGGATGCCCAAGTGTGATACAATGATCAATTCATGTTTGCTATATGGACAATATGTTATACAAGGATAAATAGGATAAATATTAATTGTTGTAATCGTATTTGGAGCTATCTAAACTTGAATAAGAAATCTAACTTCTGTTTAGGTTTTTTAAAATTTAGTGAAATGGTCTGAGTTGCAATATGATTGCTTGGATTTATCTATCTTGTTTTTGGTAAATAAAGAAGTATTTATATTAGTAATAGATATATAATTTATTGTACAAAATTGGGGTTTGCAGGAATCTCGCGATAATCAAAATTTACTGTCATATATATACTTTTAGTTTCAGGTTATTTCAATAATGAAGCATAAACACTATTTTTGGCCTTCATATATATACTTGGAATTTCTGGCCTTCAAAATATTCTGTAAATATCATAAAAATATAAGCAGTCTTCTGCCAGGTTTGTAGGATGAACTTCATATCTTCTTTTTTCTGCGGCTGTCTTCCGATAGCTTTTATTTGTATTTATCTTGATTTTGCTGTCGCTGGCTATACAAAACTGGAAGTGCTTTTGATTCTCTAGCTTGTATATGCTAGCTGCCTTTTACCATTTTATATACATATCTACTAACTACTATAGATGAATATAGCAAACTATATATGACTGACAGCATCCATTAACATTTTGTATTCATCTATTTTGTGACATTCTAGAATCTAAACTGTTTTTGGCTTTCCTAATCTTATAATCGTACGTATTTTTGTTTTAAATCGATATATTTTAATCTAATGTTGTTTTCAATTAGGTCTTGAGACGGCTTGCTCAAAACCGTGAAGCAGCAAGGAAAAGTCGTTTGCGAAAGAAGGTATGCTGAGGATATAGTCTTGGTGATGCATCAAGGATAATAACAACACATATTTTGGGAGGTGTGAACCCTTGTCTATGTTGGGACTGTATTTGGTTTATTACTAAAATGTTTTATATGACAGGCTTATGTGCAACAGCTTGAAACAAGTCGAATAAAGCTGAAACAAATTGAACAAGAACTGGAGCGAGTCAAGCAACAGGTGATGTACATACATATGCTGTTGTATGTTTAATGAATGCGTATTGTAATTCTTAATCTTGTGTCTAAACTTTAATTTATTGTACTGTAATATCTTTAAATGTAGGGAATTTCCATTGCTGGACATTTGGGCGATCATGCAAATGGATCAGGTAATATAGATAATAGTCTTTTGTACATTTCCATGGCTAAAGTATGCATAATTTTGCAATATATTTGTTACAATCATTTTAGGTGATTAACACTGTCTCTATATTCTCAATCTTTTCATTTCATGTGTTTGATTTGCAACATTTTGCAGATTGACTTTTGAGTTATTGAGTGAGATACAAGTGAATGCTATGCCAAGGTTGATTGATTTATACAATAATTTATGTTTCATTCTCTCACTTGTTAACAATGGTTTAAAAATTAGCTATTGTTGGCACAAAATGAGTTATCTTTTGATTTTTTGACCATGTCAAAGAAAAATGACTAATTAGTGTTTAGATAAGGAAAATCCCATCATAAATAGGTTACCTTAGAATGAAATGATAGGGATTTGTTTTGGAAAATGCTGCATATGTTACATTATGAATTAAGATACGGGTACATCAAGATCAGTACACTGAAGAGTTGAAGAACAGTCATACATATCTACATAAGCAAGGGGAATAACATATCTGCTTTGGTCCTGACTTTAAGATTACCTACATCTTTTCTACAGATGTCAATCCCGGTTGAAAACTAAATATCCAAATCTGATCTACTTGAGCAAAGTGGTCTTGTGAAAAGTTGGCCAATAGTTTCACGACCATAAGAAAGAAACCTTCGTTAGATGAATCATGTTCCACACAGCCCGATAGTTTGTAGAGTCATCCGCTTTTCCTCATATTACCAGGCAAACTAGCAGGGCTAGTGCCCAATAAGCACATGCAAGGGGTTGTGACCCAATGTCACCTTAGTCACACCCTTTAACTTCTTTGGAGTGTCTTGACCTCCAAGGGGAGAGCCCTTTACATCTGAAAGCACTTGAAAAGCCAAAGCCAAATATATATATGCTATTATATTAGTGATCAGTGCCTTTAATGGATAGTTAACAAGATAACATTCACTAATATTGCATGAAACCAGCATAAGCATGTGCACCAATATTTAATAATGTATAATCAATCAATTGGATACAATGATATCCAACAGCAAAACAGTACACTTAGGTCAAGAAAAAGGTTTATCCACTAAATATCAAACAGTAATTAGGGCCTTCAAATTTGTACCAAACAGTAGATAAAACTAATTTTTGAAAGAGCAGTTCTGTAGCAATTTGAGCAATTTCACTTTTCTAAACCAGATCTGATCTATTAATTCTGTAGCACACAAAACAGTGGCAATTCAAGCCTATAGGTTAACCTTTATTAAACAACAGTCATGTGCCTCTTTCACAAATGTATTCTATTTAATATTAATCTCTTTCTGTGCTTCTGTATGTGACAGGTTTAGGGCAGCAGTGAGATGGACAGGCTGCAAATTTTGGGCAGACCTGGGATAAAGATAGGAATAGGCTGGAAGAAAGGAAGGAGGGGCTGTTAATGCCCAACAGAAGGCTGCCAAAGAGGATGAAAGGGAGGCCTAGCCTTAGAAGGCAAGGCTGAGGCCTGAATAAGGTAGCCCGAGGTCATGAAGAGGAGGGCCGAGGGCTGGAATGGAAGAACCAAGGGCTAGAATGGAGGGCTGAGGGCTTAAGGGAGAAGGCCGAGGGTTTAAGGGAGAAGGCTGAGGGCTGCAACAGGGGTTTAAGGCCTGAAAAGGGGAGGCCGAGGCCTTTAAGAAGCAAGGTAAGGGTAGGTTAGGGTTTAGGCTATGCAAAATTAGGGTCTTTTTAGGGTTTTTACCTAAAGAAGGCCTAAATTATCATGAAAATGCAATATTTACATATGAAATGCAAGTAATTTGATGAAGTTTTGATAAAACAAGGGTTTTAATGGATGAAACCCTAAACCCTAGGCCTAGAGGAGAGGTGACCAGCCTCCCTCTTGGACTGATTTTTCTCCTAGTCTCTAAACTAGGGCATCCTACAACGACCCAAAGGGTTCGTTGTGGGAGCCTAATCTAGGGCAAATTCAGAGATCCAAGGCCAAACTAGGAAAAACCTCTTATAGAGAGCTTTTTCCACCATGCAAAGTTGATAGAAGGCAAAAAAGAAGCCCAAAATTAGAAAAAATGCAGCTCTATGGCCACCATTCAATCATCAAAGAAGCAAAACCCACCTACCTTCACCAAGAAAGATCAAACAAGACTTACTTGAGCTTTGTGTTATTCCAACAATTCCTAGCATTCACCATGCATGAGTAAGAATCTTAGAAAATCATCCAAATTTGATCCACAAGACAAAGAAGACAAATCACCAAGAGGTGCGCATCACTTCCAAGAGGCTAATTAGGGTAAAAGAGCAACATAAAGTATTTTATCCCATGAGTTATTATTTACAAATGAGTGAGGAAAGGTTTATTTATATAGCCTTACATCCTCACTTTTACAAATAACCAGGCCGACAAGCCAATATAATGTCAATGTAAAAATATAACATAAAATAATATAAAATAGTTTAAGACATGGGTAACCTGGGGTATTTTCCCCTTAGGTGACAAAAAAACTGACCAAAATAGATAAAATTGAGCAAATGGCTCCACTCCGAAGATGGAGTGAGCAGGGGGGGAACATCATGCCCCATCTAACCCCAAATATGCTGAAGAACCTGTTATCACATATATAGTAGCCGGGCTACCATACATTATTTTTCTGATTCCAGTACACTATTAAGCCAGTTCCCTTACATTGAGATGCTGAGATGAGCATCTATATTGGATCACTATCAGATTTTGGACAGCAGTATGTATTCCCCATGCCATGACTGAGTCTCAGGACACTCAGAGAGATGACCGATGTGGCCATTATACCAGTTGTACAGAGCAGTCAGTAGTGCCCAGAGTTACAGCAGCAGTTTCAGAGGACAGATGATGGTACAGGTGATGAGCATTTAGGTATATGACTCAGCAGGTATATCATTGTGTTATGGTTATATTGCTTTTATATTTATTCTTAAAGCATGTCTTAGCACCTAATGTCATGATATGGCGATCATATAGATATGTGGACTTGGTTGATCATATTATATATATTATATTGTCCCTACTCAGACTTAGAAGTTCACTATTCATACTCATTGGTTTTACCCTCCTTAGGAAGAATAGAGGTGATCATTCCACCATACCTTGGCTTGCTAGTGTTGGCTCCATTATTCATTGTCTTCACCCATCCATTGCCTACCTTTTAGTTTATCACCCTGACTTGCTACTTGACTAGTGGCATGGAGGACTTTTCCCCATTGTAGCCTTTGTATTGGATGAGCTTCCCTGTTTACTGTGTCTCGGCTCTGAGTTGGTGACAAAACTTACCTTTGGTGAGTTGGATTGTAGGCCTAAATCATTCTGGTCGGTTGTCCCGATGTTTGGCATTGGCTCGAACTCCCCCTAGTCACTTGAGATGTTGTTGGCTAAAACCGAAAGCTCATGTACTATTTATGGAAACTGATAAATTCGCCCATGGAAATTAAAAAGGGCAAGAGCGATGAACTGCTGAAAAATACTCCTCGAAGAGTATAAGAAAGGTCCAAAAAGCAATGATTCTTAAAAGCTATATCTAAACAATTGCTGACCTTATATATGTATGAAAAACATGCCCTGGATGCAAGCTACAACTAGTTGTGCTTATCAGCACACCTGAGATCTGAAGGGTTATGTAGGCCAAAAAGGCCATGAAATGAAATTGAATGATCCTAATGAAACTGGATCAACTTGATGTAGACATGATGCCTAAGTTGAATAAGCACTCTCTAAACAACTTATCCATTTGTGAGACACCGCCATTCCCTGTGTTGTTGCTCATTCAGTATATACTATGGTGTGTATTCCCTTTCCCTTTTCCAAAGTGTCACAAAGTTAAGTCAGTCAAGTCATCCCTCAGCCTAGCCAGTTATTTTAGCCTTCACCCTTCACTAGCAAATTGATCACAGCTATGAAGTGAGTATGATCTTGAAAGTCTAGTCTGAGTAATAATAAGTAATGACATTATATATTTGGATTTAGATCGCCAGTAATGATTACTTTGTGTTATAATTGTTATTTGAATAAGTTGTAGAGCATGCATTAACCTTTGACACTTTGCAACAACTTCTGGTGATGGTCTGAGTTATATTTGGTCATGTTGACTTGGTCAAACCTAGTTTGACCAAGGTCAACCATACGACATGAGATGGTTAGACCTTGTGATGATATGAATAGATGATATATGGTCTATGTACATGTACATGATGATTCTATGCAGCAGCTACAGGGTTATGATGATGATTCATGGTTTACAGCAGTATTTGATCATTTACAAATTATTATTATTTGACCTGTTCCGGTATGTTGGATATATATTTTGATCATGCAGAGATTCATATGGTGTATGAGTACACATCTTGGATAGATTTGGACCTTCTGAGTCCAATGAGACAGTCTGTTTTCAGTTCCGGGCACTTACAGTGATGATTGAGCCTCAGTAGGCTATCCCAGTGCAGTTTTGGTCTGTCAGAGACCCTGTCAGAGCAGATGTGATTTTTATCCGGTTGACCTAGGGCGCTGTGCTTGGAGGGGGTGGTCCAGCCACTTGTTTACCATATTACCCCCCTCCCGGACACACTGGTGCCCTCACCTTGATAGCGCAGGCACTCCAGGGGGTAGTTTGGGGCAGTTTCATGCTTCTCGAGGCATTTCAGGATTGGTAGAAATGGCTATTGAGGAATTCGATTTGGGCTACTGAGGCAATGTCTTGGCATGGGATGATCAGTGATGATGGATTGATGTCCTCCACACCTCCTCCGGCAGTTTCAGCTTCATCGGGACTTGCATCCATCACTTATGGCACATTCTGATGATTTCTGAGGTCTTTTAAGGCCTACTATTTGTCCATAGAGGCACGATTTGGTATATTGATGACTATTTTATTATTATTGTGCTATGGGGATTGACCAAGGGTGGCTAAAATTACCCCTTGGACCCACCAAAAGCTTCTTATTATATTTTGTCATCATGATTTGGTGGGATTCCCCTCTTCTAGGGCGATTTTGTCCACTTATGTTATATTTTATGAGTGATCCATGTATTTTATTGTTGAGCTCATCTCAACCATTGATTAGACTTTTGTATCTTTTAATCTTAGCCACTCATTCAAAAAGTGGTTAAGATTTTGACGCCTCTCCTTCCTATTTAAAGGAGAGAGCTTCTCATTGTAAAGGGACTGGTGGCTCTGGATTATTGGAATAGAAAATTATTATTGCATCTATCTCCAGTGTTGTGGTGAATGTTTTTGGTGTTCGTTCGTTGGTTTTTCCTTTGCACTGAGTTATTGGAGATCTTGTTTGCCATATCTTTTGTACCGTGTTTTTTGCATCTACAGGTGGAGGCCGATTTGCTTTAAGGAGGAAGTATTGGTAGGGGAAGACTCTCCCTACTTCTTCTTTGGATCTCTTCATTGGTAACAGGGAGTATTACTGTCCTAGGACCTTCTATTCTATGTTATCATTGCATTTTACTTGTATTTCCTCCATACTTGACCTCTCTGATTGAAATTTATTTTCCTTGGATTGACAGGTAGAGGAGGGTGCACTTGTGGGCTAGGGCATCAATTTGGCAAGCAAAATCAAGAATTTCTCATTTGATCTCTGCGGGAATCTTCCTCAACATCAAAGCATCTCTCTTCATCACTCAGGTATGATCTCAAGGTAAGTTCTATCTCCATGATCTATCCACTTGTCCAAAACATTTAAACCCTAATTAATCAAAACCCCATTTTTACATTTTTCCAGATCTACTAAGATCTAGTTGCTTCTTGGGTAAAATATTGAAAACCCACCTTTATAGTATCCACTGCATCCCGGATCTATAGTTTGGTGAGGATTGGCCTCCATTTGACCCTCTTCCCAAGGCATTTAGCCTCTCCAAGCAAGGGCGCACTTCCTAGTTTGGTGGGTTGACTTAGATCTAGTATGTGGGTAGTTGAGATCCCGCTTGATTCGTGATCTACACATCCAATAACCTACCCCCAGATTGTCACTTTTCTGATTTCTACCTTGTGGGCCCTATTCCACATTTTAAGGGATTTAATCCCCATTTTGGACCACTTGGTATCTTTAAACTCAGATCTAGTAAGATCTAGCCATCGGATTGCCTTGAAATTATAGATCCACATCCTCACTTGATCAACCTACTCGGATCTAAAGTTTGGATGTCATTGGACTTGTCTTGATCCATTTATCCCACATTTTAGCCTCCTTGGGTAAAGTCGCACCACCTTGGAGAAGTGAGTTGGTCCACTTCTAGGACGTGGGTACTTGAGATTTTTGTGGATTTGGAACGGGCATAATTCAAAACCTAGGTCTAGTAGGTCACTTTGTCAAATCTTGCCTTGGGGATAACATTCCTTGTTTTAAGGGATTGTGGTCCACTTAGGTCAAATCTAGATCTAAACCTATTCATCCATCAAGACTTTAATTGCCCACTTATCTCATGCAATAGGAGTCCTCAACCACAAGTTAACTACACTTTGACTCCATTATCCCAATTCCCAAGGCATTGGTCTCTCTCATGCAATAGGAGTCCTCAACCACAAGTTAACTACACTTTGACTCCATTATCCCAATTCCCAAGGCACTGGTCTCTCTCCAAGTCAATTCGACTTTCCTAGATTGTTGGATTAACTTGTGGTTTGACCCTTGTGTGGTGAACTAAACCCTTTGATGCCATCATACTTCATGATCAAGCTTTGTCACTTGTACTAGTTAGTCCCAATTCAACCCTAAACTACCCTGCATTGGACACGGTTCCCAAGGCAGTGGATTTTCTCACATTGAGCTAGTACTTTAATCCTGGATCCTATTTCACAAATCATAAGTCACTCTCACATCAATAATGAACCAAAGCTATACTCATTGAACCCCTCACTTGTCTTGTGACTTCATCCTAAGGTCTAGGATAAAGCATACACCTTACTTCACTTAGAATTAACTTGATTTGGTGTCTTGGTTTTGATCTCTCCTGTAGGGAGTAGATCGGGTCTCCCCCTTTGTTGTCTGGGCTAGATAACATAAAGGGAAGGTTGCCTCGACTGGCGTGACAACCATATACTGGAGGTCAAGGTGATCGTGGTTGCACCTTTTGAGTTGCCCTTCCCTATTGCCATCCATGAGTGGATACATCCATAGGGGTAACTACAGTTTAGGTGATAACAGAACCCTCAACATCCCCCCTCAATCATGCTTGTAGGCCTGGGAGACAAGATGACGTCATCACTGTGTAGGGCCTAAGGAGAGAGGGCGCTCTGCTAAAAAGGGGCCAGGAGGGGTGCCTGAGGTGACTGGAAGAGGAGGCAAGTGCCTCCGAGTGAAGCACTGTCACTAGTGAAGAGATCAAGCAAGAGGTCATGTGACCAATTAACCTGCCCCTAGGAGACCTGGACACCAACCTCAGGGCTGCAATCCCCATAATGAGGCAGTCAACAATGCCACTAACCCATAGTACTCCTAGAGGGATAATTAAGGGGTCTGGCCATAACCACCTCTCAAAAATGTAGATAATACCTCCATCGTGGCCTTGAAAATGAAAATGACCCCTCTCCTTAGGCAGACATCTGAAAGTGAGCTGGTACTGGTACAATGTAACACCTCAAACATGATATCTTTCCCATGTAGAGGATCTATAGTGAGAACATTATCCTCAATAGGTTTCCAACCTAAAATGTTTTAGCAACTTTACAATTCCAAAAAAGCTATGCTCAACATCAATACAATGTGTTGCATGTCGATGCTTAATTACACTAAGACATAGACTTACTCCTTTTTATTTTAGTTAAGCTCTTATAACAAATCAATACAATGAAATGCACAACAAATTTTAAATGTTTACTACTTGGTCCTTTGTATCCAAGCATTCCAATTTCCAACACTCCTTTGGCTTCATAAGGGCCACTGCCACTATCTTTGTAATGTTCTCTGGATCATCAAAGATATCTAGTGGCATCCCATCCAAGCCTAGTTGCAATCTTGTACTCTCATCCCTCTGAGTTGGCAACAAAACTCGCCTTTGGTGAGTTGGATTTTATGCCTTTATCATTCTAGTCGGTTGCTCTGATGTGTGGGTTAGATTTGCGGAAGTCCCCCTAGTTGCTTGAGTTGTGTTGGCTAAAACCTGAAGCAAAGTTGTACTACATATGAAAATTATTGTATATCTTGTGCAGCCCAATGAAAAGGGCTATGAAATTGAAGTGAAATTCAAATGTTATGAAATGTAAATGCACCCCGGATGTAAGCTGCGATTAGTTGTGCTTATAAGCACATGTGAAATCCTAGAGGGGTCATATTAGACCTAAAAAGCAATGGATAAATGTATGCTAAATCTAAAAATTGCTGGCCATGAAATGTAATGAAATGAAAGGTCCTAAAAAGCAATGGCTAAATGTATGCTAAATCTAAAGACTGTTGACCTTATGTGAAACTTTCCTCATTGAGCTTGCGGGTTATGACATGAGATGGAGCAAGGGACAGCTAATTCTAAGTGTCCCCTAGAACCTCATGTTACGGTTAGCTAGGCACCTAGTTCACGGCGGTTCTAGTAGTAGACAACTTTTGCCAAGGTTGAATAAGCACCTCTCTGAACAACTTATCCATTTGTGAGACACCGCCATTCCTTGTGTACTCCTTGTCCAACACATGCTTAAGTGTATAACACCATGTCCCTCATCCAAAGTATCATAGTGTCAAGTCAGTCAAGTCATCCCTTCAGCCTAGCCTTGTGTCTTTAGCCTTCACCCTTTTGCTAGCAATCTGATCATGTTTACAAACAAGTATATTCTTGAGATTCTTCTTGAAGGTAATTATTTAACTAACCTATGATTACTTATTAACTGCCAGTGAAATGATGCTCAATACTCTAGAGTCTTGCTATGAAAATGATTTAGAGAGCATGTCTTAACTACTTGCACTTGCAGCAGCATGGCTTTGGTAGCCAGGGTCATATTTTGATCAGTTTGATCGGTCAAACATAGTTTGACCAAGGTCAACCTTGGGATCCGTGATGAGATGGACCTCTTTATGTATGGTGTTGATCTATGGTCTTCTATATACCTTTGTGATGATTCCATATGATGGGCACAGGCTTCAGATGATGATTGATGCAGTTTGTCATGATTATTATTATTTCCAGATCATCATATTTTTACATTGTTCGGGTATGGTGGACCCTATAGATGATCCTACAAGTTATCGTGACGTGTATGAGTACTCATCTCTAGTGGATTTGGGTCTTTTGGATCCATTGAGACACTTTCTATCAGTTTCAGGCACTCCCAAGCATGTTACGAGCAGTTTTCCACCTGTTGACCAGTTTGGCCATGCTGATGTGGCCTGTCCAGCCAGAGCCTTGGAGGCTAGTCATTGCCTAGGGCGCTACAGGGGAAAGGGGTGCTCCAACCACTTGTTTTTACCATATTACCCCCCTTCCGGACATGATGGCACAGTCAGTTTGACAGGGCAGGCACCTGATAGTCAGTTATGGGTAGGTTCAGGGTTTTCAGGAGTATAAAAAAATGGAATAAAAAGGTCATAAAGGAATTCGATTTGGGCAATTGAGGCAACATTTTTTAATGAGGTCTGCTTCGAGGTCATCTATGGTGTATCCCACTCCTTCTAGATCAATTTCCAGCAGTTAGTGGGGTCCACACAGTCAGCAGGATGTCTTTTGATGCATTTTTCTCAGATTTGGGGGACAGGATTTGATCATTTGTGTACTTGGACGTCATTGAGTCTCATGTTATATTATTGTGCGATGGGGTGATGCTAGTGAAGGGAAATAATACCTCCTAGCCCCACCAAGTGCTCCTAGTCACTTGCTCTAGTCATCTTATGTGAGACACACTTGTATTAGTCTCCCCTAGTCATGAGATCATCCCCCCTAGGGTCTTTTTAGGCATGACGTCATCTCTTTAGTGAGTGATCCATGTCATATGTTGCATTGGCTCATCTTAGCCATTGATTATATTGTTGTATCTTTTGATCTCAACCACTCATTTCAAAAGTGGTTTAGGGTTTTGTTCTTCCTCATCCTATTTAAGGAGGAGACCCCCTATTGTAAAGGCACCTTAGGGCTCTGGAAAACTTGGAATAAAATACTATTTTTGTAGATCTACTTCTTGGCTTTGATTGTGATGCTCTTGTACATGATTATACATCTTTTTGCTTTAGACATATTTGCTTGTAACAGGTGATTTTGACCGCTATAGAGGGAGGCTGAATTGACTTGGGAAAGGAAGGCGAATTGCTTGAAGGGAAGATTGTGGGCTTCTCTCATCCCCCTTGGGCATGACGTTTCATCTTGAAGGGAGTTTTTCAATTGTGCTTTGTCCATTGATTTGCTTCTTTTGATATGGCATGCTTAGATCTCATTTATCTATGGATCAAATCTAACTTATGGTAGTTTGTTTGACAGGTTGAGTGAGACGTTTTTCCTCCTAGTGCTTGGACGTTTTTTTCTTGGAATCACTTGGATCTAGCTTGGAATTGTAACTAAATGCAAGGATCATCTATGTGCATGGTAGCCACAAGCTTTTGTGGTAAGATCTACAAGGTACATATCCATTTCGCTTGTTTTCTATCCTATTGGTCATAAAACCCTTAAAATCAAAACCCTAGTATTTTTTATTTTTCATATCTATGGAGATCTAGGAATCACTTGGGCTTAATAATTAAAACCCACCTTAATAATCATCTTAACTATCCCGATCTATAATTTGGTGGACATCCGACTCCATTTGCCCCTCCATCTAAGGCACTAGTCCTCCTTGAGGCAAGTTGCACTCCTTGGGTTAGTGGTCTTTTGCTAGATCCCACACGCGGGTATTGCTCATTCCTTCTCGAATCCATAGATCCATGCTAAACATACCCCCTCGTGCCATCTCACTTTGATTTTGACCTTGTGGGCCCCATTTGGACCATTTTCCACTTTTTAAGGGTCAACCCCACTTGGGTACCTTTCTTTGGCATTAGATCTATTTAGATCTACTATCCCTAATCCATAAGTGACCCTATCTTACACTTGGTTGAACCTTTGTCACCTCCTTGAGCCTCTTCAACCAAGCCCTAACCACCTTGGGTTCATTTATCATCTTAGATCTAGATCTTGTTTCATCTTGGTCTCCTACTCTTTCATCATCACATTTCCCTAGGAGGTCTAGATTGAATTTGCTAGCCTTCATTGGCTAAGCTAGGGTCTCCCCCTTGGTCTTGCTTAGGCTTGATCTAAAGTGAAGAGTGCCTCGGTTAACGTGACACCCATCTTGCATTGGGAACTATGGCATCTCTTGGGTCACCTCTTTAGTTGTCTACACCTCTACCATCCTGGATGGGATACCTTTAGAGACAACTACAAGTTGTGTGATACTGATAACCAGCGCACGGTAGGGAAACTGACTATTCCTACCTTTGATGGGACTCAGAGTGGCCCAACGTGGAATTGGGTATAGAAGTTGGACACTTACTTCCAACTCAACCCCATGATGGAGACAAATGCCATTAAGTTGGCTACCTTGCATTTGGACGAGGAATCCCATGAGTGGTGGTACCACGGGCTAGTGACATTGGGTCACAATACCGTCACCTCTTACATAGATTTTAGACAAAGGCTCATCGAGCGCTTTGACAGGAAAGACCCCGAGGTGCATTTCAGAGAGCTAGCACAACTCAAACAGACAAGCAGTCCAGAATCATTCATATCAGAGTTCCAAAGGGTAGCAGTAATGGTGACAGACATTTCAGAGAGCAGGTTAATTATGTTGTTCATCGAGGCCCTCACCGAACCCTTATGTGGATGGGTTAAGGCTTATAGATCCACCACTCTGTCAGATGCCAGCAGTCGTACCAGAGATTTACAGGATTCAGTTCCCCAAAATAAGTTTCCTCCCAGAACTAATTTTACTATAAAAGAAAAGGAGAGGAAACCCTTCCAAAACGAATGGCCCAAGAAACAGTGGATGGATAACGATACTCGCCAGGACCTTCGAAGAAAAAAACTATGTTTTAGTTGTCAGGAATCATGGGTACCAGGTCATAGGTGTTCAGGAAAGGGCAAGGCTCACTGCATAGAGGTATACTCCGACAGTGGAGAGGATGCGGAGGAGGACCAGGAAAAGGGAGAGGCAGTTTATGCAGCAGAGGATGAGCAGTCTCCTGAGGGGACATAGGGAAGTGTCATTGATACATTATCTGGAGTTCCTAGATTTCACACTCTCCGGATCAGAGTTGTCATACAGGGCAATAGGGTTGGAGTGTTGATTGATGGTGGGGCATCCCACAACTTTATTGTGCTGCTTGGATAAGGAAGGGTATTCCGACTAAGAGATTTGATGGATTTACCGTATCTGCAGCAGGTAACCACACCATGGAGTGTAATCAAAGGAGTCCAAAATTGAACATGACTCTAGGGAACTATATAGTGACAAAGACATTTTATGTGGTTGACATACCATACACGAATGTGGTATTGGGAGTTTAGTGGCTTTATTTCATTGGAAAGTATTGTACGAACTACCAGACCATGGAGATGGAATTTCAGGGAACAAAAGGACAGAGTAGTTTTGAGAGGGATGAATACCTACCCTCCCAGATCATTGTCATCACACCGGATGGAGGCTGTGCTCCAACATGGAGACAGAGTGGGCAATAGAGTATTTGGTTATTTCCAGGAAGCCACCAGATAGAGCCACACAACATCCAGTAGACATACAGGCACTATTGCAGAAGCACATAAAGGTATTCGAAGATCTTCCATTAGGTAGGCCTCCAGATCGGGGATTTGAGCACATTATTGAGTTAGAGGAGGGGACTCAACCAGTCATCACTACTCCTTACCGACACCCCAAAAGATATAAAGATGAAATTGAAAATACGATCAAGGAGTTGCTCAAATTAGGTTACATAAAACCTAGCTCCAGTCCGTTTGCATCCTCAGTGGTGTTAGTAAAGAAGGATGGAACCTTACGCATGTGCATTGATTACAGGGCACTTAACAAGAAAACAATTAAAAACAGGTATCCAATCCCCAAGATCGATGAATTGATGGATGAACTACATGGGGCGAAATACTTCTCCAAAATTGACCTCCGATCAGGTTACCATTACATACGGGTTAGGGAACAGGATGTTCCAAAGACCGCTTTCTGATGTCACTACGGACACTATGAGTTTCTAGTGATGCCATTTGGGCTCACTAATGTACCAACTACTTTCCAGTCATGTATGAACAACATCTTCAAGGCTCAGTTATGCAAACATCTTCTAGTATTCTTCAATGATATATTAATTTACAGTCGGACTTGGGAATATCATTTAAAGCACCTTGATGAAGTACTTGGAATTTTAGAAGAACAATCACTATATGTCAAGATGTCTAAATGTGAATTCGGTATGCAAGAGATGTTATATTTGGGACACGTGATAGGAGCAAATGGGGTACAGGTACACTTGGAAAAGATTAGAGCCATACTGGATTGGCCTACACCTAAAAATGTGATAGAGTTGAGAGGATTTTTGGGCCTTTGCACCTACTACAGGAGGTATGTTAGCGGTTATTCACAGATGACAACCCCACTCACAGATCTTACTAAGAAAGGGGCATTCAGTTGGTCAGAGGCGGCACAACGGACATTTGAGAAAATGAAAAAATAATGAGTTCATGCCCAGTACTAGTGCTACCAGATTTTACACAACCATTCGTGTTAGAATGTGATGCCTCAGGAGAGGGTATTGGAGCAGTATTGATGCAGGGTAATCACCCTATTGCATTCGAGAGCAGAAAACTCAAGGACTATGAGCGCCACTATTCAATATATGACAAGGAAATGTTAGCCATTCTCCATGTGCTAACCAAGTTTAGACAATACTTAGTAGGTGGCCGATTCAAGATTAAGACATATCACAACAGCTTAAAGTACTTCTTGGAACATAAAGAATTGAATGAGAGGCAACATAACTGGGTGAGTAAGATTCAAGCATATGACTTTGAGATTGAATACATTAAGGGAAAAAACAATGTAGTATTAGATGCACTTTCTAGACAACCAACCACTTTATCTCTTATGAGCATTTCATCGGATTGGAGAGCTCATCTATTTGTCGAATACTCCAAAGATAAGTTTGCTTGCGAAATATTGGATGGACAGATTTAGGATGATAGGTACAGAGTGATGGATGACATTATATACTATAAGATCTAAATCTACTTAGTCATCGAGTCTGCACTTAAGAAAAAGATTCTACAAGCTTCTCATGACTCACCTTTAGCAGGACACTAGGGGTTTCTTAAGACTTATAGGCAGATTAGAGAGAGGTTCTCATGGAAGGGCCTCAAGAATGATGTGATGCAGCATGTGAGGGAGTGCAGTTTGTGCCAACAGAATAAAATTGAGCACACTCGCCCAACCGGTTTACTACAACCATTACCCATTCCCGAGCAAAAATGGGAAAGCATTTCAATGGATTTTATTACAGGGTTTCCCAAGGTACATGGTAGAGACCGTTTATACGTAGTGGTGGACAGGCTGACCAAGTTCGCTCACTTCTTTGCCATTCCTTCCGACTATTCAGCCGCACAAGTAGCCGATTTGTTTTTCAGAGAGGTATTCAGATTACACGGGTTACCTAAGACCATTGTTAGTGATAGAGACAACAAGTTCACTGGAGCCTTTTGGCAAGAGCTTTTTCAGGTTGGTTGGGACAGAATTGGCTATGAGCATGAGTTATCATCCATAGAGTGACGGACAGTCAGAGATAGTTAACACGTGGATTGAGGGATACTTGAGGAACTATGTAGCAGGTCAGCAGAGGACATGGATTAAATGGCTACACCTAGGGGATCACTGCTACAATACTACACACCATATGACCATCGGTATGACTCCCTTCAAAGCCTTGTATGGTTATGATGCCTTATCTTTTGCAGATCTGATATTTGGTGATAGCAGGGCTTCAAAAGCCAAGGAGTGGATTCAAGAAAGTCAAGATATTCTCAAGATACTCAAGGAAAACATACAGGTTGCTCAGAATCAGCTAAAAGTATATGCAGATAGACACAGGATTGAGCGCAGTTTTGAGGTAGGGGATTTGGTATACTTACGTCTACAACCTTACAGACAATCATCCCTCAAGAAGAAAGGAGCAGAGAAACTTAAGCCTCACTTCTATGGTCCTTACAAAATAATCCGAAAAGTTGGAGAGGTAGCATATGAGCTCGAATTACCTCAAGAAAGCAAAATTCATAATGTGTTCCACGTGTCTAACCTTAAAAAGGCGGTAGGTCAACAAATTGTTACTTCATCCGAACTGCCCCTCCTTGATGATGAGGGGCAACTGATTTTGGTTCCAGAACAAATCCTAGAGGTTCGAGAAAGAAAACTAAGGAACGAGATCATTAGAGAATACTTGGTTCAATGGAAAGAATTGCCTATAGAAGAGGCCACTTGGGAAGGAGAACAGGTATTACAACACCCAACATTAGAGTTGCTTGAGGACAAGCAATTTCGAGCGGGGAGGACTGTAATGTCCTCTTCTGCTTAAGCACTGAGGACCATCCCGTTAACCTATATGATTCCCATAGGTTCGAGCGGGCACTGACATTCAAGGGATTGACTGAGGATTGATGCCATTTAGACCATAAGAAAATCTTAAGCATGGTTATTAGATCATCAGTAGTTAAATAAGGGCCATAGGAACCAGGTTCCCCTGCATGCATAACATGCGAGCCATATTTCATGTTGCATGCACTAAAAATCCTTTATTGAGCTTCCATGCACAACAAAAGCACTACATGCAAGTGAACTGGAAATTAGAAGATAAAGCGACCTAGTCATGCAAAAGTTAGGTCAAAAGTTAGGTCAGGCTAGGTGAATGTTATAAAAGAAAGGTAAAGTGAGTAAGGCCTGCTTATATGATTATTGAATTGAGAAGTCGATTTGGAGAGCTTAGTGAGCCAATTAGGGTTGAGGGCACATCACTCAACCATTCAGTGTATTTTGGCAGTGAAACCTATCTGCCCTAGTCACTATCAAGGCTGGATCATCCATGTTCAGCATTACTACTATCATCCGGTAACAATCTTCAGTAGTTTATAGGTTCCAAGCGATATACAAACAAAATGAATTTGCTGTCTCTGCAAGGGCGCATTATACCAGTGAGATATCTTCATATCTCAACACACAGGGCTTGTTTCATCTGCATGCTGGCTCCATTCTTCCGAGAGCACCACTATTACCATATCCCTGGAAGAAGGGCTTCCTATTTGGACTTCATAGCAAGTTATCAGCATCTTCCCTTTTCAGAGGACGTCCTCTCTTGCATGTGCGACTTTCTCAGAGGAGGGCTCATGTTTTATGCCTCAGAGTTGGTGCATGGTTTGCATGCAGCTTCTATTGTGATCAGAGGGGGATTATAACCCTAGTGCACACCTCCGGAGCTATTTCCCATCAGTATAGCATCTATACCTCCATATCAAGACTGAAGAGGGCGCATTAATTACAAGGACACATTCTTGGAGGAGGAATACTCCATATCTTGGTCGTTCTTTGGCACAATTCTTGTGTGCTGGTCTCATATTGACGTACATCCACTCCTTCATCTGATGGTACGTACATGCATACTTTCTATCCCTATTTTATAGCATTTCTGATTATTTGGGTTATTTAGGGGTTGGCAAACCCATGCATCTGCATGCATGCTCATGCAATCATAGTTCAGTACATGCATTCATATTTACTTCAAGCATTGAGTCCTAAAGACTACTCGCAAGCAACATAAACTCCATAAACAGAAAACAATATCAGTTGGAATATTACACATTGCCACTTCATCATGTTGATTTTTGTACCTAGGAAAGTGTTCCCCTAAGGACTTTTTGCCTAAGTCACTTAAAAGGGGGAAATAAAGTGACCCTTGCATTAAGTGACTTGAGATGAGCATTTAATTAGATTTTAGAAAGTAAAGTCACTTTTTGGAAAAATTAAGTGATGTGAGTGAAATTATTTTTAAATGAGATTTAATGAGCATTTAATCTCATCCACTCATCCAACTCAATCTCCACCGTTGGATTAGAAGACCACTCACTTACCCTAGGGTTTTCACCAAAAAGGCAAGAGGAGGCAAAAGAGGTTCATTCTTGTGAAGAGAGTGAAGAGAAGAGAGCTGAAAAGAGGAGCACGAATTTCGAGGAGGTTGCTAGAGCAGTTTTGGAGCGACACGAAAATCAAGGTAGTGGTTTTTAGAACAACACGATTCCCAAGGTGACCGTACAATACGGATTGCTGGGCACAAGTTTCGAGAAAGATTTATGGGCACAAATCTCGAGAAGGCAGCATGGTTTTCTAGGCATGTTTTGGGGCACAACTCTCGAGAACAACAGGCTCGGATTTCGAGGCAGCAAACTGGGCACATATCCAGTATCCCGAGGACAACAACATAGATTTTGAGGCATTTAACAGGGCACATTTCTCGAGATAGTCAACACAGAAATAGAGGCAAACTGTACAACACAAATTTTGAGAAAAGGACAGCACAAAAATCGAGGACTATACAGTATGGATTTTTGTCCTTTTCTAGCATGAATTTCGAGGTCCAGATTTGCACAGAAATCGAGGCAATTTTTGCACTTATTTCAAAGCAGTCTGTGGGTGAAATTTTTTGGTTGAGATAAGTACATTTTGACTGAAAATTGTTGTACTGAAAATTGCTGAAGAAATATAAATTCTCTCTCTGACTGGTTTTCCCCTTGTGGGTTTTTCTAGGGCTATTGGCCAAAAATTTTATGAGTCTGAAATTATTTATGGCGTGCATGAATGTTTAATTTTTTGTCATTAAATGTGATTTTCAGCAGTGTTTTAAAAGTCTGGAATTTTAGTGTAATTTCTAGCCAATGCACAAAACTGGGTTGGGTATGAAACTATGAAAATTTGACGTAAAACCGAGTGGTTGAAATTCTCAGAAAACTTACATGGTATCAAAGCTTGGCGGCAAAAAACTAAACTTATTTCAGACATTCAGTGATTTCTTCTGTTAGTGGGAGGCACCTTGTTGAGTTGGCAGTGAGATAGCTACATGACTTAGGTTGGAGGATAGGCTAAATGGGACAGGAAATTTTGTTCCATGGAAAGCTAGGATAATGCTGATTTTGGAAGAGAATGAGTTATGGGATGAATTGGTAAACAGTACTACAACTCACCCTATTTAGATTCCTACTGCTACACATGCAGCTGCATTGTCAGCCTTCAACAAGAAAGACTGTAAGGCTAGAAGAATTATCTTAGATGTAGTTAAAGACCACATCATACCTCACATTTCAGGTAAGGACCGTGCATTTAAAATGTGGGCAACCTTGACTAGTTTATACCAGAGCATTAATGAGAACCGGAAGATGGTTCTGAGAGAGAAGTTGAAGGGTATAAAGATGAATGGTGGAGAGGGAGTGACATCTTACCTTACCAGGATATCTCAGGTGAGAGATGAGCTAGCAACAGTTGGGGAGGTAGTTTCTGACTCTGAGCTTGTGCAGATAGCAGTGAATGGGGCTTCCAAGCCTTGGGGTGCTTTTGTGCAGGCCATAGTGGGCAGGGAGAACTTACCTTCTTGGGATAGACTGTGGGATGATTTTGTACAGGAGGAGACCAGGAGAGGTCTTGTACAGGGCAGCTCTTCACAGGGTAGGGAGGATGAGGAGAATGTGGCATTGACAGCAAAGGGCGAGAAGAAGAAGAAGGGCCCCAAGCAGGGTGGGGTCAAGCAGCAGCAGGGTGCGCAGAAGAAAGACTTGAGTAAAATCAAGTGCTATGGTTGTCAGACATTTGGGCACTATGCTTCACAGTGTCCAAAGAAGAAGAAGAAGCAACAGACAACAGCCTCAGCGGAAGTTGATGATTTTGGAGAGAGATTTCAAAGAGAGTTTTCTCTCTGTGCTGGACATGTTGAGAGAGAGAGAGCCTCTATAGTTACCAACACTGATTTGGATATGTAGATGGAGTATTCTTTGTTGACTGGCCATCAGATAGGTGCATCCACCACTAGCACTTGGTATATTGACAGCGGAGCTTCGAGTCACATGACAGGTGCTCGAGAGATGTTCTTTGAGCTTTCACAGACAGGTACAAATGTGGAGGTTGTATTGGGAGATGACACCATTATCAGAGCAGTTGGTCATGGGGCCATTACCTTTCAGAGGGAGTCTATGAGTCCTATGATTTTGAGGGATGTGTTGCTTGTCCCTGGGCCGAAAAAGAACTTGGGTATCAGTTTCCACCATTGAGGATATGGGTTTTGGGGTTTGTTTCTTGGATGGACGAGTGCAGGTATTCCCCAAGACTACAGGACTATCTACCTCCATGGACATTGGGGTTAGATGTGGAAAGCTATACAAGCTTTTATTTCAGCCGCAACATGCTTTGGCACACAACAACAGCAGTGAGCTATGCGAGCTATGGCATCAGAGGATGGCCCACTTGCATCACCCAACTTTGAGATTGTTGAGGAGTATGGTTACAGGTTTACCAGAGTTCAGCACAGAGCAGAGTGTTGTTTGCAGGGGGTGTGCTTTGGGAAAGTACACCAAGACTGCTTTTCCGAGCAGTGACAGCAGATCAACAGGAGTACTTGATTTGATCCATACAGATATATGTGGTCCTATGTCATCAGTTTCTTTGACTCAATTTGAGTATTATATCTCTTTCATCGATGACTACTCCAGGAAGACCTGGATCTACTTCTTGAGGAGCAAGAAGTCACCCTTAGTATTGAGGATCTTCCAAGAGTTCAAAGCTCTTGTGGAGAATCAGACAGGGAGGAGGATTCGGGTCCTGAGATCGGACAATGGAGGTGAGTATACCTCCAATGAGTTGAGTTTTGCAGACAAGAGAGCATATAGAGATAGTTGATTGTTCCATACACTCCTGAGCAGAATGGAGTAGCGGAAAGGAAGAACAAGGCTATTCTGGGAGCAGCTAGAGCTATACTTCATGATCAGAGTCTTCCTTTCTTTCTTTGGGCAGAGGCATGCAGTACTGCAGTTTACCTGCAGAACATGAGTCCCCACCGTGCCTTGGGGAGGAAGACTCCTGAGGAGATGTTCACAGGCAAGAAGCCCGAGGTTGGCCATTTTCGCATATTTGGTTGCTTGACTTACTCTCATGTCCCTTCTGAGAAGAGGACAAAGTTTGATCCCACTGCAGAGAGAGGCATCTTTGTTGGCTATGATGAGATTTCGAAGGCTTACCGCATTTATCTTCTTGGACAAAAGAAGGTTGTTGTGAGGCGGGAAGTGAGATTTGAGGAGGAGAGAGTCTTCAGGAAGTCTAGAGAGTTGGAGCATGGGGAGCCATCGGCTTCCACACCTCAGGTGACACAGGTTTCTTCAATACAGATCACAGGTCCACAGGTTCCGGAGTGATTGGGTCACAGGTTACAGGAACAAGTTTTACAGGTTCAGTGGTTTAGCCAGCAGGTACTCCAGGGACAGATTTTGGTTCTCAGGTTACAGGTTCATCAATGATTAGTTCACGGGCTACTGGTCCACAGGTTGCTGGACCATCTGCTTCTGGTAATTCTTCAGATGAGGAGAAACCAGTGTGGGAGGAGCCTTCAAGGAAGAGGAAGCCTAAATGGCTTCATGATACCTTGGAGAAAGCAAAGGCATTTGGTAGGCCCCAAGAGGAGGTCAGGACAGTAGTGATGCCAGATAGATTGGGCATGGCTCTAGTTGCGAGTCTTCGTGTCTTAGAGCCTTCCACATTTGAGGAGGCCTCTCAGCATCAGGTTTGGAGAGATGCCATGATGGAAGAGTACCATTCCATCATGAAGAATGATGCATGGGAGATAGTACCGACACCAGAGGGGAAGTCTGTTGTGACTTCCAAGTGGATCTAGAAGGTGAAGCATGCTGCAGATGGCAGTGTGGAGAAGTACAAGACTCGTTTTGTGGCACGAGGGTTTTCATAGATAAAGGGAGTTGATTATGATGAGACCTTTGCGTCGGTTGCTCGTTATTCTTCCATCGGAGCAATGATTTCTATAGCAGCAGAGATGGGTTGGAAGATCCACCAGATGGATGTGAAGACTGCATTTCTCAATGGTCTTCTGCAGGAGGAGTTTTACTTAGAGCAGCCACAGGGCTTTGAGATTCATGGGGAGAGATTCTCATGTGTGCAGGCTGAGGAAAGCCTTGTATGGACTGAAGCAAGCTCCTAGAGCTTGGTACTCCAGGATTGATTCGTATTTGAAATCGATGGGTTTTCAGAAGAGTGAGGCTGATCCCAACCTTTACTACATTGTGGTTGGTGGAGAGCTTCTCATTCTTTTGTTATATGTTGATAATTTGTTTATCACTGGGGAGGAGTGTCTCATTGCACATTGCAAGAGAGACCTTGCTACAGAGTATGAGATGATAGACATTGGGTTGATGCACTATTATCTGGGGATGGAGGTTTGGCAGGAGCTTGGTCATATTTTCCTGGGACAGGGAAAGTATGCAGTAGATATTCCGAGGAGATTTCGGATGGAGGATTGCAGGCCGATGTCGACACCTATGATCACCAACTGGAGGAAGCTTCATGCTTTTGAGGGTAAGTTGGTGGATCCTACACTATACCGTCAGCTCATTGGGTCATTGATGTATCTGGTCAACACCAGGCCAGACTTATGTTCTGCGGTGAACACTCTTAGTCAGTTCATGGTGGAGCCTAGGAGTGTGCACTGGGTTGCCGTGAAACATGTGTTGAGATACCTTGCAAGGACAATGGACTATGGTTTGGACTACAGGGGTTTGGGCGAAGTCAGTTTGGTTGGTTTCACAGATTCAGACTAGGCAGGCAGTGTGATGGATCGGAAGAGCACTTCCGGTTGTTGTTTCAGTTTGGGCTCGGCAGCAGTGTCGTAGTTCAGTCGGAAGCAAAAGTCTGTTGCTTTGAGTTTTGCTGAGGCTGAGTATATGGTAGCCAGTCAGGCTACTTGTGAGGCACTGTGGCTTCGTATTGTTGGTTGATTTATTTGATCAGGATCTGAGACCTACGGTGATTTATTGTGACAATCAGAGTTGCATCCAGCTCTCTGAGAATCCAGTTTTCCATGACAAGTCTAAGCACATAGAGATCAGATACCACTTCATCCGAGATTATGTTCAGAGAGGAGCTGTGGAGTTACAGTACATTTCCACTGATGAGCAGGTTGCAGATATTCTGACGAAATCTTTGGGGAGGGGCAAGTTTGTCTTCTTCAGGGACAAGTTGGGAGTGGTGCAGAACACCTTCCTCGGTAAGAGGGAGTTTCGATTTTTTGTACCTAGGAAAGTCTTCCGCTAGTGACTTTTTGCCTAAGTCACTTAATAGGGAGAAATAAAGTGACCCTTGCATTAAATGACTTGAGATGAGCATTTAATTAGACTTTTTCTAAGTCACGTTTTGGAAAAATTTACGTGATGTGGTGAAATTATTTTTAAATGAGATTTAATGAGCATTTAATCTCATCCACTCATCCAACTCAATCTCCACCGTTGGATTAGAAGACCACTCACCTACCCTAGGGTTTTCACCAAAAAGGCAAGAGGAGGCAAACGAGATTCATTCTTGTGAAGAGAGTGAAGAGAAGAGGAGCACGAATTTCGAGGAGGTTGCTGGAGCAGCATGAAAATCGAGGCAGTGGTTTTTAGAACAGCACGATTCCCAAGGTGACCATACAGTATGGATTGCTGGGCACAAGTTTCGAGAAAGATTTCTGTGCACAAATCCCGAGAAGGAAGCACAGTTTTCTAGGCAGGTTTTTGGGCACAAATCCCGAGAACAGCAGGCTTGGATTTTGAGGCAGCAAACTGGGCACATATCCGGTATCCTGAGGACAGCAGCACAGATTTCGAGGCATTTAACAGGGCACATTTCCCAAGACAATCAGCACAGAAACCAAGGCAAACTGTACAGCACGAATTTCGAGAAAAGGACAGCACATAAATCGAGGACCGTACAGTACGGATTTCTGTCCTTTTCCAGCTTGAATTTCGAGGTCCAGATTTGCACAGAAATTGAGGCAATTTCTGCATGTATTCCAAGGCAGTCTGTGGGTGAAATTTTCTGGTTGAGATAAGTACATTTTGACTGAAAATTGCTGAAGAAATATAAATTCTCTCTCTCTGACTGGTTTTCCCCTTGTGGGTTTTTCCAGAGCTATTGGCCAAATTTTTTTTGAGCCTGAAATTATTTATGGCGTGCATGAATGTTTAATTTTCTGTCAATAAATGTGATTTTCAGCAGTGTTTTAAAAGTCTGAAATTTTAGTGTAATTTCTAGCCAATGCACAAAACTGGGTTGGGCATGAAACTATGAAAATTTGACATAAAACCGGGTGGTTGAAATTCTCAGAAAACTTACACATCAAACAACTTGTAGAAGATGGAACTGTTGAGCTACAATACTGCCCCACAGAGGACCAAACTGTAGACATTTTCACCAAGTCTTTGGGTCTTGAAAAGCATGTAAAATTTTAGGATAAACTTGGTGTAGTTGTATACTGACCATTAAGAGAGGGTGTTAAAGTAAAACCTAGTTTATGATGGTCAATTAGATTATTAAACTTAGGGATTAATAAAGTCACTTAAGACTTTATGTTATTTTGCACCTTTATGCTTTGTCACTTTATTGTATTTCTCGGTCTATCCTGTATTCGTAAAGTGGATTGACTTGATCTCATTGTACCCCTACATAAGAAAGTTTTCACTTTCTCATTTATGTAATACATTACGATAACTCTTTTGAGTTATTCTTAGTTTCTTTATGTGATTGATTTCTATGATAAGTTTGGTTGTTAAGAAGGTTTCACAAAGTTGGCATTACTAATTTGGCTTGTGTGTTTTGCAGTAAGGATGAAAGAAATCAACATGTTGTTTGGAGGTGTCAGACTGCTAGATTTGTTTGGGCATGATTTGAGAGTTGAATTCCACTCCTTTTTTTGCTCCTCTCTCTTGGAAGGAGCCCATCCTAGGGGATATGTGGATGGTTAGGGATAGCTACAAACTACTTTGGCACATAGTTCAATTGGCTACAATTAATTTTTTGTGGAAACATTGATGTAAGGTTACTTGCAATGAGATTCCTCCCCTTCTTACTCTAGTGGAATTGAAGAGCTAAAAGCAAGAGTTGGCATTGCTCTTGCGTGTTTATTAACTTTTGGGTTGCTTCGAAAGTGAATATACCATGCTAGGGGTGTGCTTCATGAGATGTTGGGTGCATGGTGAAACCTTCTTCCCTTGTTGTATCTTAGATTATTTTGGTTGATTGACATTTGGAGAGCTTACTATAGGTGCATGTTTGTCCTCGTGATGCATGCTAGAGGAGGCACACTTATGGAGGTAGTTATCTTTTGTGGTGGTTGACATCTTGTACATGGACATATGTTGAGGAGGATGGGTGCTTGGCATAGGAGATTGAGCTATCTTGTGAAGTACTGCTAGGCACGAAGATGAAGGGCACTTGGCCCTAGGAGCATCGGGACCATGTGGCACACAACTTGAGGTAGAATGCTTGGCACGAGGGAGTCCTGCTTGGAGGGCACTTCATTGGAGGTTGCTTGTGGACCCAATCAGACACGTGGAGGAGGAGCATTGAGCTTGGGAGCCAGTCTTGGAGAGTGTGCAAGTTTGTGATGAGGAGCACTTGACTTGTGGAAGCTTACCTTGGAGAGTGCTCCACTTGGGAGGTGGAGCTCAACATCCTAGTCATTTGTATCCTCTTGGTAGAGGAGTGCTCCACTTGTAGACCTAGTCTAGTGACTTAGAATAGGTTGTTGTGGACCTAATCCAATTTTCTATTGTTGGCCTTCCTCACCTATCTTATATAAAGGGAGGAGAGAGCCTTTGTTATAATGAACTATTCAAGTATGTACTTGTAACCTTAATGTACTTATCTTGGAGTCTTTGTGCTTTTGGGATACAAGAGTTGGAAGACTTAGGGCTTGTGTGAAGTAAACCCTAGAGAAGACTTTGAAGTCTTGGTGTGGGCTAGAGTTAGGGTTTGTGAGATGTAATTGCAGAGCAAGATTAAAGTGCTTGATGCAAGCCGAGTTTGTGTGATGCATAATTGGCGAATCTCTTTGATAGATTGCGGGATGCAAGTGGGAGATCCGAGGGTGTACTTGTTGGCATTGATGGTAGCTTCTTGTGGAGCCTTTGGTGTGGCTAGATAACTTGGTGGGATGCCTTGCTAGGCTTTTGTATTGCTGGCTAGGGTTTGTTGTTGATGGTGGATGCCCTAGCTAGGGTTTGGGAAGCAATTGGAGAGTACCAGCTTGGGATGAGCTGAGGTTTTGTACTTTATTTTCATTTGTGTAATATGTGAAGTGTACTAATGCTGTCCTAAATTTATATGTTGGAGATCTGAATATCAGAGTTTGGTTGCTCATTGTTATGAGTAGTTTCATGGCTGTTTTAAAGAGCTGATTTGCTCGGAGAGCCAGGCTGAAATGTTTTGTGTTTTAGCATGCTTAGATAAAACTAGAATTCAGAGTTAGTACTGTTACAAATCTGAAAATCAGACTTTGTTTTCTCATTGTTATGACTCATGAGTAGTTTCATGGCTGTTTTCAAGAGCTGATTTGTTGGGACAGCTAGGCTGAAATGTTATGTGTTTTAGCATGCCTAGATAAAACTAGAAATCAGAGTTAGTGCTGTTACAAATCTGTTGTTATAAAAGTAATTTTCAGATCTGTCTGTTGGTTAAGGTTGTGCCCTAAGGGCTGTGATATTCATCTCTCCTTCATGTATATTTTCGGTTTCTATCTTCTTGTGCTTCTCTAGTGATAAAGGTTGGACAGAATTGAATTATTTGCTGCTTTAATAAATATTTCAGATTCATCCATACTGCTGAAAGTTCTATGAAATAGATCCGGGAAACCTCAAATATATAAAGTGAAATTTCGGAAGTGTTTTAAAGTGCAGATTTTAAAAAAATTCTAGAGTTAGCCTCAGTGCAGTTTGTTGTGATGTTGAGTCTGTCCCTATGGGATACTGGGCTCATTTGCTAGCCTTTTTAGTTTATGTAGATTGGGTCTTTCCTGTTACCCTTGTTGTCTGCATGGTGTAATCACTTTGAATCTTGATTTACTTATCTTTTCTCTCAAGTAATAAATGAAGCATTTAAAAAAAATGATCTGTTGAGTATCAATGGAAGAAACAATAGTACACTATGGCATTAAATGTGCGGCCATTTGAATTTTCCATCTCTTTCCTTATGGTTGAAATGGAACATGGTGTTTAGCTTACTAAAGATCCCAAAATGGGAGGAGGATATATGCGAAGCTTACCTCACAGGAAAATAATTTTTATTAGCATTTGAAGAAAGGGATATGTGATCCAGTGAGCACAATTTCCATTTTAGGTTCTAGGTAGTTCTTGTTGTTACTTCATGACTTCCTACGGAAATGTGGGATATTTTTTGAAACTTAATTCATATACTTTTACCAATTTAAAAATTTTAAAGCAATTATTTGAAAGGTGTTTGATAAATGCATTAAGATCCTCTGAACAAATAATGGGGGAAGAGTTTTGCTCTAAGAAATTTGCTGAGTTCTTTAAGAGAGGGATTTCAACATCAATTCACCACTCATTACACTCCCCAAGAAAAAGGAGTTGTTGAAAGGAGGAACTGCATTATTGTAGAATTGGCCACATGCATATTGAATCATAAGGTGGCATTGAACACATACTAGACAGAAGCAGTATACACTGCAATGTACTTGATAAATATATCTTCACAAAGGCAATGCAGAGTATTACATCAGAAGAGCTTTGGTCGTAGTTGGCGTAGAAAGCTTCAAGTTAGTTATTTTTGGTTCTACTATATTTTTAATTTCAGAAGAAAAATATTGAAATTAAATGCAAAATTCGTAAAGTTAATGTTTACAGGGTATAGTGAACAACTTAAGGCCTACTTTGATAGCAGACATTGGTATTAACAAAGTGAGGTACAGTAGAGACATCATAGTTAATGAGACATTGAGAATGCAGAGATGTTTCAGCTGATTTCAGATCAGAAATTAGATCTGAAAATCACAGATAATGGCTGTAGTGTGGCTGTAAAATCAGCCAATTTGCATGGTAAAAAGATGCAGGAGGAAGGACAGTTCTTTGGGGTTGATGTTGAAAGTTTTCTGTGTTTATCAGCTTGCTGGTTTTATGTCAAGTTTTCATAGTTTAATGCCCAACTCCGTTTCTCATGAAGGCTGGAAATTACTTATAAAATTTCAGACAATTAAAACACGCTGAAAATCACATTTACAGGCAGAAAATTAAATACACATGCACGCCATAAAATATTTTAGACTCAGAAAATTTATCCAATGGCCCTGGAAAAACCCCCACGGGGAAAACCAGTCAGAGAGAGTGAGATTCTTTATTTCTTCAGAGAATATTCAGTTGAGAAATTTACAGTAAAAAATTGTACTTATCTCAGCCATAAATTTCACCCACAGGAGCTGCCTCGAAATCTGTGCAATTGCTGCCTTGATTTCTGTGCTGAAACAGTGCCTCGGAATTCGTGCCAGGAAGTACAGAACAGTCAAACTGTACCTTCCTCGAAATCTGTGCAGCAGTAAATGCTGCCTTGGGAAATGTGCCCAATGTACAGTCTCGAAAACTGTGCCTGCAACCTCGGGAAGATTGCCCAGCAATAAATGCCTGGAAACCTGTGATACTGCCTCGGGAAATGTGCCCAGCAGTCGGCCTACAAACTCTCGCCCTTCTCGGGATTTGTGCCCAGACCTCCCTCGAAATTCATGCCCAGAATCACGCTGTACGGTGCTGATATTTCTCCTCGAAATCTGTGCCTCTTATAAATGCTGAACTAGTACCTCGATTTCTGTGTCCACTGAGAACTTCCAGAAATGGCTGTCTCGAAATGTGTGCCCACTCCAGCTCTCTCTCTTCTCTTCACTCTAATCTCAAAAGTGAAAGTGTTTTGCCTCCTCTTGCCTTTTTGGTGAAAACCCTGGGTGAGTGAGGGCCCATCTAATCCAATGGTCAGATTAGCCAAGATGGATGGATGAGATTAAATGCTCGCATTTAATATTTCACAAAAATTAAATTCATTCACTTAAATTTTTCCCAAAAGTGACTTTAAGTTATAAAGTCACATTAAATGCTTTTCACAAGTCATTTAATGCAAGGGTCACTTTATTTCCCCCTTTAAGTGACTTAGGGAAAAAGTCACTAGGGAAACACTTCCTTGGTACAAAAATCAACAGATGTACCAAGGGAATTCAGCAATGAGATTGTTGAAAATGATCCAATTCATGCAGAAAGAAATACTGATTTGGAGGGTAAAACAAAGAAAAAAAAAGCCCAAGTTGTATAACAGAGATCTAATGAATGTGTTGTTGAAGGAGCTGCCTTAACTGAGAAAAGAATGGGACAGAAAGAGATGGTGAGAAAAATGTGTATCTTGCTTTATGTGCCGCCATTTATGATGAAGAGAAGAAAACCCTCACTGAGGTAAAAGTAGCTTCTACAGTGACATGGGATGGTGTTTTGAGTCTTGACAGTGGAGAAAAACAAAAACATTGATTTGTTGTGTTACCAAAGTGTGGAAGAGGCGAATTCAATCAAGAAACCAGAGTCTACATCAATGGTAGAGAGGCTGAATTCTTCATTCAACTTTGACTCTCATACAGCATGTGAGTCAATGGTTTAGACAAAGGGTTGGTGGTATGACTTGTTCTAAATCAGCCATGTTGTTTCCATGTCATATAGTTCATTTCCAGTTGCTGATTGCCGACACCACTCAGAAGTGGAGTGCAGACAGTCTTCATAGCTTGCTTACTCTAGATATTGTTTTTTTGTTCTGGGACAAACAAGTATGTTTAATATGGCCATTATGGGAGAGTGTTAAATAAATATTCTAATGGATATATCAATTACTTTGGAAATTTTGTGGAGTACTTTATTGCGAAGTTACATATAATGTAATCATGCTATAATTTAATGTTGAGCTATGACTTAAGTAATAAAGTCATTAATTAGGTAATTAGGTGTTTAGGCAGTTACATGATGTGCTCTATCTATGTCTCCCATCTCATAAATATGCCAATGTGATAAGCCTTTGGAGATTGGAATAATATATCATCTAAGTGCATTTTCTCTCTTTTGCATTGATTATCTGCCTTTGTATTTACTTGAGTCTCTGACGATTTCTACATTTGTATATGCTATAAACCAATAACCTACATATATGAGCTGCATTTGCAATCACCTATTATACATTGGAGGGTACAACCTCCTCTATGGCATCTTTAAGAATTCAAATTGGAGACTTGAATCCTTGAACTTTATAGAACACTCAACTGCTCAGAGAAAGAAAGTGTGTTGAAGAAGTGGCTATGATGTTTTTAAGTGGGCATTGATCCATCCCCTAGAAAGGGGGCAGCCGAGGATATCTAACTTGTTTGTCCTGTCTTTGGGATGCAAAAGATGTATCCATGGCTAATCATTGGTGTAAAAACATGAAAGTGAAGATCTCACTTAAGCATAAAAGCATAAAGTCTCAATAAGCATAAAAGCATAAAGCCTCAATAAGGATAAAAACATAAAAAATCTTTTTTCAAAATGAAAACCTAATAAGTCAACCTGCTTGTCTTAAGCTTACCTGCCAATCTTAGATGCGTCGCTTATAGGTAGGCCTTCCCATATTTAGTCAGCCTGCTTATATTTGAAGATTTCTATCATCTATATTTTATTGGACTTCCTTTGTTGAAGCCAACCCTCACCTGTGTTCCGGTAGTAGTTATCCTGGACTGTAAAACTATATATGGTAATGGCATTCCTGATTTTTTCTAGTTGAGCTTCGAAGGTGTTATTAACAAAAGCTTTTACTCTTGAATATTTAACTTATTATTACTTTCTACCCAACTTTGGAACTTTGTCAATGCTGTTTAGGGTGGCATCATTACCTTTTAGTTTCTGGTTTGTGAGTTTCTTTGACAAAATTTGGTTTTTTATTTGAGTTGTAAGACACTATCTTCTAGTATCAAACAAGATGGACATCATACTAATTTGTGTGCATAAATTCTTTAGCTATAATGCCTTTTTAGCTCTGGGTATCCATTCTATGTTCATAGGTTTTTGAACAACAAAAATGGATTAATGATATGTTTGACATTTTAATCTATAGTTGTCAAGAATTTGTTCTCATTTTCTTGTACTCTCGTTTTTTTGTAGGGGCCGCTGCATTTGACATGGAATATGGACGTTGGGTTGAAGAACAAAACAGACAAGTCCGTGAGCTGAGGGCTTCTTTGCAAGCACATCTGACAGATAGCGACCTTCGTGTTCTTGTGGATAGTGCTATAGCTCATTATGATGAACTTTTTCGTATGAAGGGTGCTGCTTCCAAGTTGGATGTTTTCCATCTTATGTCAGGCATGTGGAAGACTCCTACTGAGCGTTGTTTTATGTGGATGGGAGGTTTTCGGCCATCAGAACTTCTGAAGGTGATGTGCAGACTAGACACCTATTAATGAAGTGCTTAATGATATTTAACCTGAGAGACAGAACTTTAAGAGTTGTAATGACTAGTTATGAGTATTGCTATTTGTTATGTTCGCTTTGTTTTCTGTGTAACACAATTTGTATGTGAGTATGGTGTTCAATCTATTGTTTGTTTAGCATAGTTATTATACTCTTGAGCAGCATCTATACAATATTTTATTAAGAACCTCAGATCCCCCCACTTTTGTGAGCATTTTCATCATGATAGACAAAATACTTGATACTCCCATTCTCCCTCAACTTTGTTAACATTTTATGGGGACTGTCCGACTGAGACATTTTTTGATATCTTGAGTACCATTTCTTTTCCTTGAAAATAACTCCCGGGCGCTTCCCCTCGTTTTGAGGATGTTACCTAGTGTAAAGCAGACGGCGTTGACTTAGTGCACCTGACCCTGTAGGAATTGAACTGGAACCTGCACACAATGCTGGATTACCAGGTCAACATGTAGCATAGTTTATCCTTTTATAGAAATGTCTTAGGGTCATTAGTTCTAGGTATGTTTCCTTGGAGGAGAGTAGGATAACCTTCATGCTAGCTTCTTCCAAATCACTGATTATTCCTTGTAACCAAGTATTATGAGACACTATAGTGATAGCATATCTAAGGAAATTGTACTAAACAATAGAAGGATAGTCGTCCCTTGTAGTTGATACTACAAGTATATGGATACAAACTTGAACAAGAAATTGGCCATGATAAGTATTACTAAGAAATCCGGGGGTTAAGGAATGCTTGCTAGTGGACACAAGATCTAATGGTTCATCTTGTGGGCTAGGATTTAATGAGTTATAGCTAATTCCAGCAAACAGTCAGGTTAGTTGCTTGATGAGGCAAGCACCATTTGCTTTTGTGTATCCTGTGTACTTTTGTGTCCCTATCCTCACTCCTATATAAGAGACATAAAACTAGGAAGGTTTAATCTCTTTTACATGTTACATATTTATCTAGCACACTATGTGATAAAGTCCTAAGTCACTAGGTACGAGACAAATTGAACTAAAAGGGAGCCATTGTTGTAGAAATTTCACTTCTCTAACAGGCTTAAGTTACACTCAGATTATCAATGTTTAATTACCCATCTCATTCAGCTGCAAATGAAATTTAACTCATAAACACATCTGAACCGGAAGCACAAGAGAAGTCTACCAAAATACTGAGAACAGAATTAAAACAACAGCCATACACATGAAGATTTCAGACTCAGATATTTTAGCCAATAAGGCCCAGGCAAAACCCCAACTGGGTAAAACCTGTGAGAGAGAGAGTGAGAGTATTTTATTTCTTTTAAAACTTGGAATTGTACAGCAAATAAACAACGGAGAGACCACTTATCTCAACCCACTGAAGACAGCAACCAAATCTGGAAATTCTATGACAGAATTTCTGCTCATACTCAGCAATACACCAGCATTGGAAACTGTGCCCAACACAGGCTGTACGGTCAGTCAAAATGCACAGTCCACTTCTCGATTTCTGTGCATAAAGAAGCTTTCATCCTCCTCGCTCTGCGTGCTCTCTGTAACAGAAGCACTCTACTTGGAAAATCATGCCCACTCTGTAAGGAAACACGTGCCCTCCTTTTGCCTGGAAATTTGTGCCTCTAACAGAGATAAACCAGAATTAAATGCAGCAGTCAATGACCTCAAAATTCATGCCAAACAATCCCAAACTCATGCCCAGCATCTTCCTCGAAATTTGTGCTCATTAAATGCAGCTGTATGGTCTGGTCTGAATGCTGTACCTGCACTTTGGGATGCGTGCCAATAGACTTCTTCCTCTCCTCTCAAGCTCGACTTGCTCCAACCAAAAACTCTCTCTTTGGATGAATTCGACTTCTCCAACTCTCTTGGGATATGTGTAAAATGAAAGAGGGAAAGCCAGTTTAATTCAAACTTCTTGTCTTTTGGTTTGCCTCTCAAGAGTAACTAAGAGTCATCTAATCCAAGGGCCCACAATAGATTAGATCAATGGATGAGAATAAATGCTCATAATTCTCTCCATAATTTAAATTTATTCATTTACCACTTAAATACACCAAAAGTCACTTTATAATAATAAAGTGAATTAATTGCTCATCTCAAGCAATTAATACAAGGGTAATGCCTCCTTTCCCTCATTAATTAATTAGACATAAAATGACGAGGAGAACACTTCCTAGGTACAATTTCAACAGTTGTCACCTCACCACTCTTTGTTTCTATTTAGTGCTAGTTCTCTAGCACAAGGGAGGCTTCCCTACTATTAGGATTGCTAAAGACTAGGATTGGATGCTCAAGGGAGAAAGATACTTTAGCAAAACGGATGGGGTTTTTCGATATGGAAATGAAAGTGAGTGATGGCCAAGGAAAAGGCTACTTCCTAGAATCTATCGAGTGAATGGGGTCATAAGTATAGAACTATGAATGGGGCACTTGAAATGAAAGAGGGACATATGATTGCATAGTCCAATTCTCCTACTAAAACATCAATGAGATATATCAAGTGGTTATATGAATTATTTCCAACAACAAGGATGAATTTACAATGGAGCAATCTATTACATAATCCTTTTATTTATCACAACAAAAAGGAAATATGTAAATCGTAATTATGAAAGGCGAGAGGAAAACACTTCCTACTTAACAGATTCAAATGAGCAACACATTATCATAGAAGAATTGCTCTATGTATACATCTATAACAATGGCATTCTTCTATGTAATATTCTAGCATCAAGGCTCCAACATAGATCTTCATTACTATCCTCTAACACCAAAATACTTACAATAGACAAAGAGTCTATCCAAAAACCATCCTCCCCTCAAGTGTAGTGAGAAAACCGATATATGGGTTTCAACTCAACTTCCTTGTACAAAAGAATAATAATTTAAAATTTTCCTTTCTAGATCCACTATTTGCTCAACAAATCATTCTAAGAATAGCAAACTAGTGGTTAGATCTATTTTTTTCTCGAAGGGAGATAATACAATAATAGTTCTCATCTAACCAACTCTTTGAGAAGAGTTTAACAAATAATAAGCAATGGAGTTGGTTAGATCCACCTGTTACAAGGAACTAAATCCATATGAAAGTTTCAACAATGAATAAACAATGGAATTAGTTACCGACCACCTCCAAAATGGCCTAAGGAAAGAGGGTGTATCCCTCCAAGAAAAGTGAAATAATCCAAACAAACATCCTCAAAAGATAGGGCATTCTCCACCATGAGCATTTATTAATGATACTCTCTCAAAATCATCAAAGCGCCCAAGCATCCAAGATGGGGCTTTATTCAAATTGAGCAGTCAAAATGTGGCGAGGGTTTCAAGGCAACAGTTTTGAAATTGCCAATTTCCTCAATATTTATCATATTTTCTATTATAACTGCTTTTCAAAAATCTCATGGTTGCTCTACATCCATGGCCACTTTGTATATAATGCCATTGAAATGGAAAACTTCTGGGCTTTTTGTCAAAAGACAACTACTCCCAAAGTTAAGATGCCTCTCCAAAAGTATAACATTTGTGAGTGGATCAAATTTCTCTATTAAAGTCCAAGATTGGCTATAGTTTCATCATGATAAAATGTCTCATGTGTGAGAAGTGTTAGTGTTTGCACTTTAGTTCAATTAGGTTAGATCTTTAATCTGAAATATAGACAAGCACAACAATACACAAGAACACAAGAATTTTCTTCGGGGAAACCATAAAGGAGAAAACCCCACCACTTCGTCAGTAATAGATTTGTCACTTAGTACAATATCAAACCAAGATAGAAAACCCGAAGATAAGATGACTTCTGCAGCTTCCTTCTTCTTCTTCAGCGAACTTGTCTTTTGCTTCCTTGGAGTGAACTTACTTGTTGGTGTGTGTCCAAATGAGGGAGAGCACCTCCCTATTTATCCTTTTGGGGACTATTGCCCCAACTTACAATGGAGGTTTTACTTCGATATTCTTACATGACCAAATACAATAATGACATCCCCGAACGGAGGAAAAACATCTCCGACAGAGGTACAATAAAAGTACAATAATAATATAATAATAATATACAAAAGAATATCTTCCGAAGTTACATTTACAACAACACTCCCTCTTAACTAGGAAGGTATTCTCTCGACACAGTCATCATTACAACTGGACACAATCTCTGGACAACGTCATCATCGCTGGATCATCGCTGGATCATCATCATTGTTGCTGCAACAATTCTCATCTTGTTGATCATTGACTAGTGACATCTCTTGAATCTACCCGTCATGAGAAGTTCTATAGAGCCAACCTTTTTTCATGTTGGATGTAGGCCTAACTCTCATCTAGGACTGCATCATTTATACGAGCAAGCCATCAAGTAGGTACAACCCAGGACCACAAATTACATTTCCAGAGCAATCACCTGCGTCTCCTACTATCATCTCATCGTATCTGGATCATCTCATCATCTCATGTGGAGAGCAGCCCAGGTGCATATACCATGTCCACGAGAGAACCTGCATATTCCACCCAGTGGATACAACCCAGGAACATCTGCGTCTTCCACCCAGTGGATACAACCCAGATGTATTATGTCTCTCTCTTAGTGAACCTGCGTCTTCCACCCAGTGGATACAACCCAGGAACATCTGTGTCTTCCACCCAGTGGATACAACCCAGATGTATTGTGACTCTCTCGGTCATCCTGCGTCTTCAAACATGTGGATACAGCCCATGAGCATCCCAGATGCATTACATCCTTTCGGTCCACCTGCGTATTTCACCATGTAAGATACATCCTAGGCGCATCCCAGATGCTTTATGACCCGTGGACCACCAACATCTTCTCACATGTGGATACAACCCAAGATCATCCCAAATGTATTACGTTCTTGCGGACTACCTGCGTCTTCCACCATGTAAGATACAGCCCTGGTGCACCTACGTCTTCCGGACATGTCACATCACTCCCTCTTTCGAGGAACATTGATCTGGATAACACCAAACTTCTCTCTGAAGTACTCTGTTTCCCGTCGGATGTGCACACCAGCAGCATAAATCTTTCGAAAGCTGTCTCCCAAGTGGGAAAGGTGTGGCCTTGGGCAAGCAAAGAGTCAGGTGCTGTCACCTGATCTCGACTCCTCTATTTAGGCAAACTCCTAACGAAGCCAAGGGGGGTAGATCCTACAAAACGTTCCTAAGGCTCTTGTGTTTTAAAAGTTTTAGTGATGCATGATGTAGATGGGTGTTTTTAGGAGTTTTTGTGATTTACAATAACAGTTTATAAATTCCAAGCATATACTTGCAAAATTAAGTGAAGATGCACAGCCACTGATAATGACAGTTTAAAAATAAAGCATCCACAACATGATACAATAAAGCAGATAACAACAACTTTCAAATAGATAATAAGCAAAATGAAATAACTTGAACAATTGTTGCCTATTTGTGTACGTGACCAGTGCCAAATGGAGGCAAAAGTCTTTGAGTGCTTGGGATGCTGAATACAAGTCTTGGTGTGCTTTGAGAACTGTTTTGCAAGTGTTCTTGGTGAATTTTATTGTAAATTTTTAGGGTGATGTTGATTATTAAGGGAAGGGAATCTCCAAGATATACCTTTCGGTACAAGAGATGTGTCAAGAAAATATTCTAAGTGGTTCCGTACAAGGACATGTTGCCTGTCTGAAGTCTCTAGAGCGTGTTCAACACTACACCAATCAGGGATGTAGTCTAATGGTGCACTTAAGGTCTCGGTACAGTGCTTCCAACGTCCCCAAGCAGAATTTTCCCACTTTCGAATATTTGACGATCAACGACGGATTTTCGTTGGTTTATATGGGAGAGTATTTTATTATGGTTTGAATGGATTAAGATATGGAGAATTTGAATAGTCTACAACTGCTTCTGGGTATCCCACAAGTGGGCAGAGCATACACAGTGTAGTAAATTGTAAATTCCGAATTTATTGAATGTTTGAAACAAGAACCATTGTAAGACTCTCCGACAACAAGCACTCTTGATCCACCTTATGGCGAAATTCAAGAGATTTATGAAATGAAACAATGCTTGAAATAAAGTCTACACTACCCAAGAGTCTTTTTCTGGTCTAAGACCGTACTCGGGAAAGCAAGGGGGTTAGTAAGATAAACAAAAAATGCAAATAAACTCTCCGACAGAGAGCACTCTTGATCCACTTTTCAGTGAGATTCAAGAGATTTTGTTCGTTTTTAGCAGTTTATATAAAGATGAAAATACTGAAGCAAAGCTAAACTAATTGAAATTTGACTTAAGCAAAAAAGAACTAATCTAGCAATATGTCAAAAAATTGAAACTAACTTTCTACTCTAACAACTTATTGTGCAGGTATAAAGCAAAGTAAAGTGCGAAAAATAGACAATGGGCGATACAGGCTTCCCCCAAATGGGGGAAGTGGGGGTGTGGGAGCCGTTATCCCACTTGCTTTTTATTAATTATTACAATACTTGGTTTTTTGTCTTCACTTGAGAGCACGATATTGGATGGGGGAGTGAAGAAGAGGGAAGTGCTTTTCAAGGAGTTTGTTTTTTGCTCTTGTGCTTGCTTTAGCCTTTGGGCCTTTTCTTGTTTGATCTTCTTTGTTCACCTGTGGATAAGAGATTTTGACAATAGCTTGTTAATGGATTAGTGAATGAAACAAGAATGAACTAAAATCTAAAATGTAAACTAAAATGCCATACTAAGTATGAACTAGAAAGCTTTGAACAACGAACTAAGTATGAAGTAGAGATACTAAGACTAATGCAAATTGAGATTTAAAATATAAACTAATATGCAAGCTAACAAAACTTTGAAACTTGAAAACTAACTCAATGCCAACTAAGATCTAAGCTAGAAGGAAAGGAGAGAGCAAAGATCAAAGAGAGAAGACAAGCAAAAAGGATGAAGAGCGAAAGGAGGAAAGGGGTAAGGAGGAGCGAAAGCAAAGAGAGATGAGCCAAAGAGAAGCAAGCAAGGAGAGAAGGGGCAGCCAACAATGAGAAAAGATAGCAGCCAACAAAAAACAAAGAAAGGGCAGCCAAGAAAGGAGGAGAAAGGGGCAGCCAACCAAAAAGAAAGAAGGCTTAAAACAGAGATAGAAAGAGAGTAGCAAGAAATGAAAAGGGGCAGCCAATAGAAGAAAGGTAGGGCAGCCAACAAAGGTAAGAAGAGAGGGCAGCGAATAGAAGAAAAAGAGGGCAGCGAAAGCGAGGAAAAGAAGGAGGCAAAAGAGCAAACTCAAGGAAGATGGCAGCCAACAGAAAAGAGGAAGATGGGAGCAAACAAGGGGAGAGAGCCAAAGCTTGGAGATAGATATAACCTTAAAGATCCACAACTTTGCTTAAGTGACCCAAAGAACAAGATTGATTTTAAGCTATATTGCATGGGTACCCGTACTGGGGGGTCGGGTACACGTACCCGTATCGGGTACTTGGGTACTTCAATGGTACGTTCCCAGCCGTACCTAGCTGTACCCAAATTCAAACTCGCGAACCGGGTACTTCACTTATGAAAACAGGGTACTTGCATGGATTTTGGTACGTCGTACCGCATGTTTGGGTACTCGGGAGGTACGGCCGTTTGGAAATTTACCTTAGCTTGTCGTCGAGGGGGGTCGATTTGCAATGTTTGATGTTTAAAATTTTAAAAATTAAAAATTAAAACACTAAAACACATGTTATGTGGGCACTTACCCCTTACCTAAACCTGCGCGACACTCCATTTCTCACTGCTAGTGCTCCGTGCTCACTACTCCAGCGATGCCTATCTATAGAGCTTCCTGATAGAGGACCTTAGTGATGCTGATGACATTGATCCTGAGGATGCTGATGACATGGCTTGAGGAAGCCAAATCAGCTATCTTGTTCATTGTTCAATGTTTACTGTTTTGAACTTTCTTTTTCATGTCTGGAAATGCCATTCAGTCTTCCAGTCTTCCACTTGATATCTACTATGAGTCTATGTCATATGATTTATCAAATTTATTATTTTATGTTTCAAATTTTCAATGTGAATGTTCATATGAATCATTGAATTAAATATCAAATATACATGTATGATGTGATGTGACATGTTTTATTTTTATAAATTTTAATATATATATATATACAGTACCCCTGACGTACCCAAGTACCCTGTTTCAAAAAGTGGCGTCCCCGTCCCCGTACCAGTACTCGTCCCCGTACCCACGTTTCCTGGCAATTTAGATTTCAAGTTTTAAATGGGTGAAAAGAGGAGGATCTCGAGCCCAAGCTTGAACACATGAACCACTTTGAAGGATCCTGCAAAACAAACTCATTAGCATAAAAAGGTAGCAAAGAGGGTTGGAAGCAACCGAACTCCAATCCCTACTTGGCCTTCTGGTAAGACCTGCAACACTTCACCACTAAGAGAACATCATGATCAAATCCAGTATATTCAGTAAAAGAAATGTTAGAGAGCCTAAGTATAACTGACTACTTTTGGCTACTCCTTGACTTCAGATACAAACCATAAGCAAGCAAATTGAATCTACAAATGCTTACCCTATGGATTAATACTAACCTTCTAAGCAAGGATTAATCAATGATGTTGCACAAAGAGAGTAAAACATAGAGATATCACCTCATTCTAAGAAAAATATGCCATGAGAAAATGCACCATTGACCTCCAAAATCTCCACTTTATTCCATCTTGTATGCCAAATAGCATCAAGCATTCAACATAAAAAAAGGCAGAGGTTCCTTGCACAAATATTCCACCCAAAACATGGAGCAAGAGCCTCATTTTATAGTTTTACAAAGAAAGGCAGCGTATGCATGAAGGAGAGGGTGAGAGCACCATTCAGTGGAGAGACTCACGCTTGATTGCAATGCTTGGAGCGTTAGCTTGAGTGGGTTGTTGAGATTTGGGTTGGTGGGGGATCAGGTGGCTGCCACCTCATGAGAGGGGCACCCCTCTCCCATTGGAACCAACGCCCACCTCATTAACGTGAACCCTCATGCGCCCACCATCCATTCACGTGAAGGAGGCCACGCTTTTCTAATTTAATAAAACTTTCAACTTTGACTTTTTTACATGTGACTTACTCCATAAAGTGGGTTGTACACCATCATAAAACATTATGCCTCTTTTTCCAAAGTCAAAAATCAAATTTTTTGTCTTTTTTGATTTTGTCTCTAGTGCATTTTGTCATTTTTAGCAATTAAATGCCAGAATGATGCATCTTTAGCCAAAACCGCTCCCAGAGGTGACGTAACCGCCCGGAACCCGGAGAAAAAGGGCGTTAGGGTAAAGAGGGTGCTCTGAGCGTCAAAACGAGCTTCCCCACGCCAAAATCCGCCTCCGGATGAGCTTTTCATTACATTTTGAAAATTTCCATTTAAACCATTAAAAAATGGTATAAATTACGGAAAAAAATTATTTTTGCCGGAATGAAACGAAACTCCCAGGGGACCTAGTGCATGTTCATATGACTCAATCGAGATGGCTAACATGTAAAAAATCCTAGACACAAGACTCTAATAACCACCTTAGGTTTTGACCACCATGGTAGATACTCCAGCTTTGGAGGTGTGAGTGAAAAACTCAGGAATTATACATGATTGAAGCGCAATGCATAATTCCTAAGGAAAAAACACTCTAGAGTATTTCCCTAACGGTTAAACCTAAGGATAGCCGAGTCTTTTATAAAAGGACCCCGTTTAGACCAACTTTTTACAATTTCCCCATGGGGGTATGAACATGCAGTTATTACAAATGGGGCAAAATTGCCCTGAAAATGACTTCTGAACTTCTGAACACTGATGATGGACATGAATCATGTCCATGAAACTGGCGGTCAATAGAAGTTCAACTATTGTACAAAATAGTTGGTAACATACTCAAACTTCACTCTTGCTAACGACTTGGTCAACACATCGGCTGTTTGCTCGTCTGTCGCCACACACTGGAGCTTCACTTCTCCTCTTTGCACCATATCCCGGATATAGTGGTACTTGATCTCAATATACTTCGACTTGTCATGGACCACCAGGTTCTCGGACAATTTTACACAACTCTGGTTGTCACAAAAGATACCAGTCGCCTCTAACTCGAGATCAAATAAATATGACAGTAGCTTTCGAAGCCATACAGCCTCGCAACTAACCGAACGTGCTGCAATATACTCTGCTTCGGCTGTACTCAGTGCCACACTTGACTGCTTCTTGCTAAATCAAGAGATCATACTATATCCCAAACTGAAGCGGCATCCTGAAGTGCTCTTCCTGTCTATGGCACTACGTGCCCAATCTGAATCAACATAACCATGTAGGTTAATCTTCTGATTCATTGCATATTTGATCCCATACTCAATTGTACCCTTCAGGCACCTCAATATATGTTTTGCAGGAATTAGGTGGACATGTCTCAGATCTGTCAGGAACTGGCTCAGGGTGTTCACAGCAAAGCATGTGTCTGGTCTCGTGTTCGTCAAGTACATTAACAGACCAATCATTTGCCTATACATTGTGGCATTAACTGTCTCTGAAGAAGCATCACACAGTAGTTTCAAGTTCGATGCCATTGGTCTGGCCATTTCCTTGCAGTCCATCATTTCAAACCTCTTTAGAATCTCTACTGCATATTTTTTTTGACCAAGGAAAATCCCATCTGAACTCTACCACATTTCCCTACCTAAGAAGTAGTTCATCATTCCCAGGTCCTTCATCCCGAACTCTGCGACAAGCCTTCTTTTTGTTTATGCAATGAGCTCATCCTCCCCTATTAAGAACAAATCATCTACATATAGCAGTAATATTACTGGTCTTCCGCCCTCAACCTTGAAGTAGAGTTTGGAATCTACTTTATTCTTGGTAAAGCCTAGGCTCATTAGAAAATTGTCCATCATGTCGTACCATGTCCTGGGTGCTTGTTTCAAACCATACAAGGCTTTCTTTAAGTTGCACACATGAGTTTGTCTGTCATGTGTCTCGAATCCTAGTGGCTTCTCCACATACACTTCCTCTTCGACTACACCATTCAAGAATGTTGTCTTGACGTCCATTTGGTGTACCTTCCATTTCATTACTGCAGCTAAAGCAAGTATAGATCTGATGGAAGTGTATTTTGCTACAGGTGCAAATGTCTCCTCGTAGTCTATGCCTTCTTTCTGGGAGAAGCCACGTGCCACAAATCTTGCCTTGTGTTTTTCGATGCTACCATCTGCAGCATGCTTGATCTTGTAGATCCATTTTGAAGTCACAACAGACTTCCCTCCTAGTCTCAGAACTATCTCCCAGACATCATTCTTCATAATCGACTGGTACTCTTCGATCATGGCATCCTTCCATTCCTTCTTTTCTGTTGCTTCCTCATAGTTGGAAGGTTCTTTATCAATGGTGTTACATAGTAGGGGCACATAGTTGGAGTATGGTCTGGGTCTCTTGCTTTCCCTGTTTGTCCCAACTGAAGCACCATACTTCTCTGCATCTTGTATTGCTTCACGTGCCCATGCCGGTCTTCTCTTGTGGAATTTCTTCTCACGAGATGGATCTATAGGTTCTTGTGGTTCTGTTATGTCATAGTCTTCGTGTTCTTCTTGGATTGTCTCTTCCATAACTATGTCTCTGGTTCTGGGAACTTCAGGTTCTTTAGTTTCTTCAATGTGTAATTGTCTTGACTTGTTGTAGGCTGAGTCTTGATCAAAAGTTACGTCTCTGCTGATTTCGATCTTTTTGAATACTGGGAAGTATATTTGGTAATCTTTTGATGTGTCACTATATCCTATGAATATGCCCTTCTTCCCTGAAGGGTCTAGTTTTGTTCTCTTTTCTTTTGGAATGTGTATGTACACAGGGCAGCCAAATATTATGAGATGGATGACTTCCGGTTTCTCTCCTGAGAAAGCTTCTTCTGGAGTCTTGTTGTTCAATACACGGTGAGGTGTACGGTTTTGTACATACATAGCTTTTCTTGCTGCTTCTGCCCATAAGTATATTGGGAGACCTTGATCATGGAGCATTTCCTTCGCTGCTTCCATTATTGTTCTGTTCTTACGTTCCGCAACGCCATTTTGTTGAGGATTGTAAGGAGTGCCCAACTCCCTCTTAATCCCTGATTCTCTACATAGATCCTTGAATTCTTTTGAGGTGAATTCTCCGCCATTGTCTGATCGTAAAGTCTTGATCTTCTTTTCAGTATGATTTTCGACCAAGGCTTTGAATTCCTTGAATTTGCTAAACACTTCATCTTTGCCTTTCAAGAAATAAATCCATGTCTTACGAGAAAAATCATCTATGAAAGAAACATAGTATACATACTCGCTTAAGGAGTTGGAAGACATGGGGCCACACACATCTGAGTGAATTATCTCCAAGATTCCTTTTTCCTTGCTTTCACTGCTAGGAAATGACTTCTACACATTCTTCCCTTGTGCACATCCCTTGCAAATGCCTTCATACTTTGTTTGAATTTCTGGTAGACCTGATACTACTTTGCTTGCAATTGGTAGTGCTCTATAGTGTACATGTGCAAGCCTTCTATGCCATAATTCGCTTGGTTCCATGGAGTCATGAACCAACGCTTGTTCTGGTTGTCCTTTTAACTTGTATAGGCCTCCCTCTTGCTCTCCAATTACTATTGCATCATTTATTGTCTTTCCTCTTGGCCACATTAGAACTTGGCCATCAACAAATGCAACAAGAAGTCCTTTAGCATCTAAGGCTGAAATCGAGAGAAGATTTTTCTTCAAACCTAGTACGTAGAGAACATCCTTCATCTTTATTGATTTGCATGAATCTAGTTTGTAAGAGGCTTCTCCACTTCCTTTGATAAGATAGTGATAGTCGTCTCCAAGTTTCACCTTGTGGGGTGACTCATGTTCTGATAAGTTGAAAAAAGATTCTTTGTACCTTGTCATATGCTTGGATGCTCCACTATCCACAAGCCAATCATTGCTTCCATGGGTGATGGTACTTGTAAGGGCTGAGATTAGAACATATTCTTCATCACTTGAAGAATCATCCCTTTCTTCTCTGGTTTACTTCCTTACTGGTTCATCATCTTCAGCGGTGTGAGCATGATGCCTCTTCTTGTTGATTCTCTCGGAGGATCCTTGGTTTTTGGGACAATTTCTTGAATAATGTCCTTTCTCATCACATGTGAAGCACCTAATACTAGAGAGGTCTCTTCTAAATCCATGATTCCTATAGGATCTTTTTGACTTCTTGTGATGGTGATCCTCTATCTTGTTTTGATCCTTCTTACTATGAGCAGTTAGGGCTTGGTCATCATTAGCTCCCATCTTTTCTTCTCTTGCTACTAATCGAGCTTCTTCTTGGGTGCATTCTTTCCATAATACGCTGAACATGATTAGTTTCTTCAATTGCCTCAAGTTGTTCCTTGATCTGAGAGATTCTTGTGAAGTAAGATTGAATAGTTTATGAGTGTTGAACCTTCACATTCTTGAGTTGGTTCCTTAGAGTCATCTTCTGGTTGATGTTCTTCCCTTCATATAACTTTGTCAAAGCATCGAACATCTTCTTAGGGGTCTTCAAAGATGAGACATGAGGGATGAGATGGTCCTTGATGGAGTCAACGATGATCCTTTTGGATTGCTTTGTCATCATTTCCCTTTAGTTCTGGAACCTCCTCATTCCATATTTGTTCAAATCATTCTCTTCTAGAATGAGAGAAATTCTATACTTCCATGCCCGAAAGTTATCAACTCCTTCTAGCTTATCCTCAAGCCTGATGTGATTTGACATTTTGATATGAGAACCTCAAATGGAGATAGCAAGAAATTAGATTTTACCAGTTTGAGATGCCCAACCTGGTTCTGAAGCTGGTTGACCTAGGGCTTGACAGAGAAACCTAATTTTTCAAACTTGGAATCATGAACTTCTGCTTCTATAGAAAGATGCACCTCCTCAAGGCGAGTTGTCCAATGTACTCCTTTTCTCGTATTGGTGAATGGAAGCTCCAAAAATATGATGCCCTAGTTTCCCCCGACAGTAGTGATAGGGCCAAAAAATGAAAATTCTCCAAACTGAATTTTGCTACCGCCAAAAGATGCACCTCCTTGAGGCGAGTTAACCTAGCCCTCTTTTCTGGATGATTTGTGGAGAGAAGACCTTGGATTTGGAAACCCTAGCTTTCCGCTGCTGCATAGTGCCTTCTTTCAGAGTGGCTCTGATACCATGTTAGTGTTTGCACTTTAATTCAATTATGTTAGATCTTTAATCTGAAAGATAGACAAGCACAACAATACACAAGAACACAAGAATTTTCTTCGGGGAAACCATAAAGGAGAAAACCCCGCAACTTCTTCAGTAATAGATTCGTCACTTAGTACAATATCAAACCAAGATAGAAAACCCGAAGATAAGATGACTTCTGTAGCTTCCTTATTCTTCTTCAGCGAACTTGTCTTTCTCTTCCTTGGAGTGAACTTACTTGTTGGTGTGTGTCCAAATGAGGGAGAGCACCTCGCTATTTATACTTTATGTGTGACTGACCTAAATCCTCAATGGGGCCGACTTCCTCAACTAACTGGGCCGACCTCTCCTAGGGAGACTCAAAAATACATTTTACATTTATCCTTTTGGGGATCATTGCCCCGACTTACAATGGAGGTTTTGCCTCTATATTCTTACATGACCAAATACAATAATGACATCCCAGAACGAAGGCAAAACATCTCTAACGGAGGTACAATAAAAGTACAATAATAATATAATAATAATATACAAAAGAATTTCTTTCGAAGTTACATTTACAACAACAAGAAGTCTTCAAAACCCCTAGGGAGTTCCATGTAGTAGCCCCTCAACCTTAATCTTCATGAAATAATCTTCAAATGTGCCTAGTGCCCTGCTTTAAGTGATTTTTAAATTAATCCTAAAGTGCAAACCTTGAGTACTTTGGTGAAATACTGTGATTAGTTCTATTTCTTCATTGACTTTAATAACTATATTAAAACCTTAGAAAACCCAAAGTTAGACAATTTAATTAATCCATCACTTAATTGGAAGACCCTAAGTTGATGGGTTCCCATTCCATTAAATACTTCCGTGTTAATAAATTACCTTAATACCTTAGTAAATTATCCTTTCAATCATCAATAAGATGGAGTGTATGACCTTATGAGTATTTTTTTCACTTGTTAGGCACACTATTCTTCATAAAAAATCACCATGAATACATGAGAACACATCACACCATACCTCCTAACCAACCATCATGGTCACCACTCAACCATCAAGAAGCATCATCTGCAAGCAAGGAGACAAGCGTACCACCTGCCTATCCAACTGTCTAGCCATGTAAATCCCACAAGCTCGACACTCGTGGAAAATTTCAGAAATGATATGAACAAAATCACAATGTAGTACTATGCTGTAACATTACCTATAAGTCATTGCATACCAGGGGAGACCATTATAAATACTGTTGAACAAACTATGTCGGCTAAAATCGATCGAATTCCATGCAATTAGACCTTGTAACTGCTTGTGGTGCCTAACAGGATCCACCCTGACCACTCTAAAGGCCAACCAAGAGGCTGGAAACCATTCATGGGAGCTGATAATCAAGGTGTGACATATGGCCTCATTGGGTGGTTATATTTAACATAGAGCAGCTTGAAGGGTGTAGGTTGGCTGAAAAGGTAATTAATACACCTATCTCACTGCATAAAAGGAGTCTTTTGTGAATCATTTTATCATCCATCATCTGACATATCCATAGTTTTGTCCACTAATTACAGCTGAAAAGGAGTTGTTTGTGAATCATTTTATCCTCCATCATCTGACATCTCCTTAGTTTCGTCTGCTAATTACAGCTCAATAAATGCTGATTTTGTTACTCTTGTGTACTAAGTGGCTACCAAAGCTGTTCTTAAGGTAAAATTTCCCATTAGAGGGAATCAAGTGTCTTACGGTTATTTATTACTGCTATTTTCACTATTGAAGTGGACTGACTTGCTACAGAGGTCTGGACTCTGACGTCAGTGTTACTTCAATCAATACTTTAGATTCTCAGTTTGAAGGGTGTGCATTTATTAACTTTGAAAGTGGCTATGCATATGAACTTTGTTATTGTTAGCATGATTAGAGGTTGAAATCACCGATGATTCTATCTATGTGAAAATGCTAGAGTGTTACTTGTAGGAATGTTTTTGATAGTTGTGTCCTTGAATAATATCATTTCATACTTATATTCATTCCAAGGTAGTTGAGAAATATTGCTCTTGTAATAAGTTCTGAAGAAATAAGAAATAATTACTTCAAAACCATATATGCAAGCAATTATATCCAGAAAATTCAGGTTGGTCTAGAGCATAGTTACTGTTATCAGATTTGGCTCAGACTTGGTGAGGCAGGTGACTTGGCATACTTGGTAATATTAAAAAAATGCAAAAAAAAAAGCAATTTTTAGTGTAAGAATAAGTAAAGAATGTATAGATAAATATTAAATGTCATAGAAAGATAATTTTTCACAAGTTTGGAACCATAAAAACGTTGATTCTTTTATTCTCCTATTCTATAATGCATAGTTAGACAGTTAATACTGAGATCATAGGCATATCACTTTTTATATCATGAAAGATACCATAAATATTGAATATCTAAAACATGTATTCACTAACTCTTATTAGTTCAAAACCCATGAAGGCCCATAGGGCACCGACATAGTACATATTACAAAAGTCAAAATTCATATTTCTATGAATCCAGATTGGCTTGCAAGTGGATGTTATAGTGGACAACCATAAGACTCTTACATGGACACATATAAGGGTAGATAAACAGCTATAGTTACTCCTGTTATAAGTGTTTTTGAGATGTGTTATATGCATGATAAGATTGCCCTAGAGGATTGAGACTTATGGAACACATTGGTATATTTTCTCTTGAATTGCCTAGTGAACTGGGGTTGTTAAGGATTGAAATATTGTCTGCTGTTGCTGGTGTTTTGTTTATATTTCATAATATCCCTCATGTTTTGAATTACACAAGATTAAGATTCAAGAAACCTTTAGGATAGAGGTGAAATTTCTGTTTTGCATTAAAACTCTTGAATGCGAAAGTTTTCACATGGTGTCAGAACTTTAGTGGCAAAGATCACTCTAGGTGTAAGAGGGATCTTGTATTTTAGCTAAATATTACCTAGGAGAGGTGCTTGACTTTGTTTGAGGTTATTGGGTGGGATACACTGGTTTGCTTGAGATAAGTACTTGGACCCTTGGATTTTCATATTGCAGATTTTTCCAAGATAGATATGGCTTTGGTCTCTTGCTTGTCCTCTAACACTGTGTATAGTGTTGCTTGCTGTGTGGATAGTGGAGCTTCGAGATATATGCCATATGGCTTGTCTTTATTCAATAGGATTAAGGAGCAAGAGGGAGGCATGTGTGTGGATCTTGGTGTATCCCGTGAGAGGAGTTGGCTCCATTTCTTTTCAGATGTCTTCATGTGATGTTTTTGAGTTGGATAATGTTCTGTTTGTTCCTTGGTTGATTAAGAATCCTCTTTTAGTTTCTTGTATGATAGATGTACAGTGGAGAGTTACATTTAAGGGTCAGCAGTGCACCATTAGTGATTGTAGTCTAGCTAGTTTGAGGACTTTGGCTAGAGGGGTGAGAGAGGGTGGCTTTTACAGGTTACTTGCTGATCTACTATCATGTGTACATTCTAGTGAGAGGTTGGATGAGTCTTCTAGTTTTGAGGAGGCTCAGGAACATATAGGGGTGCCTAGATCTTCAGTCATATTGCATTGGTTTCTTCCATCTGTGAGCCTTCTAATTGTCTTGAGGAGAGTTGTCATACTTGATGGAGGATGATGATGAGATTGATTCTAGGTTTGCAATTGATGAGAGTATTGTATAGTACAAGGACAGGATGATTGGATTCTCTCAGGTAGAGTGAGTTGACCATGATGCTATTCTTGCTTCAAGGTTCTTTCTGGATGAGGGAATTGACCTAGTTCAAGTTGTTTTAGTTGCTGAGGTTTTGAGGTGAATGAGAGAGATTCTCATGTTCATAGATTGTTGATAGCTCGACATGGGTAGTTACCCTTACCATGAGCTTGGTATTCCAGGATTGATGAGTTGACTTAGATGTGATCCAAATGTCTTGGTCTTGTATGAAGATGTGATTATCTTTGTAGTATGTTCTGGGTAGCGCATGATGCCTTGCATGTTTATTTTGGCCTGTGATGTTGACTTGGAGAATATTGGAGTTTGGTAGGTTGCTGAGCTCGTGGGATGTACTGGCCTTCTGATAAGGCTATGCTATGTACATGAACTTCATCTTTATGGACATTAGTGAAGTTTCCAACTGTCCAATACTTGTGTAAATTGCAGATTTGATTTTTAGACATCTATATTATTCGTGCTTTGTAATTTCCAGCACTATATGTCTTGGTTATTTGACATAAGTTAAGGGTGAATATGTTTAGTGATTTAACACCGTAATTGAAGAATATAAGGGCAGACTCATAGCTGTAAACTTATGTCATAAGTGTTTTTCAGATAAGTTATATGAATGATGAGATTTCTTTAGAGGGCTGAAACTTATTGGAACACATTGGTATCTTTTCTCTTGAATTGCCTAGTGAACTGGGGTTGATAAGGATTGAAATATTATCTGCTTCTGCTGTTTTGTTAATATTTCATAACAACCCTAAGGATGAAATTCAAAGGGTTAAGATCTAGGACACCTCTAGGATAGAGGTGAATTTTTTGTTTTCTATTAAAAATCTTCAATGCAGAAATTTCAGCAGGAGGATGACCTGAATTAGGAAGGTTAAATGAATAGTTACAACACGTAACTTTGGATTAGTAGGCTGACTTATAACAAGAACATTTATAAAACACCTTACTCATATTAATACACCTTTCTTGAACATATTTTTGCACAAAACAAACGTAAGGTACTTCGATCAAAATCATATACCACTTATCTATACTGAAAATTCCCATCTTTTCATGAAATCCTCAAATTGCTAGGGTCCTTTGCCTGTAACTTTGTGTTGCCACCGAAATGCACACCTGGGGGGGAAGCCTAGCAGAAATCTTTTGAAGCTGCTCGGTGTGGCCTTGGGGGAAAGTCTCGAGTCAGGGGCTATCACCTGATCCTGATTCCTTGGTTTAGGCAAACTCCTAACAAAGCCAATGAGGGGTAGACCCTACTAAAAAAAAGTTTCTAAGGCTTTTTAGTTTAAGTTTAATGATTGGAAAGAGTGTTGTTCTTAGGAGTTTTGATGCAAATTAAACCAAGCCTATTCGCTAAATTAATTACGATACATCCACATCATGATACCATAAAATAAACAACAATTTGTAAGATAGATAAAAAGCAAAAAATTGAAATATTGTTGTTGATGAATGAGACCAGTGCTAATGGAGTTAGTGATTGTTTTGGAGTGTTGAGCTGAAATGACTGTTGTGCGAATGCTCTTGGTTTATTTTATTAAGTATTTTTATAAGATGAGTTGATTAATTGTGGGATGAGGGGATTCTTGATATACCTTGTGGTATAGGGAATATGTCCGGAATGTGATCTAAGTGGCTTTGTACAAGGACATGTGGGTTGGAATGGAGTCTCGAGAGCGGTGTTCAACACTGCACCAACAAGGGTGTAGCCTAACTGTGCTCTGAGGTTGCCTCCCAGTTGTTCCCGCTTCCTTAGTCAAAATTTCGCCACTTTCGAGGCAACGCCGGATTTTCGTTGGTTAAAAGGGACTTGATTTTATTAATGTGAGTGAATTAACTTAATGTGAGAAAATTAACAATTGCAACACTACCGCTTTTGATATCCCAAAGCTCAGACTAGCCTGCGATGGGTAGAGCATACATAGAGTGAGCGAAGTATTTGTTCCAATTTGGTTAAACTCTCTGATAGAGAGCACTCTTGATCTGCTTAAAGCGAGATTCAAGAGATTTAAAAAAAAGGGAAAACTCTCCTACAAAGAGCACTCTTGATCCGCTTAGAGCGAGATTCAAGAGATTTTGATGAGCAATATTTTAACTAATAGAAAAAGATATAAAGTACTAAAAGAAAAAAGTCACAAATTTTCTAATTACTACCCAAGAGTCTCTTTCAGGTCAAAGACCGTACTCGGGAAAGCAAGGGGATTAGTAGTTCATTTAGCATGCAAATAAATCTAAAAATTTGCAAAATTTGAATAACTTCAAGAAATTGCAAAATTTAACTTCTAAGTAAAGATGAATTTAAACTTTGTGCGAAATTTGAAAGCTAGCCTAGCATAATACTACTCTAGTTCAATGCAGGTAGAAAGCAAAAATAAAAATAAAAAGATACAGGGTTCCCCCAAATGGGGGAAGAAGGGTGTGGGAGCCGTAATCCCACTTGCTCTTTATTAAACTTATTACAAAAAAATTATTAATAACTCTATGATAGAGAGCGCTCTTGATCTGCAAAAGTTGCGAGATTCAAGAGACTTTAATCCTTCACAGAACGCTAAGGGAGAGAAGGAGATTGAAGAAGAAGGATTTTTTTATGTATTTAAGCTAAAAAATTCGCTCATTTTCCTCGCTTTTCTGTAAAATAAACACTAAACCAACAAACAAAAACTTGTTAAAGTGTTAGTATGTTAGTCCAAAACACATAAAAATACAATCTAACACTTTGCAAGAAATTTGGAAATATTTATACTTTAAAGTGCTAAACAACTAGTATTGAGATCTAAACCGAAAATGGAGATTTTAAGCTCTTTTTAGATATAATAATGAAGCAAATAAAATCTTGAAATGGAACTTTTAGATTCAAATCTACTTGCTTTCTTTGAAAAAATTGGAAAAAAGAGAGTTTGATTTGACTTTAAATGGTGAGAAAAGTGGAACCAAGCCCAAGCTTGAGGACTATGAAGATTTATGAATATCTGCAAAATCAAATTGTTAGCATGTGTATCAATATGTCCTTGTTGGAGATGAAGAAATCCAACTTAGGTTCGCTTCCAAATCAACTTGAATCCTACAAAAACTCTCGTGCACTTATAAGAACAAATGGATTAAATCCATAAAACATAGAGTAATGAAAAATTATGAAGAGTAATTGTAGAACTGATTATGCATACTACTCCCTATCCTTTCACTAACATGTTAAAAGCAAACAACTCAAATACTATGAATGTATGCTTCTATGGGCTCAGAGGCCTTCTTAGCTAAATAAATCCACAAATTCAAAGCAGTAAGTATATGAAAGCTAAACAAAGTTATACCTCAACCAAAGACATGCTTCACAATGATGGATCTTGCACACCTCATTGACCTCCAAAGTCTCAAAAAAATTCTATTACAAAAATCTTATGCATTACATGAGCAACGGTTCGATGCTAATCCACACTGAATGAGGGAGCTCGACCTTGCTTTTATAGAGAAGACAGAAGGGGTGCGAGTCTAGAAGCTTCCTAGGGTTTAGAGGGTGCAACTCCCAATCACGTGAGAGATTTGAGGATGGACAAAGGCTTAACTAAGCCTTGGTTGGCGCCATGAGATGAGGTAGACTCCACCTCAACAATAGGGTGCCCCTCTCTACCTTGAAACTAACATCCAATGAATAGCAAGCCTCCATCAAAGCAAAGTCGCCCATGCATGGAAGGCAGGCGCATTTCCCAAGGAAAGATATCTCGCAGTGACTTGGAATTCAACTGAAAGCTCTTAACTTTGATTAGAATCTTAAATATTTCGGTAGCAGGCATAGGCATTTTTACTTTTTTAAACCAATTACCTAAATCAATATTCATATCATCAGAATCATAAGGATTTGTTACCTTGGGAGGATATTGAATATTTTGTCCAGCATTTTCTCTTCTCTGGTATGTGATGCCTTTGAACTTCGGCATCTCACGGATTTGGTCAGGTGAAGGCATCTCTCCATAAGTCTTAGAAAGGTTGTCTTTCTCCTGGTTGTATTGTCTAGCCTATTTCCAACTTTCCCTAGGAATGATATGGACATCACCTACAACATTTATATAATCAGGCTCGCTTGAAAACTGCTCACTACTGCTCGCTTCAAGAAAACCATTCTCTAGGACGTAGCATGCAAAGTAACAAGTAGTTTCTTCATGAAAATATTTGCATGATCTACAAAAAGGTGTATAGTCCTCAACCATGTTAGCAGTCTCTAATTGATTTGGAGGCCTCTTTTCATGGGTTGGTCCCTTTTCTGCCAATTTCCCTTGGGAGAAAAATTAAGTTGAATAGGTTGGGACTGAGATCGTTCCATAGCTGTGACCCGATTCTGCATTTCTTTAAGCTGGGACTACATTGCGGGGGAGCGCCCTACCCCCCCGCCCCCGCTCCGGAAGCTCGCTTCCAAGCAAAGCGTGCTCGAAGCGCTGGGAAAGCGCTCTGTGAAATCGCTCCCGATCGAGAGCATTTTTGTAGAGTGTGCTCTGGTAGAAAAAAAATCGCTCCCTGGCTATGTCCGGAAGCTAAGTGGGAGCGATTGGGAGCGTTCGCTCCTTGATCGCTCCCTAATCGCTCCCTGATCGCTCCCATCGCTCCCGAGAGCGCTCCCACGTCATCTGCGCGCATTGAGGAGAGAAAATTGACTTTTGATCATTTTGGAGGGGTTTGCTTGGGCTTTAAAGCACCCCCCAACCTTTTTTCACTTCATTGTTTCCATTTGACTCATGTTTGCAAGGGTTTGAGGAGCTTAGAGTGGATTTGGAGATTTGGTGAAGATTTTGGAGAGCCATTTGCAAGAGCTTGGAGGGGAGCTTGAAGGCTACCATAGGGTTCAAGTTTCAACTTCAAACACCATTGGAGAGCCAAAGAGGTAGGACACTAAACTCTTTCTTGTTTGTTCTTTTCCATATAAACTTGTATTTGTTTATGGTTTGAAATTTTGAATGCTTGTAGTTTTTCTTCTTCTACTCTTTCCCATTCCTTCTCCCTCATTCCATTGCAGGCAAAGAGTTATTCTCTAAATATCTACAAGACTGCAAGCATTGTGATGGGTATGTCAATGTGGTTTATCCTTTTGGTTCCATTGTTTATTATGATGGTGTTGATTGGAAACCGAAGGAGAAATGATGAAGAAGATGAAGAAGTGGGTAGTGGCACATATCATGGAGAGATGGGAGAGGAAGAGGAGGATGAGGAAAATGATAGTGATGGAAAGAAAACCAAAGACAACTAAACACCCTTGTGGAAATGTGTCACAAAACTTGGAGGAGGGACAGGGGGTGGAACCACAAAATTTACATGCCCCCATTGTGGAGTAACTTACACGGGTTCATATACCCGTGTGAGAAAGCACTTATGTGGGGTTATGCCATGGGATGAAAACAAGACTATAGGAGTCAAAACTTGTACACAAGTGCCTTCAAATGACAGAGCCAAATATAAGGGGGAAGAGGAGGAAGCACAATACCTGTGCAAGAAAACAAGGGTTGAACATGAAATGGCAAGCTCACATAGAACATTTAGTGCTCGATCCCCATCCACCCATGGTAGTGGATTCTCTCCCTAGCATTCAGGGCATAAAACAATATCAGATTTCCTTGACCAAGGTGGTAGGGATGATGTGGATGCAAAAGTGTTTTGATTTCTCTATGCATGTGTCATACCCTAAACACATGATAAGATTTATTAAATTATTACCAATCATAGTAATGCCCATCACATTTTCTGCAGTCATTCAAGGTTGGAGCTTTTGAAGCTTGCAAGGACTAGATTTGCTAGCTATTACCTTACCTTACCTTCAGGCACCTTTTGAAGGTAAGGGAGGCATTGGTTAGTATGGTATCAAGTGATTCATGGTAGGTTTTGAAAGACAGGGCTACATCCGCATCTGAGAGGCGTGATTTTCAAGAGGTGGAGGACATAGTTCTTGATGGTTAGTTTTGGGTGAGTGTCAGATATGTGTTGCAATTCACCAATCCCATTTATAACATGATTCGGTTTGCAGATACTGATCAATCGGTAATTGGGGAGGTGTATGAGCAAATGGATACAATGCTAAGAGAAATAAAAGATATTGTTGAGCCAAAAGATCCCATCTTGTATGAGCATATTCAAAAGCATGTGGTCAACAGGTGGGATAAACTTAATGTCCACTCCATGCCTTAGCCTATGTCATTACACCAAAATATTATTCTCCATCTTGGTTGGCGAAATCAACACCTGGGGGTGGGGTTAGGAGAAAACCCCACACAGATCCAGAGGTACAGGCTGGGTACATGCAAGCTATAGACAAGTTGGTCCTTGATGAAGAGGAGAGCACCATATTGTGTGTTGAATTGAGCAAATACCTTAGTCAACATGGGGTGTTCTCTAGTTTGCATGCAAACAAAGATCGAGATAGATTGGTTCCTATCGAGTGGTGGAACATGTATGGCTCGACCACCACACAGTTGCATAAATTGGCCATCAAAGTGCTTTCACAGGTGGTTAACAGTTCTTCTGCAGAGAGGTGTTGGAGCACCTATAGCTTCATCCACAGCGTGAAAAGAAAGAACCTCAATGAAAACCGGGCAGAAAGCTTGGTTTTTGTACACTACAACTTGAGGTTGTTGTCTCATTATTGTGAACATGCCAAACGTGATAGAACATATCTCACTTGGGACAAAAACCCGGAGGAGAACAATTTGGAGGATGGAGCCATGGTTTTAGAGCTCTTGGAAGATGAACTTTTGGGTGATGATGATGGTGACCGTGCAACAACAACAACAAAGATGCCAACCCCCTCCAGTAGCAGTGTTCCAGTCCCACCTGTACCAGTTTTTCCTCTAGCTTCACAACCTTCATCCTCTCGTGGGGGTTGTGTAGCTATTGGACGTGGTTTGCGACCACTTCCACATACTCGAGATGAGGAGGCTAGCAGTGCTCATAGATCACGGGAAAAGAAATTAGAAGTTTCTCTTGGCAAGAGGAAATAATAATAGTTGTCTCTTTCTAGTTTTTCATTACTTAGATGTTTGCAAATTGTAACTATTGACTCTTTAATATTTGTTATGGTGACTCTAGATGACTCTGAAATATTTTGAAAACATTATATGACAATTTCAGTTTGATGTTTGATGTTGAAACTAGAACGGTGAACCTACCTTTGAAGTTCATACTCATATCTTGCAACTTTGCACTATTGACTACATAATAGCATATTATAATTGTTTGAAGTTTTGAAATGTGGTCATTGACTCATTAGTAATTACTAATGAATATGTGCTTCGTGAATCGTTTCATTTCATGGTTGATCATTAAATCATTTGATGTTGTGACTCGTCTATTATAGTTTGGTAACTTTGGTTACAGGAAATATGAGTTTGAAACTTTGATGATTCATGAGTCATGACAAATGTTATATATTGAAAATAGTTGATGATTGATCAATTGATGACAATGTGTGATAGTTTAATCCATGTTTTTATGTTTTTTGTAACTAATTTGACATTTTACATGGTTTTGTTGACATATATGCATCAAAATATATAAAAATATATATTATATAAAAATCTCTCCCGAAAACGCTCCCACCTCGGAAGCTTTTGAAAATTTCGCTTTTTGCTTCACTCCCGCTTCCCGCTTCCCGCTCCTGCTCTACGCCCCCAACAACGTAGAGCTGGGAAACATACTTCATTTCAATAGCTTCCATTTTCTCATTCATTTCTTTAATTTTTTTATCGTGATTATCCTGATGAGAAGAGGATGCCTTTTCTTTAGGATCAGTTTGTTTCATGGGAACTAAGGCTCTTGTATATCCAAGAATGTTAGACTTGCAAGATGACTGCATGTTTCTATCAATTTTTTACAGCCATATCCTCAGCCATCAAAAGGGTAGTGGGATCAGTTATCACACAACTTGTAGATGCCCTTGAAGATGATCCTATATAGGACGATAAAGGAGATAGGAAACTAAAGAGGTGACCTAAGAGGGCCTCGATCCCCAAGATGGATTGGTTGTCATGCCAATCGAGACACTCTTCGCTTCTTTCTATCCAAGCCCCAGATAGCAAAGGGTGAGACCCTGATCAACTCCCGTTAGGAGAAATCTAACCAAATTACCAGATGAAGCTATAAAAAGAGGGTACGCAAGGTAATGGGTAAGGAACCTTAGATCTAAGGGATGAAATCACAATGGAGGCTTATGATGGATGAGATCTAACTTAAAATATATCAAACACAATGATTTATAGGTTGGAGAAGGATCCAGGATTTGAAAGCTAGGGTAAATGGTCAAAATCAACTGCCTTGGGAAACGTGTAATTATAAAAGGGTAAATGGTCCTAAAGAGTAGATCAGACAAGTTGGAGGCTTCCTAGTAGAGCTCAGGAATAGATCTGACAGTATCAAAGGTCAAAAGATCAACAAACAAGGTTTTGATTATCCAGAAGACGAGCAAACAAGGAGGGCGCAAGCATGGAGAGATCAATGCCTAGGGAAAAGGGTAGAAGGAGTCCACAGAGCAAGATGCCCTTGAGGACCCACCTGGGGTTAGGCCTAAGGAAGAAATCCCAGAATTTGTTCGCCAAAAAACCAAATAATAAAGCCTAGAGAATTTTTATAATTTTTTATAGTTAGGGTTTGAGCAGAAAATTCAAATAGCCAATGGTTTAGAACTTCAAACAAGAGATCAAGTGTAGATCTTACCCGGAAAATCTTGTAATTGCCTTCAAAGTGATGATTTACCTCTACACGATCAATTTGAGACGATTTGACAGTGTATCCAAGTGAAATCGATTTGCCCAAGGAAGCCAATACGCCCCTCTCTCCTGCACAAGCAACCTCTACACGATCAATTTGAGACGATTTGACAGTGTATCCAAGTGAAATCGATTTGCCCAAGGAAGCCAATACGCCCCTCTCTCCTGCACAAGCAAACTACAAAAATAAGATTTGATGTCCAGAAGATAAAGACTATTACAACAAGAGAAATATCAAGAAGCATAACAATGATCAAAGATACAATTGAAAAACCCCTTGATACAAAGCGACTTCAAGTGGAGCGAGTTGAGGAGCCTCTTGCAAAAACGCCCAAGATGAAATTGCCCTCCTGCAGTAAAACAATGTTTCGACAAAAATATTTTGGATCCACATAAATATCTCAAATGCTAGGAGAAATAAACTTTACAATCGCCATCCAAGAACAATCCACAAAGAAAATCCAAGAGTCTACAAAATTTCTCTTTATTTTGAAAATTCCAAGAGCCAAAGTCCATTTACAATGAGGGGGGTCTCTTCCTTAAAAAGGAATGAGAGAAACCAAAACCCTAACCACCTTTTGAATGAGTGGTTGAGATTTAAAGATACATCAATGATAATCAATGTCTAAGATGAGCCCAAATACAATACACATGGATCAACTCAAAAATAGAGGGGCACACTCACTAAGACATCCAAGGGGGATGCACCACATGACAAGTGACTAGAACTCATGATATAAGCACACGGTGGGGCTAGGAGGTGTAACACATCCTTCTCGAGCATGACCCCATGGCACAATAACATATAATAACTCTAGGTAACATCATACTGTGTCCATATGACCAAATCGTGGCCCCTCAATGAGAAAATAAAATCCCCAAATAATAGCCCGGAGTGTGTGTGGACCCCACTGGATGCTGCAAGCTGTGCTAGAAGGTGTGGGATGCATCACAAGAATCCTCTCAACAAACCTCATGCCAATTCCTTGCCTCAATTGCTCAAATCAATTTCCTTAGTAGTCATTTCTTCCATTTTTTATCTTCAGAAAATCACCTGTAAAATAATAAAATGACTGTAGCTCTCTGCCTGGTGCTCTGGGCACAAATCTAACTGCACCAAAATGTCCGGGAGCATGGTAATATGGTAATATGGTAGCGCCCTTGGTGAACCAAAATAATCTCAAAATGTGCTGACAGGCCATTTTATATGGCAAATATGCAATAAAGTGATAATCTGGCCATAAACTCATCTTAAAGTGCCTGAAACTGAAATCTGAGTGTAAGAATGGGCTCAAAAGGCCTAAATGTAGTAGAGATGAATACTCATACACCATATGACCACCTGGATAGTCATCTGTAAGCTCAACCATGCCCGGACAATAAAAAATAATGGTCTGTAAATAATAATAATACTAAAAAATAAAAATCCATCAAACTATCATATGAAACCTGTGTCTGCTGCATGGGACGATCAAGTGGGCATCATAGGACCACAAATAATCAATCTCGAACTTCATGGGTCCAACTCATCTTAGATCTTGCGGTTGACTTGGTCAAACTGGGTTGACTAGGTCAAAACTGATCAAAATAATGACCCAGGCTCAAACTGATTGATGCTGTAAGTGCAAATTGATAAGATATGCTTCTTTAATTATTTCAATAGCAAGACTAAAGTATAACGTAGCATTTCACTGCTGATTAAGCAGTAATACATCAAATATAAGTCTGGATTAAAACAATTAATTACTAAGAGAAAGACCCTCAAGTGTATACTCAATTCATGGACGTGGCCAATTTGCTAGAAATGGGTGAAGGTGAAAAGGACAAGGCTAGGACAAGGGAATTACTTTACAATCTTCAACACTGCGACACTTTGGATAAAGGGAACAAGGAAAATCACCTAAGCATATGTTGGACAGAAAACACACAAGGAAAGGCAGCGTCTCACAATTGGAATAAGTTGATTTGAGGAGTGCCTATTCACTTTAGCAAATGTCTACAGATCACATCTAAGCTTGAACCAACTCTGTGAAGATCTTTTCTAGAACTACCTTGACTGGGTGCACAACTAACCGTAACTTGAGGTTCTAGGGAACACTTAGACTTAGCTGTCCCTTACTCCATCTCACATCCCAACCTGTAGGCTCCGTGAGGAATTAATCATTACATTTTTATTATGGCCAACAGTCTTTAGATTTAACATACATTTAAACACTGCTTTTTAGGCCTTATGACCCTTTGGATTTTGCATGTGCTTAGAAGCACAACTAATCGCAGCTTTTATTCAGGGTGCTTTACATTTTATTTCATAGCCCTCTTTCATAGTGCTTAAAAGTACAGTTTTATTTTATAATCATGGGCTTGCATAGAAAATATAACAATCAGTCACATATGCATCTAATGATGGTAGTACAATTTGCTTCAAGTTTAGTCGACACAACTCAAGCAAATGGGGGGATCATCCACAATCAGGACCAAACATCGGGGGCAACCGACCAGAGAGGTCAAGGCTTTAAATCCAACTCACCTAAGCTCAGGAACCAACACCAGCGGGTTTTCCTGGCCCAAAAGGATCAAGGCTTCGGTAAGTTCTGTTGCACAACTCAGAGCCGAGACACAAACAACAGGGAGTCTATCCAACATAGAGGCATAAGTGGGGAAGTCCTTAGTATCACAAGTTGAAGAGTAAGTGAGGATAAAACCAAATACGGAAGAGAACAGATGGATGGGGAAAGGTGATAGGTGATGCCATAACTAGCAAGCCATAAATGGTGGGAATGACCAAGTCCATACTACTTAAAAGGGTAAGACCAACGAGTATACACAAGAAATTTTGATTCCAAGTAATTATTAATTCCAAACAGTCAACCAATAACCATATCTATATATATAATATCGCCAGATCATGACTACTAGATACCTAGTCAAGCTACTACAATAAGTAAAAGAGCACAATAAAAGTGTCCAATGCACAACCATATACGTGCTGGGTCATATACCTGTATCCATCATCTGAACCATCCACTGTCACTCGAACACTTCTGCTACATAACTCTGGGCACTATCACATTGCTCTATATGGAAGGAAATGGCCACCTCAATCATCAAATCTACCTCAATCATCAAATCTGAGGTAATGAGGCTTAGTCATGGCACAAGGCTGTAATGTCTGCTCTGGGGATGCTGAAAACATGAGTGATCATAGAATAACTGTTCATCAACTGTCGATCTCAGGTATCTCATGGTGAAGGACTGGCTAAAAAAAGTATTGGAATCTGGTCTGAAGATATGGTAGCCCTGGCTACTATAAATGTGATAACATGCTCCTTATCTCTAAGCTGATATTGCATCTCACCACTTAAAGCTTCAATGTAATAAACCAATATGGATTGTGCTGTTGGTTTCAAGTCCACATGCATGTTGTTCACTAAGTCCTGGAATTTTTTATTCAATTCGTCCATAGTCTCGTTCTCATTTCTCTTAACAGTATGTAGGGAGCTAGTTGATGACGTGGCTCCTTTTTCTCTCCCCATTTGTTTGTGAAAGCAGTTTTGAAATCTCCTAGAGTTGCATAGGAGTTATTGGGCAAGTTCATAAACCATTCACCGACATCACCTTCTAGAGACAAGGCAAACAAATTCATGTATACATCTTCATGCCTATGGTCAGCTGCTCTACAGCAAGTACTGATACACTTTGAAAAACTCTTCAGGTGAATAGTTGCAGAAATGGTATTGGTTCTAGTGAACTCTTCAGAAGGGTAGACCCTACTAAAAAACGTTTCTAAGGCTTTTTAGTTTAAGTTTAATGATAGGAAAGAGTGTTGTTTTTAGGGGTTTTGATGCAAAATAAACCAAGAGCATTCACACAACAGTCCTTTCAGCACAACACTCTAAAACAATCAGTGACTCCATTAGCACTGGTCTCATTCATCAGCAACACTATTTCAATTTTTTGCTTTTTATCTATCTTACAAATTGTTGTTTATTTTATGGTATCATGCTGTGGATGTATCGTAATTAATTTGGCGAATAGGCTTGGTTTAATTTGCATCAAAACTCCTAAAAACAACACTCTTTCAAATCATTAAACTTAAACTAAAAAGCTTGAGAATTTTTTTTTAGTAGGGTCTACCCCCGTTGGATTCGTTAGGAGTTTTCCTAAACTGAGGAGTCAAGATCAAGTGACAGCACCTGACTCGAGACTTACCGCCAAGGCCACATCGAGCAACTTCGAAAGATTTCTGCTGCGCTTCCCTAGGTGTGCATTTCGGTGGTAACACTTTGAACAACAATAACTCCCACATCTGGAGTTGAGAGTATGTTGTATGATCGTCGATCTTAGGGTGCAACAAAATAATCCATGTACTAGCAAATACATAAATAACATGCTTTCAACATCTCTATGGAAAGATAAAACATTTTAACATCTTTATTTATTTGGAGGATTATTGTCAAACATACTACTTTATTGTGCTAGTTTTCTTTCATGATTATTAGAGTTTACAAGTGAATGTTTTTCTTTTAGTAGGATCAAAGAAATTAAACAATCAATCATTGAATTGACAAAAAGATCCCCTTTTGAAAAGTATTGGATGGCTGGAAATTGACTCAAGATCGAAAATCAAACTAGAAGTGAAAGATGGATTTCTGCCTATGGGGGGAATTGACTCAATCCAACAATGCATACATAGCAGAAGTAAAATTGATGATTTAAATAGCACTCCTAGTTGTTTTAAGTTGGTATTAGATAATATTAGAGCAATACAAAGCAAAACCAACAATACCCACAACCCAAAAATCACCCAAGCAGCGTGGTAGGGCAAATTGCCCAAGGAGGGCGCAATCAAAAAATTGTCCAGTGCCTAGAATGTGGGTAAATGGAGTCGAAATGGGATGAAACTTAAGTTATGGACGTTTAAGATCAATTGCAAGGTGGGTTTAAAACAAAAAAAGGATTTTAACGATGAAATTTAAAGATGTTAATTTTTGGTTGATTTTTATTATGTTCCAGCTTAGCAAACATAGTGAAATAGAAATTTTGGAAACAAGTAGAGAGAGTTTACCTGAGATAATAGTAAATGGATGGATTTTGCTTGAAGACTAGCCCCAAATCTCAAGTGTTGAGCAAACAACGTGTCCCTTAAGCGTTTTGAGCAGCCAAGTGACCAAGTCCGCCCTTGCAACCTGCCACAAAGAAGATGAAATCAAAATCTGTAGCAAATGACAAGTTAAAGACAACAAGTAAATGACTAAAAATGAGGAAATTGAGAAGCTACAAAGCAAAAACAACTCCTTTGTTGATATTCTGGAGAGAAAGGGCAAGAGTGGAGTGACAGCTCCAAGAATTGCACCCCCCTTCAGATGGTCTTGTTATCACACCATAGTAGCAGGGCTACTATGCTTGCTGAGCAGATATCTGCACATTTCAGAGCTTTGCTTTTACAGAGATCAGCTATGATGAGCTTGTATTTTGAGATCACTCATGATCAAAGCAGTATATTATATCAAACTTTTGCTAGACCTTGTGCCAAGGTTGAGCCTTGGAAGCTCAGATTTGATGACCGATGTGACCCTTTGGTTCCATACAGTTTCAGTTCAGTGCCCAGTGATGTTATTGCAGCAGTGTGTTAGATGATTTTTGATGATTATTATTATGATGTGATATAGCTATGGACTTCTGATTATTGACTATGGACTTTTATCTTGTTGTTTTAGTCATCTTCACAACATTAGCTTGGTACTTTATTCAAGATGTGGCAATACTATTTAAAACTAAAAATGAATAGCTTGGATGATGTTATAACTATTAATGGATGTATTACTTGCACACTTAGGTTTTCTGACAAAACTTACCGATTGTATTACCCTCCTATAACCATAGATATGGTCTTCCTTGACATTCTTGTCTGCTAGATTAGGCACCACATTCATTTAACTCCATCCATCCATGACTTTCCCGATTTGGCTTTCACCTTTGACTTGCCTTTCTTGACTTTTTGATACTGAGGACTTCCCCATTACTGCCTCTATGTTGGACCGCATCCATGTTTGTTTAGTGTCTCAGCTCTGAGTTTGTGACAAAACTTGCCTTTGGTGAGTTGGATTGTAGGCCTAAATCATTCTGGTTGGTTGTCCCGATGTTTGGCACTGGCAGAAGTCCCCCTAGTCACTTGGAAGTTGGGATGTTGTTGGCTAAAACTGAAAGCTCATGTACTACCTATATTGGAAATCTTTATAACTACGCCCATGGAAACTGTAAACTCTAGAATGTGTTTCTTAACCCATGTGAGTAAAGGGCAAGAGCAATGAATTGCTAAAATACTCCTCGAAGAGTATAGAAAAGGTCCATAAAGCAAATGTTACTCAAAGTTATATATATTATTGCTGACCTTGTATATGTATAAACATGCCCTGGATGCAAGCTGCAACTAGTTGTGCTTCTTAGCACATCTGAAATCCAAAGGGTTATGTAGGCCAAAAAGGCCATGAAATGAAATGAATGATCATAATGAACCTGGATCAGCTTGATATAGACATGATGCCTAAGTTGAATAAACACTCTCTAAACAACTTATCCATTTGTGAGGCATAACGCTTCCCCGTGTTATTTGTTCGGCACAGAGTGTAGCTCCCCCTTTCCCCATCCAAAGTGTCACCTAGTTGAGTTTGGTCAAATCATTCCCTTTGCCCAACCTTGTCTTAGCCTTCACCCTTAGCTAGCAGTTAGACCATGTCCAATGGGTGAGTCTGTCACTAAAGCTCTTGTGTAAGTAAAGTATAAATAACATTAAATATCTGTATGTATTAAACTGCCATGGAATGATGATGTACTTTAGTTAAGCTGTGAGTATGATTAGAGGAACATGTCTTAGTCTATTGATATAATTTTGTCCTTGGTTATATTTTGACCTAGTCAAACATAGTTTGATTATGTCATTCTTGGGATCCGTGATGATGTGGACCATGTATGCCTATGGATGATGATTGATGGTCCCACATATTCTTGTTGATGATACCATATGGTGGACATATGATTCAGATAATGGTTGATGCAGTTCAACAGATTTATTATTATTTCCAGATCATCAGATTATGCACTGTTCGGATATGGTAGACCCTATTGTTGTCTCCTTAGGTCAACCCATGGTGTATGAGTACACATTTCTAGTAGATTTGGGTCTTCCGGATCCATTCAGACACTTATCATTCAATTCCGGGCACTTCTGACAGGGATAGATGCAGTTATCCACTTGTTGACCAGTTTTGGGCATGTTTTCCCAGGCTGTTCAGCAGGGGCATGAGAGGCCAGTTTCACCTAGGGCGTTGTATGGGAAGGGGGTGGTCCAGCCACTTGTTTTTACCATTATACCCCCCTTTCAGATAGCATGGTGGGCTTAGTTTGACAGCGCAGGCACCCTGGGTGTCAGTTTGGGTAGCTTCACGGTTCTCGAGGCGGATTAAAAATGGAATAAAAGGGTCACTGAGGTATTTGATTTGGGCAACTGAGTCAAGGTTTTGGCATTTGGTTTTCACAGAGGTCTTCTAGGGTGAACCCCCTATTATCACCAGTCTTGTAGTTGCCCCTACAGATGGATCCAAGGTGGATGGTAGAGGGGACATGCAACTAAAGTGGTGAACCAAGAGAGCCTTAGTTCCCAAAGGATGGTTATCACACCAACCAAGGCACTCTTCGCTTTAGCTATCAAAGCCAAGATAGCAAGGGGGAGACCCAGATCTACTCCCGACAGGAGATATCAACCCAATCACCAGATCAAGTCAATCAAGTGAAGTACGTAGGGTGACAGGTATGGAACCCTAGAATTAAGGAATTAGGACCACTGTGGAGGCTTAGGAAATGTGTGAAATGAGAGGGATAGATAACACAGTGATTCTATGATTAGGTATGATTCAAGGATTCAAAGCTAGTTTAAAATGGTCAAAATCAACTGCCTTGGGAAACGTGACCCTTAAAATAGGGAAAGTGTCCCAAAACGTAGATATGACAGTTAGGGCTTTCTAGCTATGCTTGATGAAGGGATATGACAATGTCAAAGTGTGCAAGCGACTAAATAGGGATCAACCCACATGAAAACAGGGCAAGCCAGGAAAGTCGTGAGGGCTTGGAGAGATCAGTGCCTTGGGGTTTGGGCCTATGGAGTCACCCAAGCAAGACGTTTTCAAGAACCCACTTTGGGATTTGCCCGATCTACAATACCCAGAAAGGATTTTCCAAATGATCAAGGGGTTTGATCAATAGAATTTTTAGGAGAAATTTATTTGATTTTAAATGAGGGTTTTGAACTAAATGACAGATGGATAAACTAATGGAATGAGAAACTTACCTTGAGATCATACCTGAGTGATGGAAGTGCTTGCCATGTTGTTGAGGAATATTCCTGCAGAGATCAAATTAGAGATTGTTGATGTTTCTTGCCACAATGAGATGCCTTAGTCCACACGTGCGCCCCCCTCTTCTTGTCAAACCAAGGAAAATCGATTCAATCAGTGAGATCAAGAATGGAGGAAATACAAGCAAATAGCAATAGCAACATGAAGTAGAAGGTACTAAGACAGTAATACTCCCTGTTACCGACGAAGAGACCCCAAAGAAGTGGCAGGGAGGGTCACCCCTACCAATGCGTCCTCCTTGAACCAATTCGGCCTTCACCTGTAGATGAGAAAACGTGGAACAAAATGATAGCAAGATAATATGCAATAACCCAGTGCAAATGAAGAACAAACAGTCAAACTCCAATAGCATTTACAACCATAAGACAAGTATGTGCAATAGCAATTTTCTATTCCAATAATCCAGAGCCATAATTCCCTTTACAATGAGCTCTCCCCTTTAAATAGGATGGAAAGATACCAAAACCCTAACCACCTTTTGAATGGATGGCTAAGATTAAAAGATCAAAGTGATCTAATCAATGGTTGAGATGAGCTCAACAAAAAAGTACATGGATCAATATAACAACATAATACATCAATGGACCAAATCGCCCTAGGAGAGGGGGTCCCACCAAATGTCAACGATAAAACATAAGATCTAGCTCATGGTGGGTCTAGGGGGTCATGACTTGCCTCCCTAGTGTGTCCCCATGGCACAATAACATAAGATAACCAAGCTAGACACTAAATCATGCCTCTCTGGGAAAGTCATGAGCCTTAGGAGGCTCCAGAAAACCATAAAAAGTGCCAGATATATGAGTGTAGGCCCCACTGAAAGCTGAAACTGCTGGAGAAGGTGTGGAAGACATCCCACTCATCATCAAAAATCATCCCATGCCAATCCCTTGCCTCAGAAGCTCAAATCGAATCCTTCAGTAGCCATTTTCACCATTTTTAATCTGCCTTGGGAAGTGTGAAACTGCCCAACTGCCTCTTGGAGTGCCTGCGCTGTCAAGGTGAGCCCACCAGGCTCTCTGGGAGGGGAGTAATATGGTAATAACAAGTGGCTGGACCACCCCCTCCATGCACAACGCCCTAGGTGAGCTAATCAAATCTCACCTCTGCTCTAACAGGCCATCTAACAGGCCAAAACTGCACTAGGATAGCCAACTGAGGCTAAATCATCACTGTAACTGCCCAAAACTGAAAACAGACTATCTCATTGGACTCAAAGAGCTCAAATCCATCTAAGGTGTGTACTCATACACCCTATGGATCTCTGCATGATCATATCAAATATCCAATATACCCGACAGGCCAAATAATAATAATCTTTAAAAGTGCTGAAAAACACAAATCATCATCATAAGCGCCTAAAACCACTGCATAGAACCATCTGGTGACCTGTAATAGACCATATAACATATCTCTGCATCATTTGAGGTCTATCCACCTCTTGTCCTGTGGTTGACTTTTGGTTAAAGTAGGTTTGACCAAGTTAACATGAACAATAATATAACTCAGGCTATCATCAAAACTGCTGCAAGTGGCAAAGGTTAAAGCATGCTTTACAATTCATTCAAGTAACAATTATAACAAGAGGTAATCATTTCACTGGCGATCTATAACCAAATATATAAGGCTTTTAATTATTATTATGACTCAGACCAGGCTTTCAAGACCATACTCACTTCATAGTTATGATCAATTTGCTAGTGAAGGGTGAGGGCTAAAAATTAAAAGGCTAGGCTAAGGGATGACTACTGACTTGACATTGTGACACTTTGGAAATGGAAAGGGAATACACAATCTAGCATATGTTGGACAAGCACTAACACGAGGGATGGCAGTGTCTCACAAATGGGTAAGTTTAAAGTGTGCTTATTCAACTTAGGCATCATGTCTACTTTTTAAGATGATCCAAGTTCATTAGGATCCATTGGTTTCACTTTATGGCCTTTTTGGCCTACATAACCCTTCGGATCTCAGGTGTGCTAAGAAGCACAACTAATTGCAGCTTGCATCCAGGGCCTGTTTATACATATATAAGGTCAACAATTGTTTAGATATAGAGTTTAAGAACCATTGCCTTTTGGACCTTTCGTATACTCTTCAAGGAGTATTTATAGCGTTTCATTGCTCTTGCCCTTTACTCACGTGTGTTGAAAAACACATTCTAGAGTTTACAATTTCCATGGGCGAATTTACATAAGTAGTACATGAGCTTTCAGTTTTAGCCAACACATCTTAAGTGACTAGGGAGACTTCGTACCAGTGCCAAACATCGGGACAGCCGACCAGAATGATTTAGGACTACAATCCAACTCACCAAAGGCAAGTTTTGTCACCAACTCAGAGTCGAGACACAAGAAACAGGGAAGCTCATCCAACACAGAGGCTACAGTGGGGGAAGGTCCTCCATGCCACTAGTCAAGTAGTAAGTCAAGGTAATAAACAAACTAGTAGGTAATGGATGGGTGAAGACAGTGAATAATGAGACCAACACTAGCAAACCAAGGATTGTGGGAATGATCACCTTTATTCTCCCTAAGGAGGGTAAAACCAATGAGTATGAATAGTGAACTTCTAAGTCTGAGTGGGGACAATATAGTATATATAATGATACAACCAGGTCAACATATCTATATGATCGCCAAATCATGATACTAAATGCTAAGACATGCTACAAGAATGAATATAAAAGCAATATATCCATAACACCAAAATATACCTGCGGAGTCATATTTGAATGCACAATAATCTGAACCAACATCTGTCCTCTGAAATTGTTGCTGCATCTCTAGGCAATACTGGCTGCTCTGTATAAATGGCTAAATGGCTATGTTGGTCATCTCTCTGAGTGTCTTGAAACTCAGTCATGGCATGGGGAATAAAACTGCTGTCCATAGTATGATCATGATCCATAATAGATGCTCATCTCGGCATCTTAATGTAAGGGAACTGGCTGAAAGTGTACTGGAATCTGAAAAATAGTGTATGGTAGCCTGGCTACTATATATGTGATAACATCCCCCATCTTCCAGCCAGATATTATCAGTTAGTGGGGTGGTCCACAGAGGCCACATGAGGCCTTTTATTGCATGTCTCTATCAGTTTTGGAGACAGGATTTGATCATTTGTATTATTTTGGACATATTATTTTAGATTATTGTGCCATGGGGATGAGCTAGTAAGGATTGATGCCTCCTAGCCCCACCATTAGTTTCTTTGGTCATGTCCATGTCTTATGAGGTGGGCCCTTATGTTCTAGCCTCCCCCTAGTGATGATGTCACCCTCCATGAGTCTTTTTGAGGGATGACGTCACCCTCTCTTTGAGTGATCCATGTGATATTGTAGGCTCATCTTAGCCATTGATTATATTTGTTGATCTTTTAATCTCAACCACTCATTTCAAAAAGTGGTTTTGAGATCTAAGGTTTTGGTCTTTATTATCCTATATAAGGAGGAGACCCCCCTCATTGTAAAGCACCTTTGGGCTCTGGAAAACTTGGAATGAAAATAATATTTTGGAGATTTACTTATTGGCTTTGATTGGGTTACTCTTGTATATGTTCTTGCATCTCTTGCTTCTAGACATTGTTTGCTTTTCAGGTGAAATCAACATCAAGACAGGGAGGCCGAATTGCTTGAAGCTAGCTCAACGTTTTGCTTGATGGGAAGATTGTAGGGGTTGCTCACATCCCCCATGGGCAAGACGTCTTCATCTTGAGGGTGTTTTTCATTGTGCTTTGTCCATTGATTGCTTCTTTGACATGACATGCTTAGATCTTATGGATTTGTGGATCAAATCTAACTTGATGTAGTTTGATTTATAGGTTTTCATGGGACATCTCTCCTCCTAGGGCTTGGACGTTTTTGGTTGAAGACACTTGGATCAAGCTTGGAATTGTAACTACGGCAATAATCATCCATATGCTAAGAGGCTGCAAGCTTATGAGGTAAGATCTACAAGGTACGTATTGATTTCGCTTGTTCTCCATCCTATTGGTCACATAAACTCCATTAAAATCAAAACCCTCATTTTTCACTTTTTTCTAGATCTACTTGGATCTAGCTTGGCTTTTGGGAAGATATTGAAAACCCACCTCTATAGCATCCACGACAATTCGGATCTATAGTTTGGTGTGGATTGGGTTTCATTTGACACTTTCCAAGGCACCTAGCCCTCTTGAAGGCAATTCGCACCCCTTGAGAGAAGATAGTTGGGTTAGTTCCAAGTTGTGGGTAGGTGAGATCCCACTTGATTTGCACTCGTCTACTTTGATAACCTACCCCAGTGCTTCACCTCTTTGATTTTTGCCTTGTGGGCCCCATTCCTCATTTTGAGGGTTGTGCCCCACTTGGGTCATTGGGTGATGCATTTTCCATCTTAGATCTATGGAGATCTAGCTCACATTGGGGTATGCCACTTAAAACCCACCTTGATAATTGCCTTAACTACCCCGATCTACATTTTGGCATCATTTGGACTCCATTTGCCCCCTCATCTAAAGGCACTAGTCTCCCTTGGTCAATTCGCACTCCTTGGGGTTAGTGTCATTTGCTAGATCCCATATGTGGGTGTTGCCTAATCCATCTTGGATCCATAGATCTACATCATCAAACATCCCATAGTGCCATATCACCCCTAACTTCACCTTGTGGGTCCCATTTGGACCATTTCCATATTTTAAGGAAGTGGGCCCCACTTGTGTATTTTCATGGTACTAGATCTATCCATTAGGTAGCCCTATTCATTCATTAGTTGAAACACTTGTCACCTTTAAGCCTCGTCAACCATACTTAACTCTTGGGCCCACATAATCTAATCAACTCATTGGTTTCCGTAACTCATCTTTTACACGCTTCGCTAGGAACCTTTGGGTTAAGTCAATCTTCCTTGATTGGCTAGGGTTTCCCCGTTGGTCTTGATTTGTCTTGATCTAAAGTGAAGAGTGCCTCGGTTATCGTGACTACCAGCTTACATTGGGAACCGTGGCATCTCTTGGGTCACCTCTTTAGTTGTCAATCTCCTCTACCATCCTGGATTGGATACATTTAGGGACAACTACGAGTTGTGTGATAACAGGTCTCTTCACCTGCAATTCGCATCAGCCAAAGAAAGATGGAAACACCACGAAATCTACTCAACAATGCAATGGCAACTAGCTATCAGTCAATACAATAAACATCCAAGCACAATATCTCAAGAACGCGAAAGAAATGTCTCTATAAAAATCAGTCTCAAGCGTACAATGCCAAGAAGAAACTCCAAATGAGTGAGCTTCTCTTTAAATAGAGAAAACTCATAACAAAAACCCTGCCCAACAAGATGAAGGGCTGAGATCTAATCTCACCAACACAAAATCGATGGCTGAGATCAAATGACCAAGAGGGGGGGGGGGGCGAATTACCCTAGTGCGCCCATGTGGAGAGTGAGGGACCAAAGTAGTGGTTAATACATTGAGTGGGGACACCTAGGGGGTGGTGTTAGGCCGTTTTAGCCCCCCTAGGCCCCATGCCTTAAGTTTCATTACATAATATTTTCAAAAATTGAAGATTTGCTTGCCCAAAAATGCCCAAGTATGGTCAAATTCGCCCCATATACATAGCTGGGGTGAATGGAGGGCCCCACACCAAATAATGCATGTCTATTCTATATAAAAATGATAATGAGAGACCCTTTTACCTTTTCCCAACATTGCACTTACCATTTCAAAGTTTAACTTAGCCAAAATTGATTTTTCCATTAATTATTTGCTGGTTCACATAGCTGAAGATGAAAATTGCTCTTTTGACCCACTTCTTTTGCCCGGATTGACGGGCCGTCTGTTGCAATGTGATCGTGGGCCCCAAATCCACTAGTAAAGGTCACTAGAGCGACCATGATCCATCATCTAGGCACAATTTGCTCAATTCCAAGCATTTTTAATTAAAGTATGGCCCTGTTGGGCATCAATAATTAAAAATTTGGGCATCAATAATTAAAAATCTCATAGATGCTTCATTATTTTCATGATCTGACACTTGGGGGATTGAATGGAACCCCAATGCATACCAAATAACCAAAATTGAAGTTTTGGTTCCAACTTTTTTTCGGGGCCCATTTTTGGCCTCGTCAACCTAGTTTGACTATGTCAAATCTGGTCAACAATGGCAATGGCTGAAGCGTATGTCTCTGCATGCAACATGGGATGCGAAGGCTTCCTTATTTATGTTAGTACAAAAACTACGAGCATAAAATGACGAACATATGGTGATCACAAATAAACAATATCTCAAAAATAGGCCCAAGGTGAGGTGGGCCCACCACTTCTAACAAAGGCTCTACTGTTATGCACACTTATAGATTTGGTCATTGAGCTAACTTTGGTTGAGGTGGACAACGAGGCTACAAGGATAAGGGGAATGACATATACCAAGATTGAGTGACCCTTCGGATAAGCGGGGAAAACATGACCCAATGACATAAGTACACCATGAGAAAACACAGGTAAGGGCGGTGCCTCACAAATGAGTATAGTGCAGGGAAACCACCACTAGACTCTAACACACATCTTGCAACTCACATCCGTGCCTGCAATAGACTCCGTGAGGATCTTTTCTAGAGCCTCCATGACTGGGTGTCCGACAAACCGTAACTTGAGACTCTAGGGGACACTTAGAATTAGCTGTCCCTTACTACATCTCACCTCCCAGTCCTTTTGGACTTGGTGAGGAAAAAACCATTACATGCTCAAATAGATATAGCTAGCCTTTGTCCGTGTGTGTTGACAAACACATTCTTGGATTTACATTTCATAGGGTTTATGATCCGTGTGTGTTAAGAAACACATTCTTGGATTTTACATTTCACATCAGATATAACAATGATACGCATACTGCATAGTAATGGTGGCAAGTGTGCATGGTTCGAGGACTAATGGGGAGCACTCGGTGAGCCTACACAATTCTATACTGCATCACAACATCGGGGGCAATCGACAGGAAGTGAATTCCAGGTTTGAGAATGCTTCTCACACACTAAAGAGCCGAGGCACAAAGCAACATGGAATCATAATGTACTCAGGGGCCACTGGGGGAAAGGGTCCTTAAGGCCACCTACTCTGGTCTAAGTCGGGAAAAAACAAAAGATGGATGAGTCGAATGAGTGGAAGGAAGTCCCAAGTGAAACCAAGGTTAGCTTCCTGGAAGTCAAATGGCCAAATCTATACCCAAAAGGGGACAGGAACCAGTGTGCATAAACAAGAGTCTCTAAGGGGAGGGGTGGACTGACATCACCATGGGCCAGAAGCATCATACAAATTATACACGAGATCACCAAGTCAGCCATCATATGTCAAGTCAATGTACTAATACAAATAAACAAGCCTCAAAGCAAACCATGAGCAATAACCATAAATAATGTATACCTACCACACCATATACTTGCTGCTGTAAGTAGATCTGAAGGCTAATCTCTGCTGTGTGCAGGCAAGAAGTGGTAAACCAGTTGTGATCTGTGCTGCTCTCATCATAATATGGCTAAGTTATCCCTCTCAATGGGATCGTGCAAAGGTGAGAAAGGAAGAGGGGCTTTGTAATACTGCTCAGTAGTAGCATCTGGACCATCAAAATACATAATGCCCCCTCTGTAGTCTCAGCTCATCTGTGCTCTAATAAAAAAAAATCTGTATACTGGTCCCTAACCATACAATCTGCCTCATGGTAGTTCCAACTAACACGGATGTGATAACAGGGTTGAGATTGTCCCTGTCGTTGGTGTTGGACGGAGGTAGAGGTGGACTGTCGTGTTCTGACTAAGCGGTCAAGGTCTGTGCTACCATCTGTTTGTCTCTTGGTGCCCCTAGAGGAAGGAAGCATTGAAAAGAAGGAAGTGATACTCTGAATGGAGCTTGGTCTCGACTGAGAATGTTGCTGGAGGGTGAAGGAGCAAAGCAGAAGGGCCTCTTGCAAGTATAACACTAGACATCTCTGATCAGGGTATTTGATAAATCTAGTCAAAGTCTAGAGCTCACTGAGAAGGTCCCTGGAAAGGAAATGAAACCACCCGTGGATCTCGTAGTAAATAGGACACCGAAACATGAAGTGCTCCTTGGTCTCAACCTCTCAAAGGTGACATACCTGGCAGATCCTATCTGATCGGTTGAGTTGGTGATAGCCCACTCTCAACTAGCCTAAACTAGCCTAAAGGAATACGAAGAGTGTGTGCCCAATGGTGGAATGTGTAAGGGGGCCGAGCAATGAGATTGTCCCTCAGATCCAAGAAGTGCATAGCATAGAAGGCCATCTTGGGATGTAACTCTCCCAGAGGGTTGATCCAAGTGACCTGCACAAATTGTCTATAAATGTTATCTCTAATGATTCTATTAAGCTCTTGTCTAGTAGGTAAGAGGTAGCCAGGCGCGTTCAAGGAATACCCAAAAGGAGGAAGTAAAGTCATCGTCATACCACTGGTTCATGGGGAAGCATCTAGTCTTTTGGAGGAGGGGGGAAAAACGAGTGGAGTGTGGGTAGATTTGAAGGGCGGTCTCCCAGATGATAGAAGAAAGACACATGTACTTGGCAGAGGCAGATTCGAGGGAAGGAAATCGAGAAACGAAAGGGAGCGTCTGGTGGAGGTTGGAAGTAAAGGTGTCGGGGTCTCCCTCAACAAAGAGAATATTAGTCCAAGGTGGACTTGAGGGTGGAGGAGGGGGGTCGGGGGTGGTGGGGTGCCAATTTGGAGGGAGAAGGACAGGAGAGCATGGTCAACAAGAGGGATAGGGTTACGACAAAGTGATGGGTGAAGGGAGAAAAATAATTAGTGGATAATGCATTTCTTATGGAAAGTAACAAATCTAGGCTAACAAGATAGGAATATAAAAAGAGGAAAAATAGAAAGGCATTAACTATTGAAGGAAACCTTGTATAATGTGGAATATAATAGTTAGGAAGAGTATCAACACAATGAAGAAAGGGGACTACTCTCAGTTTAAGGTTTTGTTCATCACTGTAAAGTCCTCAATGTTGAGCTTGATGATGTTGTTACCAGACTACCTCAGGCCAAGAGGAAATGCATGTGCATTTATAATGGAATGACTCACAAAGGATAGGTTGCCTTATATATATGTATAAGTTCTCCATGTAAGTTTTTTAGTAAGTAATAGATGTATTTATATTATTATGTCTTCACAAGAAAACAAGTATAGTGCACTGATGTTTCTTGGGTCCTTCAAATATGTTCTAGGGTCCCATATACTCTGAAGATCATATTGAAAGTAAAAGCCAAAATTGCCTTCCAAACAACAAGGGCCTAACCTAGGTGTCAAATATTAGATTTCAAGTTAAAACACTAATTTACTAGACTTAAAATTTGAATTATATTTAGGACAATCCATATGTTTATCAAAATGGAGTGGGAAAACAAAATAATAAGAAGTTAATTCTCTTATCTCCATGAAATTTATAGTTGAAAGAGTTGAGAGAGATGAAGTCCAACATTCCACTAGATATTATTCAATCCATTGTTGCGTTGGACTAGGTTTTGGTCCCTATGGCATCTTAAAGTCAGTGTTCCACGGGGACACGTCCCGCAGGGTCAGGGACGCGTTTCCTGTGTTTCCCGCGTTCCGATGTCCCGGGGACTCCTGACGAAACATTTCCACCCACCCATGCCCCTCAGAATATTGTTTTTTATGTTTTTCCATTATTTTCACTTTTTACAATCCCTGCTTAGTACTTAGAAAATAAACCAATAAATTTGGTATTTACATTGCACAATCATGAATATACGTCAAATGAAATATTACTTTTCGTATTTTATTTTATTTTATAATTTTAGGGACGTCCCCCCGAATTTCCCTAAAATTCGGGGGTGGTCTCCACGTGTCCCAAATGTGCGTTTCCCCACACCCGCGTCCCCCTGTCCTAGAAACTTGGGGGAACATTGCTTAAAGTTTGCATGGGTTTTCCACGAATTTATGAGTGCCCAAGGCCTCTATACCTTATCCTATTCGAGATATTACTTATAACTATGTTTGTATCCATACTTATATTAGTTAGATGATGGTATTGATGTGGATCCATCTTCATATCTTGTGGGACATGCGGGGTTTGGGAAGGCACCTCACTAAGCTTTTGCCTGACTTGTTCTAGAGAATAATTGACTTCATGAGGGTGAGAGCCTCTCTTTAGGCACATGATTGGCAAGAAGGTGCTTCAAAGCATGCAACCTACTCCCAGTGTAATTCCTTTGAACAAATCTTGCTTGAATACCATTGGAAACTATGTCACATATATCCCATTGCACTTCAATTGCAATTGTATAGAATCTACCTTTCCCCAAGGATGGCTAGGATAATCTTTGGTGATGATGGATGGCCTCATTCGTGTAGGCAATTTTCCTTTCTCATGTAAACATCAACCATGTTCTTCAATATCAGGAACCACCATTTTAGTCTTCATCAAGTGATCATAATTATATGAATGCCTACAAATAAGCAATTTGTTTGCATAATGCCTTATTTGTTGTAAAGGGTGATTATGAGGTTCGTTGTGACCACCTTCTAGCTTTCCTTAGTTGTCACAAGGATAGGTAAAAGGCATGTTGAAGCCTTTCTTCCTTTTCCCTTATCATCCAAGGTTATTCCCAAGTATATGGGCACTTCCTAGGCCTTGATTGCCTTGATTTCTATGAGTGATATTGGTCTTCCAAATGCTTTGATGTTTAGAAGTCTGGCTACTGTTGTCAAGGAAACAACAGAATCCATGGTGATAATGTTCATCCATAGATGAATAAGAGTTGGTAGTTAAAAAGAGGATGAACTAGGAGGGTATGGAGCCTTTGAAGCTATTCAACTAGTTTGGAGTAAGATAACATACATGAAGTTGTTGAAATTATTGGTGTAATTTGTACATGTGGTCATGACGATCTCATTTTGTGTCATTAATGCATTAGGTTAGGTATGAATTATGGCCAAGGCCATCATTTATTATAATACTAGGTTATGTCTAAGATCAACCTAGTCAACTTTGATATGTAGGCTCAATAACCCTCATTGGGTTGTACCCTACTTATGTGTGCTCATAACCCTTGTTGAGAGGACACTCTACTTGAGTTGTGTATAAACACCAACTCAAACCTCATTTGTACACCCTCTTTTTAATCATTGAGCCGGGGATCTCTAATATAAAATGTTTAATCGTATGGGCACCCATGTGGTTCGTACATGTTTTCCATTGACTTGGTCACATCACACCATTCATTCGATACACAAATCGAGTTCCAATTTAGATCCCAACAACTTGAGGACGATCATGGTGGGGCACAGGATCTCGAGGCTCTATGCTACAGTCCTCCATATGAAGCTTTTGGGAAAGCTTGAGAAAAGACACTTGAAAGCTAGATTCCAACCTACTCATCATATCATTGATCACATCTTTACCCTTCGAGCTATCGTTGAAGAGGCGCGACATTGCTCTTCGAAAGTCTACTACTGCTTTGTAGATTTTCAAAAAGCTTTTGATTCTATCCCTAGAGTAGCTCTATTCTAGAGGCTTAGAGACATCTGCATCTTTGGGACCTTATTGATTGTTGTCATGCTTCTATATGAGTCGATCCTTGGCCAACTCCGCACAGCTCACGGGGGTGTCAGATTTCATTAAGAGTACCATTTGGGTTAAACAGGGATGCCCCCTATCCCCCACCTTGTTTGGGATCTATATTGATGAGTTGGAGGCCTTCCTTCATGAGCATATCTAGGACAACGATGGGTGCCTCCTCCACCATGTTCTGATATCCATCCTACTCTTTGTCGATGACGTGGTCGTCTTGGCCTCATCTTCAGAGGGGTTACAAAGACAATTGGATGCCTTAGCTTTTTTCTGTGATCTTCGATAGTTGACAATCAACCTGGGTAAAACCAAGGTTATGATCTTCAATGGGACGAAGAAGTCTTCCTTAGGCCTTCATTTCTTCTTTGGAGGGGAGGATATTGAGATCACGTGCACCTACACATACGTGGGGGTGCAATTCTCAGGATCCCGCTTCAGTTTGTGACAGGTTCTTCAGCCTCAGGTCAACAAGGGCTACAGATACTTTAGCCCTCCTTGAGTTACAATCCTTTAGACACCATTTTTAGGACATCTCGTCCAATATGTCCCTCATGGACTCCCTTATCCAATCCTCTGTTCTCTATGGCTCTAAGATTTGGGGACCTAGATTACTTGAGTCGGATTGGGCCTCAACTGAGAGAGTTCAGATCCTTCTCCTTCGCTGCATCATCAGATGCAAATAGATAGTCCCTCAGCACATCATCTTAGCAGAGTTTGGAGCTTGGCCCTTTCGACTGGAGATGGTGTTCAGTCTGGTCTCTTATTTGCATCGCATTTGGAGCTTCGCCGATTAGGCGAAAAGGCGGGATCGATACCCATACTTAGGATATAGTTCTTTAGAGACTTTAACTTAATCTATCCCCTCCGGTCGAGCTCGTGGATGGTTTGCGAGGGTCTTGGATCTTTTGGAATTAGTTAGCATTCAAATGGATGGGCTTGTTATCACCTAACTTGTAGTTGCCCCTAGAGATGGATCCAAGATGGATGGCAGAGGGGATGGGCAACCAAAGAGGTGCAACCAAGATAGCCTCGACTTCCAATGGATGGTTGTCACGCTAATCAAGGCAATCTTCACTTTATGTTATCTAGCCCAAGACAACAAAGGGGGAGACCCAGATCTGCTCCCGATAGGAGAGATTAGACCAAGACACCAGATCAAATCAAGTATGGATGAAGTAAGTAAGGTGTATGGTAAACCCTAGATCAATGGATGAAGTCACAAGATGAGTAATAGGTTGGATCAAGAGGTTTAAACAATGTAGATTTGGTCCAACATGGTTATGTGAGTGACTTATGATGTTTGAAACAAGATCCAGGATCAGGGTACTAGTTAAGGATGAGAAAATCCACTACCTTGGGAACCGTGTCCAATGCAGGGTAGTTAGGGACCAAATTGGGGCTAACCAATACCAAAAATGAGCTTGATGAGTGGATATGACAATGTCTAGGTACTCAAGCAAAAAGACAAAGACCAAACCACAAGCTAACTCAACAGCCCAAGAAAGTCAAATTGGCTTGGAGAAGATCAGTGCCTTGGGAAATGGGCCAAATGGAGTCAGATGTCCACCAAATTGTAGATCAGGGATGTTGAGGTGTAAAGCTAGGTGGATCTAGAAAATCAGGATCATCCAATGGCTAGATCTCAGTAGATCTGAGATTGAAATGTATCACAAAGTGACCCAAGTGGGGCTCAACCCTCAAAATGAGGAATGGGGCCCACAAGGTGAAAATCACTGAAGTGACACACTAGGGGTAGGTTATCAACAGTGGAGATTGAGGATCAAGTGGGATCTCACCTACCCAGGTGCTAGATCTTACCAAACTCACCTGTCCAAGAAGTGCGACCTCACTTGGAGAGGCTAATCTACCTTGGGAAATGGGTCGGATGAAGGCCAATCCACACCAAACTATAGATCCGAATTGTTGTGGATGCTATAGAGGTGGGTTTTAAATATTTTACCCAAAAGCCAAGTAGATCTTAGTAGATCTGAGAAAATGTAAAATGAGGGTTTTTAATGGTTTAGACAAATGGATAGATCATGGAATGACAAATTTACCTTGAGATCATACCTGTGTGATGGATGAGGTTGCCTTTGATGTTGAGGAGCATTCCCGCAGAGATCAAATGAGAGATTGTTGATTTTGCTTGCCAAAAGATGATGCCCTAGCCCACACGTGCGCCCTCCTCTACTTGTCAAACCAAGCAAGTCGATTCAATCAGAAAGATCAAGCATGGAGGAAATACAAGTGAAATGCAATAGCAACATGAAGTAGAAGGTCAAAGACATTAATACTCCCTGTTATCGACGAAGAAATCCAAGAAAGAAGTAGGGAGGGTCTTCCCCTACCAATACGTCCTCCTCAAACCAATTCAGCCTCCCCCTGTAGATGACAAAATCGTGGTACAAAAGATAGCAAGACAATATCTCCAATAACCCAGTGCAAAGGAAGAATAAACGAACGAACTCCAAAAGCATTCACCACAACACAACAGATAGATGCAATACTATTTTTCTATTCCAATAATCCAGAGCCAAAAGTCCTTTTACAATGAGAAGCTCTCTCCTTTAAATAGGATGGAGAGAGGCCATAATCCTAACCACTTTTTGAATGAGTGGCTAAGATTAAAAGATCAAATGATCTAATCAATGGTTGAGATGAGCTCAACAATACAATACATGGATCAACCCAATAATACAATATAATAATGGACAAATCACCCATAATAGGGGGGTCCCACCACATGTCAATGATAAAATATAAGAAATAGCTCATGGTGGGTCCAAGGGGTAATTTCTAACACCCTTGGTCAATCCCCATAGCACAATAATATAAAATAATCACTCTAGACACCAAATCATGCCTCTTTGGGAAAGTCGTGAGCCTTAGGAGGCTCCAGAAATCATCATGAAGTGCCAAAAGTGATGGGTGTGGGTCCCACTGGAAGTTGAAACTGCTGGAGAAGGTGTGGAAGACATCCCACTCATCATCAATCATCATCCCATGCCATAACCTTGCCTCAGTAGCCCAAATCGAATTCCTCTGTAGCCATTTTTACCATTTCTGGACTGTCTCAGGAAGTGTGAAACTACCCAAACTGCCTCCTGGAGTGCCTGCGCTGTCAAGCTAAGCTCACCAATGTGTTTGGGAGGGGGGGTAATATGGTAATAACAAGTGGCTGGACCACTCCCTCCATGCACAACGCCCTAGGTGAACCCATCAAATCTCATCACTGCTCTGACTGGGCCTTTAATAGGCCAAAACTACACTAGGATAACCAACTGAGGCTAAAACATCACTGTAAATGCTCGGAACTGAAAACAGACTGTTTCATTGGATTCAGAGAGCCCAAATCCATCTAAGATGTGTACTCATACACCATATGGATCTCTACATGATCATATAATATATCCAATATGCCCGGACATATGAAATGATAATAATCTGTAAATGATCAAATAATGCTGAAAGCCACAAATCATCATCATAACCCTGTATCTGCTGCATAGAACCATCATGTACCTGTACATTGACCATATACCATCTATCTGCATCATCATAAGGTCTAATCATCTCATGTCCTGTGGTTGACCTTGGTCAAACTGGGTTTGACCAAGTCAACATGACCAAAATATAACTCAGAATATTGTCAGAAGCTGCTGCAAGTGTTAGAGGTTAATGCATGCTCTACAATTCATTCAAATAGCAATTATAACAAAAAGTAATCATTACTGGCGATCTAAATCCAAATATATAAAGTCATTAATTATTATTATTACTCAGACTAGACTTTCAAGACCATACTCACTTCATAGTTGTGACCATTTTGCTAGTGAAGGGTGAAGGCTTTGTACTGCAAAGGCTAGGCTATAGGAAATGACTTACTGACTTAACACTGTGACAGTTTGTATAGGGAAAGGGAATACACACCATAACATATACTAAATGAGCAATAACACAGGGAATGGCGGTGTCTCACAAATGGGTAAGTTGTTCAAAGACTGTTTATTCACCTTGATAGATGCGCACAATCCATAATACAAATGAGGCCAGCAATCTTTTTGATATAGAGTTTAAGTTCCATTGCTTTTTGGCCTATAGTTTCCATAGCCTTTGATCTATGTGTGTTTATAAACACATTGCATAGATTTACATTTCATTAGGCTTCTTGCTACAGGTGTGTTTTTAAGGCACTTGTTTACCTGAGCACTTCTAGGTGTGTCTTTAGACAGCTTGTTTACCTGAGTATTTACATTTCACAATAGATATAACATTTGATATTTCATATCCATTTTCATTTGGCTTTGCCTTTCATTCACATGTGTTGAGAAACACATTGCATGAATGGGCTTTCATACAAGATACAACATTTTATTTCCATACTTTGTATTCATGGCAGCACTAAAAGTTTTAGGTTTAGCCAACAACATCTTTAGTGACTAGGGGGACTTCATGAGGAAATCCAACTCACCAAAAGTAAGTTTTGTCACCAACTTAGAGCCGAGACATAATAAACAAGGAAGCTCATCCAATACAGAGGCTACAACGGGGAAAGGTCCTCCATGCCACTAGTCAAGTAGTTAGTCAAGGTAAATAACAAACTGGGTAGGTAATGGATGGATGAAGATAGTGAATAATGAGACCAACACTAGCAAGCCAAAGTTAGTGGGAATGATTACCTCCAATCTCCCTAAGGAGGGTAAAACTGATGAGTATAGGTCAAGAACTTCTCAGTCTGAGTAGGGACAAATATGATATATATATAAAAGTACAACCAGGTCCACATATTTATATGATTGCTAGATCATGATACTAAATGCTAAGACATGCTAAAAGATTTCATCCAAATATTCCTAACCCCTATTCATGCTAAAAGGTTCTGAACCCCTATTCTCCAGCCTCCTACTAGACTAGATTCTTCCCCGGGGATCACTTCTTTTTTTGCAATGCTACCCTAAGGGAGGGGCTCTGAGAGACAGACCAAGAGTAGTGCAGCTTCAGATTCCAGATCAGTGTAGACCCATGGTGCCTTCCCTTGTCCCTTGAGATCTCAACGGCATGACTAGACTAGACCTCTCCCCAGGAGGCAGATGAGATCCCCTAGGCCTCAGTGGCGAGATACCTCCTCCAATCAATAGCACAGAGGGTAGCCTAGACTCCCACTATCTCTTCGTCAGGACAATGTACTATTCTTAGTTTCCTTCATTCGATCTTGAATGTTAGGAAAGATGGGTCTATCCCTTGATAGACCTACCTCGTTTCTATGCAGTTGGTGTTCTGAGGAGATTTCGGATGGAGGACTACAGGCCGATGGCTACTCCGATGATCGTAAGCCGATGGCTACTCCGATGATTTGGTGTACTTTATATCGTAAGCTCACTGGTTCATTGATGTATGTGGTCAACACCAGACCAGATCTATGTTTTGCGGTGAACATTCTTAGTCAGTTCATGGTGGGACCTAGGAGAGTGCATTGGGTAGCTGTAAAACATGTATTGAGATACCTTGCAGGGACAATGGATTATGGTATGGACTACAGGAGGTCAGATGGTGTTAGGTTGGTTGGCTACACGGATTCAAATTGGGTAGGTAGTGTGATGGATCGGAAGAGCACTTTTGGTTGTTGTTACAGTTTGGGCTCGACAGCAGTGTCGTGGTTCAATCGGAAGGAAAAGTTCGTTGCTTTGAGTTCTACAGAGGCTAAGTACATGGCAGCCATTCAGGCTAGTTGCGAGGCACTGTGGCTTCGCAAGTTGTTGGTGGATTTATTTGGTCAGGAGATGAGACCCACGATTATTTACTGCGACAATCAGAGTTGCATCCAGCTCTCGGAAAATCCAGTTTTTCATGACAGGTCAAAGCACATAAAGATCAGGTACCACTTCATCTGGGACTATGTTCAGAGAGAAGTTGTGGAGCTACAATACATTTCCATTGATGAGCAGGTGGCAGACATTCTGACGAAATCCTTGGGGTGAGGCAAGTTTGCCTTCTTCAGGGACAAGTTGGGAGTGGTGCAGAACAACTTCCTCTGTAAGAGGGAATGTTAATTTTTTGTACGTAGGAAGTTGTTCCCCTAGTGACGTTGTGCCTAAGTCACTAAAAGGGGAAAGTGCCACGACCCTTGTATTAAATCAATGACTTGAGATGAACATTTAATTTTACTTTAGAGAATAAAGTGACTTTTTTATATATTTAAGTGTTGGTTGAGTGAAAATAATTTATGGAGAGAATTTTCTCATCCATTGATCTAATTCAAATTGGGCCCTTGGATTAGATGCCCATTCAACTACCCTAATGAGAAATCCAAAAGACAAGGAAAATAATAAAGGCACATTTCATTCCTCATTTTTGCTTCACTGTGAGCTTTGGAGAGGAAGTCGACCTTCTTGTGAAGAGAAGAATACAGCGCAGGAGAGAGAAGATACCTGAGGGCACACTTTTCGAAGCATCCTTCAGAAGATTACAGCAGCACGATTTCCAAGATTTCTGGCTCACAGTTCGAGGAGTTGACTGCTGCATGCATTCCCAGAATCTGGCACGATTTTCAAGGTAGATAACAGCATTGAAGGGGCCATACTGCTGCATGTTTTCCCAGGCAGAACTCAGCAGAACTGAGGCACGAATTTCAAGACAGAAGTGGCACGAAATCCTTTGCAGATTGAATATTGTACAGCACAGAATTCAAGGAGGGCCGTACTGTTTGTATAGGAGGCTGGTACGATTTCTGGGCTGCTGTTGCACTAATTTCGAGGCTGAATAGTGGCCCAATTTTCGAGATAAGTTTGTTATCTTCATGCTGATATTGAAGACTGCTGTAAAATTTTATTTTAAGAAATAAAACTCTCTGAGACAGGTTTTCCCCTTGTGGGTTTTTCCTGGGTAGCTCTGCCAAAAATTACTGAGTATGCAATTTTCATGGTGTGAATGTCTGAAATTTTCTGCCTTTTAAATTTGTGAATTTCTTTCATGTTTTCCAGTATTGTGAAGTTTATGAGTACAACTCATACACAGCAGATTTGCTAACTGGGTGGGCATTAAACTTTGACATTAAAGACTTGGAAAACTGGGTTGGGGAAACTCACTGAACTTTCAGTGAATCTCTTGAGAATCCCTAATGTTAAGGTTTTGATACCAATTGATATGGGCACAACACATGCAATAGAAGAAAGATACTCTCACACAAGAAAACACAAGAGAGCAAGTATGCAAGTATGAGAGTAAGATTGCTGGAACTGTACACTGGCTGTGCACTCATTTGTATTACTATATATAAATTACAAAATTGTGGTGAGAGTGATTAAACTTGATCAAGTGATCAATTTAGACTAAGTCACCCAAAAGAGATAGAAAAGCACAAATTGAATACATGTGCGCACATATTCAGTAGAGTAAGTTTCGTCTTTTGTGTCTATTTACACTGCTTTTCTGAGTTTCTCTAACACTCCAAGACATGGGTGGTGAACTTAAATCTTTTAATAGTGTTTCTGGAACATTTTGTCATTTGAGAAACTATGGATCAAGTAAATTGTAAATGCATTTTTGTTGGATTAGAACAACATAGTTTTAATTTGCATGCAACTTGTCTTATATCATATATGCATGAGAATATTCTGCTTAGAGAATGAGATCCTAATAGTATATTTTGCAGATTCTTACTCCACAGATTGAGCCTTTAACAGAACAACAATCATTCGCAGTATCTAGCTTGAAACTGTCATCACAGCAGGCAGAGGATGCACTTTCCCAAGGCATGGAAGCACTTCAGCAATCCCTGGTTGACACTCTGGCAGCAGGTTCATTGGGTGCACCAAATGTTGCCAACTACATGGGCCAAATGGCAATGGCAATGGGAAAACTCGGCATGCTTGAGAGCTTTGTACATCAGGTTATTTGCTGTACTTTTCTTAGTAGGCAGTTGTATTTTTACCTACTAGTTCTCTGAAACCCCATGGAGGCAATTTACATACAAGCAAATCTCTTGTTTACATTGAACTTTCCAAATAAAAGATTTAGGTGAAAAAAAATGTTTTTGACTCATTTATTTCCTAACCTTGTGATATTTGTAAGAAATTCCTTCTTCTCTTGACTTCATTTACTTCAGTGTGATCTAGGAACAAAAAATATAGAACATGGATCGAAGAGCTTGCCATGGGAAACACTTGAACTGGGCATGGTTCCGTGCTTTAAACTGAGCATCTTTTCCTTTGCTAACATTTTATGTTTTGGTTTCTAAAGAATATTCTCTCTGTAATCTATATTTCACTATGTTCATTTGGTTTAATATAAGTGTAGCAGCTAAATAATACAACAGAAACAAACATTTATGATGCTCCTCCCATCCCTAGCTAATAAAGGTATATATGGAGAATATTTTAATATGAACAGAGTGACTCTTCTATCTCCACCTTTGGGAAGAAAAGACAAAAGAATCCTGGAAGAAAGATAACCTCTGCAAATAAAAAGGGTCAGGTTATATCATTTGCATGTTTGAATTAACAATGCACTTATCTACTTTCTAGTTATTTTAATTTACATCTAGGATTATCCCAATATTCAAAGCCTTAAGTCAATTAGGTGTTTGAAAGGATTATATGGAATATTTTTTTCCTGGACAGTTACCTTGAAGTGTTGAGTATTCTCCCAACCTTTTGTGTGATCCATTTTCCTTGTTTGAAATAATAATAGCAGAAATCTATTTATGGCATATACAGTTCAGGGTTGAATTGGTTGCTGCTTTAGAAATATATTCTAAATCTATATTGCTAAGAGAAATCTTACTAGCATTCAGTTAATGGTCTGTAAAACAGGCAGACAATCTCCGTCAGCAAGCTCTGCAGCAGATGCAACGTATCCTTACAACTCGTCAAGCAGCTCGAGGCCTCCTCGCTATGGGAGATTATTTTACCAGATTACGAGCCCTTAGTTCTTTATGGGCTGCTCGTCCCCGTGAGTAAGCTTAATCCCTGAGATGACTTGAAGTTTACTGGTGAATTGCTTGAGCTGACAAAACTAGTCTTCTTTACTTCATTTAAAGGCCATTTACCAAGAGCCAAGAACAGCCTGATGTCACATTTGGTACAGATTTTTCATACATCGAGTGTTGTAACTTACATGGAGGGAAGCTAAGCAGACGAGCCAGAACAGAGGTTATGAAGAAAGATGTCTTCACAGAACCTCTTTGCATCATCTTTCTTGAGAATAAAATGTATAGCTTCCTGAAGAGTGTACAAATATTCAATGTTGTAACTTTTCTTAGTTTGATATTTTTATCTCTTAATTTCATGCACTGTATGTGTAACAATTGGATGTCAAGGTTAATTTGCAACAAAAGATTGAATAGGAAGGTGTATGGAAGTTGTGGACTCTGTCCATGCTTGGCAGCTTCAGGTCAAATGTAGGAAGATAGATGATGGGAGAAATCAGTGACAAGATTCAGGAAGAAATTGAAATAATTGTAACTCAGATGTGAATATTAGAGTACATTGCATTTAACTGCATAATGCCTTTGTTATGATTCATTACAAGTCCCAGTATTCTAATGTTTTACTGTCATTGGCATACTCGAGAGATAGTTGATTAGCTATTTGGTGGGGACAGACATATATAACGAATCTTAGAACAGGGAAGCATTGCACTTGAAACTTAACCCTTTGAAGCAGGATAATTAATTTGTGATGTTGAATAGTAGTGAATCCCAGCAACTGTGCCTTCGAAACCTCAAGAACCTACCCAACTCAGCATGACCTGTCTTTGAACTTTGATGTGATAATGGAGATCACGCAGCTCAATCGACGTAGCATTTTCTAGAGTTTAAAAGGAAATGCTGAACATTTAAGATCACGTGTGTCAGCAATTATTTTTCTGTCAGTTAGAATATAGATGTTTCTTGTAATGCCTAAGCAGAGAACGGTTATTAACATTCAGACTTGTTGTTCTGATGAGTAAGAATATTCAGTGTTCCACCAAGTTTCCAGGACATAGGCACACGGGAGCAGGGAAACGCACATTGGGGATGTGTAGAGACACCCACAAATTTTGGGGAAATTTTGGGGGCGGGGGGCATCAGGGTCCTTAACATAGGGGGGCATGTCTCTAAAATTATTAAAAAATCAAAAAATATGAATCCCATACTAACATATCAATTCCTCATCCCATCACCATTTACATACTAAATTGAAATTCATTAGTGTGCAATGTAAACATGATATTCAATTCATAATGGCTATTTTAATTTTTTAATACATGCATGTCTTCCATTATAACTTTGAAATTTGAATCATAGACATAAACAGTAGATAAATTTAAAATGATAAATCATAAATTTGAATCATAGACATGTCAGATAAATGCTTACAAATAAAGAGTGACGAGTCAAAGACTCAATCTGAGTTCATCAATGACAGTAAATAAAACTAAAAGTAGCAAAAAGAAATCATCAAAAGAGCATCAAGGAGATAGTTCCATGGACTGGTCCTGCTGATGCATCTGCTGCATGAAGTCACCATCTATGGGAGTGTCACTCTCAGCTTCAGCCTCGAGAATGATTTATTTTTTAGGTTTTTTTTGGTTTTTCATAAAAGAATTTAAAAATTCAGGTGGAGGGAGCACCTGGGCATCCCCCATTTTCGGGAGGGGGCGTCTACAAGCCCCCCTCTGTGGGAAACTCCTCCTAGTGCATTTCCCTAAGTTTCGCAGAAAAGGGGGCGCTGGGAAACGTTTCCCATGGAGCCTTCCAGACCCTGGGGCGTGGGAAGCGGAGGGGGTGAGCCCCTGACGCTGGGAGACGTGTCCCCATGGAACACTGAGAATATTTGCTATGGCATACAGCCTTTTAACACGTGTCAAGGAAGTATAGCTATAGAATCACATTTCTTCTTAAAATTTGACAGAACTAGACAAAATCACAGTTTAGTGGACCATTAAATCATGGCAAGTAGATAATTGCCAATTATGAAGATTTTCAAACAAAGTGGGGTTAGTTGGAGTATAGTCTCTTCCAGTTTACGGTCTATGCTTTTAGAAGCTAGAATATTAAAGTGGTATACATTTAAATATGGCTAAGCTTTATCTTACTTCCAGCAATTAGCCCATTATTTCAAATTGATTGTGGATGAACATTCACAAGTATATGCTTGGCGATTAGTTGATAATTTAAGAATTTGTACTTGCTAACTTCCTAAACTGGCACAAGAACCCTTTTGCCCTCTAATCAGGTGCTAAACTAAGCTGCTATCATTTTCTGATACCTGTTTTCTTAAAAAGAAGTCTGGTGTTGGTATCACTCTTCGTTGAGCAACTTATGTGAGACAAGTACGAAATAATGTGACAAGTTTGAACAAAAGAATGAACTAACAGTAGATGTTATGCATACAATATAAGTCAGTTGGCACATGACCATTACTGGCAATCAGTAAGGCTATGATATGGACCTTGGAAGATGGAATGTGAAGTGTATCATCCAAAATAATGGTCAATTTGATTGTCACTTCAGCTATCATTATGATGCTTGCTTGGAACGATGGAATGTGAAGTGCCATCCAAAATAATGGTCAATTTGATTGTCACTTCAGCTATCATTATGATGCTTGCTTGGAACAACCATCAAACCAACGTCAAAGTTCAAGGCCAATAAAACATATTGAATTCAATTATCATTGTGCTTGGTTGGTACAACCAATAAATCAACGTCAGAGTTCAAGAACAGGGAAAAAAGGATTGAACTGAACCCGTTTAAGGCCAAAGAATATGTCATTAACCAATGTAATTGATTGTTTTCTACAGCAGCCATTTACGGGGTCAGTTATGTACTCACCCACAATATCAGACTAGTTGCCATCTATGAGTTTGTGTACAAACTTTCTTGCACATGCGTTGTCGCTTTTATGAACAATTGATTTCTATCTCATCTCATTTTTTCTGTATATGCAATCCAATGTGAATTTGATATATTTTGACGGGAAATCTAGTGGTTTCAGTTTGGAAATATGCTAAAGTTCAGAATCACTTCGAGAAAATGCTATTGCAACGGAACCACGTGGAGGCAAACTCTGATTATCACAGGGTGCGATTGGTTACAAAGTCTCCTTGCTAGCACCAGTTGAGCCAAGGAAAGTGATATGCTAATTTAAGAACTTTCTAGCACCAACCAGACTACTGGAAGATGCACAGTACGAGATTTGGCAAAAGAACACTTCTGTTGCAACAAGTACCTTATATTTTTGTTGGCATCCACCAAGCCATGGGGTGAGCTGTGTATCAATGCCTTCTTGCTACTACCAACCAAAACAAGGGTGGAGATAGACTCAAAACATTGTGACCAAGGTCTCTTGCATATCCCCACTGGCATGCTCTCCACGGGTGCCGGTGAATTTAAGAAATAGCCAAAATTATGAGGTCGCAAGATTATAATAGAGATTAGAATCCAAAAAATAAGATATGGTATTTTCTCGTAAATCAACAAAAGAGATAGATTTACTCTCTTTGTCAAATCATGGGCTCCCTTTTACAGTGTAAGGCAAACTAGCCCACTTATTTTATCCTATCTTCATTTCTTAGGTTTGTAACATACATAAAATGGGCAGCATATTTAATATTTACCTATGTTGCACGGTGATGCATCCCCCCCCAAAAAAAAATCCCGTACCTGCTGATCTGGTGTTCTTGGGACCTAAGAATGTCTCGGGAACGTTCCCAAAGGTGACTCTTGGATGGTTGAACGTAGCCACTATGTTTTGAAGGATTTTCGGGGATGTTTAAGGGACTGTTTCCTCGTCACTCAATAGTGTTGGGGACGCCAGGCAATTCCTTGTGCTGGAGAACTTTATGGGCAGTGAAAAAAAAAGCTTCTTTTTGGAATCCACCCTCCCTCACTTAGTTATCCTCTGTAGCCTCTCTCTCTCACTCAGTGATCTGCTATCTGCCTTCACTCTGCCTGCAAAGAGGACACTGAGTTCAGCTGTGAATGTTTCTTTTGCAAAGAGGACACTGAACCAGTGAACTGTTAATATTGCAATTGCAGCTCCCGGCAAAGTTCAAACAGTAGATTGGTCTTTGGTGTATTGAAATTGAAGTGGATTTATCAGACTTCCAACTTCAAAGGTTTTATTATTATAGTTTATCGCAGTTTTTGTTGGTTAAATGAAGTGATCGCCGAAGTCATTGAAGATTGCATAGTGGGCAGCAAAGGCTACGGTCTTTATTTTGTGCATTTCTGCCTTGCATTCTGAATCTCATGTTTTGGTTTTGTAATTACTAATTGCCAATTGGATATTTATGCATTTCATATTTTGATGATCTTGTAATTACTAATTGCCAACTGGATATTTGTACACTGAACTAGTTCTATTTCATCAATTATGTTTTTGGTGAATTCTACTTTTTAAAATAATTTTTAAAACATTTATTCTCTAGTCAGTGAAGATTGCATAGTAGGTAGTAAAGGCTACTGTTTCTGTTCTGTGCACTTTTCCATTTCTATATTTTGCTCTTGTAATGAGCGATTGCCCACTGGATATTTGTGCAGTTCCAAAATTTTCTTCTGTAGTTTTTAATTGTCAACTCTGTATTTATGCGTTGAACTAGTTATAGTTCAACATTCATGCTTTTGGTGAATTCTATTTTTTTTAATATTACACACATTATTCTCATCCCATCCCCAACCTGCTGTGCATTGACAAATTTGGGAGTGTGCTCTTGCCATTTTGGACACTCATTTTCCCATCACCGTTACTCCCCCAGTGCAACATAGACATTTACATATATACATGTGTGCATCTCTTATGGGGACGTTTGTACTTGATTTTCTATTTTATAAAATTGGGATGTTATCAAATTAATGCTTTATGTCATTAATTTTTAAATGGCATTCCAATCTATAGCAGGGTGACGAAATGGGATATTACATCCCTTCCCTTGTAAGGGGAACATGGACATCGATGTGACTTCATGAGATAAGCGAAAACATGTACTCTTGAATAGCATCCTCTGATTCCCCTATTTGAATTTTTCCATAGTGCTTCAATTGGATCGTGTTGTGAATTTATGATCTAAGCAAAAACATGTACTCTTGCATAGCATCCTCCAATTCCCATGTTCATTTTCTCCAAAGTGCTTCACTTGGACCTTGACTTGCTTTGATGCCTTGGTTTCACAACATTATTTTCTCCTTGACGATACAAGAAGTCTCCATTCAAATCTTTCCTTATGATTCTTCTAGGATCATGACCAATCATGAATGTGGTAGGTTACGCCATATAATTTTTTTAAGCAGAGAAACGTCAAAGGTATTATGCATTGTAGAGATTAGAAGGAATGCAAGCTTATATGCACTGGGACCAACTTTCAAAAAACTCAAATGGATCATGATATTGAGAGGCCAAATTGGTGCGACTTCACAAATTTAGTGGGATTTTTATTTTAACTTGCAAGAATGCATGGTACCCTGCATTATTTTTATTTTTTGTATTTTGAAAGTATCAGGATGCCTCTTCTGGTAGTCTTGGGCCACTTTTAAATTTTGTGTTATTTTTCCCATTTGTTCTCTAATTTCCTTCAATAAATATGGTCAAGTGTCACTCTAATTTAAACTATCCCAACTCAATAGAGTGTTGCATTTCCTTCTATATAATGCCTCAAACCGAATCACGTACAAAGATGCATTGGAGCCATTATCATAAGTAAATTCAACTAGATAATGATTTTCCTTCCACCTAGATGGCTGGTCCATTATGGACATGTCCAACATGTCTTAAACCATTTGCTTCAATCATTAAATTTGCCTGTAATTGGTTTTTGATGGTAAGATGTACTGAAGTTCAATTGGGTATGATTGGAACAAATGGTTGTGGCTCATCCCAACGCATAGCCTATGACATTATGGAGTAGTTTCCCCAAGCTTTTGGAGTTTGCACTCATTGTTCAAATGGCACTCATAGAGATTCCCTTGCATTCAACTCGATGTTTACTTGGTGCAAGTTGGGTTTTAACCCATCGTTTTTTGTTATGATTCTTATCCCAACTCTAGGTTCCCCTTACCTTCCTATTTCAATGTCCACTAGATTACAATGCAACCACTACCATTTTATCAATGTCACCTCATCTTTGGTGAACAATGATGCCCCCCTTACACTTCAGGATCATCGGCCTCTAACCCCCTTCTTGTCAATAATTGTTTAGTTGTAGTGTTGCCTCCTTTGAAGGAGATGAAAATCCCTTTGCTTCTCTCGTTATGCCAGGAAGATCATGGAGGGTTGAGGTTGTATCAATGACCTTCCTTCTCCTCAAGGAAAATGCAGAGCTCCCTCCCCCTCGTGATATTAAGAATAATCTTTGCTATGCACGGTTGAGTTGTCCCTTAAAAGAGGGGGTTCATATTTTAAAACGTGTCTGTGTAAACTTTTCCATTATATAAGGTCAAAGTGTTCCAAGGATGATTTCATCCAAGATATAATTTCTTTTGCTTGTAGTGCATGAGGATTTATTTATAAACTTTCCATATTAAAGAAGACAAAACAATTGTTCTCCAAGGACCTTAGTTTTGTGGGAGCTTTTAGTTCTTTGCATGAAAATTGGGCATCTAAACTTCAATCTTGTGACAGAAAACTTTCGAGTCTTCCTTAATTTGGGTGAGGCTTCCAATCGTCCTTATTTCCCCATGGAATGATGAGGCCTTATAACACATTGGCAAACATTCAAGGCATTTCCTGTTCATCGACATCTTTTTGGGGAAATGGATTCTCATGTCTTCCATGATGTGTGGAAATGGATTCTAGTATTTCTAATTTTCTAGTCAAGCTTATTAGAGTCTGAGAGGTCAACTCATCTAGCTCAATTTGATTAGAATTGATGGTTGACTTTGTGAGAAGTCAATTCAACCATTGAGAAGTCGGTTCAACCATTTCTATATCTCAATGTAATTTTGCTTATTTGTGCCCATACATGCAATATGCTCAATAAAACTTGCATATTTGGTGTCTAATTGTTGTATTTATGCCAAATCTAAGCCAAGCCTAATTCGAGTCTTTAATTTTACCCTTGGTGAGTTTGATTTGAGTCTTAACTAAGTCATAGTTTAATATGTTTTTAAACATAAATGATTATATCTCTGGATGATTTAGATGTGATAAAATCCTAGATTATTAAGACATGCCTTTTTGTTGTAGAGTTTGTTGTGATTTAGCCTTTGTGCCCTCTCTTCTCTTCAATTCATAAAGGAGGTTCATAAAAATAGAGGAGGAATATTTTTTTTAGAGAAGAATGGAGGAAGATGAAGTCAGTTTGTCCACATCCTCAATTTTAGAATCAATTGAATAACACTGAAAAAAATGAGGAAGAGGACCATACACATGGCAAGGATCATGAGCAAGGCAAGACAAGAAAATGGAAGAACTAACGATGCAAAGGAGGTCAATCCATTCAAAGAAGAGTCATTAAAACCAATAACTGAAGCTCTAGAAAATCCTACAAAAGAACTCAAGATGTAAAGTCTAATTGAAGGAAGAAGTCCATATTAAAGACAATGTTAGAACTTAAAAAGCAATAACTGAAGCTCTAGAAAATCCTACAAAAGAACTCAAGATGTAAAGTCTAATTGAAGGAAAGAAGTCCATATTAAAGACAATGTTAGAACTTAACATGTAAAATCAAGGAATATACATTCTAAAAATGAGTTCCATACAATAAAAAACTATAAATTTATAAATCAGTCAAGAAGTCATATAGGTATCACTAGGGTATTGTACCCATACATGCATATGATAAAAACAAAATGATGTATTAAGAAAATGCTATTTGAATATTCATTGCTTGAAATTCTCTATCTAAACTTGAAAATAAATTTGATCTCTATCTTAATATTTTTTAGTACATGCCATATATATTCCATCATATTTTAGCGATATTTAATGCTTCATGTGTAGCATGAATCAATATGTCGTGGGCTACTTTAGTAGGTTTATACTTAGCCACCATAATGGAATCATTCTTGCTTTTTATCTTGGACGAATTAATGATGAAATCTATAGAAAGAACCTTTGATTTTATTTTGGGATTGGTATTGCTCAAGTAATGCGACATGATGTTGATGATTTATTTGCACCTTTTCCCATTGAAGGAATCTCTAAACTTATGACGTGCATCTTCATCAAAAATCAAAAGTATTAAACAAATCTACAACCATCTTTTGTTATTTTTAGCTCTAGATATGGCACATGATTTGATTTCTTGATATTAAACTCTCCACTTAAATTGACTTAAGAACATAGAGTAGATTTGTATGGAAGAGAAGGGTACCTTTTGTACCATGGACGCCTTCATACTCATGCAATTTTTCATCAACCCCTTGCTTGTATGTTTGTAGTTCGTAAATCCAAGAAGGCAGGAAACAATTCCAACGATCCAACCCAACCTGTCCATAGAAAGAAATCATGTAGGTATCTAAATGTAATACCAGTCTAAATGTCAACCCCCTCCTTACTTATTTTCAGGTAGTAGTGAGTAAGGTCGATCCGAGGATCCCACAACTTAGTTGTCCAACATAAATTATTTTCAAATATTTGATAATTATTAGCCCCAAGTTATTCCCCATGTCATATTTGTCTTGTAGTTTATTTTATGTTTAATGAAAAGTGGTAGGTGGAAACATTTTTTAAAACTCTTATTATCATAATGTGATGATGTATGCTATTATCAGTCACAAGGAGAATAGATTAAGAAAATGCTATTTGAATATCCATTGCTTGAAATCCTCTATCTAAACTTGAAAAGAAAGTTTATATCTCTATCTTAATATTTTTTAGTACATGCCATATTTATTATTTCCACCATATTTTAGCGATATTTAATGCTTCATGTGTAGCATGAATCAATATGTCGTGGGTTACTTTAGTAGGTTAATACTTAGCCACCATGATGGAATCATTCTTTCTTTTTATCTTAGACGAATCAATGATGAAATCTATAGAAAGAACTTGCGATTTTATTTTGGGATTGGTATTGCTCAAGTAATGTAACATGATGTTGATGATTTATTTGCACCTTTTCCTGCTGAAGGAATCTCTAAACTTATGACGTGCTTCTTCATCAAAAGTCAAAAGTATTAAACAAATCTACAACCATCTTTTGTTATTTTTAGCTCTAGATATGACACATGATTTGATTTCTTGATATTAAACTCTCCACTAAAATTTAGTTAAGAACATAGAGTAGATTTGTATGGAAGAGAAGGGTACCTTTTGTACCATGGAAACCTTCATACTTATGCAATTTTTCATCAACCCCTTGCTTTGTATTCTCCAATATTTGATAATTGTTAGCCCCAAGTTAGTCCCCATGTCATATTTGTCCCGTAGTTTATTTTATGTTTAATGACAAGTGGTAGGTGGAAACATTTTTTAAAACTCTTATTATCATAATGTGATGATGTATGCTATTATCATAGTCACAAGGAGAATATGAAGAGATGCCATTAATTTAGCTAGTCATAACTAGTTGAGTGATTAGTTGTTTTGTATGTGATCCTCTATGTATGGAAAGAGATCAACTTGTTATATTGGAGTAATCATCAAAGGCTAGAGGCATTCTAAGATCTCATTGTATATCTTGCGTCACCTCTTATTTTTTTGATTAATTGTATCGATTGAACGCATGATATATTGAAATCATTCCTCTCCTTTCTCTTATTTATTTATGTGCAAACTTGTTTCATGATCATTCCAAACTTGCAACAACTTGCAATTTGGATTTTACTCTCAACATATTGTTATTATTGTGCTTGGGATTAGACAATTGGAAGTCTCCTAGCTTGGTCTATATCAACATTCAATATTTGACACCAGTGTCAGGTTTGGAATTCAACAAGGGAAAGCTTTTGGTTGACAACACGTATGGTAGGGAAGGACCCTAATATACATTGTGATAATTGTGTTACCAAGATAGAGTGTATGGATATGAAAATGAATAAAAATGTGCTTGACCATTGTTGAACTCAAGGATGTGAACGATTTTGAAAGAGGACAGGACATGCAGTCATGCCAACCATGATTATGTGCATTTGATTTTGTCATGATCGATAGACATGAGAAATGGATGTAGAGTGTGGAATCATTTTAAGTTTATGATAATGATCTTTTCATTTTTTGTTTTGAATTGTTGAGTCTTTCATGAGATGACAAGGATGTGATTGACATGTCATGAAAATATTAGCAAAGAGGGTCATGAAAGCTTGGGTATGACATTTGCCATGTATCATTGTGTTTTAGTTGTAGATGCAACCTTTCACCGTTGGTAAAAGATTTGTTGATTAAGGTGAAAACAAAGATGAAGGGATTATGAGTCTTAAATCTTGTTCATCTAATTATGTATTTTTATTTCATTCCTATGTCAAGCATTTTAAATAAAACTGAAAAGATTGAATTTTAACATTTTTTAAACCATTACTTCAATGCATATATGATTGCTATAATAAAATATCACTAATTTTAAATATTTAACAAAAAAACACAGTTTAGTGCTTACCTACAATGAACAAATATTCATTTTGACTTTTTTTTAATACCATGTCGAATAAAGCATTATAATGATCAAATTGGAAAACAAAAGAAGACACTTTGTTTCATAGATTTCAACTATAAAAATAACAATATTTATTGATATTTTCCGAGTAATGGTTTGCATAGAATGAAAGAAAAAATAAACAAAATAATTTGGTAAAAAACATATTAGAAAGATTGATCCCTCGAACAATAACATATTGATATTTGTGTTTGTGGATAATTCGGTCAATGTGGACAAATACTGAACTCCCTAGTTTGAATGGTTCAAATCTAAAACTAAACGGGACAAAATATAAAACATTCCTTAGATCATACAATCAAAGTATTAACTAGCAAAGAGATCTCATCTCATATCTTGTGATTGAAGGTTGTCCTTGCTAGTTGTGCTTTCCAGCTCCGTTGTTTTGGTTAGTGATTTGTAGATGAAGACAACACAAAACAATACAAGTGAAAGCAACAATGTACTATTGATAAGATCTAAGCAAATAGTCAAGGAGAAATGCTTTAAAGATTTAAATCAAACAAGACAAATCTATATGGGAAATGAAATATATTGTTGTATTACAAACAAATAATGTAACAGTCTTACAACCATTTGCCTTGACGTTGTGAAGGTCTCTCCCAATGATGCCTTTGCCTGAACTCGTTGCCTGCCTTGCTCCAAATGATGACTATCTAGGAAAGGCCTCAATACTATGGAATTTCTCGAGCATTTGGCTATCAAATCAAATATTCCACACCCCTCCTCCATGAGCTTGGGCTTGTATTTATAAGCTCAAAGGGATAGTTGGGACATGAGAGAATGAGGGAGGAGGATATGGAAAGATCCCAAAGGTTCAGGAGTTTGGTTGAGATCAACCCAAATAGGAAGAGATGAGTGTCCACGAGGGCTTGATTCTAGAAGCTCCTCGAACCTTCTCTTTTTCCCTCCGTAAAGACAATGTCCCACTTTGCATGAACGCAACATGAGACAATGTCGCAGTCTGCAGAAATGGAAGTTGTGACATCAAGAATTGTCATAGGCTGCTAGAAAGCAAGCTGCGGCATCCTCTTGAATTAGGGTTTTTAAAGGGATATTTCCTCATAAGTTTCATCTTCCAAGTAGGATCCTACATATTCTTTAGGGATTGTGGCAAAGGAAGACACATTATCCATCATCATGATGACGACGAAAATTACGTGTAACACTTTGTTGTCGATGTAAAGTTTTACTATCCAAAATATTATAAATATAAATCATTATTAATATGTCAAATTGAAAATTTTCTTCAAGGATATATTAAAACTAATTAATAAATATGTAATACGCCAAATTTGTTATTTCCAATAGTTATATCGTTAGTTTCAAGGGTTTGATTTTTTTCTTGGACATCATTTTGCATGTTCATTCGATCTTGTATGTCTGCATGTTGTCTAAAATGATCATTTACAAAAAATTCTTTCAATTGTGGTTGAGGTTCCTTTGACACTACCACTATGTGTTACACTATTGTCTTCAAACCCACTTCTTGCTTTTCATTTGGAAGAGCTTTAATTACTCAAAAATATTGCATTATAATGTTTTTTTAAATCTTTTTGATGAAATGCACATCTCGGGGAAATCCATTGGACACTCCCCCCTCATTCCAAAGATGATACCCTAAGGATAAAATGGTCAATTGTAATTTTGACAACTTAACTTGGTGGGGACATCAAGTGAAGCCCACCCAAGGACTTGAAGTTGTGACCTCTTGCTCATAATTAATTCACAACATTCAACCTCTTTAGTTAACCCGCTAGGCTAAATTGTAGGGCATCATTTTCAATGGATATGCAATTTTTTTTTTAATTTTATGTAAACAAAATATTAATAATAAATAGTTGAATTTAGGCCTATAGGGGTTTTTTCAAATACTAGGGTTTAGGGCCAATGGGTTTAGATTCCTATGGAGGAAGATCTACAATTAGTTGATTATTTCGAAGATACTTTATCGAAGGAAGGCATTTTCGTTTCCCCTCTGTCCAAGGCTCACGAGGATGATAATAGTGTCAAGGGGGGAATACTAGATCTTCACTACTCTCGATTCTAAATTTAGCCATGGGGAAATATTTGGGTCTAATACCCTATTAGATCTCATTACTATTGGTATAGGTCATTTGTATACAGTGGATCAGAAAAAGGATTCAATTGAGGTCACAAAGTTTCATCCATTGTCCTTGTCACAATGTTCTCTGAGGAATGAAGTGTGTTTGAAAAAACCTTACCCTGCTCGGGGACTTGTCTAATTTTCTACTTAAAGGTTTGTTCAGAGAAACCCTTGACCATATTGAATCCATCCTAGGGTTTGTGGGAGGTCAGTTATTAATGAATGACCTACATAGTTTATGCCCGAGGGTTTTAGTGTAGGTAACTAAAAAACGACATAAGGTGAATAGGTCTCGTGGTGGTGGTATCTCCAACTAGACATCAGTGCCATGCAAATTATAGAGTTGGAGGGTTGAACACTGGTGGGAAAATTTAGTGGCTGCATGGTTTCCTTAGGCTCGTTGCCTGCTTGGTCTCAATAGATGTGGGCCCATATAGCAGGATATAGCCCCATTATCACTTATTGGCCTGAGGCTAGTTGGGGTTCATTTTCAGAAGGAAGACATGATGCAGATACTACACTAATGTTGGTTTATAGATAAGAATATTTTTGTGCTCAAATTGTGGCATCCTTTGTTAGATGCCCAATACAAGGTTACTTCAAGCACCATTGTCTGTGTAAAAATTCTTAGGTTATCTATCGGGTTCTTGTCAGAGGATGGTCTAAGAGTGATAAGGGATACCTTGGGTAGATTCATTCTTGTGGATGCTAGTTTTCTTAATAGTTCTTCCCGCTTTGTGGTGTAATTACTGGTTGAGATTCATTTAAAGCATGGTCTTTATGAGTCGATGGAGTTGGTTTTTCGGGAGAAATCTTACACACAACCACTAGATTATGCAATATCCCTTTTTGGTGCACTTGTTGCCACCTATATGGCCATGTGTTGGCTGACTGTGAGAAACCATTTTAGAAACAAATATGGAAACCTAATTTAAGATAATAGGTGCTGAGGGAGGACTCTAAGGTTCATATTTGATCGCAAGATACTTCTAGAGCTGGTAAGGTTTTGAGGCATTCACGTGGCTTGATTGGTGTGGAGTCTTTTGGTGTGCCAGAGGAAACTCTAAAAGGAGATACACAAAAAGAACTATTGGTGGGATACATGTCAATTTTGTTGATTTTAGAATATCGCAATAAGGAATCTTGCCCTTGCTAGGGAGGTGTTAGGTGAAATCTAAATTTTGTCAGTACAATTGGCTCACTTGGAGGTTGTTTGGTGTGCAAAACACTCACTCTCCAATTCCTTGAGTAAGAAAATAGAGAATTTGAACCCCTCTCATGTGCTTGAAAATATTGATTCCATCCCTTTAGACGTTAGTCCTCTTAATAGTAGTGTTAGTCCTTCTAGCTCTAAGTCAAAGAAGGATTCGGGGGTACACTTTATGGGTGATGGATTGGATGGTGCCATTTATACTATTGGTTTATCCATTGATACCGACACTTACATTTGATCTCTACCACCTCCTTGCACTAAAGCTAGTGGTCATAGTTCCTCCTCTCGAGGGGTGTTCCTTATCAGTTGAGACCTCGACCACATACTCAAGGCTTAGGGGACTCAGGGGGGATGGGGTTTGATCCTTCAAAGGAGTTTGGTACTTCTAAAGCAGGTATTTAATGTACTATCAATCATGCTCAATAAAAGGTGGCTAGGGAAGTTAATCAAGGTATACATAAACTAATATATAGGGTTCTTAGATTAGAAAAAAACCCCAAATTGGTACCTTAATAAAGATCTTGTCACTTAATACATGAGGCTTGGGAGGGAAGGCTATTTTCCCCCCCTTAAGCGATTAGTTGACTTGGATAAAATGGATATGATGTTAATTCAAGAGACTATGGGTAAATGAGAGTTTATGGTTTTGGATCATAGGAAGAGGTTTGTTCATTGGGAGTTCATTGCTTTGGACTTGGTTGGACACTTTGGGGGTTTTATTACTAGTATTAATAGCAATCTCTCTTTGTATATTGTTTTTCAATGTGCTCTGGATTGTATACGGTGGTCCACATCAAAAGCTTGGATTGTACCTTTACAATCCTCAATTTGTATGGGCCATATGACGGTAATCATGATTTTTGGTATCATTTATTTACTTTACATTGTCTTAAGGTGGATAACCTCATAATCGAAGGGGACTTGAATTTGACAGTGTATTGAGATGAGATATGGGGTCATTTTGCTTGGGAGGATCGATTAGCTCATTATCTTATTGACAAATTTGAGAAGGCTAGTTGGGTAGATGTGGAACCTATTCAACTCAAACTCACATGGTGTAGCAATCGAGCTAGGGATGAAGGTGTGACGAAGAGACTTGATAAATTTATTGCACATGGAAATATACTTGAACATGTGGAGAGGTGTCAATCGTGGGTTGGAAATATCATTTTTTCAATATTCCATGAATTAGGTGTTAGTGGGGATAAGTTGGGTTCCCCTTTTAATTATAACCCATATTGGTCCATAGAGGAGGAACTACATCATATTGTTAAGGCTAATTGGAAACATATAGAGGAGGCCTTAGATGAAAGTATTGGTACTCAGTTCACTCATTCACTAAGAATGCTCAAAGAAAAGACTTGATGTGGGATCGAGACTGTCATAGGAAGTGGTATGGGATGATACTTGAGGTCAAGAGTGACCTTGAATAGATATTTCCATGCCTACATGATGGATTTAGTGACAAGGACACTCAAGAAAATATTATCAACCTAGAGAAAAAAAAGAACAAACTCTTGATGGATAAAGAAAAAGCTTGGAGGTTAAAGAACCAAGCAATCTGGATTGCATCTGGTAACCAAAGTACAAAGTATTTTCAGAATTTTGCTAGATATAGATGGAATCAAAACACCATTGCTAGATATAGATGGAATCAAAACAACATTTGGGAGATGAAGGATAGCGATGGTCGCCAAGTTAGTGGTTTTGATAATCTTGTCATGTTTGGGGTTAACCATTTTCACACTATTTATTAAGAACTTCATTGCTCCAGTATGGGTGAAATTGTGAAGGTGGTGGATTTCTTTCCTAAATTGGTTGAGGATGAAGAGAACGTGGAGATATATAGGCGATGACTAAGCGTGAATTTTGGTCCCTGCTATGCTCTTTTCATAAAGACAAGAGTCCTGGACTTGATGGGTGGTCGACATAGTTTTTTGTTGATTTCTTTGAGGTCATCGGAGATTACTTATTAAAGGTTGTGGAGGAGGTTTGATTGACTAGAAAGATGCCTGGAAGTTTCAATACCACCTTCTTGGCATTGATTCATGAGGTTGATTGCCAAACTACCTTTGATGACATAAGACCGATTTCAATATGTAACTGCATCTATACGATTCTCTTGAAGGTGATTGTTGTTCGAATCAAGCCACTCCTATTTAGGGTCATTTTTGCAATGCAGTTTGGATTCTTAAGGGATAGATTGATCCATGAGGAAATCATATTGACCTACAAAGTTATGCCTACTATTAAGACTATTCATATCCCCATTGGATCTGTCCAAAGCTTATGACCATGTACCCTAGTTGTTCCTAAGAATCTTATTACTTTATGTTGGTTTTAATCTTGCTATTAAGTCGACCATGGGCTATATTACATCCTCCTCATTTGCAATTTTAATTAATGGTTATGGTTTTGAGTTATTTAAGCGTATTAGGCGATTGAGATAGGGGTGTCCATTATCCCCTTGTCTCTTTTTACTAGTTTCTGAAAGACTAAGTCAAGCCATTCTTGCAGCAAGAAGATAGAGAAAATTACGGGGGATCTTATTTGGAGGAAGGGAGCATCTAACACATCTATTATTTGTTAATGATGTACTTCTATTCTACCTGTGAATTGAGGAGGAAAGTAGACAATATAATGAAACTTTCACCCTTTTTTCCTGGCAATGGGTATGGAAATTGATATTGGAAAGTCTACATTGTATATTCTTTGTTACACCTAAATCTCGTCATCATGAGTCTCATGTTAACTCGGTGCCATAATCCCTAAGGTTTCCTTGATCAAGAGATTCTACTGGAGCAAGTTGTTGATCTTTTTCCACAAGTTCTAGTTGGGTCGGCGCAGGTTTCCTTCTAGCAGAAAGCGCTCAAATAGGTTAGGCGCAGACTGTCATCTGACAGACTGCGCTGGTGGCTCAAGTTGCCCTTGTGCAGCCTACGTTTCCCCCCTCAGGCGCAAGTTTCTTTCATGCAGCATGCACTAGAGTTGTGAAAGTGGATAAAGGGGGGCTTTGAGCGAATTCTCGAAGGTGGATGAGGTGGATCTTTATCCCTAAATTGTAGGTGAGCTGGACTACAGTTCCCTAACCCCTAGGGAGGATCCCCTAGTCCTCTCCCACCATTTCTCAACTTACTCTATCCTCTTGGTCCTATAAATATGAAGCTCTTCTCCATTCCAAGGGGAGGAAGTCTATAGCACTTACATGTTGGTGGAATTAACCTAGAGGATCCCTATCCATCTCTTGGGAGGCATACATTTCCTTTGGAGGCATTGGCTTGGCTTGTTGGAGGAGGATTGTAGCATTAAGGCTTGGGTTGTAATCGCCACTCTACTTTGTATTTCCTACTTTATTGACAGTAATATAGTCTCGTTCCATAAATGTGTTCATGTTGATAGCATTTAGAGCTTACTCCCTTAACCGTTTGCTTAGATCAATTAGTGTTTAGATGTATTGTTACTGCTTGCTTTGTTTCTACATGCTTTGACAGGTTTTGCAGCTTGGATCTGACAACCGTGGAGCTTGGAGCAATAAAGAGGAGATATATCTACAAATATGAAGGTAAGACATCTATTTGATTTGATCTCTAATTGATCTAGGAAAGTAGTGTTATGTTCTGTTCCTATTTGTTCTAGATTCACTTGAACTAGGGAGATCACGCTCGTGTCTACTTGAGTAGATTGTCCGATAACAAATTTGGAGACCATACTGGGGAATACTTTGTTTTGATTTCAATTTGAATGTGTTGTTCTTTGATTTATTAATGAGCCATTACTTTTCCTCCTGAGCCTCTTTTCACCATCATATTTTCTTCTTGAAGAGTTTGTTGACCTTCTCTGAGTCTGTTTGAATCATTATCAATCCATTTACTTGTTCATTGTTTGGATATTTCTCAATTTTTGCATTGGGTTATTCACCCGACGCACCTGGGTAGTGAATCCAGTGCGCCTGTCCATCCAGAGCGCAATCTACCATTGAGCATCTTGCGCCATCAGCTCTTTTTCCGATCTGACAGTTTGCACCGCCGGCGTTTTACACTTGTATACACTCTGTGCTGGTCTTTCAAGCTTGGTGCTTGGTCTATCCACTCTCCAAATTTTTATTTTTAGTGTGATCTACAGACTTCTCTGTCCTGTACCTTCCAATCAGAGGCCTTTTGATTCAACATTGATTGTGTTTGGATTGCTTGTGTTGATTTTTTGGGTTCCATTTGGACAAGTGAGAGATCCGGTGGTGGCGGGCAATTTCAATCCCCCACGATCATCCACTCAATCTCGCATTCCCTGATCACCCTATCATATCTATTCATCATGCTATATCTGACTCCAAACCCTTCTCACGCTTAGTTATCTTGTTTTGCTTGCATTTGATTGATTTTAAGTGACTTGATGTAATACACCAATTTTGACCCTTATGAAATATTGACTTTTAATGTAAATATTGTATATATGCGATGTATGTTTCCCTAGCGTGGAGCTCAAGGCCAAGGCCCCGCTGGTGTATGTTCGGATTTTATTTAGAATGGACAAGCATTTGATATTTTGTTACCCATGTGCTATTAAGCCATGGAATATTGTAAATGATGTAAATATTGGATATTGCAATAAAATACCAAAACTGGCTATGGAAGCAATGAATGAGAAGGGGCCATGTGTATCCACTAGGGAGTGGTGAGGGGGTTGTGGGGATGAACCATATGCTTCCAAATGTCATCTTGTGAACCCATTTGAATTTCCTTGTTGATATTTATTTCTGTAGTAAGGAAGTTGTTGATGAATTCAGTCCATGGCTTCAATGGAGCATGGGCAGCCCAGAAATTTGTAGGGTAGAGTATGGGCTCTGTTTTCTTTTACCACAAGTCACTCTACCTCATGGGAATGGATTTTTCCTCATTTCCATTCCATTGTTGAAGGAGGGAGCATCAATTTCCATCCATTACGAATTTCCAACAGTGAGCAAAACCAAAAATCGCAACATTGCAAGAACCCACGTTTTGAAGAGCCATAAACACCCAGATTTGGTATTTGACAACAAAATCCAATGGGGGATGTGGTAGCAGCAGAAAAGACATGTAAGGGGCCACTTCAGTGTTGGGGATGTGGAGAAAACCACATGCTGAAGGATTGTCCACATCAGAAAGGAAATCCCCGGAGCTTGCACAACTTAAAGGGAGCAGCAACAGTGGAGGACATGGCAAGGGAAACACCTCGAATTTATGCAGCGTTGGATAATCATCAGGGAGATCATCAATCATCAGTGGTGGAAGTTGAAGGTAAGATTGCTAAGCAATCTATTTCTATTTTGATTGATCCGGGATCTACTCATAGTTATGTTTCTCCAAAAGTGGTAGAAGTTTGTTCTCTTAGAAGAGTGAAGCATAATAAATCTTGGCTAGTTCAATTAGCCACGAAGACCAAGAGAAAAGTTAGTGATGTAGTGGTGGAGTGCCCCATAGAATTGAATGGACTCCACACACATGCAGATTTAAATGTACTACCATTAGGATCTTATGATGCTCTGATTGGCATGGATTGGTTGGAAAAGAATAGGGCTAAGTTGGACTATTATTAGAAAGCACTTGAATGCATTGATGAAGAGGGAAGACCCAGGTTGGTAAGAGGAATTCCCAAGCAAATTTCAGTAAGACAAATTTCAGCCTTACAGTTGAAAAAGTTTTATAAGAAAGGTTGTCCATTATATGCAGTTCATATATCAGATTCGTCAGAGGACCAAGGTCCAAGGATATAAGACTTCCCATTGTTGCAAGAATTCCAAGATGTATTTCCGGATGAAGTGCTGGGACTACCACCAAAGATAGATATTGATTTTACCATCAATCTTGTTCCAGGGGCAACGCCAAATTCCAAAGCTCCTTATAGAATGAGCACACCGGAATTGGTAGAGTTAAAGATGCAGCTACAAGAGATAATGGACAAAAGGTATATCAAGCCAAGTGTGTCTCCTTGGGGAGCACCGGTGTTATTTGTTAAGAAGAAGGATGGGACTTTAAGGTTGTGTATTGATTACAGGCAGCTCAATAAAGTGACAGTCAAGAACAAGTATCCATTGCTAAGAATTGATAACTTGTTTGATCAAATGAAGGAAGCTAAGGTGTTTTCCAAGATTGACTTGAGGTCTGGGTACCATCAAGTGAGGATTAAGGAAGAATACATTCACAAGACAGCTTTCAGAACTAGATATGGTCATTATGAGTTCACTGTGGTGCCATTTGGTCTTACCAATGCACCTGCTACATTCATGTGTCTCATGAATAGTGTCTTCAACAAATACTTGGATAAGTTTGTGATTGTGTTCTCTGATGACATTCTTGTCTATTCAAGGAATGAAGAAGAAAATGAGGAACATCTAAGGATGGTGTTGCAAGTCCTTAGAGAACATCAGTTGTATGCTAAGTTAAGCAAGTGTGAGTTTTACCAAAAGAAGGTGCAATATTTGGGTCATATCATTCTGAAGAAGGAATTGCAGTCGACCCGGAGAAGATTAATGCCATCATGGATTGGTATACTCCCAAGAATGTTTCAGATATTAGATCTTTTATGGGCCTTGTTGGTTACTACAAAAGGTTCATCGAAGGATTCTAAAAGATAGCTCACCCGATTACTTCATTGCAAAGAAAGAATATCAAGTTTGTATGGTCTGAAAAGTGTGAGAAAAGTTTTCAGCAGTTAAAGGAGTTACTTACCAGCGCTCTTGTTTTGAAGATAACAAATCCAAAAAAAGATTTTGTAGTGTGCACAGATGCTTGCATTGAAGGGATAAGTGGAGTGCTCATGCAAGAAGGAGTTGTGATTTGCTATGATTCAAGGAAATTAAAAGAGAATGAAAAGAATTATGCCACACATGATTTAGAATTAGCAGCCATAGTACATGCTCTCAAGACGTGGAGACATTATTTGATGGGAAGAAGATTCGAGCTTAGAACATACCACATGAGCTTGAAGTATTTGTTTGACCAACCAAACTTGAATTCTAGGCAAGCTAGATGGATGGAGTTTCTTTGTGAATTTGATTTTGAAATTAAGCATGTAAAAGTTAAGGAGAATAAGGTTGCAGATGCTCTTAGCAGAAAATTTCATGTTGCAGCATTAAGTGTGTGTAAATAAGATTTGAAGACAAGAGTTCTTGAAGCTCAAAATAGTGATGAAACTTGCCTTCAAATTAAAGAGAAGTTGCAACAAGGTAATGTGGATGAAAAATATACGGGATATCGTCTTGGTGAAGATGATATCCTCATCTATAAAGATAGACTGTACATTCCAGATAGTGCAGATTTGAAGAAGCTTGTGATGGATGAAATACATCAAATGCCATATTCTGGACACCCAGGATATCAGAAAACTATAACAACAACAAGAAAACAATACTTTGGCATGGTATGAAGAAAGACATAGCTGAGTACATTGCTAGGTGTCAGAAGTGCCAACAAGTCAAGGTAGAGCACCAACATCCAGCATGATTGTTGCAACCCTTACCCATTCTGGAATGGAAGTGGGAAGTGATCTCTATGGATTTTATCACAGGTCTGCCCATGACAATGAAGAAGCATAATTCAATCATGGTTGTGGTGGACTAGCTATCAAAGGTAGCTCATTTTATTCCAGTCAAGTCCACTCACAAGGCTAATGACATTGCAAATATCTTCATGAGAGAGATATTCAGATTGCATGGATTTCCCAAGGCAATAATTTCTGATCGTGATACAAAGTTCACTTCCAATTTCTGGAAAGGATTATTTCAGGAATTGGGAACTAGATTGAATTTCAGTACATCATGGAGGCTATTGTTTGGGGGACCCTCATATCTTGCTTTGGATTGATCTTTGTGACAGGGAGTATCATTATTGTATCTTAGTGACATAGTTGATGCTTTCTTTTACATCTCTTCATCATTTTCATCATTCTTTTGTGGGACTTGTTTCTCATTAGATCTTGTCTTGCAGGAGGAGGACGATTTGGTCATCTTTGAGGGAGGACGTTTGGGCTTGGAAACTCTAGATCTCACTCTTGAATATAAACACAAGGAAAAGGTTATCAATTTGCAAAGTGGCCACAAGCATTAGAGATATGTTCTACAAGTTATGTACCTAGATCCATTCTTTCTTCTTCATTGGTCATAAAACCCTTAAAATTCAAAACCCTCATTTTACATTTTTTTAGATCTACTTGGATCTAGCTTGTCTTTGAGGAGAAAATTAAAGTCCCACCTCTATAGCATCCATGGCAATTTGGATCTATAGTTTGGTGGTGATTGGCCTTCATTTGACCCACTTCCCAAGGTACAATTGTCTCTTCAAGGGAAGTCACATTCCTTGGGAGATGCTACTTTGCTAGTTCCAAGACCTGGATAGGAGAGTTTGTTGCTTTATTGGATAGATCAACCCCTAAAACCTACCCCTAGTGCTTCACCTTTTGATTTTCACCTTGCGGGACCCATTCCTCATTTTGAGGGTTGAGTCCCACTTGGGTCATTTGGTGATGCATTTTAATTTATATATCTATGGATATCTATCCATGGCATGTACTTGATATTGAAAACACACCTTGCTTATCACCTCACTTTCCCCGATCTATAATTTGGTGGACATCCGACTCCATTTGGTCCTTGATCTAAGGCACTAGTCACCCTTGGGGCAATTCGCACTCCTTGGATAGGTGGCCATTTGCTAGATCCCATACTTGGGTAATGCTATTTCTTCATCAAACCTCTAGATCCATGTCATAGCATACCTCTAGTACCAATTCATTTCAACTTTGACCTTGTGGGCCCAACTTGGACCATTTTCCACTTTTTAAGGAGTGGGCCCCACTTGGCTAATTTTTATGGTGCTAAGTCATCTTTTAGATCTATTGATTAAACCTCATAAGTGGCCTTTGTCATTCATTGGTTGAAATACCTGTCACTCCTTAAGCCTCTTCAACCACACCTTAACTCTTGGGTCCACTTAATCTTTCCTAGATCTAACTCACCATTGATCTCCTTCTTTCATTTTACACATTTCCCTAGGAGTCTTTGGGTTAGCTAGCCTTCATTGATTGGCTAGGGTATCCCCATTTAGCTTGATTTGTCTTGATCTAAAGTGAAGAGTGCCTCGGTTATTTTGACAACCAGATTGAATTGGGAATCATAGCATCTCTTGGGTCACCTCTTTAGTTGTCCAACACCTCTGCCATCCCATATGGTATACCTTTAGGGACAACTACAAGTTGTGTGATAACATTTTTGACGTCGTTTTCGGGGAAGGTAGAGGCTTACCTCAGGTGTCTGCGAGTATCCATGCATAATTCTATCTTATCGCATCCGGCCTTGTAATTTGATGGTTATCTTTTGTTTTCCTAAATCTTTCATAACCATCCATTGTCACTCATTTCTCCCCGCTATCCTAACGACATATCGTTTGGTAGAAAAGAATTAAAATCTTCTTGGCGACTCCACATAAGCGACTCCTTTGGTGATCGATCCTATTATATCTAGAACCCATGGGGTGCATCATTTTGTATTTAGGTTCTTGAATTTTTTAATAATTTCCATCCATGGCTGTTGTTGAGCGGCCTAGAACTTTCGGTCGATTAAAAGTATTTGACTTCTAAAAAATTGTTGGGTATCCTCATCATGTTCCTCATCAAGCCAACCTCACTAGGGAAGGTGGGAAACAAGGCCAACATCTTGCTCAATGATATTCTAGCTAGGGAAGCTTCAGGGATTGAGTCACTAAGTTAATACATGGCTCACAGTGACGAGATTTTGGTATAACAAAATGCCCCCCAAAGCATGAAGCTGGTAAAATGAGACAGGTGAAATGATTTGTAAGGATTGACGGCAAGGACTTGTTGGATGGAAGGATTTACTGTAGTACAACCGACTTTGAGATACTAGTATCACATGACTCATAACATGGCTGCCGACCAATACACTGCAGATCCATGGTAGTAGGGACTGACTGAACACAATCATGGCTACTGGACATAATCGTAGATCCATGATGAGATGATAACACAACCACGACCAAGACAAAGTGGATCCATGTAATATGACTCAAACAATCTCCATCGCAACCTAGGTAAGATATGATTTCCCTAGGGTCTTCAAGTTGAGCCCACAATGATACGAATCTAACCATGTGCTTACAAATGTCTTGGAGTCGAACATGGTAGAAACCACTTGATTACCGGTCATTGATGTATACCATTAACAAGCGCGAGAGAAATCACCATTGATGTCAATGATTCCTAAGGTATCAAAATACATACCATCAAATGTGAATCAATGAGCTGAGGTCGAAAAATCGATGGAATCTTTCAATCAAGAGCCAATGATGTGAACTCATGTTGAAAGCGATGTAACCTGCCATTGAGGCATGTCGGCCCAAGGTACTTGATTGGTTTCTAGATTCAATCCTTGGATGATGTGTTGAAGTCGACAAGGATGAAATCGTCGAAGGAGGGCCATGATGAATCCCCCATCATCGACACGAAATGTGATCATAGATGTTTGAATTAAATCAGACAGTAATGTGTGAGACTGATTCAAGGACGTCCGACATGATGGAAGGTAAACCGACTGCAGATAGTGAACGAACGATCAAAACTCCTCTTGAACATGGGCATGGCATGACATGACTTGGCAGTATTGACACAACGAGAATGATGCTGACCCCCTAATGCAAATAATATTGGAAGCATTCTTTGGATGAGACAAAGGAGTAAGACAACTCATGGGACCAACGAGACTCTACGACAAACGGATTACCCAAGTGTTGTATGCATATGTAGATGCGTGCCATGTCCAAGAGTGACTATGTACTGCCGTAAATTACGATGCAACACAACCTCTTTCCTTTTCCCCATCATGACTGATGTGTATCTCTTTTATTTTTTAACGAGCTTGAGGAGGGTAATAGATGCTTGGTATAGCTCATCCTTCGGACGAGTCCAATCCCAAATGTTTTACGAACCTAGGATAGGAGGGGTTCGTCCCAATACGGGCCCTTCTATGTTAGATTTTAATGAGTCCAGGGAAGGAAAACTCAGCGTCATTTCATGTTTAGAGAGTCTGAAAAGAAATAAAGAAGACTCCATAGGTTCTTTTTCGTAAAGTTAGTCTCCTCACTCGAAAAAGGATAAAACAATGTGAGAGAGAACTCTTCCAGTCATGTTTGGCTAGAGTGCTCCTTTTCGTAAATAGTACTTCTTGGTCCGAAAAATGGGTAAACTATCACCAGAAAGACGATCATTCAAATACTTTTACAAGCGTGAAAGGATAAAGTTCGCTTGGCGATCTTTTCATATTTACGGAGCCTGAAAAGAGCTTAAAGGAAGACTCCTTTGGGGTCACTTTTTCCTGGGAGTTTTACGAGCCCGAAAAAGTGATAAAAGATAACTTGGTGGCTTATTCTCATCGTTTTACAAGCATGAGAAGGAACAAAGAGTAAGTTTGGTGTCATTGATATTTAGTTTTCACGAGTGGAATAATAACACAAAAAACACTCGAAGAGTTGTTCACACCTGGTAACAGGTGTGATATAACCATGACCACGACCAAACAGTTTAAAACAACACTTTACTTTACCTGTGGACTTCAAAAATAGGTCAGAATGATCAATAAGGCATAAAGACACAAAAATAACCCCAACTATAGCAAAATAACCCATAAAGAATAAATCAAAAAGGGAATATTCCTTTCCAAATATATAAAATAGGGGTAAATAGTAAAAACTAGTTACTATTTGTTTTTTACCAAATTGGGAGGTGAAAAGACCATTTTGAAGTTGTTTTTTAAGTGTTGATTGCAGGAGCTCTGGTCGACTGTTTACAGTGTTGTCAGCGCCAGGTAACTCTAAACTCTGTCCTCTACATTTTCATTGGACTAGATTTCATTTTTATTTCCAGTTTCCCATTTTTTGGCTCATGTGGATGGGGGAAATTGTGCCCTCGTCCTGATGCACTTCTCCCTTTCGGGATGTGCGTCGAGGGCTTCCTGGCGCCATCCCTGTGGGGATGTCGTGCGCCGATGGCGCCCTGTCCATACGGACGGGGTGCGCCGATGCCGAATGCCCCCATGAATTCAAGCCCAAGCCAAAAAATGAGGAATTGGGTGGTTGGATCTAGTCCTAATGAGTGTCTTGTTGATGTTTGGACATGTTTAGGTGGAAAAAATGGTCTAGTGGCATGAAAGGGAGCATGAATTAGATGATGCCCAAGAAGAAAATGACCCTTAATGCATGAATACATTGAGGAATTGTGGGTTATTGAAATACTTCCACATATAGGGCATGAGGGCCCAAGTTCCATTACTAGAGTACTTGATCCGATGTTGGAATCTCGAGCAACAACAATTCTGGGTCGGTGTGCATACTTTGACTATAGATATTGAGGATATCTACTTTTTGACGGGGTTGTCCCGACGGGGGGCTCCCGTGTGTGTTACAAAATCACGAGGAAGTGATCGGACGACCGTGGATGTGGTGGTCCAATGGTGCCATCCTGGCACACATACAGTTGGTGGGAATATTCCCATCAAGGATGTGAGGGATCCTCCTCTGTGTATAGTCATGTTCACCATTGATAGGGTAGAAAGTAGTAGGGAATCTCACTTGGCCAGCAAGGCCCATATTTTATACGGAGAGGAGTGCATGGCTCCCACGGTTTTCAACTGGTGCGAGGAACTCCTCGTATCTCTCCGAGAACAACACACCAAGTGTCGGTGTGGTGAGATGAAGCAGTTCGGATATGGATCAGTTGTGGTATCATTCTTCTTGGAGCGGGTCCCACACTTGTGCCCATAGCTCAAGCTAGATGATTTGGATCTAAGGGATCCATACATGGTGTGGTGGTCTGAGGTGATGGCCCGTCATGGTGGTGGGGGACCCATCATCAGTTATGGTTCTCCCTTCTTCAGCTGGTTGAGGGGACAACTCCTCATGATAGAGGACTATCCCTACGAGGGTGCTGACTTTAGAGGCGATCCAGACCTGGTTTTACCTGAGGATGCGCAGTGGGGAGACCTAGGTAAGAATGACAACTCTGTTATGTTTTTATGTTTTATGATTTTTTGATGTTTTTAGTGTAGTACTGATGATCGGTACATGTTTTATGCAGATGTCAGCCCATCCTGTCCCGTGAGAGCTTCTTTGATTGCACGGAGAGGAGCAGTATGGGAGATGGAGGCAGCAGGTCGTGATGCTATGGAGGAGCTTGATGAGATGGAGGAGAACCTCAAGCAGTTGACTCTTGACATCCCAGATCCATGTATCCAGGAGATACCTCGTCGCTACCAGCGACATACAGTGGGTGTATCTGAGCGTTTTGGTGCGCTTCTTAGGAAGGTAGCTAGGGATATAGTTTGTTATCATGAGCATCCTAGGAATTAGGCTCATGCATGTATGTTTTATATTGAAATCTATGGGCTTCATATTTTGTAGAGGGGATTCTTACCGAAAGCTCATGAGCCTCAGATTTTTGTACCAGTACCACTTTTTCTGTTTTATCGACATGATATATATAAAACTCTATTTGCGGCTCTATAAATAGTGTTCTATGGATGATTATGGGATATTGTGCATGTGTTACCTATACATTATTTACATGTTATGTCCGTTTTCATATCTTTTGGATATTTTATGTATGTGCAATGTACCAATCTCGAATAAAATTGGCCAATGAATCAGCAATAATGTTCATATCTCTAGGAATATGAAGGTATTGAATAGACTCAAATTACCTCTCTAGGAGACGTACTCGTCCAAATAGACAGCGGAGGGTAGGGTCACGGATCATAGCATAAATACGGTTGAGGTGAGAAACCACTAGTTGTGAGTCAAGGTGAATCGCAACATGGTCCATACTCAAGGAAAGAACGTCGGTTAAGACTCCAATCACCGCATGATACTCAGCGGTGTTATTGGTTGCATACCATAGACAATTTCCTCCCGAACTAATGAGCTCGTCGGTAGGAGAGTAAAGCACCCAAGCTGATGAAGCGAGGTTACGGGTACGCCGACTAGCGCCGTCTGCAAATCCAACACATGTTTCCATGTGCACATCCAAGTGTAACATGGTATACGTGTAGAAACAAGATCCTAGCACACTCAATCAAAGCGTCACACCACACAAAACACACATCATGTATAATATATACATAGTACTAATGCATAAAGATCTAAGCATGGCACCGTTTCAGGAAGATACCATTGCGAGGCTCCCCTAAGGGTATCCCATCGTAATCTTCAAGTTTGTATGCCCCCTTCTCCAATACGCATTTTACCACATATGGTCCGTGCCACATGGACTCGAGTTTTCCTGACCCTAGCTTATCGTGTTTCTGGTCATATGTAAGGACCAGATCACCCTCGTTGAAGCACAAGGCTTGATGGATCTGTCATACTGGGACTTGATGCGCTTCTTATGAGCTTCGTTAGCCAAGGTAGCATCATGGCGAGTTTCGTCGAGTTTTTCTAGGTAGAGGAAACGTTCTTCATCAGCGGTGGTATTGGGAAGTAGTTCGACAACGCGTTTAGTGATGGGATCTCACACTCTATCAGGAGTACTGCCTTTATTCCATAGACCAATTGAAAGGATGTAAAACTAGTGGCATTTTTCACGGAAGTCTAGTATGCCCAAAGGGATGAGAAAAACATATTGTGCCAGTTTGACTTGTGTCTCCCCACCATTCGTTGGATCATGGTTTTCAAGACCTTATTGATGGCCTCTACTTGTACATTGGACTATGGGTAATATGGAGTTGAGTTTTCATGGTGAAAACCCGATCTGGCGCTCAATTAATCTACCATCTTGTTCTGAAAATGGGATCCATGATCAATAACAATGGCTTGTGGGACTTCGAATCGTGCAATGATATGGTTAAACATGAAGAGTGCGACAGTTTTTCCGTATTCATTTTATGTAGGCATAGCCTCGGCCCACTTGGTAAAGTAGTCAACGAAAACGATGACGTAACCATGCCCCCCGATCGAGGTAGGCTTACAGTGCGTGAAATCTATGCCTCGTTTTTCAAAGGGGCCAACAGCAATCACAGGATGTAGTGGGGCTGGATGCAAGCGCTTTTTATAGTGAAAAAGCTGACAAGGAGGACACTTCTTGACCGCTTCAATGTAATCTTTGAAGATCAAGGGCCAATAGTATCTAGTGCGCAATATCTTCTAACCTGTAGCCATCCCAGAAAGGTGACCACCACAAGCCCCAGATTGACAGTCATTAAGAACGTGTTCAGTCTCCTCGTGGATTAGACATCGTCGGAGGATTGAATCAATACCACGTCAGTATAAGGTATCACCAATGATCAGGTAGTACTTTGCGTGGTGATGCACACAATGATGGTCGTTGCGAGATAGGTGAGGGATGAACCATTGGGTTTGGAGATACAAAGTGATATCTCCATACCAGGGGTCAGAAGTACTGATCAGAAACAAGGACTCGTCAGGGAAAGAGTCCATGGGCATAGATTTCATGTCAGTATGAGGAATATCGCAGATCAACTCCACAAATACCAGAAACTTCTTAGACTTAGCCTTCTCAAATTGGAGTTCAAACTCTTGAAGGATGGCGATCCAACGCGAATACTTTCCCCCTAGTACCTGACGCGTAAGAACATGGTACATAGGGTTAGAGTCGACGATTATAGTGGTAGTGTGGAGGAGAATGTAGTGACAGAACTTTTGGACAACGATGACCGCTGCGAGAGAGAGTTTCTCGACATGTGTATAGTGCGTTTAAAAGTCAATAAGACCCTTACTCAGGTAATAGATCACATGTTCTTGGGCATCGTTACCTTCCTAAACCAAGACCATGGCAATAATGGTAGTGGAAGCAGCAAGATAGAGGATGTAATCCTTGTGGTAGTTAGGCGGTTGAAGTACAGGGGCATGGGTAATAACGTGTTTTAAGTTGTCAAAGGATCACTAGGAAAAATCATCCCAGATAAATGGTACATCCTTCTTCAACAACCGCATGTAGCCCTGTGTCTTCTCGGTGAAATTGCACACAAAACGCCTTATGTAGTTTACTTTCCCCTGCAAACTTTGGAGTTCCGGTATATCAGTGGGGGGTGGAAGAGCAACGATGGATTCCACCTTCAAGGGATCAATGCGGATCCCATCCTTAGAAACAATGAAGTAGAGGAAGTGTCCAGAATCATAACAAAAAATGCAATTGTGAGGGTTCAAGCGGATGTTATACCGCCTGCATCTGAGGAATACAACCATCATATGATCAATGTGAAACTCTCGATGTTGTGAATGAGAAGGAAGGTCGTCGATATATGGTTCTACAAAGTCCTTCACATCATGAAAGGCATATGACATATCCCGCTGGAATGTGGCACCAACATTTTTAAGGCCAAAAGGTAGTTTACGATATGCAAACGTACCCCATGGGAAGATGAAAGCAGTTTTGTGTTGGTCGGCCGGGTGGATCTCAATCTGATTGTAGCCGGAAAAGCCATCCATGAATGAGAAGATGACGCTCCCAACGTAGTTGTCAATGATTTGGTCGATAAATGGGGTAGGGTAGTTGTTCTTGGGACAAGCCTTATTAAGGTCCCTATAATCGACGCAAAACCTAATGGTACCCTACTTTTTGGAAACAAGGACGACATTAGAGACCCAGTCTGTCAAGGGGACAAGGTAAATGAAGTCGACCTTCAACAACTGTTCAATCTCGGCCTTTATAGCCACAGTCTTTCGAGGGTGCACTAGACGTAGCTTTTTTCGAACGGGTTTAGCCTCAGGATATGTCTTGATCTCATGAACAACGATGGTAAAATCAATCCCGGGGATTTCCTCGTAACTCCATGCAAAAATTTCATGGAATTGTTTGAATAAGGCCATATATGATGTAAGCTCTTTAGGAGAGCACTTGTGTCCTATCTAAATATGTTCCATGACCCCAAGTGTTGCCGAGATGTCAATCAGTACAGTAGGTTCAATTTTCGCCAAGTTACCCTCGGTTACCGTATCACAAGTGAGGATAGGTGATTGGGGGTAAGGAATGACATCTGGCATGATCAGGGTTTCAATATGATTCTCCACAACATCAAGCGATGGTAGGAAAGACGATCGATGGTGGAGGTCTTCCCATGGGGGTTCATCCACACTCATAACTTCCATAATAGACTCATCTGAATGGAAAGTTTGAAGGAGAGAATCGAGGAGGGATGAAGACCGCTGTAGTGGTGGAGAATATGATGTAGATTCCATTGAAGAGTGGTCATCTGATGCCGATTGGATAACCTAGTAGGTAGCTTCCGCAAGTGTGAGAGGCATAACGTCTCCAATCGAGTCCAATGTATCAAACATGGGCACAAGCCATTGGTCATTAGAGGTGGATGATGATAGGATCATAGAGGAAATCATGTTCAACGTGGCAACATGGGAAGGGGGATCCGGTGATGGAAAGACTCCCATAAGGGATGAGTCCTTGAGGATTCCAACCTGCACACTCTCATATATCTGTGATGAATGACCTAAGAGGGGTAAATTGTCACTAGGATGAGTAGTGGTGCCTGGTGTACAGAAATCCAGTTGGTCGATAGTAACAATTTTCCCTTGGTGGGGAAATTGTACGATGCAGAATACCGATGAAGCAACCACTGTCATGGTATAAAACCAATTACGACCAAGGAGTAGGTTATAATCCAATGGGGCAACAACTACTTCCACATTGATGGAAACGGTCTTGCCCCCCAGCTCTATAGTCGAAGCTTGTAACATCCCATGTGGTTGGAATCCACAACCGTCAAATGCTTTCAATGTGGTAGGGGAACGGTTCAACTCGGGAGAGCCGATGGCTCTCCAACAGGATAGTGACATCACTGAGGTGGATTCTCCTTTGTCTAACATAGAACGATGGATGCTCTTCCCAGCAACATTGGTAACAATTTGAAATGTTGGATGGTGGGAAAGTCTCGGTTTAAAGTACTCAAATCAAAACATGATATTGTCGAGGAATCAGGATCTACAGCGCTGATAGCAGCGAGGAGAGTATTGCGCTGATTAGGGGAGTTTTGCAAGACTTCCAACATCGACATAGCACAAGGAGCTTGTGCTAAGTCCTCTACAATGTTGTAATTCTAAGCAGCCCGAGCATTGGGATTGAAAACAACCTTTCTAATTGTGCTCTTGGGAAGGCATAGTATTGTATCAAATGAAGGTTTCTCAATGGTGAGAGAACCTTGCGGCGCAGGAATACCTAGCATAGAAACGAAAGCTTTTTCACTATTACTTCCGGTAGGTTCCTTCGGTGGGACCGATTCATATGAATATGATCGTGTATTCAAGTTGACGATTTCACTACGCATCATGAGAACATGAGCGGTAGAGTATGACACTCCTTGTGCAGGAGAGGGTTGTTGCGAGAAGATTTGTTGTTGTTGCTTGGGGAAGGGATCGGTGAGAACTGCGGGTGTCGGGTTCCCTTTCAGGAACTTATGGACCTCATCCCAATGTGGGAACTCTTTAGTAAAGTGGTCGTCACCGCACAGTAAGCATGGAAGCTTAGCCCTCCATTTAGGTTTGGTATTATTCGGATTGTTCGGTTTTGGGTCCCGTTGATTAGAAGGTTTTTTGTTTTTCCCCTTGTTCTTCTTTTTTCCACCGGATTTCTGAGGTGAAGTAGATTGCATTGAATTCACTTCTTCGGTGGTAGCAGGGTTGGGTGATCGATTGGTGTTGTTCCCAGACTGTGATGGGGATGGAGTGGAACCAACATGAGTACTGGATTGAGAAACAATATGGTTTTGGATGGAACTTATGATACCATTGGCATGAGGTCCTGGGGGCGGTTTTGCTGGGTCGTAAGTGGGGCGAGCTACGTCAGGGACAATATCGTATAGGGTTCTAGATTGAGCATAGACTAAGTCTAGGTACTGGGCATGTGTGATATCTTGTTCTTCGGTGACGGCCCCACCCATGGTGACATATTTGTCCACGATGGGTACGAGTGACTTGGTAAACCAATCCGCAAGGAGTTGGTCCGGAATGGGAGTTTTAATCAAACGTCTTCTCCTCCTCCACTCATGAATATGATCTGAAATATGAGTGGCAGTAGTTTTTCGGAGAGAGGTCAAAATATCTGTACTGGATTGGTAACTGGAAATGCGTCAAAAAGGACATGGCCAAGGATCGAAAATCATGAAAAGAGTGGGGTGGTAGTTTGATATACCACTTGGAGGCAGGGCCGGTGAGGGTTCGCTGGAATAATCGTAAACGGATGGAATCATCCATTAGGGAATTAGATGAACACCATAAATGATATGTCATTACTTGGTTTTTGGGATCCTCACCTGATTTACCGTCAAACTTCAGAATGTCAGAAGGTAACTTCACCAGAATAACCGACCAATTAGTCTCGTGATATATGGGATCGTTGGTCAACCATGATAAATATGGAAGATCTAAAGTAGCCAGAAAAGGTAATTGTTGGTTGGCCTATGGATACTGGTAATACTGATATGGCATTTGTGTACCGGTAGGACCATGGATGGATTGACCGTAGGGTCCTCCCATAGGAAATTGGCCATATGGGGGTGGGTTGTCGGGGTTAGGAGGGTGACCAGAAGGAGGTATGCCTCCGCCAGAATGAGGTGGCCCACCACAAAAAGGTGGGGCCCCTCCAGGATAAGGTGGTTCTCTACCATAAGGTGGGGGTCCGCCTCCGCCAGAATGTGGTGGTCCTCTACCATAAGGTGGGGGTCCCCCTCCACCAGAATGTGGTGGTCCTCCCCAGCCAGAGTAAGGTGGTCCTCCGCCGAAATATGGGGGTCCTCCCTGGCCAAAGTAGGGTGGTCCTCCTCGAGAATGGGGTGGAGGTGGACCAGATAGTGGTGGAGGTGGTGGGGGTGCCCCACTTGACGGAGGTCCGGTTGGTGGGACATTATGGTTCCCCCATGGGGTATTAGGGTTTCCAGGGTAGGGTAATCCAGGAAAAAGGTTTCCCGGATAGTTTTGTCCAATATTGATGTTATGATGTCCTGGAATAATGTGTCCCCATGGGGGTTGGGTCCAAATGGATGGCCCCCTCGCATGATGTGTCCACGTGGGTTGTCCGATGGTTGGAAGAGGACTACCAACCATACTAAAACTCAGGTGAGAAATGTGTCCTCCACTCATGATATGGCTACTGGTTGGGGTATTTCCCCTAGTCAGGTTAGGTCCACTAACTAGGGGTTTCCCCCTAGTCAGAAATTGTCCACAAATTGGAATGTGCCCGGTGACCGAATGCAGACCACTAATGCTAGGTTGGCTCACGACCAAGGTTTGAGTGCTAACAAAAGGATTACTTCCGCTTGATAGTAGACTAATAGGCAAATTATATCCTCCCCTCGAGTTTTGAGGTGGGGGAGGTGGAGCTAGTGTTCCAAAGTTAACAAACGTTGAAGGTTTATCTTCAGAAGGTGCCATGGTGGGGGTCATAGTAGGTATAGAACCAATCGATTGAAGTAGAGGTGTACTCGTTGGAAACAAGGGTTGACCTAGTTCATAGGCGGTCGAGTGTTACCAGACAATCCACTCGACCGGAGGCGAGCTGGATCTCCCTAGCTCAATGCGAGTCTAGAACAAATAGAACAGACTACAAACACATTTCCTAGATCTACTTAATGATCAAGTACTAGATGTCTTACCTCTTTGATTTCGCTATCCTTTCTCATGAATGTTGCTCCACGTCCCACGGTCGTCCGATCCAAGCCGCAAGGCCTGTTAAGACATAGAAAAGAGAAACGAGTAAAGAGCATCTATACAATAAGAGATCTATGTAAACAGTTAAGCAGGTAAACAACACAACATCATTACACATTAAGAACGATATTGGTGGAAAGCATTTGTATTACTGCAAATAGAGGAGTAAATGATAGAGATATAGAACCACAACCAATGACTTAACGTAGCAACCCTTCTCCGCACAAGCCAATTGCCAAGCCCTTCCAAGGAAGCATGAATTCTCCAAGAGGTGAGTGAGGGTGTCTAAGAGAGATTTCACCAGCATGTAGATACCATAGTCTTCCTCCCTTTGGTATGGGAGTGAGCCTCCTATATATAGGACTAAGTGGATGAGGTTATGGATAGGATAGGATGAGATATGGTAGGATAGAGATAGGGGATCCTCCCAATGAGCTAGGGGTCGAGTACCAACTCTCCAAGAGATCAGGGATAAGCCCCCAAATGGGCAAGCTTCGAGAAAGATCTCGAAATGGCTATTTTTTCCCATTAACAAACCTCGTCGCACCCTGCTATGGAGCAACCTGTGACATCGCATGTTGCTAGTGTGCAACCTGCGACGACCTCTCAAAAGGGCTTACAAACTGAGTACAAATCGTCCAAATGAGCACTTGGTCCAGATGACTTCAGGGATGTATACACTAAATCATGATGATGGGTAGATTTTAGGTGTAATAGAATTCCCCCCAAAGCATGAAGCTGTTAAGGATGTATAGGTGAAGTGCTTTGATAGAAATAATGGCAAAAGACTTGTCGGATGAAGGACGTTGCTGTAGTACAACTGAATCTGAACTAACAATCTCATATGTAGTACAACATGGCTGCCGACCAATACATTGCAGATCCATGGGAGTAATGATCAACTGAACACAATCATGGCTACTAGACACAAGCGTAGATCCATGATGAGATGATAACACAGCCTCGACCAATACAAAAGTGGATCCGTGTAACATGACTCAATACAAATTCCATCGCAACCTGGGAAAAAAATAACTTCCCTAGGGTCTTCAAGCTGAACCCGCAATGATACGATTCTATCCATGTGATTACAATGTTTTGGAGTCGAACATGGTAGAAACCACTTGATTACCGGTCATTAATGTACACCGTTAACAAGTGCGAGGGAAATCACCATTAATATCAATGATCCCCAAGGTATCACAGTACATACCATCAAGCATGAATCCATGAGCTGAAGTCGAACGCAAGATGAAATCTTTCAATCAAGAGTCAATGATGTAAACTCATGTTGAAAGCGAGGTAACTTGCCATTGAGGTATGCAGGACCAAGGTACTTGGTTGGTTTCTAAGTTCAATCCTCGGATGATGATTTGAAGTTGACGAGGATGAACTCGTCGAAGGAGGGCCATGATGAACCCCCCATCATCAACATGAAACTCGATAACAGATGTTTGGAGTAGATCGGATGGCAGAGTAATGTGCAAGACTGACTTGAGGTAGACCATCATGATTGAAGGTGTACTGACTGCAGATAATGAGGAACAAACGTCTCTTGAACATGGGCATGGCATGACTTGGAAGTATTGACTTGAAAATAATGATCCCAACCCCTAATGCAACTAATGGTGGAAGCATTCTTTGGCTGATCCAAAGGAGTGGCAAGACTCATGGAATTGATAGGATTCGAAGACAAACAGATTACCCAAGTACTGAATGCAAATGCAAACGAGTGCCATGTTCAAGAGTGACTATGTATTGCCGTAATTAAGACGTAACATAAAATCTTCCCTTTTTCCCCGTCATGAATGATGAGTGCCTCATGTGTTTTTTGACGAGCTTGATGAGGGTAACCAGATGCTCGGTATAGCTCATCTCATAGATGAGTCCAATCCCAAATGTTTTACGAACCTAGGAAAGGAGGGGTTCGTCCCATAATGGGCCCTTCAATGTTTAAAATTTAACGAGTCCAGAGAAGGAAAACTCGACGTCATTTCATGTTTAGAGAGTATGAAAAGAACTAAAGGAGACTCCAATGGTCCTTTTTCGTAAAGTTAGTTTCATTGCCCGAAAAAGGGTAAAACAATGCGGGAGAGGACTCTTCCAGCCATGGTTGGTTGGAGTTTCCTTTTTCGTAAATAGTGCTTCCTGGTCCGAAAAAGGGGTAAACTATTTCCAGGAAGATGACCATTCAAATACTTTAACAAGCGTGAATGCGACAAGTTCGCTTGGCAATCTTTTCAATTTTAGGGAGTCTGAAAAGAGCTTAAAAGGACTCCATGAACAACTTTGTCATGGTTGATAACCGATTACAACAAAGGAAAAAGTAAACTCGGCACAGTTCCTTTTCCATAAATAGTCTAGCGAAGCCGGATAAAGTGATAAACCTATACTTGTTAGACACACCTTTTAAACTCAAATTTTTAACGATCATGGGAATGGTATCAAAAGAACTTGGAATCTTTTTCATGTTTGAACCAGAGCACGAAAAAGTAAAAACTAAGCTCAAACCACTTTTCATGTTTCAACCAGAGCACGAAAAAAGTGAAAAAGTAAGCTCAAATACTATCTTACTGTTTTTAACAAGCTCGAAGATATGTTGGAAGAATGCTCATGATGTCTGCTTCATTTTTTAACGAGCTTGTAATAGAAAATGAACTATGCTCGGGATAAATTTTCATGGTTTAATGAGCTCGAAACCTAAAAAAAGGAAAGTATGCTCGAAAATGTTTCCAATCGTGAACTTCTTCCCGTCATGAAATCCAAAGGTTGGTACATGCCCCCAGCATGATTGCTATAAGTAAGTGACTTAGCTCCAACATGGCGTGGAGAGGCGATCGAGTTGACTTCAATGTAACTTCCAGAGGTTGAAGACATGCCCCCAAGCTTCATTTCATTTGCCTAAGGCACAGGCAGATGAAAATAAGGTTCAGGTACTAAGTCTATGGGAAGACTCGACTCAATGGAAAATGAGTTGTTTCATTTTTTAATGAGCTTGACACAAGATTAGAACTCCCCAGTATGGTCGCCAGATTTGTTATCGGACAATCCACTCGACCGGAGGCGAGTCGGATCTCCCTAGCTCAATGTGAGTCTAGAACAAATAGAACAGACTAAAAACACATTTCCTAGATCTACTTAAGGATCAAGTACTAGATGTCTTACCTCTTTGATTTCGCTATCCTTTCTCCTGAATGTTGCTCCACATCCCACAGTCGTCAGATCCAAGCTGCAAGACCTGTTAAGACACAAAAAAGAGAAACGAGTAAAGATCATCTATACAATAAGAGATCTATGTAAACAGTTAAGCAGGTAAACAACACAACATCATTACACATTAAGAACGATATTGGTGGAAAGCATTGTATTACTGCAAATAGAGGAGTACATGATAGAGATATAGAACCACAACCAATGACTTAACGTAGAAGCCCTTCTCCGCACAAGCCAATTGCCAAGCCCTTCCAAGGAAGCATGAATTCTCCAAGAGGTGAGTGAGGGTGTCTAAGAGAGATTTCACCAGCATGTAGATACCATAGTATTCCTCCCTTTGGTATGGGAGTGAGCCTCATATATATAGGACTAAGTGGATGAGGTTATGGATAGGATAGGATGAGAGATGGTAGGAGAGAGATAGGGGATCCTCCCAATGAGTTAGGGGTCGAGTACCAGCTCTCCAAGAGATCAGGGATAAGCCCCCAAATGGGAAAGCTTCGAGAAAGATCTCAAAATGGCTATTTTTTCCCATTAACAGACCTCGTCGCACCCTGCTATGGAGCAACCTGCGACGTCGCATGTTGCTAGTGTGCAACCTACAACGACCTCTCAAAAGGGTTTAGAAACTGAGTACAAATCCTCCAAATGAGAACTTGGTCCAGATGACTTCAGAGATGTATACACTAAATCATGATGATGGGTAGATTTTAGGTGTAACATCGAGCTAGGTAGGGATTCCTCTGGTGAAGTGAATGATAAAGAGCGCATAGGGGTGTATTGAAAAATGGGTGTATCCAGAATGTTTGCTCGTCACGTGAGACTCTGGCATCTAAGTTGTTCTCCAACCAGACGTAAATGGTTTATGTGTTTGTGAAGCGGTGCAAAGAACTCAAAGTTAGGAATCCAACGACGAGGCATCGTTTCTTCCATGGGAAATGACCCAAACTCGATGACATGTCAGCCTAGAGACGTGTCCCAAAAGGTTGCGGACGGACCAAATGCCATTGATACGAATTCATCCTGGGGATGACTAAAAATCCAATCCGTAGCTCCAGGATGTCCCTCCATCGAATAATGGAAGGATGTGTCATATGAGGTAGATGGTGATCCTATCGAAGATCCGGTTGGGTCAAAGATAGGTGTGTTTATGGGATACGAGTAGTTCGTTCCCAAGTCTAGGGTAGAGGCATCTTCCTTGTGTGGAACAGATTTGATCGGTTGATCCATCCTTAATCCCGAGTTCTCCTCCTGGTTAAGGGGATATTCGGGTGGTAAATTGAGAATCCTTTTGGATCTTCTCCAAGGTTGATTGACCAGGATGACCAGATCAAAGTTTCTCCTAAGTATAGCTTATAAAAAAGAGAAACCCAATCCAATATCTACACAGGCTAAAGCCGCAAGAAAAATTACGTGACAGGTGGGGATTCACAGTTCTGGAACCTCACAGGATTGTCAAGGCGGTGCAACTCGCGATATACCACAGGGTCCAATGGTTATACTTGGCCCAATATTTTATAGCACTAACCAGGGATGATTAGGACCATACCCATGACCGTATAACCCGACTACCTAAAGCACGTGCGTAGTAGCTCCCCATGTGTTGTTCTTGGTGTATTGTCACGCAAAGATAGCCAATAGGTTAACTCCGTTGGTATAGGAATCTTAGAAGGGTCTCCCGATATACGCAAGGTACGTGGGAGCTCAAATCCGTAGTGGTGTTGTCTAATGCACAATCGTACAACAAGATCCTTCCGATATACTACCAAGTCCATGAAGTATCTTTCGATATACCTCAAGGGTACGTGAAAGGCCGTTCGATATACCGGTTGGTACGTGGAAGAGCTGCAGGCCCCCGGGATGTAGTGCAAGCAGATAACGACAGCTGTCATGCTTAATGACGTCGGAACACGTCACTAATTTATCACACAAGTTACTAGCAAGTTTTAACCTATCACTACTGTTAATTTTATCTTGAGAAGTTATGTGAATGCATGGAGTGTAGACAGGAATTTAAATAAATGCAACTTAATCTATATGCAAAATGTGATTTTTTTCTTTTTCGTTTTCAATGAAATCTATCTAAGGTAGGGAGAAATTCCCTTGCTGCCGATATGAGAAAAATGAACAAATACCCCTATAACTCAAAATCAATGAAAAAGACAATGAAGTATTCTTTTCACTATGCCAACAAAACCACAAAAAGCTAACAAACACCAAAAGCAAATGTTTTTCTTTCTTCTCTTTTCAATTTAATCAAATCTACGAAACATGGAAAGAAGAATTTTGCTTTCAAAATGTAACAATCTCTAACTTTCGAAATGATGACCTAAAAGATGAAGGAAAATCAAAGAATACGAATTTTCAAACTTCTAAAATACTTTGCAAAAAATGAAATATGCTTATAATTTCCTAAGCAATGAACAAGATGTCATAACCAAGAAACTACAAGATTGATTGTGCAAGTTTTCCAAAGATTTTACTCCAAAGCATGAAAATTCTTCACAACAATTCCAAGAATAAGACTTGAAATGAAGCTAATAAAAGTTTGTTTTATTCCTACTCAAATGCTCACAATGGATCTGAGAATTATAATGATTTTTAGTTCTATCACTCAGAAAATGAAAGATGATGTCTCGACCAGCATAGTAAGCTGGAAATTCCCAAATAAAAGAGATTACCCAAAAACTCAAAAAGCACTCAAACACACGCAAAATCAAACAACAAAAATCACAATCCAAACTCAATAATTGAATGTAGGAAGGGGTTAGGAATCAGACATAACAAGTTGAATAGATTTGGACACGATATCAGGGATCGCAAGACCAAGTGGTTAGGTGGGGGATTGAAATTGCCCGCCACTACCAAATTTCTCACTTGACTAAATTAAGACCCAAAATCAACCAAATCGAACTCAAACACAGACAAGCAAGACCCAAGGGGTCTGTGACTGAATCATACAACACACAAAATCCAATCAATCAGACCAAACCGCCAAAATATGGAGAAATAATGCTAAATTCCAAGCAACAAGTGCTGGCACAGGCTGTTATTGTGCAACAGAGCGCCAGGTGCAGGCTATGTGGAGGCTTAGGGCGCCAATGGCGCAGGTTGTACTCAAGCAGAGGGCGCCAATGGCGCAGAATGCTCATGTACACTGAGCGCCAGACTCCCAGTAGGGCATGGAATGTACACCCCAGGTGTGTCAAGCGAATAACAAGAAGCAAACATGCAAATATCTCCAAAAATACAAAGTAATAGCTCCAATCTTGATCCTAGACAGAGTCAGGGAAAGCCAAAAGACTCTGAAATAATGAAATTTCAAAGGTGGGAGGGGCTTTGGAGGCTTAAAAAATGAACCAAAAGAAATCAATGAAAACAAATCAAATTGAAATCAAACTATGTTCTAGTCCCCAGTATGGTCGCCATTTTTGTTTACGGATAATCTACTCGAGCGGACACGAGCGTGATCTCCCTAGTTCAAGTGAATCTAGAGCAAAAGAATATAGAATATAGATCTACTTTCCTAGACCAATTAGAGATTAAAGTAGATAGATGTCTTACCTTCAGATTCACGAATACTTCTCCTCTTTGTTGCTCCAAGCTCTATGGTCATCAGATCTGAAACTGGGAAACCTGTCAAAGCACATGGAGACAAACAAGTGGTAAAAGCACATCTAAACACTAAAAAAGTTAAGGAAGTAAGCTCTAAATATCACAAACACAAAGACATTTATGGAAAGAGATTATATTTCTATAAATAAGTGAGAAATACATAGAAGAGTGGTGATTACAGCCAAGCCTTAATGTTGTAACCTTCCTCCAACAGTCCAAGCCAAAGCCTCCAAAAGGGTGTGTATGCCTCTCAAGAGATGAATAGGGATCGCCTAGGGTTATTCCACCGGCATGTAAGTGCTATAGTCCTTCCTCCCTTCTCAAGAGAGAGAGAGGTCTTATTTATAAGGCTAGGAGGATAGCGTATATTGAGGATTAGGGGGAGAGGTCTAAGGGATCTTCCCAATAGGTTAGGAGTCGAATACCAGTTGTTCCTACCAAATAGGGATAGGTATCCAAGTCACCCAGCTTCGAGAATTCGCTCGAAGCCCCTTGTTATCCACTCTAACCAACCCTGGTGCACCCTGCATGAAGAAAACAAGCGCCAGGCAGGATCAGGTGTAGGCTGCATGAAGGCAGCAAGAGCCACTGGCACAGGGTACAAGTGTACAGCAGGCGCCAACCAATGATTGGTGCCTCTTGCTAGGCAACAGAATGTGCCAGCCTCACTAGGGAAGGTGGGAAACAAGGCCAACAACTTGCTCAATGATATTCTAGCCAGGGAAACTTCACGGATTGAGGCACTAAGTTAATACATGGCTCACAATAACGATATTGTGGTATAAGAGCTGGGGTTGAAAGCCATGATATATGATAGTATTTTGGTGTAAGCACATATGCTAAGGAATGTAGTGGAATATTCAGGTTCTCCCACCGTTTTTTCCACCTCTATACGGATTAAATCATACAAAATATCATCTCTAGGCCGAACAATGTCCTTAATTTGTCCTAGCATAGTGTCAATTTGCTCATACACCTCCCCAAAGACTGGTCGATTAGAATTTGCAAACCCAAGCATGTTATAAATTGGCTTGGTGAACTGTAAAACATACTTGACTTGTGTCCAAAAATAGATATCAAGAACAGTGTCCTTTGCTGCCTCCATGCCATCTCTATTAGTACTAATGTCATCCCACTCACACTCATCACCATAGCACCCAAAGCCTGTCTTACCCTTAATAGGCGTCTGAAGGTGAGGAAATATCTACCAAATCTAGTCTTTGCAAGCTTAAGTAATTGCAACTTAGAGTAAGTGCCATAAGAGGCATTGACCCTTGAATTCCCGGTGATAAATTTAATGAGTTTCTTCCCTCGCTTGTAAAAATCATTTATCCATGTACATTCTTTGTGCTTGATAATATAATGCATTAAAAGGTTCAATGTGTGCACCAAACAACCATACCAAAATATGTGAGTATATTTCCGCTCAATGATTTTTCCTGCTCCTTTACAATTCGCTACATTATCAATGATTACTTGAATCACATTAGTAGGAACAACCTCATCAATAGTTTCCAGTAACATGTCTGCTATGTTCTGAGAAGAGGCCATGAGTGATGAGGAGTCTTGCGCTCCAAGAAACACTACACCACTAGACAAAACACCAAGGATATTTCTCAAATGATGGTTTCTAACATTTGTCCAACCATCAGATACAATGGATACCCTAGTATCTTCCCACCCATCTATAAACCGTGTAAGAGCTCTTTCGACTTTTGCTTTTTCCTTGTCAGGTAACACAGTTCTAGCTTTTTCATACCCAGGGCTCTTGTATCCAGCATGGGCTTTGTTAATGGATTTAACCATGGCATGCCAATAAGGGGAGTGAATAACATTGAATGGCTCACCACTTTTGCATCCACATCCTCCCTACCAGTAATATCAAGGAAATATTCTATGGTTCTCTTACTTCCACTACCAGTTGAGGACCTTCTGCCAAGTGAAGAAGGAGATGAAAATGGGCTCCCAAATCTAGAAGAAGCATCAGATTGAACATTTTGTTTTTTAGCATTCATTCTTTGTGCAGCTTCCTCTATCTTGATGTAGTTTTCTCTCTGTAGTTGTGTTATCTTGGGGAAAATTGCAATACCAAGGGAACCTTTGTTATCATCATTGTCTAATACCCCACAAAGATGCCTCCTCACATGGGTGTATGAACCACCATAAGGTTTTCATGGATGACAACCATGTGGGCATAAAAAATTAGTGGTTCCACCACCTCTACCCTCCTCAAGTTTTGTGACATACCTCCACAAGGGAGTTAATGAAGGTTTTCCACTATCAGCTTCATTATCATCCCCTTCACCAACCTCCTCTCCTTCATTCATTGGGTCACTATGAGAATGACCACTATCATCTTCTTCATTCACATGCCTATTCCCAACCAACACCATGAGAACCAAAAATGGAAGGAAACACCACAAGAAGAACATTTTCTTCAATTTTTAGATGAACAACCTGCAATAGAATGAGGAGGAAGAGGCAATGGGAAAATGTAGGAGAAGAAAAAAATACAATAATAAACAAGACATTTTGTGAACAATATTCAACGAAAATACACATTGGACATACCTATTTTGATCTCCAATGATTTGCAAGTAGATGGAACCCTTTGTTGTCTCCTCCAAGCTCTCACAAATCCTCTTCAAGCTCTCCAACTTTGCTCCAACACCAAGCCAACACCAAGAGATCCTTCCCTCTCCACTCCAAATCAAAGATGAAACAATGAGGAAGAAGAGGGAGAGATTGTGATTTATCTCCCCTCTACAACCCTAAAAATTCTCTAGGCCCCACCCAAAAAGAAAGAAAACAAAAAAAATCATAAAAAAGCTTGACTTTTCCGTGGGTTTTCGGGGAGCGTCGGGCTGTGAGTGGAAGTGATCGGGGAGCGATGGGGGGAGTGACTCTAGAGTGATGGAGAAGCATGGAAGGCGGAGTTCGGAGCGCTCGGGATTGGAAACGAGTCAAGGAGCGAGATGTTTCAAGCTGAAGCAGGGTTCCGAAATTCTGGAGCTCGCTCCCCTGGATGCTTCAACAGTGCTTTCACTTTGAGCATGTTTTTCCTTGTTGTACCGTGGGGGGGATGCTTCAGCAACCCTGAATTAGCCCATTATTTCAAATTGATTATGGATGAACACTCACAAGTATATGCTTGGCGATTAGTTGATAATTTAAGAATTTGTACTTGCTAACTTCCTAAACTGGCACAAGAACCTTTTTTCCCTCTGTTACGATGGTACCAACACCAGCGTACCTGCAGAGGTTCCCCAGGGAGAGGGTGTATTTTTTTCTGACCAGGAGGGGTGTTTATCCAGCTTATTATGAGGTGGGGTTATGGCCAGACCCTCTGGTTTCTCCTCTGGAAGTACTATGGCTTAATGGCATCGTTGACTGCCTCATAAAAGGGTTTGAAGCCCTGAGGTTGGTGTCCAGGGCTTCCAAGGGTGGGTCATTGGGTCACATAACCCCACGGGGGCTTCACTAGAAGGAAATATAATATCACGTTCATTCATATTGCGGTATTAAATATTCATGAAAACCTAAAAAATATATTGCTTATATATTAAGGGGCAAAGGTTTTATTTATTTATTTAATGTAACAATACAAAAATACTTTGGGGTCTTTTTTATATGGGCGAGATGACAGATATTCGCCAAATGGAGATGGCAGGATCACGACCGGATGAGAAATAGGGTTGAGGCAAGGCTTAGGCTTACTAGTACGCAGAAAAATCACGTCTTGAGGCATGCTTGAGGCCAGGGGTTTCCAGTCGATCATAGTCGAGAGCCAGTGGTCATTGACAACCAATTGTTACCAATAGCACTCAACCAGTTGTTACCAATAGCCTTGGCTCTAAGCCTCTAGGGCCTGTTATAGGCCCTCGATAGGCCTTGGGGGCTTGAATACCCAACCACTCGTGCCTATTACAGGCCTTGAGAGGTTTATTCAGACTCCTAGAGCTTGTTATAGGCTTTGGGGGCTTAGATACCTAGCCCACAACAGGCTTAGTCAGTGATTGGGGAACTGCAATATGTAATCTAAATGTTGTACTATGTGCATTGTCTCTAGTGACATACAAGAAGTGATCTCCTATCTCTTCATTAGACCATTAGATGTTGAAAATCATAATTATATGTGGTTGAGTAATTGCATTGTGGGTGAAGTAATGTGCATCCACGATATACATCGAAAGAAGAAAGGTGCATTGTAGAATGCATGTGGGGTCATAAGAGGGGTATCATATCAATATACTAGGCAGAAATATAAAGGGGTATAAAAAATGTGAATGAAAAAATTGATACATACAATATCTAGTGAAAATAGGGGTTTTCTTAAATTGGGAAGGCATATTAGGAGGGGGTTAAAAAAATGATTTTGGAATGTATTTTCCAATATTTAGTGAAATTAGGGGTATTGTTTCATATGCCACGATCAAACGTGCTATGATAGTTGTTTATTGAGTGAAGCCCCCGTGCATAACCCCAACCTTCTTTTATCACTCCAACGGCAGGTTCTTCAACACTAAGGCATATACTCATCCTTCATAGCACCTCCAGCACCCTCCTGGCCCTCCAGTTCACCAACGCCCTCTCTTTGGGCCCTCGTACAGAGGATGGTGTCATCTTCCTAGGAAGACTGTAATGCTTGATAAGGGGGGTGTTGAGGGTTTTTCATCACTGTTGGGGTTAGTTGGGGCATGACGACCCCCCCTACGCAGTCTAGCCTTCATTTTGGTCAAATTTGATCTTGTTTAGCCATTTTTCTCATGTTCGGGTCAAATCTGGGGAAAAAAACCCAATTTACCCACTTTTATCATCATTTTATATTATTTTTATTCTAATTTTAAGTTGACATTTTTAATATTAAATTGACCTTATTTTATGTAAAAGTGAGTGTGAGATCATATAAATTCAATCTCCTCACTTCATTTTTCATCATCAACTCTTGGGATAAGATCATTATGTATGTTATTTTCCGTAACTAGGGCTCTTTGAAGGGATGCACTCCTTGACAAAGATTATTTTGCAAGTTTGAAGCATTTCTTGGAAGTTTTAATTTTTTTCATGCCATTGCTAAGGTGAGGCTAGAGTTGTTTGCTTAACACATGCACTTGGAGGTATCTATACTTTTGGTTTGATGTCTCTTAGTCAATTTGTATGAAAGTGATGCTCGTTAGGGTTGAATGGAAGCCATTATTGTTTCATTTTGTCTTGATTAGCATGCCATTTTTGTCATTGATCACCATAGCATTCAAGCTTGAGCTTTAGGTCTTCAAGTCTTGCTAAATCTAGGCTCCCTCTACGAATCCTAGAGGTTGTTGAGGTGAGCCCTAGTTTACCAAGCTTTCCAAGTACCATCTCAAGGAGGGTTGTCCCTCTCATTAATGCCCTAGGTTTGGTGAATAGTTGTCTTTTGAAACCCTACTTTTTCAACTACTCTTTTTAACCTAAAATATGAGTTCTGTGCATTTGTAATTATTTTTGTTTAACCTAGTTAGCCTAATTTATTTGATTTTTCTGAGTTTATGAGAGTAATTGCTTAAATTTATGAGTTTTACTTTGTAAATATTATGTTAATTTAGCCTTGATTATTTGATTTTTAGTTAGTTTGATTTTCAAGATAGAAAAATCTATTTATAGAGTGCCATACGCAGAGATATAATTTAAGAGAGAAGAGAGGACCTGCGTTTTTCAAAGATAAAATCTCGACGTTTCGATCCGTACTAGGGGATCATCATCAGGAGAGTGAAGTTTGGGAAGAAAGTGTTTTGATTGCCCAACGATTTATATGTATAGGTGATATGGTAGATGGAAATAGGTTAGAGGTGTCGACTTAAGTTTTAGGGTTTGGCTAATTCTAAGATTAATTATTTATTCTTTCATACTTTCTAATATTACAAGTTTGAGATTATTTTTATGTTAACTTGTTTGATTCAATTTAGATTTAAAGTTTAGATTGATTTTGGTTTTATTTGTAAAGATTTCTACTATGTTTAATAACACTACAAATTTGAATTCTTAGTTCATTAATGAATTTATTTATTTTGATTGGTTTTATTTTAAAAAAAAAATTAAAAAAATTATTTTAAATTTTATTACTAATTTTTTTTACATTGTTTGGATGATGTAAAGAACTTAATTGTTATTTTTAATTATCATTACCCTTGTTATATTCTAGAGTTGAGAGTATATATAGATTAGTTTGCTTTTAGTTTAGATTGTGTTTTTATTTTGATTATTAATATATTTAGTGTTTTAACCATGCTTATATTAATTAATTCATTATTTATTTAATGTTTAATTAAGCTTATATTAATTAATTAATATAGTAATTAATGAGTATAATTTTGATTAAACATTCTTAATTTTTTTTAAATTTTGTTTTAAAATTTTGTCAACATTTTTTTTAATTTTGATTTTGATTTTGTTTTTGAGTTTTATTTTTTTGGTGTTTTTATCAATTTTTTTTTTATCTTTGAAATCTTAAGTTAGATAATTAAAATAGTTGAAAATGAATAAAAAATAGTTAAAATTGTTTTTATTTTCTATTTTGTTTTACAAATTTGGTTATCTAAATTACTTATTTAAGATAAAAATTCAAAGAAAAACATGAAAATATATATATATTTTTCATTCTATCTACCTTCTAAAAGTTTAAAAAATTTGAAAATTAATATATTTTTTCATTATTTTTTTTAACAAGAACGGATATAGGATTTATATTAAAAATGAGTCTTCAAAAATACAGAGATATAGTTTCTAGTTTTCCTTTGAGAGGGACCAGAATTCAAACTTTTCTTGTTTGTTTCACTACTTCTTCTCTTAACTCTAAACAGTCTGAGGCTATGATAACTGTAAACCTTTACAAATTGTCCCAAAATAAACTTGCAGAAGCAGTACATTACAAAATTTGGATTTGAAATCCATTAAAAGCAGATAAAAACCCATATCTAAACTGCTATAATCCAAAGTTACTTCTAAGCTATTGCAGAAAGAAAATATATAACCCGCGAAAACTGTAGAGCCAACATGCTGCATTATTTCTAGCATTGACGAGGAGGTTCTGGGCTCTCCATGGAGTCTTCTAGGTTGGAGCTGGAGTTTGTTGTGTCATGAAACCATGGAAGGCAGTGAGCTAAGTCTTCACGGAGTCTGTCCACCTTTCCCTCCAAGTCAGATATGTTCCTGTAATTGTCATCCACATTTGAAATGCTATTGGCAGTGTAATCCACCGCCTCAGACATGGAAGAGATTCGTCCATTCATGAGGTCATTATTATTTCTTATTTTAGTACTGAGAGAATGCAGAAGTGTGTACATTCTTGTCATGTTCTTTTTAATATCAGAAATCTCTATTCTAACCTTGCACAACTGTTCTTCCATAGCGTCTACCGAGGGGCCTTGTAAAAACGGTGAGGGTGGGGTTTCAAGGGCTAGAGCCTCTTCTTCACGCAGACTGAGGGATGAGAGGTCGTCAAACAGAAGGCGTAACGATTCCAAAAGTCTTGCTTTGAGGAGAATGATAACCGAGGGTGAGTGCAAAGGATTTTTATAGAGCGAGCAGGAGGAGGGTTGCAGAGACGGCAAGGAGCTAGCGCCCAGGGTGGGAGCTATGGACGCAGAGCAACGAGCTTCCATATTCTAAACGAGAGCTAACAAAGGAAAAGTCGGGAAGCGTCTGGAGAAAGGAAAGTCCGAAGCGTGCGAATGAGAGGGATAGTGGAGGTAGGTGAGGCCATGTGAAGGCATTAAATGCCTCCATCGACCCTCGAAACCAGCGACAAGTGTGTTCATGCAGTGACGGGGGTCATCGAATCCAAAGGTGGCGAGGGAGTAGGGGTAAGGAGGGCATGGTAAGGGGGAGAGGACACCCCTAGGGAGAAAAGGGTTAGGGAACCCAACAAGGAAGAGGGAGCTTGTCATTTTGGATCAAGTAGCCATAGTTTAGAAGCACGTCTTTATTGGCCATTTCATCGACATGTTGATTGTTTGAGCAGAGAACATGGAGGATTTTAATAGAGTTGGATTCTCTACTGATGAATTTGAGAATGTGTTGATACTTACTTGACGGAGTGGAGTGTTTTCTAATGAGATTGCGAGCTTTGTGGACTATCAAAAGAGAATCCCCAACGGCTATCAAGTCTTTTATCCCAACACTGATGGCAATTTCTAGACCTTTAAGTAAAGCTATCCATTCGACATCATTGTTGGTTTTGTTTCCAATCCCCCAAGCGTAATCATTCATTCTGTTTCCCCGGGGGTAAAAAACGACCCCTCCCGCACCTACCAACCCAGATATATTTTTTCATTATGACTTGCTACTAAATGTATATTTTTTTGTAAAAGTCGAAAAAACGTGTTCTTATAAAAATTTTTTTTACCAAAAAGGTTTTAAAATCACAAAAAATGGCTCAAAATGAAAAATGGTGCTACCAGTTTACACACTTTCTGAAATGAAGGTAAAAACAACTACTAAAATTGACCCCCCAAAAAACAAGAACAATGTCGGGTTCTCATCAAGTTGTATAGCATGTTGTATATTGGTGTTCTCTTGTTGTCTCTTTTCTCCAATTTTATTTCATGCTTTATATTGCTTGGTAGATAGAAGGATAGACTAGTAATTGTGTTATGATATTATTTCATATGTTCACAATATTCTAACAATAATATTATTGACTCCATTTAGGCACTGATCTAACACACACTTGCATAGAAAATATAGTTTTTGGTTGTCTCAGTGTTCTACAAGATTCCCTAAGGATACTTCTCCTTGGAGGTTTCAACTTCCGAAGAAGTTAGAACGACGACCGAGGTGACATTGGGTCACTGATCTTACTTTTGCTTATTGGGAATTAGCCCTGCTAATTTGCCCGGTAACACCCTCTAATTAGGTTCTAAACTAAGCTGCTATCATTTTCTGATACTTGTTTTCTTAAAAAGAAGTCTGGTGTTGGTATCACTCTTCGTTGAGCAACTTATGTGAGACAAGTACGAAATAATGTGACAAGTTTGAACAAAAGAATGAACTAACCGTGGATGTTATGCATACAATATAAGTCAGTTGGCACATGACCATTACTGGCAATCAATAAGGCTATGATATGGACCTTGGAAGATGAAATGTGAAGTGTATCATCAATTTGCTTGTGAGTTCAGCTATCATTATGATGCTTGCTTGGAACAACCATCAAACCAACGTCAAAGTTCAAGGCCAATAAAACATATTGAATTCAGTTATCATTTTGCTTGCTTGGAACAACCAATAAATCAATGTGAGAGTTCAAGAACAAGGAAAAAAGGATTGAACTGAACCCGTTTAAGGCCAAAGAATATGTCATTAACCAATGTAATTGATTGTTTTCTATAGCAGCCATTTACGGGGTCAGTTATGTACTCACCCACAATACCAGACTAGTTGCCATCTATGAGTTTGTGTACAAACTTTCTTGCACATGCATTGTCGCTTTTATGAACGTTGATTTCTATCTCATCTCATTTTTTCTGTATATGCAATCCAATGTGAATTTAATATATTTTGACGGGAAAACTAGTGGTTTCAGTTTGGAAATATGCTAAAGTTCAGAATCACTTCGAGAAAATGCTATTGCAACGGAAACACGTGGAGGCAAAGTCTGATTATCATCAGGTGCAATTGGTTACAACGCTTAAGTTTTCAACAGGAAATATGATAACAATTTACCCTGGATCGAACTGGTTCAAAGTCTCCTTGCTAGCACCAGTTGAGCCCAGGAGAGTGATATGCTATTTAAGAACTTTCTAGCACCAACCAGACTACTGGAAGATGCACAATCCGAGATTTGGCAAAAGAACATTTCTGTTGCAACAATTACCTTCTATTTTTGTTAGCATCCACCAAGCCATGGGGTGAGCTGTGTATCAATGCCTTCTTGCTACTACCAACCAAAACAAGGGTGGAGATAGACTCAAAACACTGTGACCAAGGTCTCTTGCATACATCCCCACTGAAATGCTCTCCATGGGTGCCGGTAAATTTAAGAAATAGCCGAAATTATGAGATCGCAAGATTATATTATAGATTAGAATCCATAAAATAAGATATGGTATTTTCTCGTAAATCAACAAAAGAGATAGATTTACTTTCTTTGTCAAATTATGGGCTCCATTTTACAGTGTAAGGCAAACTAGCGCACATATTTGATCCTATCTTCATTTCTTAGGTTTGTAACACACATAAAATGGGCAGAATATTTAATATTTACCTATGTTGCACGGGGATGCATCACCCCAAAATCCAATACCTAATGATCCGGTGTTCTGACTTTTGAGGACCTAAGAATCTCTCGGGAACGTTCCCAAGGGGACCCTTGGATGGTTTAATGTAGCCACTATGTTTTGAAGGATTTTCAAGGATGTTTAAGGGACGGTTTCCTTGTCACTCGAGAGTGTTGGGGACGCCAGGCAATTCCTTGTGCTGGAGAACTTATGGGCAGTGAAAAAAAGGCTTATTTTTGGAATCCACCCTCCCTCACTTAGTTATCCTCTGTAGCCGCTCTCTCTCACTCAGTGATCTTCTATTTTCCTGCAAAGAGAACACTGAGTTCAGCTGTGAATGTTTCTTTTGCAAAGAGGACACTGAACCAGTGAACTGTTAATATTGCAATTGCAGCTGCCGGCAAAGTTCAAACAATAGATTGGTCTTTGGTGTATTGAAATTGAAGTGGATTTATCACACTTCCAACTTCAAAAGTTTTATTATTATAGTTTATCGCAGTTTTTGTTGGTTAAATGAAGTGATCTCCGAAGTCATTGAAGATTGCATAGTGGGAAGCAAAGGCTAGTTTTTATTTTGTGCATTTCTGCGTTGCATTCCGAATCTCATGTTTTGGGTTTGTAATTACTAATTGCCAATTGGATATTTATGCATTTCATATTTTGATCTTGTAATTACTAATTGCCAACGAGATATTTGTACACTGAACTAGTTCTATTTCATCAATTATGTTTTTGGTGAATTCTATTTTTTTTAAACATTTATTCTCTAGTCAGTGAAGATTGCATAGTAGGTGGTAAAGGCTAATGTTTCTGTTCTGTGCACTTTTCCTTTTCTATATTTTGCTCTTGTAATGAGCGATTGCCATCACCGTCACTTCCCCACAACATAGACATTTACATATTTACATGTGTGCATCTCTTATGGGGACCTTTGTACTTGATTTTCTATTTTATAAAATTGGGATGTTATCAAATTAAAATTAATGCTTTATGTCATTAATTTTTAAATGGCATTCCAATCTATAGCATGGTGACGAAATGGGATATTACATCCCTTCCCTTGTAAGGGGAAACATGGACATCGATGTGACTTGATGAGATAAGCGAAAACATGTACTCCTGAATAGCATCCTCTGATTCTCCTATTTGAATTTTTCCATAGTGCTTCAATTGGATCGTGTTGTGACTTTATGATCTAAGCAAAAACATGTACTCTGGCATAGCATCCTCCAATTCTCATGTTCATTTTTTTCAAAGTGCTTCACTTTGATATTGATTTGTTTTGATGCCTTAGTTTCACAACATTATGGTCTCCATGACGATACAAGTGTTGAAAAAGTATCAGGCAAGTGTTTTTCCACCTCATAATGTCTTTTTCCACCTCGTAATGTCTAGGGGTGGATAAAACATTAAAAGTGGTCTCTAGTCACTTTATTAAAGTGAGAAGCACTTTATAATTTTAAAGTTACTTTATAAAGTTTGCTCATGGTTCTAATTTTTAATTGACTTTATGAGAAATAAAGTGGACTAGGAATTAAAATGGTCTTTAATGTACTTAAGTGAAAAGTGCACTAAATTCATTTATTAATTAATTAACGAGCGTTTTATGTGAGCCTTAGATCTCATTGATCCAAGATCTGATCTTGGCCATTGAATTTTAAGAAGAAGTTATCATGAACACAAAGGGGAGAAACTAGGGATTGAGGCATTCATTCATTCATTGTTACCCAAGAGAGTTGCAGAGCAAGAGAGCAAGAGGAGAAAGGAGAAAAGAGAAAACAAGGGTTTTCAGACAAGTCGACCTTGAGAGGAAGAAGAAAAATTCTAGCACAAATTCCAAGGAAATGAAAGTGGCACAAATCCCAAGGATGATGCAGTAAGAGGACAACACGCAAATCGAGAAGAGGAGTGCACAGAAATCGAGGCATGTTTCTCCATTAATTGTTGTAGCAACTTGCACATAAATCGAGGCACAGGTGTGGAGGCCATATATCCTGTGTGGGCATGAATTTCGAGGTTGTTTGGGACATTTATTGTTGTTGAGTTTGCACAAAATTCGAGGCAAGTATAGGGACAAAATTAAAGTCTGAGTTTGCACAGAAATCGAAGTCACACGTGTGAGGCTGTACAACTATTTCTGTGGGAACAAATTTCGAAGTAAATTCTGGACATTTTCGGCAGACCGTACAATGTTTGTCTGGCACACATTTCGAGAAGAAATTGGTTGAGATAAGTACTGCTATAAATTTGTCTATTTTTTCCTGAAAGAATAAAATTTCCTCTTTCCCTATCAGGTTTTCCCTTTGGGTTTTTTCTTGAGCCTATTTGGCTAAAATTCTGAGTTTGATCTTTTATGTGTTTGGCTGTTATAAATTTTTTGAGTGTGAAAAAGTGAAAAGAAATCCCATGTGTTTCAAGAAAAGTTAAATTTTTATGCATTGAAGCTAACATGCAGTCATGGGGTTTGGGCATTAAACTCTATGTGAAAAATAAAACTTGAAACCGGGTTGGGGTTCCAAAATTTTCAACAAGAAGCCTCCATTCAAATATTTCCTTATGATTCTTCTAGGATCATGACCAAACATGAATGTGGTAGGTTACACCATATTTTTTTTTAAGCAAAGAAACTTCAAAGGTATTATGCATTGAAGACATTAGAAGGAATGCAAGCTTATATGCACTGGGACCAACTTTCCAAAACTCAAATGGATCACGATATTGAGACGCCAAATTGGTGCGACTTCACAAATTTAGTGGGATTTTTATTTTAACTTGCAAGAATGCATGGTACCCTGCATTATTTTTATTTTTGGTATTTTGAAAGTATTAGGATGCCTCTTCTGGTAGTCTTGGGCCACTTTTAAATTTTGTGTTATTTTTCCCATTTGCTCTCTAATTTCCTTCAATAAATATGGTCAAGTGTCACTCTCATTTAAACTATCCAAACTCAATAGAGTGTTGCATTTCCTTCTATATAATGCCTCAAACTGAATCATGTACAAAGATGCATTGGAGCCATTATTATAAGTAAATTCAACTAGATAATGATTTTCCTTCCACTTAGATGGTTGGTACATTATGGACATGTCCAACATGTCTTAAACCATTTGCTTCAACCATTAAATTTGCCTATAATTGGTTTTTGATGGTAAGATGTACTAAAGTTCAATTGGGTATGATTGGAACAAATGGTTGTGGCTCATCCCAACGCATAGGTTGTGACATGATGGAGTAGTTTCCACAAGCTTTTGGATTTTGCACTCATTGTTCAAATGACACTCGTAGATATTCCCTCGCATTCAACTCCATGTTTACTTGCTGCAAGTTGGGTTTTACCCCATCGTCTTTTGTTATGACTCATATCCCAACTCTAGGTTCCCCTTACCTTCCTATTTCAATCTCCACTAGATTACAACGCAACCACCGCCATTTTATCAATGTCACCTCAGCTTTAGTGAACAATGATTCCCCCTTTACACTTCAGGGTCATCGGCCTTGGGCCCCCTTCTTGTCAATAATTGTTCAGTTTTGGTGTTGCCTCCTTTGAAGGAGATGAAAATCCATTTGCTTCTCTCATTATTCCAGGAATATCATGGAAGGTTGAGGTTGTAGCAATGACCTTCGTTGTTCTCAAGGAAAATGTAGAGCTCCCTCCCCCTCGTGATATTAAGAATAATCTTTTCTATGCTCGGTTGAGTTGTCCCTTAAAGAGGGGGTTCATATTTTAAAACATGTCTCTGTGTAAACTTTTCCGTTATGGTCAAAGTGTTCCAAGGATGATTTCATCCGAGGTATAATTTATTTTGTTTGTAGTGCACGAGGATTTATTTATAAACTTTCCATATTAAATAAGACAAAACAATTGTTCTTCGAGGACCTTAGTTTTGTGGGAGATTTTAGTTCTTTGCGTGAAAATTGGGCATCTAAATTTCAATCTTGTGACAAAAAAATTTCTAGTCTTCCTTAATTTGGGTGATTCTTCCAATCGTCCTTGTTTCCCCATGGAATGATGAGGCCTTATAACACATTGACAAACATTCAAGGCATTTCCTGTTCATTGGACTCTTTTTGGGGAAATGGATTCTCATGTCTTCCATGATCTGTGGAAATGGATTCTAGTAAAGTATTTATAGTCAAGCTTATTAGAGTCTAAGAGGTCAACTCATCTAGCTCAATTTGATTATAATTGATGGTTTACTTTGTGAGAATTCAATTCAACCATTGAGACGTCGGTTCAACCATTTCTATGTCTCGATGTAATTTTGCTTATTTGTGCCCATACATGCAATATGCTCAATAAAACTTGCATATTTGGTGTCTAATTGTTGTATTTATGCCAAATCCAAGCCAATCCTAATTTGAGTCTTTAATTTTATCCTTGGTGAGTTTGATTTGAGTCTTAAGTCTAAGTCATAGTTTGATATGTTTTTTTAAACATAAATGATTATATCTCTGGATGATTCAGATGTGACAAAATCCTAGATTATTAAGACATGCATTTCTGTTGTAGAGTTTGGTGTGATTTAGCTTGTGTGCCCTCTCTTCTCTTCAATTCATAAAGGAGGTTGAGGAGGAATATTTTTTTTAAAGAAGAATGGAGGAAGATGAAGTCAATTTGTCCACATCGTCAATTTTAGAATCAATTGAATAAAACTAAAAAAAATGAGGAAGAGGACCATACACATGGCAAGGATCATGAGCAAGGCAAGACATGAAAATGGAAGAACTAACGATGCAAAGGATGTCAACCCATTTGAAGAAGAGTCATTAAAAGCATTAATTGAATCTCTAGAAAATCCTACAAAAGAACTCAAGATGTAAAGTCTAATTGAAGGAAAGAAGTCCATATTAAAGACAATGTTAGAACTTAACATGTAAAATCAAGGAATATACATTCTTAAAAATGAGTTCTATAAAATAAAAAAACTATAAATTTATAAAGCAGTAAAGAAGTCATATAGGTATCACCAGGGTATTGTACCCATACATGCATATGATAAAAATAAAATGATGTATTAAGAAAATGCTATTTGAATATTCATTACTTGAAATCCTCTATCTAAACTTGAAAATAAATTTTATATCTCTATCTTAATAGTTTTTAGTACATGCCATATTTATTCCATCATATTTTAGTGATATTTAATGCTTCATGTGTAGCATGAATCAATATGTCGTGGGCTACTTTAGTTGGTTTATACTTAGCCGCCATAATGGAATCATCCTTGCTTTTTATCTTGGACGAATTAATGATGAAATCTATAGAAAGAACCTCTGATTTTATTATGGGATTGGTATTGCTCAAGTAATGCGACATGATGTTGATGATTTATTTGCACCTTTTCCTGTTGAAGGAATCTCTAAACTTATGACGTTCTTCGTCATCAAAATTCAAAAGTATTAAACAAATCTACAACCATCTTTTGTTATTTTTAGCTCTAGATATGGCACATGATTTGATTTCTTGATATAAACCCTCCACTTAAATTGACTTAAGAACATAGAGTAGATTTATATGGAAGAGAAGGGTACCTTTTGTACCATGGACGCCTTCATACTTATGCTAGTTTTCATCAACCCCTTGCTTGTATGTTTGTAGTTCATAAATCCAAGAAGGTAGGCAACAATTCCGACGATCCAACCCAACCTGTCCATAGAAAGAAATCGTGTAGGCATTTAAAGAAAATGCCAGTCTAAATGCCAAGCCCCTCCTTATTTATTTTCAGGTAGTAGTGAGTAAGGCCGATCCGAGGATCCCACAACTTAGTTGTCCAACATAAATTATTCTCGAATATTTGATAATTATTAGCCTCAAGTTAGTCCCCATGTCATATTTGTCCCGTAGTTTATTTTATGTTTAATGACAAGTGGTAGGTGGAAACATTTTTCAAAACTCTTATTATCGTAATGTGATGATGTATGCTATTATCATAGTCACAAGGAGAATATATTAAGAAAATGTTATTTGAATATCCATTGCTTGAAATCCTCTATCTAAACTTGAAAAGAAATTTTATATCTCTATCTTAATATTTTTTAGTACATGCCATATTTATTATTTCCATCCTATTTTAGAAATATTTAATGCTTCTTGTGTAGCATGAATCAATATGTCGTGGGATAATTTAGTAAGTTTATACTTAGCCACCATAATGGAATCATTCCTGGAATATGCACATGATGGGAAAATTCACAAATCTATGGCAGGTATGGATGAAGCTAATGCATAGGCACCACCATCAATAAGGATTTAGAAGTACATAAAGATGACATTTGAATCCTAGGCACTTTATCAAGAATATTTTGAAGCACAAACAGTGGAAGAGACAAAGGTGCTTGGGATTTAGTAGGCAACATATTGGATGAAGGAAATGTGTTGAATATGGATAAATTATGAAAATTCAAACATGTAACTTGTAGGTATTCCACGTATGACCAGGGTAGTTAGGTGTAAATGGTGTTTAAGGACAAAAGATGTATTGGTGGATTGATACCAAGCTAATTGGATGGAAAAGAGGTATACCTAGGTTTAGGCAAAGGAGTTCACTAAGGTTGAATCTATAACAACCTCCTAGGTAAGGGCATCATGTCAACACTCTAACCGAGGTCAAGTATCCACCCAAATTGAGCAATCCATGTATCTATGAAGCATTTACAATGGACTAGGAGACATAGTGCTCTCCTAACAAGGTGAAAACACTTTTGGAGTAACCCAAAAGATAACAAAGATGAAAATCAAATGCAATGGAAGGTAGGTTGAGAAAAATCTAATTATGCACAAATCTAGCATGCTCTTGTAAAACAACATTAAACCTAGGTGAAAACTTAAATGTTGTACAATGGACCTATTAAGGAAATCTGTTCAAACTAGCATCAAAATACCTAAAGAGGGATGTTTTGAGAATCAATCTATCAAAATACCTGGAGTGGAGTGATTTGAAGAATAACTACATGTTCTAATGTACTTTTTCTTTCATAAGAAAAAAAACAACTTTTATTAATAAAAAGTTGTATCCGACGATATCAAGTAAGGTGAGCTGCCTATACATTCAAGAAAACAGTTACAAACTATTATGTGTAGTTCATACAGATAATTTCAAAAATGGACTAAGTTGTTCTTTCTTCAAAGTATTACACAAAACATAAAATTCCAGACAGTACCTCAAACATAAGATAAGGAAAATGACTTGAGAAGCGAATCATCCTTATAATCCCTAACAAGAATGAAACCTTCCATAACCCCTAGAGAAAGCTTGGAGAGATTATCAGCGTCTGAATTGTACTCCCTGTAGATGTGTCGGAATGAGATAGCAGAGAACCAAGCGATGAAAGTATGTACGTGTTTGATCCAACTGCTTAACTTCACCGAGGAAAGACACTGCTCCCCCTTTGCCCAGGAGATGATAACATGGGAATCGCCAAAAATATTTAGAGAAGAAAGTCCCAAGGACTTGGCAAAATAAAGCAGTCCCCACAAAACTAAAAGTTCAGATCTGGTGTTTGTGCCTTCTCTAGCTCCCAACTGTAACTGAAAATAATGATTATGTGAAAATTTCAAGATTATACCAGCCCCACATATGCCCTCCTGGGCAACACCGTCGAAATATCCAATAGGAAAGCAGAAATCCTTCTCCTCGTGCTGGATAATTTTCTAGAATTTTTAACCAGAGGATTGATGACCGGATGGAAATAACCAATAATTCTAGAACAAAACACAGAGAGAGAGAGAGAGAGAGAGAGAGAGAGAAAGAAATTCTCCCTGGAAAATGTAACGGTTACGGACTGTCCATAATCCCCATATCGTAACATATAACATAGCAGGCTCAAATGAATGGGACGCTATCCACAAATGAAAATTTTCAACAAAGGTACAGCCAGTCCAGGAGAAATGAAAGTTTAGAGTAGATTCAAGATAGGCCCATAACATTTTGAAAAAAGTACAGCGACCGAAAAGGTGATCCACATCCTCCCCAGCCTCCCAGCACATAGCGCAAACACCCGGTCCATAGAATCCACGTTTGTAAAGATTATTCCATGTAAGCACCTTATTGTGGATGACTAGCCACATGAAGCATTGAATCTTTAGTGGACACTTAACATTCCAAACCAATTCATACTGTCGCTAACGTGGTTCACCAATCTCACCTTCCATTAAAAGTGAATAAGCCAGCCATGCTGAAATATTGCCATTGGTTTGATTGTGAACGTAGCAAATAACATTCTCCTCCTGCAATAGAGAAATGCCCGCATGGATGAGCAACATTACAAACCTGTCCCAGGATCTACGTATGTGAGGCTCCAAAGCCAATTCATCAGCAGATCGCCAGCAGAAACTATCCAGCTCTGGTTTTCGAGTCACCTGTTTTAAAATGAACTTATGTTTTGTTCATGTAAAGAAAGGATGAGCTCATTAGGTAGCGAAAAATCCTCCCCAAGACCAGCAATCGGGTCCAGGCCCACAAATACCTGTGTACCCCTTCCCACAGCCCAACAAATACCCGAATTGATAATAGGGAAGGTATTCAGAAAACTCCTCCAAATATATGAACCAAGGGCCTTCAACGTCCCATTATGAATCCATAAGGGAAGCGATAGTATTCCAAGGTATTTGGCTTTAATGATTCTCCCCCATAGACCTCTATCATGTAAGCTTCTCCAGAAAGATTTCGCACAAAGTGAAAAATTGAAAAACCTGAGATCTTTTATGCCCCATCTGTTTAAATACTTAGGGAAAGATAAGGATTCCCATGACGATAAGTGCAATTTGTGGGAACCACCAGCACCTTTCCAAAGAAAACCAGAGAAGAGTCTACGTTGGCATGACACTATGTGAAAATCCTCACAGCAGATCTAAGAGATGATGTATACCTCACAAGAGTAATTATGATTAAGCAGGAAAATAGAAGAAGAGTGAAAAATACATTATAATGAGCAACAGAATAATATGGTACAGTAGAACTCAGATAGAAGCAATAATACTTCACACACACTAATTAATTAATCACAGTATGGACAAATAAATAGTACAATGGTAGAGAGGATTCGAATTCCTAAGGTGGCAATTCGAATTATCCTCTCAGAGTGATCATAAGATCAATATAGTGTCATCGAAGCACAACTAGGTGTCCTCATGATCATCGGAGCACAACTGGAAGTCTTCATCATCATCAGTGGAGTCATCAATGCTCAAGTAACTGTCAACCATCAGTCAAACTAACTCTGGTAGGTGTAACTGAGTGTAACTCAATGTAACTGACTGTAACTGACTGTAACTAAGTGTAACTGAGTGACAACTAGACTGGTAGGTGAAGAAGGGCGTGTTGCTCCCTAAAATCAAGGAAGAAGGGCGCATTAAGCAACTGGAGGGTTAAATGAGAAGCTCCTGGGGGCTGGCTAACTAAGGGCTAGGTGCTGGACTGATGACTCGGATGCATGCAAACCCTAGAATGCATGCAAACCCTAAAAGGTGCATGCATGACTGAAAATGTAAATGATCAAAATACTGGTGGGACTAGGATGGAGTATAGGAATATCCTAACACCCCCCATTAATCCATCCTGGGCCCTGGTAACTAAGACCAAAGGTCACCCAATACAATGAATAACAACAATCAATAAACCAAGGAAGTGGGAAAATTTCATGGGAAACATACCCCCTCCTCAAAAAATAGACTGTAAGGCACACGTAAAAATAAATGCTCCAAACTCAAGCATGTGTGATGCTTGGTCATATGTCTGGAGGTATCTTCTTCTTGGGAAGAAGTGGATCATGCTCAAAAAACATGTGCTTATACTTGCTCTTCAGATCGAATGTGATGAGAACAAATCCAACAGTATGAGAATGATCATTGAACCTGTGATTCGAATCAGCTGAGGTAGGATCAAATATGTGAAAGTGCATATAGTCTTTTGTCTTCTCCTTTGAACCACCATGGGTGAGATTATGCCAAAAATAACTATTACATGTTTGCTTGAAATCAAAATCAGATTTAAGACTTAAAAAATAGTTTCTTGAGATCTCCTTTGAACCAGCAGGGATGAGATCAAAACTATCATATGCATGAGAAATTATCCCAAGCAGTAATTGCTTAGAATCCAAATTAGATCCAAGACTTGAATCATGGTTTCTTGAGATCTCCTTTGAACCATGAGAGGTGAGATCAAAACCAGTAGATGCATGAGAAATTATCCCAAGCGAATGGCAATGGCCATATTCTTCAATGACCTTCTGAAAGCATGGAATTATGATCATATAGTAGTATAAAAGAGGAGATAGCTGGAGAGGAGCGAATGCATTACCTTCAAAAGCTGTTTTGACCTCTGAAATAATCATGTGATCATGATGCAAACCAACAGACTCTGGTGCAAGAGAGGATTTAGGACCTTCTGCAATATCTAGAGTGTGAGCTGGCACAGAAAGAGAAGAAAGTTTGAGCATGAGTGGAGAATCTGCAAGTTCTTTGTCAACAACTTCAATATGAGCTGATACTGGTTCATGATCTGAGAGACCATCAAGAGGAGCGAATGCATCACTTTGCTTGCTTTTGAAGGGGTTTGGACCAAATCCTTCATTCTTTTTGCCAAATTTTTCCTCCAGGTGAGCCCATAGCTCTTTTGGAGTTTCAATATCAATAATGATTGGGAGCAATATGTAATCCAACATAGTAAGCTTCATTCTTCCAATGTGCATGTCACCTTTATTCAACCAGTCAATCTTCTCATCAGAGGATTCGAACTCTCTTTCAAAATAACAATCAAAGAGATCATGGCTCTTTAAATATGCTATTTCCATTCATCATAGTTGAATAGAGAAAGAGGAGTGATTTCTTCTAATTCAGGATACATTGAAGCTGTAGAAGACCTGCAAAAACAATATAGAATAACTGCAACTGCTACTGCTGCAAAAATGCAGAAACTGCTGCACTCGAAATCTGGATAATAACCTGCAAAAAACTCTCAAGAATGGAGATAAACAATACTCTCAACATGCTCTGATACCATGTGAAAATCCTCACAGCAGATCTAAGAGATGATGTATACCTCACAAGAGTAATTATAATTAAGCAGGAAAATAGAAGAAGAGTGAAAAATACAGTATAATGAGCAACAGAATAATATAGTAGAACTCAGATAGAATCAATAATACTTCACACACACTAATTAATTAATCACAGTATGGACAAATAAATAGTACAATGGTAGAGAGGATTCGAATGCCTAAGGTGGAAATTCGAATTAGCCTCTCAGAGTGATCATAAGATCAATATAGTGTCATCGAAGCACAACTAGGTGTCCTCATGATCATCGGAGCGCAACTGGAAGTCTTCATCATCATCAGTGGAGTCATCAATGCTCAAGTAACTATCAACCATCCGTCAAACTAACTCTGGTAGGTGTAACTGAGTGTAACTCAATGTAACTGAGTGTAACTGAGTGTAACTGAGTGTAACTAAGTGTAACTAAGTGTAACTGACTGTAATTGAGTGTAACTGAGTGACAACTGGACTGGTAGGTGAAGAAGGGCGAGCTACTCCCTAAAATCAAGGAAGAAGGGCGCATTAAGCAACTGGAGGGCTAAAATTGAATAGTGAGAAGCTCCTGGGGGCTAGGTGCTGGACTGATGACTGGGATGCATGCAAACCCTAAAAGGTGCATGCATGACTGAAAATGTAAATGATCAAAATACTGGTGGGACTAGGATGGAGTATAGGAATATCCTAACACACTAAGCACAAAAAGGCAAGAAATAATCTATCACATAAATGTTTCCTTGGCATAGTAACACTATTTATCGAAAGTAATTTTGTTTTGTTTGCAATAACCCATCAACATTATTCCTAAACTATTTATAAACTTGTTAGGGAATAGAATTAAAACCCTCATAAAACAAAAACTTAGTCATAGAAAATGCAATCTTAAACCATGTCGAGACGCATAACTTGCAAAGCGACACAATCACAAGCCGCGACCGATTAGCCTCAACTGCCAAACACAAAATAACTCACAACAATATCCAAATGATAACTAAACCAATGGAAAAAATCACTGAAAGCACAAATATACGAATGACACCAGGAAACAACGCCCGGAATGCCAGGGGACAAAGATGCGAGAAAGTCCACAAAAGGAAATAGCAGTGTTTTGACAAAACAAACATGGAACCGGGGAAGATATTTGACATCATACACAAAATGAAAGGATAAATATCCTCATCCAAAAACAAAAATATGGGCTGCTGATACCGATTACATAAGGGAGTCAACAAAAAACAAGTTTATTATTGAGTATGACCCCCGTCACCCAAATGAGAAAGATGTACATGTACAACAAAAAGTAATATATAACCCAATAATAGTATCTAGAGGATATATGATCAACATGCTAGTTGATTCTCGGCGATTCAAAATTGAAAATTTTGGAAACACTCTTCCTCTATTAGAACACCATCAACAAAGTGTTGACTAATCATGTAGCCTTCGGTGCCCTGTAAAGCATATTTGGAGGGTCTATCTACCTCCTGATTATGCTCTCAATAGATATGTTGAAAAGTAATGCTTGTAAACTCAGAAATCAAATGCCTAACCAAAAACTCAGAACCAAAACCTACAGGTCACATTTGTTTAGTGCACAATCAATTATAGTTTTCAAATCACCAGCCACCTGTAGAGAATCAATATTCTTCAGTCTAGCAAAAAAAAATCAACATCCATAGAGCCAACAATTCGCTTATTGTATTAGTTCCAACACCACAATTCAGACTATGTTTATAAATACTAGTGTTATCCATCCAAAAAACCGCCCCAGCCCCACCATGACTAGTATTTTCTTGAGAGGCTCCATCAAAGTAGCCTCTACATCATTCCAGAGTGAAAGTAGGAATAAATAGCCTTCTCAAGGAGGAGGACTAACAAGGGAGCTATTCTTTATGAGATTCTTTAAAGGTTGCAATTGCCTTGTTTCCCACCATAGCAGTCAAGCAACTTTTTTCATCAAAAAACAATCGGCTTTGGGATTTCCAAATCTCCCAGCAAATCAAACTGGGAAAATCCTCTCAACCCTTATTATTATGAATCCACGATTGGAAACAAGTTGAAAGAGGAGCCAAAGACCAGTCCCAGGAGAAATTGTAACAACCTTTTACAAAATGGTGGACCTTACAAGTAAATTAAAAAAAAATCAACAAATGATCCACCGACTTCGTCACACATCCACATAAGGTACAAATGCTAGAGCCCACACCACCCTTCTTATGATAATTATCCCAAGTAAGTATATGATTACCCAAGGCCAAAAAAATAAATAGTTTGACTTTTAATGGAGCCGATCAATTCTAAACATCTCTATACCAGTAACAATCCTCCACCACCACACCTTCCATTAAGGCATCATATGCAACTTTAGCACTTATCACACCATACCAGCAAAGAGTATCCTCACCAACTGAAATTTGAATGCCTCCCTTTTGAAGACCCATAATATAATTTATCCATTCCTCACAGAGAGTCCCAAAGAGACCAACCTAATGAGCACTCAACCAACGATTCCCAATAGCCAAAGCCCCACCAAGAGAATCCACCTAATCTAAAGTGAAAAAATCATTTGCTTTGAGAACCACAACTAAACCAAAAGATAACTTATACACATTGGGCCCACCAATAACAGGGTCTTCACCTACACTAATCAAACAACCATCACCTAGCTTCTAGGCCAACCAATTACCTAGGATCCGAAATGAAGAAACTAGACAATTCCAAATGTTGGACACACTTTAACTGGCTTATTCTCAAACCTGATCCATTGCAAGATAGAGATTTCTTTTAAGTATTTACCAGTAATCACCCGACTCCAAAGACTATCTACGAAGAAATCCTGCCATAAACATTTGACCAAAAGTATTTGTGCAAAAAAAATAATATTTTTCACCGCCCAACCACCCAACTGGGCCTAGCCAAGCATTCCGAATTAACCAAATGATGCTTTGATTTATTTCTATCCCCCAACCATAGAAATTTATAGACTCTCCTTCAAATACCAAATATACTAACCGAACCTTTGTGTCTCAATAATACCAATAAGTAAAAATCCACATGGTGAGATTCAACCAATGACATTCTAAAAAATAAATCCCCACATGGAAATCATTGGAAAGCATTGAATATTCATAGATGGAGAGCACTACTTGATCTTCATTCAATAAAAAATCAAGCAAGAACTAAAAATAGTGGGTGTCGGGAAAGCTCAAATGCCAAATCCTTAATTCCTTTATGATTACTTTTATTTATATTTGATTCACCAACTAATAGATGCATTGGTAGAAAGTAGATCAAATTCTTCAAGATTTTAAAAACATTTATATCTTGTCTTTTAGAATGTTATGTTAAGAACTTCTGGAGTCTTCTATTCATGCCCATTTAAAATATGGTCTCTTTCGTTGGCTTTTTGGAATATATCCTCCGCACTTTTAAACTATATCTTAGTATGCTCTTTTGGGAGATATATCTCTTCGCATGCCCTTAGGGGGGAGGTTGGTACTTGTTAATTCAGTCCTTGATAATTTTCCAGTTTACTGGATTTCCCTTGCAGTCACCCCCAACTCTATTTTAGATAAGATTCGTAGGAAATGTTTCCATTTTATTTGGGAGGATCTCCGGAAAAGCATAAAATCCACTTAGCAGCATGGGAAACACTGGCTAGACCGAAACTATTTGGGGGCTGGGGCATAAACCATATCTTTAAGTTTGGAACTTCCCTCAGGGAAAAGAACCTCTGGAGATGTCTCTTTAGAGGGGGGCTCTGGATCGAAGTGATAGAGAATAAATATATGATGAGTGGCACGGTTGTGGAATGGATCCAGAATAAGCTACAGTCCACATAGAAAGCGTCAAATGTATGGAGGGGACTCACTAAGGCGTCGGAGGTCGTCTTAAACTAGTTAGTATGGAGACCAGGGAATGCGATACAAATTCGTGTGGGAAGAGACCCCATTGTTGGGACTGAGAACCACTTACTTTCACATGACCTGATTTGTGCTCTGAGGCAGAGAGGGATATATGTTCTGGCACAGGGTTACTCTTGGAGTGGGAAGGAAACAGATTAGTACTCCTTGGCTTTCCCTCGGTAGACCCTTCAACTAGGTGTAGAACTGGGTCAGGAATGGGATTCATATGTTCGATTGATTAAACATTCGGGATTACTTATCAACGAAGATGAAGACTGCCTCATCTGGTCCTGGAACATACAGTGTGGACAATTAACAACAAATTTAGCATATGAATTGTTGATGTGGGAGCAATCGGATGGGGATGTACCTTGGTGTACCTGATGGCTCTGGAATTGGAAATGTCCCATATAAGCTAAAATGTTTTGGATGGATTTTAATCCACAATAAATTACTGATTTGGGAGGTCCTAAAAAGGAGGGGATACGTAGGCCCTGGTATATGCGTACATTGCTGCAGGGATGGTGAGACTACAATGCATCTCTTTATAAACGGTAGGTTCACGGTTCAGATCTAGGGGGATATATGAAATATTACAAAGGTGAACATGAGGTGGAATGGGAATAGTATTGAGGAATGCCTGTTGAGATGGAGAGCGTATGGAGATAAATGGGAGTCATTACCGGTGTTTGTCGTGTGGTGCATTTGGATACACAGGAACAAGATCATTTTTGAATATACAATAGGACATAGAGCCTCAATTGCTCTGCAGGCACTAGAGTCTTGGAGGAGTTACCACAAAACAAAGGATGAGACTGAGCACAGATTGCGGCAACCTCCACTCATACATACAAACTTGTCGATTGGGGTTTTTGATGGCTCTTCCCAATTAGATGGAGATATTTCTGGGGCTGGTGTGCTATTGAGAGTGGATGATATTAACTTATTTAGATTGAGACTTGGCTACGGTAGTGGAACAAATACAAGAAGTGAACTACTGGGATTGTCAAAATCTATTATTATTTGCAACTACAAAGCCAGATAATGGACCTCACAGTGGTGGGTGATTCGCTGGTAATTTTGGACTGCGCACAACAAAACTCATATATCATAGTGACTATGCTTGAGGGATGGAAAGCCCATATCAGGGGACTACAACCACTTTTTCATACTATCCATTACATCCACTTCCCAAGGATTTACAACGTGGAGGCAGATAGATTGTCCAAACAAGCACTTCAAATCCCAGAGGGGTTTATTCATTTCCAACACTGGCAGGCTAACAAACTTCTGTAGGAAGGCTCCATGGATTTCTATTAATTATAGAATGCAGACCATTTTGGTTGACATGAACTACTTGGCACTACACAGTTCAAGATTCTGGATATGGCGGATAGGATTATGGCAACAAGGGTTCCTGATTTGCGATCCTCTTTCCTTTGTTCCTGGTTTATAGTCTAATCAACATGGCGGCACATACTTCTGTTATTTATTGAGGAATTATACGCCCTACTACACTCCCCGGTAGGCAATAGATTTCCAGGTGGAATTGCATACAGACCCCTTGCTTGGCATGGGGCCACTTGGAGATTTATTGAAGACATCGAGGGGAATCTCACAATGCTGGTTATTTCAGGAAATCGGTCCCTTTGTTAAATACTGTATGAAAATCCCACTGAGATATGTGGGTATGTTATTAGAACAAGTAGAATAGAGTTTTTGTTAATAATACACATAAGATTATGTATGTATTAATTCTAATCACATCGAGGAATGAGGATGTTAAGTCCGAGCACAACAGAGACGGTCAACAAACAACTATGTATACTTTGATTTCAATATCGAATAGCAAGTATAGAATTTTTCAGTGTGTGTAATATCCCTCTTTCTCCCTCAGGGGTTTATGCAACAGAAAGTACAAACTGTATACCCATTAACGTCAAAGAGCTCATGGCAAGAGCTCTACAGGTAAAACATTGTAAGTATGATTATGTTTTCCTAAGTGTAAAGTGAATTTGTAGACTTAGGAGACTAAAGGCTTGACACAACGAAATGATTGGGGCATGGAATCCACTAGGGGGAGAGAGTGAATGGCTTGATAGACATGATTTTTGATGACAGTGGTCATCCTAGTGTCGTGAGCACTTGAAGTGAACTGTGATGTTCACTAAGCAAACACTTAAGTTTAAAAGTATGTTAATAATTAGTCGTAGAAAAGGATGCCGAAGAAAACTTCTAATCGCTGGAAGGAAATAATACTTACCCTAACCTAACTATTAGCATGGAGCTAAACCACTATTGAGTGCCATTAAGTAAAAATTATAGAGGTTAACCTTAAAACAACATTGGCATCTTGGCCTCGACGAAATATTTGGTTTAAAGTTCCTAAGTTGAAAATGATTAATATTTTTCCTAATTATAAAGTAGGAATAAAGGTAAAATGATTTATTATCACTAAGAAACATATTGGTATTTATAGATAAAAAATTTAAATGATTATTGCCAATAAGATAAATAGAGTGAGTAAGATTAAAGAATGATTGGTTGTCCTTGATTAAAAGTAAAATCTTTAAAAAAAACTATAAAAGCTTACCTACAAAAGAAGAAAAGGTTAACTAGTAGGTAATGCATAGTTGTGCATGGATAAATCTTAGCTATTAATATCCAATTAACTAAATATAAAGCTAAAGAGATAATTTGGTGAAGATACCATTAAAGATAAGTTATTTATCTTAAAGTTAATTAGATAAAGTTAACTAAAGGTAAAATAAAGCTAATTAAAGTTAGCTAAGTTAAAGATCAATTAAAGATTGACTAGGTAAAGTCGATCAGTTAAAGTTAGCTAACTAAGTTAAAGTTAGCTAAGTTAAAGATCAATTAACTGATTAATTAAAGATTTACTAGGTAAATTCGATCAGTTAAAGTTAGCTAAGTTAAAGAGAAATTAACTGATTAATTAAAGATTAACTGAGTAAGTCGATCAGTTAAAAAAATTAAATAAAGTTAATAAGTTAAGTTCAAACAAGAACTTATGTGGGTAGTCCAAACATAAATTTGGCTATAAAGAGGGCACTATTGTGTTCATAAAGGGAGATCTTCGGAAGCAAAGAATTCATGGGAAATGAAGAAGATTGATTAAGAGAAAGATCATGGAGTATTACTCTTATGCCCTAGTGGATTCATTCCCATCTCGGGGGTGGTCTCTCAGCGGGAAAACGTACTCCGGACAGAGATCAGTTGGATGGGAGGAACGTTGCAGTCAAGCTTTCAGTCGGATAACAATAAAGGATTGATAAGTATCTTCATATTTTGTTATTGTTTATTCAGGAATCATATTTTATAGATCTTAACTATTTCTTTTTTGTTTATGCAAGAATCTGGTAATAAATATAGATGTGCTAAACTCAGTAGATGAATTCCATGTTGAATTAATTATTTCTAGGAATAATGGCTTTCCAAATATTTTTCATACAATTTTAAGTTACAGGTTTCTGCAAATAGAATCATTGGAAGAAGTATTAAGCCATGATTATCGGTCATCTCTAGAGAACTATCTCATTAACATATTATTCGGGAGAAAGCTCCCATTATCACCCACCCAGAGAGGAAATCACAGCTCTTGATTTCTGGAACATAGTTCCTAAACTCTGGTCAGTTATTAATATATATTTATAAATGATATATATTAATAAAAAGAAACATTAAATCTTTAAACCAAAATTCCTCCTTTTAAGCCATTCAACATATGTGAAATATCCACTAAATAAATACATAACCATATAAACTTCACTATTAGTTTCACCATAAAATATTCCTTAAAATTATTATTATCATCAAACTTCCATGATTCAAGTCAAACAAACCCATAGTCAGCATGAGGTCGCCATTTAGTGCAAATCTGAGATCGAATCCCATTAAACGTTTCCACACTCACATAGTCAGCACAAAGGTCGTATTAAAACATAGACCTAAGTCATATTCGTATTTCTGTCCATACATACATACTCAGGGATCATGCTCAACACAGATCCAGGATCAAATCCCATGGACTACACAAAAAGAATTCACATTCAGGAGTCACGCTCCCAACGTAAACTGAGTTCAATTTCCATAAAACCCATAAACTTAATTAGGACACTAATAAGGACATGCATGAGCAGGAAACTAGGGATCCATTCCCTTAAACGAAAAACAAACCCTAGATCAAATTTATTAGGGCCACACAGCAAAAACGACAGGTCACAAGATCGAATCCCATAGATAGCATAAAACTTAGAAGGTTAAAATGTCTGTCCGGATTAGCAATTTAAAGAAAGCACAGGTAGAAACTTAAATAATTAAACACAGTAGTCAATTTATAAACCAGAAAGATATATGGATAAACATTTAAAAACGTAGTTCCAACATAATTAGCACAACAACAAAGTTCAAATATGAAGATCTGAATTAAACCTGTAAGCAAATAAATTACCCAAGTATAATTAGATTACAGACCCAATCTCGTAGGCATTTCCAGAAAACACTGCATAGGACCATTAGAGCCTTAAGCATCCAAATGTTCACCTTGAAATATAATTTGACATAGTGGGGTACCCAAAACCCCAATAGGGAAAAAACTATTTCGAACAGAGCATGCCCAACACACTCAGAAAGGCTCGCCAAACTCCTTGTCTCTCCGACAGCGCAACCATCAAAATATCACATTTAAAATCCATAAATGGAAGAATGCTAAAGTATCCCGTGGAAGGAAGTGGTCTCCAACAGACCTGGGGCTTACCAGGACCATGCATAGTCAACCCTCCTTTATCCAATGAACCAGCCTCCAAGTAAAATGCAACGTAACCCTTCCTGGCATGCAAAGACACAACGAAAAATCAGTTAGCACAGTAAGAATTAGAGACTGCTGCGTATAAATCTAAAATGTAGAGACATGAAGGCAACGTTACCTGAGTTTTTTTTTCACTTCTAGCTTCACATAGATGCCCCTCTGTAAACGTGTATGCACAGACTAAGAGCGAAGCACTGGTCATGTGAGGGTTTGATCCAACGAAGAAGCAGGGAAGGAACCTCTGCTCCTCCCCTCCAAACTCCCAAACCCCCGAGCACATCCAAAATGTGATTTTTCGCTTAGGGAAAACTCCCATAACGTTTGAGGGAACACGACTACCAGCATGGAGCCCTCTCACGAAACCTGTCACATGGCTTCATTTAATTCACAGTTTCCTCTACTAACACTTAGATATTTTTGATGACCATAGTTGTCATTAATGACAACACATTAATGACAAAGACATGGAAGTGTTGAAGAGGACAATGACAAAGACTTGACATGGCAAGCAAGCAAATTTAATGGAGGACAAGGCAATGACATGAATACAAGCAAGTATGACAAGGATAATGCATGACAAGAGGGACAAGATGATGTGGCAAGTATTGGTAAGATGGATAAGAAGCATGGCAAGGCATATGTGAATATGGTAGTGACTAGGAAAGCATGGAAAAATTGATGACATAGCAGAGGGATGACATGGCAAGCATGACATGGCTAAGAACAGGACACCTGCGGGCATTTGGAGCCCCAATGTAGGCATTTTATTGATGAAACAAAGACCAGTTGCGGGCATCTTTATAAGAGCATCTGCGGGCATTTGGAAGGCCCCTTGTGGGCATTTCAAAGTCCCCTTGCGAGCATATCTGAAGGGATTGAAGAGTGCTCTTATGGGCATACTATAGACCCTGCGGGAATTTGGTGAGGACATATGAGGACATGTGGAGAAGGGCCTGCATGCATTCCTTAAGACCCCTTGCAGGAATTATTATAAGGCACATTGAGGGCATCTTTTATATGTCCTTTAGGGCATTTTTAAAATGCTCCTCTGGGCATAAATGAGAGCCCTTACGGGAATCCCTAGGGTCTTGTGCGGGCATCTTTTAAGGCCCTTGTGGGTATTTTTTGGAAGAGTATAAGGGCATTGTTTGAAGGACAATCTACCAAGAGTGGACTCAAGGCCTGATCTCCCTAGCTTAATGCAAGACTAGAACAAATAGGACAGAATATAGAATACTTCCCTAGATCTAATTAGAGATCGAGTGGATAGATGTTTTACCTTTCAGATCGCAGATCCTTTCTCCTTGATGTTTTCTCCAAGCTTGATGGTCTTTAGATCTCAGCTGCAAAACCTATCAAGACAATACAGAAACAACACAAGTAGTAAAATGCATCTAAACAATAACAGATCTAAGTAAGTAGTTAAGCAGGAAAACTACACAAACATCATCAATGCAACAACATTTGGTGGAAAGCATTTATATTACTATATATAAAGGGAAAGTACATAGAAGGAAGTGATTACAACCAAGACTTAACGTAGCAATCCTTCTCCAATCAAGCCAATGCGAAAGCCTCCAAAGGAAGTATGGATCTCCCAAAAGATGAGTAGAGATCTCTCCTAAGCTAATTTCACCAGCATGTAGATACTATAGACTTCCTCCCTTTTGGAATGGGAATGAGCTTCACTTATATAGGACTAAGAGGATAGGATAGGTTGAGATATGGTAGGAGAGAGTTAGGGGATCCTCCCAAAGGGCTAGGGAACCGAATGCCAGCTCCCCTATTATATAGGCTAGGGATAGGGATCCACATCACTCAGCTTCGAGAATGGGCTTGAAGATGCTCTTTTATCCAATTAACTGACATTGTCGCAGGCTGCATTAGGAAAACCTGCGACGTCGCAGGTTGCACAAGGGTGAACTGCGACGACCTATAAAAATGGGTCAGTTAAGCCCTCCAGTCATGGGAAAATTCATGGATGTTTACACTAAGTCTCATGGTAGCAAGATTTAGGTGTAACAGAATGCCCCCCAAAGCATGAAGTTGTTGGAATTTGACAGGTGAAATGATTTGACAGAAGGAATGGAAATGGACTTGCCGGACAAAGGATGCTGCTGTAGTACAACTGAATCTGAGTACACAGTCTCATATGACTCACAATATGGATGTCGACCAATACAATGCAGATCCATGATAGTAATGACTGACTGAACACAATCATGGCTACTAGACACAAGCATAGATGCATGATGAGATGATAACACAACCATGACCAATACAAAAGTGGATCTGTGTAATATGACTCAAAACAATCTCCATCGCAACCTGGGTAAAACATGACTCCCTAGGGTCTTCAAGACAAACCCACAATGATATGAATCTATCCATGCGATTACAAATGTCTTGATGTCGAACATGGTAGAAACCACTTGATTACCGGTCATTGATGTATACCGTTAACAATCATGAGGGAAATCACCATTAATGTCAATAATCCCCAAGGTATCACAGTACATATCACCAAGCGTGAATAAATGAGTTGAATTCGAACACCAGATGAAATATTTCGATCAAGAGTCAATGATGTAAACTCATGACGAAAGCGAGGTAACCTTCCATTGAGGCATGCAGGCCCAAGGTACTTGGTTGGTTTCTAGATTCAATCCTCGGATGATGTGTTGAAGTCGACAAGGATGAATCCGTCGAAGGAGGGCCATGATGAATCCCCCATCATTGACACGAAACTCAATAACATATGTTTGGAGTAGATCGGATGGTACAGTAACATGTAAGACTGACTCATAGTAGACCCGACATGATGGAAGGTGTACTGACTATAAATAATGGGCGGTGAAAGTATTCTTAAACATGGGCATGGCATGACTTGGCAGTATTGACGTGACGAGTACGATACCAACTTCTAATGCAACTGATGGTGGAATTATTCTTTGGATAACCCAAAGGAGTAACAAGACTCAGGAACTGGGAAAAACTCGAGGACAAACGGATGATCCAAGTGCTGTATGCAAATGCAAATGAGTGCCATGTTCAAGAACGACTAGGTACTGCCATTGGTAAAAAGTCTAACATAAAAGCTTTATTTTTTCCCCATCATGATTGATGAGTGCCTCATGTGTTTTTTATGAGCTTGATGAGGGTAACCAGATGCTCGGTATATCTCATCTCATAGATGAGTCCAATCCCAAATGTTTTCCGAACCTGGGAGAGGAGGGGTTCGTCCCATGGCGGGCCCTTCAATATTAAATTTTAACGAGTCCATAGAAGGTAAAATCGGTCGTCATTTCATGTTTAGAGAGTCTGAAAAGAACTAAAGAAGACTCCAACAGTGCTTTTTTGTAAAGTTAGCCTCTTCGCCCGAAAAAGGGTAAAACAACGCGAGAGAGGACTCTTCCAGTCATGATTGGCTGGAGTATTCCTTTTTCATAAATAGTGCCCCCTGGTCCAAAAAAAGGGGTAAACTATCACCAGGGAGATGACCATTCAAATACTTTAGCAAGCGTGAATGCGACAAGTGCGCTTGGCGATCTTTTCATATTTCGAGAGCCTGAAAAGAGATTAAAGACAAACTCCGGGGGGGTTCCTTTTGTGTGTGGATGCATTGAGAAACTGTGGACTGTTGAAGTTCTTCCAGGTCCAGGGCATGAGGGACCAAGTCCCACTACTGGAGCACATGCTCCAGAGTTGGGATGCAACGTAGCAATATTTCGTGACCGGGGAGCACGTGCTGAATGTAGATGTTGATGACATCTATTTCTTGACAGGACTATCCCGGAGGGGGAATAATGTGTCTCTGACCAGATCATGAGGGAGTGACTGGATGGTAGATGACTTGATCTCCCAGCATTGTACTCCACATGCCCATGCCTATAGTGGGAAAATTCCCATTAAAGAGGTTCGAGAACGTCCATTGCGTGTCATACTCTTCACTATAGTGAGGATATCAAGGAGCCAAGTGGCTCATCTGGATACCAAGTCCCAAATGTTATACGTGGAGGACTGTATGTCTCCAAAGGTGTTTAACTGGTGTGAGGGACTCCTCACCAACCTTCAAGCTCAGCTGACCAAGTGTCGGCATGGTGAACTTAAGAAGTTTGGCTACAGATCAGTAGTGATCTCTTTCTTGCTGGAGCGGGTTCCTCTCTTATGCCCGTAGGTGACCTTGGATGATAGGGATACCAAGGATCCTCATATGGCTCGATGGACGGAGGTGATGGCCCGCCATGGTGGTTGGGGTCCGATCATCGGATATGGTTCTGGATTATTCACCTGACTGGAAGACCAGCTGCTCATGATTGAGGACTATCCGTATAGTGGTACAGAATTCAGGAAGGATCCAGACCTGGTGTTTCCTGAGGTGTAAGAGTTGGGAGAGATCGGTAAGAACAATAACCATTGTACTTTTTCATTTTGTGTATTTATAATTTTTTTGGGTAGTGCTGATGAGTTAATAACATGTGTGTGCAGATGTGGGCCCTTCACGACCGGTGGGAGTTTCACTTCTCGCGAGGAGGGGAGAGGCACCAGTTGTAGCCCCAGCCATGCATGATGTCATCGTAGAGATGGAGGATGTCTATGAGAACCTCACTAGGTTGACATTAGATGTTCCAGATCCAGCTATGCATGAGTTACTGAGGCCCATGCAGAGGTACACGGTTGGTGTGACCTTGCGTTTCAGTGAGCTGCTCCGCAAGGTAGCAAGAGCGGTAGACTGCTTCCACAGCCAGCAGGCGAGAGCTGCGAGACCCAGTGGTGCACGGGCCAGGCATTAGGCCTTATGATATTATGTATGTACTGAGAGCTTTGTGAGCCTTAGATTTTCTACTACTGAAAACTATCAGGCTTCATATTTTGTATAGACTCACTGAAAGCCATCGTGCTTCAGATTTTTTATCAGCATTACTTTATCTCGATTTATATATATACAGACATTTTGACGGATTTATACATTTGTGTTCCATATGAGATCTTGTTTATATGTTTGCTTATATGATGATTTATTTACATGTTATGTCTGCTTTTACAGTTCATGAATATGCTATGTGTGTGAAATGTACCAATATAATATGAAGTTGGCCATGGAGTCGGCAATTGTGTTCATGTCTCGTGGAATGTGCAGGTACTGAATAGATTCGAAGGACCTTTCCAGAAGAGGAACTCGTCGGAAAAGACGAAGTAGGGTAGGGTCGCGGATGGCGTAAACCCGGTTAAGACAAGAGACCACTAGTTGAGAATCCAAATGGATGACAACATGGTCCATACCCAAAGAAATAGCGTCGATTAGGGTTCCAATGACTGCCTGATATTCCACAACATTGTTGGTTGCGAAACCTACACACATTCCTCCTGAGCTGATAAGCTTGCCAGTGGGTGAATAGAGCACCCAGGCTTCCAAAGCAAGGTTGCAGGTATGTCAGCTGGCGCCGTCCGTGAATCCGTAGCAAGTTTCCATCTGCACACTCAGATAGAACATGGTATAAGTAACGAAACAAGACCTAAGCATGCAAAAATCAAAGCGTCACACCGCACAAAACACACGCCATGTACAGTATATACAATGTACTTATGCATGAAAGACTCATGCATAGTACCTCTTCAGGTAAATCCCATTGCGGGGCTCACCTAAAGATATCCCATAATAGTCTTCAAGTTCGTAAGCTCCCTTCTCCAAGACGCTCTTTACTATGTAGGGTCCATGCCACATGGACGCAAACTTTCCTACCCCCAGCTTATCATGTCTTTGGTCATATGTAAGGACCAAATCACCCTCTCTATATACGCGAGGTTCTACCGACTTGTCGTACTGTGATTTGATGCATTTCTTATGTGCCTCGATTTGATGCATTTCTTATGTGCCTCGTTGGCAAGAGTGGCATCATGGCGAGTCTCATCGAGTTTTTCCAGGTAGAGGAAGCGTTCTTCCTCGGCAGTAGTGTTAGGGAGAAGTTCAACTGCGAGTTTGAGGGACAGAATCTCGCACTCTATCGGTAGGACTGCCTCCAATCCATAAACTAATTGGAAGGGGGTAAATCTAGTGGCAGTCTTGATGGAAGTTCATAAGCCCATAGTGCGGAGAAGAGCATATTGTGCTTGTTGGACTTGTGGGTACCCACCATGCATTGGATCATGGTTTTCAAGACCTTGTTAATGGCCTATACTTGTCCATTGGACTGTGGGTAGTACGGTGTTGAGTTTTTCATGACGGAAACCCAATCTAATGCTCAATTCATCAACCATGTGGTTCATGAAGTGAGAACCATGGTCGGTGACTATAGCTTGAGGAACTCCGAACCGCGCTATAACATGATTGAACATAAAGAGTGCGGTGGTTTTTTTCTCATCCGTGTATGTAGGCATAGCCTCGGCCCACTTTGTGAAGTAATCCATGACTACTATGACGAAATCATGCCCCCCAAACCGAGGTAGTCTTACGGTGCATGAAGTCAATGCCCCATTTAGTGAAGGGGCCAACGGCAATAACCGGGTGTAACGGGTGGGGTGGGTGGCGCTTTTTAGTTTGAAAAGTGCTGGCATGGAGGACATTTTTTTACGGCCGCGATACAATCTTTAAAGATAGATGGCCAATAATATCCCGCGTGAAGTATTTTATGGTCTATAGCTATCCCAAAGAGATGATTTCCACACGCCCCAGCGTGACAGTCATTTAAGACGTGTTCAACCTCTTCATGAGTGAGACAACGTCGAAGAATAGAATCAATACCACGAAGGTGCAAAGTATCACTGATGATCAAGTAATACTTTTCATGGTGGCGTATTCGACGACGGTCGTCCTGCGAGAGTTGGGGGCTAAAAAGTTGGGTCTGAAGATATAAAGTGATATCTCCATACCACGGATTAGATGTACTGATGAGGAATAATGATTCGTCTGGAAGAGAATCATTGGGCTCAAAATTGACATCAGCTCGGTAAACACCAAAGACTTTTCGACTTAGCCTTTTCGAATAGGAGATCAAATTCCTATAGTATCACGATCCAGTGTGAATACTTTCCCCCAAGCACCTAACGTGTCAAAACGTGGTACATGGGGTTCGAATCAACAATGATGGTGGTGGTGCGAAGCAAGATGTAATGTCAAAACTTTTGGACGGCAATAACTGCTGCGAGAGCGAGTTTTCTCAACATGTGAATACCGAGTTTCAGATTCGATGAGACCCTTACTGAGGTAGTATATCACATGTTCATGGGAGTTGTTGTCTTCTTGTACCAATACCATGACGATCGTGGGTGGTAGAAGCAGCAAGATAAAGGATATAATCCTTGTAGTAATTGGGTGGTTGGAGCACAGGGGTGTGTGTGATAGCATGTTTGAGACTATCATTGTTGTGCTTGGTCGTCCCAAATGAACGGGAATTCTTTCGTGAGTAGTCTCATGTAACCCTGCGTCTTTTGTGCGAAATTACAGACAAAATGCCTTAAATAAGTTACCCTCCCTTGCAAACTTTGAAGTTCTGTGATGTCAGTGGGAGGTAGGAGAGCGACGATGGATGCCACCTTCAAGGGATCAATGCGGATCCCCATCTTTCGAGACAATGAAACCGAGGAGGCATCCATACTCCATGCAGAAGATGCACTTGTGAGGGTTTAGGAGGATGTTTATACCGCCTGCATCTGAGGAATACCGCCGTTAGATGGTCAATGTGGTAACTCGCGCTTCCTTGAATGGGCAGGTAGATCGTCCCAGTAAGGTTCCACAAAGTCCTTCACGTCGTGAAAGGCATACGACATGGCCTGCTGGAATGTGGCACCAACATTTTTAAGACCAAAAGGGAGTTTGCGATAAGCAAACGTACCCCCAAGGACAGATGAAAGCTGTCTTGTGTTGATCAGTCAGGTGGATCTCAATCTGGTTGTAGCTAGAAAAGCCATCCATAAAATAAAAAAATGACACTTCCAGCACAGTTGTCAATGATCTAGTCGATAAAGGGAGTCGGGGTAATTGTCCTTGGGACAAGCCTGATTGAGATCCCGATAATCGACGCAGAAACGAATGGTACCCTACTTTTTAGATACAGGGACGACGTTTGAGACCCGTTCTATCAACGGGACAGGGTAGATAAAACCAACTTTCAAGAGATTTTCAATCTCTGCCTTGATTGGCGCAGTCTTTCAGGGGTGCACCGGTCACAACTTTTGCCAGACTGGTTTAGCATCGGGATAGGTTTGAATCGTATGTGAAAAAATAGTGGGGTCTATCCCGAGCATCTCCTCATGAGTCCAAGCAAACACGTCTCGAAATTGCTTGAACAAGGCCCATGAACGTTGTAATCTCTTCAGGGGGAACATTTCTGGCCTAACGAATGTGTTCCATTAACACCAAGAGTAACCGATATGTCGAACAAAATGGTAGGCTCAATGTTGGCCAGGTTGCCTTCAAAGTCTGTTTGACACGTAAGTGTCGAGGACTGAGAACAAGGGTAGACATCCGGTGTAAAAATGGTGGTGATTCTATTCTCCACAGTTCCCAATGAAGGAAGGAAAGATGACCGATGATGGAGTTCTTCCCACGGAGGGGTCATCCACATTCATGATTTCCATAATGGACTCATTAGAATGAAAAGTCCGGAGCAGAGGATCGGGTAGGGATGATGTCCATTGTAGAGAACAGGAGGTGGAGGCCACAACTAAGTGGTCCTCCGGGGCTGACTGGATAGCCTCGTAAGTGAGTTCGGCGAGTGAAAGAGGCATAGTGTCTCCAATCAGGTGTGTGTTGGCTTCATCAGGTACAATCCATTGATCAGTAGAGTTTGTTATACCTCAATATTACAGACTAAACCCTAGTGTCGCATCCTACAATCCTTACACCAAGTGACCTAAACGACACTTCCCCCTTAATGGTCATTATACATTACTGGTACCCTCCTTGGTCTCATCTGGACACCTAGGAGTGAAGTCTATTGCCTGAATACTGAAGACAACATCTTACCTGCCACGTGTCATATCTTACCTGCCACGTGTCACCTAATTTGCATAAATTATTGCGCTTTGCACATCTGTTGGGTCGCGACAATTAGGGTTGTCGCGCTATGCTCCTAACCCTGGGGGCGTGAAAATGCCACGTTATGCTCAGACCCAGGGCACGACAATCCTGTTTTAGCCCTTTGTCCCATAGAAGGCCTCTCCTTTATAGTGTTTTGAAGGGTTAACCAAAAGGAGAGTAAAATGGATCTAAGAGTGTTTAGTGGATCAGCCTACTAAACAGAGAGGGGGTTCTAGATATTTCTTCCTATGGGTAAGAATAAGCCCTCTTAGGATAAAGCCAAGATAGACTAACTCTATACTAAGACAAAAATGAAACAAATGCGATCTTGAATCCTAGATTAAACAAGTATTTCAAAGTTTATGTATTGAAGAGAGTGAGAGAAAGCAACTTACCTTTCACTCTTGATGTTTGTCCCACTCGTCGTCCTGATCCCGAAGTCCTCGCGATGAACCTGTTGAGATGAGACAATGCAAAAACATATACAATTCTCCAAGATCTCTGAATCACAAGTTAGAAATCTAAATCTAGTCAGATACAAATCATGAAATTGAAACACAATCAACACACATGAGTTGGGAAACAAGACAAGTTAACTTTATTACAACTTGAAGATGCTTACAATGGTTGCTTGATGTTCAAGCAAACTTTCAGCTCCAAGTACTTCCTCTAGCTATCCTCTACAAAAGTCTCAAGATCATAGGTTGGATGCCCCAAAAGTCCTCCCTTTGGCCCATGGAAGGCCTCTCCTTTATAGTGTTTGGAAGGGTTAACCAAAAGGAGAGTAAAAATGGATCTAAGAGTGTTTAGTGGATCAAGCCTACTAAATAGAGAGAGGGGTTGGGATCGAATCAAAGTTGGTAATCCCAAGAAAATATCTCAAAATGTGAGATCCCAAGATCCATGGAAAAAAAGGCTAAAATAGGATTATCGCACCCCTGGCTCTGAGCATAACGCGACATTGTCGCACCCCAGGGTCGGAGCATAGCGCGACAACCCTAATTTGCGCGACCCAACAGATGTGCAAAGTGTGATAATTTATGCAAATTGGGTGACACGTGGCAGGTAAGATATGACACGTGGCAGGTAAGATGTTGTCTTCAGTATTCAGGCAATAGAATTCACTCCTGGGTGTCCAGATGAGACCAAGGAGGGTACCATTAATGTATAATGACCATTAAGGGGAAGTGTCGTTTAGGTCACTTGATGTAAGGATGCGACACTAGGGTTTAGTGTGTAATATTGAGGTATAACAGATGCCCCCTAAAGTGTGAGGTCAGAAGAGACTGATGGCCGAAAGGCTTTACAAATACTTTGCGGAGATAACATCGAGGGGAGAACAAGGAGCTGAAACAGAAACAAAATGTCCAATATACCATCGAGGCGGGCATTCCCATGCTCAGAAACAACTGACTCGAAGCATGGATGCCGACCAATACATTGTAGATCCATGAGTACTGAGATGATATAGACTGTAGACAAATCATGGCTACTATGAATAATCGTAGATCCATGAGACAATAATGACACAGCCACGACCAATACATAAGTGGATATGTGTGACAATACAAGAGTGAGGTCTTCCACGTAATGACTAGGTGGAAACTTGATAAAAAATTGCCATTGCAGCCTGGACATAATCGATATATAGAAAGGTGTCAAGGGTCTTCTACCCGATCCCAAACTATACGAATCTAGCCATGTGATTACAAGGTGTTGAAGTCAAACATGGTAGAAACCATTTGATTATCGGTCAATGATGTGAACCATTAACGAATGCGAGGGAAATCACCAATGATGACAATGATCCCCAAGGTATCTGTAGTACATCTCAATGAAATGCGAATAGATGAGTTGATGTCGAGCACTTGTGAGATTATTCAATCAGAGGTCAATGATGGAAACCTACTGTCGAATACGAGTAAACCCGCCATTGAGGCATACAGGTACCAAGGTACTGATGGTTGACTCCTAAGCCTAATTCTTGGATAGTGATTTGGCGTCGACAGGAATAGACTCGTCGAAGGTGGGCCATAATGATTCCCACATCATCGACACGAAATCGGAACAATAGATGGTATGTAACAATGGAACAAGAGAACATGTACTGACACAATGGAAGACTTGACATAGTGGACGACTTAGAGCAACGCAAACCCTTTGAACATATAACGGCATGAAGCGGAACCTGGCAGCAGGGATTATAAATAGCAGAGAACAAACACAGGACGAGTAGGCTCGTGGCCAAAGAGACGACTCGAGATGATGACCATAACTCAGCAAGAATAGATAAATACCCTAAAAGGAGACAAGAGACATACGCATGCCATGTTCAAAGGTGACGACTGACAAGCTGCCAACAAGATAAACTTGACTCATTTCCCATTTTCCTCCGACATGATGGATGAGTACCTCTTTTTTGTTTTACGAGCTTGAAGAGGATAACAGATGCTCGGTATAGCTCATCTCATAGAGGAGTCCGATCTCACATGTTTTACGAACCTGAGAAAGGAGGGGTTCGTCCCAAAGTGGGCCCTTCGATGTTGAATTTTAATGAGTCCAAGGAAGGAAAACTCAGTAGTTTTTCACATTTAGAGAGCCTGAAAAACTTAAAGAAGGCTCCAGAATGTACTTTTTCGTAAATTTAGTCCCTCAATCCCGAAAAAGTGTAAAACAATTCCTGAGAGAACTCTCCTGTTCAAAGGTTAGCTAAGGTATACCTTTCTCGTAAATAGTCTAGATGGGCCGAAAAAGGGGTAACCTATCACCGAATAGACAACCTTTCAAATACTTTTACAAGTGTGAAAGAGACAAGTGCACTTGGAAATATTTTCGTAACGAGGGAGTATGAAAAGAGCTTAAAGAGAACTCCGATGATATTTTTTCGTAATTTTTTAATCATTTTGGTTCGAAAAAAGAATAAAATAATACCAAAATAATACTTTCCTCATCGTTTTACGAGCACGAGTAAAGTCAACTAAGATCGACACCGTTTACTTGATTTTAACAAGCACGACACGGGTGTGAAAAATCACTCGGAATCTTTTTCATATTTGAACTAGACCACGAAAAAGTAAAAACTAAGCTCAAACCACTTTTCATGTTTCAACCAGAGCACGAAAAAAGTGAAAAGTAAGTTCAAATACCATCTTTCTATTTTTAACGAGCTCAAAGACAGGTGAAAAGAATGCTCATGACGTTTGCTTCATTTTTTAACGATCTTGTAACATAAAATGAACTATGCTCGGGATTATTTTCATGGTTTAACAAGCTCGAAACCCAGAAGAAAGTATGCTTGAAAAACTTTCCATTGGTGGACTCTTTCCAAACATGGTATCCATAGGTTGGTACATGCCCCCTAGCATGATTGTTGGAAGTCAATGACTTAGCTCCAACATAATGTGGAGAGGCGATCGAGTTGACTTCAACATGACGTCTATAGGTTGAAGACATGCCCCCCAAGCTTCATTTCATTCACCTAAGGTGTAGGCGGATGAAAAGAAGGTTCAGGTACTAAGTCTACGAGAAGACTCGATTCAAAGGGAAATGATCTGTTTCATTTTTTAATGAGCTTGACACAGGAAAAGAACTCTTCTCGTAGGAACCTGTTTCATTTTTTAACGAGCTTGACATAGAAAGGGAACCATGCTCGTGGGAACCTGTTTCATTTTTTAACGAGGTTGACACAGGAATAGAACCATGCTCGTGGGGTACTATTTCATTTTTTAACGAGCTTAAAAAAGAAATAAACTATGCTCAAGATAAGGCACTTATCCAACATGATTTCCATAGGTTAGTAGTGTTCCCCCCAGCATGATGTCCAGAGGCTGGAAACATGCCCCTCATGCTTAAGGGGAAGAAACCACTAAAACATGTGGATCGTTCAGGGAAGTTTGTTGAATGGCATTCATGGGATGATTGGGTGTCACGAAGGAAAGCTGGTCAATGGTCACAATCCTCCCATCAGAGGGAAAATACATCACTCGAAAGAGTGTGGACACTACGACTTTCATAGCATAGACATAATCACGTCCAAGGAGAAGATTGAAATCTAAAGGACCTTGGACAACCATGACATCAACATAAACAGTTTTACCTCCCAAGGTGACAGGTAACTATGGAAGAATCCCTAAAGGTCCGGTAGGCATTCTATTGAAATCTAAAATTTGGCTGGTAACCAGCACAAGCTGAGGAGACCCTATAGCTTGCCAAGCAGTTGAGGATAAAATACTAACAGAAGCTCCCTCGTCAACTATAGTGCGAAAGATTTATTTATCGGAAACACCTACAGATATCTGGAAAGGAACATCTGAGGGGAGACGAGGTTCTGCTAGACTATTCCAATAAAATGAAATAACCTCAGTACTTGGAGGAGGCTCTGTGGACGAGACTTCTCCTTGCCTATAACTATCTGAATCGACCAAAAAAATATCAGCGGTTTCTAAATCGCTTTCAGTTGGAAAAGCAGGATACAATGAATACTTTGTGATGGTGACTGTTTCAATCTGGGCATTTTCCAATGAAAGAGTCGGGTGGACCAAGGATACAACTGGATCTACTGTTTGCGTTTCACTCTTCAAAGGAGGAGTGGGATCAACCGAAGATGAAGCTCGATTAATCACTTGGATTTCACTCGTCATAGGAGGAGTGGGGTCGACCAAGAACGAAACTTGATTAACCGCTTGGGTATCATCCCTCAAGTGAGGAATGGGGTCGATCAACGATGTTGTTGAATCGACCGCTTCGTTTTCACTCTCTGATGAAAGAGTGGGGTCAACTGAGGGTGGGGTCGGATTGACCGTCCTATCAACCAGTGTAGGATAAGGGGGGACAACCTATAATACTTCGTTGGAAGGTGTTTATGGGATGTGTCCATGTATTCCAACAATTGTGAAGCTTCATCCATATGAGGACAAAGGTAAGTACGGTGCATGCCCTTGCATAACCAACAACGGTCTACAGCTCTACCCTTCCGACCCTTAACTACAATGTCACTAGTTGATGGGGTATCATCAGTATGAAGTCCAGAGACTGATGACGAGGGCTGTTCAGAATGCAACCATATTTCTAAGACCTTGGAGATAACATGGCATCTCTTAAGAAAATGGGACCCTTTACAAATTTTGCAAGGGAATTTCGGTTTACGCAAATTCGAAACAGATGTATTGATGTTCCCAGCATGATGATCAGTGGCTGGTGAGTCCCCAACATGGAGATGGTCAGAGGCTGGGATTGTGACCTTCTGCTTGGTGTTCTTCTTCTTAGTTTTCCCTTTCTTCTTCTTCTCACTCGCCTTCTTACTAACTTCAGAGTTTTCAGTAGGAGAAGAGGAAGAGAGGGAAGCCGATTCAATTTTCGAGGAAGAAGGAGAAGGCTCATCATGAGATTGAGGCTCATGTGATGAAGGACCTAGGTCCGACACAATCGATGCACTTGGTGTAACCGGATTGGAGAATAAACATACTGGTAATCCTATCGTCAATCCAGGAAGACTCAACGTAGCCATAAAGGGAGGACCAACAGTTCCACAAGGGGGAATAACAAATGGCACACCCTGGAAAGGGGCGCCTTGGTTGGTAATCCTGGAAGAATCTTCCATAATTGAACCCCCTAAGAGTCTCTAAAGTACCACACAAGTCAAAGACTACTCAAGTCTAAAAGTAACAAGCAAAATGTGTGAATAGGAGTGGATGAAAAGTCAGGATCCTCACAGTATTATCAAGGCTTCGCAACTCGCTATATACCACAAGTTCCAACAGTAAAACGTGACAAGGAGGATTGGGACCGTACCCTTGCCTGAATACCACCTGGACAGTACGTGCATAGTAATCTCCCCGAGTATTGTTCTCGGTGTATTGCGATGCCAAGACGGCCAAATGGTTGACTCAGTTGGTCACAGGAATCCTAATGGTGTCTCCTGATATATGCAAGGTACGTGGGAGCTCAAATCCGTAGTGATGTTCTCTAATGCACAACCGTACTGCACGAGACCTTCCTATATACTACCAAGTACTTGAAACACCTTTCGATATATTCCAAGTACGCGAAGTACTTGGTGGGTATGTGAAAGAGCTTCAATATACCGATTGGTACGTGGAAGACTACAATACCCTCGGAATACAATGCTGGCAAATAACGACAGTTGTCACACTTAAAGACGCTGCAACACGTCTCTAACTTACACACAGTTACTAAATGATTTTAACCTAAGCTAGCGTTGATTTTATCTTGTACGATTAGGTGGATGCATGAGGTGAGTACATAAATGTAAACATAATGCAATCCTTAACTACATGATAATGGACATTTTCCTTTCCTTTTCAATGAAAACTACTTGAGGTAAGGAGAGATTTTTTTATTTTTTATTTCTCTTTCAAACCAAAAGTACTTAAGTAGTAGCGAAAAGAAGAATTCCTTCCTAGAGTGCAATAAATCTAATTTTCTACAATCATCAGCTAAAAATCGCAAAGAAAATGAAAGATGCAACTAAACTTAACAATGTATAAGACAAAATAATGAAGCACTTTCAATTTTCAAATGCATGTATCAAAAATGGAAATTGGTAACTAAACGCTTTTCATGTCTATATACAGAAAGTGAGAGAATATATACAACACTCTTTAATCATTCAGAAACTCCCAAAGAAAAATGACAAGCACCCAAACAACTCAAAGGCACTCAAGAAAGGCTCAAAATCCACCAAATGCAATAATTCTAATCCATTTCCTATGTTTTTACACTTCGAAAAAGACACATCTAAGCTACGGAAAGAAGGATTCCACAAACATTTCCAATCAAATGCAAGACAAAGAAAAGCACTTAATAATCATGTCTAAATCAAAAGTACACAAAAATTGCAACTTATTGAAAAGTGACAAGGTATGTAGACAAGAGGCGACATGTAATGAGTAAGTAGGTATGGTAATGACAATGACTACGAACCCAAAGATATCCAAGGTGTCTACAAAACTTCAAAAAATAAAATGCAAGCAATGTAGTATAGCTGAGCAGGTTAAAAAGGTCTGATAAATATCATAGCAACAACCAAAAGCAGAAAAGCAGAGAAGTAAAAAAATGACCAAAAGTAACCAAGCAAACTGAGAAAAATTCCTTTTTGCAGAGATTATCGTTTGGCTGTAATCAGTGCCCAGGCGCGATAATTATGAATTATCGCTTTCTGGAAAGAGTCTAGGTAGAGACAAACTGGTAATTGTCGCTTTGTAAGGAATGGTAGGGGCGCGACAATTCTCAGAAAGAGGATAAGGGCGGGAATTTAAGAAAAGTTGTTGGCTTTTCAAGGGTTTTCCAACCCAGAGGACTCACAGATAGTTGATAGAGGTCTGATGCAGAGGGGAGGGGCCTGAATGGAGGTCAAAGAGACCAACTTTCACAACTGGTTTGAAGGAAGAGAAAAATCACAATCAAAGATGAATGAAAGTAAAAGAACTAAAAACAAAAGGGGTTCAAACCAGCGGAGTCCCCAGTGGAGTCGCTAGTTTTTGTTGGATCATGCCTACTAAACAGAGAGAGGGGTTGGGATCGAATCAAAGTTGGTAATCCCAAGAAAATCTCTCGAAATGTGAGATCCCAAGATCCATGGAAAAAAAGGCTAAAATAGGATTGTCATGCCCTTGGGTCTGAGCATAACACGACATTGTCGCGACCCAGGGTCGGAGCATAGCGCGATAACTCTAATTGTCGCGACCCAACAGATGTGCAAAACGCGATAATTTATGCAAATTGCGTGACACGTGGCAGGTAAGATATGACACGTGGCAGGTAATATGTTGTCTTCGATATTCAGGAAATAGACTTCACTCCTGGGTGTCCAGATGACACCAAGGAGGGTACCAGTAATGTATAATGACCATTAAGGGGAAGTGTCATTTAGGTCACTTGGTGTAAGGATGTGACACTAGGGTTAGTGTGTAATATTGAGGTATAACAGAGTTGGGGATCGATTAAATCCAAGAGATCATGTTCACTATGGCAACATGATTTTGGGGATCCATGGTTGGAAAAACGCCCATAAGGGATGAGTCCTTGATGAGGCCGACCCCCACACTCTCATATGGGTGCGAAGATTGTCCAATTAATGGAACATTATCGCCTGAATTAGTAGCGGTGTGAGGTGTACAGAAATCCAATTGGTCGACAATAACAATTCGTCCTTGATGAGGGAATTGTACTATGTGGAAGACAGATGATGCGACCATAGTCATGGCCTAAAACCAATTACGACCAAGAAGAACGTTATAATCTAACGGGGCAGTGACCACTTCCACGTTAATGGTTGCAGTCTTTCCCCCCAACTCGACTGCTAAGGCTTGTTACAGCCCATGAGGTTGAAATCCATGTCCGTCGAATTCTTTCAAGGTGGTAGGAGAACGATTCAACTTGGGAGAGACAATGGCTCTCCAACATGAAATCGACATGACTGAAGTAGAGGCACCTTCGTCCAAAACGGTGCGATGGATTGTATTCCCAGCAATGTTTGTGGAAACTTGAAATGCCAGCTGATGGGAAATCCTCGGCTTAAAATACTCAAGACAGAACATGGTGGTATTCGAAGAATCCAGATCAACTACACCGATGGCAGCGAGGAGAGTCTTGCGCTGGTTAGGACAATTTTGCAAGACCTCAAGAGTCGACATAGCACAAGGAACTTGTGCGAGGTCCTCTACAATATTGTAGTTTTGAGCAACCCGAGCATTGGGATTCAAAAAAAATTTTCGAATCATGCTCTTGGGGGGATGCAACACTGACTCTAAAGAGGGCTTCTCAATGGTGAGAGAAGCATGCGGTACGGTGACGTCGGGAATCGAAGTGGAAGATTTTTCAGTATTACTCCCAACGGGTTCCTTCTGAGGGACGGAGTCATATGAACGAGAATGCGTGTTCAAGTTGACGGTCTCACTAAGCATCATGAGAACATGCGCGGTGGAGGATGCTTCTCCTTGGGAAGGAGAGGTGTGTGCAATTAGTTGCTGGTTCTGAGTGGGGAAGGGATCATTGAGAACCGCGGTATTAGAGTTTCCTTTAAGAAACTTCTGAACTTCATCTTGGTGGGGACATTCTTTTGAGAAATGGTCTCCACCGCATAGCAAACAAGGATACTTTAACTTCCTCTTATGTTTGGTGTCTTCCTGAGTGGGCTTGGGATCCTATTGATTAGAATATTTCTTAGGTTTCCCTTTGTTCTTCTTCTTAATACCGAATTTCTGAGATGAAGTTGATTGCACAGAATTCACCTCTTCGGTGGAGGAAGGAGTGGTGGACTTGGTAGTGTTGTTTCCAGCCTCTGGTGGTGATGGAGAAGAACCTTGGGGGTTCAACGAGCCACCAGTTTGAGTAGAAGGCTGGTAGGCAAGGGAACCAATGATGCCATCGGCCTGTGGTCCCTTGGGTGGTTTCACGGGATCATACGTAGGGCGGGGTGCGTCAGGAACAATTTCATACAATGTGCCGGATTGAGCATAGACCAAGTCTAAGTAATGGGCACGGGAAATAGCCCGTTCCTCAGTGACAGCTCCGCCCATAGCTACGTCTCGAGCTACAATGGGTAAAAGTGACTTTATGAACCATTCAGCTAAGAGTTGGTCCGGAATATGAGCCTTAATAAGATGTCGTCTTCACCGCCATTCATGAATATGATCTGAAATATGAGCTGCAGTGTTCTGGCGAAGGGAGGTCAATAAGTCCATACCAGTCTCATAGCGAATGGGAAACTAGAAGTGGGTCAGAAACGACATAGCAAGAGATCGGAAATCTGGAAAAGAATTGGGTGGTAGTTCAATATACCACTTGGCAGCTGGGCCGGTGAGAATCCGTTGAAATAAACTAACACAGTTCGAGTCGTCCATCAAGGAGTTGGATGAACACCATAGATGGTATGTCATCACATGGTTTTTGGGATCCTCAGCAGGCTTTCCATCAAATTTGGGGATATTTGATGGTAACTTAACCAGAATGGGTGGCCAATTATGCCCATGGAAGATGGGATCATTCTTCAGATGAGACAAGTCGAGAAGGTCCAAAGTATCCAAAAAGGGAAGCTCTTGGTTCAGTTGGGGGTACTGATAGTATTGATAAGGCATGTATGGACTGGTAGGACCTTGAATCGACTGATTGTAAGGTGTTCCCGGAGGGAACTGACCGTAAGGGGGTGTGTCACCCGGACCATAAGTAGGTCCGCCACCATAAAAAGGTGGTCTGTTACCATAATAAGGTGGTCCGTTACCATAAGGTGGGGGCCCGACTCCACATCCAGGAGGGGGTGAGCCACCTCCAAATGGTGGAGGTCTGCCACTACCGTCTGGATAGGATGGACCTCCATCGCATCCACCAGGAGGAGGTGGTGGTCCGCCACTACCACCAGGATAGGGTGGGCCTCCATCGCCTTCTCCAGGAGGAGGTGGTGGTCCACAGCCACCGCCAGAAGGGTAAGGGCCTCCTCTGCCACTTCCACTAGGATAGGGTGGTCCTTCGCCACCACCACCACGATGGGATGGTACTCCACCACCGCCACCATGATGGGATGGTCCTCCACCATAAGGTGGGGGTCCTCCACCACCAGGGGGGTGGCCCTCCGCCTCCACCTCCACCGCCAGGGGGGTGGGCCGTAGTTTCCAGTATGAGGTGGTCCTCCACCAAAAGGTAGAGGTCCGCCTCCTCCGGAATTATGTGTGGTCCCACCACCTCCGGGAGGTGGGGGTGGACCAAACGGGGGTGGTGGGACTTGAGGGACTGTAGGTGGGGGTCCATGTTGTAAAACATTTTTCTACCCCCATAGAGTGTATGGATTTCCGGGGTAGGGTACCCCGTAGAGTGTGTTTCTGGGATTGATTTGTCCCGACACAGGGTTAAGATAACCTGGATATGCTTGACTCCATGGTGGCTGAATTACATTGGATGGTCCCCCAACATGGGATAATCCCGTAGTGGAAGGTCCGGGAGGTAAGCAATTTCCAATGGAAGGACCGATGGGAACCCCTCCTCCAGTATTATGGTTAAGAGACGGGGGTTTCCCCCCTGCAACAACTTGCTGACCACTAATCAAAGGTTGAACCAACACGGGTTGTTGATTATCTACTATAGCATTAACATTACTGGTAAGGAAGTTAGGGGGTAAAGAGTATCCTCCCCACGAGTTTTGGCATGGGGGAGGAGCAAGTAATGTAACCGTGGTAGTAACAGGTGTGTTGGATTGTTGTCCTTCAACAGGTTGGGTCATTTGAGGTATAGAACTAGTCTCCTGTATAGAGGGAATATGTGCAGGAGTTGAGGGTTGACCAGGTTCATAAGTGGTCATGTTGTGGATGGACTGTTCTGGTGAATCATAGGATAAAGAACGAATCAGGGTATGTCAAAATGTGGGTACCTCTATGTCTTCAGCTCTTCGTGAAAGACTTTGTCTTCAAAATTCATCACCGATGGCACGTAATCGATCCAAGCGATCACTAATGGGTCCGAAAATCTCCTCAGGGGTAACCCAACTGGGTGGGGATGCGATGGAAAAATGAGCCACTTGATGGCCTAGAGATGATTCCCAATAAGCTATTGCTGGACCAACAGCTGCTGTAGGTTCATCTTGGGGTGGATTTAACCATTCCACCGATCCAGGCTCTCCCGGTAAAACGGAAGGTAGGTCCTGTGAAGTGGAAGTTTGCGCCTCTTCACCCTATGGGGGGTTGGAGGCAGGTGAATCTGGAGGAAACATGTGTGCTCCAATATTCAAAGTAGGGTTTTCGACTTCAGGTGACACGACCGTGGCTTGTGGGTCCATCCTTACCTTCGAAATTACCTCCTAGTTAAGGGGATATTCGGCTGGTAATTTCTGAATCCTACAGGATCTTCTCCAAGGAAAGTCAGCCAGAGTGACTGAAACAAAATTTTCTCCTAGGGTAAGATATACAAAAGAAAAGCAGTCCAGAAAAATCCTACACAAACTAAGGCCACAAGAAAATTTATGTGGTAGGAGTGGATTCAAAAGTCTGGAACCTCATAGGATTATCAAGGCTTTGCAAATCGCTATATACCGCAGGGTCCAACAGTAAAATGCGACAAGGAGGATTGGGACCATATCCATGCCTGAATACCCGTCTACTTGGATAGTATGTGCAGAGTAATCTCCTCGAGTGTTGTTCTCGTTGTATTGCTCTGCCAAGACAGCTAAATGGTTAACTCAGTTGGTTTTAGGAATCCTAATGGTGTCTCCCGATATACACAAGGTATGTGGGAGATCAAATCCATAGTGATGCTGTCTAATACATGACCGTACGGCACGAGACCTTCCTATATACTACCGAGTATGTGAAACACCTTTCTATATACTCCAAGTATGTGAAACACCTTTCGATATACGCCAAGTACACGAAGTACTTGGTGGGTACATGAAAGAGATTCGATATACCTGGTTGGTACATGAAAGATCTTCGATATACTGATAAGTATATGGAAGACTACAATACCCCCGGAATACAGTGCTGGCAAGTAACGACAGCTGCAACATTTTACGATGCCGGAACATGTCTCTAACTTAACACACAAGTTACTAAAAATGTTACCCTAGTTCTACTGTTAATTTTATCTGGACGGTTAGGTGAATGCATGAGGTGAGTACATAAATGTAAACATAATGCAAGCCCTAGCTACATGCAAAAAATATACTTTTCTTTTGATGAACTCTATATATGGCAGGGAGAAATTTCTTTCCAAGTGATTTTACCAAAGCAACCAAATGCAACACAATCTCCAAATCTATCAAATTTGACAACAAATACTCTTTTCGATTTTTCCGTTTTTCCAAGCAAAACACAAAAAGTCAACAAGCATCACAACCAAATCTAAACATTTTCTTTTGTTTTTTCGAATAAAAAGCTAAGAGATGAAAAGAGAGAAATTTCCTATCTAGAGCACTCTAACTTTTCAATTTTCACAATTATGGCTTAAAAGCATAAAAAATCAAGAATGCATACAATTTTCTCAAGCATGACATCACTTTTGTAAAAAACTTGATCTCATTTGAATTCTTCAAGAAAATGAATGATTCACAATTCCTAAAAGGTACAAATGATTAATTTTTATCTCAAACTTTTCCAAAAGCCTAATGAATGACAAATTCCAGTGCATGAACCAATTTCTACAACGATTTTCAAATGTGCTTGAAAAACAGTAAAAATGATGCACCTTCAATTTTCCGATGATATGCCAAGATTACAACTTGATAACAATGATATTTTTAAGCATGAAAAACTGAAAATAAAGTTGATTTGCAGCACTCTAAACACTCAGGAAATCTCAAGAAAATGACAAGCACTCATGTGAACTGAAAACACTCAAGACACTCAACAAACAACTGAATGCAAACGAAGATAAATGACAAGTGCAAAAAGAAGTTTGGGATAATATCTAACACAAAGATAAGATCAGGTGAGGAGAGGAGGGAAAACAAGGTTAAGTGGATGAAGGTGGGGGAACCCAAAGTGTCCACCACTACCAAACTTAAGCTCGTTAAAAAATGGGGCCCAATACAAATCCACACGAAATCCAAACACTTTCAACACACAAATAAAAAAAGGGTCTCTGACTAGATCTTGTAGCACAGAGGGGTCTGCACACCAAATCAAAACTCAAATAAAAAATGGCGAGGGGATGCCCTTATATCAATTTTAACATATCGGCGCAGTCTGTGTTCAGAAACAGAGCGACCATCGCAGGTCACCAGTGCGGGGTTTGCGACGATGTCGTAGGACACTAGTGGGGCAACTGCGACGACAAAAAGGAGTAAAGTGAAAAAATTGATAGATCAACGCTCTGGTTATATTGCCTAGGTGCGACGGGAGAGATCCAAACTCAAGGATCAACAAATCTCCAAGAAATGAGCAATAAAATGGTCCAAATATTGTGAGTACAGACTCATAGGAAGACAACAAACTCTTCAAAGTGAAGATCTGATGGTGAAAAAAGGATTAGGAGGAAAATAAGATGGCTTGCAAAAGAAATCAAATCAAAATGGCATTCAAATTGAAAACTAAAACAATGTACTCCCCAGTATGGTCACCATATTTGTTTGACAGACAATCTACCAAGAGCAGACTCAAGGCCTGATCTCCCTAGCTTAATGCAAGACTAGAATAAATAGGACAGAATATAGAATACTTCCCTAGATCTAATTAGATATCGAGTGGATAGATGCTTTACCTTTCAAATCGCGGATATTTTCTCCTTGATGTTTGCTCCAAGCTTGATGGTCTTCATATCTCAGCTGCAAAACCTGTCAAGACAATACAGAAACAACACAAGCAGTAAAATGCATCTAAACAACAACAGATCTAAGTAAGTAGTTAAGCAGGAAAACTACACAAATATCATCAATGCAACAACATTTGGTGGAAAGCATTTGTATTAATGTATATAAATGGAAAGTACATAGAAGGAAGTGATTACAACCAAGGCTTAACGTAGCAATCCTTCTCCAATCAAGCCAATGCCAAAGCCTCCAAAGGAAGTATGGATCTCCCAAAATATGAGTAGAGATCTCTCCTAAGCTAATTTCACCAGCATGTAGATACTATAGACTTCCTCCCTTTTGGAATGGGAATGAGCTTCACTTATATAGGACTAAGAGGATAGGATAGGTTGAGATATGGTAGGAGAGAGTTAGGGGATCCTCCCAAAGGAATAGGGAACCGAATGCCAGCTCCCCTATAGGCTAGGGATAGGGATCCACATCACTCAGCTTCGAGAATGGGCTCGAAGATGCTCTTTTATACAATTAACTGACATCGTCACAGGCTGCATTAGGACAACCTGTGATGTCACAGGTTGTACAAGGGTGAATTGCGATGACCTATAAAAATTGGTCAGTTAAGCCTTCCAGTCATGGGAAAATTCAGGGATGTTTACATTGAGTCTCATGGTAGCAAGATTTAGGTGTAACAGGCATATGATGAGGGTCCATGCGGGCATCCTAGAAGGACAACAAAATACATGGGATATAAAATAAATATTTATTGATTTATTTAATCATTTAATGTTCTGCAAAATAGAGTATGGATGATTGGGTCTCAAACCCACAAATACTAAGGGCATGGTCTAAGGAAGGATGGCCACATCAAACAAATATTATTTGATTTATTTTAATAAATATATTATGGAAGGAAGCTAATGACATTGCATGAAAATAAAATTATTATTATCTCCCTATTTGAAGGATGGCCACCATTAAATAAATCATTTTAATGATAAAAATAAAAATAAAAAGGGATGTCGGCCTCCAATTTTTAAGGAAAGAAAAAGGTATAAATAGAAGACAATATCTTTATTTTTGATTGGGATGGAAGGTGAAGATTTTGGAGGAACTGCAGAGCTCTGATTTTCGGGGGTTTGAGATTTTTCAGGTTTTCAGGCAGCAGCAAATCCGAGGTGCACCAGATGACGGAAGAATTTTGAGCTTTATATTCTAAATTTTTTTGAAGGTTGCTAATTGAGGATATGTGTACACGATGGGTTGATCAGAAGTTGATGCAATATTGAAGACATGGACAAGATGATCCTGGACAGAATGTTGATGAAATGGTCATGGACAGAATGATGATGTGAATACCAGCTGCATATGAAGACAATATGATGTGGTAATGATGATCTTATGAAAATAATGTTGATGAAATGGTCATGGACATAATGATGATGTGAATACCAGCTGCATATGAAGACAATATGATGTGGTAATGATGATCTTATGAACACAATTATCCTGGACATAATGTTGATGATGTGCCTGTTGATAGAGTGATGATGTGCTTAATTACAAGATCCTAGACTTATGATTGAATAAATAGATAGTGGTTTGATGTAGTGATGACAGTGAATCCTACAACAATATGAAATGATAAGTGAATATGATAGGCAGTGACAAGTTGTTGATGACACTGTGTATGTGATGACATGAGTGTGTGGAGCAAGTTGAGCAGAATACAGTGTACTCTATTGTAAATGCAAGCTAGTCTTGCATCTGAGATTTGGATACCTCAACCCTTCTTAGCTGGGTCTAAGCAAACCAAGTTGGAACTTGGAATAGAAGTTGGTGCTGATTTACCCTAACGGTTGTAGTTGATCCAATCAAATATAAAAAGATTACAAAGATTATACTTTGTTGTGTTCTCATGTGTTGTGGTGCTTGTTATGGGTTAATGATTTAGTTAATAACATTCTTATGATCCATGATTGATTAGTTGATGGAAGATTATGAAATAATGATGTAAATGGTAGAATGATGCATTGATGAATATTAGGATTAATACTATTAGTTGGAAAAGGATTTTAAATTGCCTTCACACTAATTCACCCCCCTCTCAGTGTGAACATTGTGTCCAACAATTGGTATCAGAAGGAGGCCTTCACCATTAGCTTGCAATCTTGAAGGAGATCCGTGGACACAATTATGGATCCAAAAGAAGAATTCATCAATGATGTACCTATGTTTGATGTGAAATATTATTTTGGTTGGAGGAGCAAGATGAAATCCTACCTGAAGAATTTTGGAGTTTGGGATATTGTGATCAATCCACCCATTATATCAAACAAGAAAGGCAAAGTTGCAGCACAAAAAGAAGCAAAGAAGGATAATACAACAGCCTTGAAGTTTCTCTTGGATGGACTTCCAAGTTTAGTCAAAGAAGGTATAGGGGAATACACTTTATCAAAAGACCTATGGTTCAAATTGGAGGATGAATACCAAAAGGGAAGACAAGACATTGAAAAGGAAAATCAGGAAACAAAAGTCAAGAACTCAGAGGATAAGAAGCAAGAAGAAAAGCAGGAACAAGCTTCAAATGTAAGTGAAGGTAATAACTCTTCTATTAGTGATAGTTCTGAATATGATAATGTTGAAGCTCTACTTACAGAGGATGAAAAGGAAGAGTTGTTAAAAGTTGAGAAGGCATTTGCATGTGCCCTATTGGATGTTGAGCTAAAATTCAATCCAAGGCTTAGAAAAATGATTTTGGGGTCATTTGAAAATTACCAAAAGGTGACAAAGGCTTTGCTCATGAAAGTGAAACTCAAGAACAAAGATTTACAAGGTGAGCTAGAAGATCAGATTGATGAAGTCAGAAGTTTGAAGTCAGAATTATCAAAAGAAAGAGAAGAGGTGGGTGAAAACTCTAAAGGGACAAGAAAGGCCAATATTGAGTTAAAGACTCAATTGAAAGAAGCCAAAAGAATAGAAGAAGTCATGAAGCTTCAACTGGAAGAAAAGGAGAAGACAAATTAGAAGCTTGATATGGAGGTTGTTGATCTTAGAAAGAAGATTGAGAAGTCAAATGCACATGTGAAGTTCAACAAAAGTTCATATATCTTGGATGAAATACTAAAATTTCAAAGGTCTTCTTTTGACACATCTGGTCTTGGGTTCAAGAAGAAAGAAGAACATGACCCTTGGTCACCCAAAAATCCAGAAGCAGGTCCATCATCATCCAAAGCTATTCCCCACGCACCTGCACATGAAAACACAAATTTTGAAAATTCAAGAATGCATCAAGGAGATGGGCCCAAATTTCAAAGCAAGCCAAGAAGAGAGACAACTCCAAGATGGAACCTAAGTCCCAGGTATGAAAATGGATTTAATGGTTATTGTTTTTCTTATTCTAACTTTGGTCATAAGGCAATGGATTGTGCACATGGAAGAAGGAGTATTGGAAGACAAAGTCACACATTAAGATGCTACACATGTAGTGGTTTTGGTCACAAAGCCCAAGAATGTGCAATACAAAGAAGTCAACCAAGGAGGAGTCCTTCATACATATCAGCAAGAAGAACCGGTGAACCTTGGAAGAAGACCAATTCAGAAAATTTTGAAGATCAGAAGACAAAGGCCTACAATCACAGACATTCTCAGGTATGGAGGAATGAAGTTGATCAAATAAGTATTGGAAGTTTCAACAACACAGTTAGATGTTGGACATGTAACCAAGATGGACATATTGTTTCCACCTGTCACACATTAAGATGTTATACTTGTAGTGGGTTTGGGCATAAAGCATAAGATTGTTGGAATACATGGAAACAATCCATGAGAAGGTTATCATTCAGTTTAGCAAGAAAATCCAATAAAAATGAAGGAACACAGGATGAAAATACAGATGTCAAAAAGCAAGTATGGATGAAGAAGACCGAGCAGTTACATATAGGGGAGATTGATCAGAACAAGGTAGACGTCTGCCATGTGGCAAGCCTTACTTGAAGTCTTTTAAAGACTTTAAGTACACCTTGAGTTCATTATTAGAGGATGAAATCAAAGGGTAAATGATGGCTGCTCCAAGCAAGTAACATGTCCAAGGATCGTGGCATGTTGATAGGGGGAGTATGATTAGCTAATGATGCAAAGCAACATGGTGATTTTGTACTTGATGCATGCTTACCTTTTATGAATTTACTAGATAACTGTTGATGTATCTAGCTTTGGAAATGATTGGCAAATAAACACTTGTTGTTGGTTTCTGATTGTATGAGAAAAAAAAAAGGAGCAACAGAACCATGTAACACAGTTTGCACATCCGAAGAAGATTTGGAAGTAGAATTGGTTTCAAAGAAGACAACCAGCAGCTTAAGGACAAATTGGCATTCAAGATTAGGAGCAGCATTCTTCAAAGACATAGAAGCAAAAATTAAATGACTTGGAAGTATGAATATCGAAGGATAAACTTGAAGGACTAAATCATTGGATGATTTAGTGACAAAATCAAATTAGACAAGACAAAATTATGATGAATTTTTAAGGATAAGGTGTTTCAATGGACACAAGATCAAGGGGAGCAATATGACATACAACAAAAAAATTATTCCATATTTGAAGAGAAAACTTCATCTCATGCTGCTATAAATGAAATGAAAAAGTCAGGTCAAACCGAGCTGTGATGACAAGAAAATCCTTGCAGCAGCATAGGATATGAGGGAGCAATATGGCATGAAAACCAAAAGCAAAATTTAATGGACAACCGAAAAGGGGAGTATATATACTTCTCAACAATTGGTATGAACATTTGAAGATGGCAAGGTAAAGGATGATCTCAAAGAAAAACAAAAATCTCAATCAAAGGGGGATATTAGCCCAGAAAATGAAAGGCCTATATGACAAGGGGAACTCAACCAATGAAGAAGAGAAAACATCTCAGCTTGAATCCATGAAGACTTCAAGAATAATTTTTTATTTTTTTTTGGCATTGTGATGCTATTAATGGCTCGAGGATTGGATCTTTGTCATTAATGTAAAAGGGGGAGAAAAAATAAAAGAAGATGGTTTCCATCAATGAAAAAGGGGGAGATTGATGACCATAGTTGTCATTGATGACAACACATTAATGACAAAGACTTGACATGGCAAGCAAGCACATTGAATGGAGGGCAAGATAAATGTTGATGACATGGCACAAGACAATGACATGAAGGACAAGGAAATGACATGAGGACAAGGAAATGACATGAATACAAGCAAGTATGACAAGGCTAATGCATGACAAGTGGGACAAGATGATGTGGCAAGTATTGGTAAGATGGATAAGAAGCATGGCAATGCATATGTGAAGATGTTGGTGACTAGGAAAGCATGGAAGAATTGATGACATGGCAGAGGGATGACATGGAAAGCATGACATGGCTAAGAACATGACACCTGCGAGCATTTGAAGCCCCATTGCGGGCATTTTATTGATGAAATGAAGACCAACTACGGGCATCTTTATAAGAGAATCTGTGGGCATTTGGAAGGTCCCTTGCGGGCATTTCAAAGCCCCCTTATGGGAATATATGAAGGGCTTGAAGAGTGCTCTTACAGGAATACTATAGACCATGCGGGCATTTGGTGAGGACATATGAGGACATGTGGAGAACGTGTTAGGATATTCCTATACTCCATCCTAGTCATACCATCATTTTCATTATTTGCATTTTCAGTCATGCATGCATTTTTGCATGCATCCCTGCAATTGCATGCAGCCATGCAATTGCACGCATCCCAGTCATCAACATGGTGTCTCCCAACACCTAGTGCTTAGTTTACTAGCCTCGGGAGCCTGTTTCCACTCAGTTCCAACCCTCCTAGTTCATCATGCGCCCTCTTTTTCACTTACCACATGTGAAAGGCGCCCTCTCTCACCTACCACCAGTGACACTTCAGTTAGCTACTTAATTTGTGGAGCTTTCCTTGATTTAAGGACTGATTGACTAGTTAACTAACTAAAACAATTCATTGGACACCCAGAGAGACTTGGTTGACTATTCTGATTGCAGTTAGCTCCTCATGCGCCCTCCATTAGTGCTCTATGCATCAGTTACACCTAATACACCCAGTTAGACTCAGTTTGACACATGGTTGATGGTTACTTGTGCTTTGATGACACTCCACTAATCTGATGATGATTCCATGTAGGCTAATTCAAATTACACCCTTGGTATTCGAATCCTGTCTATTGTAGCATTATTGTTGATTATACAGATTAATGTAACATGTGTGATTATTCTGCTCCTATCTGAGTTATATTGCATCTATGTTCTGTTGCTCCATTCTGCACTCTTCTTCTATTTTTTGCACTTCTTTCTTGTGAGGTATACATCATCTCTTACATCTATTGTGAGGATTTCACATGGTATCATATCATGTTGAGAGTATAGTCTATCTCCATTCTTGAGAGTTTTTGCAGGTCATTCGAAGTTGCAACAGCCTACTACAGTAGCAGCAGTTTCACCTTGTATTCACTCCAACAGTTGAGATGAGCAATTCGAACACTCCTCTCACTCCTAGAATCCTAACTCCTTTCAATTACTTTGATTGGAAAATTGATATTGAATTGTCCTTGAGAAGCAAATCTCTACACAAGATAACAATGGGAAGGGAAACCGAACCAAATTCGGCTGTGGAGAGAACCAAGCATCTGAATCGATTAGATGAAGCTTTTGGTTACATGAGCATTCATATTTCTAGAGATGTACTGTTTCATCTCGAAGGGTTGAAGAATCCAAGAGAGTTATGGTTGAAGTTATAGGCCCTCTTTGGCAAACAAGATGAGCTAAGAGGCCATGTTCTGTAGAATGAATTGGTTTCCCTACAACCAAGCAGTTTTGAGACCATTCAAGAATTCTTCTCGAAATTCAAACATTTGCTTATGCAATGCAAGTAGTGTGGCATTGATAAGAAGGATGAGCAATTGGTGCTCTCCATTCTGAGTAAGCGAGGATCTGAATTTTCTGTATTTTTATCTACCTTCCACTATGGGCAAATGTCAATCCCTGGTTGGAAGATGCCCTCCTTAGAAGTTTTCACTGCAACTCTCATCCAAGAACAACACAAGTTGATCCAAATGGGTGCCATCAAGGCCTCCAATGATAAATCTCTTTTAACTGGTGAAGCAAATAGTGCGAATGTGAAAGGGAAGCACAAAGGCAAGGACAAAAAGCCATGTGAACCCAATCTGAAAGCCAAGTCAATTCCATCAAAAGGGGCCTCCATCTCCAAGAAGGATAAATAGAAAAGATCTGATGGATCTAAGTGTCCCTACTACAAGAAAGTAAACCACCCAGAGAGATCTTGCATGCACAAGAAAATAGATCAATTAACCAAGCTTCTTGAACAGAACAACATTGCTCTTCCAAAAGATGCAAGAGTGTCTGATTCTGGAAGTGAATCTGATGGTCATGAGAAATGTCATGCATTGATGACTGGATTTTCAAAATCAAAGGCCCTCCTTATAGATTCAGGATCCTCCAACTACATGGTTGCTTCTGAAGAATCATTTTCTTCTTTAGATATCAAAGATGGCCCTACTATTCACATGGGAGACAACTCTCAAATCTCTGCGAAAGGGATGGGTACAGTAAATATGGAGCATGGCAAGTTCAAGAATGTTCTATTCGTCCCCTCTCTGACAGCAAATTTGTTGTCTGTATATCAGATGACTCACACTGGATCACCAAAGAAGGTGATCTTTGGTCCCAACACAGTTGATATTACAGAGATCTCTACTGGGAAGACTATAGCGAAAGGGTTTGAAAATCATGCCTCCAAGGCATATGAGTTCTCACATTTTTTTCCCTTCTCTCTTCCTACTCCTTCGGAATCTGATGAAGATCCGAGTGACTCTTCTTCTAATGAAGATGAAGATGAAGATCTTGATGTTAAGATCAAAGTTCAAGAAAATTCAGATTCAGATCCAGAACCAACACATGCCCCCAATCCAGGGCCAAGGCCAATATGGGCTCACACAGTCCTTGCAGTTGCTGGGAACACAGCTCAGAATTCATCTGATCACAGAACTACTAGATCTCAGTATCATGCCAACCTTGCATTATGCCATCTACCTCTTCCTGAGAGATGTTGCATGATGGTGGGGTTCAATCCACAGTCTCTTGGAAAGACTCACCATGAGCCATTTGCTCGAGTAGCAGAAAGGTTTACTGAAAGACTTCCTTTGGCCAATACATCTTCTACGCAGTGGGAGGCACATCAGAATACTAGATCCAGATCTAGCACCTGCATTGGCATCCTACAGAGGATCAGCTTGCCAAGTTTTTTGCAAAAGTTTTCACTGAGGAAATATTTTTCCATCTCTTCTTATTATGAAGGTTCTTTGAGTTCTGTGTTGTTCTGTTTGAGGGGGGTTATTTTTCCCATGAGGTTTTCCCCATTTCCTCGATTTATGGATAGTTCTTTTTTTATCATTTATTTGATTGTATTGGGTGAAATTTGGTCTCAGTTACCAGATCCCAGGATGGATTAAGGGGGGGGGGTGTTAGGATATTCCTATACTCCATCCTAGTCCTACCATCATTTTCATTATTTGCATTTCCAGTCATGCATGCATCCATGCAATTGCATGCATCCCAGTCATCAGCATGGTGTCTCCCAGCACCTAGTGCTTAGTTTACTAGCCATGGGAGCCTATTTCCACCCAGTTCCATCCCTCCTAGTTCATCATGCGCCCTCTTTTTCACCTACCACATGTGAAAGGCACCCTCTCTCACCTACCACCAGTGACACTTCAGTTAGTTGCTTAATTTGTGGATCTTTCCTTGATTTAAGGACTGATTGACTAGTTAACTAACTAAAACACTCCATTGGACACCTAGAGAGACTTGGTTCACTATTCTAACTGTAGTTATCTCCTCATGCGCCCTCCATTAGTGCTCTATGCATCAGTTACACCTACTACACCAAGTTAGACTTAGTTTGGCTAATTCGAATTACACCCTTGGTATTCGAATCATGTCCATTGTATCATTATTGTTGATTATACATATTAATGTAACATGTGTGATTATTCTGCTCCTATCTGAGTTCTATTGCATCTATGCTCTGCTGCTCCATTATGCACTCTTCTTCTATTTTCTGCACTTCTTTCTTGTGAGGTATACACAATCTCTTAGATCTGTTGTGAGGATTTCACAGAAGGGCCTGCGAGCATTTCAAGGAGCCGCCCACGGGCATTCCTTAAGACCCCTTGTGGGAATTATTATAAGGCACATTGCGGGCATTTTTAAAATGCTCATGCGGGCATAAAGACAGTAGGATGTGGTAATGATGACCTTATGAACACAATTCTTCTGGACATAATGTTGATGATGTGCCTGTTGACAGAGTGATGATGTGCTTAATTACAAGATCCTAGACTTATGATTGAAGAAATAGATAGTGTCTTGATGCAGTGATGACAGGGAATCCTACAAAAATATGAAATGATAAGTGAATATGATAGGCAGTGACAATTTGTTGATGACAATAAGACAGTGGTTGATGACAGTGTGTATGTGATGACATGAGTGTGTGGAGCAGGTTGAGCAGAAGACAGTGTACTGTATTGTAAATGAAAGCTAGTCTTGCATCTGAGGTTTGTATACCTCAACCCTTCTTAGTTGGGTCTAAGAAAACCAGGCTGGGCCTTGGCATAGGAATTGGTGCTCTTTTTTTCAATTGGTGATGATTTACCCTAACGGTTGTAGCTGATCCAATCAAATATAAAAAGATTACAAAGATTATACCATGTTGTGTTCTCTTGTGTTGTGGTACTTGTTATGGATTAATGATTTAGTTAATAACATGCTTATGATCCATGATTGATTAGTTGATGGAAGATTATGAAATAATGATGTAAATGGTAGAATTATGCATTGATGAATCTTAGGCTGAATACTATTAGTTGGAAAAGGATTTTAAATTTCCTTCACACTGATTCACGCCCCTCTCAGTGTGAACATTGTGTCCAACACTTTTACCCAAGCCCTATAGTGAGAGACCATGCAAATGAGAGCTTAAGCGCTTAGATGTAAGAGTTAGGACTTCGTGCTATGTTTTCCATTACCTTAGGACTTTTATCCTTATTACCTCTTTACCTTACTACTATTGTTCAAATGTAGGAGTCATCCTCTTGGACCAGTATTAGCATGAAGTTTCTCCAAGGTCACCTGTAGCAAAAGATAAAAGTATGCACTAGATTATACATAAGCTAAGTAAGCCCAGGCATTCTGTAGACCTAGGGATCCTTCCCGAGAATAAGCAAGGATCATCTGAAACAATTAATAAAATATAGTAAACCATTATTGCAGAGTTACAGGAATAATGATAGGAGTTGGATCATGAACTAGGATCATAGATCAAGCATAAAACATTCTGGTAAAAGAGTGTGGGTAAACATATGCATGAGGTTACTATATCTACGATTAAAAAAATGAAAGGAAAGCAAAAATAACCAATCCATACTATTTGGAAGATCGATGGGATAATCGCAACCAGAACACAAACAAACATGAAAATCCTACTAAACGCAATGCTGAAGTTAATTTTAAAGAAATCATATGGCTTGTGCCTATTTAGGCCCTATACAATTTTTTTTAAATCGTATTTTTGAGGGACATTACAAGTGGTATCAGAGCCCAAATACAACACTATGGCCAATGGACTCGCAAACGAGCAAGTGCATTGTGCACTCTGTACAAGACCTAAAAGAAATATGTTTTAGTAGTAAATTACCTTAGCGGTATTTGTATACATTATTAGACATGCATGATATAACAAAGTTGAACTAATACATCTTTGAAAGTTTTCTTGTATGTTGTAGCCAACCAAGAAGAAAAAAAATATGCTTTAAAAGCCCTATGTTTCTATGATCAAAATAAAATCCAAGTAAATGATAAGATTCAAGTCTTAAAGTAGAATAAAACTTCGAAAAGTCTAAAGGACAAATATTTATATGTTTTACCTCCTGTATGGCCGAGAATTCATGAGGTATGTATACATAAGAGAAGTAGTTATCTAATGTACATAAATTTAGAGTTCCAAAACATGACATGGCTAGACAATTGCATCACAGGTGCATTGGTATTTGATATTTGAAACAATACTAATTTATAGTCAAAGCATGAAAATAAGCTTCAAGACTCAAATTGTGATAATTACGTAGTCGAAAATGTATGCTTAGGAAAAGTATGTAATATTTTGGTAAGGATAAGAAATAATTACCTTCTTATATGAGTATAAATTCATGACATGCATCTAGCTTCTATTATAGAAAAGTTATAAGAAAATAAAATGTTAAACCGTTTGAATGCATGGTGCTGAAATCACGAGGAAAAGTTTATTTATTAAAATGTTAGTGAGAAAGCTATAGAAAAGCATAAACTAGATGTTATGACAGATAGCGACATGAGAAGATTCTCGGAAACTTGACAGGAGTAATTGAATTCATGAAAGTTTGTAGGTTATCATTAAATGTAGACGTTGTTACTTGGTGATAAAAGCTTTGGAATGATTGATATGTTTATCAATGCATATATGGTTACCTTATGCTATGGACATCTACATGAAATGTTGTGAGTACTAAAACATGCAAACGAAACTAAATGCATAAAATTAGTATATCATAGTAACATACAAATATATGTTCATAGTATGTTTACCTTCGTAGAGGTCGAAAAATGAATTGCAAAAATAAAGTTTAAACTTGTGAGATTATGCATTACAAATATGTATGAGAATATTTGGTTGCAACAAGATTATTATATACAATCAAGATAGGAACTTGATATATGTTTTTCTTTATTATGGACAAAATATTATGACATAAATAACTTTTGGAAAGAGATTGTAAGTGAAGCATGCAGGTGCATGCGGGTACAAGAGACTTCACCGAGCCTTGTGAACGAAAGGTAAAACATGAGGTATTTCCTAAAATGAATTATGATTCAATAAATTGTTTTGAACAGATGGCATGATGCTAATTTAGAGTTAGACTAATGATAGTCATTTACATGAATAATTTAATATGTTTATCAGAAACTGAATAGTAAAGCAAGATGATAAATTTAAGTTAAATTACTGGTATGATGTTGAGTCAGGATGATAAATGTACTTGGAAAAGTAGAGGATGATAAATGTACTTGGAAAAGTAATACCACGACAAGAATTTTGAAAATATTATCTTAGATCATGATCATGTATGAATGATAGATGAGTAGGTATAGGGAATTTCAAAGTAAAGCTTTGCAGTAGATCAAACTCTAAAAAATCGAATTGCAATGAAAAGGCCGCAACATGATGTCGCGAGGGAAAATTAGTTCTTTTGTTCTAATTGATTTTGGAGAAATCATATGTATGCATGTATTTTATGATAAAATGCAAGAAACAACTTGTGTTGTTTGTGAAAAGAACAGATACAAAAAGAAAGAAAAATTGAGGATATCTAAAAATATGTCAAAGTGAGCAAGATTGTTGAAAATGTTATGCTTACAGAGAGAACTAAAAGCGGAAGATAAGGTTTGGAAGGGTACGAACACCGAGGACAGTGTTATTCTTAAGGGGGGGAGGATGTAATATCCCTCTTTCTCCCTTAGGTTTTCTGCAACAGAAAGTACAACTGTATACCCACCAACGACAAAGAGCTCATGGCAAGAGAACTACAGGTAAAACTTTGTAAGTATGATTATGTTTTCCTAAGTGTAAAGTGAATTTGTAGACTTGGGAGACTGGAGGATTGACTCAACGAAAATATTAGGGCATGGAATCCACTAGTGGGAGAGAGTGAATGGCTTGATAGCCATGAGTTTTGATGACAATGGTCATCCTAGTGTCATGATCACTTGAAGTGAATTGTGATGTTTACTAAGCCAACACTTAAGTTTAAAAGTATGTTAATAATTAGTCCTAGAAAAGGATGCCGAAGAAACTTCTAATCACCGAAAGGCATTAATAATTACCCTGACCTAACTATTAGCATGGAGCTAAACCCATATTGAGTACCATTAAGTAAAAATAAAAGGTTAACCTAAAACAACATTGGCATCTTGGCCTCGACGAAATATTTGGTTAAAGTTCCTAAGTGGAAAATGATTAATATTTTTCCTAATTATAAATTAGGAATAAAGATAAAATGATTTATTATTACTAAGAAACATATTGGTATTTATAGATAAAAATTTAAATGATTATTTCCAATAAGATAAATAAAGTGAGTAAGATTAAAGAAGGACTGGTTGTCCTTGATTAAAAGTAAAATCTTTAAAAAAACTATAAAAGCTTACCTACAAAAGAAGAAAAGGTTAAGTAGTAATTAATGCATAGGTTTGCATGGATAACTCTTAGCTATTAATATCCAGTTAACTAAATATAAAGCTAAAGAGATAATTTGGTGAATATACCATTAAAGATAAGTTATTTATCTTAAAGTTAATTAGATAAAGTTAACTAAAGGTTAAATAAAGCTAATTAAAGTTAGCTAAGTTAAAGATCAATTAATCGATTAATTAAATATTGACTAGGTAAAGTCGATCAGTTAAAGTTAGCTAAGTTAAAGATCAATTAACTGATTAATTAAAGATTGACTATGAAAAGTCGATCAATTAAAGTTAGCTAACTAAGTTAAAGTTAGCTAAGTTAAAGAGAAATTAACTGGTTAATTAAACATTAACTGAGTTAGTCGATCAGTTAAAAAAATTAAATAAAGTTAATAAGTTAAGTTCAAACAAGAACTTATCTGGGTAGTCCAAACATAAATTTAGCTATAAAGAGGGCACTATTGTGTTCATAAAGGGAGATCTTCGGAAGCGAAGAATTCGTGGGAAATGAAGAAGATTGATTAAGAGAAAGATCATGGAGTATTACTCTTACGCCCTAGTGGATTCGTGCCCAGCTCGGGGGTGGTCTCTCGGTAGGAAAACCTACGCCAGACAGAGGTCAATTGGATGGGAGGAATGTTACAGTCAAGCTTTCAGTCGGATAACAATAAAGGATTGATAAGTATCTTCCTATTTTGTTATTGTTTATTCAGGAATCATATTTTATAGATCTAAACTATTTCTTTTTTGTTTATGCAAGAATCTGGTAATAAATATAGATGTGTTGAACTCAGTAGATGAATTTCATGTTGAATTAGTTATTTCTAGGAATAGTGGCTTTCCAATTATTTTTCATACAATTTTAAATTACAGGTTGCTATAAATAGAATCATTGGAAGAAGTATTAAGCCATGATTATGGGTCATATCTAGAGAACTATCTCATTAACATATTATTCGGGATAAATCTCCCATTATCACCCACCTAGAGAGGAAATCCCAGCTCGGGATTTTGGAACATAGTTCCTAAACTATGATCGGTTATTAATATATATTTATAAATGATATATATTAATAAACAAAAACATTAAATCTTTAAACCAAAATTCCTCCTTTTAAGCCATTCAACGTATATGAAATATCCACTAACTAAATACAGAACCATATAAACTTCACTATTAGTTTCACCATAAAATAATCCTTAAAATTATTATTATCATCAAACTTCCCATGATTCAAGTCAAACAAACCCACAGTCAGCATGAGGTCACCATTTAGTGCAGACCTGGGATCGAATCCCATTAAACGTTTCCACACTCACACAATCAACACAAAGGCCGTATTAAAACATAGACCTAAGTCATATTCGTATTTCTTTCCATACATACAAACTCAGGGATCACGCTCAACACAAATACGAGATCAAATCCCATGGACTACACAAAAACCATTCACATTCAGGAGTCCCGCTTCCAGCATAGACTGAGTTCGATTTCCATCCAACCCATAAACTTAATTAGGACACTGATAAGGACACGCATGAGCAGGCAACCAAGGATCCATTCCCTTAAAGGATCCTAACCATGTTATTGATTGAGTTGGTATTCAAGTGGAACTAGAGGGAGAGTTCCAACATGAACCCTTGAGCATCCTAGACAAGAAAATAACATTTCACTGGATCTGAGTCGTCACTTTGGTAAAAGTGCAACAAAAGCACTTTGGAACAAATGAGGCTACTTGGGAAATGGACGATGCTATGAGAGAGACATATCAAGTTCTATTTCAATTATAAACATTCCTACAATAAAAAAACATCAAGGATGTTGTTATTCCAAGGGAGAGGGGATGTGATGTTCTGGTTTCAATACTCGGAATTATATGAACTTGATCTCAAACATGTTTACATTCTTTTTATATACATTCTCTTTTTCTATGCTTTATTATGCCATGAGTAGAGTTATCATGGTGATTATGAATATTTATAGACATGGATATTTTTCAATTAATAAAAGAACCAAGAGTGACTTTATATGAGCACCTAAAGGGGATATGAGACCATAAGAGAGGAAAGGTGGAGGGATATAAGAGAATGTCAGTATGCCTTAACCATCCTTCCATTACCCAAAACCTTCACTCTTTTATGATGCCGAGCCTAATATATAGTTTAAATTGAGATCATGAAAGTTGGATTAGGTAACTCATTTGGAACCAAGAAGAGTTGTAATAGATAACTCATTTGGAACCAAGAAGATTTGTAATAGATAACTCATTTATATCCTCCATGCATGAAAATAAGGGGAAATTTGAATGGAAAGGGAAAACTAGTTTTTAGAGAGGTGTAGAAGAGAAAAAATGAGATTTTATCCTTGGAAAAAAAATTTGTCATACCGAGGAACAAGACAACCATGAAATAAATCCATTAGAAACTTGGGAGAGGCCAAGAACCAAGAAAAACCTTGTTTAAAGTTAATGCACAACTACTTTATATGCCACACTGAAGAGCACTAAAGGGAGGAACTATTGTGTAGAGAAAGAAGAGTTTATCCTTGTGTTATATAGGATTCCAAGATGTTTCCTAATGTTAGCAAAATTCATGGGCATTTGAAAGATTTTAATCCAAGAATAAAGCATGTTGGCTTTCGATGCACTCCAAAACAAACACTTGGGGAAAGTGTCGACTCTGTCACTAGCTTAATTTCAAACTAATATATGATATAGAACCCTAGGAACAATAGCATAATACTTTTTAAAGAAAATTATATCCAATCAAATCTAGAAGGTACAAGATAAAAATTACAAGGAAAGTAAAGAGAATTGGTAAGAAATTTTATCTAATAATGAAATTTCCAATTATTATGTCATTACATGATACAATAGAATAATCAGGGAAACATTCATTCCATGAAATGGTGATCAACATCATATCATCATAAAGTTAAAATAAAAAAAACAAGGATAAAAGGGAGTAAAATTCATTTAACAAGACTTGTTAAAATTTAAAAGTGGGGTTCCAAGTGAGTCGACTTGGGGGTCCACAATCTCAATACAAAGGGATCATATACAAATGAAGAAGAGTACATAAGGCTAGTTCAGTCTATTTTTCACATCTCTAACACAAACATGTGATTACGTGAGTGAAAAACAATGAATATGATGGAAATACTCTCATTCCTTTATTTATATGAAAGTCGAGGGGGGGTAATAATAAGAAGTAGACATAGCCCACAACAAGCAACCTAACTAAAATTTATACAAGTCCACATGTAAATTTCTCCAAATCCAAGTGACACATTTCTATATTTATGGTGAGTATGTCCAACCAATAAGGGTCCAAGGTAGACTGCCATGTATACTTTAGGTCTGTTGGATATATGTTGCACTCTTTGTAGGTTCCCAAAGCAAGGGGGGTACGGGGGAGAGTTGATTAACCCTGTGGTTAGGGGGATAGAGGGAGCCAGCAATCCCTCTGAAAGAATTCTCTTTTGTCCATTTTTTGTATGTTTTGAGTTGTTTTCAACCCATGGTTTTGCGGCCTGTTGTAAACTAATTATTGTTAAGGAATTGGAGATGTAACCTAATTTGGGTTAATGGATTAGGGTTTTGTATGCTATAATATTATATTGTAAACAAAAAGGATAATTCAGTGAGATAGAGAGTGCAAAGACTATAGGGAATGTTTCCTTTCTTGGTTTTTGGTTTGTAGGGTAAATCTATGTGTAATGTGTGGGTAAGCGATTGTTGATTCTCATGTTTTAGATTATGTTTGGTTTTCTTTTCTTACATAGTTTTATCAAAACATTTCAAGTTCCACCACACCTACATTATCACTCATCAACCCAAGTGTCCCCAATTCAAGTGTAAATTATCCATGCAGGAAACCAAGTATCCCAATTCAATTTAGGGATTAACACTACTCCTCCAAGATGCCAAACACTACTCCTCTAAGGTGAGTTGTCCTCCCAATAAAGTAAGAAACATCTATGTGCACCTCATGAATAAGTCACCAAGATACATAGATATCCAACCTCATAAGGAAGTGTGCCACATAAGAATCAAGTTAAGGCATGGAAATCCATGAGCAAGTTGTTATCTCAAATGTGTTTCTCCATCACGATACAAACAAGAGTAATCAACACACCATGCACCCTCATTGCATGAAGAACCTATTAATTTTGCATATTTAATTTGGAAATGAAATAGTATTTGAAACCAAATAACAATCATACACATAAGCAATCACATTCGACACACTAATTTACCCTGGGGAAACCCTCTATGACTTGAGGGAGAAAACCCTAGCAAAACCTTTCGTAGTATATTCTGTAGGCTTTGGAGGATTCACTATATCCAACTAATTTTCCTTTCTTTCCATATGTCTCCATATTTTTCCTCTTATATTTTGGTATGTGAATGTAAATAGTTAAATATTCAAGTGTCCAATATCTGGTTTTTCACTAGTGAAAACCTCTTCAGGAGTCTTTTCTCCCAAGATAGCACAAGGGATTATGTTCTGAATATAAATAGCAGTGCTGGAGGCTTCTTCCCATAAGGATGTGGGTAGATCCTGATCACACGCCGTGACTTTTGCAGCCTCACATATTGTTCTATTATTTCTTTTAGCAACCCCATTTTGTTGGGGGTTGTAGGTTACAGTCAATTGTATTTTTATTCCTACATCTTGATAGAATTCATTGAATTCATGGGACTCAAACTCTCCTCCATTATCAGATCTCAAAGCACGAATGTGCTTCTCAGTCTAATTCTCAACCAATGCTTTAAACTCTTAAAACTTGTTGAAATTTTCTCTCTTTTCTTTCAGAAAATAAACCCATGACTTGCGAGAGAAGACATCTATGAAAATCACATAATAAAAATAACCACTCAAGGAGGGTGAAGACATAGGACCACATAGATCAGAATGAATCAAGTCAACGATCCCCTTGTATCTTTTGGTACTACTTGGAAAACTCCTCTTAATGTTTTTCCAAGAGCACTGTTGATGTATTTGTAACTTCAGAAGATATTCACTTGTATATTGTATTTGTACTTTATTGTATCCCCAACGGAGATGTATTATTCCTCCGATTGGAAGTGTCATCAGTTGTACTTGCATGTGTCACAAGTTATATTGTAAGTGTCGTAACTTATACTTGATGGGTTATTAGATCACCTTGATTGGGTCGGCCCTGTATGAGTCTTGTGGGTTAAAGGGTTATTAGACCACCCTAGTGGGGGTCGGCCCAATCAACATTATGTTAAGTGGTTAATTTGGGGTTGACCTAGCTAAAGTTAAAAGAGAAGTGAAGTAGTGTATAAATAGAGAGTGTGTCTCTCTCATTTTACACATTCTATTATTCACTCACTTGGAATTAGTGGGAGAGAGGAGGAATGCACACAAGTGGAGGAGGATCATGCTGCTGAAGATATGTATCTCTTGGGTTTGATCATGGTGATCCTTGTATTGATTCTTATTCTATCTCTGAGGAAGTTGTGGGGTTTTTCACCTTCTTGGTTTTCCCCAGTGAAATGTTTTGTGTCTCTTGTCTCTTGTCTCTTATGCTTGATATGCTGTACATGTTATTCTTTCAATTAAGATCCTATATCTGTTGAATTAAATGATGAAAAAATAACATGGTATCATAGCTATCCTGAAGGAAGGCATTATATGGCATTAATGAGACTTGTTGCACTTGCGACAAATTGGAAGCTAGGGCTTGATATAGAAAAAAACAGTCATTGTGGAACTTTCGCTATAAATTTATTTTGGAGAAGGTTCAGGATCTGAAACTTCTACAGGTCGTAGATAACATCCCCATGTACCTTTTGTTTGAGGCACAGCATCCAATTCGTTGTACTTTGTGATTTATGATCTGTACAAGTTAGGTTTTCTGCCTCTTCTAGATCTCAGTCATAAACAGGTGACCTAGGAAACAATGTCACAACTTGGATATGAAGCTACAAATAAAATTTCATAAAAAGTGATAGGTAGGGCATGTACTTTAATTTCACAGGTCCGCTTTTCAGAGGCTGAAGTTAAACCAGTGACATGTGGCACGCCGTACAAGTCCGCTCTCATGTTTTATCCCATAAGCAGGTCACGTCGTGACACTTGGAATAACTCTCTCTCTGAGAATCCAATTGAGGTCAAACCTATGGGGTTGGAAATATGACAAGTCAGGCTACCACAGATAGAAGTTTCAAATACTTTGGATCTGAAATTTTGGAGTTACACCAGAAACAATCAGGTGCATATTTCTATCAAAACAGAATTGGATTCTGAGCACCTTCATTCTTGGCTTGTCACTACTGTGGGAATTTAGGGCTTTGGAGAAAGTTGGAATTTTTTGAATCGGGGACCACGGCTGAATGCTCCTCATCAAAATTGAAATTTAGAGACCAAGATCAAATTTTTTGGTTGGGAAGAAGGTCGGGCTTGATCAAACCCTAGTTCGGGATTTTGATCGAAAAGGTGGAAAATTAGGGCTTCTGCAAAAGTTGGAATTTTTGAAATATGTGACCATGGCTGGAAGCTCCTCAGAAAAATCAAATTTTAGAACACAAGATCGAACCTTTTTGATGGATAGAAGACTGGGCTTTATCAAACCCTAGTTCGGGATCCTGTCCAGAAGATCCGGAAGTTTCAAAGGCAATTTTGAGGGGTCAAATTTTGGAGATTTCAAAATTGAAGTATACCAGCTTGATCAACTCAGTAGGGCACATCTTTTCATCCAAGCAGAAGTTTGAAATTCAAAGTTTTATTTTTTAGGGTTTCTCTGGCAAACCCTAATCCAGCTCCAGATCCAGCAAATCAAAGTGGATTGGGTTAATCCTAGAAGAGAATGAATTGGACACCTACATAAGTGAAGAAGTTCTAGTTCCAAAGGAAGATAAGGCTAAGGCCTTACATAAGAACACTACAAGCAATCTCGACAGGTATGACTTGAGAAAATACAGGTATGTTTTGAAATTTGTTCATGATTAAGTTTATGATATGTTTGTCTTCATATTGTTGAGGTTAGTACAATCTTGATTAATTTTAGACTTGTCTTATCACCCTAATAAAAGTATGAATGCATGATAGAAGAAATTCACTGATTAGGGTTATGACACTTATGATTGTACTAATGCACTGTGATGTTGTATGAGGTTGATGTTGTCTGCTAACATGAAAGGTACATCAAGAAAGTTCTAGTTCAAGAACATATGACCATGGTGACATGAAGACAAAGACTCATCCATATTCATGGATCACATAGAAGCTTCACTTACGAGGTATGTGTAATTTTGGTTCTACAATGGTTAACTTATGAGTTTTGCAGGTTACTAGCACAAATCATTGAAGAGAACAAGAAGACATTATGTGGGTATGTTAGACATAACTAGCAAACATGATAACCAGGTTTGTTTTTCCTATATCAAGTTAGAATCCTACCTTGTGAATGAGAATGATTATTCTTGAAGTTAGAAGTTTAAGTAATCAAGGGTTTATGCATATTATGTTTCTTACTTTGATTAATGATATGACTAACAAGAAGAGTCCTATGGTCAAATAAGAATATGCATGAATAAAAGAAGTCTTCCCTAAAACCTTGAATACTAACGCTTATTACCTATGTATGAAATGATCATGACCATACATATTTAAGATTATTTAGAATCATAATGTTTTGATAGTATTGATATTATACTAATGCATGTATGATTATGTATGAGATCTTGAGGATGACACTAGTGCACACTTAAGCTTGCATAGTGGTCCAGGATGGATATAAGTTCAAAGATAGATAATCCAGGAAGCAAAGATCAAGAGGGAGCTCACTCTAGTAGTTCCTGCAAGGAAGCAAATATTGAGAGGGAGTTCACCCAACAACCAAACAAAGACAAGTATTTGAATTGTCATTTCCTGTATATATGATTACTTAAATGGTGTTGTTCATTCATGTACATACTTATGTTCCTAGATTTAGGTTGTGTATTATGCATATTAGAATAATTGCATTAATGAACAGTATACTACTAATATGCATGTAATGGGTAAGTGGCCTATGGCACTGTACAACATTCCATTGCTACTTATCTAGAATGAAACCTCTTTGCTGACATGTTAGGAATAGTGCAAACTCTTAACAATGTTCTGGTAGAGATGGAAGGCATCTAGAAAGTTACAGGATATGGATAAATGATGTATTGAAGCATTGGCTAATTGAATGACTGTATGACATATGTCTTTATGCATAAGAATGTGTTTTTGAAAAATTATGAGAAGTTTCTAATCATGCAATTGAATCTGACTTGTAGGAAAGATCGTGTACAATCACCTACAAGGACAACAACATTTGTTCCAGCAACGAAGTTCAAGAAAACTATCTATTGAAGATATTGAAGAATCTGAAGTTCTCAGGATCAGGGATGCAGTAATGGAAGGATGCCATGATCGAGGAGTACCAGTCGATCATGAAGAATGATGTCTGGGATGTGGCCCCGAGACCAAAAGGGAAGTCTGTTGTGACTTCCAAGTGGATCTACAAGATCAAGCATGCTGCAGGTGGCAGCATAGAGAAATTCAAGGCGAGGTTTGTAGCTTGTGGCTTCTCCCAGAAAGAGGGAATAGACTATGAAGAAACTTTTGCTACTATAGCCAGATACACTTCCATCAGAACAGTACTTGCTATGGCTGCAGTGATGAAGTGGAAGATACACCAGATGGGTGTCAAGACAACCTTCTTGAATGGTGTAGTCAAAGAGGAAGTGTATGTGGAGCAGCCACTCGGTTTTGAGACACATGACATGGAGTCATATGTGTGCAGATTGAAGAAAGCCTTGTATGGATTGAAGCAAGCTCCTAGGACTTGGTATGATAGGATAGACAGCTTTCTATCCCGTTTGGGCTTTACCGAGAGTAAAGCGAATTCCAACCTTTACTACAAGATTGAGGAAGGCAATCCTATGTTACTACTATTGTATGTGGATGACCTGTTTGTTACAGGTGAGGATAGTTTGATTGCAGACACGAAGAGGAAGCTTGCTACCGAGTTCGATATGAACGACTTGGGGATGATGCATTACTTTCTAGGTATGGAGGTGTGGTAGAGTACAGATAGAATCTTCCTTGGACAAGGGAAGTATGCAGAAGAGATCCTGAAGCGGTTCGGGATGATGGACTGCAAGGCCATGGCCACACCTATGGAATCAAACCTAAAGCTATTGTGTGATGCTTCATCTAAGTCGGTTGATGTCACGGTGTATCGTCAGATGATTAGGTCCTTGATGTGCCTGACGAACACGAGACCATATATTTTCTTTGCGGTGAACACCTTGAGCCAGTTTCTGACAGATCCTAAACATGTTCACCTGATTGCTGTAAAGCATATTCTGAGGTACCTGAAGGGTACAGTTGATTATGGGCTCAAGTGTGATGCGAATCAAAATTTTAACCTGGAGGGTTATGTTGATTCAGATTGCGCAGGCAGTGTTGCAGATAGGAAGAGCACTTCAGGGTGTTGCTTCAATATGGGATCAGGTGTGGTCTCTTGCTTTAGTAGGAAGCAGTCCTGCGTAGCACTGAGTACAGCCAAAGCAGAGTACGTCGCAGCTTGATCGGCCAGTTGTGAGGCAGTATGGCTTAGGAAGCTACTATCTAAGTTATTTGATCTCCCGTTGGATGCTACCTGTATCTTCTGTGACAACCAGAATTGTGTGAAGTTGTCTGAGAACCCGGTGTTCCATGACAAGTTGAAGCACATCGAGATCAAATATCACTATATCAGGGATATGGTGCAAAGAGGAGCAGTGAAGCTCCTGTATGTTGTGGCGGATGAGGAGGTTCCAGATGTGTTGATGAAACCACTAGTCAGAGTGAAGTTTGAGTACTTCGGAGAGAGAGGCTTGGTGTTCTTCAGATTGAAGACACTTCGAGGAAGAAGTGATGGGACACATTTGCAGCAGCCATTCCAAGCATGGTGATAGGAGTATCCTTCCATGGATGTGGATGTAAGCACTATGTGATGAGCATCAGGACGATGCTCCAGTTCCTGCTTTGTATATGCATCAGTTGGATGCTTTGTATGATTAGTTGGATCATGTATTTGTATATGCATCAGTTGGATGCTTTGTATGATCAGTTGGATCATATATTTGTATATGCATCAGTTGGATTCTTTGTATGATCATTTGGATCATATATTTGTATATGCATCAGTTGGATCATGTATGATGACATGCATCAGGACGATGCAGTGACGATGATCAGGATGATCATGTGTGATGAGTATCAGGAATATACTCTGGATAATATGCATCAGGACGATCCAGTGACGATGATCAAGATGATCATGTGTGATGAGTATCAGGATGATACTCTTGATGATATGCATCAGGACGATGCAATGATGATGATTAGGATGATCATGTGTGATGAGTATCAGGATGATACTCTAGATGATATGCATCAGGATGATGCTATGATGATGATCAGGATGATCATGTGATGATGTACATCAGGATGATGTATGGTGAGTATCAGGTTGATACTCTATGGCTGTGGACAGGTTGTGTAGATGAGCATGTAAATTGACCTGGGAGATCTTGTCGGTCGTGCTTCGACACATAAAGGATCCTAGGATACTCTTTCAAGGTTTTGCTCTGGGAGGACATGTAATATTTCCCTGGGAGATCTTTTCGGTCGTGCTGCGGCACATAAAGGATCCTGGGATACTCTTTCGAGGTTTTGTCCTATGGCATATAATATTTTCCTGGGAGATCTGATAGGTTGAGTTGTGTACTCATAATCAGTCCTGGGATGCTCTTTCGAGGTTTTTCCATGACCAAATGTAATATTACCCTGGGAGATCTTGTCGGTCGCGCTTCGGCACATAAAGGATCCTGGGATACTCTTTCGAGGTTTTGTGGTGACCACATGTAATATCTCCCCGGGAGATCTTGTCGGTCATGCTTCGGCACATAAATGATCGTGGGATACTTTGTCGAGGTTTTGTGGTGGGGGTCACATGTAAGTTGACCTGGGAGATCTTTCTGGTCATGCTTTGGCACATAAAGGATCCTGGGATACTCTTTCGAGGCATTGTGATGCACGTAATAAGTCCTGAGGATTCCACAGTATGGCCAGTGTTGATGAAGACCTGCAGGAGGTGGGCCTACACCCAATATGAAAAAGGGTTGGCTCTGTAGAACTTCCTATGACGAGGAAAATTCATAGATATCCCAGTGATCAAGATGTTGAGTACAACAGCAGTGATGATGATGATGCTCCGTGATCCAGTGTTGATGATCCAACTCCAGAATTGAAGACTTGTTCCTATATGTATTGATGACTTGTGTCAAGAGAATACCTTCCTAGTTAAGAGGGAGTGCTGATGTATTTGTAAATTCAGAAGATATTCACTTGTATATTGTATTTGTACTTTATTGTATCCCCAACAGAGATGTATTATTCCTTTGATTGGAAGTGTCGTCAGTTGTACTTGCATGTGTCGCAAGTTATATTGTAAGTGTCGTAACTTATACTTGATGGGTTATTAGATCACCTTGATGGGGTCGGTCCTGTATGAGTCTTGTGGGTTAAAGGGTTATTAGACCACCCTTGTGGGGGTCGGCCCAGTCAACATTATGTTAAGTGGTTAAGTTGGGGCCGACTTAGCTAAAGTTAAAAGACAAGTGAAGTAGTGTATAAATAGAGAGTGTGTCTCTCTCATTTTACACATTCTATTATTCACTCACTTCACATTAGTGAGAGAGAGGAGGAGTGCGCACAAGTGGAGGAGGAGAATGCTGCTGAAGATATCTATCTCTTGGTTTTGATCATGGTGATCCTTGTATTGATGCTTATTCTATCTCTGAGGAAGTTGCGGGGTTTTTCACCTTCTTGGTTTTCCCCGGTGAAATTTTTTGTGTCTCTTGTCTCTTATGTTTGATAAGTTGTACAGGTTATTCTTTCAGTTAAAATCCTAGATCATTTAATTAAATGATGAAAAACTAACAAGCACAACCACTACAAACACTATCAAAATAAGATTTAAACATGGGCATACCTTTCACCATATTTTGCAATCCGGATAGCGCTTTGAAATGGAGATGACCAAGTATTCTATGCCACATATCACAAGGACTGACTATGTCATGGATCATGGCTTGAATGATTTTTCCAGGAACTTTGTAGAGACCTCCCTCCAATCACTGATGGAGAGTTCAAGTCTTCATGCTTAAGCTACAAGAACACTTTGTAAAAAAAGTTTGAGATTTTACTTTAAGGAAAATTTGAGATTATACTTTTAGCTATACTAAGTAAATGGCACTCCAGTATTTAATTATACTTGGATTATGAGAAGAGAGAGGTTGTATGTAAGATCAGTTTATGAATGGCTAAGGTATGTATTGAAGAAAAGAATTTGGAAGGGTTAATTCGTATTTTGAAATCCGGATATTGTTTTAAATATATGATAGTTATACGTAACTATAGTAAAGGAAGAAATTGGGATTGAATATTTTATCCCTTAGGTTGAAATGTGTTAGTGATTTAAGGATGTGCATAAATGAAATATTTATAGTTTTGTTGAAAGAAAAGAATTTGTTATGCACGATTCCAATTTCGGTTGCAATTAGTGAGCCAATAGAGGACAGCTGTGGGGATTTCTACACTATGAAAGGTATGAGTTAGTTATATTATCAATTATGAGATTTATATGTTAAGATATTTAGACACTTAGGAGTTAGTTAAGATCAACTTGTGTAATATATCCGTTAGGGATAGTGTGTTTCTTTAGTATGCATTAGTATGCATTTGTAAATACTTAATCCGACGGTCACGATATGTTTCCGACATAGAGTAATCCGACGGCTCAACTTCTCTTAGATCAAACCTAACCCTAATCCATGGCTTAACACCTGATTGGTCCATGATCTCTATTTAAAGTTGATCGATTATGAGAAGCTCATTTGTAACTTTCTTTCTTTGCATAATAAATTGTCCCGTATAAGCTATTTGGTCGGGGCCGTGGAGTGTTTCCCTCAAGAGGGTTTAAACCATGTCAAAACATCGGTGTGTTGATCTGTGATCTGTTTGTATGAAGTGGTTGCTCTTGGTGTTCGGTCCTTTGGTAGTACCCTGTGTACCCGAACATGGTATCAGAGCTTTTATGAAGTGTTGCTTCCGGTTATGATCTAGATCTTGAACTGTTGTTGCCGAAACTCGTAAGGGTTTCTAGTTCTGATATTTCTGTGCATTTCTGGGCTGTGGGAGGTGTTCCATTGCGTCTGGAGCATCGTTTCCATTGGGAAATAGTTTTCGTTTGATCGAAAACGGTTCCCGGTTGCTCCAAAAACGCGTATTTCATCAGATCTGAAGGTATAATGTTACAGTGACGCATTTTTTTATTTCGTTTTTTGAAAAGAAAAAATCTCATATTTCATCTTTTTTTATTGTTACTTTTTTTTTTTGGGTTCGGATTGTTGCTTTCCCATCTGTGTATGCTCTTTGCGATGCACCTTGAGCGATCTCGACAAATCAGAAACAGAAAGGGAAAGGGTTTTTCTCGGTTGCGTATGCTCTTTGCCGTGCACCTTGCGCGATCTTGGCAAATCAGAAACAGAGAGAAAACGTAGACTTTCCGGGCAAGCTAACAAGATCTAACTCCACAAATGTGGAAAATTTTTTTTGTTTCGATTTGTGGTGTGTTTTGCAGGAAAAAGGGCAAGCACGCAAATCGAGCAAGAAGAGTAAAAATAAAAAAAAATAAAAAAAAAAAAAAAAAGGCCCCCTTCCTCATTCTCATATTTTACATACCTTTTAATCTAGCTCACTTGGTTCAAAGTTGTTTTATTCCTTAATAGGTCTTGAGTTCAAGTTTTAGGAAGTTACTTTTAAAATAAAAAGGGCATACAATTTCTATTTTCAAGTTACTTTATTGTAAAAGTGCATCTCACTTAAATAATAAAAAATAAAAATACAAGTGAGTCACTTAAGTTTTTTTATTGTTGCACTATTTAAAAGTAATATCATTGTAAAAGTGAAATCACTTATTTTACAAAAGTGATTCACTTAAAGCAACTTTCTTGTAAAATGATTGTCAAAAGGTTCATCTTGGGAAGAGGGGGGTTCTTTTTTTTGCTGGACATTCTCTAGCTGCCACGTCACTATTGGGGACATCTTCAACAGTTTCTTTGTTCAAGCATAACTTCATCATACAGAGTCCGTTTTCAGTGCCGTTTTTTTTTAAACCGCCTATTTTTTCGAGATCTTCACATCCAGACTATTGATTTCTGTTTTTACAGCCATTAATGGCCGCCCATTGTGATATTCTACTTAACAGTTCCAACTATTTCTCATGGAAATCTCATATGGAGGATGTTCTACGAAGTAGGGGACTTTTCAGAATTACCACAGGGAAAGAAAAAGAACTCACTGATGATGATAAGAAAATAAAATGGGAAAATAGATGTGATGAAGCTCGTGGATTGATTGGGATGTCAATCTCTACTGATTTACGATTCCACATATCTGGAATTGATGAACCTAATGCTGCTTGGAACAAGTTGGAATCTGTGTTTGGTAAACACAATGAAATTTGAGGTCACCAACTCAAAAATGAGTTGATTTCTTTAAATCCAAGTGACTTTTCATGCATTCAAGATTATTTATCTAACTACAAAACTCTTAAACTCTTATGTGCAAAATGTAAGATTGAGAGGGAAGACAAACAATGCATTTATCATATTCTTTCCAAACTTGGACCTGCATATTCTGTTTTTGTATCTACATTTTACTCCATGAAAGCATCCTTGAATGCAGCTAGCTATCAAGAGCCTAGTCTTGAATCCTTTTGTGATTCCTTGATTAGAGAACAAGATAAACTCATTCACCTTGGAATAATCAACAATGCAAATACATCTGGGAAAGCCTTATTGTCCCAACAGAAAGAAAAGTCCAAGCCTCCCAAGAAACAAAATTTTCGCAATAATAAGTCAAACAAGGGTCCCAAACCCTCTCAGTGAGCTCCTTCTTTAAAAAATGACAAAGGATCCAAGCCAAAAGGCAAGAAGACTGAGCGTCATTGCAACTATTGCGGGAAATATAATCATGATGAATCTAAGTGTTTCAAGAAGATGGCAACCTTGGAAGCAGCAATGAAGAAGCACCACATCAGCCTAGATTTGCCTTCAGAATCTGCCTCTCATGGACATGCACTTTGTGCTTCTGGTTATTCTTATAATGCATCTTCTTCTTCTACTTCAAATGAATGGCTCATTGATTCTGGAGCATCTTATCATATGGCTAAGGATCAAGCCATCTTTTCTACTATGCATGAATGTAACACCAAACAAATATTTGTTGGTGATGATAGATCTCTCAGTGTTGTAGGAGCTAGAATAGTTCCAGTAGATAATGATCATTTTAGTGATGTACTATGTGTTCCAAGAATTTTCTGCAATTTGTTATCAGTCTATCAGATCACTCATTCTGGTGAAGGTAAAACTGTGACCTTTACACCTCACCAAGTTGTAATCAAGGATTTTAAAGATCCTCAACAGGTCCTAGCTACCGAAATTGTTGATGATATTACCAGGTTGTACAAGTTTAACAACTTTGGGTCATCACCTTTCCCTTCAGTTTTTGTTGCTCATAGTGATAACTTGAGCAAACTTTGGCATGAGCGATTTGGTCACTTAAATTATCGCTCATTGCAACAACTATGTAAAGAAAATATGGTGACAGGTCTTCCGATGGTATCTTGCAAGGATGGTGTTTGCTCCAGTTGTGTACTTGAAAAACATCATCGGGACAGTTTTGACAAACGTGCCTCTTGGCACGCCTCGGTTCCCTTGGAGCTTGTGCATAGTGACTTGTGTGGTCCTCTTCCATCTGCTTCCTTTTCTGGTTTCAAATATTTCTTAACTTTCATTGATGATTACACCAGACGCACTTGGGTTTATTTCCTAAAACTTAAGAGTGAAGTATTTAACATGTTCTTGGCCTACAAGGCCCTTGTTGAAAAACAATCTGGTCATCAAATTATTAAGTTAAGATCTGACAATGGAGGAGAATATGTTAACAAACAGTTCACTACTTTCTGCACTGAACAAGGCATCCAAAAACAACACACTGTTCCATATACACCACAACAAAATGGTGTAGCTGAGCGGAAGAACCGCACTTTAAAAGAAATGGCTAATTGTATGATCCAATCTAAGGGACTAAGTCTTTAATTTTGGGCTGAAGCCATAAATTGTGCAAATTACATAGTTAATCGCACCCCCACTAAAGAATTACAAGGTATAACACCGGAAGAAGCATGGAGTAAAACTAAACCTAATGTAAGTCACTTCCATGTGTTTGGTAGTGAAGCATGGGCTCACATTCCGGATGAAAAACGGAAAGCATTGCAGCCTAAAAGTGAAAAGTGCATATTTGTTGGATATTCTGAAGATGTAAAAGGTTATAGACTTCTTCAACCACATTCTCATGATATAATCATTATAAGAGATGTTAAATTTGATGAAAATATCTTGGCCTGCGAGCCTAACTCGGCGATTGTGCCATCTTTGGCCTGCGAGCCTGATTCGGCGTTTGTGCCTTCTTCTTCTTCTTCCAACTTCCTTGACAGGTTTCCAACTCCAATTTCTGATGATGACAGTGAGGATGAAAATCCACCTCCGCCTGCTCATGTTCCTCTAGTTGCACCAGCACAAGTGCTTCCTCAATGGGTCCATTCAACATGTGAAGCAACTGGTGATCTTGCCGGTGATCCTAGAGATCAACGTCGAACACGTTCTCAGTTTCAGCGAGCCTCTTCTCTTTTGGCTCAAGTTTCCGAGAATCATGATCCAGAAACTTTTGCAGAAGCTTCAGGGAATCCAGATTGGGATGCAGCCATGGATGAAGAATATTGTTCCTTAATGGTGAACGATACTTGGGATCTTGTACCTCTTCCAAAAGGAAGAAAACTTGTTAGATGTAAATGGGTCTACAGAACTAAGTATGCATCAGATGGAAGTGTTGAAAGACTTAAGGCAAGGTTAGTTGCCAAGGGTTTTTCCCAAGTTGAAGGGATTGACTACAATGAAACCTTTACTCCCGTCGCCAAAATGAACTCCATCCGCCTTGTTCTTTCCCTTGCAGCCTTACACAACTAGGAAGTCCATCAAATGGATGTCAAGTCTGCCTTCTTACATGGTGATTTACAAGAGGAAATTTACATGGAACAACCTCCTGGCTATGTTCAGAATAACTCTAGCCTTGTCTACCGCCTTAAGAAATCCTTATATGGCCTTAAGCAAGCTCCTAGAGCTTGGTATGCCAAAATGGATAACTTTCTCCTTGACACTGGTTTTTCTAGATGCCATTCTGACCCCAATGTCTATACCAAGAAAGTAGGAAACCATCTCATCATACTTGTTCTATATGTTGATGACCTTATTCTTACTGGTAGTGACCCTAAGCTTATAACCCATGTGAAATCCAGTCTTAAACAAACTTTTAAAATGTCAGACTTAGGACATTTGCATTATTTTCTTGGTCTTCAAGTCCTGCAAACCAAAGAAGGAATCTTTCTTTCTCAATCTAAGTATGCTTGTGACCTTCTTCGTCGCTTTCACATGGAAGATTGTACACCAGCCCCTTCTCCCTTCCAGTCTGGAGTCAAACTTTTTGCCACTTGTACTTCACCTGAAATCGATGCCACCTTGTATCGTCAGCTTGTTGGTAGTCTCTTATACTTGACTCATTCCCGTCCTGAACTTTCCTTTGCCGTTGGTCGTGTTGCCCGTTATATGCAGACACCTCATGAAAGTCACTGGAAAGCAGCTAAAAGAATACTTCGATATATTCGAGGTACAGTTCAATTTGGGATTCATTACAGTACAGGGGGGAAAACCTTTGTTGGTTGGTTTCACTGATTCAGATTGGGCCGGCGATCCTAATGATCGGAAGTCTATTGCAGGTTATGTTTTCAGTCTGGGATCTGGACCTATTACTTGGGCTTGTAAGAAACAACAAGCTCTTGCTCTTTCTTCAGCAGAGGCAGAATATCGAGCAGCAGTTAATGCCAGTCAGGAAGCTTTATGGCTTCGACAGATCCTTTCAGAGTTTGGATTCGAGCAGCAGCAGCCTACTCCACTTTGGTGCGATAATCAAAGTGTCATCAAGCTTTCCAAAGATCCAGTTCTACATCAACGCAGCAAACACATTGAGCTACATATGCACTTCATCAGAAATCTTGTTCATGATCGGGTTCTTGAAGTGCTCTTTTGCCCTACAGATGATCAAGTTGCAGACATCTTCACCAAGTCTCTTACAGAAGCGAAGTTTTCTAAACTTTGATCTATGTTAGGAGTTCAGGAACTTGTCATTAAGGGGGGATAGGCTCTAATGCCTCCTTCCTTCTCCTAATAGTGTCACTTTTGTAAATCCTTCAATCCTATCCCAAGTTGTTCTTAAGGGGGGATGTTAGGATATTTAGACACTTAGGAGTTAGTTAAGATCAACTTGTGTAATATATCCGTTAGGGATAGTGTGTTTCTTTAGTATGCATTAGTATGCATTTGTAAATACTTAATCCGACGGTCACGATATGTTTCCGACATAGAGTGATCCGACGGCTCAACTTCTCTTAGATCAAACCTAACCTTGATCCATGGCTTAACACCCGATTGGTCCATGATCTCTATTTAAAGAGCATGGAGGGTCATTGTTTAGTTGATCAATTATGAGAAGCTCATTTGTAACTTTCTTTCTTTGCATAATAAATTGTCCCGTAGAAGCTATTTGGTCGGGGCCGTGGAGTGTTTCCCTCAAGAGGGTTTAAACCACGTCAAAACATCGGTGTGTTGATCTGTGATCTGTTTGTGTGAAGTGGTTTCTCTTGGTGTTCGGTCCTTTGGTAGTACCCTGTGTACCTGAACATTATACTTATATGATCGTAAGAAAAGAAGAAATGAAATTTTATTATCAATTGTGGTTATGTTGAAGAAATGAATATGAAAAGAAAGTGAAAACTTACCATGGAAGTACACGAGACTTAACTTCGGGACGAAGTTTTAATAAGAGGGGGTGTATGTAATGCCCGCCTCGGTACTTTAACTGAGTAGATTAATGAGGACACTATTTTTGAGGAAAACCGACTGAATAAAACATGAACCATGGAATTTACTTTGAATATTATTTTACGAAATAGAAATAATTGAATGAAACATATGTTTGAATGACTAAATGTTAGATTTGCTCGACTAATTGAGATAGAATGACTAAATGTTAGATATGCTTGACTGATTGAGATATAAATGATTAGATGAATGATAGATGAATGCTCAACTGACTGAGAAAATGATGATGAATGATGAAAATGCTTTATAATGAAAATGATGAATGCTCGACTGACTGAGAAATGATGATAAATGATGAAAATGCTTATAACGAAAATGACGAATGCTCGACTGGCTAAGAAATGATGACGAATGATGAAAATGATTTATAATGAGAATGATGAATGCTCGACTGACTGAGAAATGATAACGAATGATGAAAATGCTTTATAATGAGAATGATGAATGCACAACTGACTGAGGAATGATGATGAATGATGAAAATGCTTTATAATGAAAATGACGAATGCTCAACTAACTGAGATACTAGAATGAATGATGAAAATATTTTGTAATGCAGCGCCACTAATGTGCGCTTGACTGTTTGCAGTGGCAGGTAATACGATTTACCAACTGACCCACAATGGAATTATAGGGGTCGTAAGAACGGAAAGAACACATAGGGGTACGACGACAAACGGTCGACCCTAAAATAGCAATCCACGCACGGGTAGGAAGTCGTTTCAGCTCACCCGGGGAAGCGTGTGCCATACGAGCGAAGCCATAACGACTTGGTTGCGTATGATGAGTTGAGGGGCACGCGATAAGGAGGACCTTATCCCTCAACAGCCCTTAGTCATCAAGAAAGCGTAGTTGGAAGGTCGCGGTAAAGATTCTCGATCGCTACGCAGTACTCCCCATAAGAAGAATGAAATGGAATCTTCGGAAGGACCCGCCGAAGAGGTACCTAGATAAGAACAGGAAGAAATAAAAGAAATTGTCAGAAGGGCCCGCCGAAGAGGTACCTAGACAAAAACAAGAAGAAAGAAAATGAATTGTCAGAAGGGCCCGCCGAAGAGGTACCTAGACAAGAATGAGAGGAAGAAATTAATCAATTATATAAATGAAAATTTCACATAAGATTTAAGAAATATTTTATTCCATTTTGTTTTATTTTATTAATTTGAATTATTCTATTCAAGATTTTATTTTAATTGATTTCATTAATTTGAATTATTCATTTTAATTGATTTTATTAGCTTGAAAAAAAATTGAAAATATTGATTTTACTCAATATTAAATATGATTGATTTTGCTTTATTGAAAGAGATTATTAGTGAAAGAATTATTTTATTTAAAGATTTTAATTTAATGGATTTCATTATTTTGATTTATTCTATTCAAGATTTTATTTTAATTGACTTCATTATTTTGAGAAGGAATTAAAATAGATTATTAATAAAAGAACTATTTTATTCTTGATTTTATTTTTTCTTCTTCTAAATCTTTTTAAAAGAAGAAATTTAAAATTGATTAGAATTTTTGTAAAAGAAATCATTTTTAATTCCATTTAACATTATTATCTTTGAAAAAGAATTAGAAATGAAGTGGAATAAAAATACAAGAACTATTTATTCAAATCTTGACTTTTATTTTATAAAATTTTGAAAAAAAATTGGAATTAAAGTAGAATATTAATAAAAGAAATTTCTTTTATTTTCATTGGGAAAGAGAGAAAATAGAAAACATCTTGTGGTCTATTAAAAGTTTTATTAAAAATATTTCTTGAATAAAATTAGTTGGCAAGCCACTACACCAACCTTGCACCAATTTAGGAAATTAGGTGCACAATTAAGACAAAAATAGACACTTGTAACTTGAGAATAAATATTAATAAAATATTAAATTAAATAAATTATGTGCATGTGAGGACACATGACACATAGACTTTTGTTATAAGAGAAGAGAGGAGAAGGAGAAAAGGATATCTCTTGCTCCCTAATGCTGTATGGGCACCGGAATAAAGAATTGATCTTGTGGTTCTTGTGAGTTGGGATTAGCTAAACTAGGGATTGGGAGATCCAAGTGGGAAGCTTGCTAATGTGTTCTTACGACCCCAAAACGCTCGGGGGTTCGGGGGAAAGAAGAGTAGCCCCGATATGGTAGGGAGGTCACCAAGAGGTCTTCGGTAAATCGAAAGATTGGATGTCTGGATCGAAGCGGTAAGGGATGTCAGCTACAACCACCTTCAACCTTCGAAAATCAGGCATATGGTTCCATTTTCTGTACAATTTGAATTTAAGCATTTTATCTACGGTTCCGCATTTGATTTTCAAGATTTAAAAAAAATTCATGTGATGTTAGTATTGTTTAGATAGTTTTTGGGGGACCCCGAAATGGGGGTCCCTACACACATGCAGTACATCTCCCGAATCAAACTAAAATGAAGTGGATACAATGCCTCAGATCGAATAGGTGGTATTATCTCCAAGCTCCACCTTACAATAAAACTTATTTTCCTTCAGATCTGTGATAGCGCTCCTTATATATCCAGTCATGTGCTTGGATGCACCACTGTCTACCATCCATGTCTCAACACTAATGGTAATGGATCCAAAAAGGGTTGAGACAAGATAGTACTCCTTCTTTGTCTCTTGATCATCAGATGAATTATTTCTTGTAGGTTCATCTTTTGTAGTAGTAGAAGCATGAAACCTACCCTTGAACTTTCTTCTTTGTTTTCAGCATTCTATTGCATAACGGCCCTATTTTAATCCATGCTGCAAGAGAGAGGTTCTCTTCTTTGGAGGCAGTATACTTGCTCTGTATTTTCCCTTCTTCTTATAGGAAATCATCCCATAGTCTCTCAAAGTTAGGTTGCACTTCTCGACCATTTACTACAACCAAGAATGTCTCCCATGAATATGGAATACCATCGACAACAGTTTGAATGAGATCATCATCATCGATCGTCACACCAATGCTCATGAACTTGAGAGATCTTTGTGAAGAAGGAAGCCACAACTTCATCCTTTTCCATATTCAGATTCCGAAGCTTGTTCTTCAATGCTCTATTTTGACTGGGCACCTTCTTCTCATAAATATTTGTCAAAGTGTCGAAGCATTCCTTTACAATATTCATTGGTGTGATCATGGTCATCATGTTGTCTTTCACGGAATCATAAATGATTCTCTTTGCTTTGGATTGATTCTTCTTGAAGGTAATGTGCCATGCATTAGAAGTGGGATCTTCAATAAAATTGGATACATATCCATCCAAATCATGCTCTTCCAAGATATTCAGTATCCTGGCCTTCCAAGTATTGAAGTTCAAATTTCCTTCAAGACGATCTTTCAATCTTACTGAGATTGAAGCCATCATTCTTCAAGTATTTTGCACACTTAGGATCTACGTAGGCTCAAGCTTGATTGTTGAACTTAGCTCTTTCACGCCCTGAGCTATGATACCATGTTAATTTTTTATCTTTAATTAGAAAATGCAATAGTACCTTAAATCAAATAATAATCATACACATAAGCAATCACATTCAACACATGAATTATCCCTAGGGAAACCCTCTATGACTTAAGGGAGAAAACCGCATTAAAACCTTCCTTAGTATATTGATAGATAGCAGAGAAATTATTTTACATCAAGCACCCTCGGTGCAATTACAGAACAAGATAAATACAAAGAAGAGAGACTCATAATAATATCCTGTACAAATAGAAGCGCCTTTCCTTCAAGGAAGAAGAGAATTCGCTTCACTTATTCATCAATCCTATATAACATATTTATATGTTCTTCACATGTATATGCTTCTATTTTTATATTCTGACTTCGTGATGAACTCTCCCTCCATATGTATGTATCAATCTTGCATGAAGAATAGCGCCCCACTTCTCATGCAGTGCATTTACTCCCTGAACTAGGTCTTAGGATGAAATCGCCCCTTAACTGAAAGCGTGCCCACTTAGTTAGGTGGCTAACTTAAGTGTCATCATGCAAGTGTCGTCTTTTAGTTTAGCATAAGTGTCATCATGCAATAACACTTAGTTAACTAGATCTTCTTTGTCATCACTTAGTTAACTCTCTTAACTGATTCTTTCTTCTTAACATCACTATAGTTATCAATTCGAGCTCTCCTTTGATTTATTGAAGTCTTCACTGAAGTTTAACAATTCAAATTCTCTCTTAATTAATTCTTTTATGTGCAATTCAAATTCTCTCATATATTATCACATATTATCTTTATCTCTTGTCTTATCTGCATGGTCCACATGTGCCAACTTAATTATCATATCAAATATACTAAGGATATTTTCTCAATGGTGTGATCATATTGTCCTACTATTATTCCAAGTGGTTATATGCTAAATTAATTCACTCTAGAGGCGGCCAGTCTCTATAGGAGACTTGATATCTCAACCATGGTTAGTAGTACATCACACATTCTTCGGAATGCAAAGCATCACTTAAACACATGAGGAACCACCTCAACACATGACGATCTGTCTTGACACGCAAGACCTTTTCCTTGCATAGCAAGAATGTACAACATCATCACTTTGAAAAACAAAGCACTTGCTTCAAAACATGAAGCTTAACCATTCTTGAGTCCAATTCAAGATTCTTCTCCAAGTTTCCTGAGTCCAACTCAGGCTCCTATAAGGCACTACCTCGGCACACAAAGCTCAATATTGACACACAAGATTGACCTAGAGAATTACTCATGATGCTATAACTTTAACAAAACCCCATAGCATGGTGCAAACACTTTCAAAGTCACCCCAAAAGCTAACATTTTCATCATGTTGTTTAACAATATTGTTTCTCCCATGTTCAAATTCAACTCTCTATCACATGGGGAGCATCATACTTAGTGGAGTTAGTGTTCCAAATTATATCGAAGACCCTCGGCATGTGTGTGGGAGCCAATGTTTGAAGATATTTGAGTTCACAATTAAGTCCATCCCATGTCCATGCCCCTATTTCAGCTTTGGGGGTTCATCTTCTTCAGTTTTGTGCCATAGAGCTTTGGAAAAAGGGTACCCATTAATTATAGAGGATGTATCAATGTTTTATTGAGATATTGATGTAGATAATTGGCATGGTCTTTCCATATTTTATCCATGGGTCCATTTATATCCCATGATTGACCCTACTTTAGAATTATGAAAGAAAGGTTGATTATATTACATTTTCTTATGATTGTAGGTGGTTCCCTTGTTCTATATAGTACTAGCGGATTCACCTATAAGCTCTTTAAATTCCAATGTATTGAAGAAAATGTTCGATGTATTCCAAGCAAGTGATTATCTACTAACTTCATAAATTATGGCACATACATTAATGTAGATTGGCATGGTCTTTCCATATTTTATCCATGGATCCATTTATATCCCATGATTGACCCTACTTTAGAATTATGAAAGAAAGGTTGATTATATTACATTTTCTTATGATTGTAGGTGGTTGCCTTGTTCTATATAGTTCTAGCGAATTCATTTATAAACTCTTTAAATTCCAATGTAATGAAGAAAATATTTGATGTATTCCAAGCTAGTGATTATCTACTAACTTCATACATTATGGGGCATACATTAGCATGGGAATTTCTCGTGCATGTATCAAGTAGTCCTTCGCTAGGGGGTTAGCTCAATTAGTTGATGTCAATGTTGTTTGGCATTTGGCTAGTTTTGTACTGCTAACATGTGCTCCATTCAAACCTCTATGTGAGGTGCAATGGGATACACTAATGAGTTTACTACAGATGTCATCTAGAAATGTGGGAAAGCATCCCTTGGGTTTCCCCATGAGTTTTTCCTTGGGAAAAAAATGTATCAAGTAGCCTTAACTCTAGAATGCAAGTTTGCATGGTCTATTTTCTTTAAGAACTTTAATTTGTCTAGTAATTCTAGGAAAATGGTCAAAACTACTTAGTTTAGGTGATGAGTATATATATTCCCTTGAAAATTGTGCCTAGTAAGTAGGATATGAGGCAATACCTATGTGCATGCATGCCTTGGACAAATTAAAATTTCATTAGCATTCCCTCTAGAGTTGATTTTGTAAGTGTTGGTCATAATTGGTATGCCCAAAGCATGGATATTTCAGGATTATTTATGAAGTTGGATATATTCTTCATGTAAAAATATTAAGGATGATAAAAAGGATACAAAATACCCCTTCACATGGGGTTCATACCATTAGATTTTTTAACTTGGTCTTGGATAGTGCGTATTGTGACTCTCTCTTTGACATTAAGAACATTACCTTTGAGGCATGTTTTTTTATCATAGAGGTATATTTGTTTATAAGGTTGAAGGTGAAGAAACACCTTATCCGATCCTTTGAAAGAGAACATTGAGTAATGTAGGTAAACTTGATTTTTCATTCTATTTTGATCGATGACCAAATTTTCTTGAAGTGTGTAGATAATGGCTTATCGAGTATGAATTGTGCTATCCAAAACATGAACCGTGGAGGTTCCTGGTAAAGAGGATACCATTGACAAGGGATTTTTACCATAGAAAATAGCATATGGTGTCATTTTGGTAGCTGCATGAGAAGTGTTATTATACTACCGATATGCAAGGGAAATCCATTGTACCCATTGGTGTGGATTTTTAGAAGCAAAGCATCTCAAATAAGTTTGTAAGCACTTGTTGACCACTTCAATTTGACCATATATATAGGGATGATATGGAGTGCTCAGGTTCGATTGGGATACTTGAAGTTTAAACAACTCCTGCCAAAATTTGCTAGTGAATGAGAGGTCTCAATCTAAAACAATGGAAGTGGGAAGCCATGTAGCTTAAAAATATGATCCATGAATACTTGAGCAACTAAGGAGGGCATAAATGAGTGTGATAAGGCAAAAAAATGAGTATATATTGAAAGATGGATACCTACCACCATGAGGATTTATTTGTTACTCTCTCTTGGGATCTATCCATAGAGATGTTTGTCCATATATGTTGTGGGATGGGTAGTGGTTGTAATGATCTTGGAATATTCATTGTCTCACATTTATTCCTTTGGAAAATGTCACAAGCCAAAACAAAATTATGGATCTATATTTGCATGCCCTTCCAAAAGAATGAGCACTTATCCCTTTCATTTTTTTTATGAAATCTAGAGTGACTCATTGTGGGTGATGAATGCAACTCCTCTAATACCCTTTGTTTTATGGCATAACTATTTACTAGAAAAATGTGACTTTTATACCTCAATGTATCTTGGTTCCATGTATACCATGTAGGATGATTTGGACGTTCTTGAATCCTTTGGATGAGTTGCACTATAGTGTCATTTGCTAGCCCTTATTGATAGGCTCTCTTGATCTAACCTAAGACAGGTAAGGATAAGGTAAAGAATGATCCACCTTCCTCAAATTTCTTGGATAAAGCATCAACCACTACATTTTATTTACCCTTATTATATATAATCTCATAATTATACCCCAGAATCTTATCGACACACTCATGATTCTCTAATGATGATAACCTTTGTTCTAGAAAATACTTCAGACTATGAGGATCAGTCTTGATCTGAAAATGTAGCCCTATGATATATCAGTTCCATGTCACAATTACATGAAGCATTTCCATCACCTCTTTATCATATTTGGATTTGCCTAAATTATGGTCATTGCCAGATATCAAGTTAACTTGTGATCCCGGATCAAATAGAGTTTCCACTTTTGTGTGCTTTGTCACTATTCTTATGTGGAATAATTCACTTCTTCTTTTATAATTTTAAAGAGATCGAACTATATAACTTCAACTAGCGTGAGAGGAAACTTTACGTTGTAACCCAACTGCTGTGATTTTCTCTTCATCACCTAAATCAGATCCCAAGTCTTGATGCACTATAGCAACAATTTTTTGCTTCTTTTTTCCACCGAATTTCTTTGGTCTTACCTCTGGATGTAGATACAAATTGTGTTGATCATCATGCCCATCTTTCTTGCAATGAGTGCAAGAGGGTTCCCCTTCCTCTTTCTTTGTTGTAGTTGTCCTCTTATCTTTCCCTTTGCATTTTCCTTTGAAATGGTTTTTTGAATGCTTGGATTGTTTTTCTTCTTATACATTCTTATTTCAAGATGAGTTGATTGCACACACACTTCTTCCAAATTAGTGGGATTTAACAACAAAAATGTGTGATGAATGTAACTGTGAAGTGCACCAATATATTTCATCAAAGTCTCTAGAGAATCTAAAGTAACATTCAATGCAAGTTCCTTCTTCCTAAACTCTTCTGTGAAACTTTGAACACTTTGAACTTTACCCTGTCTCGAATTTTTCCATTCCACCATGGCCTTTTGTACATGAACCAATGGGTAAAATTGCTTTCTTAATGCAGAAGTAAATTTATACCATGAAGAAAGGAGTTTTCCATTATGCTTGCTACCTTTCTGAAGTATTCTCTCCTGCCATGCAAGGGTTGTCCCTTCCAGTTGAAGAGAAGCCAAATGGATCTTCACCTCTACCTCTTCAATATGTTGTACACGGTAGTAAAATTCAATATGTCTAATCCAATTGTTCAACTTATCTACATTAGCTTCTCCATTAAACATGGGAAAATCAAATTTAACATCTAGTTTCAATAATGGCTTTTTAAAAGCATATTACTGATGAAAACTAGAATGATGAGAATGAGAGGAAGAAGAATAGCTTGAAATTGAAGATGGAGATGGAGGTTTAGGAGGGTCTCCTCCATTTCCCTGGTTCACTGAAGCATTATCCTCTGCTTTCACCTTCTTATTTTCCTTCTTTTCCAATCTTTCTTGCTAATATGCAAACAATTTTTCTACCATGTCTGACATCTGGTAAAATTCCTTGTGGAAGGCCTTCTCATTCTCTGTACAAGCATATTCATCCTCCATTTTCTTTCTTCAATTTGCACGTCCAATATCTGGGTTGAAAGGCTCAAGTTTTCATTCACTTGCTTTGAGCTTGGCCCTGGTAAGCATCCACACTCACAATTAAAGTCAAAGAATACCGCTCTGATACCAACATGATCCGGGATCTTTTATTCGATAACTATCGAATGAATTTCATTAAAGAGAATGAACAAATATTATGTACAACATGAATGAAGAAGCATAAAATAAAGGCATACACACGAAGACAAGAGAACACAATTGTACCAGACGTGATAACGGAGTTCGTCCCAAAGACGGACTACATCTCTGGGACTACTTCTCAATGGAGATCCCTTTATATTGTCTCAACAAAAATCCTAGCAAAATACATGACAATACCTCAATTCTCACATTGGAGAAAATCTGCTTCTCGGATCCAAATCCTGGCTGCACCAATGAACTCAGCTCGAAAAAACTATGAATAATGACTATATACTTCTTCCACCTTCACTTCAGGAGAAACCAATCCAGAATAGTCTCCCTCTCTCTCTACACATTAATGCAAGCCTTGTGGAGAGGTTGTTCCCATAGGCATATAGATTCTCCCCCTTAGCAATGAAATTCATTAGGATTAAATAATTATCGGTGGGAGGACCTACCAAGGCCGCTCACTTGGCGTATTGGAAAGTGATTGTATTAGTTGGAGGGAGACCCGAGTTCAAACCCACAATCTCCACCCCCTTTTTGGACACTTGTTGCATATATATATATATATATAACTTGTTAGTTGCGAGGTCCGTTTTGGCGGGCTCCTGTTTAAACCAATGATTGCAACAATTATATAAATATATATACGATAAATGTGGACCCTCCCGCCATTGTTGGAGTTGACCGCCGTAATGTGTATTGTGGTTGGGGCCTGACCGGACTGGCCTTCGGATTCGTCACTGGTCAGTCATTCCAAACCCATTCAAACTCAAATGCGTTGTTTTCCATATGGTGGTTAAGAACCATGTGTAGTTTGGTTTCCAAGGTCATTTGATTATGTTATATGAGGTCATTGGTTCAAATCTTGCGACATTCAATTTGACCTTTGGGTCAATTTTGGACTACCTCAGGATGACACATGTCACGTCTGGGTTGGTCAACATCCACGCCTAGTCACCTGCAACCTCGACTACCTCATCATCCAACCTTCCAACGGGTACGCCATGTGGTCTCTATGTGGGGGTTCCACATCAGCATCGTACATGTATGGATGCCATGTGTCACCCCTTCAATGGTGCCACATCGCACCTTTTTTTCCATTTTGCACACTTAAATCATTATTTTGTTGAAACTTCAGAGTTTAATATCTCCTTCATCCAGAGTCTGTTTGATGCAATTTTGTTAAATTTTCAGAATTTACTTCAATCTGATCTAGGATCTTAACTGAGAGAACAACATGTACAGCAAATATACAGCATATCAATCATGGACACAATAATGCAAGCACACAAGAGACACAGAGTTTACTTGGGGAAAACCATAAAGGTGAAAAACCCCAATAACTTCCTCAAAGATAGATAGAGCAATGATACAACCAGAATAGAAGAGATAGTCTTCTCCTAGCAGTAGAGCCTCCTCCTCCACAAGTGCGCCACTCTCCCAAGTGTGAGTGAGACAATAGAATGTGTAAAATGAGAGAGCCACACTCTCTATTTATACACTAACTTGACTTGACCTTTACTCAACTAGGTCGGCCTCAACTTAACCACTTAACATAATGCTGACTGGGCTGACCCCCACTAGGGTGGTCTAATAACCCTTTGACCCACATGACTTATACAGGGCTGACCCCAACAAGGTGGTCTAATAACCCATCAAGTATAAGTTACGACACTTACAATATAAATGATGACACTTCCGTATAGAGGAATAATAACATCTCTATAGGAATACAATATACATATATGTGAAATACATTCCGAAGTTACATATACATCAACACTCCCTCTTAACTAGGAAGGTATTTCTCGACATAGGTCTTCTAGCACAAGTCTTCTTCTCTGGATCATCGTCACTAGATAATCGTCATCGAGTCATCATCATTGTCACTACTGCTACTATCTCAATCAATCTCTGAATCTACTTGTCATAGGAAGTTCTACAGAGCCAGTCCTTTTTCATACTGGATGTAGGCCCACCACCTGCAGGTCTTCATCATCACTGGCCATACTGTGGAATCCTCAGGACTTATTACGTGCGTCACAAAACCTCGAAAGAGCATCCCAGGATGTTACGAGCACACGGCTCTACCTATAGGATCTCCCAGGGCCATATTATATGTGACCTCACCACAAAACCTCGCAAGAGCATCCCAGGCTGTTACGAGCACACAACTCTACCTATAGGATCTCCCAGGGACAGATTATATGTGGTCACCACAAAACCTCGCAAGAGCATCTCAGGTTGTTACGAGCACACAACTCTACCTATAGGATCTCCCAGGGACAGATTATATGTGGTCATGGAAAAACCTCGCAAGAGCATCCCAGGACTTATTACGAGCACACAGCCCAACCTATCGGATCTCCCAAGGACATATTATATGCCATAGGACAAAACCTTGAAAGAGCATCTGCCAAATATCCCAGGGCCAGATTATATGCCATAGGAAAAACCTCTAAAGACTATATGCAGATCTCCTAGGGCCAAATTATATGTCCTCCCAGAGCAAAACCTCGAAAGAGCATTTTCCAGATATCCCAGGGCCAAATTATATGCCATAGGCAAAACCTCGAAAGACTATCTGCAAATCTCCTAGGGCCAAATTATATGCTCATCTGCACAACCTGATCCACGGCCATAGAGTATCAACCTGATACTCACCATACATCATCCTGATGTACACATGATCATCCTGATCATCATCACTACAACATCCTGCTGCAAGTCATCTGGAGCAACATCCTGAAGCTCGTCATCCACGATCATCCTAATCATACAATGCATCTACCTGATGCATACCAAGTATCTACCTGATACATATCATCATACATGATCCACCTGATCATACAATGTATCCACCTTATACAAATACAAATACATGGTCCACCTGATCATACATCAACATACATGATCTACCTGATCATACAATGTATCCACCTGATACATATACAGATACATGATCCACCTGATCATACATGATACATATCAACATACATGATCTACCTGATCATACAATGTATCCACCTGATACATATACAAATACATGGTCCAAGCATCCAACATGATGCATATACAAAATACATACAAATGATCCAACCGATCATATCCAGCATCCAACATGATGCGTACATACATAAATGATCCAACTGATCATATCCAGCATCCAACATGATGCATACATACATATACATATAAATGATCCAACTGATCATATCCAGCATCATCCTGATGCATATACAGAGCAACAACTGGAGCATCGTCCTGATGCTCATCATCCATCGCTTACATCCACAGCCATGTGAAGGATCCTCCTTCCAACATGCTTGGAATGGCTTCTGCAAATGTGTCCATCACTTTTTCCTCGAAGTGTCATCAATCTGAAGAACACCAAGCCTCTCCCTGAAGTACTCGAACTTCACCCTGGCTAGTGGCTTCGTCAGCACATCTGCAATATGCTCGTCTGTCGCAATATACAAGAGCTTCACGGCTCCTCTCTGCACCATATCCCTGATATAGTGATATTTGATCTCTATGTGTTTCGACCTATCATGAAACACTGGGTTCTCGGACAGCTTCACACAACTCTGGTTATCACAAAAGATACCAATAGCATCCAACGGGAGATCAAATAACTCAGACAGTAGCTTCCGTAGCCATACTGCCTCACAACTACCTGAACAGGCTGCAACATACTCTGCCTCAGCTGTACTCAGTGCTACGCAGGACTGCTTCCTGCTAAACCAAGAGATCACACCTGATCCCATACTGAAGCAGCACCCAGATGTGCTCTTCCTATCTGCAGCACTGCCAGCACAATCTGAATCAACATAACCCTACAGGTTAAACTTTTGATTCGCTTCATACTTGAACCCATAATCCACTGTACCCTTCAGGTACCTCAGAACATGCTTTACAGCAACCAGGTGAACACTCCTCAGATCCGTCAGGAACTAGCTCAATGTGTTCACCACAAAGCAAATATCTGGTCTCGTGTTCGTCAAGTACATCAAGGACCCAATCATCTGACGATACATAGAGACATCAACCGTCTCAGATGAAGCATCACAAAGAAGCTTCAGATTCGATGCCATAGGTGTGGCCATGGCCTTGCAATCCATCATCCCGAACCTCTTCAGGATCTCTACTGCATACTTCCCTTGTCCAAGGAAGATTCCATCTGCACTCTGCCACACCTCCATGCCAAAAAAAACAAATAGTGCAGCATCCCCAAGTTCTTCATCTCTAACTCGGCAGCAAGCTTCCGCTGTGTGTCGGCAATCAATATGTCATCTCCTGTTACAAATAGGTCATCCACATACAGGAGTAGAATCACAGGATTCCCTTCCTCAACCTTGTAGTAAAGGTTGGAATCCGCTTTACTCTTGGTAAAGCCCAAAGTGGATAGAAAGTTGTCTATCCTACCATACCAAGTTCTGCACATATATGACTCCCTGTCATGTGTCTTAGAACCAAGTGGCTGCTCCACGTACACTTCTTCTTCAACTACACCATTCAAGAAAGTTGTCTTGAAATCCATATGGTGTATCTTCCCTATCATCACTGCAGCCGTAGCAAGTACTGATCTAATGGAAGTGTATCTGGATATAGGAGCAAAAGTCTCTATGCTAACACCTGCAGCATGCTTGATATTGTAGCTTCTCTTGGAAGTCACTACAGACTCCTCTTCAGGTCTTGGGATTGCATCCCAAACATCTTCGTGATCGACTGGTACTCCTCGATCATGGCATTCTTCCCAGATCCTGGGAACTTCAATATCTTCAATATTTTTAATAGATAACTTTGTTGCTAAACAAATGTTGTAGTCCTTCTTTTGTAGGTGAAGGTATACGGTCATTTCTACAAAACAAGTTAAATTGCATGATTAGAAAACATCTCATAGTTTTCAAAACAAATTCTTACACATAAATAAATATGTCATACAGTCATGCAATTATCTTAGCCAATGCTTTAATACAACATTTATCCATATTCCGTAACTTTCTAGATGCCTTCCAATCTCTACCAGAACATTGTTTAGAGTGTGCACAACTCCTAACATGTCAGCAAAGAGGTTTCATTCTAGATAAGTAGCAATGGAATGTTGTACAGTTCCATATGCCACTTACCCATGTATATTAGTAGTATATTGTTCATCAATGCAACTATTCTGATATGCATAATACACAACCTAATTCTAGGAACATAAGCATATACATAATTGAATAACATTATGTAAGAAATGACAATTCAAATACTTATCTTTGTTTGGTTGCTGGGTGGACTCCCTCTGAATCTTTGCAACTCCATTCTGATGTGGATTGTGAGAAGTGGTCAACTCCCTCTGAATATCTGCATCCTTGCAGAAACTACTGAAGTGTGCTCCTTTGCTTTCTTGCAGGAACAACTGGAATGTGCTCCCTCTTGATATTTGCTTCCTGGATTACCTATCCTTGAACTTACATCCATCCTTAATCACTATGCATGCTTATTAGTATCATCATTGTGTTATCCTTGAGGTCTCATACATAATCACACATTTATTAGTATAATTTTAATACTATCAAAACACAATAATCTTAAACATGTATAGTCATGATCATTCATAGATAATAAAAATTAGTATTCAAGGTTTCAGGGAAGTCTTCTTTTACTCATGCATATTCTTATTTGATCATAGGACTCTTCTGATTAGTTAAATCATCAATGCATAAACCCGTGATTACTCAAACCTATACCTTCATGATTCTTCTGGTTAGTCATATCATCAATTATGGTAAGAAACATAATATGCATACAACCATGACTATTCAAACCTATGACTTCATGAATAATCATTATCAACAACACAACAGTATAAGATCCTAACACAAGGTAGGATTCTAGCTTGATATAGGAAAAACATACATGGATTAGCATGCTAGCTAGTTATGTCTAACATACCAGCATAATGTCTTCTGGTTCTCTTCAGTGACTTGTGCTAGTAACCTGCATGTCTCATAGGTTAACCATTGTAGGACCAAGTTATACATACCTCAAAAGTAGATCTTCTATGTGATCCATGACAATGGATGAATCTTTGTCTTCATGTCACCATGATCATATGTTCTTGAAGTAGAACATGATTTGTCTTTCTTGGTGTACCTTTTATGTTAGCGAACAACATAAACCTCATACAACATCACAATGCATTAGTACATTCATAAGTGTCAAAACCTTAATCAATGAATATCTTCTATTAAGGTGATACGACAAGTCTAGTAATTAATCAAGATTGTACTGTAATGATATGAAGACAAACATATGATAAACTTAACCATGAAACATTGTTATACCTCAATATTACACATTTCGTATTAGTGTCGCATCCTTGCGTTACCGACCTAAACGACAATTTCCCTTAAAGACCATATGAACATCCAGAGTGAAAACCATTGACTGAATACTGAAAGCAAAACCTTTTCCTGTCATCTTCCAGCCCAATTTAGCCCTGTTTGTGAGCACTGCCGCTCCCTGCACATCTATAGGGGCGCGGTAGTCATCACTACCGCGTGTTGCTCCTTGTCTGGGGCGTGGTAGTACCGCGTTATGCTCAGTTATAGGGGCGCGGTAGTCTGAAATTAGCCTTTTTGCCTTGGATTTTGGGATTTCGACCTTCGAGGAGATTTTGTTGGGATTACCACCTTTGGTTCGATCCTAACTCCTTCTTTGTTTAGCTGGCTTGATCCACTAAACCCTCCATAGATCCACACTTCTCTCTTGTTGGTTAGCCTTCTCATGTGCTATAAGAGAGAACCTTTCCATGAGCCAAAGGAAGGACTTTTGGGGCATCAAACCTATGATCTTCATACTTCTGCAGAGATAGCTAGAGGAAGCACTTGGAGCTGGAAGTTGGCTTGGACATCAAGCAACTATTGTACATGACTTCAAGTTGGTAATGAAATAACTTGTCTTGTTTTCCCAAATCATTTGTGTTAATTTTGTTTTAATGATATGATTTGTATCTTTCATAGATTTAGATTCTAACTTATGTTTTAAGTTGCTAGAGAATAGTGCATTCTTGTGTCTTGGTTCCATTTTGACAGGTTCATTCGTGAGGGCTTGGATATTGGAGCAACTACAAAGACAAGCGTTTGGATAGAAGGTCAGTTAAACTTCTTCCACTCTTTCTAGCATTTTAATCTTGAGACGTTTGTTAGATCTAGGGATTCAAGGTAGCATTTGTTTTCTTTTTGTCTTAGTATAGAGTCAGTACATCCTGCTTTATCCTAAGAGAGTTTCTACCTATCCGTAGGGAGAAATTTCTACAAAAAACATACCTGTAAGTCATACCTGTCAATATTGCTTGTAATCTTCTTATGGAAGGCCTTAGGCTCATCTCCCTCTGAGACAGGAACTTCTTCACTTATGTAGGTGACCAATCCATCTTCTTCTAGGATTAACCCAATCCACTTGATTTGAAAGAACTGGACCTGGAGCTGGACTAGGGTTTGTCAAAGAAACCCCAAAAATTCAAACTTTGAATTTCAAGCTTCCAAAAGGATGGAAATATGTGCCTTGATGAGCTGATCAAGTTGGTATATTCAGAATTTGAAAACTGCAAAGTTTCACCCCTCGAAATTGCCTTTTAGATTTCCGGATTCACTAGGGAGGACCCTGAATTAGGGTTTGAGTTTCCTGGAGCTTCACCCAACCAAAAGATTTTATTCAAATCTCTAAGATTCAATTTTTCTGAGGATCTTCCAGCCGTGGTCACAGATTACAAAAATTCCAACTTTCTCCGAAGCCATGAATGAAGGTGCTCAAAAATAATTCTGTTTTGACAGAAATATGTACCTGATTGTTTCTAGTGTAACTCTGAACTTTTTGATCCACAGGGTCTGAAAAATTTTCCTGATATATCCCGTCCTGTTATATTTCCATCCCGATAGGTCTGACCTCAATTGGATTCTCTAAGAGAGAGTTATGCCAAGTATCGCAACGTGACCTGTTTATGGGATAATACAGGAGAGAAAACTTGTACGGCGTGCCACGTGTCACTGGTTCAACTTCAGCATTTGAAACATTTTTCTGAGATAGTCTAACCTATTATATTTCCATCTCGACAGGTCTGACCTCAATTGGATTCTTTGAGAGAGAGTTATGCCAAGTGTCGCAACGTGACCTGTTTATGGGATAATACAGGAGAGCGAACTTGTACGGCGTGTCACGTGTCACTTGTTCAACTTCGGCCTTTGAAACCTTTTCTTGCAATAGTACAACCTGTGTACTACCTATCACTTTTTACAAAATTTCATTTGGAGCTTCCTAGCCCAAGTTATGACCTTTTTCCCAAGGTCACCTAATTTTGACTCAGATCTGGAAGAGGCAGAAACCCTATATTGTACAGATCATAAATCACCAATTACAACGAATTAGAGGTTTTCCTTTGGACACAAGGTACATGGGGATCTGATATTCGACCTGTAAAAGTTTCAGATCTGAAAACGTCTCCAAAATGGATTTATAGCGAAAGTTCTACGATGACTGGTTTTTGCTATATCAAGCCCTAGCATCATAAGTGCAACAAGTGTCATACATGCCATATCATGCCTTCTTTCAGGCTAGCTCTGATACCATGTTAAATTTTCAGAATTTACTTCAATCTGATCTAGGATCTTAACTGAGAGAACAACATGTACAACAAATCTACAGCATATCAATCATGGACACAATAATGCAAGCACACAAGAGACACAGAGTTTACTTGGGGAAAACCATAAAGCTGAAAAACCCCAATAACTTCCTCAGAGATACATAGAGCAATGATACAACCAGAATACAAGAGATAGTCTTCTCCTAGCAGTAGAGCCTCCTCCTCCACAAGTGCTCCACTCTCCCAAGTGTGAGTGAGAGAAAAGAATGTTGAAAATGAGAGAGACATACTCTTTATTTATACACTAACTTGACTTGACCTTTACTCAACTAGGTCGACCTCAACTTAACCACTTAACATAATGCTGACTGGGCCGACCCCCACTAGGGTGGTCTAATAACCCTTTGACCCACATGGCCGACCCCCAATAGGGTGGTCTAATAACCCTTTGACCCACATGACTTATACAGGGCCGACCCCAACAAGGTGG